>OV788319.1:8295210-10695210 GCA_928718305.1 Tetramorium bicarinatum
AACCATTTTTTTATTTTCTTCCAACAAATTAATTACTGAACATTTTAATTCAGAATTATTTTTTGTCCATAAGTATTTCATTCGTGATTGAAAGTTTCTATCGCATTTTATTTTTAATGCTGTTGCTACCTAAAAACAATTAATTATATTTTAATATTTATATATATTTTCCTAATAGCATAGGCATGTATAAAATACATTACAATGAAAATCATATAAGTAGCCTCACTTTGAAAGAAAAATGATCTAGTCGATTTTTTTGTACAAATCGAAAACTTTTTAAAATATTAAATACAATATTTAATATTTTAAAAAGTTTTTGTTCCAACGATGCAAACTTTGAAATTATTAAAAAATTATGAAATATCAATATTAATTGTAAAGCACAATTTTTAAATTAAAAAATTGACAATTACAATTTTTTGACTAATAAATTATTTTAAAAAAATTGTCATTCAAAGATTCTTTTTAACTATATCTTTTTACTAATTATATGTACATAATAGTGCAACACTAAAAAAATAAAATATTTAGCATTTACTTGAAATTTACAACTTGTGTGAAATATTTTTTAAATTGTTTAACAGTGTTTATGGCAAATAAAGTTGTGAAAACTTGTATGTCTATTCTTTGTTTCACGTTACAATTTTACTATAAAATTTGATGCTCTAGCAAATAAATAGGTTTCCAAAATTACTGATGCATATATCGTGTAAGATACATCTTTTAATTAGGAGGATGTTCCATTTTAAAATACGCACTTCGCTAATTCTCCAACGAAATTCAAATCATCTTCAGCAAAAATATTTCAGACAAAAGTTGTATAGTTTTAAGGGAGACATAAGATGGTGTCATTAATTTGACCTCGAATAGTTGAATAATAGATATAGAACAATAAAAGAAATCGGTTAATATAAAAAACATGAAGAATTAAGTTCAAAAATTATATTGGATTTTTCAATTGCATTGGTGGATTTTACAAAATTTCATATCTAAAAATTAATACTAGTAACCGATTTTTATTATTCTGCATCTAAAAGTATTAAGGTAAAGTCATAAAAAAGTGAATATTTTATGAGATATTTTATATTTTATATTAAAAAGTATCATGACGAAATTTAAAATATCTCGAAAAGTACTGAGTGAAGATATACTCAATTATAGTGTTTTGGAAAGCTCTCGAGATACGTTATAAAAATACGCAGTAAAAAGTAAGAGGTTCCATTTAAGAAATTGAAGGTGACCTTTACGTGATCTTCAAACGACTATCCAAGGTCAAAGCAATGACACCATCTTATGTTCCCCTTGAAAATTACTAATAATAAGCACTAAGTAAATACTAAAAAACAAATGAAACTAAAAACCTCAGATTCATAAAGAACTTA
The DNA here is from genome assembly GCA_928718305.1 of Tetramorium bicarinatum. Lineage (NCBI taxonomy): Eukaryota > Metazoa > Arthropoda > Insecta > Hymenoptera > Formicidae > Tetramorium > Tetramorium bicarinatum. The sequence goes on from OV788319.1 coordinate 8,296,596, forward strand.
TATGTTCTTAAAATATATGCTAAAATACAAACAAAAATAATTTAAAATATATGTATATTGGTTTTCAACATTACTTTACTTTAAATTAAAACTCACTTATCTAGTGAAAATTTCATACTTTTTAAATTTGCATTGTTGTAACGGAAAAAAACATTTCTTGAAAATCTTTATTTTTTAAGTACAGAAATTTTACTAAATAAATAAGCTTTATATCTACAATGTAAAATATGACACTTTGTATGTTCATAAAAAAAACGCTACGTGAAAAATTTGCTTTAAAGCGCAATCGTATAAAACATACTCGAAAAGTATGGAAAAAATTGCAGTTTGAAAAAAAATGTTTCTAACGTATGTAACTAACATATCACATACAATATTTTAATTACTTCAAAGAGAGACTACGTATATAATTTTATTAGAAAATGTAAAAATAATATTAATATAATAAAAGCAAATGTTTTAAAAATATTACACTCAAAAATGTATTCTTAAGACTTATTCATTATGTAACAACATAAACATCAATAATTTTTTCAAAATAAAAGAAGTTTTTGAAATTACCTTTTTCAGCAGCGACAAGTTTCCCCTCTCATTAAAATTGACGTCACTTACTTTATCGACACACTTGACGATTTCTCTAGCAAACTTGTCCAAAGAATGTGTATGTCTTTGCACCACCATGATTTGTAATCACAATATTAAAGCCAAATATAATTAAAATAAACTCTAATGCTTATAAAGTTAAAAAACTTTAAGAAGTTAATTCTATAACGACAACTTTTCAAGCGAAGCGCTCTTCACAAATTTTCGTTTTAGAATGAACAGTCTGAAGCTACAATGCTTAAACCATCGACATATAGAATGAACCGCTGATGGCAGTGGAAGGGGTAACTGCATTCGAAAAGTGAGAGACCGCGTTACTATGGTAACATTCATATCCTTTCTAGTAACTCTTTCTAGTAACTCTTTCTAGTAAAAGCCTGATTGGACGTTTCTGCTTGGAAAAGAGACGGAACGTTACCTCATATTATCTGCCTCTCACTCTGCGCCCCCTTCCACTGCCATCAGCGATCCATTCAATATGTCAATGGTTTAAACGTTCGATCACCTTCATTGACCTTCAACGTTTGTTTTCGCTCTGTCTCTTTTTTACACGGAAAAATATAGACTGAAAAGACCGGCGAGCGAAGGCTGAGAGAATAAAGAGAGCCTGTAAGGGAAAATCGCTGCGTGCGAGTGAGTGGGGTGCTCGCTAGAGTCAGGTACAAATAGCAGACGCGATGACCAGCCAAGACGCATGTCTATTAAGCTAAAATACCCGCATAGGCAGATTCATACGAAACTACAGAAAATTCACTGATCTTTATATGAAAATTCATTCCTCGAATCTTGAATTTTATTGCTCTAGCCCAGGCTTATCCAACTTAAACTCCTGACCTGCGACGTTTCCATTTCTCCCCGTTTTCCCCACTCTCCGCGTACCGCTTGCCAACCGTCGCTCGCTGACTCCACCCACTCCACCTCTCTTCGCCATATACCGCTCGCCGCGTTCAATCCAAGCGCTCATTCGGTCTAACATTTTAATTAATTGTTCGATAACTAATAGGAATATTGCAAAATGGTACAAAATTTTTCTTTTCGGTTTGATCCAATCTACCTCCAGTTATCGTTTTGGCAACCTTAAACCAAACACCCTGTATAAGGATATTTCTGCAAAATTTAATAAAAATGTTTTATTAAAAATTGTAATTTCTTAAAAATACTTAATTCTTGAAAAAATAATTTGTTTAGAAAAATAACTTAATACATTAACTTCACTTATATTAGAAAGATAATAGCAATCTACAATTGTTGGAAAAATATGCATAATCTGCAATTGCAAAAATGGCTCAACAAATACATGAATAGTAATATTGCATACTATTTCTAACTGATTTTAATTTCTACATTTTTCCCTCCTCCCCTTCTGTATTTCTATATTTCTCTTTTATCTGTTTTTAATTAGAGATTTTTATCTACATCTCTATCTTTTAATGGCTCTATTTTTCCCTTTATGCGTGGTGCATGCGTATGTGTGTATACTACCTACATACGTGGAAAAAACGACACAGAAAATGACGCGAAAGCGTATAGCGGAAACCTTGTTCTTTACCGCAAAGCATTAACTGATTTTGTCGCGCCACTTTCGTAAAGTTCGTGTCACATTATGTATTACGGACGTGGAAGCTATCTCGTTTTGATTTCGATCCACGGTCTGCAATCGCAATTCGATCTAATCCGCAATATTTACAAGCATGACACGGGTTTTATAGAAACGGCGAATCGATTAATGCTTTGCGACAAAGAAGAAAGCTCTCGAAGCTTTTGAACGCTAGCTCGCGGATCGTTGAACGATTTCCGCGGCTATGTAAAAACAACATCACTGTTGTGTGTCGGGAATCTTCTACAGATCGACAACGTAGTTTTGTTTCATTTTTATTAAATATTATACAACTTTCACTGTTGTGAATTACCGACTATGTATCGACAGATATATTCAATCGCGGCAGCACCTGGGGACTTGTCCTGAGTCGAAGATGAATTCGATTTGCGACAACGCTTAGAGGTATCAGACCATGAGTCGGTAATCATGAACGTAAGGTTGCCCTTCTGTACGAGCTTCTCTTAACCCGATTCCTTTTAAAAAATTAAGTGCTTCATATTAGTATGAAAATGTTCCGCATTTAACGTTCTTTTCAGATACGCAAGGTCGCGCCTCAGGTCTATCCTTTAATTTTTAACACTCTTTATTTTATGATTCATAGTACTAATGTGACGCGACGTTTTGAGTTTATCCACGATCCGTGAAAATTACGTAGCCTTCGAGTAGAGCTGATGATATAGAAGGTGTTCGAAATAAAAATACTTACACGAAAGTTGGTAGTAAATCGAGTCAAATCGAGAAGAAAAGTCATGTACCATTTTACAAAATTCGCAATAGTTATTAAGTTATTAATAATAGTGCCTAAGCGAATAAGCGCGCGGAAAGTCGTGAGTAGGACGCGGCAAGCGACTGAAAGCGGCGAGAGGCGGTAGGGGCGAGTAGCAACCAGCGAGCCTCTTGCCGCTCGCCTACCGTCGCTCGATGATACCGCCTCTCGCCACTCTCACAAGGAAAGTCCACGACGTGATACCAATCGATTTCAATGAAACTCAATGTATCGATAGATATTCACGTCAAACATTATAGGGTAAACGGATAGGATGCACTTCTTAAGAATTCGCGAGAAAATCGAAATTGAAAAATCTTAACTCAGTCTAGCGCGTTGCCACAGCGCTACAGACACTTCGATAAAATAATCTATTGCACTAGCTTATGAGTTAAGATTTTTCGATCTCGATTTTCTCACGAATACTTAGAACGCACTTAGAAGATTAAAAGATGGGCTACGTGACCTTCGTCAACACTAGAAAGAGAGGGCAATAGCGTAAGTCGTTAGGAGTAGGATTCGCCCTCTTCCTTGGTTTCAAGGCAAAAACGATTGAAATTTTTACCTGAGTCGAGTCGACCCAGGCAAAATTTTAGGAAACGTCGTTTCTTTTCAAATAGTTTCCGGCTCGACATTTGGTACCACTTAGAAGATTAAAAGATGGTCTACGTGACCTTCGTCAACACTAGAAAGAGAGGGCAATAGCGTAAGTCGTTAGGAGTAGGATTCGCCCTCTTCCTTGGTTTCAAGGCAAAAACGATTGAAATTTTTACCTGAGTCGAGTCGACCCAGGCAAAATTTTAGGAAACGTCGTTTCTTTTCAAATAGTTTCCGGCTCGACATTTGGTACCACTTAGAAGATTAAAAGATGGTCTACGTGACCTTCGTCAACACTAGAAAGAGAGGGCAATAGCGTAAGTCGTTAGGAGTAGGATTCGCCCTCTTCCTTGGTTTCAAGGCAAAAACGATTGAAATTTTTACCTGAGTCGAGTCGACCCAGGCAAAATTTTAGGAAACGTCGTTTCTTTTCAAATAGTTTCCGGCTCGACATTTGGTACCACTTAGAAGATTAAAAGATGGGCTACGTGACCTTCGTCAACACTAGAAAGAGAGGGCAATAACGTAAGTCGTTGTAAGTCTCTTTCTAACACGCGAGGGGGGGGGGGATGCGAAGACAAGAAATTGCTATGCGTTTCCATAGCGATTCCCCTGCGTACTCCTCCCCACTCTTCGTAATATGCGAGAGAAAGTGCAAGACTTACAGACTACCTCTATCCTTTGGTCTGGACGCAAGCTAGACCTTAAGATCGCGCAGTCTATCTTCGAAGTCTAAGCGAACAAGTGCGTAGCCGAAGAAGTCTTCTAAGATGGAAAACCAGGCAGATGATCAAGACAGAAATGATGTCCAAGAAAGCGAGAATAAGAATCAGCGAGATCAGGACAGAGATAAGAAACATAGTACGCAGGTTCAACATGAGTACAGATCGCCAAATGGAAAAGAGTCTGCAATATCATCGCGAGAACCAGCCGCAGCACAGCAACATGTCGAGGTAACATATAAGAAATTTATATCAATTATTAAAATTTATTATTTAAATAAATATTAACTCTGAGTGACAAAACAAACACGCGTATACACGATATCAAACGCCTGATATTGTACTAATTCAGAAAATACATGTATTTTTCTTTCCAACGTGGAAACATGTAGAAAGATACACTTCTACTAATAAGTAACATCAATATGTAACAAAATATATACAATTAAAATTCGTCTGTTTCCTTTTTTTAGTCTCAATTGCCAAACATACGAGAGATGTATAATGAATTGCAACAACTAAGAAACATGTTTGCTGCTGATCACGATCCCCGGATCCAAAACATGCAATGCAGATTAAACAGACTGAACATCTCACAAGAAAATAAAGAACAAGGGACAGGACGAATGAGTCCTTGGTTTCGGCGGGAAGGAGAAAGTGGAGGAAGAGGAGGACAAGGACGAGGACGAGGACGAGGACGAGGACGTGGACGAGAACGCGGACGCGGACGCGGACGAGGAAGAGGTTACGGGCGAGGACCAATCTACAATCATATCTATAAAGGAAACGTGTACATTATCAATAATTAATATTAGTAAAATACACACACACACACACACACACACACACACACACACACATATGTACATTTATATATATATATATATATAAAACATAATAAATCTACAAAAATAAATACAAAAATAAAAAATGTAAAAATTTATTTTTTCAACTTAACCAATAGTAAAGCTATATTAAGAAATTATATGCTTCATATTAGTATGAAAATGTTCCGCATTTAACGTTCTTTTCAGATACGCAAGGTCGCGCCTCAGGTCTATCCTTTAATTTTTAACACTCTTTATTTTATGATTCATAGTACTAATGTGACGCGACGTTTTGGGTTTATCTACGGTCCGTGAAAATTACGTAGCCTTCGAGTAGAGCTGATGATATAGAGGGTGTTCGAAATAAAAATACTTACACGAAAGTTGGTAGTAGATCGAGTCAGATCGAGAAGAAAAGTCATGTACCATTTTACAAAATTCGCAATAGTTATTAAGTTATTAATAATAGTGCCTAAGCGAATAAGCGCGCGGAAAGTCGTGAGTAGGACGCGGCAAGCGACTGAAAGCGGCGAGTGGCGGTATCATCGAGCGACGGTTGTCGAGCGGCGAGAGGCGCGGGACGAGTAGCAACCAGCGAGCCTCTTGCCGCTCGCCTACCGTCGCTCGATGATACCGCCTCTCGCCACTCTCACAAGGAAAGTCCACGACGTGATACCAATCGATTTCAATGAAACTCATTGTATCGATAGATATTCACGTCAAACATTATAGCGTAAACGGATAAGATGCACTTCTCAAGCATTCGCGAGAAAATCGAGATTTAAAATCTTGTTGACTCGTATAGAAGCTAGTGCAATAGATTATTTTATCGAAGCGTTCGCAGCGTGCCAAACTTGTAACTTGTTGAGGTTATGTAGGTTGTAGGTTCGAATCTCAACGAATAATTTTTTTCAATTTTTTGTTAAATACAACTTTTTAAAATAATATATAATTACACAAAATAACGGTGTATTACGTATTATATTTTATTTATTGTACATTGTACAAAAAATTTATTTTTCTTTGCCTAAAAAATTCGTTTGTCGAATAGCTGTATGGTAGAAATAAATATATATATATATATATATATATATATATAATATATATATATAATAAAAAATATATATATATTTCTCTCATACAGCTATTCGACAAACGAATTTTCTAGGCCAAGAAAAATAAATTTTTTACAATATAAATTAAATAAAATATAATACGTAATACACATTTCTTTTGTGCAATTATATATTATTCAAGAAAGCTGTATTTAAAAAAAATTGAAAAAATTATTTGTCGAGATTCAAACCCGCTTAGCTTATAATAAGTTAAGATTTTTCAATCTCGATTTTCTCGCGAATTCTTGAGAAACGCGTCCTATCCTTTTACCCTATACTGTTTGACGTGAATACCTATCGATACAATGAGTTTCATTGAAATCGATTGGTATCACGTCGTGGACTCTTCTTGTGAATCAGAAGAACAAGCCAGCGCGCGGATTCGAGCACGAGTACGAGCGCGCGCGCTGCTGCCTACCCGCCGAGCGCTACAGTTCCTGCTAGCATATCCATATATCTATATATTTATATATATATATATATATATATATATATATATATATACAGGGTGTCCCAGAATTGTGGAACAAATTTTATCGAGCAGATAGAGCGGACGAAACTGAGTCGAAAAGTTCTCTACCATTTTGCAATTTTCCCAATAGTTAACGAGATATTTATGATTAAAAATCACCGTTAAAAATCACGGGAGTTATGCAATTTTCTTTTTTTCAGCCCTTCTGGTAAGGGTGAGTTCCGGCGACTCTATTGTCTTGTAATTTCGTGAGTCGTTTCTTTTCGTAATAAAAGATTTAAATATAGATAATTGGGGGGAGAATCCGAAAATCACGGGAGTTATGGAATTTTTTAAAATTCATCCCTTCTGGTAAGGGTGAGTTCCGGCAACTCTATTGTCTTGTAACTTTGTGAGTCGTTTCTTTTCGTAATAAAAGATTTAAATATAGATAATTGGGGGGAGAATCCGAAAATCACGGGAGTTATGGAATTTTTTTTTTTTCATCCCTTCTGGTAAGGGTGAGTTCCGGCGACTCTATTGTCTTGTAACTTTGTGAGTCGTTTCTTTTCGTAATAAAAGATTTAAATATAGATAATTGGGGGGAGAATCTGAAAATCACGGAAGTTATGGAATTGTTTAAATTTCATCCCTTCTGATAAGGGTGAATTCCGGCGACTCTATTGTCTTGTAATTTCGTGAGTCGTTTCGTTTCGTAATAAAAGATTTAAATATAGATAATTGGGGGGAGAATCCGAAAATCACGGGAGTTATGCAATTTTCTTTATTTCATCCCTTCTGATAAGGGTGAGTTTCGGCGACTCTATTGTCTTGTAATTTCGTGAATCGTTTCGTTTCGTAATAAAAGATTTAAATATAGATAATTGGGGGGAGAATCCGAAAATCACGGGAGTTATGCAATTTTCTTTATTTCATCCCTTCTGATAAGGGTGAGTTCCGGCGACTCTATTGTCTTGTAATTTCGTGAATCGTTTCGTTTCGTAATAAAAGATTTAAATATAGATAATTGGAGGGAGAATCCGAAAATCACGGAAGTTATGGAATTTTTAAAAATTCATCCCTTCTGGTAAGGGTGAGTTCCGGCGACTCTATTGTCTTGTAACTTTGTGAGTCGTTTCGTTTCGTAATAAAAGGTTTAAATATAGAAAATTGGGGGGAGAATCCGAAAATCACGGGAGTTATGCAATTTTCTTTTTTTCAGCCCTTCTGATAAGGGTAAGTTCCGGCGACTCTATTGTCTTGTAACTTTGTGAGTCGTTTCGTTTCGTAATAAAAGATTTAAATATAGAAAATTAGGGGGAGAATCCGAAAATCACGGAAGTTATGGAATTGTTTAAATTTCATCCCTTCTGATAAGGGTGAGTTCCGGCGACTTTATTGTCTTGTAATTTCGTGAGTCGTTTCGTTTCGTAATAAAAGATTTAAATATAGATAATTGGGGGGAGAATCCGAAAATCACGGGAGTTATGCAATTTTCTTTATTTCATCCCTTCTGGTAAGGGTGAGTTCCGGCGACTCTATTGTCTTGTAATTTCGTGAATCGTTTCGTTTCGTAATAAAAGATTTAAATATAGATAATTGGGGGGAGAATCCGAAAATCACGGAAGTTATGGAATTGTGAAAAATTCATCCCTTCGGGTAAGGGTGAGTTCCGGCGACTCTATTGTCTTGTAACTTTGTGAGTCGTTTCGTTTCGTAATAAAAGATTTAAATATAGATAATTGAGGGGAGAATCCGAAAATCACGGGAGTTATGGAATTTTTTAAAATTCATCCCTTCTGGTAAGGGTGAGTTCCGGCAACTCTATTGTCTTGTAACTTTGTGAGTCGTTTCTTTTCGTAATAAAAGATTTAAATATAGATAATTGGGGGGAGAATCCGAAAATCACGGAAGTTATGGAATTGTTTAAATTTCATCCCTTCTGATAAGGGTGAGTTCCGGCGACTCTATTGTCTTGTAATTTCGTGAGTCGTTTCTTTTCGTAATAAAAGATTTAAATATAGATAATTGGGGGGAGAATCCGAAAATCACGGGAGTTATGGAATTTTTTAAAATTCATCCCTTCTGGTAAGGGTGAGTTCCGGCGACTCTATTGTCTTGTAATTTTGTGAGTCGTTTCTTTTCGTAATAAAAGATTTAAATATAGATAATTGGGAGGAGAATCCGAAAATCACGGGAGTTATGGAATTTTTTAAAATTCATCCCTTCTGGTAAGGGTGAGTTCCGGCGACTCTATTGTCTTGTAACTTTGTGAGTCGTTTCGTTTCGTAATAAAAGATTTAAATATAGAAAATTGGGGGGAGAATCCGAAAATCACGGAAGTTATGGAATTGTTTAAATTTCATCCCTTCTGATAAGGGTGAGTTCCGGCGACTCTATTGTCTTGTAATTTCGTGAATCGTTTCGTTTCGTAATAAAAGATTTAAATATAGATAATTGGGGGGAGAATCCAAAAATCACGGAAGTTATGGAATTTTTTAAAATTCATCCCTTCTGGTAAGGGTGAGTTCCGGCGACTCTATTGTCTTGTAATTTCGTGAATCGTTTCGTTTCGTAATAAAAGATTTAAATATAGATAATTGGGGGGAGAATCCGAAAATCACGGAAGTTATGGAATTTTTAAAAATTCATCCCTTCTGGTAAGGGTGAGTTCCGGCGACTCTATTGTCTTGTAACTTTGTGAGTCGTTTCGTTTTGTAATAAAAGATTTAAATATAGATAATTGAGGGGAGAATCCGAAAATCACGGGAGTTATGGAATTTTTTAAAATTCATCCCTTCTGGTAAGGGTGAGTTCCGGCGACTCTATTGTCTTGTAATTTTGTGAGTCGTTTCGTTTCGTAATAAAAGATTTAAATATAGATAATTGGGGGGAGAATCCGAAAATCACGGAAGTTATGGAATTTTTAAAAATTCATCCCTTCTGGTAAGGGTGAGTTCCGGCGACTCTATTGTCTTGTAACTTTGTGAGTCGTTTCGTTTCGTAATAAAAGATTTAAATATAGAAAATTGGGGGGAGAATCCGAAAATCACGGAAGTTATGGAATTGTTTAAATTTCATCCCTTCTGATAAGGGTGAGTTCCGGCGACTCTATTGTCTTGTAATTTCGTGAATCGTTTCGTGTCGTAATAAAAGATTTAAATATAGATAATTGGGGGGAGAATCCAAAAATCACGGAAGTTATGGAATTTTTAAAAATTCATCCCTTCTGGTAAGGGTGAGTTCCGGCTTTTCAATTTTTTGTTAAATACAACTTTTTAAAATAATATATAATTACACAAAATAACGGTGTATTACGTATTATATTTTATTTATTGTACATTGTACAAAAAATTTATTTTTCTTTGCCTAAAAAATTCGTTTGTCGAATAGCTGTATGGTAGAAATAAATATATATATATATATATATATATATATATAATATATATATATAATAAAAAATATATATATATTTCTCTCATACAGCTATTCGACAAACGAATTTTCTAGGCCAAGAAAAATAAATTTTTTACAATATAAATTAAATAAAATATAATACGTAATACACATTTCTTTTGTGCAATTATATATTATTCAAGAAAGTTGTATTTAAAAAAAATTGAAAAAATTATTTGTCGAGATTCAAACCCGCTTAGCTTATAATAAGTTAAGATTTTTCAATCTCGATTTTCTCGCGAATTCTTGAGAAGCGCGTCCTATCCTTTTACCCTATACTGTTTGACGTGAATACCTATCGATACAATGAGTTTCATTGAAATCGATTGGTATCACGTCGTGGACTCTTCTTGTGAATCAGAAGAACAAGCCAGCGCGCGGATTCGAGCACGAGTACGAGCGCGCGCGCTGCTGCCTACCCGCCGAGCGCTACAGTTCCTGCTAGCATATCTATATATCTATAGATATGCTAGCAGAAACTGTAGCGCTCAGTGGCAGCGCGTGCACACGTATTCGAGCGCTACAGTTCCTGCTAGCATATCCATATATCTATATATTTATATATATATATATATATATATATATATATATATATATATATATATACAGGGTGTCCCAGAATTGTGGAACAAATTTTATCGAGCAGATAGAGCGGACGAAACTGAGTCGAAAAGTTCTCTACCATTTTGCAATTTTCCCAATAGTTAACGAGATATTTATGATTAAAAATCACCGTTAAAAATCACGGGAGTTATGCAATTTTCTTTTTTTCAGCCCTTCTGGTAAGGGTGAGTTCCGGCGACTCTATTGTCTTGTAATTTCGTGAGTCGTTTCGTTTCGTAATAAAAGATTTAAATATAGATAATTGGGGGGAGAATCCGAAAATCACGGAAGTTATAGAATTGTTTAAATTTCATCCCTTCTGATAAGGGTGAGTTCCGGCGACTCTATTGTCTTGTAATTTCGTGAGTCGTTTCGTTTCGTAATAAAAGATTTAAATATAGATAATTGGGGGGAGAATCCGAAAATCACGGAAGTTATGGAATTTTTAAAAATTCATCCCTTCTGGTAAGGGTGAGTTCCGGCGACTCTATTATCTTGTAATTTCGTGAATCGTTTCGTTTCGTAATAAAAGATTTAAATATAGATAACTGGGGGGAGAATCCGAAAATCACGGAAATTATGGAATTTTTTAAAATTCATCCCTTCTGGTAAGGGTGAGTTCCGGCAACTCTATTGTCTTGTAACTTTGTGAGTCGTTTCTTTTCGTAATAAAAGATTTAAATATAGATAATTGGGGGGAGAATCCGAAAATCACGGGAGTTATGGAATTGTTTAAAATTCATCCCTTCTGGTAAGGGTGAGTTCCGGCAACTCTATTGTCTTGTAACTTTGTGAGTCGTTTCTTTTCGTAATAAAAGATTTAAATATAGATAATTGGGGGGAGAATCCGAAAATCACGGGAGTTGTGGAATTTTTTAAAATTCATCCCTTCTGGTAAGGGTGAGTTCCGGCAACTCTATTGTCTTGTAACTTTGTGAGTCGTTTTTTTTCGTAATAAAAGATTTAAATATAGATAATTGGGGGGAGAATCCGAAAATCACGGGAGTTATGGAATTTTTTAAAATTCATCCCTTCTGGTAAGGGTGAGTTCCGGCAACTCTATTGTCTTGTAACTTTGTGAGTCGTTTCTTTTCGTAATAAAAGATTTAAATATAGATAATTGGGGGGAGAATCCGAAAATCACGGGAGTTGTACAATTTTCTTTATTTCATCCCTTCTGATAAGGGTGAGTTCCGGTGACTCTATTGTCTTGTAATTTCGTGAATCGTTTCGTTTCGTAATAAAAGATTTAAATATAGATAATTGGAGGGAGAATCCGAAAATCACGGAAGTTATGGAATTTTTAAAAATTCATCCCTTCTGGTATGGGTGAGTTCCGGCGACTCTATTGTCTTGTAACTTTGTGAGTCGTTTCGTTTCGTAATAAAAGATTTAAATATAGATAATTGGGGGGAGAATCCGAAAATCACGGAAGTTATGGAATTGTTTAAATTTCATCCCTTATGATAAGGGTGAGTTTCGGCGACTCTATTGTCTTGTAACTTTGTGAGTCGTTTCTTTTCGTAATAAAAGATTTAAATATAGAAAATTGGGGGAGAATCCGAAAATCACGGGAGTTATGCAATTTTTTTTTTTCAGCCCTTCTGGTAAGGGTGAGTTCCGGCGACTCTATTGTCTTGTAACTTTGTGAGTCGTTTCTTTTCGTAATAAAAGATTTAAATATAGAAAATTGGGGGAGAATCCGAAAATCACGGGAGTTATGCAATTTTTTTTTTCAGCCCTTCTGGTAAGGGTGAGTTCCGGCGACTCTATTGTCTTGTAATTTCGTGAATCGTTTCGTTTCGTACAAAGATTTAAATATAGATACTGGGGGAGAATCTGAAAATCACGGAAGTTATGGAATTTTTTAAAAATTCATCCCTTCTGGTAAGGGTGAGTTCCGGCGACTCTATTGTCTTGTAACTTTGTGAGTCGTTTCTGTTTCGTAATAAAAGATTTAAATATAGATAATTGAGGGGAGAACTGAAAATCACGGAAGTTATGGAATTTTTAAAAATTCTAACCCTTTCTGGTAAGGGTGAGTTCCGGCAACCTCTATTGTCTTGTAACTTTGTGAGTCGTTTCGTTTCGTAATAAAAGATTTAAATATAGATAATTGGGGGGAGAATCCGAAAATCACGGGAGTTGTACAATTTTCTTTATTTCATCCCTTCTGATAAGGGTGAGTTCCGGTGACTCTATTGACTTGAAACTTCGTGAGTCATTCTATTTTGTGATAAAACTCCTGGATATAAAGAATTGGATGTGTAATTTCAAAATTGTGAATTTTCCAAAATTCGTTGCACAGCAACGTTGGAAACTTCACATACATTTATCTTATATACATATGTAAATTATATTTATTCGTGATAGCTAAAATATTCATTAGAATTTAAATAGAATTAAAATTTACATTGTAAAATGGTTAAAATCGAAGAATCGAAGTAAGGAACAAAAAGAGAAAAACATAAAAGAAGTACGAAAGAAGGTGAAAAGTTAGTACAAAGGTAGTAGAAAGAGATTTCCATTATCAGACGACTGGCAGAGTAAAGACATTTTGCGTTGAAAGACGCCGTCATGTTCATTAATTAAAACACAAATATTCAAATGGCGTTTATTGAATTTATTCAATTCACAACGATTCGAGGCGAATGTTCAGTTCGCTTCCACGGTGGGGGTAATGCGTGAAAGTTATTTTAATTTGCGCAGAGAAGATGCGCAACCTCGTTAATATTGTCATAATGTGATGCGGTGTGATGCCTTCGCACTAATTACCAGGCGAGCTTAAGTCAGTCGTAAATCTGCTTTTCAGAAAATTAATTTACACCCACACAGAGGGGAGAGGGCTACCAAGCATTTTACTCCAGAACATGTACGAAACTTTGATGCCGACGTGCATTAAAGTAATTGAAAACGTGGAGAGATTAAAGCAAAAAGCTGAATGTTCCAAATTTTGAGAGAAAGAAAAGCCAAACTGAAAAGTGGCTGCAATCTGTATAACTTTCTACGAAAAATATATTATTACGAAAATATATTTAATTGAACATGAGTTTATATAAGTTTAATTACTTCTAAAACGATCTAACGAGTATTTTTAAGATATACTATAGGAAATTCCAGACTAATATTTTTCTTAGTTTTTCTTTGTTTACAGAATCTTAGACTTTATTTCAAGTCAATTTTGCCATCTATATAAAAACTTTGACCGCTAGCATGTATAACATTGTTGAAATAAGTTTTTAATTAATTAAAGGTTAATTAATTATTTTAGGTCTCCCCAATGAGCTAAGCGTATTCTGGCAGCAATATCCGTGGGCCCTGGGCACAGGGCTTTGCAAAATTCGGGCGTATGTGTCAGAAATGTAAGAAATATCTCGTCTCGTCTTTATATCCCGAAGATATCTGACGCTTCCCTAAATCTGGACATCACTTTTCACAGGTCGTCCTACGTATCGGTTCTCACGATTATGGCTTTCTCCATGGAAAGGTATTTGGCCATCTGTCATCCGTTACGCGTCTATTCAATCAGCGGTCTCAAAAGACCGATACGATTTATCCTCGCAGTTTGGTCGATTGCAATGGTCTCGGCCATACCGTTCGCGATTTATACCAAGGTCAATTTCGTCGAATATCCGCCAGGTTAAGCCGACACATTAATTTCTCTGTTTTTATTGTAAATATTCGATTTTTAACTTGAATTTTTCAGTCTTTTAATTACATGCTTTTTTAACATGTAAAATTTTTACATAATTTCAACTCTTAATTTTGTATTAAGAGCTTGTCATTGCATCGGCCGTCGATTATTAAATTTTTTCTTCAGAATTTTCTTTTTTATGCCCGAAATATTTAAAATTTAATTAATAAAAATAATTTGAAACTGCAATTCTATTACACAAATTTATTACAAATATTATATAATTGGTTTAATTCTACGTTTAAATGTTAAGTTTCTTTTTCAGGATCGGGAAATTATTCGGCTGATTCAGCAATTTGCGCGATGCTTCTGCCCGACATGCCAAAATTTCCTCTTTATGAACTCAGTTGCATCGTATTTTTTCTGATACCGATGCTCGTGATCCTTGTGCTATACACAAGGATGGGATTGAAGATCAAAAGCAGTACCAAAGAAACATTTGGCCCGATACAAGGTTCCCACGTTCATGGCGATCATCGACAAGTTCAATCCAGAAAATCTGTCATCAGGATGCTAAGTACAATAGTCTTTATTCTTTTTCTAATAATTTAATTGTAACGAAAAAAGTTGGCTAAATATGATTATAATCGCATTATGATTCTTGATGATGAAAATTTTCTCGCCGCGATGACAATTACCTCTTTTTATTTTCAATATTAAAATTTTAATAATTAAACTTTAAGTTTTTTTCGTGATTTATTTCAGGCGCAGTCGTTATCATGTTTTTCCTTTGCTGGGCACCGTTTCACGCCCAGCGTTTGCTTTACATCTACGCACAGGAATCCGATTATTATCCGGATTTAAACGAATGGCTCTATATTCTGAGTGGCTGTCTGTATTACTTCAGCACTACCGTCAATCCGATACTTTACAATTTGATGAGCATCAAATACCGCCAAGCATTCAAACAAATGATATGCTGCAGAACAAGACGGCCGACGAACAAAACTCGAATGGTTAAGGTATCTCATCCGCGCAGATGCGATTCCTCGAATGAACCTGACGATCGAAGTATTGTATGCTCTGTTAGGTATGAAAGTTCGAAATTTTTTATGCTATAAATTTAAAACTTTAAAACTTTAAGACTCATAGATGTCTCAGAATATATAATAACAACATCAATATGTAAGATAAGTATAATATTGGATAATTATCCTATATGTTATAGTAGAACGTATTTATTAATTTTTTTTATTAAACACTATACATATATATTATAACAATTTTACGTTTTCTTCTTTAGGCATACAATTGCTCAATTTAAAGAGATATTTTGTTTTACGTCGAGCCGACAAGAAAGTATCAAGGATAGCAAGAGAAATAATGTAAATGCGAGCAATTTTCCTCAAACTGCTTACTCCTTACAAAAGGAAGATTCATCCTCGACATTTCTCTTTGAAAGAGGGCATCTCCTCGCTCATCAACAGCCTAGTAATGAAAGCACAACGTCCACGAAAAGATCGGAAGATACTATTTCTGTAGCTAAAAGCAGTCTGTGATCTATTTTTATTCGTTTTCATTTAGATACAGATATAACGCGCATTGTTGTAAATAAACTAGACAGTGTAAATTATCGATTGTAAGCGCGAAAGGCTTTACTATATTGTAAATAAGTAGATAGCCCGAATTATTTTTTTATCGATTATAATAACGCGCCAAAATTTATTTTATACTATTTATTCCAGAATAAAGTTTTACACATATTATGCCTGATATTTATTTTACGCGTTCGTGAATTTATGCAATTTTAGACGGCAAATATTTGAGATCCCGGCATGAGAATAATAATTTTCGTCAAAATGCTGATATGATTATTTCCATACAAATCGTGATACGCTTTACAGCAGCGAGCTATACTTTAATAAATTTGCAGTAATAATGATTCAAATTTTTAATAAAAATCATTGTCAAGTCATTTCGGCAATATTATCAGCTTGTTCTCAAGCATTTAATTTTCGACATGTAACGTACACTTTTCTTACATAAATAAAGCGTCATTTAGAGCAATTAATAAATCTTTTTATAAAAAGAAGTAATATTCCTTTATATCAATTTTTTAAATATTTTCTTTAATTTATTATTTATATTTAATTGCCCAAATTTTGCAAAGCAGATAGATGTACTCAAGCATTATCGATCATTTCTCTGCACTAATATTCAGAACATGGTCCATTTATCTCGATTTAAATGAGATGCATATTATATCTCGATTTAAATGAGATGCATATCATAACAACGTATACTTTTCCTTTTGCGTCTCTCGACGCCAATAAAGACCGGGAGAATATTCAGTGCCATGTAATTATTTACATGTCCGTACCTTTAAAGTCGTAAACGATGACTTGTTGCTATATAAAGAAACTCAAAATATAAGAAATTGGTACAATCTGTACACTCATTTTACCGACGTACAAAAGTTTATGTCTTAAAGGTAATCAGAAATTTTTAATGCTAGAAGATTCTTTGCTGAATTAAATTTCTAGGCTCATTTGGATATTACATTGGTTATACTTGGATATTTATTGAATTTTAAATTATTAAAATTCAATAATAATTTAAAATTCAATGACTTTAAATAAATTCAGTATGTACTTATACTAAACAAATCAAATAAGTTCTAAATAATTCAACGATATAGAATCGTAGTCGAGATATCAAAAGTCTAAAATCAAGAATTTCCTATAATAAAAATCTAAATTCTTTTCTTAACAAAAAAGAGATTCGCTCCTAAAAAAATATGTTAATTCCACGTCGCATATATAAAGTAATAATTTTAGCCTATCATACCGTTCATTTATGTCTGTAGATTATAGACTAATTTCTGCTTTAAATCGGAGATAGAATTGAATCTATAGGATCGATCGGTTTCCTGCATTCGATGAAACTTTCAATGAACAGATTACGTTGGCTGTATTTTACACTATTAATTACGATGGCATAAATCGTAAAGAAGTTTTCGGTTTTGCTTTCCAGTAATAAATCACTAACGCGTTAATTACAAATGAAGAAGTGATTGTACATACACGTGTGTTATTTTGTTTCTCGCATATATTTCAGCCGATATTGAATCGATTTTTCCATTATCGAAAATTTAATAGGATGTATCACTCTAAATTTTTAATTTTAAATCTTCTTTGCAATAAATCTTAAAGTTTTGCAAAAATAAAATTCTTATAATATGACTTTTGCCACTATTTCCACAGCTGCTGGAAAAAGGCGTGGGAGTTGTTTTATTAACTTTCATAAAGAAAGACTAAAAATACATCCATAATAGCACATGTTGATTTTTTTATACGTTTTTTAAACAAACCTAATGTTTTAAATATATTTAGAAAACGTACATGTATAAAACGTGTATGAATCATCAGGTTTTCATCATGCTTTCTGGAATATTTATGTAGCACTCGAGCGTCAGAGCTTTCTTGTAGAATGAAAACATAAATAATATATAACGTATTTTTGTCTTCGCTATCTTTGTACCACGTAAAATAAATAATTAAGCTATTGAATTATTAACAATTACATAGCATAGAAATATCAAAAAACTTTCAAATTAAATTACAAAAGTTTAGAAGAAAATATATCAAAGTTGAAAAGAACAAAAAACGTTTTTGACAAAAAACGCATGCGTCGTGATCTCGCATTATTTTACGTCTATTACTGTTAAATATTTTATTACATCTTTATTCAAGTAAAGATTAAGAAAATTCTTATAAAAACTATCTTTAAATTCACTTTCAAAAGCGCTATGCTGGAAGAAAAAAATTCACGTTTCTTTTCTGAGAAAATTTCTTGAATACGAGGCTATAAAATTTAATTCTCGATAATTTGTTAAACAATGCATAAGATGAAAATGCAATATATACAATTGTTATCGATCACTATTGCCGTAATAAAATTTATTTTTTATATCGACTGCAAAATTACTTTGCTATTGTACTATCATCCCTAGAAGACAATGTTACCCTTCACAGTGATATTTGCAATACTCATTACATTTTACATTCAAATATAAACAAGCAACCACGCAAGGAAAGCACCGAATTAGCGAAGTTTCAGAACCACCGTAATCATAGATATTAAGACCGGCAAACATGCTGCGTTTCGTAAACGTTCGATGAAGATTTATTCCGAATTGCTAGTCGAAAGTTCAAGGAAAGTTACAAACAAGTACTTCGTATGTATACGTACTTGTAAAACTTTTACTGAATCTAACATATTATGCGATTTCCGCTAAATACAAACTTAAATTACCCGGAATTTGCTACGAACTACTTTATTTGGATTAAGAAATTTGGAGATTTTACCATAAAACTCTAGAAATGTCAAAAAAATAATAGAAAACATGATAAAACGCTGTTATTACAGTTATTTATATATTTAACATTTAAATATAAAAATAAATTAATATAAACTAAGCTCGTTTATTCTGTACGTTTATCGGATGCTCGAATCGATTCCCAAATTGGCTCGCCATATAAATTTGAATGCAATGTTGCAAGAGGCGGTTTCCTCAAGTAGATTTCTTGAAATCTACTTGGGAATCCTATTTATGCTATAGGCCAATTTGCGAAAATCTCTCGTCTACATATTTTGAAAAATGCACGGTATCGAAACTGCGCGAACAAAGTTGCAAGTGCAATCAAACGAAAAAAATTCGTTCTAAATATATTATTAAAAAATCCGTAATTTCTTTCACGACAAAAATTAATCTCTTTCTCATTCTTAAAAGTTATCTTTATAAATTATTTTTACTCATAAAAATCAATTTTCTTTGATAATTAGATAGAAAACATGCTACAATAATAAAAAGATATTTAAATTATAAGATTATTTTGTAACACAATTTATTTTTCAGATTAGTAATAAGAAGTGTTGAATTATTCTGCAAGATAACGCATGATTCGTAAAACGGCTTATATTAATTCTTTTTTTGACAATTTGTGACCTCTTGTTTGGTATCGAAAATTTATACAACGTGAATATGATAAAATAGATAAGTTACTCTCACATATGCTAGTAGCAACTGCGCAATTACGGCAACCATAATGCCGTTTGCAGTTCTGTGAATACTTAATACTACATTAGATACTTCGAGATAATATGCAAAGCCTCACTGTGCAAATTTCACAAATGCAAAAGAAGATATGGGTTGCGGATTGCCACAAATAAAATAAAAAGATATCTTTTGATGCACCATAACGTCTTATCTCTCTTAGAAATGGGTTCATTACTTTGCATCTCTTTTTCCTTATATCTTCATATTCTTTGTCAGTATAGTTAATCTTCCAGAAGAAGAAAATATCTTTGTGCAAATTTAATAAATCCGAAAAACTGAAATTATAAGTTCCGTTAACATTAAGACAACAGATTAAGATAACAGATTCTCAGAACTTCGTGAAATCATCAGTTATAGTAAAATGACATGTTTTCCAAGCTGATTCATCACAAATTACTGTAGAATCGCAAATGCAATTATAAAATTAGTTAAACAGAAAATATAATTTTTCAAAAAGATACATACATGTAATCGTGAAAATAACTCGATTGATAAACGTAAAATTGCACATATTAGAAGAAAATTACCCAAATTTCAATAAAATTGGAAGAGAATGAATCTGTCCTGTTTTAAAATACACACCTTATGTCTCGTTTACAATTTTTATCCTCTCTTTTTCTCAGCAATTCTATTCTGAAGACACGGAAAATGTGACATGGTTAAAGGAAACAGATATAATTTCAGCAGGAGTCTGTTGCATTTTGTTTCGTTGTACGCGTGACAGATTTCAGATTGTTACAGTTCAGAGATTGTTAGGTAGCGCTATAAATTTCTCCCGTGCAAAATGTAACCTACGTTTGCAACATTCGTGACAAATGTACCTCGAACTACAGTTTTTCGCTCGTGCTGAAATGCTGCACGAGTAATCTCGGCCTGCGTGGTGACATGATATATTTGACTTTTGCAAAATTTCTCAACTGCCTGAAAGAACTGACTGTCTTCGTTATAGCGGAATTTCTCGCAACGATCGTAAAATGTGTGCTGCCGGCAGTGATCGCGCAATTAACAGGGCCAAGATCTTTACGATGGGTAAAGCCACGACGATTTGCAAAACGACCTGTTGAAAATGACCTTTTTATATCGACTGCGCTTTCTCCTTACAGGCGCGAAATGTTCTTTAGTCTCGCTATCCTATTTCGTGCGAAATCTGCTATATGTATGGCATGAATAAGGACAAAAATGAAGAAACGTTAATTCGGCACTTTTCGTTATCGTGGTAAGCATTAATTACGCGGAAAGAAGTGAAAGGACGGCGGGAAACGCCTGACAAAGAGGTATTATAATTGCTCGCATTATATTCCAGTGTGCTTAACGATTCCCGTTTTTGCCCGCATTCATCCATTGTAATATGCGTGAATGTTACATATTACATCATATATTACAACCGTTGAGAAGATTATGGATACAATCGCGACAAGTTATCGCTGATAGTAGTTAATGGTACGTTAATCTAAATAAAATAAAATAAATTGATGATACGTCTTGTCTATCGCTAATATAATCTCGCGCGTTGCAAGATAAAATTTCGCGTGCAAACGATAAATTATGGATTTGTAAATTTCCGAAATTGAGATTCCGTATCGCGTTACGTCCAAAGATCAATACTAAAATCATAGATAGTTCAATCGGCGGCAGTAAATCGTTCTTGCGAATAAATTCTGCATGGCATTTGTGATGTATATAGTGTTCTGTCGTGAATTAAAATACGCATTGTATTTTATCGATCATTAAGTCACGAGTGTACAAGAAAAGTGACGCACTGCAGATGGATCATTTGCATATAAATAAAAGCTTTGCGAATGTGTAGGAAGCGTAAAATTAACTTTCTGAAACAATTCTTCGTAAATGGCTTTTTTTAGGAGTCAGAATTTTGTTCTTTTTGTTAAATAATGTTTTATTCTTCATGAAAGATTATCCGTTACGTAACCCATTGAACTGCACAACATTCATTTAAGAATTTAATGTCAAACTGCGCGATACACAATAAGCAATTGTTAATATTGAATATTGAATAAAAATCGTATTTGATACATTACATCAGCTTCAGATAAAATTTCAATAACTGCACGTAGTTAAGTAAGTCTGGATATTCTTTTATGATTTAACGTTGCGAAAGAAATATATGGGAAAAAAGGAAATACAATTCGTACCTTCCTTTATACATATATACAGCAATATTTTTGTGCTGAATCCAGCCTTTCGCTCAATTGTAAAATACAGAATTCGTCTTTATATTAAACGTTAGGAAACGTTAAGAAAAATGATACATCTAACAAAATATATGCAGACAATTGAAAATATCATTTTAGACGTCATACGGAAAGTTCGGTCGTTTCGTAAGCGTGATATCTGTATCAAAATGTTATTTTTCACGTGGTTTGATAGTTTTTATGGAGTTCAATATTTCCGATATATTTTTATGATATCGCATTCGCGTGCTGCGTGTCTGTTACCTCTTTTTGCCCTCCTATCTTCTCTGAAAATCGACGATCTGATTTATCTGTTTCACCAGTCAAAGTATGATGTAGCAATAAAGTGCGATATAGCAATAAAATGTTATTGATCTTTTGCAGTTCGCATTTTATTTTTACTTATTCGGCACAATATTTCTGTTGCTGGACTCGTATGCCGGTGTAACGAAATTGCCTCCTACGAGAAGTACGTATGGCGTTTACCATTACCATCAAGTGTATTTACCCGAGGAAGCAATGGCATTGCAGGCACGCGGCAGAGGAATGTCCTATCTCTTGGAAGGCGTCGCGAAACATCACCGGAAGAACGTGATTCATTTCATAGTTGACAAATAGCTCGATAATAGCGAAAAGTAACGGTAGTATCGCTAGTTGCCACTCTACTTCGATATTTTATATATAACCGTCGCGTCAACACCGATCTTCGCGTGCTTTCAGACTAAAAGCTGTCCTAAATGAAATTTAACACTTTGATGTCAAAAAAATTTTACTATCCCTCATGTTGAAACAATTTTTGTTATTAATCAATGGCTTAGAAATGGCTTCTTGGCGCAAGATATTTAGAGCAGATATTCCAGACACGTGCGGCGGGATTATAAAGCGAACGTCAGATATTACGTAGACGACTCGACGATTAAAGCTGAGCCACCATTGAGCCAGTCTCTTTACATCATCTCAAGATTTATTTTGGAATAATTGTGCTATAAGAACACGTTTCAGGTTCGTTGCATAAGTCTATCTTACTTTAAAAACAAAAATTAAAGTAATGATCAACGAGCAAGATGCAAAGTTACCAATTATCTCTCTTAATTGATGCAATGTTGATTTTTCCTATTTTCTCTTTGCCATTTATAAAATTATAGATTTTAGACGCAAGTTTCATTTTATCTAATAGAATTATAACTTACAGCAATATGCTCAACGGATGCAGAAATAATATTCACGGTTTACCGACGGTCTTGCGGAAATTCTTGAAGTATGTAATGTTTGCGGACACACACAATTGAAGAAGAAATCCGTTCGCCGAACGCACTGAGCGGTGTAAAGACGAATGGAAAAATCGGTCATGCGTGTCATATAGGGCTTCTCCGAGGTAGTAGAGTGCCATTTAAACCGACGAGAGACTCGCCCGGGCCTTTTCAAAGGATAAAAGCTGCGCGGCGAACGTATTGTCCGACAAACAAAATCACGACGACTTGTCGCGACAGTTACTTTGATCGACGCGCGGGCGATAATTTTATGCCAGAAGTTGAAACTCCCCGAGATTTTCCCATGCAATCTCAATGAGTTCGCATCTCGATGCGACAGCAATTGTTGAAACCGACGTAATTTCGACGAGCTTAAATCTCGATGTCACAAACACGTGAAAATCTTTATATCGAAGCCGTTCGCTGTGACAGTGATGTCATGCACAGAAGCAAGAAAGTAGCACAATTTTATAAAACTTTACATCAAATCTGCGAACAACTTCGCAGAGATCACTCTTTTTATTCTTTCCTAATAATTAAAAAGATAAAATAAATCAGATGGAATTACTAAAAAAATTTTAATCCTTTCCCCGTTATGAGTCTCCATTAAAAGGCCATTGTTGCGCTAAGCGTCTCAATTATCAACCGTGACAAAAGAGCAGTAATTGAGGAGAATGGAACATTTTTTTGCGCGTCTGTTGTACGGAGAATTTAATTCACCGAAACCATTTCGGATTCATTGCTTTTATCTTGCTAAGTATACCTGTAAGCGTATATAAGTCGCTTCGCGCGAATAAAATTTCTTAGAAATAGGTCACGATGAAAAAAAAAGAAATAAATGGCGATTAAAAAATAAGATCGATCTCGCCGTAAAGGAACTACTAGCACTTTCTCAAAAACGTTCTTCGGCTTAATCAAAATATCCTTATTTAAAATATGCAATTAATGATACGATACATAGGCAGAAAATATAAGGTGGATTAACGTCCAAGTGAATTTAGAGAATTAAATATTCTCAGCGCGTTTAAGCAGCATAAATATTGAAAATTAATATTTCCGCATAACTTATTTCTCTTATTCACAATCGGCTACGTTCCACGAATTCGTGATGTATCAATCAGGAATTTATTTCACAAATCAAGATTCACATAGTCACGCCTAGTTTTATAAACTTATTCTTAGAATGCACAAACTATGTACGAGTACCGTAAGTAATATCTCATGATATTATTGCAGAAAAATTTTATCTATCTGAGTATTTCATTATAAAGTGTAATGTTAAAATTGAAAATTTTAGCATCATATTTTATTTAATGTATAAGAAATCATCAGCATTATTTTAAATAAAAAAAAAGAATGAAACAGTCGTACATTTCTCTAGCAATGTTTTAAATAAGCAGCAATTGCTTTGGATAAAACTATATGTATAATGCATACGAAATCCTTTTTCTTCGAGTTTTAGGATGTTATTTTTTAAAATCCTATTTGATAGTCGTAGTTTTTTAATAACTACGAGAGTTAGTCATTTTATATATGAGAAGTAACTTGCGCGGAATATAAAACGCTTTTCTCAAAATATTTATTTAAATGCAAAAAATATCATTTTGTAAAATAAAGTTTCATTCATTTTAAGTGTTTTATGTAGGAGTTTTATGTAAAGCGTCATCGAGAACAGGGCGATATTTGTAGTCGTACATAAATTTATAACACTTAAGCAAAAATATCTAGTTTAAAAATGGAAATCCTGCAGTTTCTCAACATGTTTTAATGATAAAACAGGACACTTCAATAACGATAAAATAAGATAAAATTAGCATAAAAAATAATATTTCTCAGTCGAGAAATATTATTTGAAACGTTAATAATTGCTATTAATTGCTATTTAAATGTTAATTATAATAATTATAATTAACAAAAAATTGATAATTCTCAGTTTTAATTTAACTGTATAATTAACTATATAACATTATACATCTCTGTTACAAGTACAATTACGACTGTCCATAAAATAGATTGAGAAAATATCACGGTTGGAAAATTACGAAATGTGGGTTACAATAACATATTTAACACGTTTCCATAATTAACGCCTGAGTCTGATGTACCACGAAAGGGAGTCTCCGGTTGCCAGTACGTCTAATTGTAAGGTACAATCAAAACTGAAAACAGTCTTGAAGTTGTACACAGGTCTAGACTTCGTATTTACGCAACGACATAAATTCGCCAAACGACACGCTCATTAATAATCTGTGATGCGCGCGATGTACGCAGTCGCTCGTAGTTGAAAGTTAAAACATCAGTTATCTACAAAATTAGTTTGATGATAAACGTTCCGCGATATATAATAGAATTCGTGAGTAATGCTTGATAAATTACACCTGAACCGTATCGAATGAAATCGCCAATATGCTCTGTATAGATAGAGAAGTAAACTATTAATGATATACATATATAGTGTGTTATTTATTTTATTTTCACGTGTTAAAATAAAGGCAATAATACAGGTGGAAAACAACATGATGAAATGAATAATATGACGAACGAACGATACGCGCAGTGGAGCGATTTTAAACAATCTGTAAATAAAGCGAAGCAACACGGAAAGCAGAAGTTTGCTGCATAAAATCAGAAACGTTCACGGAACAATAGAATCAATTCTATTACACTAAATACACGTGTTGCCACAATCGCTATCAATTAAAAGAATTATCTATGTGATACAAAATTATACCGCACTATTAAAATATTTTTCATAGCTCTACGTAGAAGAGTAGAAATATTATTAATTATTATATATCTCCTCTCCGTGACAACAAACAAAATAATTTATTGCAATTTAGTTCTGCATCAGCTGTTGCTAAGAGCCAAACTTTGAGTTTAATAAATGATGAATCAATAAATGAGGTCTGCCGACGAAGGTAACGCTATCGAACTACCTTTAATGTCATCGGAAAACGCGGAGATATACTCGATCTAAAGAAATTCTGCGAATTTGGTGCCAAATATGGACTTAAAAAGAAGTCCACGTTGAGTAGACGGAATTTTTCTTCTCTAAAATCCATTTGGCAGTCTCGAATCACTTTTGCTCGCATAAAGATCGTATGACAAGCTGTAAAGAACATTTAGCTCAATTTCAAATAAAATTTTCAGGAAAGTTTATAAGAATTTATATTAAATAGAATCGTTCTATTTAACGTATTAAATAAATATTGCTAACTTCTTGATTTTCAGATTAGACATTCCGACGAGTAAAGTTTCACGTATCAACATAAAATTTTGTTATCCATTTTCTACTCATACGACTATTTCTCGATTTTACTTTCAATGACAAAGTACCGTATATAAAAAATCTTTCGAATGAAACGAGCGTTTGATTAAAATAAATCTTTCAATATCACCAAACCAGAATTGCTCCAAGATATCGCTACGTCATTTAGAACAATATGCGTCGAATATTTGGAATATTTTGCACGCAGCGATCGGAGATTCTATTGGACGGATGGCGCAGTTGTGCACTCTCGAGGGGTTGAAGTTAAGGGTTGGATGCGTGGTGGATGGGCGCGTGGCCCGACAGCGAAGACCGGAGCGCTCCGCGGTCGTCACTTGTTCACGGTCTGTCGAGTGGAGCACTTTTCACCCCGTAATATATTTCTCGCGCGTATCGCTATTGTCCCTGAAAAACAAAAACAAACGGGCCCGTTTTCAAAAATATTTAAATATTTCGAGCGATCGAAATCGATCAGTGACAATCATTTTTGAGGAGAACAATGAGTCAGTTAATAGCGACTCTCTTTTGCGATGTTCGATTTTATGTGTCGAGAATCAAGAGAACAATTTACTGCGTTAAGTTTCTGTGCGTTGTTTGACGGGAATTTAATGTAGCGCAGAATCATGACTGTCAAGAGAAGAAGAAACGAGCCGTCTTATCCAAGATAGAAACGGCGTACAGTGAACGGACGATACGATCAGTGATACTGACGGGGAAAAGCGATTGATCGGATTGATGAAACGCGCGAAGTATGGAATTTTCGGGCCAATATCTCGTGAAAATCGACAACATTTCGGAATTGATGAACCTGAGCGAGTCTGAGTATTTGAAATCAATCTGGGGACCGAAACATCTGCCGCTGAAGCTCGTGTTGCCAATAACATTCGTCTACGTCGCGATCTTCGTCACCGGTGTGTTTGGCAACGTGGTCACCTGCATCGTCATCAGGCGAAATCCCGTTATGCAAACCGCCACCAATTACTATCTATTCAATCTAGCAGTATCCGATCTACTTCTTTTGATTCTCGGTGAGTCGAGACTATTAAAATTATCTTTTTTCCTCAGTTGCGAATTTCTTCAAACTAAACCGAAAAACGTAATTCCCGAGAACTTTTATTCTTTATTCTATGTTATGATAATATGCATATTGAGCAAAATATCTTACTTCATAATTTAGAAAAATAAATAATTATGATATTTACATAATATGTCTGTTTAATAAATTATTCCTAAATTTCGGAAATCAATTTCGAATTAAAATTCGGATTAAAAAGATAGATTTAATAAATTTCTATCGCTTATAAAATTATAATATTACAATTCATTACTAAGTTTCTTTACACTTTCAACACATGAATTAAATTATTTGAAATTTCATGTTTCGTTTAAAAGTTATAATTAAATAATTAAAATTTTAACACGTTCCACAATATGCAAAGCACTGAAGTGAAAATTGTATAATATTAATTTTGCTAATAAAGAATGAATGTCGCTCAAGATTTAACTAATAATTACTGGGTTATTAAAATATTTCTTACACATTTTTCCTATGATATACTTTCATGTTTTCGCTGACTTAATTTCCTAACCGCAATAAATTATCAAATTGCATATTATGAGTTAATATAAACTATTACATGAATTATATTATGAGTTAATTAATACGAGCTATTTACATAAATTATAGAATATCGAAAGTCCCTTTTTTGTTTACACTGACAAAATAATGCAAGTTATCTGTTTGAATAATTAAATTATGCCAAACAAAATTTTAGTTATTTACAGTATAAAATTTTCTTATTTCTTAATTGCTTCGTTGCTTACGATGCATAAATCAATATAAGTATATTTGCTCGAATTATAAGCGGCTTTTAGAAAATTGCTTTCTTCTTTGAAATTTAATGCAAATTATAATCGGTTGAATTAGTATGAGATATTTTCTCAGATTACAGAAATTTCTCTCTGCTTGAAAATTTCCTCCTCGGCATAGTTCCAAGTTATTCACTACGCTTGATTCGCCGGAAGATCACCACTTTGCCCTACGTCTGATTTATCTCGCCTTGTTCTACTTGACACCGTACGCGCAGCTAGAATAATATCTGCGGAAGTGTGACTCGCTTGGTATTTCGATCTGATACGTAGTCATGAGCTAGTCTAAGCTTTAAAGTTTTCCTATCCGAGTTTTCTCATCGCGCCTGTCGCGGAATTCGCTACTGGAGTTTGGGTGTCGGTAATCCTGCTTTACGTTTTATTAAATGCACTCTGTTGCCGTTTCCAATTAGTTAGCCATAAGCTTCACACCAGAGTAATAATTATTTGCCCATCCAATTAGTGGTAATCGCATTAAGTGTTTGCACCGAGCTTTCACGGTAACGGCTAATAAAGTGCAGAGAAAAACGCGTACATGTACGCGTACGTGAATTGTTAATGACTATAATGATTTACTTTGTGAATGTTAATTTACCGCGATCAGTTGAAATTTAGTATCGTCCTTTTGTTTATCCTCGCTTTGATCGAAATTATTACATGCGTAATGAGTTCGCTTTAGCTGGCGACGATTAATTTAATCAGCTATTGATATTGTCGCGGCCAAACGTCGCACCTTGGGCGGCTGAAGAATAGACACATATGTCGCTGTTCTCCGAAACAAAGTTAGGTTACTGTAATCTAACTATTGTATTGTCTCTACGCGCGGGCGATAATCATCATAATGAATCATAATCTCACCACGTATACGATAATGAAGGTATACACAGTACCGTATCCTATTCATTACGTGTTAATTATACGATTGAGAACTATGTACCAAGGATTGATTTCAATATTTTCGTCATGGTACCGCTGATTAGCGTAAAAATTTAACGAGTCGCGTTTTAGCTTCAATATTCTTTTTGCACCGATTAATAGAAATATACATTAATCAAATACGCTGTAATAAAGTACACTAATTTAAGTCGAATATGATTCACGTTTTAAAAAATTGATGAGAATTTTCGAGAATTCAAACGTGATATATTTGTCGTCACGATGTTTTCCTCCTGTCGATAAATTTCCTGTCCAATGCCATATATGCATTTTTTGGATTTAATACGCTCTCCTCGGGCGAATGGTCTATCTATCACTTGCATTCCGACGGTGAACGTGGCGAACTTTAGGAATTTATCGCGAATGACCATCGAACGCTCGCCATTAGGAAACCGACAATAATCGTATTTCTTTATTATCGATCTCCTCGTAGAAATCTTTCGCAATGGGAATATTTCCCTCGCGTGCGTTAAAGAAATAAATAAACGAGACAGGTATATGAGACACTTTTAACAGACGATCTGAGACGTCGGTACCAATCGGTCGCTTTTCCTTCACGCAGTGAATAAATCGCAATCTTCGATACGCCTCCGTTCCCCGATATTTCCCTAATGCACGCTGTTTTAAACAGTTCATCTATCAGGATTACGAATAACATCTGCTCGTGATTAATGAACAGCTCGAATATTGATTTACACGGTGTCGATTCTCGATGAATAAATAATTATAATCCGCCATTGATATAAAGTAAATATTTAATAGAGGAAATATCATTTTCATCCCCTCAATCTATGAAATTGATCTCTAAAATAAACGCGAAATAATATGAAAATATCCTCGTTTTAATACTACGTACAAAATACTATTGATCTCTATTTTCACTTCTTAACTAAACACTTAAATGTGCCATTATATCGATATTTGTTAGAATGAAAAATGAAAGCTTTATCTATCAATTTTATAAAAATGATATATATGATATGTACATGAGGATATAAAGATGATATCAAAAGCAACTTTCTGATATTATAGAACAATTGCGCTTAACACGTAATGGATACTTAAAAATAACAGCATCAAATTATTTTCTACCTTCGGATTTCTGATCATTGTTGATAGTATAATGTTTCTGTTCCCTTTGTCATATAATATCCGATACTTTACAGTTTACTTCATAAACTTGGACATATAGCACGCTTCCGAACAATAAACGGATTCTGTATCTGTCAGGTTTACAAAAGTGATTAATGACCAAATGTTCACATATTGCAGGACCATTATTTTATGTTATATGGATACACACGAAAATATTGCTTGATCGATTTTATTTTCCTCTCGCAAATCCAATTTTTCAATACGCAATAAACGATTTTTCTAGAAATTTTATTTGATAAATTCCGGAAACGCAATATTATTTAGGGATGAACAATAAGCAGAGAGTCTGTCAATCAAATTTAAAAGATTAATAAAACGTGACGAAGATAAACAAATATGCAGGCTCGTCGTTTACTTAATGAATATTTCAATGAAATGAATAGCATTATTGTCGACTTTTGCAACTTTCCGAGCCTTAAAATAGACATACCGAACGATTCTTTTTTTAATGTACAATCAATGTCGATATTTTTGCCTCGTAATTAACAATGGCGTAACGTCCGTCTGCAATAAAATACGATGGAAATTCGCAGATAAGAAATACAAGTAATCCAGTACTTTGCAATTAAAGTCACGCAACCGATATTGAGTTTGAATCCATCGCGTCCTTCGTTTTTTTCCCATCATTCTCGAGTGCCGAGCATTCTCTCCCGATAGATAGCAGCTGCTCGAAGTTTCAAA
The DNA here is from genome assembly GCA_928718305.1 of Tetramorium bicarinatum. Classification (NCBI taxonomy): domain Eukaryota; kingdom Metazoa; phylum Arthropoda; class Insecta; order Hymenoptera; family Formicidae; genus Tetramorium; species Tetramorium bicarinatum. The sequence goes on from OV788319.1 coordinate 8,327,437, forward strand.
TACTGCTCGCCCTTAATGCAACTGGCGTATCTCGCGACTGTTTGGCCTTATTTGATATGCCACTTATTTCTTGTATTTTATGAATTTTGGAAATAAGAGATTAATGCAAGGTGAATCAGTGAACATTGTGAACATTTTCACGCAGTATAGATATTCTGAATCGAGTAAAGATCGAGGTGTAAATTATTTTAATATTTTTTCGCAATCGTATTATTTTAGATAAAATTCCATATTTTCTCTTTAAAATCTCCTTTCTCTTAAAACCATAGAAAAGACTTATACACATTTAATAAACTAATTGAAATTTAATATTGAATATTGAATATTGCGCAAGAATATATTTAATCCTCACAATTTGCTTAATAAATGAAGTTTAAGTTGCGAAACTTTTTTAATGTTTCCTCGGCGATTACGGAGTTGAAGTAATATCTCCAGATAAGTTCGCTATCGCAGAGATTAAGAATCCGGTCATGCTTAATCTACGTAGGTATATCAGTGCGTCTTGAAAACTGCAAGTACCGCGGAAATCGTCTCGTAGCGAGGAAAAGCGGCGAATGAGAAACGGTGTCCTGGAAAAGTGTCGTTATTCATCTAAATGCAAGAAACTCGCCTAGAACACGTATGTGTTCCGAATATCTTACGGTCTAGCGATAACTTGTTTCTTCTGGCATGACTATCGATAGGAACTCCCTAACGTCTAGAAAGTCTCAGATTACGTGCGTATCCTTCCCTCGCGAAAATAATTTTTCAATCGATTTACTAAAGCTTAGTTTGTAAAAATCACTTTATCTTCAGCAGTTCTTAACTTATAAGAGAACCAGTCAAACAATTTTGATGTCCCAGGCTGAAAGGATCTTCATCATATCCGGATATATATTACGCCCTATATATTGCGTTTCGCCTTCGTCGATCACATATCAGATTGCCAAGAAAATACGAGAACTTCGTATCTAATAAGCTACCCCCTGAGAAAAAAGAAACTTTATTTTACGTCGATTTCGCATGACAGCTATCTCTCTGGTTACTACAACATTATGTTACATCTTACGTAATAAGAGAGCACTTAGAAAAGAAATTAATTGAAAATTTAATTAAACGGTGAAAGAGAGGGAAGATATCTATTCTGAGCATACGGAAATGCACAATGAACGAGTCTGCAGATTGTTTTTATGGTTTCTCTTTCAATATTTCTCCAAAACAACGAAGAGATTGTAAAGAGGAATCGACAGGCAATAGATTTTTATCAGATTTATGGGAAGAATTTCGAATTCATAGAAAGTTTCAAATTTACGTGGAGAGTTACGTTGTCCATACAACTCGAGCTCTCAATTGTGAACTTTAAACTTCTCAAATACGAATCTTCCGATATCCTCGTTAATGATGGGCTAATAAGGGCCCATCATTGAGCCTAGTGAAAGCCAATGTCTATGCGGGAACACGTTCTATCGCGTGATTTGAGGATTCGTCACGTACTCGATATTAACCGCGAGTTAATGGATTTTGTGATCTCCGAAGTCGGATAAAATGGACGACTCCGCGCACTGCGGCTAACGCAATTCCGTCAGGCCTTCGATTAATTACGATTTACAGCTTGTATCGGCGTTTGATTGCGCGCGCAAGTATCCCAAGTGATTGAGCGAAACCCGATAAAACCAACACCTTCGTAAACGATCCGTGCAAATAATATGCATCAAGCTTTATTAAATTTTTTGTCGGCACGTTGGTTTTTTACTTCTCAACGAGCTATAAATTTAATAGAATCCTCGGCTAAATATACATATATATATAAAGCAAAGGTAAAGTGAAGTAAAATGAAGTAAAGCGAATCCTTAATGAAAAATAAAGTGAGCGATACGCAAGTAAATATATCGGAATGCAGAAGGTTTGAAATAGTTTGAAGATATTTGGAATTAATTAAAAAGTAATAGTTTTTGCGCGATATTACTGAACTGAAAGATTTCGAGAATTTTTAATTTTAAATCAAACAATCTTCCGATATTCTAAACTAATAATTACAAAATCTTTTGATATTGCGATTTGTGAAATTTGCTTTACACAATTTAACGTTTTAATTAAGAAAAATGTATCTAATGTATCTAATAATGTCTAATAATGTGTCTAATAAAAAATTAAAATCTTTTATAACATTTTGAATAAAGATTATCAATCGTGAAAAATGCAGCGCAAATATTTATTAATATATTATATATGTATAGATACTATCTATCGAATACGGGAATATTGGGATTTGACTAAAGCTTTAGTGGCATGGCTTAACACCAACCACGAGAAGGCAAAGCTTTCACCACGAATTGAATCATTATTTTATGAAGCTAGATGCGTTTTAGCGATACCTGATACGCATTGAGATAAGTCGTTAAATAAAATGTCGCTGCCACATTGCCTCTTGCATGATTCATGAACGTGTTTTATACATCTTCGGGATGCATAAATAGTATATCGGAAACATCAACGCGCAAAACGAATAAAAAAGGAAAATGGATTAACGACGTCAGACACTGCATATTAATAGGTATTATTTTAATATATTGTCAGTTTCCTCTTGTGTGGTTAGCGCAAAGATTTATTTTTGCTAAAACTGCAGAGGCTAAATAAGCATCAGATTGTCGCCTGCGATAAACCTTTGCCATGTATACTACTTACTCATATCAGATCGTTGTATAGAAATGTTAGGTTTATAAACAATTCTCTCTCTCTCTCTCTCTCTCTAACGTGATCTCCAAGGGAACAAAATACAAATGTAATCTGTCTTTTTCAGAGACTATTAAAAATAGATACACATTAAATTATTTTTCAGATTTTTGAAATTTTTACTTGCATCTTTTATAGAATAAATAAATTTATAGAAAACTATCTACCATACAAATTTTTTATTTTTTAAAAATAGAATCATATTTTGTTATATTAATCGATTCTCTTTATTGTTTTACAAAAACATTCAGTTCTTAATAATATCGAAAATTGATATATGTATCTATTTTATATTTTATCCTAATACACATAAATGTAAAATATCTTTCGTGCAATATTTATTTTCTAATAATTATAGTTTTAATGCTTTTTTGTATAAAATAATAAAGAATCAATTTTGTTTCAACAAAATTCTATCGATTAATTAAATTGTAAGAATCAAAGATATAGAACTCCAACTTTAATACATTCCCATCTCCTTCATATAATAATAATTCATTCTCGTCATTATTTTGTCTTTTTTAATTAAAGTTTGTATTTTAGACTAATTTTATAACATTACATTTGACAGTAAAATAATGAAATAATATTATCATACTATGTCTCGCAAACATTTCGCAAAAATTGGACCATATTTTTGCGAAATGTAAAAGAATTATGACATTTTAACATAATGTAACGAGCAAATGTGAGAGAAAATATACATTTTTATTTTAAATCCAATATTTTGCGTGTGCAACAACCCAGTATAATAAATGACGTGAATCAGTTGTGTTCCAGGGTTGGCAAGTGCAAAAAAAATGTAAGAAGCATTTGCATGCGCAGTATGTCCTCGGACACAAATAACGCGTAGCGAGTCATGAAATAATTTGCGGTGACACGTAATTGCTGCTTCGCTTGTAAACACAATTAATACCAGAATCTCGTTCAGTTGTTATCGTGCAAGAGAAAAAATGTGGCTCAAGGTTTTTATCCATCCTGTGGAATATCACTTTCTTTTTATTATTTTTTATTATAACTAAAAATAATGTAATTGCTAAAATAAATTTACTCGATCTTAAATTATATACACATAATAACTTCTATTTAGTGTGTTTTATGTGTATATCACGGAGATTTTCAATCTATCATAAAATAAATGTAATTATTATGAAAACTTTCGGAAAGAAAGTTTCTTTTACACAAAGAAAGTAAAGGTATCGAACAACCATAAATTTCAACAGTGAAAATTGATTTATAGCAAATTTACCGGAGCACAAATTGTAACGCAAATTGTGCGCTGGTTTGTAATTAGCGATCGGTCGTGAAAGGCTCTCTACATAAATTATATCATGACAATTGAATCTCCGATTTGCTCTGTTCTTTTCATTTACGCATATTGTGATTCATTTGCAATTATACCTGTGCTAGCTTTTAATAAAGAATCTAATGTTACTCTGAAGTTTGCTTTTACGTCACTTTTTATTTGGAAATTGCGGACGTATCCTTTGTACATCAATGACGATAATTAATAGTCCCAGAGAAAAGTGTATAAAGTAAGGTTTATAGACTTTTGCAAGCAATTATTTCGTAGACTTCGTATAGTTCTGTTTTTGTTTTTTGCAAAAAAAGTGCCTTATAAATATAGTAGTATGGAGATAACAGATGTAAATTACATCATATAATCCCTCCTTTTAATGTCAATCTTTTTTTCTAATTTATATTTATTTATAGACTTATAAACATAATGCAATAATCAATATATAAGATAATTTTTTTTATTTTCAGGACTACCAAATGAATTAAGCGTATTCTGGCAGCAATATCCATGGACGCTTGGAGTGGGTTTATGCAAAATACGAGCGTATGTTTCAGAAATGTAAGTTCAACAGTAAAGAAGAAAAAATATTTTAATAAAAACTAAACAGCAAGTGCATGGATAAATTTTGTTAACTTTTTTAGTTATAAAATAAATTGTATCTCAAAATAAATTTCAGATAATTGAGCTTAAAAATATAGGGGAAAGGCATACTAAAATTATCATAAAATAAATTGTAGAATAAATTAGTTCTACTACACGAAGTCTTAAGCTACTTGTTACCTAAAACACGTTTGATTATTTTTCATTTAAGTTACGTATATGAGATCTCCCATGCCACCTTAAGAAATGCACGAAGGAGGAGTACAGAAACTAATGAGATCTTGTAGCAACTATATACATACAAAACATAAACTTGTTTTGAAATAATCTTCTCTTTCAGAAAACTCGTTACATCTCTCTCGTTGCAGATATATTTTTGTACTATAAATTTAAGTTTTTCAATTATGTTTTAAAATTTAAGAAATATACTTTAATTATAAAAAATTATAAAATATCTGAAAATGTAGAAGTAGAAGTAGAGAAAAAGTAAAAATAGAGATATATAGAATATATTGCAAAGCATGATAATTAGTAACATGTTTTTTTTATATTAATTTCGTATGGAATTTGCAAAACGATGCGCTATAAAATTATTTCATGTATTTTTTTAGGTCGTCTTATGTATCGGTATTAACGATAGTGGTGTTCTCATTGGAGAGATATTTGGCTATATGCCACCCCTTGCACTTGTACTCGATGAGCGGACTCAAAAGACCTATACGATTCATCTTAGGCGCCTGGCTGTTGGCCCTCATTTTCGCTCTACCTTTCGCCGCTTACACTACCGTAAATTACATCGAGTACCCGCCAAGTGAGTATGTCTTGTGTTAATAACTTATCTACTCGTATTCAGTCGAGTGTTCGTGACTAACAATATAAGTGCCGTAAGTAATGCCGTAAGTTCTCAAATTTTTCACGAGAATTAATACAAGTACCAATCACCGATAACACAAGATATAAAAGAAAATTATAAATCTGAGAAATATAATAAATTGTAATAATTTTTATTATTTCTGTTTATAATTTCATGTACTTTATAAAATAAGAAAAGCATTTGCAAAATTTGTAAAATTATAAATAAAAACTTGTTCCAAATTCTGACAAATTGTAAAATGTTTATAAAGTGAGCTAAAGATGATCTAATGAATCTAATCAAACACCTAAATGGCTCGGATACCTCGGGATTGCCAAACCCGTACTCATAAATGTGAGCCCCTGAGGGAGAATTATAAATTTAAAATGTTTATATATTATAAATAAGGTAAATACAAAATAATATTGGAATTATTTTGCTCTAATTTTCCTTCTTTAATTGTCTCTTGTTGCTCTCCAATTTCGATCTTCTTTTCGTGATTTTTCTGTTTGCGACTCCTTTTCTTTGATGCCTTTTCTTCAGTTCCTTTTAATAAAGTTTACTTTACCAAGCCTCTTCTTTACATCTATCTTTACATCTTCCTTTGATCATTTTTTAATTCTCTTTTTCCTATAATCTTTTCATTTTGCTCAATCAGTGCTCTTCAATTCATCTTTCCTTATTTATTTATATATTTATTCTTCCTATTTTTATTTTATACTCTTTCTTCAAAAGTTTGCCTTTTTCACAGCCTTTTAAAAATGGGCCGAATTAGAAATAATATATTAATCGTTTAGGAGCCATTTGAGGAAGAGAATTGAATACATGCATGATCGTGGCGAGTTTCCGATCTACGTGTAATTATGGCTGATCTATTTACTCGCCATGAGTACACTTGCGGACTATCGACGAGTAAACTCGTTTAAAGCAAATGCTCGTCCAATTATCCCTGCGAATTTTTCATCGATTCTTCTATGGTAGTGAAGTAAATAATTAATCGAAAATGACTTTTTTTCGATAATAACGTTTTTAATATAAAACCGTTTAAACAAATTGCATAAAAAGTTAATTTAAAGAGAGAGAGAGAGAGAGAGAGAGAGAGAGAGAGAGAGATTATAAGAAATATCTAACAAATTTTGGCAGAATTAAAATAAATAAATAAACATTAAATATATATATCGCTCATTTAAATAATATTAAACTAACGCCCTCGAGGTATTTTTTAATTTTAACAATCATTATTCAAACAAATTCTGCGCGGTTATGAGATCCTATATTATAAAAATCCTGTATTATACAAATAATTACTGAAGTTATCACGGAGCTTTATAATTAAAAAACAAAATAATTAAAATTGATACTGCGCAAGGTAAGGAAAGAGTTAGATAGAGTCCATTAATTTCCTTTGACAAGAAAAAAGAAAGATTAATTAAAAGTTAACTTATTACGAAAATTTTACGAATAAATCCAATAATGCACATTAAAAAGATAATAAAAAGCGAAAGATAGAACGTTTTCTTTAGAATTTGTGAGTATTTGTTTCAATTTCGGAACACAATTATGTTCCGCCGAAATCGTTTTGAACATGAGTAGACATTGAATTTTATATTACGGAAACAGCTGTCCAAACTGTAACATGTGACAGAGTAAAACACTTCTGTGGTCACGTGAATATGTCAAATGGACCGTTCACCACAGATTTTCGGTAAATCAACACGACAACTATCTCTAGCCTTCATCAATATTACACGCACATTTTATTGAGTTCCACTCAATGAAATTGCAAAGAGCTGAATTTAAAAGTACTGATAGAAAATTATTTCATAAAAATATACGAGTTTTTTGATCTAAAAATTAAAATTGCCTGTAAAATTTTCAGAGTGCCGCGTCTCTACTTAATTATACCTATTTAAATGAGTTTAAATTAATTTCCATTAATTTCTGTTTTGCGTATCTATTTGATTGTACTTAAATGAATTTAAATTAGTTTCTATCAATATCAATTTAGTTGTAAGGCATTATATCAAAGGCATCTATGAGTTATCAAAATTTAATTGCAGATATTAGATATAAAATTTACAGAGAAAAGTTTGTCCATATTTTGCACTTGATATTCAGTTGCATTGCCTTCTAGAGAATGTAGATGAATCAAAAATGAAAATTAAGATTTAAAAAAGAAGATTGAGATTTTACTTTTTGTGAAATATAAAAGCTCTAAGGCACATCGTACGCAGTGACGTAATAACAACACGGACGCCGTTCGGATATTCAATGAGAAACTCGCGTCGTGCATGACGATGATATACTAAGCGCAATTATATTACACAAAGAGGAGCTTTCCACGGCATACATCAACGTTTGTTGTCACGAACGATCGGTGAAAATCGTGACTATCGATTAAACTGCGTATGAGAAACTTATCGTCTCAGAAAAAATGTAAAATATACATATCGAGAAACGCGCATGCATTTCCCATTTTAATGCAATAAGTTTTGCAATCTTATCATTTTCGTGATTATGTAATATTTATATAAATAAAATAAATAATTAGATGTATGAGACTTTATCTCAATGCACAATTCGACAATTACAAACTTAATACTGTATTATGAAAAGAAAAATAGAAAGTAAAAATAACATTAAAAATGTCTCGTGTATTTTATTCTAGTTTTACGCAAAATGAGTAAAAAATTTATAATAGTATAAGTGTGTTGTTCGTTAAATGTGCAAATACGCATTATGCATCTGCAGAATTTAATTTTCGTCGCAAACTTCACTAATTTGCTAAAATATGTCGCTTATGATTATAGCAATTTATAATCCTTACGATGTGTGTGCCTAATGTGCATTGTTAAGATTATAAATCGCTATAGTTGTTATCTATATTTTACGGCGCTTCTATGTTAATGTCACGTTCTATATATCATGTAACTATCATGTAACATAATAGATAGTTAAAAGTTCACTTTAAACGATATATAATTCGCATTAGATTTTCAGAATAGAGTTTAATTCATAATTTTATGTGTGTATTTAAAACTCACTTTAGACAAACTTAAATTTCAGAGTAGAATTCTAATTATAATTTTATATGTGCATTTTGATATGTGTGTGCAATTTAATTATATATATGTATATATATTTTTTAATTCTTCAAATACAAAATATAAATTTTTTTATATTATGTATAAATTGTTTAAAGCGGATAACTTAATTAATATTTTCAAACTAAAATATAATCTTGAAATTATGTATAAATACTTTGCCATTATATTTATTATTATTCGCGTATTATGTTATAGAAGAAAAAAATATATGAATTGTAAATATACATACTGCAAAAATTAAATTGATTATTTCATATATGACAACAATCAATTTTTTATACTCAATTGAAGAATTTTTTAAATTAAATCATTATGTGCCAGTAGATAAATTAATTTTTAATTATGCAGTATTTTTATTATTTTAAAAAGCTTTAATATTTAACATTTTTTACAATTTATGATATTTATGAAATTTATAATTCATATATGTTTCTTCCATGTTACGATCATGAAAATAATAAAGCAAATTTTTGAATTTATATGCACATTTATGTTTCTGATATTACGCTTTCTCAGAATCTCGTGTACTTTTGAATATTTCAGAGATGATATGTTTCGCAGCATCAGCTTATTAAACTTCCGATTTTCTAAAGCTAGACATGTCCATCTTTGAAATGTAAAATGTACTTTTCGCAAATGTAAGATAGACTGTACAATTGATATACCAGCATGAATTTTATACGATTCCGATACGTCTTTGCATTTCTATGTCAAAATAAATATCTCGTTATTATAATGCCAATATTTTATCAAAATTATTTTTAACATGAAAGATGTCTTATTATGAACATATATTCTGCCATAAAAGATTCTTTTTTTTTTCGATTAAAAATCAAAATTTTTTCGAAATTTCAAATAATTTAGGCATTTTGTATGTAATCAATATTTCGTTAAATACAATATAATTTTATTGCATCAAAATATACGAATAAATAATCAAATCTGATAAAAATATATTATTAATCAATTCTATTTTAACTGTTTTATTACATTGAAATATGCACGCGGTAAATTAACGGAAGATTAAATGTATCCTAGGATTAAGTAAATCAATCTATCTTATTGTTAGCGCATTCATTTCAAGATTATGGATTTTGAGATGGATCTGTAATATTACTTACAAATCCATTATCTTAGATTAAACATAAAATAAAAGATAATTTATCATTTGCTGATATAATGTGCAGCAGCAGAGTATCGTAACTAAATCACCGATGAATTTGTAAATGGATTTGTAATATTATTCACAGATCCATTATCTCAGATTATACTTAAAATAAAAGATAATTTATCACTTACCGATACGATGTGCAGCAGCGGAGTGTTGTAACTCAATTGCTCGTAGATCTCAGTAACTTCTCATACTCGTTCTCGTCATCGTTTTTCTTCTACCAGGTTCCTTTGGTTGCGTTCACATCTGATTAGAAACGCACGTATATTAATTACAGGAATATAATCGGAATATAAATCGCGCGGCACTTTGCACAGCACTCCCGACATCGAGTACAGTATATGCATTCTTGCGAAAATATCAAATACGAAAAAACTACCAAAACTACAATAAATAGAAAATAAAGATTCTTTATTTAAGTTTTTTCGGGCCGACGATGACTGTGTTCAGCAGAAAAAGCTGCTTTGCAACTGTTGTAAAATTTGCGAATTTCATTGGTATATACTTTTAGAGCAATTTAGATTTTAGAGCAAGATCAAGAGCATACGCCAATCAGATTCATGATTTTTACAACAGTTGCAAAGCAGCTTTTTTTGCTGAACGCAACCAATGTTCGCGTGTTACTCCGCACTTTCGATTCGAAAACGATAACCGACATTTACAATTACACTTCAATCAAGCAAAGAAGTTAATGAACAGTGCAATATTCCACAAAAGTCGTTAAACGAATAATTACCTGCAATAAATATGTTAATGGAAAGATAACAACTTTAATTTCCTCTTGTTTGATTTCAACTTAAATTCGGAATAAAATAAACTCGTGAAATAACCGCAAAATAACTTTCGCTTTGTAAATCGTAATAGTTAATAAATCGTGCAAAGTGAAACTTGCGAAAAGTTCATAGGGAATAATCATGTTTTAAGAAATGAGAATATGAATCGCACGGAGTGGCACGCGCCACTACCGGCTTATGTACTTCAGTGTCGGAATGGGAATGCGTATAATGAACAATCTGCGAGCAACGATCCATAACAAACCCCAAGGCTACGCGCCAACCGAATACTTTCGTATGGCCTTGGTATTTGTTTCTACGAAAAATATTGAATTTTACAAAATAATTTCACATTTATATTCTGTCCCATCCAATTTAAACTGATTTCGACGGAAGACTTATACTCTTCGACACATATTCGAAATAGTATCATCTATTTTATTTGATTAAGACAGTATTCATGCAAATTAATTTATTTTATGACTTTATGTTACATTTTTGTATATTGAAAAAATAAAACTGTTTTATAACTAAAAGTAATTATAATACTAACCCAGTAATTTTTTTATTTAATAAGACGTAAAAATAAATTTTGCACGATGTTATTCAATGTTAATTATAAGGTAACACGGAAATACAAGAAATATTATCGACAAACAATTAATATATTGCATGTAATTTTTCATTATTTAAATTATTTATCCTGGCAATTTTTTATTTCGAACTCTTAAAATCTGGAAATGGAAATGATAATGGAAGAAGTATGGAAATAATAATGAAACAAATTATGTTTAAAATTCGAATCGCGATATAAGATAGATTATGTGAATAATATTAATATTTGTATAATTAGCTATTCATGTAATAAATTAAATTTGCATGATTTTAACATTCTTTTTCAATTTTTCAAACATTTTTCATATTACATAATACATAAAATTATAAGTAAAATTCTATTGTCAGTTTTGAAATATAGATTGATTGAAATTATTGTTATATACAAAACAGAATAAAATTCCGGAATAATTTGAAGCATACGATGCTGCATTATAATTTTTCAAATTTTTATAATTTTGATCTAAAAAAATATTTGAATTAAATTTAAATCGATATTTATGAATTAATTATTTCTATATTTCATAAATTTATTCGCAAAAACAATTTTTTCTATCCCCGTGTCTACTTGATCATAAAACGTGCGAATGATTATTTCAAATTGGATATTCAACGCAATCCGCATAAAACATAAAATATTTAAATATGTTTTACACGTTAAACAGATAAGTGGTTATTCAATCGCGAATTAATTAGTCAGAACATATTATAATGCTTCTGTACTGATATGATTTAAAGCTTTTAATCCGACAACTGCAATATGTAGCTGACAGATTATAACGAAATTCCATTTGCAAGAGAATTTATATTTCAGATTATCGAATATTAATAAAATCGGTGTATTCCCTAAAATTCGTTGCATTAAAATCTTTTCAACAATTTATGGCTGTCTATAACAGATTTTTACCATTCGTGTGAAATAAACTCTTGCAGAAAGATATTAACCAAAACGCAAGTTTTAATTGCCAATGAATCTTTCATTCAAATACCTGTAATACGATATTATTCCGAGAATTAGGACTTATAGTTTCACGAAGAAAGCTATAAATCTGTCCTTACTAACGCTAAGTGAATTAATTATTAATTTCTGCCTTATCAGTATAAAAAGTTTAATAAAGTTTCACCCGCCTTTTGCGGAGTTTATATAGAGTCATCTATAGAGAGGGAGAGAGAATACAAAAAATGATGATGAAAAGTTTAAAAGGGGAGTTTAAAAGAACCGCGTGTTCTTCTGCATCTGTTTACAGGATCCGGCCGTCACTCCGAAGAGTCGGCAATGTGTGCCATGTTGCTGCCTAATATGCCAAAGTTCCCGCTTTACGAGCTCAGCTGCCTCATATTCTTTCTCGTACCGATGTTGTCCATAGCGGTACTTTATGTAAGGATGGGCCTCCGAATACAAAACAACGGTCTCGGGCACAGCATCGAGGGTTCCGTTCACGGAGAAACGAGGCAGGCTCAATCACGAAAAGCCATCATCCGAATGCTCAGTAAATTTCCGTCTTTTCCGGACATCACAACACCATATCCGCACAGAGAAAGCACACACACACATACAACTTAAATCCTATCAATTTATTACACCGCGCGCCAACGTCGCGTTTTATTTTCGATCGTACTTCTTTCACATCCCCGAGGCCGCCAGGCGTTATGTCGCATGTTTTATAAATCAGACGAAACTCAATCATTATTGATTCGACTCGAGGGTATCGTTTATTAAAAGGAACGGAGTCGAAGAATTGATTAAACTCGACTCGCGGAGCAAACGTAACTTGTTTCTAAAGCAATAATGCTGCGGAAGAGTCGCATGTATATTTATGATCGGCATATAATATCGTTTTAAAGTTAAGCTTCGCTATACTGCGCATGAAATACATGGAAATTTTATTTGAGCAAAATAAAAAGGTTCGAAAAAAAAAAGAGAGAAATACGCCGTTGTAATCTTTCTTCCGTTACATACATCTTGTCCAAACTGTATATAATGGAAGAAAGCTCGTATCAGCGTGCTTCAATATTTTTGACATACGATAAATTGCAGAGGATGGTCATATTACGGGCGCCGTTTTCGAGAACCGTTATTACAGAGGTGTCAAAATTCCATGCGGTAACCGCATGGTATTCGTTTTCGCGCGCGTGTTTCATGACAGCGAATGTTAAAGTTCTGTAACGCATTGACGTAATATCGAATAGTTTCCAATATGGCAAGCTTGTTCTCTCCAAGTTAGCTTATTCTCACATCAACCTTCTAACAAGATTGGACGGAAGTTTTATCTTCCTGCTATTTATTTTTCATTTTCTTAATAAAGCACTTGTACGTCTCCACTCGGCTCTTCAGCTGACGCAATCTAAAAGTGAACTCAAATTTCACGGATAGCCATATCAATGAAGGATTGATCAAACGTCGTTAGAAAGAGCGATGTTTGCATAACAATTGCGAATAGTTTTTTAATTTTGTTTCATTTATTCTCGGAGTACGGCGTTACATAACAACGCGGAATTTTAAGTATTATTCCTCGTCGTGAGTCGGGAAAGAAATGTTATTCTTGAAAATTCTTGAAAAAGAAGGATGAATGTATTGTCGATCGTGATATATAACACAAAGGGGATTTTTTTCAGACGTCTGATATCCTCAATTCTCATTGAATATTACGTTCAGGGAGAAAATATGGTTTATGTTAAAAGAATAAATCTAAATGCTAAAGAAATCTTAAAATACGAAATTTCTGTGCACGTTCGGAAACGATAATGCGTGTAAAGTATATAAACAAAATTCTTTTGCTAAATTTTACTTGCATTCAACTAGTATAATAAATGTCTGATTTGCCATTTAAACAGCAATTCAAATTAAGCGAGATTTATTTGCCTAACAATTATTCCTCTAGTTTTATTTCTTCCGGAAGAATATTTTTCCTTTGCATAAACGTCACTTGTTCGCGACAATGAATGTCATTACTCTATGTCGCGCTTATAAACCTCTGTGTAAAATATTCCCGCGAAAATAAGAGAGAATCGTTTGCAGCATCTATTAATCATCGAGCTGCTTCAGTTTCCCATTGTCGTGACCACGAAGATAACGCGGCTTAGTTAAAACCTTTAAGGTTATATCAACGCAAATTCGCCGAATCACGGGGGCGAAATATCGCTCTTAGGGCATCCAAGCGCGACGATATAATAAATTATGGCGATGCGCGAGAACCTCAAGAGCTTGTCGCGCGATACAGCACAAGTATCATTTAAATTCCGTCTATGTGCCGTTCCCATATCTCTTTCAATATCGCTTCGCATAAATTCTCTTATTTGTTATATAGTATTCCGAATCACCGTTACGTACTTTTCATTCTAAATTTGAAATATTCGATAGTAATAAATATTAAATCCTCTCCATTTCCGGTGTTTCTATAAATAGCTATGTCGCTACTTCAAAGAACAGGAACAGAAAGCATATATATATTTTTTATCACGCGAATACACATTTTCGATAGAAGGAATCAATAAGGCAACTTTTTCATGTCTGCATTTGTTGTAACCAGAGATCACGAAATGTAGTAGAAATTAATAAATTTGTATTAGACATTTTTATGTTCTTGAAATACTTTTAGAATTATGAAAAATTCTTCTTATGCATAATAATTTCGGCAAATTAAAATGTTCGGAGACGCTCTCAGCTCTTCATTAATTTTAACTTATATCTTAACATTTTATTCGGTCATTTATTTTACTTAATTAAGCAGAATCTTGACTTAGAAATGGCTTGTTGTCGACTTTATTAATAGTTGTTTAATTAGTTTCTGTCGAAAATTAAGTTTGTTTTAAACGAGTCTGGACATTTAAACTTTGATGTCATTATTGATAATCCTTTCGATGGAGCTCCTCGCTGTTCTTTATCTTCGAAGAAGTGTCAATCATACGACTGCGTGAAAAATACCAATGGCTTCATTCCACAGGTGCGGTCGTGATAACATTTTTTATCTGCTGGGCGCCCTTTCACGCTCAGCGCTTATTGTACGTGTATCAGGTGTCGGCCTTCACCGATATTAACGACTGGCTATATCCGCTGGGCGGTTGCCTGTATTACTTCAGCACCACCGTAAATCCGATTCTGTATAACGTGATGAGCGTCAAGTACAGAATGGCATTCAAGAAAACGCTATACTGCACGCCGACGAGTCCTACCATCACGAGGGACGATCTCAGCAGTATGAAGGATAGCACGATATGCCGATGTGGGTCCAGAAGAGGGTCCCAGATGGTTCGCGTGAGAAGTGTACACTATCAACGTAGCATCAAGTAAGCACCCGGATAAAACAGAAAGTCATGATAATATCAAAGTGACCTCAAATGATGTAAAAAAAAATGATTAAATTATGATTGAAAGGTGAATTTGGTAGTCATATTCTCGTCATTTTTACATTATGACTTTCTATTCTATTTGGGCACACGTGCCTCAATTCATCTTCCTGTCAATCCCCTGCCTGTATTGAGATTTTTTACTCAGAAAGTATGCCTGAATTTTTCATAATTTCTTTTGAAATTTTTCCAAACATCTTCGATGATTTAGAAATATAAATATTATTTATCTTTCAAACTCGATTTTCCCAGCACGTGCTCCGTTAATTGTTATCAACGTCAAATAATCCCGGAATTGATGTTATTCATCAATTCGCTATTATATTGGAAATGTTATGTTTTTTTTAATGTTCAGATGCAACGTGTCGCACGCGAGCACGATGCTTCGTTCGCCAATAAGATTACGTTACGACGATGAGGATGACGACGCGAGCCATTGCGACGCGGAGAGGATGCCGTGCGACCTTCTCAGTCCTGACACACAGCCACAAGATACGAGATCCTCCTTCGTCGCGCATTCGAGTAACGGCAAGACCAAATATCGGTCGAGTGATAAAACGAGAGACGGCATCTCACCGATCGTAGCGAACGAGACGTGTATCTGATCCCCGGCTTATTCCAGCGGAAAAAGGAAGAAATACTGCGGCGCGAGGATTATAAGAACAACTTGCATCCTTGACAAGAAGTTTCCGTGTCGTTTCCGCACACACGATGAGACTGAAACAGATGCAGCTCATTATTCTGTACTGAAGGACAACTTTCAGAAGCACATGTGTCGTGATATCCTCCCCGAGGAATGTAGCCAGGATGAGGAATCGAGTTTTGTGGAAAGTTGCGTGTAAATAAATATAAATCCCACAAGTAAAATTGTGGAAGTGCTCGTGACAAACAATAAAATACATCGAACCAAGAGAAATTTAGCAGTAAGGTACATTAATTTACTACACTATCGAACGTTCAGTGAAGATTTTGCGAAATTAATCGCATTCCGTGCAATTAAATGAATTATTTAATACGCGGTACTTCACACTTCATGAATTCACGCTAATAAAGAAAATATATGAATGATAAAATCAATTACAAGACGAAATCTAATCTCATCGAATAGATATAATGTTTTTAATGTGTGTGTAATTCCAAATATAGAAGACTGGAATAAGAATGATGTGAAAGAAAACTGGATATTTTGGATTTTTAAACAATAATGATTTTCACACATAACTACAGAGATTCACAAATTAACATACATACAGATGTCTTGCAATTTTTTAATTGTATATAATTCAACAAAATATTAATAAAACTGCATTTTTTAACATTTCATCAATTTGGATAATTTTTTAATAATTGTTTTATCAATTAATTGATCAGTAATCTCAAGAAAATGTTGTAACTCTAATCTATGTAAAATCTATGTATTTATTTAACATTTTCTTTCTATATAACTGATAGAAAAAAACTTTCGCGAGTAAAATTGCCACGGAAATAATTTTCTTCAGAAAAATTTTGTTTTTAAATCATATTTTACATTTAATGAGATTCTCCGCAACTGTGCATCAAGCGTCGCATAATTAAAATACTTATTTCTCGTCTTATAACTCTATTTTGTCATTCATAGAATTTCTTTGCGAAACAAATTGAAAATTCTATCAACGCTTTGTCTGTGCGATCATTCGATAATAATTAGATGCGCAAGTGTGAAAAAGCTGTAATAGTGCACGGAAAAGGGATGATGTGAAAAAACAAAGTGACAAAGTGACGTGTCGACGGGGAGCTATCTACTTTTAAATCATTCAAAGGAATTGCACGGACACCTGAGAAATAAACGCTCGATAATGAGATGCAGAAAGGGAGGAGCAGCGCAGAACGTAAATTCCTCTCGGATATCCTCGATTCCCCTCGGCGAGGGAACAGACAGATATTTATCGGATCTTCGGCATATCCTGCTAACAGAACAGATAGGACCACATGTCTCGAGCAGCCTCTGTGGATTCGATCAACAGCACGCTTGGTAAGCGTAACGTTCAAAGCAGATGACGTCTCGAATCGAATGAAGCTTTCATAGGATGAATAGAGGCAAAGTCTCGCTATTAAAATTCCCGAAAAAAGCTCGTATCTCAGAAAAGAGAGCTCATTTATCGCGCCCTTGAACTCGAAAGGGGAAAAGTTTCGTGCGAACGTGCGTGTATGTGTGTCTGTCTGTGCGTATGTATATACGGATAACGTATAGCAAACAAAATGATTTCATAATGTATTCGTATAGGAGATTACTTGCGAGCGGCATCCACTAGCGGGTATTCTTGAGGGAATGCCAGCAAAGGAATTACTTTTCGTGCCACAGGTACAAAATGTGCGACGTGTAAAGAATTTTAATGTGATCAAGCAAGCGAGAAATAGCTGGAGAGGTAAAGAAAAAGAAAGAAAATAAAATCGAAATCGGTCGGGTTCATATTCACGCGTCCGCCGCGGGGGGATTCATTGTGATCGGGGGATTTTCATTTTCCAGAACATATCCCGGTGAAATAAACTGTCGCTGAGATGTATCGATTATCGAGACGAATGCTCTGGTCAGTCTGATCGCATAGTGTTTTTTAGCTCTCCGCTCATCCGCGAGCGGCAAATCCGGGATTTTGATTGAAAATTCTTGCGCGAAAAGAGCCGCCCGCGGCTCACGCGTGGATCAACGTTGCTGCTTCGTTCGAGCGAGATACGCCCGATTTAACAGTCTGTATGTATGTACATGGTGGATGTAACAAGATGCATTACGACAAATAAAATCTTGCTTTCTAGTAATTGTTGTTTGTCTATTAATTTGTAGGTGATTTAACATCATTTATTTTAACAAAATGAAATTCAATAATTGTGTTTTGATAAACGTAGCGAGGCTAGTAGTATATCTAACAATAATAAAATTAAAGTTTCAAAACAGAATGTAGGTTATTACAGAATTTACCATTCGATAATGTTATTTACCAATGAAAAAAATAATCGTAGACTTTGAGTTTTTAAAAAATAAAAACTATAAATTTTATCTATTCTCAAACGAATTAACGTTTTAAATATTTCTGAATTATTTATCAAATTGTATCAAAAAATATTCCTCTAAATATTAATTTCTCTAAGTTACTAAAACCATAAAATTATCTTAAACGAATTAACGTTTTAAATATTTCTGAATTATTTATCAAATTGTATTAAAAAATATTCCTCTAAATATTAATTTCTCTAAGTTACTAAAACCATAAAATTATCGAAAACACGAATTAGACATTCCTAAGGTAAGTATATTACAACGGAGCGTCAAGAGATTGCACTTGTACTGCTTGTAATTTGAAATACTTAATAATGTTTCGCGAAAAGCATATTAAACCCGTTATGCGGCGGTTATTACACAAGCATAATAGCATTATCCCTAAAGCTATTTTGTCATTTTGTCTAATTGACGTAGTATTAAATGATCTTATCTAGCAAAT
Source organism: Tetramorium bicarinatum (assembly GCA_928718305.1). Classification (NCBI taxonomy): domain Eukaryota; kingdom Metazoa; phylum Arthropoda; class Insecta; order Hymenoptera; family Formicidae; genus Tetramorium; species Tetramorium bicarinatum. The sequence continues at coordinate 8,346,388 of OV788319.1, forward strand.
AATCGGTTCAATATTCTGCTATAAATTTTCAGACAGACGTTCTGAATGGTTGTATATATTTAGATTCTTACGCGTATGATTATTATGTGACGTTATTCTTTAATCTCAAATAATTATGCTGCAACAAGTCCGTCCGACGTTGTTTTATATTAACTTCCCCAAAAGAATCTTGTAGAAAACCGGTAACGTTACCTCAGTGAGGTATTAAATTTTACACTCGAGGTGGAGCGCACCGTAAAGACTTCGCATTAGTTGCGGAATTCCCTCAAGAGAACATCCTACGCTCGCTGTTTCTAGTATTATTTCTGTCTATATAATTAAAGCAAGTTTAATTATACACTTTTCTTGGTTATTTTTCTCGGTGGACAAAACCGCGGAAAGTTCATTCACTAAAATCCAGAAATGAAAATTGTGATTTTATGTTCATTATATTATCATAATTACACCTTCCTAAGAAAGAGTATCATATGTGCGGTGTACTCACTGAGAAACTTCTGAGAAAAGAAAAAAAAAAGAAAAATTGCTAAAAATATCCCGTTCTAAAATTAAGCGACATTCAGGATGCTAGTAAAAATATAACTTTATAAATACTTGAGAAATATTGATTACATAAGTTTCCTGCATCTAGCGAGTTCACGAACAATATAAAACCATTTGATGTGCAACTGCAAACTCCGCGTTTCTACTCTGTGCTATACTTTCATGCCGAATCGTAAAGTCTCGTTCGTAAACTCCATCGTTACCCAACAGTGAAGTAAAATGAGGTACAAACGTAACCAGTCCTCGAAGCTCTAACAGTTCTCGTCGCTAATCAGATTAAACCAGTCGGCGTGTCACATCTGTACCAAAAGATTTAATTGCACGATCATTACTTTCGTGGGAATCGGGACTTCGATGTCGAAGTGCTGCGGTAGCTAACTTCGTTTGCTCGTTAATTTACGAAGTTCTAAATAACTTCCAAGCCGCTGCCGACCAATCGCCAACTGTCGGAAAGGTCGGCGTGCCATCGATCACTCATGTCTTCTCTAATTAAGATCTTCTCTGCATTTAATGGTTCCGTTAACGCTCATTCTCGGGAAAACACTTGAGCGAGTCAAAAGCGGGAAACATGTCGAGCTGATAGATCATGAATGCAAAAAGAAATACAAAATATTTTAAAAGAGCTTTGCACAATTTTGAACTAGGTCTTTTGAATAAAAAAATGGTTCTTTTTCTTTTCGTGTATCCTGATACGACTGATAAGAATGTTGGTAAAAATCAAAATTGATATTTCGAGGACAAATCTACTGCGTGCAGAAAAAATTAAACTATATGCAGAGGAGAGTAATAAAAAAAATGACAAAAGTTTTATTGTCCATATATCTGCTTGTTTTATATCAAATTTGTAGATATTTTTTCTGTATTATTATTTCATATTAATATTTTTTAACATAATTATATGATTTCAACATAATTATATGAGATATTAATCTACAATAACAAAATTTTGAAAATATGTTTTTATTTTTTTAAATTATTCTGACACTTTTATCAGATTTTTATGTTATACTTATTAATTTTAATGATATATTAATCGGAGAACAACAAAAAATTTCATTCATTCCTCAAAACGAGATTTCTGCAAAATCCGATACTAATCCATTTCGATATTTCCGAATCAACAGGTCGCACGAGTGAAAAGCTCAGTACAATAAAACGCGCGATTTATTATAACATAATAAATTTATCGCTTGTATCAATTTGATATTGTTCACAGAAAACTACTGTAATAAATTTAATACAGTTCATAGAAATTTACTAGAAAATCGACGTAAACGATAGAAAATTCAAAAGTAAATAGAAATTCTTCGACGATTGAAGCCAAATATTTCTTTAGGATATATATTATTAGAATAACATTACTATAAATAGACATATGTTGAAAAGAATTTTTTCTATTTTTAATTTTAAACTGCCACACTACTGCCATAAATTATTAAACCTGATATTTGAAAATTATTCTGCAAGAATTCTTGATATATTTCTTTATTCTAATCTCACTAGTTTCCTTGTACGTTCGTTCTTCTACTAAAGTAACTCCAATTAGAAGCTCATAAATTCTCTTGGAGCAGTGACTATAGCTATGCAGTGACATTAAGCACAGTTTATCCACAACATGAACAGAGCATTATAGATTGGCAGGTAGAAGCCCCGGGATAAAATTAATCAGCGGAAATTAAGCCAATTTTGGACTAGTCGAATGAATTTGTAGACTTGCAAATAGAACCGAAACATTATTGTTATCGATGTTTGATCATCACTAATCACAGACATCACCAACGCTAAGCATATTTTCATAGCGTGTTTAGCAATCGTTAAATCCCATTCACGAAGTCAAATAAGCTGCCCTACATCAATCCTTTGGGATCGGCACCAAGGTTTTCTTTCCAGGAAATAGCGCGATTTACGTCACAATTGCTTTTAGCTTTTAACTCCTACCAATCTCTTTTCGATCCTACTCGCCGACTTGAGAAAACGATTGGTTCAACAGCTTTTCAATATTCTTTGTATTTCTTTCTTTATGTATCTCCCTATTTTTATAAGTAGAAATTAAAAATTTAAATTTAACAATAATTATAAAATATTATATTCAGAAGTTCAAAAAATTAATTTATTTAATTCTTTCTAAAAAATTCTTTCTATTTATTTTAAATTTTCTTTCAGAAAAAATTAATTTTTTTCTTTGTCATAATAAATTATTAATTTTTTCAATTAAAAAATTTCTATTTTCTAATAATTTATTTACTTCTATAAAAGTTAATGTAAGCATTCAAAATTCTGAGAAAATTAATTGAATTCTTTATTTACACGTCTACCTTTCTAACTATTTTAATTGTTTTAAGAGAAGTAAATAATATGTTTTCCTAATGCAAATCAATATATACTACATTTTATTTATAAGGAAACTCAATAAACAGGGAAACGATGAACTGTCATCTTCAATATCTTTGAAAAATTTTTATCCCGCTCGCTTCACAAATTCAATACTTTAGAACTACGCTTGTGACGTCTGCGATGTAGGAGAGATGTCATTCTTTCTCTCGTAAGCTTGTTACGGAAGTTACTGTCGCGAGAACACTATTGACGCTCGATACGTCAAGTCTTAACTGTCTTATCATGTTACTATTGTGTACGTAAATACATGCTCTGCGAAATTCTCACGGGTTTTATGGTAAGCTCTTCTACGATTTAAACTTCAACTTTACAACTGGTTCAACTGTAAAGAATCTTCGCAATCATTAGGTATTTTCTTTTCTCAAGAACTTCTCCTTTTCGTTTCAGCATTATATAAACTTTCGGTTATTTATTTGCATCGTATACTTCGAGAATAATATCATTGTTCGTCTTGCAAGACGCATAAAATTTCAAACGCTACGGAATGCATTCTTTATAACGAGCAAAACATATCACTGCAAATACAAGACAAATATAAGACAAATACAAGACAAATAGACATGCGATAAATTAATTTCGTATTGTTTATATCCATCTCCCTAGTTCTCAAACGGAAATAAATGCATTAAAACGGATTGACTAAAATATCAATGGTTTCTATAATAATTGATTACATAAGATGTTATTCGTGTCATTGTCTCTTGGTACAACAGCCTCCCTGAAGATAAAAGACGGAACTAATTTATTTATATAAAAGATACTGTATAACTGGAAAGCTTGGATAATAATTTTCTTTCTTTCTTCTTACATCAAGAACTGTTTTACAATTCAGGATTTTTAGTGTCTCGTTAAATTGTCTACCAAATAATAACAATTTTTGCAAACAAGATAAATTTTTACAGATATCACTGAGCTATGATTAAAAAAATAGAATATATTATCTCTTTATAAGCGCGACAAGCGTATATCGCAAGGGACACGTTTATAATCTTACATGCAAAAGCTCCTTTTGTAACATCCTGTATGTGTCTGATAGTCTTACGGTCTCTGAACATAAATGCGGTTACGACGGCTATCGGATATATAACCCCAATGGAACAATGTAACTATATACTCACCCCACAGCGGTTTCCGCGGCGATCGTTCTTGTCATCATCGCGATCTATAACGAGACGGCGAACCGGTCAGACAGTTGTGACTAGCCGTGCAGGGAATTCACAATCTGAGACAGCTTTATACCTCGGACGCTGTAAAATATAAACAGAAATGCATCAGAAAGAACAATCATTTTTATCGAAGAAAAGCAATACATGTAATCTATAAGATGGAAAACTTTATTTTACTCTCTCTTTTTCATTTTATTTTTTTATGATCATCTCGTATTACTGTATTATTTTATGCGCCTTTAGCAGCTTTACGTTTTCCCATTTTTTCGCGTGAACATCGCTTAATTATAAAACATGTTGATAAAACAATCCTCGTTTTCATTCGTTATATCACCCGATTGCCTCACTTTTGACATTTCGCTGTCATACGTAAGTAAAATTCACAGCGAGGTGCGAACCGGGTTTATCGTAATTAATATGGCTTTGCCGGGGGAACAGGCATAAACGTGTTACAAAGTTCATACAGCTAATAATTAAATGTTTCGAAACTGGTGCGCGCCGCAGGTACTATTCTGATTCAAACTGTATTGCTCAACACTGTATGAATTATAGACGTTGTTATGAAGAGATAACCATACTAGGTGAATAGCATTATGTATCTATTATTGTTACAAGATTAGACGCGCAAATGATGTAAGTTTCCACGGTGTTAAAAAGTTTGGAAAAATGTGACAAATACAGTATAAAAATGTATTACGAAATACAATCGAAAGTGAAGGAAAAATAGTTATAATACAATATTTTCAAATATAATTGTACTCTCTTTCATATGAGAAAGAATAAAAGCTTTCTTTTACAGGATATTTTAATGTTTCGAACATGTTCAAGTACTTAAATAAATCCTTTTAGATTACATTTCAATGATTAGTTGTAGTACGATTTTTTTCAAATATAACTGTATACCTTTATGTAAAAAAAAAAGTAAAAGATTCTTGTTGCTTTTAATTTTGTGTTTTATTCAAATGAGCCTTTCTATATTACATAATAATAATGAATAAATTTACTAAATGTATGAATCCCATTAAACTCACAAAGTTAAATCGAATTAACCTAATTTGATTGTAAAATGAAAAATAAATGAACGTGACAAGAGATGATGCATAAAGTTACCAAAGTTAAAATGCTCACAATACAATTATTTTAAAAATTTCATCTTCCTAACGTTTTCAATTATTTAGATCATAGATGATTTAAATATTCTAATCACTCTCGCGATGTATAAATTACAATCTCTATGGAAAAATGCTAAAAATTATAGTGTGTATATTTGTATACACCTAAAAAACGATTTCTCTCCTTTTATGATGAATCAAGATAAAAATAGCTGAAATTGCAATCTACAAGTTTCACATGCACATGACACACATAGACATTATATCGCGAAAATTTAAATTTTTAATATTTATAATTAACAATATAATTAATAATATATTTTTCAGCTAAATATGATATTGAGTATCTTGATAATATATGTGAAGTATGTTTTAAGCTCATTTAAAGGCTTGCTACAACCTGAAGTACTTCTTATTATTTCTATTTAGTATCGCAAGTAAAAATATTAATTAATTCAATAATTAATACCTCGTTGGCAAAGTCCAACGATCCTTTCAAGTCGTTTCTCATCGACTGTCCTGGCTATCAAACTTTGTTCTCTCTACTGATCGGATGGGATTAGGATACGTCGGATCTAGAGGAAGGGTTGTACGATCCAACGTTAGGTGACGTTGCGATTGCATGCCTCAGCGCGACGCGACGTACTACTCCCCCGCGTCAAATATCCGCAAATGCACCGAGCGCTTTTTGCGCGCTGTTTATATACCAGTATCCCCACCACCGGTGTGTCAGCCAATGAGCGCAGTGCGCCGCTACGTTCGGCGCTCATTGGTTCGACGCTAGGATCTCGAGTGGTATATTAACGCTGCGCTTCGCAGTAAATTGATTTATTTCTTTCATGTCGAATGAAATTTCCCGAGGCTCTCGCCATGCTATTATATTTCAGAAATAAAAATTCATATTTCTAAAGTTTCGTTCTATTTGGAATTACTTACACGTTTCGTGCAAGTTGAAAGCTTGTTTCTGGTACTGTCGACAACACATCAATGCGTTCATTTTACAAAAAAGAACAAAAATTCATTTTTTTCCAATTGTTCTCGTAACTTTAGAGCATAGAATCATTCGGTATGTTTCATATAGGTTAGAGGCTTGAATCTCTGGGAACTGCGTATCTTATATCAACAAATCTCTATATACAAACAAGCGAATCTATTTGCTCTTGGATAACTAGATCGATCGTTCTTCGAAGGCAAACATTATCTTTTCTTTTGTTGGAGTCCTCCTAATAATTTCAGGTTCCGCAGTTTCCAAGAACAGTTTCCTTTAATCTGCATGAATCATACATGTAATTTCATGCATTTATATATCTAATCAGAAATCGAGAAACGAATCAATTAGATGATAGCTATAATAAGTTGCAAATGCCTTGTTATCAGTCGCAAATGACATAATTGACAAATCATATCACCGTATCACAGCATTTGTGACTGGCGACAAGGCATTTGTAACTCATTATAGAATTTGAAGACTGAAAACTGAAAGAAACATATATCAATGCTATAAATACAAAATTGTAAGAACAATGGAGTGTTATAAACCGATAAAAAATTAAATGATTATTGATCGAATTTTGCTAATCGATAATAATGATTTACAATGGGTAACAAATGAAAGAAACCCATTTATAAATTTCTATTTCAATTAGAATTTTAGAAAGAAGAAAAGGACGTTATAAATTATAATTTGAGGAATTCAAACATTTCGCAAATGTAAAAATATTTTTATTATTTGAAATTATAGTAATATTTTCCAAATCAAGATTAATAACGACACAATTTCACCGACAACTTTCACCTTATATTTGAATATTAAATATACCGTGAATAATTGTTACGCTTGCAAATAAATAAAACGGAAAATGGTTATGTTCGGTTATGTTCTTTCTCGTACAGATATGGCATTGGAAATTGAATTCAACAAAATTATGCTAATTATCATTACATATCTGTGTAATGTAAGAGATCCAGATAAATATGATAATGTAAAGAAAGAGCGACAGAAACATAAACGAAATTCTAAAAAGCAAAAATTGAAATAACAAAACATAAAAGAAGCATCTTAAGAGGTCAACGCTTCTTTTACGTTTCGTTGTTTTCGCTTCCTAAAAATTTCATTTACCTTTCTGTTACTCTTTCTTTATATTTTATTTATGCCGATCTTTATTTTTATTAGGATAAACGGCATAAAAAAAAGATCTAATCTATTTGCCTATGTTTATGAGAATCAATAAACTTCCTTATGTAAATGTTTACAAGCTATGCAAATTTATCTAGATATATCCTAAAAACGAAAGCTAGACATTTGCATAACGTGTAAGGGAATAAATCAATCAGAATCTTTTATTTTCTGGAGATAGAAACAAAGGACTCTAATTGTGAATTATAATGTTATAAATTATGCATTATGTAAAAGTTTGTGATCTCGTCTTATTAAAACTAAATCTAACAGCTATACAGCAATATGTATATAGAAAATTATCCAATTTTACGCATTTAACGCCCGTCTTCATGCATCTATGCAAAGTTGTCTGGATTGGCTCATATTTTCAATATCTCAGCGATCAGCCAATCACAATAGCGATGTAAAACACGTGATTTAAATTGTTTTGGAGTGTGCCCTCAAAACATTATATATCTCGTGCTGCAACAGGTGTAAAGTAAGGTTGTCTTGTCACGTGTAAAAACGTTCATTCTTAGCGCCAAATGAATTCATTAATACGTGATAACATTTGAATCGCGATAATGTACGAAAATTGCCCTCCTCAGTTGTATTATTATATCTTCAAACGACGTAGGTATGTCAAACATGGATAGAGACGTAAATTCTGCCAGTGCAAAGACACAATGTGTTGCACAAAATTCGAAAGAGGAGAAAAATAATGTTTTGGCTGCCTACCATAATCTGAAATTTTCAAAGGAAAATAAGAATTGCTTCGAGGTCGTAGATATCGAACGCAGGTCTCTCGCTGTGAAGTATATGACGACAAAGTTATTGTAAGTAAAATTACATGTATACACATCATACTTTTCATATTAAATTTATTATACATTTTTGTTCGCTATTGCACAGTGATTCAGAAGATACGGCAGCAGTGCTGCTTCAAAAAGGTCTTGAAGATTATCATGTGCTAATGAGAGACAAGAATGGAGTAAACAATTACTGGAAGCAGATTAAATCTCAATTATCGGATGTAAAAAACGATCCATTGAAGTGGAAGTCAAAGTTAGACGATGAGGAAACCACGCTGAATTTTATAAAACCTTTGGCTTGTCAGAAGATCAATACTCTACCTTGCAAAGAAACATCTTATAGTGATAGAGACATAGAGAAAATAATAAACAGTTCGAAGAAGGATATGCCAGAAAGAAATAGAAAAATCCCTTCGCAGATACAAGCAGCTTCTAATCAAAATTCAAGTCAAGAATTTTCAGTAAAACCTAACAGTGAACAGAATATATCTGCGTATTTCACGAACATTCCCAGAAATGATAGTTTTAATAACCATGTAAGTTACGCCAAACAGAATACACCCAAAGTACAATCAAACAGTCGATCTTATCCAAATTTGGACAAATTTGTGCAAAAAGTGCCTCCTAAATTAAACAATAGTAATATGAATGGCCAAAGCTCGTACAGATCAATAAATCCGCATGCACCGCAATTAAAGCCAGCTGCTCCTCCACAGTCCAACAGCGAAGACGCCAGAACGCAAAAGGTCACTCTCGAGTCCTTCAGAAGCGCCAGGGAGGAATTGTACATCCAGGAGATGAAGAAGAACAAGTCGGCGCCGAAGAAGACCTTGGGCGGTCGTGGGGCAGCCAATGCGCAATTTGTCTGTCCGTTCAAACGCGACAAGGAAGAGTCGGCGCAAAATAACGTATCGCAGGGCAAAGCGAACCCGGAGGAAGTGGAGGATGAGAGGCTGAAGAACATCGATCCGAATATGATCGAGCTGATAAAGAACGAGATTATGGATTCGGGCAAAACTATAACGTGGGACGACATCGCGGGGCTCGAGTACATCAAGAAGATCGTCAAGGAGGTGGTGGTGTTCCCCATGTTGAGGCCGGACATCTTCACGGGTCTCCGCCGTCCGCCCAAGGGGATTTTACTCTTCGGCCCACCCGGCACGGGAAAGACCCTCATCGGCAAGTGCATAGCTTCGCAGAGCAAGTCCACGTTCTTCTCCATTTCAGCGAGCTCCCTGACGTCCAAATGGGTCGGCGACGGAGAGAAGATGGTCCGCGCGCTGTTTGCGGTGGCCAAGGTTCAGCAGCCGTCTGTCATCTTCATCGACGAGATCGACTCGCTGCTGACGCAGCGTTCGGATACGGAACACGAGTCGTCCAGGCGGTTGAAGACAGAGTTCCTGGTGCAGCTGGACGGCGCGGCGACGTCCGAGGACGATCGTATTCTGATCGTCGGCGCGACCAATCGGCCTCAAGAGCTGGACGAGGCGGCGAGGCGGCGTCTCGTCAAGAGACTATACGTTCCTTTGCCGGAGCTCGAGGCGCGCAAGCAAATAATAAATAATTTATTGAGATCGGTGCATCATGACCTCAGCGAGGAGGAGATCGCGAGGATCGCGGAGAAATCAGTGGGATATTCCGGCGCCGACATGACGAATCTCTGCAAGGAAGCGAGCATGGAGCCGATCCGGAGTATCCCTTTCAGTCAGCTGGAGGATATAAGAATGGAGGAAGTGAGGAACATAACGAATTGTGATTTTGAGCAGGCGCTGATCAACGTGCGACCCAGCGTGTCTCAACTGGACTTGAACATTTACATCGAGTGGGATCGTACTTATGGATCTGGCACCGCTCAAAACTATAAGGCTTAATATAATAAGAATTAATATAATAAATAATTTAAGTTATCATTGTACAAATAATTGAAAACCCTTTCGTAATTTTTGTAAGTTTTCTAATAAATACACGGTTTTGTGCAAAATAGTACAATCTTTTTTTAATAAGAGTTTCATTTTTATTTATCATGATTATAATAATTATAATAAATAATAAATTAAAATACTGACAAATTGTAAATGTTGAGACAAGCGATTTATTTTGTGATCTAATTGTATCTTGAAATACTGTGTATTGAAATTTTAGAAACGAAATATATATGAATATTAATATTATAAAATAATAAAATATTAAATATTTCAAATAAATGACAAGTTTTTCAAATTGATTAGGGATAGGGAATTTTTAAAGACCCTGAACTTCCCCATCCTGCAGCCAATCGTTGATTAGCATTTGAAAATTCTGGCTTCGTTCCAATATTTCTCTATCAGCTTCCCATCTTAGTATCTTATATTCCTTGTTTTATTGCGACGCGTGCGTGAAGCAGAGTGAGACATCGGTCTTTTGTTTTGATTAAATTATAAGCTCTATCACTGTATTTCGTCTCGTCGTCAATCCTCGATTAGATTCTCGAAACTGGATGATGTAGAGAGTCCATTTTCCTGCACGACGTAAACTGCAAGGTAAACAATCGCATATGCTTCGCGAGGAAGTGATCTGTTCATCGCCGATGTTTCCCTATAGAAATCACGAGGAGCAGGCCGAGAAACGAAGCGTGATCCAGCCGATTAAGAATGTTTAATCAGAGCAACTCATTGAGAACGGCAACGTCAAACACGTTGAATCCGATGCAAGACTTCGAGGTTGTCTCGCCGCCGGACGACTCGATCTCCAGCCTGGCGTTCAGTCCGGCGTCCATACCGCAGAATTTTTTAGTAGCCGGCTCCTGGGACTGCAATGTTCGCTGTTGGGAAGTGGAGCAATCCGGCAAAACGGTGCCGAAATCTATGCAAAGCATGGCAGCGCCAGTCTTGGCTGTGTGTTGGAGCGATGTAAGTGCCTTGATTATTAATTATACAATTATATGTAACAAACACAGGATTATATTTTTTTTGTTATGTGTATAATGTGTTGTCAATCAATTTCTTTCTCTTTTGATTATTTTAACATCTTTTCATATCTTTCTGTAATTAATAACTGTAAAAAAAAAATAATATTCTGCTATTAATTTTCATAATTCTTATAATTTTCTTAATTCTTATTGCATAATGTAATAATCACAGTCTTTCTCACTCTCTTAACGGGATATATGCAAAATGAGGAAGCTGGGATCCTTCTGTTACTATCCTGCATTTACACAGTCTTATCTTTATCCCATCATAATGGTATTAATGTAATAATAATTTATGTAATAACTGCCAGGATGGGACCAAAGTATTTATGGCGGGTTGCGATAAGACGGCAAAGTGCTGGGATCTAGCTACGAATCAGAGTGTACAAGTAGCAGCTCATGACGCGCCGATTAGAACGTGTCATTGGATAAAGGGGTCTTCATATTCTTGCCTGATGACTGGCTCCTGGGATAAAACACTAAGGGTTAATATTCAATTTGCAATCTTATTTTAATGTTCATTTTATAATTTTTCAAATTCTCTTATTTATTATACCATCAATTTTCTTACATGTTTGTAATTATTATCACTAAAATATTTTGTAACTGAAATTTTCTATCAAAATGTGAAATTTTCAGTTTTGGGATCTGCGCAGTCCTAAACCCGCGATGACTATCAATCTGCCTGAAAGATGTTATTGCGCGGATGTTGTAAGTGCAAGTATATAATAAGATACATGGTGCTGGCATGCCGTATCATTGACATTAATGATATTGTAGGATTATCCTATGGCAGTTGTGGGGACAGCTGGACGTGGTTTAATAGTCTATCAGCTGGAGGGGAGTCCGCGCGAATATAAACCTGTCGAGTTGAGCCTGAAGTATCAGTACCGTTGCGTTGCCATCTTCAGAGACAAAAAGAAAGTGCCAACCGGTTTTGCGATAGGAAGCACGGAAGGGCGTGTTGCGATTCATCATCTGAATCTCAGCACGAAGGAGAACTTTACGTTTAAATGCCACAGAACTAACGGCACGCCTAATGGATACCAAGACATCTACGCGGTTTGTAAACTTAAAATTAAATTAAGATCGCGTTCTTTTATCTTCTTAGAGAAATGCAATAATTTAAATGGACGAACAGGTAAACGATATAGCATTCCACCCGGTACATGGCACCGTAGCGACTGTAGGAGGCGATGGTACTTTTGGTTATTGGGATAAGGATGCACGTACCAAGTTAAAGTCCTCCGAAACGATGGAACAATCCATTACACGTTGCTGTTTCAATCACAATGGACAGATATTTGCGTACGCCGTTTCTTACGATTGGTCCAAGGTATTGCAATCATTCGCTGCAAGATAATTGTTGCATCGTCTTTACGTAACGATTATCGATTTGCAAATGTTTCAGGGTCACGAGTATTATAATCCGGCGAAGAAAAATCAGATCTTCCTGAGACCATGTTACGATGAACTCAAACCAAAGGCTGCTCCCTGAGCTGACGGCGTAGCGAGTAATCACGAGCGAAGCAACATATGAATCTGTAATTACGAAGATTCACGTCGATTGATAAAATTATGCTATCAATACTTTCTTTTTACTTAAAACTGTTAGTAAGTGTAATATAAAATATAGTTAAAACATAGTTATCCACTTTTGTGGATATACAAATTTTGACATATAAAATTGGTTCTATGAAACATGTTTTTGGTAAAGTATTTGTGTGATTAATATTTATCTCTTCATATGAATCCACAATGTTGAATTCTGAGATATTGATATGATGGCGTATTGCTGCTGTTACCGCGCAAAATGAGCTAATATTCAAATATAAACTCTACAAAATATATATTTTTTAATTAATTGCACGTGCATATTTTTTCTATTCAATGTTCTTGATATCATTTCCTTTCTACAAATGAATGATATATTATGTTTGAAGAGATTAGTAGTGAGACATTTAAGCAAAATCTTAAAACATCGAATTAAAAGAATCAATTATTTTGGAGCTGTAAGTTTCGATCATCATTAAAGCCCAGAGAAATTTAAGCTGGTATAATTAGCTGAATAAAATGAAATTTTATAATTTCTGAAAATGAAAATGAAAATGAAATTTTATAACTTCTGAAGTTATAGAATTTTAGAAGTGTATCTTTTACATAAGAAACTAAGTATTAATCTAAAAAATAGAAACAGAAATGACCGTTCGCTTAACATTAAAAGAACCGAACGGTCATTTCTGTTTCTATTTTTTAGATTAATACTTAGTTTCTTATGTAAAAGATACAGTTCTAAAATTCTATAACTTCAGAAGTTATAAAATTTCATTTTCATTTTCAGAAGTTATAAAATGAAATTTTATATTAAATGATATATCTATACGACATTTCATTATATTAATTTCATTTTATAACTTCTGAAAATGAAAATGAAAATGAAATTTTATAACTTCTGAAGTTATAGAATTTTAGAATTGTATCTTTTACATAAGAAATTAAGTATTAATCTAAAAAATAGAAACAGAAATGACCGTTCGGTTCTTTTAATATTAAGCGAGTATTTTTTTTCTTTTGTCAGTTACAATTAGTTAATATAAATTTATTTTTTACAAGGCCGAGTGAATTCTAAGTTATCTCTCGTACTTGCTTAAAAAAATTAATTGTCAAAATTAACGAGATGAAAGACAATAGAAGAGATAATTAGAGATCTCTGACAAATATTGGATTTCTCTTCAAGCATCGAAAATATATATTGTTACTGATAATCTTATTTATCTATCGAGCTACTTTAGCTAGCGATTTCCCTCATCGACATGCTGGTCGCGAATGCAAATCGATCACGAGAGCAACATAAACGTAAACAATATGGCCGACATAGGAGATATGTCGGTACGCGAAAGCGGCACTGCTTAATAAATCAATATTTAAGCTATGCACATCGTAATGTCGTATAGATATATCATTTAAATGCGCGGACCGACTAATTTCCCTGTCAGAGACAGATTCTCCGCGTTACGATGTCGTCGGAGAAGGTAGGTTATGTTAGCATCGACAGCCGAATTCTGTATGAAATTGTTTAATAAAAATGTCAATATTAACGATACCAAGAGCGAAAAATACGTTCTACTTTGACTTTTGAATCTGTAATCTATTCGTTTTATTCGATCTGTCGTTGCCTAGATTTTACGCTGGCTTTCTCTTCACTTTTGCACGTAAAGAAATATTTGTTTAACGTTATGCGTTTAACGACAGGTCCTTTATCGACTAGATCAACCCCATGGCAGCGGCAATGTCTATATTTCCTGGCGTCCCGGTAACAGCACGCATCTGGCCACAACAGGCTGCGATTCCACCGTTGCCATCTTCGACAGGCAGGGAGATATTCAGGAGCGCATACAAATTTCCGGATTGTGCTCCGGCTTCGGCTGGGACTCGGACGGGGATCTGTTGGCCATAATCTCGCAGAATTCGTCGACTATAATTCTATGGGACGCCACGACCGGGAAAAAGTCCCAGATAGACGCGGGCGTGAGGGACGGGCTTTCCTGCATGATGTGGGCAAAGAAGAGCTGTCTGCTGGCCATAGGAACGCAGAAGGGAAATCTGGTGCTTTACGATCACATAAATGCCAAGTATGTTGTCATCCTAAAACGAGACAGCGAAATCACAAAGTAGAATGGATTTAAAATTACTCTATTTAATTATTCTCCATTGCACAGGCGGATACCTATTTTGGGAAAGCACAGAAAGCGAATTTTATGTGGCGCGTGGTCGGCGGACGGTCTTCTCGCATTGGCAAGTGAGGACAAGGTCTTGACTATCAGTACGAACGAAGGAGATACTCGCCGAGAGATAACTCTTCAAGGCGATCCATCTCATATACAATTTAGCGAGATGAAAATGGATCACAGATTAGGCGGTGAAAATACGGTATAATATTTTATTAACATCCACTGTTAAAAATATCTATATATAATATTTACGTAAAGCTGTTGTTTTTATGTATGCAAAAATGTATTTAGGTATCTCTCATCGTTAGCAAAACAACATTATTCTTGTACAACATTCTGGATCCAGAAAATCCTATTGAATTGGCCTTTCAGAAACGTTACGGATTAATTGTAACTTATAAGTGGTAATTATCCACGAGCAATATGTAAAATAATTTTAATGCGCTGATAATGATGCACATGCACTTCTTCTCTTACAGGTATGGCGATGGTTATATACTGGTAGGATTTGAGGCTGGTTTCTTTATCGCGATATCGACGCACATAAAGGAA
Source organism: Tetramorium bicarinatum (assembly GCA_928718305.1). Taxonomy (NCBI): domain Eukaryota; kingdom Metazoa; phylum Arthropoda; class Insecta; order Hymenoptera; family Formicidae; genus Tetramorium; species Tetramorium bicarinatum. The sequence goes on from OV788319.1 coordinate 8,361,800, forward strand.
GTTGGTCAAGAATTGTTTCAAATAAAAAATCACAGAGATTCTCTAACGGATATCGCGTTGAGCCAAGTGGTCGGGAAAGTGGCTACTTGTGGCGACAATACGCTGAAAGTGCACAGCCTGCAGAATCTCGAAGAAACCGACACGATGATGACCGTGACAAACGAGAATGGAATCAGTAGTATCAAATGGTCGACGGACGGAACGATGCTGGCAGTTGTGACTTATGTCGGCAATGTTTTAATTTATTTGATAGAGATTCCGAAATTAACCAGCGTCTGCGGCAACAAAATAGCATTATTGACGAGCCTAATGGAAGTGACTGTACATCTTTATACGTTAGACAAGGTATTATTCACGACGCAAAGTGATAAAATGGACTTTCTCATCAATGTTCATGTTTTCAGGACAAACCAAGTCCGCGAGTAATCAACACTATAATAGAACCGGCGATATTAGCGATAGGTCCAGCACATTTAGCAGTAGGATTAAACAATAGAGCGCTTTTCTGGGATTTGTCTATAAGCCATTACGACAACATGCATTTCGAGAGGGATTATTTGGCTACGATAGATAGTATGCGTTTGAATGAGACATATGTATCAGCGCTATTCGACGGAAAACTACAATTGCATTCGGTAATTACGAGTTTCGAACTAATAGTGAGAATCGCACAAGATGAGCTTGCTAATTCTTTACTTTATGTGCAGATTAAATCTGATCAGACTCTAATAAACAATGGAAAGGATACAAAGATGTTCCCAGATTCGAATTTTTCTCATAGTAGAATAACGTGTCACGCTCTTTGCTTGGATTTTCTGATTTATGGCAATGATGTAAGTCAGCAACATCCTGAGATAATTTCGGAAAATGTTATAAATTAGAAAATTTAAAAATGTGCCTGTTTTAAATATTTAGATGGGTCATATTACATATTTTTGCTTGGAAACATTTCATCAGTGTACCGAATTTGTACATAACAATGGAATAAAGGAGCTATACTTGGACGCGAACGGAGTACAATTGTGCTTCGTTGACAACAAGTCGGACGCTTATGTGTTTGATCCGATAAATGAAGCGGCCAGTGCCGTGCCCGATTGTCCTGATAACATTGATGGCATTCTCTGGGATCAGAACATATTTGAACGTTCTATATTTGCAGTATACAACAAAAGCGTTATTGTAACATACATTTTTGTAAAATACTTCGTTGAAGGTAAGAAACCTGAATGAGCATTATGCGTTATGTGTTATTATCGCGAAATCTTATATATCTGTGCATTGTGAACAGGTACCAAAGTAATAAAAATAAGTATGACCAAATTGCCATCGGACTCAGTGCCTTTATTAATGTACTCTGGCGAAGTAACGCTGGGTACAATGGGCAGTAAATTAACACAATTAACATTAGCCTCCCATGAAGAAGTAAGAAATATTGTTGAAACGAAAAAAATTAAAGATATTTTGGATAATCAGATTTTATGCAGACGGTAAGATTTATGCAATTCAATTTGCAAACAAGAAAACAAAATGTGTACACAATATTTGAAAGAATCTTTTATCTGTTAGGTTCCAGCAAGCATGGAATAGTTGCGAAAGATTGAACGAGAAGGATGCATGGCTGAAACTGGGACAAAGTGCCATTGCAAATTTAAATGTCGAATTTGGTAAGCATAATGGTTCACCAAATTTATATTATATTAAAGTACATTATATTAAATTTATTGTACACAGCTATTCGTGTATATCGACGAATGGAAGATGCTGCAATGGTATGGACATTGCAAAATATGGAAAATATAGATGAATTGGCTTTATTATGTGGCCATGCGTGTATATTATTAGGAGATTATAATGAAGCCGAAAAATATTTTCTACAATCTTCTGAGCCCGTGCAGGCCTTGTATCTGAGGAGAGATTTAATGCAGTGGGAACAAGCATTAAGTTTGGCGCAAAAATTAAAACCCGATGAAATTCCTTTTATTGCAAGAGAATACGCTCAACAATTGGAGTTTACGTAAGATTTTTTTATTCTATTAAATATTTTATTATAAACCAAGTCGGATTTTACATATGTTGATAATACATAACTATTATAAATTATTATCTAATCATTTATCTTCAACAAAATATAAAAATATGTACGATATTTTCTTATCATTGATTGCAAATAATTACTAAATGAATGTATCCTTTTGTACAGGGGAAATTACCCAAAAGCTTTAACAAATTACGAACGTGGTTTAGTTGATTACAACACATCCGCTTTGGCTGTGCAAAATCCTCACCATCGACTTCAATGTTTAGCGGGAATAGCAAGAATGTCTATAAGATGCGGTGATAGTAGAAAAGGCGTTGGGATAGCCATGGATAACGAAAGTTCGAGGCTATTACGGAAAGAATGCGCGGAGATTTTAGAATCAATGAAGGTATATTCATTTATATTAAATCTCGAAGGTTCAATTATATTACATAAATATTTGTGCATCTCTCTCTCTCTAGCAATTTAGCGAAGCTGCGCAGTTATATGAAAAAGCCGAATATTTCGACAAGGCTGCATCTGCATATATAAAATTGAAAAATTGGCACAAAGTTGGGCAGCTTCTTCCGCAAATATCGTCGGCGAAAATTAACATACAATATGCTAAAGCCAAAGAATCTGAGGGGAAATATGAAGAAGCTGCTAAAGCGTATGAAACCGCTAAGGATTACGATAACATAATCAGAGTTAATCTAGAACATTTAAATAATCCCGGTAAATATATTTTGTATCGCATTTTATTACTCCACAAGAAGATATATTAATAATATTTAAATAATATGCTTGACTGAATTATTTTATTCCACAGCTCGTAGCGTTGAAGTTGTTCAACAGACTAAAAGCATAGAAGGTGCAAAGATGGTTGCAAAATATTTCCAAAAGATGAATGACTATAATTCAGCTATCAAATTTCTGATTCTATCAAATTGTCACGACGAAGCCTTTCAATTGGCCAATCAGCACGGTAAAATGGAATTGTACGGGGAGATCTTGGTGAACACGATCGATGATACTAATGTCCGGAAAGAAGATTTTAGAAGTCTCGCGATGCATTTCGAATCTCAGAAAAATAATCTTTTAGCTGGAAAATACTATTTCCATTCTATGGAATATCAGAAGGTGAATTTGCAATATCTTTGCAATCTGAAATTTGCTCATTTAAATAACCGTTTTAACAGAGTTTCTTTTTTAGTCTTTACGACATTTATTGAAAGCTGCGCAGCTGGTTCCAGACGATGATAGAGCGATTACCTATGCCATAGATACTGTCGCATCGTCTAAGGATGATAAATTAGCTAATCAATTGATAGATTTCTTATTAGGAAGCGATGGATTACCGAAGGTTATTATTACATCAATATCTATATATGGATATTGCTTAAAAAACAAGAGATTCTAATATGTTCATATTCCTCATTAGGATCCGAAATATCTGTTTCGATTGTACATGGCTAGAAAACAATATAAAGAAGCGGCTAAGACAGCGATTATAATTGCAAATGAAGAGCAAGTTAATGGTGCGTATTTATATCCATGTTAAAAATAGTGTAACGCTACAGCGATGGATCTTTTTTATTTCAGGTAATTATAGAAACGCTCACGATGTCCTGTTTGGCATGTATCAAGAATTGAAGAGAAATAAGATTACCATCCCCTTGGAGATGCAGACCAATTTAAGACTTCTGCATTCCTATATCTTAGTGAGATTGCACGTGAAGAGAAGCGATCATTTACGAGGTGCTCGGATGCTTATAAGAGTAGCCAACAACATATCGAAATTTCCCTCACGTTAGTACAACGAAAACCGCTCTTCGCGACAATTGTCACGAATAAATTGTTTGAAAAATGATTAATGCTCAGCTTAATAATACAATGGTATATTTTACATTTTAGATATCGTACCGATATTAACTTCAACCGTGATAGAATGCCATAGAGCGGGCTTGAAAAATGCGGCTTTCAATTTCGCCGCTATGCTGATGCGCCCCGAGTATCGGGGACAGGTCGACGCAAAGTACAGCAAGAAGATCGAGGCTATCGTCAGGAAACCACCAAGAGCAAAGGATATCGAGAACGAGGATGAATCTCTTACCCCGTGCCCATACTGTAAGAGCCGAGTCCCCGAGACTGAAGTAACCTGTGATAAGTGTAAAAACACCATACCTTTTTGTATCGCAACGGTAAATCCCTTATTATTTAAAAACGAGAAGAAAAATGCGCTAATGAAGTTCTTTCGTTTCTATCTTATTTATGTTTATATTCTATACTTATAGGGACGACATATCGTGGAAGATGACTTTACTGTATGCCCGCAGTGTGATTTTCCAGCCATCAGAAGTGAATTTCTAAGGTAAATATCACAAGAAGAGTGTGCGAGTATTATTTAAGATGTTACAATGTGTTTGTTCTACTAGAATCGTGGAATCCGAGGAGACTTGTCCGATGTGCTCGGAGAAGGTTAATCCTGAGGCCGTGTCGTCCGTCACTGATATCCGTCCATATCTCGACTACCAGGAGGAGAAGGCGATTATAAAGGCTTAAGAGATTATGAAAATTAAAACACGTGTAAAAACAATTTTTACATATTTGAGCGTAAAGTACATTCGTTGATGTACAAGAGGTAAATATAGGTTGGCTCACACAATTAGCGATTTGATAAGATATAGAGTTTATACAAACATCAGCATCTGTGCTGCACGATTCAGAGGTGCCTTGTACTTATCGCGAGCCTCGGACAAACGTAACGTAATTAGAAAATAGCACGGTGCCTTTAACTTTAAACAACAGCGATAGTAAATAGACTGTTCCGATTGATGTGGAAGCGACAAAGCGTCAGTATTCTCGATACAACAGTGCCGTCCATTTTAAGTACAATTTTTATTCAAGTACAAGTAGATTATATAGGTATATGTATACAAATATATATTATATGTATAAAAGTGTCATTTGCTACACGAGCTGCGTTTTCATGTAGATTGCCATATGTATGAAATAAAATGATTGATCCGAATACCTGATATACTTAACGAATTTACATAACAAGATATTAGATCGAGATACATTTTTTTGATGTTATTTTTTGCACTTAAAATAAGATATATTGAATGAAAAAAAAGAAGATTCAGCTACAAGGACAAACTAAATTTATTTCACGCTTTCTGTATTTAAAATAAAATAAATGTACGTTCAAAGTTTAGCGAGAGCGAGAAAAAATATAGTAACAAAAAAAAACTTGAATTAAGAGGATTGAAGTGATTGATAATTGTAATGTCAACAATCTATAGAAAACCTAGACGTAGAATCTTAAAGGATAAGAACCCAGTCGACCCAGAGCATCAGTCACATTGCATCTGTTATAATTTCGCGCTCAATATAAATGTAATACAACAATATGTGTTACGTTTACATTGTTGAGTGCGAAATTATAACATAGATGCAACTGATGCCCTGGGTCGACTGGGAAGTTAAAGAATAGGAATCTGAAAGCATGAAGCTTTCTCGTTGGAAAAAGAAAGGGTAAAAGTAAGATCCTGTCATAATCATAACAGTGTACGCGTTCGGTCCCGTGACCGTAATTGCGGCAGAGCTAACCTAATCACGCCGGAGCACACGTACGAGTACGTGCGCTCGCGTATGTGGAACACGTGACTCCGCGTCGTGCGTAGCATGACTTTGAAGAATCGACGCGCATAATTATATTGTTTTTTTTTTCCTCTCTTTCTCGCATAATCGCCTGGGATGGGGGCCGTTTCGCGATATCGAGGCGCGATTCTCCTTTATTATTTTCGTTACGCGATTCCATAAGCGCGAGTTTCACGGGGAGAACGATGATTTTCCGGGCCGTGACTCGCAATCTTCCTTTCGTCTCGCGAGGAATAACTGTTCCTCGCTCGACAGGGGAAGAGAAAGAGAGGAAGCGAGGAACGGTACATTCTAGCTTCGCGGAAGAGGCAAATGGGATTGCGAACGCATGTTGGTCACTGCGATCGGCGTTCCGCGTATCTTCGATTGACGATCGGCGAAATGGATGGACGAGCGTGGCGGCAAAAATATCTCGTCCGAGAGGCTGAATTGCGGAGCTGGGAAGCTCGTCGTTGAGACTTTATGTCGCAACCTACGTGTACATTGACACCGGTTACATCGATGAACACGTGAGGATGCAAAGTCTCGACATTTTTTTTTGTCTACATATTCGCTATATCCTCGTCATTATCGGCGTATTATTTATTAGCGTGACGAATGTCGTCGAAACGGGAATTGCGAGACTCCGATCGCGATAATCGCACGGTCTCGAGAGAAATAAATAGAGAAAGAGAAGAAGAATTAAATTAATAAAGAGCAAGATATAGCTGACTAATCGGTAGAACAATTAACTCTAACCTTAACTAATTTATAATTCAATTTATAAACTGAACCATCTATGATTCCTTTCTTTCGTGCCTAAAAAATATTATATAACGTGAAGTTGATAAACATTGACCTTCGGGTAAAACTGATTTACAATTTTAAAATTGTTTTTATTGTAAGAAAATGAAAACGCAAAATACTTCGCATCACCTGTGAGAAAAAATGACAAAAAATTTTTTAAATACAAATATGAGCGTGATTACAAAATTTTCTTAAGGACAGTTAAAAAGTAGTTAAGATAACCAACTAATTCTTGCGATAATTGAAATCGCCGCGTACAGTCCGTGGCAACATTTTAGCTGCGTTCCGATATTCATTGCCAGTACTGCAAATCTAGTTTATGTTAGGTCTAATTTATGTAGATTTATGTAGATTTTCATTACTGGCAGTGAATTTCAGAACACAGGCTTTCTCGTTCGGAAAACATGCGGAAAACGGCTTCTCATGTCCCCTTCCCCCGGCCTTCGGAAACCGCGCAATGTCCCGCGTACGGCCCTGCGACGCACCACCGCGGTGCGGCCACGTAGAACGCGGCTCCGAAGTCTCGTCTCTCTGCGCCGCGCGGCGCGCGTTACCCTTGGGCGGAGGACGAGGGGCGCGGTGGGGGGGCCCGACCGGATGGGCGAGAGGGGATGAGGGAAGGCGCGCGCGCGCGCGCGCGCGCACCGGTAACGCATCGTTGATGTCGCGCGCGTATCGTCGCGGCGCGTCGAGAAGTCGTCACTTGTCGGTGAGCGGCGTCTAGTCGGCGATATCGGTCCGCGGTCTCCGACGGTTCCCGGGCACCGTTCCCCGCGTCTCTGCTCCCGACGTACCGAGCTCACCGAGGCCGAAGCCGAGAGAGTCGTGTGCGTCGGCAGGCAGGCACACGCATCACGTTATCGGCGCGCGCGCGCGCGCCCGCAACGCAAAGCGCAACGTACGCAGATCGCGAGAAGAATTCGGGAGCGCGCACGCCGTCTCGGTCTCTCTCTCTCTCTCTCTCTCTATCTCTCCCGGCGCGCTTCGTAACCTCTCGTCTTCCCCGGACGACACTCCCTCGCTCGCACGGACAGTCAGGTCAGTCGGTGGCTTTTGGTCAAGATGGCCGAGAAGAGCGACTCGCCGGCCGCGGCCCAGGAACAGCAACAGTCGCAGCAGGAGCAGTCGCTGTCGGAGCTTTTGGCGAGCTTTATCGCCGAGATCGTCAGGAGCCCGGTGAACCTCGCCCTCGTCGGCCTGATCGCCTTCCTGGTCTACAAGATCGTCAAGACCCGCACGCGGACCGAGGAACCCGTGCAGGAGACGAAGAAGCTGCCCAAGCTGCGCCGCGACTTCGCCATCGAAGAGCTCAGCAAGTACGACGGCAAGGGCCCGGACGGCCGGATACTGGTCGCCGTCAACGGCAGTGTGTACGACGTCACCAGAGGCGCCAGGTTCTACGGCCCTGGTGAGTCGTGCCGGTCCCCCTCCCCCCGCCGCGCACCACGCCGATCAATTCTCCCTCGCCGACGAGGGCGAACCGATGCGCTTTTTCTCGCGCGATTTAGCCCTCCGCTCCCCTTCCGCCTCTCTCTCTCTGTCTCGTTTTCTTTTTTTCCGTCTATCTCGCTCTTTCGGGTCGCTTTTTATTAGCTCGCGGCCCGCGAAGGAGTGCCCGCGATGATATCATACGCCGCGCGCGCAAAAATAAAATCGCCAGAGTCCCGCGGTCGTCACGACCAATTGTGCCTGTCCAATTGCGCCGCGATACCGAGCCGACGATAGCGCGATTTATCACGGTCCGTGACGTATGCCGCACGGCCGAGAAGGTCCCATGCCTAAATACGTAGAACGGCCGGTTTTACGGTCGGCGAGACTCAATAATTTCGAGATTGTATTGTCGAGATTTTCGAGTCGATAAAAATCGGGAAGATAATGTTGAATAGATAAATGACGATTGCAGCTGTAAGATTACTTTGGTAAACATATCAAGAAATGTCGGACGCGCTCAAACTTTCTTTCCTTGCTTCGCGTCGTCGGTGAGGGCACTTCTAAGGTGCGTTGCGTTTCACTCATAATGCATCGTTTAGCCTTGTTTATCTTTTGATGAACAAGAATAAGTTATGCACCATGCGTATCATGAATGAAACGGAACGCACCTCTAGTGAAGGGCACGAGGCGCTCAAATGTCCCTTGAAAATCTGATTGAGGCCACTTGATGCTACAAATACTTCAAAGCGTTCTTTTTCCCTCTTTCACGACGAGAAGAAGGGAAAAAGGAAGGCCTTGTTGCATTTGTAACGTCAAGTGGATCGCAGCCTAATATACCTGTTGTATAGGTGGCCCTTACGAGGCGTTCGGTGGTCGGGATGCCAGTAGAGCGCTCGCAAGGTTTGCAGTGGACGCTGCGACGGATAAGTACGATGATTTGAGCGACCTGAACACCACAGAAATGAATTCCATCATGGAATGGGAAGAGCAGTTCAAAGGTGAGCAGCTCGACGCATGTCGAACGGGCGATGATTCTCCCGACAGCAACAAAAGAAAATTATGCATAAAAAATGTCCCGATTCACGACACTAACGTATCCATGTAACATATATAAAAAATGGCAGAAAAGCGATCTTATCTTGACATTATCATTAGTAGAGTCAATAGTAATATTTTCTTTCGGGAATGTTATCTGTATAAGGTATCATACTAATGAAAGAGACGGTAGCGTAACGTCTTGCTGATAAGATAGAGACGAAAGGAATTTTTACACATAAAAATTATACATACACATAATATTCTTTCTAACGCGATAGGCTTTGTCTGTATGAGACAGCAAGTCTTATTTCTAAGTTAATACACAGAAGCTTTGAGTCTCATGAATAATAAATGAGAGCATGGTTCAAGGCTTTTTTTATTGCACACCGCCGTCTTAGCCTATGAATGTAATATGGAAATTTAAGATAAATATTGAGAAACGCAGCCCAATTATCTAAAAGAGCGAATTTGAAAAGAATTATTTAAATACATCTGTTTTTTTTTTCCTTCTATTCCAGAGAGATATGATTACGTAGGAAAGTTGTTGAAGCCTGGCGAGGCACCGACAAACTACTCCGACGAAGAAGACGAGGGTAGCCAGCAGGAAACCGAAACGAAATCGGAGAGTTATGATTCAGAGAAGAAGACGGATCATAACGAGACCGCCGGCAAATCAAAGAGCGATTGACCGCATGATCGTACATTGGAGGCAGAGCTATTTCAGAAGCCCACTACGCACACACTGTTGTTACAGAAATCTTTGAAATTGTCGCTCATGAATATATTTCTGGACATTCGGCCGAATATTTTATTACTTCATAACGATAATCGGATAAAGAGGCGAAATGCCGGCTTTTAAATGCCGTTAATGGAAATACATAAAATATATTTCCGAAAAAAAAAGCTGGTGGCTACACGTGAAGACTTTGTTTGAGCGTCCACCGGTCAGCGGGCGCTCACATCTTTTAATGTTTTTATATATGTACAAAAGATTTTCTACAGAAAGTGCCGAATCAACGGCAAGTAACAACGTATATATTCCATTGTAGATTCTCGTTGAATTACGCTGTATTCCGCTGTACGACGCGCGATTACGATACGTGCGCTCGTATCCGTACCCGCACGCGTACGGCGACACGCGAAAGCCGATATGCATTTGGAGTTTAGTTTTAAGTCTGCCCTGTGGAATGTAAGTCCACTCACGTTCGTGCAATTTCGCGATTAGAAAGAAGAGCGAATGCCGAATTACAGGAGAAAGGATCACACACAAAGACATACTTTGGAATAATTGATACACTTGCGAATAATCCGATTGGCGCTCGTTGATCCCGCGAAGGCGCTAAACACAGAGTTATATTTATGTTGCATTTTTAACACGCAATCGTATATTAAACGTGTAATTACTATTAAATGGTGAAGATAAGATCGATTCGCGAGAGTCTTTCGATCAAATGGATTGCATTTCTCGTGAAAGTTTTAATTATTGAAGCGGTGTCGAAAACGCGTGCGTCTCTAACGGTTCGTTTTTACACATACGAGTATAATAAACGTATGAAACTTTTGTGCATTTTAACATTGTAAAATTTCGTTGCAAGGGCACAATAGGATGTTACATTCGCAAGTATTCGCGTACTTCCCTCGTGGTGTTGTGACGCTGCGACGCATCGATTTATTAATGCTGTTTAATGGCTTTATTCATCAATAAAATGTGGTTTTGGTAAATAGTTATATTTGAAAATAAGTTTATGAATAAAGATTGATATTAGAGTTTTATGTGTATATACATACATGTGTATATATATATATATATATATATATATATATATATATATATATATGTATATGTTCCTATATACACATAAAATGTTTGCATGCACTTCCTGCATAATTTAAATCTCCGTCAGTGTAAGTCAAATTGTATTTTACATCTTGTTGGCATTTAAAGGTGGCAAGAAAAATTATTTATTGTATACCACGCGTCGTGTTAGCTACTTGAAAAATGGTGTATATAACTTATCATGGTTAGATAGTACTGATTGTGGCAAATAAAGTTTTATTATTGTTTATATTAATCCAATGGCGAGAGAGCGCACGTTCAGTTTGATCGGCGTGATGTACACGAATAATATATGGATACTTTTATTCTCTAATTACTTTCGAAAGAATTTCTCCTCTCCATTCTCGAGCAGCATCGTTACTCTGCGTTACATGGACATGTTGCTTGCTGTAATATCGCAATCTGGCAAGAGCGAACGAATCGAGTAACTTTGGCAGCAGATAGAATTAAAGTTGTGATGAATTCATGGCGTTTTGATTATTCGAAGTAAATATTAACTTTAATTACGCTAAAATTACTAGGGATGACTAAACGTCCAACATTTCCCATAAGGATGGACACGATAGAATTTTGATAACGTCGATAACGATTAAAATAAACATTATATACTATAAATACATTCGCGTACTTTACGAAATCCAGCCAACGTGAAAGATCTAGAGCGCGTCACGTGACCCCGTGGTTCAAAAATCCGCCAATCGACAGCGTAGTCTAGGAGTCGCAATCGTTACCGAACCGTCAAAATAGAAAACGTGTACGTAAACACAGAATCATGCCATCATCTGCTACCACTTTGCATTAGCCAGCGTTCGACGGTGCATGTTGTGGATGTAAGAATCGTCTTTATTCTTGATATAAAAAAATTACTTTATTTACACAAACACATTACAATATGGATAGATTATACTCGTAACTCGATAACTAGACGACTGCTCGAGCAGTCGTTCGCGCTGCCTTTTATAATATCTTCGGAAATACTTAAAAGATAATATTTCTATATCATATTTTTTATTCTATTGATTTATTTGTCATAAATGTCTCATAGATTGAGACATTTCTAATCGAGAGATACATTTAAAGGTAAACATCTCAATGTATGTTTCTATTCTATTTATTCTAATCTTACACAATGTCTCGTAGGTTGAGACATCTTTATCATAGAATACGTGCTTCTATATTGTTGACTTATTAGTCTTACAAAATATCTATTTCCTGAGTTGGGTACGTGGACACTGGCTACATGGATGAACGAGAAGTCTCACGATCGGATATTCTCCTAAATTTCTGAGGCGTGTACATACGACGACTGCGACCTTGTTCTATATCAGATATCTACGATCGCATTTGCTTGCTCACTTTCTGATAGCACGAGTGCACGAGGATAAATATTACTACGAAGATCGGATCCACATTAGATACTGCAGGTCCAAAGGGCATTATACACGTGGGTGATCAGGAAGGAACAGTAACGCCACAAGTTAAGCCACCGGTACCAAATCCGATTTAATCTTAATTCAGTGTGCCGACCAGAAGCCGGCAATCAGGTTCGCAGACACGTGCGCAGAACTTGGGACAAGTAGCTGGCGCTGGTATTCGAACGCGTAAGTTTATTTTATACCATTGTAAACTTTATTACTTGTGAAACATCTTCATTCAGTGCAAATTATCTGGTTCATTTAGTCGCAATGCTGACTTATCAGGAGAAATGCAAATTCATACAGAAACACGTGATGCTACTTATCCATGCAGATACGTGCCACCATGGCGAAAGTCAAGCAAACGGTGAAATAAGAATACAGTGTACCTTGCTGGGCTGCCAACACATGAAAAATGTTCTGAATCACATGACAACGTGTCAAGCTGACAAGAATTGTACTGTATCACACTGTAGTATGTCAAGGCGGATCATCAATCATTGGAAGTAATGTAATCAAAATAATTGTGGAATCTGCTCACCGATAAGACAAATACAAACGGAAGGAAATTCTATGCAAGGTATGTGTTCAGAAGTATATGTCATATGTCTTAATGTTTGGGTGATCTTTCATGTATATTTACATTATTCTTTTCATTAGCTCCTGCACGTCAACCAAATAGTCAGCCAAATCTCCAAGCAGACACGTGGATGGACCAAGATGTATCATTATTTTTTTCTCAACTGAATCTAGAATAGATTTGAGATTTAGAATCTAATAGTATAGATAAACATAGCTGGAAGAAACACGAAGTCGCAAGAACCTACAAGCACAACAACAGCAGGAGCAACACGTACTGAATACATCTTTCTTAGATAAGCACAATAATTTTAATGATAAAATCTCACGCGAAGTCTCTACCGCGATTTTGAGAAAGTATTTTTAAAAAGACTTATAAAGACTATATTCATATAAACATGTGTTTTGTTGTTACATTATTGTTTTTCTGTATAATTATATTGTTTTGTTGTGGGGTGACAAGTAAAAACACTGAACACCACGTGTCGTGTTAGCTGCTTGAAAAATGATTTTTAACTTGTCATGTTTAAATAGTACTGATTGCGGCAAATGTATATAAAATTTTATTATTGTTTATATTATTCCAACGGCGAGATACTTTTATTCTCTAATTTTCGAAAGAGTTTCTTCTCTCCGTTCTCGAATAGCATCGTTACTCCGCATCGCGTGATTTTCCCGTCAAAATAGCTTGTGTACCTTCCCGCGCGTTACTCGCACACGTGCAAGGCGGCGGCATGCTGCACACGCCTCCGTGGAGACGCGGTCGTGGCGTGCGCGCTCTTGGTATTGTTGCCATCTTGTGTTCATTGTCAGGGACGGCACGAGGCTTCGGTGTCGACTTTGATGACGCGCTCTCCCCATTTTCCGGGAAGCAGCCAGCTTCGGTTGCTATCCTTATAACGCGTTGCGAAAATGAAAAAGATTGTTAGCTAAATTCCGAGAAAATTATTTGGCAACGCACAAACGTTTCTCGTCATCTTCTGGAAATATTATAACATCATAGAATATATTATAATTAAATAATAAGGACAGAAATAATTTTCCTACGTAATTTAATTGACTAAAAAAATATATAAATGAATTTAAACTCAATGTTATTTTTATCGAATAATGTTATACAATTAGAATGAATATTGTATCTTGATTTATTATTCCTATTTACTTAAAACTAAAGAATTTGTAAAATATAAGTGGTAGAATATATTTTGTACATAATAGATATTATACAGTTAACTTATAAAAAAAGGATTATTTTTATTAATTCCTATCTCTGTTTTATTTATCTTTTTTCGACTTGCTTTTCTTCTTTTTGCTTTGCACCTTTTTAGATTTCTCTTCCTTCTTGTCCTTTGATTTAGATTTCTTTTCTTTTCGTTTATGTAGCACTTTTTTCTTCTTTTTTGCTGAAACTTCATCCTCCGATGACGACGATGAAGAAGAATCGGTTGACGTCGAACTAGACGAGCTGGAGCTGGATGACGAACTGGTAGACTCGTCGGAACTGGAGGGCATCACCTCTTCCTTGATAGGTAATGCCGGCACAGCAACTGGCTTTGGATGGGACTTTAAATGTTCTCTTAAATCGTCCGTCAAACCACCCAAGCCGATTGAAGTAAAGAAGTTTATCGCGAAACGCGTGTTCTTCGGGTCATCTCTAGGAAAGAGTCCTTCGAACACCTCCTGCATTGTCACGTCTTTAACCCGTTCATTCAGCTTTGTCAAGCCCATATACTCGGAGAGCTCCTGAAACAAAATCTTGATAAATATCCTGTTAGAGCTCGTCGTATCTTCTTCATTCAGTTTTATGCACGAAAGCACGCTCCACGATATGGAGTCTGTGAACAGCAAATGAGCGAAAAACTTTGACACATTCCGCAGCTTGTTAGTATCCAGACGATGAATCGTGTGGTAGGAATCCTTAAAGATTTGCTCGAACGGTATCACATACATTTTATTAATAGCGCAAAATCGACCGGCCAGGAGGCCAAAGAACTTCTCGTACGTCCGCATCTCCGCGCAACAGTCCAAAAACATGTGACACAGCTCGATCTCCTGCCCGGGTTTCAGTTGCATTTTCATTAATTTATGCGCACACTCCTCAAAATCGAGCGAAGAGTGTATCGTCAGATATATAGTTCGTCGAAGAGCGGTCAGATTTGTTTCCGTATTGTCGAGTATCACCCCTTCCTTTCCCTCGGTCTGTTCCGCGCTGCTATCATTGTCCGAGCTCTCCTCTTCTCCATCCTCGTCGTCGCCTTCCGAATCACTGACGTCTGAGCCGAGGATCTCTTTGCACAACTGCTTATACTTTTCTTCAGAAGCAAGATAGTCTGCATCAAACTTGAACACGTTTAATATATCTTGCGCATTCATCTCGTCGTCCAACCTTATTAAGTGCGTTATTTGATTTTCTTCCTCCACGAGATCAAGCTCCTCTGGCACAGCCTCGTGATCCTTAAATCCGTCCTTCCTGATCTGGAACATTACTTCTATCATATACTGAACTCGCTTGTCCAATTGTCCCTCGTGCAGAATGTTCCTCAGCATTTCGAAGATGGCCTCAATCCCCCTTCGTGACACCTCTGTCAGTTTCATCCCGCATTCTTTTAAAAAGGCTATAGCCACTTCAACAGAATCGTCCGTCGGCGTTTCCAGCAGCAGAGACAAGATTTCCAGAGCGATAATCTCATAGGCCACTCGCTGATTGATCAAATGGGCTATAAATGTGCCCGAAGATATACACAGAGGTTTGTCATTCCTCTTAAATCCACGTCTGAATTGCAGAACGAGTCGCTTCAGCACCAACTCACCTATATTAGGGAACTTGGAATTGATTATAGACGTTAGTGCTGCGTAAACCGGAGTAAACGTTGGCGACGCTGCTTGCGCTTGAATGATGGACCGTGCCAACAAGCCTCTACCGCGAACAATGTTCTCGTGTAGCAGCTCTCGTGTTATGATGCCAATATTGCTTGTGTTAACTTTGTTAATGTATCCATGGATGGATTTCTTCAATGCTTCCCACGCGATGCGCTGGTAGGCGGCTCCCGACTTGTCGGTGATCTCCGCTTGAAGCATCCGCAATTTTGCAGGCGGGATGTACGCGCCTCCGGTCTTCGAGGTCAGAAGATCGACCGTCCGCTTCTGCTTGGCATTCTCCGGATTCTCTCGCGTTTTATCCGGCTCCCCGTAGTACCTGCTACCGATCTCCTCTTGCGGCGAATTCCGCTTTCCGCCCGCTTCGCCGTCGCTGTCCCTGGGCTCGCCACGATCACCGTTGTACCTACGATCCCTGTGATCATCGCGTTGATTGTTATCACGCCTGGAACTCCTGTGCTCGTCGTCTCGTCTGGAACTCTTGTGCTCGTCGTTGCGTCTGGAACTCCTGTGCTCGTCACCGCGCCTGGAATTCCCGTAATCATCCTGGTGCCGGGAACTCCGATGGTCGCCGTTGTGCCCAGACTCCTTGTGATCGGCGCCACGCTTGTGATCCCTACGCTTGTGGTAACGTTCTTCACTCTCTTCGTCCCTTCGCGAGTACGATCTCTTCATCTTTTTTTCTTTTTGTGGTGTGTTTAACCTCTAGCCCAGCAAAAGGCTGTTCTGACTATCGAACACTGTGCTCTAGAGCTTTCTTCTATCACTATTCTTTATTTATCTGTTAGCAGAAAAAAACCTGAGAGCGGCTATTGGCGGCCATCTTGGCCTTTTTCGTGGGATCGACTGTTGGCCTAGCATCCGCGCCAAACGTGGGTGTGGGGAACTACGTGGCCACGTTCACTGTCGATAAATCACTTCCGTACATTGTGTGTATCCAAGCTACATCCACTTTTTGACCATGTCGATAAATCACTTTTTGGCGTTTTCATAAGGAAATCAACCAATCAGAGTTTTCATTTTCACCCTGGAGAGAGAGAGAGAGAGAGAGAGAGAGAGAGAGAGAGAGAGATGAAGGATTCGGATTGGTTGATTTCCTTAAGGTACCTTTTCACGCTGACGCTCGACGCTCGTTTTCAGCGTCAAAAGACGTCACGTGACCAAAAATAAAGATACCAATTCGTCATTTTTGGTCTTTATGCAAAAGTCTGTGCTACGACCTTTACGTTTACAACAATGCTTATTGTAGAATAACCTTTAGAGTTTCTGTCAATCGACGACGCAGTTGTTATCGAACTGTCGAAAAAGAAAGTTTGCTTAGCGTACGTAAACACAGAATTGCACAGAATCACGCTACCGCCAATCGGCTACTACTTTGCATTAGCTAGCGTCCGACAGTACATGTGAACGAATGTGTTAATAGATACAAACCGACGTAGAACGGTGAAAATTAATAATACAGATTCTCCAAATACTGTTGGACCAGGAACAGGAGTAACTGTATGCGCCAATAATCCCGTAGGTGTCGTCAAACCGTAACAAAAAGGGCGTAGGAACCAATATGAGTCCCATGCAAGCGGCAGCTGCCGTCAGTAGGTTTACCAGTACTGCTGGTCCGATCGGCATTACGAACGTCGTAGGTGGTCAGGAGAGTGGAACAGCGGCGCAACAGGCACAGCCACCATCACCAAGTCCGGCTCAACTTCAAACTGACGCGCTGACCGGAGGGCAGCCAGGTCCGCAGCAAGCTACGCAAGGACAAATGGCTGGTGCCGGTACTCCAACGGGTAAGTTTGTCTTATACCATTGTAAACTATGTCATTTGTGTAATATCTTCTAACGCGAATTTTATCTTCGTTTAGGCGCAAAATCGACGCCTGATCTAGAGAAATGCAGAGTCATCCAGCAACAATTGGTGCTACTTTTGCATGCAAACAAATGCCTACAAGACGAGAGCCAAGCCAATGGTGAAATGAGACAATGCACTTTGCCAGATTGCAAAATCATGAAAGATCTTCTAAATCACATGAGGATGTGTGAAGCTGGCAAGAATTGTATGGTACCACACTGTAGTATGTCAAAGCAGATCATCAGTCATTGTAAATACTGTAATCAAAGTGATTGCTCAGTCTGCTTACCGATAAATCAAGCAAATAAGAACAGAACAAATTCTACACAAGGTACTGATACCCCAATGAATAAGTTTATCTTATACCATTGTAAACTTGTATAACATCTTTTAATGCAAATTTTATCTTTGTTTAGGCACAAAATTGATGCCTGAGAAACGCAGACTCATTTTGCAAAAATTGGGGCTACTTCTGCATGCAAGCAAATGCCAAAGACGTGAGGGCCAAGCCAATAGCGAAATGAGACAATGCTTGCCAGACTGCACACCCATAAAAAATGTTCTAAATCACTTGAGGACGTGTCAAGCTGGCAAGAATTGTATGGTACCACATTGTAGTATGACAAGGCAGATCATCAGTCATTGTAAAGACTGTAATCAAAGTGATTGCCTGGTCTGCTCACCGATAACTGATACTCCAATGGGTAAGTTTATCTTATATCATTGTAACTTGTATAACATCTTCTAATGCGAATTTTATCTTTGTTTAGGCACAAAATTAATGCCTGAGAAACGCAGACTCATTCTGCAAAAATTGGGGCTACTTCTGTATGCACGCAAATGCCAAAGACGCGAGGGCCAAGCCAATGGCGAAATGAGACAATGCTTGCCAGACTGCACACCCATAAAAAATGTTCTAAATCACTTGAGGACGTGTCAAGCTGGCAAGAATTGTATAGTACCACATTGTAGTATGACAAGGCAGACTATCAGTCATTGTAAAGACTGTAATCAAAGTGATTGCTTGGTCTGCTCACCGATAACTGATACTCCAATGGGTAAGTTTATCTTATATCATTGTAAACTTGTATAACATCTAATGTGAACTTATCTTCATTTAGGCGCAATGTGGACGCCTGATCCAAAGAATTGCAGAGTTATCCAGCTACTTTTGCATGCATATAAATGCCAACAACGTAAGAGCCAACCCAATGGCAAAATGAGACAATGTATCGTTCGGCACTGCAAAACCATGAGAAATCTTCTGAATCACATAACGACGTGTCAAGATAAAAAGAATTGTACTGTAACATATTGTAATATGTCAAAGCGGATCATTAGTCATTGGAAGCACTGTAATCAAAGTAATTGTAGAATTTGCTTACCAACAAAACAAGCAAATAAAAACAGAACAAATTCCGCACAAGGTAATTGTTGAGAAATATGTCTTGTGTCTTAATATTTCTGTCAACTTCCATGTATGTATGTGTATTTACATTGTTCTTTCCATTAGCATCTGCACGTCAACCAAATAGTCAGCCAAATCGCCAAGCAGACACGTGGACGGACCAAGATGTGTCATTCTTTTTTTCTCAACTGAATCTATAATAGAATAGATTCTCTAGATTCAGTTGAGATTTAAATCCTGAATCTAGGGCTGTGGTCCACTTGACGCTTTAAATGCTTCAAAGCGTTCTTCTTCTCTTTCTATCTTTATTAAAAAGAAAGAGAAAAATGCTTCGAAGCATTTGTAGCGACAAGTGGACCGCAGCCTAAGAGTATAGATAAGCATAGATGGAAAAAAAACGAATACGAAAGAAACTGCAACAACAGTAGGAGTAACATGCACCGAATACATATTTCTTAAAGGATCAAGTATTACTGATTGTCGAACATTTTTTTGCAGAACCACTGTATACAGCAAATCCCTAGTAGCTCTAACGATAGATACACGGTTTACTCTTCAGTAACTTGCGTACCAACAGAAATTTTTTTTTTACGTATACCTTAGTCATTTATTTTATGTTACATAATCATAATTGTATGATAAATATGAATTCTTAAGCTGTACTTTATTACACGAATGTATTGCTTAATGTAATGTATTCTGACAAGAACGAATGAATTAAGTAACTTTGGAAGCAGTTGGAATTAAAGTTGCGAAAAATTTATGGCATGTCAATCATTCGATGTAAATGTTAATTGTGCAATCTCAATACATTTGTTCTTTACAGCTAAATTTTTTATTTTTCATTTCTATTATCTCTCCAATGTCATATGTTTTCAAGTGCAAAAAGTACAGCAAGCGTAGATACGAAGAGTACACTTGTAAACAAAATTCCGAACGCAAGCTGTCTATTGACATGTATAATCTGGCGTGTTCCCACTAGATGGTAGCACAGCAATGTTACGTGACGCTCGCTACCTGTTTCGCTATTTTATCGACGTGATAATAAGATTTTCTTCGAGGATCCTGTGTTGGCGATAGAAACCCCTTCGACGGCTTGGTTCTCATACGACGACGAATAATGCTCCACGAGCTATTTGTATTTGAATTATTCAAAGCTGTCAGGCCACTCGCCACCCCCATATCCCATTCTAATCGATTAAAGCATTATGCGAATCGAGCAGTAAACACTGCCACTTTAGGGTACTACTTCATTTGTCGTGGAACAAATTTTTGTCGATTAGTCACAGAATAGAAAAGTTCTCGATTCTCCAGAAATTCTCTACGTCTTGTAGTTAATTGAAAAATTTATCGTACGACAAATAAAGAATATTGATCCCCCCTAAGTACCAGCAAGTTTCAGAGTATTCGGAAATGCGAAAAATCTTGATATTTCAAAGCATCTTTCGAACGAAAAATAGAAAAGGGATGGAGAGCGATCGGGAGCATATTTAGTTTACAAGAATGAACTAGTTGGAAAATACAAAATTTCTAAGATGCGTAAATTGAAATAAAAGAACGTAAAAGAAGCGCTGATATAATTATGATGTCAACTCTTGCTCTAATGTAGATTGCCATCGATTCGCGCCTTGTTCGCGTTTACATCTAAATTATTAAGAGCTGCGTACTTCCATAACATAAGTGAGATTATACAATAAACGAATTGCTCGAGCACTAATTCATACATATTTTAGGGTTGTAGAATATCGAGGATATCGAGAACAATCGGGATCGTCGATAGACAGACGAACTTTGTTGTTTTTAAGAAAAATTGTAATTAGCGAAAGATCTGATAACATTTTCTTAGCTGCTTTGTATGAGACGGCATTCAATAACGACGATATTTGAAAAATCTTCTCTGCACCCAAAAAAAAGTATTTTACGTTTAAAGTTATTTTTCCTATAATTTCATATTCTAAGCTTATTATTTTACAGCAAACATATTCCTCTTTCAATAAAGTGAAAGACACTTTTTTCTCTCTTAAATACTTGTTTGTACTATTTTTCTCTTGATTTCAGAGAAATCCTTTTGAGGTCAATATAAGAATAGAAGCCTCTAAGATTTAAAGGATTCCACGTACATCAAAATAATTTTTTTTGATGTGGCTATTCCTGGAGAACAAAATCTCTTTTCCGGGAATCAACGCGAAAAGAGAAGATCATCTCAATCACAGCTCGATGTCGTACAATCATAATTCGAGAAAATCGGAAGGCCATTGATACAATATGTCTCGCTCCAGCTTGTTTGTCTCGTGTTGCGATAATGAATCAGGAAGGATGAATATCGGTTGGCGAGATTACGAAAATTTCGGTCTCCTTACCACGCCAAATCAGCTGCGTTGAAGAGTAGCCGTTTCTTCTCGCGTGACGAGATTATAAGCTAATGAAAAGTTGATAAATTTTGTAATGGATCTAAAATTATCTATAAACAGTCTAGTGTAAGTGAAAAAAGTAATTTTGTGCTTCTTGATTTACTTATTCAGCTAAAAGCGTTATCTCTCTACGGGCTGAACATAAGAGAGGGATTGAATGGGCAATCAGGTATAAGCATCCTTTTTCTTTAACAGGAAATTATTCCGCAAACCGAACAGACAGAGCTCTCGCGCGAATTACGCATTCTTGCAAAACTATTTTATTCGATGAGTTATTCTAAGAAAGGCCAAATTTACTCTCGCAAGCGAATTTTCAAATTGCGGAAAACAACCGCAAACAATCGTTCAGAGTGAATTTGCGTTGTGTAAATTTTTTACGCTTTCAGGAAGCGCGAATTATTAATTTCAACGTTTATAGATCTAATGATCGAGAAATGTTCAACATTGTTCAACATTGAGTCTCGGAGAAGAGTCGATACGACAATTACCCATCCGAGAAACATAGATTTTTATCTCGTGTCACATGCATGTACCAAGTAAGTCGTTGACTCTTTTTAAATAAAAATACATTTGTTTACGTAACTATAAATGTTTTATTGTTAAAAAATATTAAGTATATCAATGGCATTTTCGCAGTAGTAACGATGATCAATAGTAATTACAGAAACAGTTAATTTGTAATCATTATAATTATATAGATATATGTATATATATATATATATATATATATATATATATATATAAGAGAGAAGCATATTAAAATAAATTAATAATTAAATTTCCAAATAAAAAAAAAAGTGTATTTCTTCAAATGAAGTTCACTTGATGTACAGTATTGTAAATATAGGGTACCCCGAGGCCTACCAAGTACCGCTGCATATCTAACGAATCAAATGCCCGTGTGCAGAGAGAGACCTTATTTCTCGCCGGTATGGTCTAGTAGCCAGAAGGTTTTTTATTTTTTTTAATGAATCTCTTTAACCCTTTAAAGAGACTGAAAGAGACTGAATTTCTTCAACTCACGTAGGAAAAATCACGAAACTAGGTCTGACCGGAATCGAACCACGGACCTTGTCTTTACCAATCATTCGCGTAGACGGCAGAGTTCCGCGTCATGGTATACAATGTATACAATGTACACCATGACGCGTGGCTTTGTGGTCTGCGCGAATGATTGGTAAAGACAAGGTCCGTGGTTCGATTCCGGCCAGACCTAGTTTCGTACGTGGTACGATTTTTCCTACGTGGGTTGAAGAGATTTAGTCCCTTTCAGTCTTTTTAAAGGATTAAGGAGATTCATTAAAAAAAAAAAATCCTGGCCACTAGACCATACCGGCGAGAAAAAAGGTCTCTGTGCGGCAAAGATAAAAAGTTGATTTCTCCAGCTCATCTTCGATTCATTACATATGCCGCGGGAAAGAAACTGTATCAATTTCTTCTTTTTATCTTTTTGTTCGTTGTTTGTTATTTCGCAGAAAGACAGGAATCAATCCAAAAAATTATAGCTCATTTAAAAAGACTGCTGAAATTACTGAACGACTTTGAAAGAACTGTATATTTCAGCATTCTTTTTAAATGAGCTATAATTTTTTTGGATTGATTCCTGTCTTTCTGCGAAATGACAAATAACGAACAAAAAGATAAAAAGAAGAAATTGATATAGTTTCTTTCCCGCGGCCTTAATTAACTTCGATAACACAGCTGCAAATGGTTTGACTCAATTTTTTGAATGCTTATCAAAGTTTGCTAATCTATTATTGATTCTATTATCTATCTATTATTTGCTAATCTATTTTAATTTGGTGACTTGCGCGTGTTTCTCCATCGGCAGCGGAGTCGACATTTTTTATGAGTCACAGCAAGAATTTTCTCTTTTTAAAGCAACAGAGTTTAATTGCAGCTACTGGTTTGTAATTTATTGACCGCATGTTGTTCACTTCGCGAATCTCAAAAATATACAGATTCAATCAATTCTTATCCAAGTTTATGAAGATTGGTTTCAACAAGAATCCAAGACAGAACTACAATTTTTAACATTCCTTACGTCGACACTCTGTTTCTTACTCAATATGTCGCTAATTTAATTAAAACAATGGAGCTAAATACATGCTTATCACATGTTTCGCATTAAGATAATTTCAACATACACGATAGCTAAAACTATCAAAATATTATTTAGATTTAGAAATTTATTTCGCCTTTATGATGTTCTAATTTATATCGAACGTGTTTAGTACACATCAACTACATATTTCATATGAAAGGAATTTTCCAATGAAATAGTCATTGGCTGATTAGCTGGAATGTACTACTTGATGCGTGCTAAATACATTTCGTATAAACTAGACCAACATTTAACCGTGTGAATTTTGTTTCCGCATCAACGATTTCGCGATATGAAACGAACGAGGAACATGTCCTCGGCTTTTCTGTAATCTTTCCGATTCCGTTATCAAACTGCCCGACAACCTTTCCTCCAGTTTTTCGTCGGGCATTTCGAGAGGAGTAGGAAGAGGTGGACGCGCGAAGCAGACACCCGGGCGATCCTTCATGGCGCACCTCGGCCACGCGCGCGCGACGCGCGTACGTATGTACATACGATACGCGAGGCGTAAGAGCGTGATGAGATGGGTCGATGCACCGCGCTGCGGCTCGCGGTGCGTCGTGTGCACGCGAGACCAGACATAAATCGTGAAGCCGCGATGCGGCCGAGTCTCGCGCGCGCGCGCCAACGATCGATTACGCTTTTCCGGAATTCCACGCGGCGAGAAGAGAGGCGAGAAGAACGCGTTTCGGTCCGCGCGGCGGCCCGCCTCCGCCCCAAGTACCCTCGAGCCGAAGACGAGAGTTACGTAATCGCCATCGACGAACGCTTCGCGCGATCACCTCGCCGCGCCTCTCCCTTCTGCCCCTTTCGCGTGTCCGCGCCGAGACCCCCCGCGTTCGCGAATCGCCGTCTCGCCGCGATCTATATTCCGTCGAGATTATCCTCTTGATCGCGACACGTGACGCGCGGATGGCTCGCGGAGCCTCGGAAACGGGATCGCCGTCGGCGAGGACTATACGCGCGGCGTTTTTCCCCGTCCCTCCCTTCCTCCCTTCCCGGCCTGGCAGCGGTCGCGAGAGAGCGCACGGCCTGCCCGCTCGTCGTCTCGGAAAGCGCGAGCGTGCGGGCGGCGATTCTCCGCGAAGTATTGGTATACAAAGAGCCGCTGTCACCGAGGCGGGTGGCTAGGCGGCTGCTGCCACGCCGTCATCCGATTCCCGTCCCATTTTGAAAGGCCCCCTGCCGCCTCCCGCGCCCCTGTCGGAGCGTTCACCCGTTTCTTTTCCGCTCTCCTCCTCGTCGCGACCGCCGCCACCGCCGCCGCAACGGAGACGGCCGACGTCGCGCGAGAGGGAGACGCCGACAGGTTCACGCGCGATGCGTGCGTCGGGTCGCGTGCCGTTCGCACCTCCGTCCCGCGCGCCCGCGCGCCCGCGCCGCGGTGAGCCGCGGAACGGGACGAGCGTTCCGCGCAACGTGCCCTCTCCCCCTATACGTATGCGGCCGGCCGTTCCTCTCGGCCCGATCGCGAAAGAGAAAGAGACATGGGGAAATAGATGGATCATCTTTGGCCATTTTGCGACTGGCGCGGTTTCTCGAATTTTTCTCGAATTTTCGAGAAACACAGAAACACGAGAAAAGCGCCTTATCTTGAAAGAGAGAAGATAACGCGCGCGAAAAACGTGCTCTTTTCTAGTAGCGCAATATATTGGGAAATGTCTGAAAAAAATGTAAAATCTAATACTATATGTAAATATGAGATAACGCGTGTAATATTAGTAGTATACTTGTATTTATTCTATAGACAATGTTGGCTCTTTACATCGGAAAATCTCGGTCAATGCACTCCCAATATAATCAGTATTTAGCCAATGTATAGTCAACGTCGTGTGCTACTAGGGTTAGGAAACGACGCGACATGTCGGCGGCGAAAGTGATTCGCGATGAGAGAGAAAGAAATGACATGGCGCGTGCCGCTTTAACTCTCGCGACAACACGCCGTATGTACACCCGCGTTTTGTGGAAGCGGGCACACGGCGCGGATGAATCAGGGTGATTGACAGCTGGCACACGTTTAAGGGAAACAGAAGCGTCAGAGTTCTCCAGCTATCCATACATTTGTTTTTTCTACATTTTAATATACATAAATCATCGCTTGGTCTTTTAACATTTTAATTCAATTTACTTTAATTACGTTACGCATATTTTACTTCATAAATTTTTACATCATCGATCTTTAATGCGACGCCAGACAGGAAGAGGCAGCGTTTTCGAAAATCCTTGATGCAATTACGGAATGTGAGAGTTCCTTATCGAAAGATTAATTTTGCTAGAAATACTTGGGATGACTAAACGCCGAACATCTCTTATAAAAATGAATACGATATAATTTTGATAACGTCGATAACTACTGGATTTCGTAAAGCGCATATGCGCTCTATAGTATGCGTATCTACAGTAAATGTTTGCATATATAGATATTGCGCACATGGACTTTACGGAATCCAACCAATGTGAAGGCACTGTCGCATCACGTGATCCAGCTCGACCACGTGATTCATCAGAAATCTCTACCAATTGGCGAAGCGATTTAAGAGTCTCTCCGTCACGCGGCGACGCGGTCTAGGAGTCCCAACTATTCTCGTCGAATTAGAAAACGGGCATAGTGTTGTGATGAATTATGCTACCGGCTAACAGTGCCATCACTTCGCATTAGTCAGCATTTGATGGTCATGTGCAAGATCGAGGCGTCTCACAATCAGATTTTACCCAAATTTCTGAGGTAGCTACGACTGCGACTGTATTGATATTTACGCGTTTGCTTGCCCGCTTCTTGAAAACGCGAGTACACGGGAATAAATTACCAACAAGATCGAATTTAAATCCGATGTTATTGGTCGGAGCATTACGCACGTGGGTGATCAGGAAGGAACTGTGACGCTGTAGGTACAGTACCAAGTCCGACTAAATCTCAATCTAAGGTGCCTTTCAAAAAGCCAGATTCACACAAGGAAAAATGTGGAGTGATATTGACTTAACGGGTAAGTATTTATCTTGTATCATTGTAAATTATGCTACTTGTATAACATCTTTGTTCAACGCAAACCTTATCTGATTCTTTTAGACACGTTTAAAGATCAATGTCCAGACACCTACAGATTTGTTTATCAACAATTTAGTGCAATTATTCATGCACATAAGTGCCAACAAGATAAGGAAGATGCCAAAGAAGAAGATGTGATACCATGTATGTGGCAGGATTGCAGAAACACGAAAAATATGCTAAATCACTTGAGGCAGGGTCAAAATGAAGTGTGACTGTACAATGCTGTAGGGAATTAAAGGAGCTTGAAAATTTTTTCGAACATTTTAAGTGGATGATACTGGACATTGTACTTGAACAGGCATTGAAATGAAACAAAAAAAGTAACGAAGAACAGGTGAAATTTTGCACAAGGTATGTGTTTATAAATAGCTGTCTTCATGTTTCAGTGATATTCCATGTATGTTTATGTTAGCACCTGCAATTTTTCCATTAGCACCTGTACATTAACCAATAAATCAGCCAAATCCAAATTTTTGAAAACCTGACCATTTTGTCGTGCGCTAAAATATATCATTTCTTTTCCAGATTGAATTTAGACTGAATAGTAGCATAGATTTAAATGGAAAAAATGAAGACGAAAGAAACTGCAACAACAGCAGAAGCAACACGCATCGAATACATTTTTCTTAAAGAATTGGAGATTACTGATTGTCGAATTGTTCCTTTGCAAAACCACTGTGCAGCAAATCTGTAGCTCTGTCGATAGAGACACAGTTTACTTTGGTAACTTAAATATGTGTATCTATATGGAATTTCTTTTATATATATAATATGTATACTTTAGTCATTAATTATCTTATATAACTGCATTATGTGATAAAGATGATTGTGATAATTTTAATGATAATGTAAAAGATCTCGTGCGAGACCTCCACTGTGATTTTATGAATAGATTTTTAAAAAGACTGATAAAGACTATATTTGTATAAATGTGTTTTGTTATTACATTATCTTCTTTTTTGGAGTAACTGGGAAGTAAAGGTGTTCTATAGTAGTGATTAGAGATAAATGGTACAATGTGCTAGCGACGCAGCATCAAAATGAAACAAACCAATGGCAAACACAAATCTGCGTTTGAAAAAGGATGATTGCTTTTGCTAAATGTATATATAATCTATAATTTTCGAGTTTTATATAAAATAATTAAAGCTGCAATAAATTGAAGAAAGAGGCTGCTAAGGTAACGTGGCTATCAATGTAGATTAACTTTAATCTCGATTTAATTTTTCATCGTGTCCCAGTTGTACAAATTAAAAAAGACGAAAAGTAAGTTAAATCGAGATTAGAGTTAATCTGCCGTGGTACAGAAATAGACGAGCAAGTGGTTGGAAAAGAAAGATTTAGACAGCTCGAGGTTTTCGCGCGCGGCTGGAGCGTCACTGCTTTCCTTTCTGTCGATCGACGCGACAGGTCCACGGACGGGATCCGCGGCCGGAGAGTCTGGTCGGCGCGTCGAGTCTCGTCGGGTCGGTAAACGGCCATGATCGCGGGCACGACGGCGCCACGGAAACGAGCGGTCCGCGACGGAGGCTCCCAGCGACGAGCGGCGTGGCGGTAGCCTTGGCGTTCCTGTCCTCCGCGCGTCAGCGTCCAATCGCGCACGCCCGAGCGGTCACGTGACCGGCTGGGCCAATCGGCGGGGCGGTCTAGAGTCCCGGCCCGTGTCGCCGAGTCAGAAGACGGGCATATTCTGACAAGCGTAGAAAAACTCATCAACAGCGGCCGCCATTTTACGTTAGCTAACGTTAGCCGATGCTCGTGCGGTAACGGAGGTCCTCGCGATCGGTTTTCCCGAGCGAATTTCTGTGGCGGGCACGGCGGCCGCGACTGTGCCGATTACCCGCGATCGCGTCCGCTTGCTCGCGTCCTGCGATCGCGCGCGAGTGCATGGGGATAAACGCTCATTTCCCGCTGATAGTTCGCGCGCCCCGTGTGTCGCAGTGTACCGAGGCGAGAGAGAAGAGGAGAGGAAGATGGTACCAGAGGGCCTCGGGAGCGACGTCGTCGCCGTGAGCTAGCGCCGTGCGCGCAGCCAGTCGTTTGGCGAGTCGTCGTGCGGTGAGCACGTACGGCCGCCGCGCGATACATACGATTGTTGCTATTTTACGAGGATAGACAAGTGCCGAAGGGTGAGCGAGAGACCGTGAGCGAGTGTGGGAGAGCGAGAGAGAGAGGGAGAGAGAGAGAGAGAGGGAGCGAGAGAGCTCGCGCGAGAGCGTGAGAAAGAAAGAGAGAGAGAGAGAGAGAACGAGTGAGCGCGAGCGAGAGTGAGAGCGGGAGCGCGAGATTATTCGGCGGTGCGTCGCCGAGTCGCGAGCGAGTCGAGGTGAATCGAGTCGTGACGAGAGAAGACGAGACGAGTCGCCGAACGCGCGTCGCGCGCTTATCCGTTTTTCGGCGCTCGGAGCGGCGGAGTCGCGGCTCGCCGCCGACATTGTCGTCATCGTCGCCGCCGTCGCCGCTGCCGCTGCCGCCGTCGCCACCGTCATCGTCGCCGTCGCCGTTTCTCTCGCTTCTAACGCGCTGATCTGCCGTCCCGTCCCACCGGCGACGCGGCGCGGCAGCCGGAGAGAAGGCCAGCGCGAAAGAGAGACAGAGACAAGGAGCAGCATCAGATCGTACTCGTCGTCGTCGTCGTCGTCATCATCATCGTCATCGTCATCGTCATTATCATCGTCGTCGCTACCGCGGTGGTGTTACTGCTGGTGCTGGTGGTGGTGGAGGTGTTACTCCCGCTGCTGGTGGTTGCTGGTGCGCGTTTTACCGCGCGTGTGTTTGCCTGTGCGTCCGCGGGCCGTGACGCCGGGGGGGTTCGACGTACCCCGATCCCAACGATGCCCAATGGTTGACCGTGCACCGCAAGATGCGATACGGGGACGCTCGGCGCGCCGCGGCACTCATTGTTGTTGTTATGCACGCGAGTACGAGTACGGTACGGTGAAATCGTTGCGCGGCTGCCCCGCCGCCGGCCGGGAGGTAGTAGTGGAGGTAGCTCTGTCATCATCGGCAACCGCGTCAACGCTGCTGGATTTCGGAACCACGGCGAGTGCAACCACGGCGCCAGCGCCGATCAGGACGGCGACAGTGGTCTTCTAGTTACGGAGAAGACACTTGGCCGGTCGCGAGAGAAGGAGAGGGAGAAAGAACGAGATAGAGAGAGAGAGAGAGAAGGAGACCCAGGGGTTTCACCCAGGTGCCACCCGCGGTGCCGCGTTCGTCTGCGCGCCCGCGTGTACGGCCGGACGCGCGCGGTCGTGCTACCTGTGCCCGCGCGCGCGCGCGCGCGCGCCGCTGGTGCTCGAGCAGTGGGATCCGCGAGAGACGGCCGCAAGTGGGAAGCAGCAGCAAGAGGTTAAGTTATTACGGAAGAAAGATAACAGCCGCGCGGAGGAGCCATGGCCGACCACCTGGTGGACGGCCCTCCGCCGAAGCGGCCCAAGCTCGATCCGTTCCAGGGAACGTCGGATTCTACGGGTAAGTCGACCCACGATATTCCACGAGAGACCGCGCTGCGTTTCCTCGGCCCCTCCCTCCTCCTTCACCCTTCTCCCTTTCTCCACTTCCGCGTTTCTCGTACCTGTGTGCCTTCCCTCTTCCCCTCTTCCCACCTTCCTTCCTTCCTTCCTTCCTTCCTTCCGGGAACCGCGGTTCCGCGACTAACCTTACGCGCGTGCGGAGTAAAAAAAGAAACAGACGTGTATACCCGGCGACTTCCGCGAGTTTCGCCCGCGGGCGCAGCTGACCGCCATCGCGCTGGCCGGCCCGCCGTCTGTTTGCGACGCGGACGCGTCGCGATGGATAGATGGATGCCCCAGGCGTCGCCGAATCTACCCCGTGCACGGCACGCGCGCCGCGCGCGCGATCATCTTGGAGCGCGCCAAGACGCTCGCGGCGTGCGCCCTCCCCTCCCCTCCCCTCCCGGTCAAGATCGAACGCGGAATTACGCCGCGTACACCTCTCCGTCTCTGCCTCTCCCCCCCGTCTCGCGACGCCGATCGCGGAGGGACGGTCGTTCCGCGACACCCTCGTGACGCGCGACGCAAGATGGATGCACGAGGAGAGCCGCGGCGTTACACACGCTCGCGCGCGCGTACCGCTCGGTGTCTCGTGAGAGAATGATATTCCGCCCGGTTAACTTTTCCTCCGACTCCACCGCACACTCACCGCCTCCTTCTGTTTTGAGAATGTGCCATATATACTGACCGTGCAGAGTTCTGTACATTCTTCTAGACACATACATTACTCTAGATTTACAAAAACATATAGTTGCGATCCTAGTAGTGCATGAGGGTGCATGACACTTTAATGTTAAAGATTACATTTCGCTGGCATGGACGATGCGCTAATATATTATCTCTCTTTGTTCTTCCACCCTCCCCTCTTTTTTATTTTTATTTTTATTCTTACTCTTCTCGGTTTATTATCCCTCCCCTCTCCACTCCCCCGAACGCCGCTTAATCATCCCCCAACTCGGTTTTTCAAACTCGAGGTTGACGCACATAACGCTATATTATATCGACTGTAATTACCTTTTACTCGGATGTAATAACGCGGACTCTCGGAATCGCTTCTTTGCGAGGGTACTAAGTCGCAAGCGGACAAAGTCGCAGAAACAGTTTGTCCCGGTTTTCACACGATCGCCGAGAAAGAGAGTGAGTGAGTGAGTGAGAGAGAGAGAGAGAGCGAGAGCGAGAGCGAGAGCGAGAGCGAGATAGAGGCAGCCCGCGTGAGGTCCGAATCGCGGGACGAGGACGGGTCGTTGACGACGATCGTAAAGTCGCGATTCTCTCAAACTGTTTCTACCACTTAGAGTACCATAATTCAGAGAATCAAGCTTGAAACAAGTATATTCTCCTTCATTCTAAATTAAACGAAAACCCTGTGATATTAGTAGTGGGTATGCCGCCTTTATTGATGCACCATGCTTATTCAAACTACGGGGGAGGTGGCAGTGGTAACATGCAACAAATACAGGCACCGCAGCAGCAACTACATCTACAACAGCATCAGCTGCAGCAACATTGGAACAACAATACCGTCCAGAAAAGAAGTAAATATCACTATATCCGATCAAAAAGCGATCAGAAATCTTTGAAAAAGCATAGAGTCCAGCACCGCAGAAAAAAAAAGCATAAAAAGAAATGAAATCTGTTTTGTGTCCGTCCGATCATCTCTCATAGTACCATACGTTCTCTCATAAAGTTACTTGCCTCAGTCTCTAGTTTTCAGTGACACCTTCCAGTTGCAGTACTTTCTGATGGGTGATAGTTTTGGCATATTGTCACTATGGTTCAGTAACTTTAGTCTATTGTGTCGACACACGGTTTAGAGAAGAAAGTGAAAGAAATGGATGTCGTGATAATTTGTCTTTGAAAAAAAAAAATATATGGCAGAGCATATATATGTATATATATACATATATATATGTATAGAGCGACAATACGGATATTAAGTATTGTCTTACTTTGATCACGGACTGATTCACTTTACATAGCAATGGAGAAAAATTGGATCGGTGTTGCTATAAAGGTACATAAGATTCAGGATAAGCCAAGTTCCCCTCTTTCTGTAACGAACACACCGTGAGACATTCTCAATGTGAAGCAAACGTAACATAGACATGCGACACACACGCGCGGAGCACGTCGACTTGCGGAGGAATTGCAAAGGTGAAATTAAATATGCATACAACACTGTGCTTGTAACATAAAAGGTTCACGATACAACGGAGATAATAAATTGCGTAGGTGGGTGGGAGGAGAGGGTTCGTCAGGTCTATGTCAATTAAATCCTTTACAGATATTTATAACTGAAACGTAAATAGAGTGAAAACTCGTGCGTGAATGAGCGCGGGCGCGCGCAAACGGATTTTCCTTAGAGTTCTTGACAAAATTTTGCATTCGACTTTAGGACCGAGAGAAATGACGCTACTCTTAACGAACGCGTCTCAAGAGTATTATTTGCTTGAACGGATATTTTTTAGAGTGACTGATTTCTTCGCATGACTCTCTTCTATAAAGTTTGCCATCGGTAGCTTCGCTGGATGCTTGTTTAGTTTAGCACTAATTTATTGTGCCGAAAATTTTTCATTCTGCTGTAGAATAAGGCTCCTTTACGTTATGCTCATGCAGTGTATGTCTCATGTCTTATTTTTCATGTTTGTTTACAACCACATACAGTTTTCTATATATTTTTTTTTGCCGTTTTTCTTCTTAATATGCAGGATTCTCCTTTTGCATTTGTACTTTTCCTATATATACATACGTATATAAATGTATATATATATATATATATATATATATATATGTATATATATGTATATTTATATGTACACCCTTTTTTTCTCCGTCAATGTATGGTCAGTCGTGAGTAGACGAGTAAGTTTCAACAATTTTATTTGCTAAGGAATGTTTTACGTCAACATTTTCGAGTGATGTTAATAGCATCGGAAGTTCCTTGTAATATAGATTGAAAATTGAATGCTTCTTTGCCTGTACGTGTCTCTATATACACGCATGTATATATGTATATTTACATGCAGTTATATGTGTATACATGTATATAAGGGTACAATACATTATGCACATAATGACGTAACACGTACATTTTTAATATCGAAAAGATATTGATTACTCTGCTAAAATTTTGATGCTAAAAGCTATGGTGACGGCGCTAAAATCTTACCCTTGTAAAATTACTAATGATTTCTTGGTATCTATGGTACTTATCATTTTCTCGATATTGTAATTATCATTTGAATCTGCGAACTGGTTATCTCGAAAAATAGTACATGTACTATTGCATAATGTGCATTCATGACAAGCTTCAAAGACAGACAAAAATCTCATCATTTTGATACACAATATGCGAGTAAAATGAAACAGTAAAAGTGAAAGTAATGAATGATACTGTTTTCCAACGAAGTACACAGATGACACAGTGTAACACTGTGTCCAACACAAAGTATTCCAACTATGATACAGAGTTACACTGCACGACACTGTGAAAAGCCAAGTACGAGCGTGTAAACATATGAGTGTTATCAATTTTTTAAGAAATTTTATTCAAGTTTAACATGTGATAAGAGCTGCTCTTTTGCATATGTTTACATAAAATAATTTAAATTTAACTAAAAAATAAATATGTAATATTTGTTACACTACGGTTTTAGCAGATCAAAGCAGATAAGTTCTATCTTAGCAGATATCTTAGCAGATAAAGTTAAACTTAGCAGATAAGTTCTAAATTGTTCCAACACTTTCAAATCCAAAGAACCTTGCACAGTAGAACACAGTGTGACGTCGAGTGTCCTAGCTGGAAAACCAATATAAATTACAATCTATTTGCATAGGTGTAACAAATGTACTTTTCTGATAGCCAGTGTCCGTTATCATGTCGGAAACATTATGTGGAATGTAAAACAGTGATTCTTAATCTCTTTTCTTCTTCATTCTCAGATTACATTTCTAACACAGAAATGTTCGATCTTGAAAATGATCTTCCTGATGATTTACTATCATCTGGATCTTGGGGTTCCACGACCGAGAGCACCAAGCCACCAGCAACCGGTCCTGGCCCAGGGCAGCAAAATGGTGCTCTCGATACAGAACTCAGACAACATGTACAGCAGCAGCAACAACAACTTTCTCATCATCTCATTCAACAGCAGGTAGGTGTTACATTACATAGATATCTAACAGTTTTGTTAAATGATTTTGTTAAACGTTGTACGTTATACTTAATAAACAATTATAATCGTTTAAACAGGGCAACAAAAACTTGGTGGCGAATTCCTTAGTAATGGCTGCGGGAACGTTAGGCAATAAAAGTCCGAATATGCAATCGCCACCGAACGTTTCCGTTTCCAAGGGAGGGTTAGACCCTCAGATGGTCGTGAGTCTTGGTAATCTACCAAGTAGTATAGCCAGTTCGTTGGCTAATAATCAAATGTCGATCGCAAACTCGATGGGCGGTTTACAATCGTCCATGAGCATGGCCGGAAGTAACCCCGCGATGTCGATGCCGGGCGGCATGAATTCCGGTTTAGTGATGACTAGTACCGCTAGCGGGAACAATATGGGAGGAATGGCCGGCGGAAGCTTGATAGTAACCAACAGTTTGAACAAACAACCTTTAAATACAGTATGTTGATCGACGTAATATATAATTTTCTCGACAATAAAGATAGGCAATTGGATATTTGACCAAGAATTTTTTCAAGGTAACCATGATGGGCCCTAATACTCAAGCGATACACCATCCGGGTGCTCCTCATGGGGTTACGCCGATGCAAAACGGTCCGGGGATGATGAACACAAGGGCTGTAGCGATGCAGCAGCAACAACAGGCGCATATGGTCGGTCCGGCGAGAGGGCAGAGTCCTCACCAACAGGTGCATCAAGTTGGTATCGTCGGTCCCGGTCAGGGTGGTCCCAGAATGCAGGCTCCTCCTAACATGGCAAATATGCCGACTATGGGGCAATTAAGTGCATCCAATCCATACAGCTATGGTATATAAAATATATCTGCCATTTTATATATTTTATATATTCATTTATGTATTTATATATTTATGTATTTATACTAACAAAAAAAAAACAAACGTGTTAATAGATACAAAACGGTGTAGAACGGTGAAAATTTATAATACAGGTTCTCCAAATACTGTTGGACCAGGAACAGGAGTAACTGTATGCGCCAATAATCCCGTAGGTGTCGTCAAACCGCAACAAAAGGGCGTAGGAACAAATATGAGTCCCATGCAAGCGGCTGCCAGTAGATTTACCGGTACTGCTGGTCCGATCGGCACTACAAACGTCGTAGGTGGTCAGGAGGGTGGAACGGCGGCGCAACAGGCACAGCCACCAGCACCAAGTCCGGCTCAACCTCAATCTGGCGCGCCGACCGGAGGGCAACCAGGTCCGCAGCAAGCTACGCAAGGACAAATGGCTGGTGCCGGTACTCCAACGGGTAAGTTTGTCTTATACTATTGTAAACTATGTTTTGTGTAATATCTTCTAATGCGAATTTTATCTTCGTTTAGGCGCAAAATCGACGCCTGATCCAGAGAAATGCAGACTCATCCAGCAACAATTGGTGCTACTTTTGCATGCACACAAATGCCAACGACGCGAGAGCCAAGCCAATGGCGAAATGAGACAATGCACCTTGCCGGACTGCAAAACCATGAAAAATGTTTTAAATCACATGACGAATTGTCAAGCTGGCAAGAATTGTACGGTACCACACTGTAGTATGTCAAGGCAGATCATCAGTCATTGGAAACACTGTAATCGAAGTGATTGCCCCGTCTGCTTACCGATAAAACAAGCAAATAAGAACAGAACAAATTCTGCACAAGGTAATTATTTAAAAGTATTAATGTTTCAATATATTCTCGATTCTCCATGTATATTTACATGTACTTTACGTTGTATATTCTTTTCACAGCACCCGCAATTCAACCAAATAATCAGCCAAATCCAAGTCCATCCGAGATGAGAAGGGCTTACGATGCTTTAGGGATTCAGTGTCCAACAACAACACCGGGACTCTTGCCTGGCCAAGGTGTTGGTAGGAGTGTTAGAATGCCAACTCCTAGCATGACGGGTCCTCCAGGAACGCTGGGCAATGTTAGATTAGCGCAACCACAAACACAGAGTGAGTTGCACAACATATTTTATTATCAGAATTTGTTGATTGCATTTTTTTTTATATCTGCAACATCTTACATGTATATAAAATTTATGTACATGTAAAAACATTTTGTTATATTATTTTTTTTATCATATTAAAAATATAAAATGTGATTTGTATAGATATTTACGCGAAAAGCAACAAGCGATGGGCGCCCATATGTGTTTCAGCTGCACCGGGACAATCTGTAGTCGGTGCTGGACAACAAGTAGTCGCTCCGAACGTATCTCTTCCTTTAAATTCCGATCCTAGTACGGTCGGGGTAGCCGGCAACCAGACGGTACCAACGACCGGACCCACATCTGCCGCGGCAGCGGCCGCTGCCAATATACAGCAATCCGTTAATATGCAGACATTGTTCGGACTGAACGAGTCCGGACAACCTGGCGTGATAGGCGGGGAAAATAGATTAGCGAATCTACAGCTTCCAGGCGGTCTTCAACCCGGTCAAGTCACAGCGACGCCGGTGCAAGGAACAAAGGAGTGGCATCTGTCCGTCACTCCAGATCTCAGGAACCATCTCGTTCATAAATTGTTAGTGAGAGTTTTATTATGCATAATAGTACATACTCGTTTGAAACTCGTACCTCAGTACGTTATAGAGTGCTTGTCTTCCTCAGGGTTCAAGCAATATTCCCCACTCCCGATCCACAAGCTATGCTCGATAAAAGAATGCACAACTTGGTCGCGTACGCAAGGAAGGTGGAAGGTGACATGTACGAAATGGCCAATTCCCGGTCGGAATATTATCATCTACTGGCTGAGAAAATCTACAAGATTCAAAAGGAACTTGGTACGTAAATTCAATAGCACAACCTTAACATATTTTTGTCTTGTTTGATAACAATTACTTTGGTATTGGTTCGATATCTCAGTATCTGATTACTTTACATCGCGAATCGAATGTTAGACAAGCGGCGCGGTATCAAATTTATCACGTTGCCGGAAACGCAAAGATGAAAACACGTGCTAAATATATAAAAAACATTTGTGCTTTTAAACTTTTAAATAGTGATATTATGAAAAGGATGTTAGTCTATCCAAGATACATCCGAGAAAATAAAAGTAAAATTAGTTTTTTTTCTTAAATCCTCTTAATTATGAAAGTTATCTGAAATATCTGAAAGTTTGATAAATGTTATTATTTTAATGCCTAAAAGATTACTTTTTGTCACTTTTTTTTATCAAGAAACAGTCACAGTTATTTTTTTAATCCGATAACTGGACGGCGAAGCTGAAACATCGAAAGATTTATTAAAATCAATGTTGTAGTCATTGTATTAAAATCAGTCTTGTAATCAGTTTCCAAATTGTTAGAGAGATTCTCGTATTATCGTCGAAAGCTATCGACGATTCTTGAAGGTAGAAAGTTGAACGATCGTTGCTTTATATCATATTTGACAATGTTTTGAAATTGTTTCTTATTGCGAACAAAAGACGAGATCGTTCGTCTTTCTAAAGGTACGTTCCATTTCATGCATGATGCCTCATTTATCCTTCTTATTAACCAAAAGATGAACAAGGATAAGTGATGCATTATGCGCATCATGTATGAAACAAAACGCACCTTAGGACATTATTATCTTACGGTTCGAAA
This sequence comes from Tetramorium bicarinatum, assembly GCA_928718305.1. NCBI lineage: Eukaryota > Metazoa > Arthropoda > Insecta > Hymenoptera > Formicidae > Tetramorium > Tetramorium bicarinatum. The sequence goes on from OV788319.1 coordinate 8,399,557, forward strand.
CGAAAAACACGTTTCAATTAGATCTTGGTAGGTCAGAAGTTTCGGTTGCTCCTGCGAGCCGTGTGTTTTCTTCCGTTCCGCGGAGACAGTCAGTCGAAAAGATAAAGTGGCACGCGATAGTTTGATAGTTTGTGCCCCGCTTGAAAGTTAATTATCAGAATCTCAGTAAATTTGAATAAAGACTTTGTAAAATTGCATAAGACATTTTCTGATTATTCGTTCTCACACTCATTCCGGCAAGACATTTCTTAACGGTATTAACGCACAGATCGAAGACGCGCTAACACAAATCTTTCGTCACTAATGTTAATAGGTCTTTTTTATTTAAAAAGTTATTGATTGAAAATTTATATATATATATATTTTCTATAGAAATTTTCCAGCAAGAGCTACAATGTAGTATTGTGAATTATTTTATCCTTATAACATTCGGCAAATAACAAAGATGAAATGATTTACTGTGTTAACACTGTGAAATGAAATACTGTGTCAACTGTATTTCTCGCTGGAAAACATCCTATATATGTATATATATATATGTGTGTGTATATGTATGTATGTATATTTCATATTCATACAGCTTTCAATTAATTCATTTTTTTTTATGTAACTCATTTTTTAGTTAATCATAGTTCTAAGATTATTTGATTTATCGAATCATGTAGACGAAAAGCGACAAAAACGAAAGGAGCAGCAGCAGCAACTGCAAGCGCAACAACAGCAGCAGCAGCAGCAACCGCCAGGTACATCTGGTCCTGGACTAAGGCCATGCGCGCCTTCGAATGTAGGTACCGTTATGCCAGGAGCGTCGAAACCTGTCGGAACTGTTCCACCTACCTTACGAAGTCATTCACCAAGTATGGGTCAACTCGGAACAATACCAACGGCGATGGCCATTCAACAGCACAATAGGATGCAGTTCCCACAACAGCAGCAAGCCCAACAACAACAGCAAGCCCAGCAGCAGCAGCAGCAACAACAGCAGCAGCAGCAGCAACAGCAACAAGTGCAAGCTCAGCAACAAATACAGCAGCAGCAGCAACAAGGAATCCTGGTCGGTCCTCCGGGTCCTAGCCCGAATGGGCAATCCACATCAAATGCCAATATGGTGCCTAATCCTGGACTCAGCCCATTTGGACAACCTCAAATGTCCCAGGGTAATCTCACGACCACCACCGCGTCTAATAACGCGACGACTAGTCAATTCCCAACGTCCAATGGCACGGCTACCGGTTTACCCAACAGTTCTCCTATTCAAAATCAACATCAATTTCCTGATATCATGAAAGTGAGATTGGCACAGGCTCAGGCTCAAGCAGCGCAACAACAGCAACAGCAGCAGCAACAACAACAGCAGCAGCAGCAGCAAAGTCAGCAACAATCACAACCAACGAGTACTCCGAGCCAGGTCGGTACTCCGGTAACGTCGATTCCGCAAGCACCATCACCGTTTAGCGGCATGCAACAACCAAACGCGCAGCAGCCGCAACAACAGCCGCAGCAGCAATCGAATCAACAATTTCCAACTCGACCGTTGTCAGCTTCCACGCCTAGTGACAATGGCATAGCGACATCGACGCCGCAGACGATACCACCGCCTGCGTCCAGCGGACCGAGTCCAACGGGTGGCGTATCTGTGACGACTACGGGTACGACGAACGGACCTCAGTCGACCACCTCCACGCCGAATACGCCGCTTGTACCGTCGTTAATGACGCCCAATCAAACGGTCTCTTCAGCACCAAACCAGACGCCGCCTCATTCGGGCACGACACCGTCCCCAGCTGGCCTTGCGAGTCTCGGCAAGGGTATGACTTCGCAGGAACGGGCGGCGCTGAATACTCCTCGCAGCACGTCCATGTCCTCGCAAATGGCTGCTATCACCGCAGCGCTGGATCGTGACAATTCACCCAGCCCACCGATGAACAATAACAAGGGCAAGTTGGATTCCATCAAGGAGGAGATAAAGATGGAGATTAAACAGGAGCCGCCGGACGACCCGCCGAATCACAGGATGGACGGTAAAAGCGTGAACAATGAGATTATTATCAAGACTGAGCCGAAGACCGAACCAATGGAAGAAGGCTCAAACGAGGCGACCGTGAAGGAAGAGCCTGGCATTAAAGAGGAAAGCATGACTCCCGGTATTAAAGAAGAGAGCATGACCGCCTCTGACATCAAGCCCTTGGTGCCGGAACCGATTCAACCGAGTGGTACATCCACTGACAAGAAAAAGTGCTTGTTTAAACCTGATGAGCTGCGCCAGGCGCTAATGCCGACGTTGGAGAAACTGTATCGACAAGATCCCGAGTCCATACCATTCCGACAACCGGTGGATCCCCAAGCGTTGGGTATACCGGATTATCCAACCATCGTGAAGAAGCCGATGGATCTGTCGACGATCAAGAAGAAACTTGACACGGAGAAGTACAGCGATCCATGGGAGTACGTCGACGATGTGTGGATGATGTTTGACAACGCCTGGCTGTATAATCGCAAGACTTCTCGAGTCTACAGATATTGCACCAAGGTAATATTTCTCTAACGACATTATCGCAAACATACTTTAGTATTCGTGTATAATTTAATTAATAATTTGCTCGGTTTTTTTTTTTTTTTCAAACACAGCTCTCGGAAGTGTTCGAGCAGGAAATAGATCCGGTGATGCAGGCGCTGGGCTATTGTTGCGGTAGAAAATACACGTTCAACCCGCAGGTGCTTTGTTGCTACGGCAAGCAGCTTTGTACGATACCTAGGGACGCAAAGTATTATTCGTATCAGAACAGGTCAGTATCCACAGTACATTCAACGTATATTGAATTATAATGCGTAGAACTTAACGTGACGTGAGAGATAATATGTTATTCGAAAATATTAATGCTTAAAATGTTAATATTAAATATATTAGCTGTTAATGTCGTATATGTCAAAAAATTAAAATACATGTACACAGATATATTCTAACTTTACATTGCTGAAATTTGATTAATTCATTATACTTTTCTCAATCTGTATTAAGAATATATAAGAAATGGCATTTTAAGTATTGTTAATTTAATTTGAGCAATTATATAATCAGAGTGTGCACAATGGGAACACATTTTAAGCAATGTACTATATAGCTGTTAAGTTTATAGGGCATTTGAAAAATTGTGTTCCTCGCGTATTCATCTTATGCAAACTCTTGACATAAAAGTGTTTTGTCGTTGAATACGCTAAATTAAATTGACAGGTTAATTAACTTGCTTTTGACAATGTGTGCAAAAGCAGGTCAGTCCCCTGATCTACACGTTTTCGAAGCTACATGTACGAATTCTCTTTCGTATTAAGCTCACGCACTTAAAGTTTGTATATTAGTTGCGCATATACTTAAGGGATATGTACATATTATTAAGAGTAGAAAGCGTAGCCTTAAAGAAATCGTGTGAAAAGTTACGGCGTAAGGATAGCTTATTGATCGCTAGATATAAATGGTTTTACATAACCTTTTGGTATATGCGATTAAGATTTAGAAAATGACGTATACATTGATATTTTTTTTAATACTGGCACTGTTCTCTTCTTTATATGTTATCTTCGCCCATGGGTTGCGCACGCATACACAAATCCTTGTTTGCCGCTTACTTCTTGTGTTGCCTGCGACCTTGCTTCTTTTCGACTCTACTACTGCGAAAAAACTTGATACTTGGAAAACTCTAATTGAAAAAAAAAAATCCAAACGATGTCTTTCCACGATCTTTTGAAACCAAAATCGGATCTGAAACAATTGGCCATTGCATGCACATGTAATTGCAAAAAAATATCGAATGTACATATAAAAAAAACACTTGCCAAAAATTGACGGAACTCAATACGCCGAGACTTGGACACACATTTGGAATAAATTGGTCGTCGTACATAATAAAAATGCACACACGGCGCCGATATAATAGTGGTCTTCTAAAGGGATTTGGTATTCTTTCCGACAGATACACCTTCTGTCAGAAATGTTTCAACGACATTCCTGGTGACACAGTGACGTTAGGAGACGATCCAGCGCAGCCTCAAACGTAAGTGAAGTCAAATGATTGATGCGTGTAACTTTGTTAACGTTATTCCGATCCAGCACGATTTATACGATGTCTCTGTTCCTCGTAGTGCCATCAAGAAGGAACAGTTCCAGGAAATGAAGAATGATCACTTAGAGTTGGAACCTTTTGTAACCTGTACGGATTGTGGTAGGAGAGTACATCAAATTTGTGTGCTCCATATGGAGCATATCTGGCCATTAGGGTAAATAATTTTCTTTCATTTTACCAAGAAAAAATTTCAAGAATTATGTTTTCGTGCGATTGAAATAAACGTACGTTTATTTACTGTCTGCATTCCAAATTTGTGAAAGCTATGGAATGTCTCGTGACTTAGAAATTATTTTTCCCTTGACAGATTTACCTGTGATAATTGCTTAAAGAAGAAGGGACAGAAGCGCAAAGAGAATAAGTTCAATGCCAAACGATTGCCCGTAACGAAACTTGGCACGTATATCGAGACGCGCGTGAACAATTTCTTAAAGAAGAAGGAAGCGGGTGCCGGTGAAGTCGCGATCAGAGTAGTCGCTTCCAGCGACAAAGTGGTCGAAGTCAAACCCGGTATGCGAAGTAGATTCGTCGAGAACGGTGACATGCCCGGCGAATTTCCGTACCGCGCGAAGGCTCTGTTCGCGTTCGAAGAGGTCGACGGCACCGACGTCTGTTTTTTCGGTATGCATGTGCAGGAATACGGCAGCGAATGTACGCCACCGAACACCAGACGGGTTTACATCGCGTATCTCGATTCTGTCCACTTCTTCCGGCCTAGACAATTTCGAACGGCTGTGTATCATGAGATTCTCCTTGGATATCTCGACTACGCGAAACAGCTTGGGTAAGTTTGTTGTCAAGCAAAAAGAAATTGATTGTTATCTGTAGCGCATGCATGATTATATGCATTTAAGATATGAATTTTGTATATATATATATATATATATATATATTAAAAAATATATAAAACAAGAAAACATTGTGACATTATAGATACACTATGGCTCACATTTGGGCCTGTCCACCTTCCGAAGGGGACGATTATATCTTCCACTGCCATCCCGCAGAGCAAAAAATACCAAAGCCTAAAAGATTGCAAGAATGGTACAAGAAAATGTTGGACAAGGGCATGGTCGAGAGAATCGTGCTCGATTATAAGGTTAGCAGAAAAGCACATTTACGAATTTTTAGAGTAGTCTCCTGTGTTTCCGTTACGTGTCGCGGTATCGTATCGGTGTCAAACGAGACTTAGATGAATGTCTGTGGTAAAGCTAGTGTTCTTGTTACATTTATAGCAATGAACATAGGATTTGCAGACGACATTTTTCTACCAACCAAGTATTTTTGTCTATTTGCGCATATCTCTCTTTTGAGACAGAAATACACGAGTAAAATTTTTGTATACAGGACATCTTAAAACAAGCTATGGAAGACAGGCTTTCGTCCGCAGCGGACTTGCCGTATTTTGAAGGCGACTTTTGGCCGAATGTATTGGAAGAAAGTATTAAAGAATTAGATCAGGAAGAGGAAGAGAAACGTAAACAAGCTGAAGCAGCGGAAGCAGCCGCTGCTGCGGCGAATGCGGTAAGTTGTGGAAGATAAATGTTCCTACTTGCACGGAATAACCGTCCTTCTCGTCTCATATATTTATGGCCTCGACTTTGTATCTCTTCAGATATTTTCGTTGTCTGAAGACTCAGAAACTCCAGACGGTAAGAAGAAGGGCCAAAAGAAGGCAAAGAAATCTAACAAATCTAAAGCGAATCAAAGGAAAAATAGTAAGAAATCGAATACTCCTCAAACTGGCAATGATCTTTCTGCAAAAATCTTTGCCACTATGGAAAAGCACAAAGAGGTGTTCTTCGTCATTAGGTTGCACAGCGCTCAAAGTGCAGCCAGTTTGGCAGTAAGTTTTTTTTTTATATATACTTTATACATCTCTCTCTCTCTCTCTCTCTCTCTGAAAGCTTGATACATGCGAGCATTAATTCTTATTTAAATCTTTAGCCTATCCAAGATCCCGATCCTGTCATCAATTGTGATTTAATGGATGGCCGTGATGCTTTTCTCACGATGGCAAGGGAGAGGCATTACGAATTTTCATCACTTAGAAGAGCGAAGTTTAGTTCCATGTCTATGCTGTACGAATTACATAATCAAGGCCAAGACAAGTTCGTTTATACTTGCAATAACTGCAAAAGTCATGTGGAGACCAGATACCATTGTACAGTTTGTGACGTACGTATCAGAGATTATTTTAGAGAAAAACTGCTCTTGCTTTCTTTTATACCTTTAATGCTAACTAGAATTCCGATTTTATTACAGGATTTCGATTTATGTGTAAGTTGTAAAGATAAAGACGGTCATCCACATCCGATGGAGAAACTTGGCTTTGATTTGGATGATGGCTCTTCACCAGCGGATGCGAAACAAACAAATCCACAGGTAACTTATTGGCTTATTTTAAACATATCCATGTTGCAATTACAATAAACCTATAATGCGCTCATATCTTTTTTGTTTTTGTGATGTAGGAGGCCCGGAAATTATCGATACAAAGATGTATCCAATCATTGGTGCATGCTTGTCAGTGTAGAGATGCTAACTGTCGTCTCCCGAGTTGTCAGAAGATGAAGCGAGTGGTGATGCATACGAAGAACTGCAAGAGAAAAACAAACGGTGGTTGTCCTATTTGTAAACAGTTAATTGCGTTATGTTGTTACCATGCAAAGCACTGCCAAGAGGCCAAGTGTCTCGTTCCGTTCTGCTCCAACATCAAGCATAAGATAAAGCAGCAACAGCTGCAGCAACGATTGCAACAAGCACAACTGCTCAGGTTAGTAATATTATCAAATTTTCATGTATTATTGTGCTAATGCATATTCAAATACATGTTCTTTTGCCTTTTTTCAAATATTGCTCTATCATTGTTTATTAAAACAGCGAATTGCAGAATGCTATCTAAACTAAAACGAGGGAACATATTTGACTCGTTCGCATACTTTTACATGTTGTCTCTGCGTTTTTTTAATTTGCTTATAAGATTTATTTCTTATAACTTTTTATCACTTTCTCTCTGAATAGTCGTTATAAATTATTTTACTTTCCATTTACCTTCAAACTTAAATAAATCTGTCTGTCTGTATCTATACATCTTTTATACATCGAAAATATTCGTCAATATTCGCGTTTATTCATGTAGGAGGAGAATGGCTGTGATGAATACGAGGCCAACTGGGCCTGTAGCTGCAATGCAGGCTGGTCAACAGACCTCAAACGTTGCCATGACAACTGGAGTCGCTATGAAACCAGGGGTCAGTACATCGAATTTGCCAACACCGCATCAACCAGGTATCGGATTGAAACCCGGGACGCAGACGCCCCCTGCACATGTATTACAGGTGGTGAAGCAGGTACAAGAGGAAGCAGCGAGGCAACAAGCACCGCATGTCAGTTACGGTAAAGTGACGCCGGGTGGTGGTGTTGGCGTGGGTGTTGGAGTAGGTGGTCAAACCGGTGGGGTGATGCCGCCGCCGCAGATGCAGCGTCCATTGCCTGTTCAGATGTCAAATCCAAGCGGCACGCATCTCATCCCGATGGATCAGTGGACAGCGAGGTATCTATTAAATTTACACGTTTTCTTTTATGTTTTATGTGATTCTCTTTTATAGAATTCTCCATTAATTTCTTACTAATGAATGATAATTTCTTAAGAATGAGAACGCGTTTGAGAGTCGTTCTTAATGTTTATAGCAGGTATCAGCCGAATGCGGTGATGCAACAAAATCCTAACTTGGCGCGACAACAGACACCGCAACAACTGATGCAGCAGCAACAACAGCAGCAGCAGCATCAGGCTCAACCGGGAATGGGAATGAGTGCGCAAATGTCACGGCAACCAGTGATCGGACCGGTCGGACAGGTCGGTCCACAGACAAGCAATATGCAGAAGCATGCTCTTCAGCAATTGATGCAGACCCTCAGGAACCCGAGCACGCCCGACCAGCAAAATCAAATACTTCAAATACTCAAGAGCAATCCACCATTAATGGCCGCCTTTATCAAGCAACGAGTGAGTCGAGTAACATAAAAAAAAAATATATATATATATATAATATGTCTATACTGTTATTCGCAAATTTCACCACTTTGTGATCTTCTTAATAAAAAGGCGCTTGTCCATCAGCAACAACCTGGTCAGCATGGTGGGGCAATCGGCGGCCCATTGGGTCCTAATCAACCGCAACAACAACAACCTGGTTTGCAGCATATGATGTCCCAACAGCAGCAGCCGCAGCAGCAGCAGCCGCAGCAGCATCCGCAACAGCAGCAGCAACAGCAGCAGCAGCAGCAGCAGCAGGGCAGGCAGCTACAGATACAGATGCTGACGCAGCAGGCGCAACAACAACAGCCAATGCAGCAGCAGACGCAATGGTACAAGCAGCAGATGTTGGTGCAACAGATGCAGCAGAGGCAACAACAGGTCCAGCAGCAACAGCAGCAGCAGGCCCAGCAGCAGGCTCAACAACAGCAACAACAGCAACAGCAGCCGTTTACTCAACCACCTGCTCCACCATATGGTCAACAACGACCGATACGACCATCTCTTCTTGGTAATTACACGAACCATCGTAATTACTTAGAAAGCAGTGGGGCTGTAGTATGTAGAGTGTTTTCTCGACACCAACGCTTGCCCAACTCCCTAGGTTACGGAGGTTTCAACGAACAAGGCTACGGTCAGCCAGGTCTAAAACCCACTCCACCGCCCGTGCCCTCGCCGCAAGGCGTCATGGGTCCGCCGGGGATCTCCGTACAGCAACAATTGATGCAGTCAGTCCGTTCGCCACCGCCCATCCGATCTCCACAGCCTAACCCCTCGCCGCGACCTGTCCCTTCCCCCCGTAATCAGCCGGTACCGTCGCCGCGATCGGGCCCGGTGCCATCACCGCATCATCATCCGCCTCACGGCACGCCGACGCATTCGCCGGCCCACGAGCTCGGCGGCGGCCCTAGCGAGATGATGCTCTCGCAGCTGGGTGGTGGTCCAGGCGCACCCACCGGCCATCCCGCCACTATGCCTCATCATCCCTCGCCGGCGCCGGCGCCCACGAATGGCGGCGCAGACGCCAACGAGGTGACGCCGATGACGCCGCAGGACCAACTCTCCAAATTCGTCGAGGGGTTGTAGTGACTGTTACGGACGATCACATCGGTCGATTACATCGGTCGTTATGTAAGTGTTTCCCTTAACGGAGACGACGACGGCGGCGCCCGGACGGCTGCGACCGTTCGCGTCGCGTGAATTTATAAATAATAACGAAACGTTCGCGAAATTATGAAAACATTAGATAATTAATCTTGAAATTCGCACGCGCGCGCAGATAGAGACTGAAAGAGAAAGCCTGACGCGCGTTCCATCAAGTCTCATCGAGCGATCGAGCCTGTCGCGCCTGAGGGTTCAGACTTCCTTAGGACCGCAGGATAGTTTCTGATTCCGCGATGATCCTCGATGATGCGAACGAGATGCTCGATTCGCGCGTGCGCGCACATCTTTTCTTTCGATTTTCTACATTATGCGATATGCGTCGAAAGACAAGACGGAAAAAGATAACGCGACGTTGGTGCTTTTTAATTCTCTTTTTAATACTCGGCCTGGCTCAAATAGACTCAAAATTGTTTTCGTCCTTGGTCGAGAAAGAAAGAGAGAAATACAAATCGGTAGGACGAGGAGGTACGAAAGACTAAAGCGAAACTATCGACAGACTATTATTACGTATTCTCCCCTCGTATCCTCCAGAGCCCCCTCGACTCTGCCACTCTTCCTCGCTGCTACTCGTGCAGGGTGAGTGAAATCGTACAAATATATATATATATAAATATATATATATATACATATATGTATGTTGTGTATACTTAACGTTAATTAAATAATTAATAGTTCAAATACTATTAGTTCGTAATTAGTTTCGTAAATGTACGCAATTATATACCATTATAATAACATTATCAGAAGATACAGAAAATACAAAGTATATGATAAAGAAGACTTGTATGAAAGATAAACGATAAATATAGATAGGGAGAATCCATTAGAATGTTGTATGTACGGGGGGAAAGAAAGATAATTTATATATAGGTCGTAAATTAAGTAATATGTTCGTTTAAGGAAAAAAGATTTGTTACTAAGAGGATATCCCTAAGCGCCACACCGAAGGTTGTACCTTAAACCATGAAATTTTATGACTTTATCGCGAGTGCTCCGCGCATTTTCGGATGCCGCGAGTCATCTGTGGAACTTGAAAGACGGCGATACTCTCGACAAGATGCCTGCTCAAGAGCAGGTCTTGTCGAGAGGCTCGCTCACTGTGACGTTGACGTTGTAACCAAAAAATAGAAATTCACAACAGGCTGCTAGTGCGCGCGGGAAGGTTTATATAAAGAAAAAAAAGAACGTGTTAATTTTGATGACGGAAGAGAGGTAGAATGACGTAGTTTTCTCCGACTGAGGGTCCACTGCGTGTGTACAGTTTAATCAAAATGTAACTAAAATGAGAATGCGTATTCGATACCGGGCCCTCGCGTGAAAACTCTGTAAATATTAGATTATTATTACGACGATTATTAATTTACCTGCCCATATTATTATTAATATTATTATTATATATATTATAATATATTATTATTATTATTATCAACATTAATCTATTACTATGATCAATTCACACATAAATCTATCTATTGTAACATTTGCAACAAAGGAGTTCACGCGCGTTATTATTATTACTACTATACACGGGTTAGAGATTGGCCCGCGTACAAAACACACACCGAACCACATTACATGACTATTGCCAGTGTTGTATCATAGTAAAGCTCTAAGTGTAAGTTCCTTTTCCCACCCTTCTCCCTCTTTCCCCCTTTCGCCCGGCCACCCCGATCCACCCCACCCCCTCGAACCCCACCTTTTTCTTCGCCACCTATTTAAAACGACTTAGTAATAACGTGGAAGTGCGTGAGCATGTTGTGGTTCAAAAGGTCCGTGGCGTCGGATATTTTTGAAGTGCATAACTTTGTATAATATAGCTATATCGTGTACAATTAAGTCAACTGACGATTGAGATAGAAACGTAAATTGGAAGGAAGGGAAGATTAAAACTAATACATACACATTACACACACACACACACGCGCGTACACACATACGTACACATAAACGGAGCAGCGTTAAAGCAAGCTTGACGTGAAAACGAGATAACGAGAAGAGATCGCGAGGACGATTCGCGGTCTTTGGGAATTTTAGCTAGGCTCGCGAATTAATTATCATCGAGCGACCCCCATCGATACTCTTCAACTTGCTAACACCGAGAAAAATATATCCATACACACGTACGCCGGTATATGTACACGTCTCCGTTCAAGACGTACGTTCACTCCGACTAACACCGATGCGCTACGAATTCTCGTTTGAACTCTCAGCGGCACGCGCTTTGATCGTGTTCCTCGTTAAGTCACTCTCGCGGGATTAACGGTGCGAAGGGGAAAAGAAAGAAAAAGCGGAGGGAGACAAGTTAGAGAGAGAAAGAGAGAGAGAGAGAGAGCCAACTTGACGGAACTCGATCAAGGTCTGCGGTCGACCTTGATCGGGTGCACCAATTCTTCTCGAGCGGATCGTTACGAGTGCAATCGGGGTCCTCTGAAACTCCTTAACGCGACTGGATACCGTCGACGTTCGCCGTCCACTTGTTCGCCCGCACTTCCGGCGAACGTTGACGTTTGCAATCCTCGTTTTCGCTCCTCAAACCCCTTCCCACCCTTTCCAGCAACGTCTCGATTAAGCGATAAAAGAGAGAAGAAGAAACAAGAAAGATAAGGAAGCTTGGTATCGAGACACATTCCTTCTTCTAGATTTCGTTCCGCAGCGGAAGAACTCGCGTCGCGTCGGATGACGGTTTCGCTTCTCCGTCTACTTCGAAAAGGAAGAGCCAAGTTTTTCTCCCTTTCTTTCCATCCCAGATCGGATTTGCTTTTTGTTTGATCGGCTGTTAGAGACTTTGGAAGATCGTGGGCGCATCCCTTTGTACAGTTCATCCTTCCCTTTCCTTTTCTTGATTTTTCATTTTTTTTTTTTTTTTAATTATCGAACAATCTGTGAGAAACGAACGAGAATTATTAGGGAGAGACGCACGGAGATGACGGTAATCGTGTGTAGATGTTTAAACAAACGATTTCACTAGCGAGAGAAAGAGGTAATCGTGCAAAACCCAAAAAGTATTTGGTTTAGTATGGCTGTGTTTTTAGGGCAGTGTTGTAAATCTGAAACCGGTGTGCACCCTCGCGGTGGCGACTACACACTCTTGATAGGATACATACGTTCGAACGCCGCGCGTGCCAGCTCTCGCGTCCGATTAGTTAATCGAGAGAATCAGGGAGTAAAAAAGGGACAAAAAAGAGAAAAATTTTACATCGAGAAATAGAGAAAGAAAGAGAAAAAAGCGCGATCGGACAGAGCTCTCCCATTCGGAGAAGACGTATTTGTGGCCATCGGCATCAACCTCCGCCCTCGCAGAAGTGAGCAAGGGCGGGCGAGAAGCTGCGAAAATCGAGCCCTTTAGCGAGACGTGATCGATCATCGACAATACCAACCAATGGTGCTTACGACCAGACAGGCATTGTTCTCTCTTTCTCTTCTCGGATGGCTGCATTAATATTGGCGGTACGAGGGAGGGAGGGAGGAAAAGGAGAGAGAGAAAGGGAGAATGATGCTACGAGAGAGGGATTCGTAACGAGATTTAATATTGTAAGCGAGAGAGGAAGAGAGTGCGAAAGAGCGAGCGAACAAACAAGAAAAGAAGTGAATGCAACGCTATATATATATTATATATAAAAAATATGATTTTCTTTTTTATATTTATCTCATCAAACGTATTCGAGGGACAAAGAGAGAGAGGATACAAACCACGATCTGTACACGCGCGCGACATTATAAATTAATTAATTATTTCGATTTATAGACGTGATAACTACAGATGAAGCTATTGGAGCATATATATATATATATATAGAAAATTATTATTACAATATTATTGAAATACCGAATATATAGATTACTACTTTTTATTATGACTTTTCGTAAATAGTGAATTAATTATCTAATTAAAGATTAATGAGACGCATAATGTAACGTTTCTCCCCCGTCTCTCCCGACTGCCAAGAGAAATATAATACAGATCGAAAGAGGGGGAGGATCTCTTCCACGGCTCCCCTCTCTCTCTTTCTTTCTCGTTTCGTTGCGCTGCACTCTCGTCCTCGCGCCGACAGTGCACTCGCCGTTCGTGAAGAGTGAGTAATTGCACAATGACGACGATGATATGCGTGTGTTCCTTCCTTTTGCCCGACCGTTTCGATTTCGGCCGTTCTCGCGGAACGACTCCTAGACGCGTGTCCCCAAGATCGATCGAGAAGAGAGAGAAACCGCAGAGTGACTTAGGAAAAAAGAAACTTTAGTTACGTTACACTTATATCTCCCCCGCCGTCGTCCTTTTTTTACCTATCGTTTTTAGCGTTAATACAGACACAAGGAAAGAAAGAAAAAAAAAGAGTAAAAGGGCGAATGACGTTTGCTCGCCCCGCCAGGTTCCGAAACTTTTGCTACCGTCGTTTTTATAATTTTAGAAAACGCAGAACGGATATCTTTTTTATGTAACATTTGCAACGTATAGATAAGAGTAATGTATGTTGATCGTGAATATAACGAGTATTGTTATATGATTATTAAAAGAAAGAGTTTCGAAAATACATTCCATTTTTATTTTTCCGCCGGCTTTCGTAGACTGTAATGATTTGATGCGCAAAGAACGGAGGTGGGTCCCCTCTCTTTCCCCTCCCGCCCTCTTTCTTTTTTACAGCACCCTTTACACCGTCGTTCGCATTCCGCACTTTTTTTTAAGAACTCTAGAACTGAAAAGATTCACGTTGCGGACTCGATATGCGGACTTTCTCCGCTGGCGTTTGACCCACGAGAGACTAAAGTTTTTCTACATACATACTACTCTGTAACGAACAAACGTGAACGAATCTATTGTCCTAATCACCGATTGATTAGTTTCCCAATTTAATTACAATAATGTCTGTGGATGTCGATGGAATTCCAAGCTTATCACTTCTCAATATAAACTTCCCGAAAATTCAGTATAAATGCGATTCGGGTCATTACGAGAAAGAAAGGTAGCAATTATCTTAAGACTGTGGCTTCAATTGAAGTAAGAGCTACAGAGGCAGCTGTTTGTTAAAGAAGACTGAAAATTTCCACTCGATTTCCGTAGACTCGATAGCTTCACTTACTCGCGTGCACTTTGGTCTCGCGTTTTCCTCGAGGAGGGGACTTATATATGGGGACATATATGGGAGATTTTCCCATTTTCTCGTAGGTATCAAAATATTTTCGACCACTCGCAAAAATCCCTTCGTCGACGACACGAGCCGAGACCAAGGTTCACGACGAGTGGTCACCAACTTCGCTCGTTTGTTGCCGAATCTCCCCCGTTCCCTGTTTCTTCCTTATCTTTTTTTTTCCACGTAGCTGGCAATTTAACGCCCTAATTGCAGAGGGTAACAACGTAAGAGGCGGAGAAGATATCGCGATGCGTTTTATACATACACATATACACAGACACATACATACGTTGTATATATTTATACATAAATGCATTATATACCGTTAACGCAAAACGCGAGAGAATCTGACGAAATAAAGTCTTGCGTATCGTCATTCGGAGGCACCGCATGTGTTTGTACCTGTGCGTTTTCAGACACGCCTTTTTCACGTGATCGCAACGATCATTTTTATCAGAGAGAATAAGAGAATGAGAGTGAGAGAGAGAGAGAGCGAGAGAGAGAGAGAAATATACTTTGTAAAACGTGGATCTCCAACAATTAATCGCCGCCAGCGCGTAGAGATATAGCAATTAATAAATACCGAATAAAGGATGAATCCAATTGACACACTTCGCCAAGGACGCCGAGAGAGAGAGAGAGAGAGATGTTTCTCCGATAATCTTATCCCGCGCGTGTCAATCGCGAAGGACGCGCGTCCTGCCGTCGTTTTTTCGCCAAGACGATCGCTTTTTCGATCGCGTAGGGACCTGTAAATCTAACTAAAAAAAAAATAATAAGCGTAAACGCTCGCGCGTCATCTCGGACACCGGAAGGGATACGCATTCTCCGCGAATAAAAAGAGATCAAAGTCCGATCGCTCGGGTGTTTCCCCCGTCGTTTTTTCACCGTTTTACTCCCGATTTACCGCTCGCCGCCGCTCGCGCCGCGCGATAACGAAAGGGAGGGAGGAGGAGTTCAGAGGTCCATCCCCCCTTCCCCGTGGGGGCGAGAGACGTGCCCGCGTCTCTCACGCATGTCAACGGCACGTGTGACGATGCCGTTGTCGCACGCGGAACACCTCCATGTCGCGGAGGAGCGGCGAACGTCGACGCCTCCGTCGATGCGCTCAATGTATAAAACATGTACGATAGACTAGAATTTAGTACGAGTTGCATAGCGACGGTGAGAGAGAGAGAGAGAAAGAGAGAGGAGAGAGGCTCTTTGTAGAAATTTAAAGCAAAAGAGAAAGAGGACTTATTATTGCTGAGATCCGGGCGTTCAACCCCGGGGCGATTTTTATCGAGTCATTTTGAGCCTACGCGATATAGCAATTTTTAATAGTTTTCCTCGCGAGGGAACAAGCGGTTTTCGCACGCAGGGGGGTGAGGGGTTGGAGGAGGGGGGGACAAATACATGTATAATTTAAGCAACGGCGGATTACAATCCCGGTCTTCGTTGTCGCATCGTTCGTTTTACCATTCCCCTCCCCGAAAGAGAGCGACGGACGCCACGGGGGAGATCTGACCCTCTCGCGCATCGGGGCGACGTTGATTAATGGCTAAGATACTTATCGCACCTCCATGCGACTGATTTGCTTCGCTGTATATTTTTGTCGTTGGATCTCTACGTTTTTTTCTCCTTTCCCTCCTTTACTGTTTTCTTTAGCGTTTCTTTTCATGTATTTTTTTATTATTATGTATTCTCTTTTCTGTATATAAAACGTGTAAAATAAAGGAGCGTACAACGCAGAGTACATAAACCGATCTCCTTCCTATCCTGACACGCGTACACGCAAGACGTCGACATCCTCGTCGGCGGACAACGCAGGAGAGAAAAGAAGAGGGAAATTGGGGTTTCAATGGGACCCCTCCAAATCGTGAATCTTTTATTGGCGAATCTCTCATTTATGACAATCATTCGCGATGCAAGAAGACGGGAAGAGAGTCATGGGGTTCAGTCTCCAACGGCAACCGGGTCCTTCCTGATTTTTTCCGGATCGATTCCCGGCGAGTGGACGGGACGGCCGTAAACGGATATAAACTCGTTATCGTCGCGCGCGCCTGTTTTCCACGCCGTTCTCGTTCGCGGCAGGCGTTAGATTTGCGGGATTATACGGCGCGATAGATGAGAACCGGATTCGAATATCGATCGGCATGGTCTACGGCGTTGGCCTATTGAATTGCAAATTAAGTGCTATTCCCCGCATTATGCGCGCCGCGGCATTGCCCTTACGCGAGCGTCGCGGAATCCGCGCCGTTGCGCTTCGGCGTTCGAGTGTGGAAAAAAAAGGAGTTGATAAAACGGAACACCGCCATTGTTTAAATATCGTGTGAAATTTATTAATTATTAATTATTATGTTTACTAATTATCCCATCAATTTGTTTCTTCCTCGAAGTAACTGGGGGCACGGCCTCAAAGTGACTTTGATCAACTTTGATTAATCGACGATAAACTTATACTCAGATAGCTTATGCTATTTTTTAACAATATTATTATTAATGTTTTGTTTAATTTAAAATACACAGAAAAGAAATTAGAGACATGTTACATAGTCCGACATTTTGCTTGAATATCCATTTCTGTCGATATAGATTTATTTTAATTTCTTGATCTTTTTTTTTAGTTTTGAAAATTAGATAAAGATAAAAGGTAAGTTAAACTGTGATTAAAGTTAATCTACGTTGATAGAAATGGACGTAAGAATTAGAAGCAGATAAAAAAGTAATTTATTACTTTTACGTAAAACTTAAGTAACTCAATATGATTAGACTTTTAAATTTATACTCTGTTAATTCGCATGTGTACTGATGACGATTTAGTAAAGTCGAAACGTTTCACTTTTTATATTTTATATTTGAATACAGTTAAATTAATATAACGTCCTTCATTGCTCGATTGCTTGACTCATTGTTACTCGAGACATGATTAAAAATTTACCGAGATTAAAATTAACCTGCATTGGCAGAAATGGACGTAAGCGATTTTGTTGAATCGATCGTCGATTAACTCATCAATTAATTGCAATATATGCAAAGCGAGAGACTTTTCGATGCTTCGTGTACTCTCCTTTATAAAATTTGAACTGAAAATATTAATTCTTCTTTTCTATAACTTCTTAATAAAGAATTTTTTAAATACTTTTAGGATTCTTTAAGGAATTATTTAAACAGTTGTTTATTTGATGTTTGATCGAAGTCGCTCTTACGCAAACTCGTTGAGGAACATCTGTATCGGATCTGTATTGCAAATCGAGCGAGCATCACAATTGACATTAATCCACGAGGCGATCGAGAGACGGAAAAGCGAAAGAGCGCACGGGTGAACGCTCTGCATTTTCTCGCAATGACGAGAGATCGGAGGCGCGTGTCATTGGGAGATAATTTCTCGAATACCGAGGAGACGGTGCTCCCCGCGAGAAAGCGAGCGACGTGAAGTTGCCACCGAACCGCCACGCTTCCGCATCATTATCATTATCGCGCCAACTCGATTTCCTCCGACGAAAGCTTTTCTCCCGGACGCGACCCTTTCGTATTCATCCATCCCCCGATTATTCGTTCGACCTCAATCGCGAGAGATATCTCTCTCCGTTTCTCCAATTTTCCATTGAAGGGAGAGAGACGTCGCGGGTGACGAACGTCAAAGGCAACGCCTAATCGAGGAACCGGGCGGGCGCGCGGGTCTCGTACGTCACTGCGCTGTCATCGCGGCCGCGGAGTGGCCGCGCGCACCGTGTGTGTCATGTCACTCGCGCGAGCCTTGGCACGCGTGGCCGCGCGTCCGGGTGGTGGTAAACGGACGGCGGGACAAAGCGGGAGAGACGGAGAGTCCCGTCCCGTCGCCGTTCGCGCGCGCGCGCGCGTCTTTGTGCGCCGCGAAGAGTGGCGAAGAGGCCGCAGTGTCCCGTTGCGGGCTGCTCCGTGCTCGGTTCCTCCGCAACTCCGCGTGTCGCGGCGTTCACGCATGCGCGCGCAAGCGAGCGAGAGGCGAGAGGTGGAGGGAGCCAGTCGTCGACGGTGTGCGTACGTGAGGGATCGTCGTTGCCTCTCCGTCTCTCCGTGTTGCGCCAAACGTCGGAGCCAAAAATAGACAAATGGACGACGAGCGCGTCGTCGTCGTCGGTGGTGATTTCCTCGCACGCGTTTTCCAGGATGCCCAGGTTGCGCCATTGAGATCATAGACTGCTTGTCGAGCGAGCGAGCGATCGCGCCACCCTGACCAACGTCCAGCCCGGGTGGGAGCGATGGAGGTGCTCAAGACGTCCCAGGAGATCGTCCACGAAGGATGGCTCATCAAATCGCCGCCCACCAAGCTCTGGAGAGCGGTCGGTATCGAGGGCGAGACGGCGCCGCTCGTCGCACTCTGCTCTTTCTCTCTCGTCCACGGGGGGGGGCTCCCAGACGGAGGGGCCTCGTCATTGTTTACGTCCGTCCTGTTTTGCTTTTTATCTGCGAGGGGAGTCGATCGCGGGCTCCAGAGCGTTCACGCAGAATCTCCCGTGGATGGCTCGAGTGCCACTCGGCCGACGACAGTTCTGTGCGTTGGGTGCTCGCGCGAGAGATACCTCGGCCTAACCTAATTCTCGGACAATTCGTACCGCGAGTTCTTTCTTCTCATTATTTTTCATTACTTTCGTGACTCGTGCTTTCGAGGGGAATTACGCTCTCGCGATAAGAAATCGTTTATCGGGTCTTTATCGGAATTCGATTGATAGGTTATGGTTAATGTTAAGTTTAAGATGAAGGTAAATAGACTTATCTCTAATATTTTCTAATAGCGATGGCGAAAACGATGGTTTGCTCTTCGTCACAGCGGCGAGCTGCCTGGTCAATATTTTCTCGAGTATTACACTGACAGACGCTGCCGTAAACTCAAAGGTCGGATCGATTTGGATCAGTGTGAACAGGTGTTTGTCGTGTTATCTTTATAAAGTTTGTTTCCATAAGCTAGATACTTATTGATATTCTGTCGCAGGTGGACGCGGGCCTCCGATTTGAAAATCGTAAACAAAAGTATCAATACATGTTTAATGTGAAGACGCCAAAGCGGATCTATTATTTAGTTGCTGAGAATGAAGCGGATATGAATAAATGGGTGGACGCAGTGTGTCAAGTTTGCGGCTTGAAGGCGTATACTCAGGATGAAGAGCAACAAAGTATGGAATTTAATCTTCCTGTTGCTTAAGCATTCTTGCATTATACATGCTAGACAATCTATAATTCATATTAAAAATTAGAATTTTATTTATAAGCTCTTATAAGCAGTATAAAAAATCATTTAAAGAATCAGAATACACATAAAATAAAAATATATATTAAAGTATGCAACTGTATTAAAATTCATGTATTAAGATGCATGTAAAATATAAGTTAAATTCTTACCTGAAATTTGATATGAATTGTAGATAGTTGAAAGTTACCTTTAACAGCAGCATATTTTCCTTTCAGTGTTTCAATACGAGTCTCAAGAATCCCCGCCAACTTCGCCCACTAGCACGATCTCCGGTCCCTACATTCCTATTAGCGAGTGCATTTCCGGTCGTCGGCTCAACGATACTAGTTCCCTCAATTCAGCTCTCGGACAAGGACCGGAGCATTACGACGCCCCGAGAAGATTGGCACCCTCACCACCGCGATCGCCTACGACGACGGACGCCGAGAGCGTCTTCACCGATGACGAGTGGACGACGTCTGTGACGAGCGCGAATTGGGATACGCTTCCCTCAAGTAAGTGTCTGACAATGCGCGTGATTCAATTCGTCTTTCTCATCTTTGCTAATAAAATGAAAATCGTGACAGGTGATTCGCGACAACCTCACGGCCCGGCCGATCACGAGATCGGATCATGGAGCGTGAAGAAACGCTTTGGTAAACTCAGAATTGTCGATTCCGCAGTACCACCGGCCGTAGAAAAGTTACCAGCTCCGCCCAGACCGCCAAAACCGCCTCATATGTTACTCGAAAATCCCGGTCACAACTACCTGAATCTAGATGGTGCCACCGAGAGTTCGAAACCGAGTACGCCGGCAACACCGGCGCCGACGACGCCTGCGGCTGCCGCCGCGACGACGGTACCGGGCGTCGTGACCGATGAGTCATACGATTTTCCTCGATCTCATCAACCGCAAACGGCGCAAACTACCGAGAGTAACACGGCGATGGTCGATCAATCATCGAAGCACTTCTATTCGAACGCCGCGCCGAGTACTATCAACGATGAGACGCAGAATGTGTTCCGCTACGATTTCCACGAGGACGAGCCGTCGAGTCCGCGCTCTGAAAACTCGACCACGGCGACGTACTCGAATCTACCGAGTCCTCTCGTGCGAGACGGTGTACCGACCACCGTGGCGCCGCTTCCGCCGATGGTGTACAGAGAGCTGAAGCCAGGCAGAAAAACTAGCGACTCGATGTCCATCGTGAGCAATGAACCGTCACCGGGTCCAACAACAGCGCTATACGATGTGAGCTCCGCCGAACACTCCCCAGCCGAACCGCCGAGCATCAACAGGAAGCTAAAGCCATCGTTAAATAAATCGCCAGTGGAAGGTAAGATTTTCTTTCTTTTCCCCCCATTTTTTTTCATATAACATGTTTAACACGTAAACTTTTTCTCGCAGCACCTCATCTACAATTGGCATCTCCACCTGGAAGAGGAAGAATGCGGGCGGCGCCCAGTCCGACGCCTCCGTCGCATGTACATACGATACGTCATCAATCGACGTCGGACGAAGACAATAACACGTTTGAGGATAAAGAGGAGGTTTGTAGAATGATTCTGAGAAGCGTAATCTTAGCCGTTGGACGTGACGTGGCACGATACGTGATTTCATGTGCTATGCATAATTCGATTTCCAGATATACTATTATCAAGATCAAAACACATTCATTCCGGCGTCCAATCGCTTAGTGGTACTGCAGTATCTGGATCTCGACTTGGAAACGACAGAAAGCTTTAGTTCCTCGACGTTACCGCTCGCGCAGTCTCTCCCGAATACGACAGTGTACAAAACCGTAGATTTCGTGAAAACTGAGGCTTTTAATCGTACTCTGAAAGAGAGAAGAGAGAACAAAGAGAAATTATGCACGGACGAGTTAACGTAGGGGGCAAATTTGTATTATATGAATCATAAGTAGATTATACAGATATTAAATAGATTAAGTAATGTGTGTAGACTTTTGCTATGTTATATAGACGAAAGAGGATTTTTCCTATTTTAAGCATTAGGATAGTGTGTTAGAATATATATAGTACTCTGTGCGAAAAAAGTACGAACGAACTTGAACGAAAGATTGCGGTATCGACGCGGTACTTATTGTTAGACAAAAAGACAGCGTCCACCGTTTTTACAGTAAGAAATATGTTGTTTTATTCTTTACGTAGCGATGGTCAGCTTGACAAATTGGCTATGCAGTTAGAAGAGGCGATCGGATATCAAAGTATTGTACAGCAATATAAAACGGACCAAAAATGTAATGTTATATATATATAAAAAAGGAAGTGAACAGCGTAGTGACATACAGAAGTGTCGATAGTCTCGTCAAGAAATATCCTTAAAGGGAAATTTCTAATTGGAGAAATGAAGTATTATTTAAATCATAAAGATTCTTTTAACTCTCTTTGGGTACAATTATGGGTCTCCCATAATTAGTTTTATCTAGGGTCAATGTGCGCGGGGCATTTTTATTATCAACTATGTGCAACGAATAAATCCATAGTATTGTTCGTTTTAAGATATCCTACTTTTAACGTTAGATATAAAATGATATATGTACAATATTTTTTATCATATGCAACGAAAAAAATTTACATTATCAAGGCAATTAGTTTACATTTACAATGCATATTACAGAAATAGTTGTTTAAACTGCATTAATACTGAAAATAATATCGAATTTTAATACGTGTAAATTCTTTTATCAGGATTTAACCTAATATATTTCTACGTAGATTATCGCATGCCTTGATTTTATCAAAATTATCAGACGAAAATTATATTAAAATTGTATCGTTATATTAGAATTTACGTTTCTATTTTTTCATGAAACATTTATATGATTGAATTCCGATTACCGTTTTAGCACTTAACGATATATTCATGGAAACTGTTTTCTGTTATAGAAATATAATCATCGTTGAGAAATCAGAATATAAAGATTTTATAGTTAATCTCTAATCATTTGTAATTATAAATGTAAAAGTCATAAATATATACATATATATCTATTACAATTCTGTTGTTTTGTTTCAAATAATATTATCTCTAATATAAATTTATCTCTTACATAATCAAGACATTGTAATTGATTAAAAGTTTAAATTTTAAATTCAAGCGAATTTATATTTAAAGAAATTTTTCTTGTTAAAATCTATAGATGAAAAATAAATATCCATTAAGTTATTATTCATAATTACTACAATGTTTTTAACAGAGTTATATTGTTTTGAAGAAAATGTTCAAAAATTTGAGTAAAATTAGGTGGTCTGTTTTTCTGCCGGTGAGTGTATTTTTTTGAAGCACACAATCTCATAGTAGTTCGCGTGCGACGCTTATAATCCGACGGAAGGCATAGCATTTCATTTTGATTTGATATAACAGTTTTCACATGCTTAAAATGTTTTACTTATTATCGGTAATTCACGTATCACTTCAAACTTTCGATTCATAAACGATAACGAACAACTTTTAAGAAGCAAAATTCAAAGTATATCGCGATAGGTTAGATAGATTCCGCGAATAATATTAATTAGATATTGATTTGCCTAGTAAAAACTTCTTTTAATAAATCGATCCTGTCATTGGCTTAATTTATTAATATTGAAATAATTTTCTTTCGCTGCAAACTGATTTGTTTGCATATTTTAATAAAGCACACAACATCCAGTAAACACAAAGTAACAGTAATATAACATCAATGTTATAATTTCCCACTCAACAATATAACTACAACATGTAACATGTCAGTTATATTGTTGAGTAGGAAATTTTAACATTGATGTTACATTATTGTTACTTTGTGTTTACTATAAGTAATAATTGCTAAATTGTATAAGTAGAGCATTTATCAATCGCTGATAATCATCCGCGGCACACGTGAGCGTGCGCCAAGTAGTTACGAGCGTTCGGGACGACGGGCGGTTGCAGAATGCCGGGCGCGCCGCTCGCCTCGGGCGCGCTCGGGCAGCCCCGCCGGCGCTCGTGTGACGTAGCTGCCTAGCGCGCTCGCCGGCGCTCGGCTCTCTCCGTCGCCACTCGTGTAACTGCCGCTCGTTGCGCGCCGTAGCTCCCGTTCCCGCTCCATGTTTCATCTGCGCGTCGCGTCGGTCGCGACGGTTTGTCGAGTTTGTTCTCCTCGCGTCGCCTCGCGCCGTCGCGTTGCGCGATTTCGTGCGTCCCGTCTCGCGAATACGAAACTCTCGTAACAGTCGCGCGTCGCGGCGCGACAGGTTCGCGCGTGTCTGTCGCTTTGCGGGTCTTGTGCCGGGTGCCGTGCGTTATCGTGTGAGACACTCTGTGCCTGAGTTCAAGAGGATCGGAGGATCCTTCTTTTCGGAGTAAAACGTCGTCGCGGCCGAGTGAGAGACGGACCCGGAGAGAATCCTCGCCTCGTCGGAAGCCGGAAGCAGCCAGAAGCGTCGTCCTGACGTCGTCGCGCTGAGCGTCATTCAGATTTTCAAGGTAAATGCATGTCTGCCTGCGTGTATCTGTGTGCTTTGCGCGAGTGCGCGCGTACTTTCGGAGTGTCCCTTTCGGCCGCGTTTCCTCGCTCTCCGAGCGGAGCCCCCCTACCACCTGTTGGCCATGGAAAAGTGCAACGACTCGTGACGGCCGATGCCTCAAATCTTACGCGCCCGGTTTGTTTAATCGCGGAATACGATCGTGCATCTCGGATTGGATTGAGAGACGGTTTCGGTGATGTTCGCGCCGGCTCGCGCCGGTTGTCGGAATCCGGTTTTCCTCGGCGAGAGGAAACGTCATCCGCCATAATCCTCCGTGCTTCGCTATTAGATATCTCTGAAATTAGCTGCAGATTAAAGGCGATCGTTTGAAACCAAGTGAAGAAAGACGACTCGCTGTTCATTTGGAAAATTAATTCATGAAACGTCACGCGCTTAATCGTCGTAATTTAAAAGTCATAATCTCGCTTCGTTATTTAAGAAAATTTCGTCCAATTTATTTTAACAATTCTCTACTCCGATTAATTCGATGGAAATATCTTACAAGAAATAATCACTTGATGTCTTTAACTCTTTACTTGTGATTTTTTAATTTACGAAGCTAATAGTTTAAACGTCGTAATCTCGCTTTATTGTTTAAGAAACAATTACATCTGCAATTCGTTTGCGATAGAGATATTTTCTGAAAGACAATCACTTACCATCGTTAACTTTCGATTTTACTTTACGTTTTTACCAAGTTTTAATAAATTAAAGGTCATAATCCCGCTTTGTTATTTAAGAAAATTTTGTCTAATTTATTTTAAAAATTCTCTACTCCGATTAATTCGATGGAAATATCTCACAAGAAATAATCACTTCGTGTCTTTAACTTATTTGTGAAATTTACGAAGTCGATAATTTAAACGTCGTAATCTCGCTTTATTGTTTAAGAAACAATTCAACATCTGTAATTTGTTTGAAAAATCCTTAACTCAGATTAATTCGATAGAGATATTTTCTGAAAGACAATTACGAGCTCGTTAACTTTCGATTTTACTTATGTTTTTTTACGAAGTCAATAATTTACAAGTCATATTCTCGCTCTGTTATTTTAAGAAAATTTCGCGCTTGTAAGTTTATTAAAAAATTCTTAAGCCAGATTAATTCAATAGAAATCTTTCTTTTTCCCTTATAAAATTACTTAATAATATTTTTAACGTCCCTCTTATTTCGGGCGGAATAAGAGCTCGCTCGAAATCACATTCTTAATTGAATTTAATTGCGCTCGAGCAAAGTGCAAATACCGCTAAAAGTGCGACGATGCGAGACATGAGAAATATCTCGCGGCAAACGTTATATTAGACTCGACATCCACTTAATTTCTCCCGGCGAAGCGAGATCTCGCGGGGATCAATACGCGGACAAGATACAATCGAGGGAGAAAAAAATTGTACGTGCGCCTCCGCGATTGACTCGCGCCGTCCGCCTGTATTCCGTATTGTTGTTGGAAACGAACGGGACTCCGCGCGCGAGAGCCGCGAAAGGCAGCGGCGGCAACGAATTAGCGATTCGTCGCGATTAGACGATATCGCGGGAATAACGCAAAACGTCGCACAATTACGGGCGCCACGGGCGGTTTTTCCGCCGCGGCGTTTTACCTCTCGGAATCGCGAATTCGACGTTATTTTCGCGCATCCGCTCGGCGAAGCGAGAATCACCGTAGCGCGCGCGCGCGCATCGTTGCTCGGTGTTTGTTTTCGTCGTGTCGTTCATTCGCGGAATTTTTCAAACGAGCTTTTTCTCGGAGCTTATTCCCCCCGGCAATACATTCTCGCGTGTAAAATCTCTCTCAAAGTGTGCGCGCGCGCGCGATCCAACTTGAATTTCGTCTCACACACTGACAATGAGAGAAAAATATACTTGCCTTTCGCCTCAACCACAATTTTATATTTCCAACGTATTCATTTTTATATAATGTTAACATAATGCGGCATATAATTAATAATTGTAAAATTGTGGTTGAAGCCAAAAGCAACTATATTTCTCTCTCAAAATTTAGTTAAATTTTGTTTGAAAAATTTGGTTGCTCACCTTTTTGTTCGTACAACAAAATAGAATTCTCAGTGTGTACGTAAGGTAGATTCTGTTTGACTTCGCGAGATACGCCTGTCTGATTTGATCTAAGTTCGTAGTCAGCGTTCGTATTTTTCTTCCACTCGTGCTATTCTCTCTCGACGCCGGAGTTATTTTTCCTGCGAAACCGAGCGATCGGTTGTTCCTTCGACGTTCGTCAAAGCGATGCTCCGGATCGCGAATTCGGGGCCGCATGACGTGGCCCCCCCCCCCCCCGATATGTTTATAAAACACGCGTTGCAGAAATACGCCTGCGTCGTTCGAAACGCAAAGTTGCTTTAACGTTTACGCGCGTGACTGACGGTGAGGATCGCACCGGCCCGTGGCAGAGCGAGGTCGTTAAAATCGCGCGAACGATAGTTTAATTCGTCGCAGGCGGCACGCGATTCGCTCTGCGAAAATATTTGCGTTCACCGAGCTCGCCTCGAGTGAGATGAGCGTCCCGAAACGCGGCTCGAATATTTCCGGACCGTGTAACATCGCGTCGCGACGTTGATTGCGAGGCTAAATATTACGTATGATAATAAAACGGCTTCGTGAATTACAATGTAGGTATATTATAATAATGTAATTGTTTGTTGGACAATTTTCTTATCAAGTTTTTTATTCCGTGAATCCGGCAAAATTATCATCATTATTGCTTTTGCCCAGCACTCTGCATGTAAATCAAATTTTTAGAAACGGAACTCAGAATATCACGAGGATGAGACAAATTAACTTGAATATCAATTCAGCATCATAATTATTTAAGTTTTCAAGTTTTCTGTTTGTGAAACGTAATGAAAAAAAAAATAAAATTATATGAAAATGTAAAGAGAAAATATTTTTATCCGATACTTTTAGATATCTTCTTATAGAATCTTTGAGAAGAGAATATATTTGATATTTTTCTGGAATAGAAAACTTTTATAAAACTCTCATTGTCTCATGATGTTCATATATCACGAATAAAGAAGCAAATGATATGAATAATTAAGTATGCGAACGTGTATCTTCACGTTGAATGGCATAAGAATAAAAGCTACGGAGTAAAAATAAATATTTATGAACACGCGCATATTTTTGACGTCGACGATAATGACGAATTAAAATTCTAATTGCGAGTGATAAATTCTACTAAACGCGACTCTTTAGACGCGTAAATAGCATTCGAAAATTGGCTCGCGTAATCGCAGTGGGCACGGTTACAAGGTTACGTGATCGCTCCTCCAACCGATAATAACGGATTGTTACGAAATCAACGATTTGCAGGATTGGCACTAAAGCGTGCAGGCATTTGTCGATTCCGTCGTTCGGGCGCGTCGGTTTTTATTGTAACGTAAATTCCAAAGTACCGTTCCAATCATTGAGAGAGAAATTATCGTGTAAAATTGCGATCCTGAATTTACATTTACGATTGAAATCGCTGAAGAATATCTTTAAGAAAACGCACAAGTTCATTTTACGATTCAGCGTCGTGCGTTTAAACGAAATAAAGCGTATAAAAAAAAAAAGGAGAGGATTGTTATGTTACAAATGAAATGAATATTGACCTTACGAGAAATTAAATATTGACTCATCACTTAATTAATAATTCATCAGCGCATTTAATTAGTAATTTATCACGTATTCAACACGGGTTTTATTTCGGCCAGAGGCAAAATAGCGGAAAGACTTGGCGTTTTATATTGAATTTTTTGAAGAAATACCACAAGGACGATTTAATTCAACCTTTTTCTATTCCCCTCGCGAGCGGACGAGGTCCGTGCGATGATGAAACGTGAAAGCGGTAAACTCCGACTCTTTTGGGACTTCGGTGCGGATGGCGCGGGTGTTCGCTGTGTTGCATCCGAACAATGAATTACGCAACACGCAACGCGCGTTCGAGTACACGGCCGCCTTCCTCTCTCTTTCTCTGTCTGTCTTTTTCTCTCTCTCTCTCTCGCTCTCTCGCTCTTTTTACAGTCAAGCAGGTAGACAGGCAGGCAGGCAGGCAGGCGCGTTCAAACCGATATTACACGGCATTATTACGCGCGCGCGCGCGCGTGCGCACGTTGCATTAGGCAGGAAACGCAAAGAAGAGTCGTTGTGTGTATCGCGTCGACCCGGTTTAGGCGTGCCTCTCAGCCGCCTAGAACGCTCGGCACGGTGAGGAAAGCAGAACGCCTCTGAAATGTCAGGCACCGATGCTGGTGAACGGATACACATCTCTCGCAACCACGCCGATATCCCGATATATTCCACGTGCAGCCGCATAGCGTTTTATCGGGGCCCTCGATACTCGAATATCGATAAAATGGAACGCGTTCCCCACACAAAGCTTTGATATTGCGACACTGTCGTAGTTTGCTATCACGATATCGTCGAGATCCTGGAGAATACTGAGAAACTTTAGTACCTCGATGCCTCTTTCTACGATCCCTTGATACCGTAGATTTCTATTTGTATCGTCTTCTTTGATCTCACGAATCTTTGGTAGCGAGGATTCTCGCGTCTTCTCGACCTACGGTCTCGTCGATTTTTATGTACATTCTTTGAATCTTCTACCTCTCGAATACCACAGATCTTTATTGCAAATTTTTGTCTCTGTCAATTTTGGCTTTAACTGTCAGTTATTTCTGTAAATATTTTTAAGCTCATAAGTCTGTCAAAAGATCTTGTACTTATCATTTTTTTTAATTGCACAGAATTTTATTTCTATATTTGAATCATAAATTTTTGTTGCCATGAATGTTTTATCTTTATTGATCTTCGTTCCAACGAAAGCTTATATTTCTATAAATATTTTTATTCTCTTAATATTCATTCTTATCTTATTTTTAATTTTTTTCTAGTTCTAAAAATTATAAAAATATAAAAATTAAATTAAACCGAGATTAAAGTTAATTAAAATTTGTAAAATAAACATGAATTTTTTATATCATTCTTGTGTTTGTTATTCTTGTATTTTTTAATTTCAAGGATTTTTATTTTTTAATGATTTTGAATCTAATTGATCTTTGGTGAATTTTTATCTCTCGATTTTTGTTTCAACAGATGTGTATTTTTCCAAGTTTCTTTAATTCAACAAATCTTTTTACACAAATTTTTATCTTCGCTCTTTGATTTACGAATCTTTATTTACACGATTTTTTTATTTCGTAAATTATACTATTGTTTTCTTCGCAAATTTCCAGAATTCAGGAATTTAAAGTACAGGATTTCCGGTAAATCAAAGACTGTTGTGCTTCTATCATTTATAGCGAGCGTTTAGATTCTCCTCTTGTCTCGTCGCTCTCTCGCGTCAATTTCTGCATGCATTCTAACTCCACATTACCTTAGAGTTTTACGTAAATGCATCACGCACGCGAGTGTATCTAAACTTTGCTCGACGATATCATCATTGTTTGGATTCCGAAACAGCTTAGTAGTAGTAGTAGTAGTAAAGTGATAAACACGCGAGAATGCTGTTAATGATGGTGGTTGTTTCAAGGTACTATATTAAGCTATCTAAGCTAAATTATGAAAACATAATAAATTTGATATGAAAATAATTTGTTAATTTTTTGCTTCGAAAAGTAATTTCTTTGCTCCAATTATTAAAAAGTCTTTCGTGTTCGTAAAAAAGTTCGTCCTTGTCATTCGCTATCTTCTATCCACGAGCGGAGAAAAAAGTCAAGCGTGTCAATTCTATCATCTATTGGTTATAATTAATCCTATTTTTGTCGTGACTTCGAAACTCGTAAACCACTTCTGTTTACTTTCGCGACAATGATCTAGCTTGAACATCGTTGACTTTAACGTAATCGCACGTCGCTCGATAACGATCGCGAGGCGCAATTAAGGAGATTAACGTCTTCATCGCACGGCTTTTTACCGCGATTCAATAGCTGCATCTGTAACCCATTATTACGTTGCAATTATAATACAACTTGTAGCTCAGGAGAAAGCGTTATAACTGAGAAGAAGGCAATATATTCAGCGAATAAAGCTATAAGATTCAATTAGGCTCATAAAATCATTGTTGTAACGGCCAATATTTTATTCTTAAAGTGCGCGTATTTTATTTGTCAGAAGGGATTACCAGGTTAATTTGTCTATTTCACAGAATATAATTACTTTTATTAATGCCATATAAAAAAAAATTTCACTTTTTTCGTAGACGAAATACATAGTGTTTAGTATTTAATTCGAAAGCGCCAACTCTCTCTTTTTGTTAAGACGCATCGTCTCTTATCGCGGTGCAGATTGATTCGTTTAAGCGGTATTTACGTTCACACGCACGTTGTCGATAGAGAAGCCCTGTGCAGGTAACCAGGTGGATTCGTCGGAGCGATGATGAGTCCGGCCGTTAGTACGAGGTAAAATGGAGCACGTAGCTCAAAGGAGCTATCGCGGATCGCGATCGAACCGATTCGAGGATCTACCGCGCGCAGACACGCACACGCAACTCGTGCTCTCGTCTCGGTATACACGGCTTTTCTCCGATCGAAACTGGTTCGCGGATAAGGTCTTTAACCTTAGGCTCGCTGCTAGAGGTGGCTCTAGTAGAAAGAGAGGGAGAGCAATAGCACGGCGCTGATGACGATGACGATGTGCTGGCCGCGGCGGCGTTGGTAATGATCGCGTACTGTTGGTCAGCGTGTATACATGCACGTGCTCTTGCCGCACGTCGTCGTCGCCGTCGAGGTTTACGGTCGGCCGTAAAGTAATTTAAGCATAGCCGCACCGAGAATCGTCCTGCATAATCCTCACTCGCGTCGCGGGACACGTGGAAGTGGGAATCCGCAGAAAAGTGGATTGTGGAAAAACAAAGGCTCGTGATATCGAGGATACTTGCGACGTGAAATTGTACTGAGTTATCGAATTGTAATTTCGATGATATTGCATAATACTAAATAATCAGGGCACGAGAAGATCAGGATGTGTGGCGTAAACGGGTCATGAAAATGAGAACTTATGACGTGACTCGTGACGTTTGGATGACGCTTGATCCACTTCGGTGTAACAAAGGACGAGAATTAGGTTGCGTTAAGGATTCGCGGAATGACAGACAGAAATCAAGATGCACTAAAGATTTATCGCGTTAAAATTAAATCAGAATATTGAATGTCAAAGATTATAGAATTTTAGATGTATCGGAAAATTATTTATATATAAATTCAACGCACACAAATTAATCCGTGAAAATATTTTATTCGTTTATCTTTAAGTCTTTTATTGCGATTTTTATTTATTTCGTCGCGGAATTCATCATCTTTTGTTTCCAAAATCTGATTAATTTTCCTCGTGACGCTACAATGCATTGTAACCAGATTGGTTCCTTTAGAGATATTCCTTGATGCATTAGTTAACAGCGGGTCAAGAAAACTTTCTCATCGCTGCTGCTCTTGTCGGAAGGTTGCGATAATATCAAGGAAACGGCTTTGCGTAAGACTCGCGTCTCGTCGAATGCAGACGCAGGATGTTTTCCTCCTTATTCATCTTACGGATTTAATTGTTTTCTTATTCTACTTGCCGTGATTTTTAATTGCACGCACCATGCGTTCTCGTGTAATTAGCTCGATATACGACGTAACACAAAGTAATCTCTTCTGTAGATGCATACGCAATTATTCCCATTAACGAGAACAATATCTTCCGCCGTGCTGATCTATTTATTATTGATTTTTAATATCTCGTCGCTAATGCAATAATTTTTAATTTGTAACCATTTTTGGGATGTTTTATCATCGATGTGTTCACATGTATTAGCAAAGACGTTTGGAGAAAATTATAACTGAAGAATAGCAATTAAATTTGCAAAAGTAATTATTATCTTTTCGTCTTTCAATGTGAAATAAATTTTTTTTACGAGTTTTTATCGTAACATGTGATTTTGGTGTCAGAAATAGGTCAGGCGTTCTGGAAGTTAGCGTCCACGAGCGTTTTACATGACGTAAAAGTCAAAATTAAAATAAACGCACGCGATCCGCGGCACGATGGGTCTCGGTCGAAACCAGAGCGGTGAACACACGAGCTTCGCTATCTCCATACGCACGCGAGCGAGTCGAGTGCGATGGGAGAAAGTTCTCTGGCGACGTCCAAACTCCGGAAACGCCGGTGACTCCGGTGCGAGCCGGATTTCAAGAGATCAGTCTTCGTTTTCACTGACGGAAGACCTCGCGAATGCGCGATATCCTCTCGTCCGTTGTCACATGGATTCGTGGCCACGCAAATTATGGTGAAATCGTATTCGCGTACATGTGTAGGCGCCTCGAGATCGCGCGCATTAAATCTTGCGAAACGCGCCTCATGGAACATAAAATCCGATGCTTAAATCGAAAGTCCGAGGCTCAATTGAATTTCCATTCAAATAAGTATGATGTCGAATTAATTAGAAACATATGGCAAGAGTCACGATAATTGCGCGCAGCGCTCATATACGAATAAAGATTTCTAAAATTTTATTTACATTCTTTTTTTTAGTCTGAAAGCTTTAATTTGAGAGTATCTGAAATTTAGTCCAAAATTTTAATTAAAGAATTTTTAATTTTAATTTACAAAATAAATGGAGATATTTTATTTTTAGAATATTTATGCATGCGTAGATTCAAAAAACATTTTAACGCGGTTATAAATTTATTTTATTTTATTCTATTTTACATACTATTACTAAAAAGAATTTATATAAATTAAATTTTTGTATAAGAATTGTTACAAGATCGATGCAACATTATAACAGACTTCATTCTTTGGCTCCAATAATTGAATATACACTTATTGACGATGTTCCTCAAGCGATCCATCTCTCTCTCTCTCTCTCTCTCTCTCTCTCTCTCTCTCTCTCTCATTCATGACAAGTGAATCGATCACTTCGAAATAATGCACACGATGTCTATCTTTTTCCACGGCACTCGTGATACGGCAATGCATCATTGTAACGCAACGGGATGTAGGCAAATGTGCGCGGATTAAGATCGTTGGTGCTCACTAGACGTGATTTATTGCGTTATGCCCACTCCGATTTATCAGCCGTGACGTTGTAATAGGTACTAATGGAATTAGAGTAAAAATTGGATAACATTTATTTGCTACGATTACGCGGCGTCTCTGATAACTGACGTCTATCAATAAAATATTCGACGTATGTTGTAACTACCTCTTGCCACATCGCAGTTTTATTACATTTCGTCAGAGGCTACGATGAAATTCAATTTACTTCTTCGATCGTATCATTTAATCAATGTTTCACACTATTTGGCGAAATAATAAATTAAATCTTTATCTGTCTTTTAATCAATCAAGCTTACATGAATATACCTCCTTTTTAAATATTTAATCTTAATTAAAGTTTCCTTGCAAATTAATAGGTCGCTCTAGCTATTAATTTATTTGGACACAAGGCAGTGGTATGCGCGCGATAAAGACCGCGTTCGAAAGGCTCGATCGAATATTGAATATCGCATGGAAGCTGAATGTAGACATGATTGCTGAAGGTTAATATATACATCTAACACATTACAGTGTATTAGCGATCGTGTCTACATTTTAGCACGATTCTAGGGCAATGCGGTGGAAATTCGAATCTGCGCATCGGGATCGAGTGTGTTTCGTTAGCGGATTTCATTAAGCTAATTAGGAGGCCCTTGTTACGCGCGTCCGTGCGTAATTACGGTCGCGGAAACGCTCCGCAGAATCTGTGGAAGTTGGAAAAGTTGCGCATTCTGCAGCCTGGATGCTCCACTTTCCGGGCTCCGATATGCTTTGTTGGAAAAAAGGATTGCTCCGACGAGCATATTTTTTTTAGCGCGCGCTAAAAAAAATTTGTCGTTTTTCAAAATTACAACTGCCCGTCCGGATTTTTAAAAATCTCACGCGTCGCAAAAACGCAGCATTATAAAATCGCGTATATTGTGAAATCGTGACGTTGGTATTTAATTAAATTATATTAGATTGTGAAGCAAATATTGGATTGCGATTTATTAATATTTAGAAAAATCGTACAATTCGGAAATTAAATTTCTAGATATTTAATTTATGGATTTTAATTTTCATTAATTTAATTTATGAACTCTCAAGGATTTCGCGAGTCTCCGAGAAAAAAATCAGTTAAGAAAATCAATCGCGCAAATTATTAGCGAATTATCAGACGGGATGGCAACTGTCGTCCCTCGTTGCTCGTTATTATTTTGTGCACCGGTCGAAACGTACGTGTCGTCGTTAGTTTATCGTCAATTTACGTCGGTGTATTCACGATGCAGGTGCGGAGGCGCGACATACCGGCAGGTGCGAGACAGGCAAGTGGTCTAACCCAAATTCTCAGGCAATTATGGCCGGGTTTTCACCGTGACTAGCGGTTTCCCTCTCGCAGGCAAATAGACTAAAAAGATAATAGATAAAGATGGATTTGATCGGCGCATCCTCTCATACTGGTAGCTGTACGTGTGCTCGCAATTAGCCGCGCAATTACCGACCATATCCCATTACGATCCGCGTACGCGACGCGAACAGAATCGCGCGGGCTCTGTATGGATTTCCGCGGATTTTACTTTTCCGTTGGGATCAAGATTGCTTAAGCTTTAATCGGGATAACGCGCTCGTCCGTCTGTGTTTAGAAAGCGATTCGCCTACCTGCATCCCTGCCCATTTTCTCCGTTACAGTATAGTACTTTCAAGTGCTCTCAATGTCTCTCTGCGTCGCGCAAACGAGAGGCGCGTTCTCCAATCGATAAAATAAATCCCCGAGTTTCGGAGTCGAAAACTCGAGAAATACTCTTCTGTTCTGTAGTTAAAAAACCCATTGTGTCCAGCAATTTTTTTTATCGAATTTATACTTGCAAATTTTCATATCTGTCAAATACTTCAAGGATGTTTGAGCTCGTTGGAACGTATTTGTTTACGATCGAGCGGAAATTCGCTGATTAACGTTTACCATCGGCACGATTGCGAAATGCATGGATATTTTGCGTGCGATAATAACGCCATAATTCTCACAGTGATCGCCTAACCATCGCAATAACGTTCTATAAATAACCGCGGCCAAACCGGTATTGGGGTCAGGCGGCAGCGGCGACGGTGGCGGCGGCGGCGATGTGCTCACGATCGTCTATCCCGAAAAAGCGATGATCCCAGTCGGAATCACGAGCCGTCCGCGGATTCCGCGATACGCTCGCGACCGCATTTCGCCATGCGTCTCGCCGCGTACGAAGCACAGATACACGCACGTGAGAGAGACGTGGATCGCGGCGAGATCGCGGACGCGAATGCGATGTGCACTGGCCCGCTCCGCCACGCTCTGCTTGTCTCCGCAAACGCGACTCATTATGACGCGTCCTCTCCTCATCCCGGCCGGCTCTTTCCGTCTCTTGCTTCTGGACGCCTTTAAAACGCCACTTTTGTCGATATCTTTCACGGTATCCGGAGCGCAGTGTTTCAGCATTTTACGGTATTATCGTCGATTCACTCATCTACAAGACATTCGTCAAGTATATCACAAACATTGAATCTCAAGTTGATTTTTTTCAAACTGAGAATGAGGCATAATTAATTTATCGATTAAACTGTATTAACTTGGAAAATATTTATCTAACAAGAAAGGAATTACCGCGATGATCTTTTTCTTGTTCTTATTAAAGCAAACTGTCGTCCGAGTGGCGAATTTTATTGCATCGTTCTTGTTCTCGTTCTCGCTCTCCACTTCTTTTCATTATTTATAAAGTTACTATTTATAAAGTCGCTTAGCCAATGCGAGATTGCCTGCTCGCGAGAGCAAGCAATCAACAAGATCGTCTTTTCGCTATCTGACTTTCTCTATATCTTTATTGACTTGATTTTACGATATCGGATATGAAGCTTTTGATCTTCGATATTGACTTTCCCATGCATAACAGACAAAATATGGTGTGCAGTCTTTAAACGATTGATGTTCTTTTCGAGCTGTCGTGCCGATGATATGGTACTCGGATCGCGCGACAAATTTTCCATGTCGCCTTTCTTCCCTTTTCCCAATCTCGCGGGACACGTTTCTTGTCAGCGCGTAAATTCACTGTACGACTCAGGCAGATTTCCCGCGAGCATCGATATCTTCTTGCGGTTAAGGAACGGTCCTTGAAAAACAAGGCTAGTCTCCAACATGGCGTGCCCCTTTATCCGGAAGATGTTTTTCTTTCCTCTCTCTTCCTCTTTCTTTTTTTCTTCTAATTCGACGCTCGGACTACATGAATTCTGACGCTATCCGATCGTTAAATTGTAAGAAGAAACGGGTTTTGTCGGGATCGTAGGAGAGGAAGCCCGACGAGCCGGGCTTCCATTACCGTTGTAAGACTATGGCTCAGGGCCGTATTACGCAAGAGAGCCGGTCCGACGAACCTGATCGTCACGATCCCTACGTAGATCTCCCCGCCGTTCCTCACCGAGCATTGCCCGACCGGATTCTCTCGCCTTCGATCACGAGGTCGAGGCTCGTTCGAGGGCTCACCTGGATCCGTTGAAAAATATCTGAATAAAATGCGGCATGTGTGCGGTCGACGTAATAAAATTCGAGTGAAAGTCACAACTCCATAAGAAATAAAATGATATGCATATCTTAACATTCAAGTGAAAAAATAAACTCCCATTCGGATAGAATTCTTACTTTCGCAAGTCTCATATGCAAAAGTCTCCGTTATATTCTAATAATTTTGTAAAATAAAGCAAAATCGAAGCGATTCGTACACTGAGAGAAAAATGTAGTTATTTTTTACTTCAACTATAATTTTATAATATTTTTAACGATAATTAACACAATGATGCACATATAGTTAAGTTAATCATATTTATTGTTAGAAATATTATAAAATTATGGTTGAGGCCCAAAGTAATTTTTGTCTCAGTGTACCTATACATCTTTTCTTCAAATAAAATCAAAAGACAATGTTTTTCACAAATCGACGTCTTCGTGGTCGTCACGCGATTCCCTGTGGAACGTTGGGTTGACTCACAGTGGTGACTCGCGCCTGAAAGTGGGGCGAATTATCGCGTCGAAGGGAAACGAGATAACCGAGAGGGAAAAAAAACACGAGGGTGGTAAAGTTTCGAGTGTGCATATCAGTCGGTTGGCTCCGGCTTCCCGGACATTGTCGGCGTATGCATGTAGCAGCGCAGCGCGCTGCACGCCCACATTCCGACGAGTCTCAGGCGAATCTTTTCGTCTTCCTTTCTCGTCTCTGTGCAGCGTGTACGATATTTACCGACATAGTATCCCGCATGTTCCTTCGCGGAACATATCCGTCCGCCCCAAGTACCTCTCTTTTTTTCGCGAGCATCGAGGTGAGCAGCATGTGAAACACATAAAAAAAATGCAGGCTGATTAATCTGCGGGTGCGTCCCGACGCGTAGAAAGCCTGTTGAGCGTGGCGCTTCAGCTGTAAATTGATGTTTGGACTGGCAGTTAATTTAGCAGTGGATTATTAGAGCTTTACGGGCCGATTCGCAAAATCGACGCGACAGGCGAAAGTTTCCGATTTCATTTTTGTTCGACTCTTACTTTAATTTCCTCTCGTCCAGCATTTTCTTTTATTCCAATATCTTCGTTTGCTTTTTAATTTTCTTTCCATACATATACACAATCTTTTGTGTTAACTTTGATTTTGATGCTTATACGATGATGTGATGCGACCATGCAAAAAAAGGTAGATCGCTTTAAGCGTAAAAATAGAGAAAATAATGAAGCACTGACTGGTTAATTATCCTCGACTTGACGTCGAGAGATCGTAATTCTGATCATGACTCTCGTTAATCTCGAGGTAATCTCGAAGACTGGCTTCACCAAGCGTAATGTCGAAGTGTCATGCGTCTCGAAAGGCAGGCGTGTCGTGCCTTGGAAAGGAGGTCGACGTATTATCGATCGGCTGTGTGTGACGATCGTTATCAAACTTTGATACGGCCGGATCTACAAATATAATGCCGCTAACTTGGCGGCCGCGCTAAGCAGCCAGCTCAGTGGTTTATACTGTGCTTACGATGGACAAGCATTGTGAATTAATTGGCAGAGGCAGTTTTACCATCGCCGTGAAGAGCCGGTCGTGCACTATCGATTGCCGTGCAACTGCAAAGGACGTCGACCTCGAAACTTTACTGACGAAGACTAGAGTCCGGAGAAACGATCGATAGTCGTTCCGAGCGTCTACCTTTCGAGTGTTGGCGTTCATTTCTACGTCCGACGCGATAATCGTCTGCAATTCCGCGGATTCCGAGATGCTCCGTTTCGCGTAAGAATGTCGACGCCAAACCCTATCTTTACGCATTGAAAGGAACACGTAATTAGATTTTAATTAAGCTCGTGTTTCGAGTAAAAAATTAAAACTTGTAGAATTGAAATTTTTCAATTGATTTAACAGAAATAATGATGCGCGAAACGCTAATTAATAAATTTTCAAAAAGAAATCGCAATTTATTAACTAACAATAGATTATTAATAATTTAATAACGAATGCCGCAAGAAATTTTCTAATAAATTAAATGAAACGTGACTATGCATATCTTACATATACATGTATATATTTTTTACGTGCTTCATGACATGACGTTATTAATATCCTATTAGTGCGCGAGATGCGTTATCGTCGTTGCGAATTAATACGATCTTATCTCTCCTTCGCCTCCGTTCCGAAACGAGACTGCGCGGAATGTCGCCCCTCGGGACACGTCGTGGTACAACTCGTACGGAAGCCGCAGCGCATTTGTGCGTGCAGCCGCGGATGCGGCTTAGCTCGGTAACGTCTTTTTGCACGGGCCGAAGATAGCCACCGCGAGTACCAGTACGATTAATGACTTCCTTATGTTTACGTTCGTGCATATTCGCGCGCGCCCCGACAATCCGACGATGACTGAACCGAGGACCGTCGATGTACGACACCCTCGCGACACGTTCAAGTACTTCAAGTATCCTTAATAGAAAGTAATCTAATCCATTTTAATAGTAATAGAACTCTGGCCATAATACCGTAGAATGGAAAGATCCAGGCATACGTATGGAATTCATTTGAATAATATTATTTTGAATTAGCTTAATTGATTTCAGTCCGTAATCATTCCACCGTTTCTTTATTTATGGACATTTCGTTAAATCTCACGTTGAAATATTTTGTCAAACCTTGAATTAATGAATCCTGAATGTGTTTGTCGAAGAGAAATAGTTGGGAATAGTATTTATCGTGAACTATTATTTATAAACTATTATAAATAATAATTATTTATAAACTATTATTTATAAACTATTATTATATATTATATGTATAATTAAGCTAATTCAAAATAATATTATTCAAATTATTGAATAATGATTTTTCAAGTCGTTATAAACTCTTCAATTGTTATATTAAGCCCTTTAGTGAACCGCCCGCGTCGTTGGTCCTAAGCGAATTTTATTCATCCTTCACGAGCATAAGTGATAAATCGCGATCATACGGTCCAGATGTAATTTACCGTATCTCGCACGATGATATTATTCAATAAGCACCTCCCGCCACGCACGTTTCGAAAGCACGATGCCCATCCTAGTGTACCAATTACTCCCTACTTGGAATACAAACGGTAGAAAGGTGTTCTCGCCGGAGTCATAGGTTACCGTTTTACATGGCGATCCGTAATGATCGCGGGCTCTCTCGGAATACATCGGAAGGAGAGAGTGGTGGAGAAGAAGGAGGACGATAGCGAAACTCGCGCGCATTATCCAATCGTCGGGAGTGCTCTCGCGGACGGCGTTTACAGCGGCGGCGAGACTCCAAGTCGTGACCAATCCTCCGGTGGGAATCCGCCCTGAGATCAACTCTCATACGCCTCGAGAGGAGCTGTTCCACGTCCGTCTCTTTCCCGCCCGCGCGTCAGGGCCTTTTCCTAGTCCCTCTTGCTTCGGCGCGCCGCACCTTCTCTCCTTCTTCCCGCGTTGCTCATCGCGTCTCCTTCACCTTACCGATCCCCAGACTGTCTACTAATGGTACATATCGACTCGACGCACACAATCAAGCGCGAAAGAGACGATCCCCTGGAATCGGATCGCCCGCGCTCGGCTCTTGCATCGCTCTCGCATGTACTCGCGTGCGGCACGGAACCGTCTCGATTGCGGTCCCGAACACTCGATCCAGCTGCTTCAATTTCAACGCTAAGAACACTAATTCGAAGCGAGGGAAATACGAGAACGAGAGAGAGAGAGAGACAATTAGCGGATATCGTCTCTTCAATCTTCCATTTCCACTTTTAATGATAATCAAAGTAAAACTCGTTCTTCGCGAATTAATTTAATTACTTCCCTATAGTAATTTCGCGAAATATTATTTTATCTTATCTCATTTGTAATTAAAATAAAATTGCAAACGTACGTTATTTTCCGCATAGTAGCTAGCTACTTTATCCTCAAATGCTTACGCAACCAAGAGAACACACGTGAACTAAATGAATGAAATTTTTTTTATTGACTCGGCGTGAAGGACAATAATTCTCCGAGAAGTTTCAAAATAGAGAGTAACGAATTCCTGTCCTCTATTCCAATCCATCTGGGCTATTTCTTCCTGAGTGTTCGGATAGCATTAGAATAGTTCTTTCGACGTTCGATTGCTTAAAAATAACCCGAGATCGCAGGTGAAAGGTAGACACAATAACGAATTGCCAATGCGCATTTGAGAGGTCAACGATGATTCGAATCATTTAATTGCGTATTGACGCAAATAGAAATGGAAGTTATAAATGCATAATCTTGATAGGACAGACACTTCTATGAAACAAATTATAGAGTTTCACCTGATACACTTGGTACAAGACGCTTAGCTATTTTAATAGAAGGGATTTGCATGACTGAATTTATTGCAAAAATAAATGATGCCATTAATTTTATATGCATTCTATTTTATGATTACTTATTAGGGACTTGGGTTCAGTGCATAATTATAAATATAAAGATAATATGTGGAAATTTTCGTGTGTTCGGAGTTACTTACGAAATAACGGAGTATTAACTACTAAATACGTCGAACCCACGTCACGTGCGACAAAAGCCTTGACATGCGATCTTTCGTGCTGTCAGAACATTTCCGCGGGCAATCACATCGAATGTCAATTATACAATATATTGCTCCGTGCCAAATGATTCCGCGTCCATGGTGCAATTGCACTTTGCACAGAGTTAGTGATTAAGGAGCGTCCTGACGTAAAACGATTATTTCTTTCTATAAATCATTCTCGAGATAGGTGAAGAGTCAATTTTTGCGTTTTTACATTTAAATTTTTTCTTTATTCATTTATTTATCATAAAATATATACATAATTAGTTGATAAAATTAATAATAAAATAAAATATAAATTTTCGAAGAGATAGTTTGACTTATGAGATCTATGAATACATGTTGTGACAAGTTTTTTTTTTTATCTAATTTGGTTGGTAATCGAAAAGAACTTAATCGTTTAAATCTCGTCGCATCGCACCCTTCAAAGTTCTCGGTAAATAAATTCGGAAGTCTCATTAATTGCCACCCTGTGTTAGAGGGGACATGGGAAAGCTTTCGATGCCGCGAGCAATCCTAGGCGTTCCATCGATGGAATTGGCGGCTCGTCGAAAGCAATTAACGTGCCAATTAGCCGAGTAGTACGTGGTCGTTTGTGGCGATTAATCCGAATTCGAGCGTCCCGTCGTCGACGACGGAAGTTACGTCGATCGACATCGTCCTCCTGCATTTCCGCTTTGACGAATTTCGAAGGTGCGGCATGCATAACGAGAGAAACGCGCATCAGTAACCGCATCTTTGCGTATCGCAGTTAATGCTGTAAAGTTAAAGTAGTGGTCGAAAATTATTTTAAATAGATAAATAGATATAGTAATATTTTAATAAATAAAATGATCGATACATGTAGAAGAATAAATTGACATTTTCGGTTGTCACGTAAAAGAGTTTTTCTCGATAACCGATTGCATCGCTGGAATTAAGTTCGATGACTAGTCAAGAGTGTTCCTGGCGAATTGCGCATCTAATCTTCGCTATCTCCGCGATTGCATCCGCGAGATGCATCGAAAGCGTAATGAGCGCGCGAACGGCGAGATCAATTCAATTTCGTATCCGACGTCCTGGCGGGATGTCCGTGATAATGAAAGAGGAAGCGCGGCTGATGAAGACGCTGATATTAATTTCTACATTGCTTCCGCGCGCCACGAAGGGAGAAAGAAATTTTCTGATGAAGAAGGGAGGAAGAGAGAGAAAGAGCGAAATGGATAACGCGACTTTCCTACTACTCTCGTGCGGATTATACGAGTCTTATTTCGAGACGTCTCGAAACGAAACGATCTTTTGTACGACCTACGGATGCATCGCCGTTCATCGATTAACCGTCTTACCGGTTTCTCGGTATAGTCATATATACTCGTGTATATGTAACGTAACGGCAACTGGCAATCATGAGGGTTCGGTCACCGAGAAACTGGTTACTCAATTTCTAGTAATTCGACGTCAAGCTTTTGTAAAACACGCCGCGGCAGGTGCGGGTGCGTTTATTTTCGCTCTATTAGTTCTGCATTTTTATTTTTATTTTATTTTATTATTGAACTTTTATAGTTATTATAAACCTTATCAATTGTACGCATACGAACATTAAATTTACAGAACGTTAAATTTATTTACATGCGGCATATTTTATGTCTTGTTTTTTTTTGGTCTTAACTGAAATAACTGAGCGCGATAAGATTATTCAGTAAGTTTTATTTTCTTTGATGAGAACAAAGTTTTCGAGATGTCACGCGGAGAGATATCAAATTTTATTATGGTTTGATGAATCATGTTCTCAACATTCCGAGGTTATAGTCACTTTTTTTTTCATCGTCGTGTCCCAAGAATGATGACCCTGAAATAAACGAGCAAGCCCGCTCGTCCGTGACGCAAATCTAATTTTCGTTGATTGACGCAAAACGAGTGGGCCGTGATAAATCGTGATGGGCCTGTCCGGTTAAAATGTGGGGGGCCCACGCTCAACTATCTGTGACAAATCAGTTTTC
Source organism: Tetramorium bicarinatum (assembly GCA_928718305.1). Classification (NCBI taxonomy): domain Eukaryota; kingdom Metazoa; phylum Arthropoda; class Insecta; order Hymenoptera; family Formicidae; genus Tetramorium; species Tetramorium bicarinatum. The sequence continues at coordinate 8,442,734 of OV788319.1, forward strand.
GTACGGCAGAAAGACAGGTCGGATCGTTTGTCTGGATGGAACATCAATTTGCCGGGAGCTACGTCGATACCGGTGTCGATGTAACCGGTGTCACTTTGTCCGCTCAAAAGTGGCTTCTATCTGCGAAGCCGGGCCGAAGGACGCGTTGAATATAACGAATGGCTGTCCCAGTTGCGAGGTATCGACGTAAAAGACCGCGTTTGTTCCTAAGAGAGACGACACGCCGCGTAGGAACAAACGCTTTATACAACCGCCAGCGCATGATACAAGATCACCAAGTGAGTCACTGCGTGTCGGTGACGATCGCGGCCAGAAATTCCGCGGATGCGCCGCTGCGTTTCGGCGAAATCGGGAGCCGGACAGTCGCGTCGCGTGTTCCGCGCGTATGCGTGCGTGTACACGCACGTGCGCGCCAATTCCCGTTTCATCCGGACGTGAAATCCCCGGCACGCGTGCCGAAGTGCGAGCCGCTAATACGAACGGAGAAAGGTCCCGTCGGGGCGACGGGGACGGAAAGTGAACGAGGATGGACAACAGACGTGAGTCATGTAGCGTGCGTCTCACCTCCGCACAGTGTCGTCCACCAGGGACGCAGACTGTTTCTTTTTCGCGTGTAACCCGATATGCACGACGGTAGTGCATATATTACTTACTTCGAATTTAAACATTCTGATAAATGACTGTTATCGCAACGACATATGCTGACTTACAAGAAACAAGAATAAAAGTTTAAGAGAATTTTAAAATAGCCATTAACATTACACGGTGTAAAGTCCTACGAACTTTTAATTTTATTTATTTATTCTTTTTATATAAAACGAAGAGAAATAATAATTATTGCATTCCATACTTTGCTCTGTTCGTATTAAATTTTTGTTCTGCTGCATTAAATTTTTTTTCATTAATTATGCAGATAATATAAGTTTTATTTGCTTTTCTAGAAGAAAGAAAACATTGAAAATTACTGAACGTTGAATATCACTCGTATACTCTTAAAGTTTTGATGCCGTCATCATTAAAATCCTGATGAATTAACTTCGCGCGAAAGCACATTCAATAAAACGCGTCGATTCGCCTCATCAGTTTTCGCTCGTTTTTAGGTCATTTACACCGCGGCTTATCTCGTTGCCTATACGATATCTTTCGAGTAGGCGTTATGTACAATAACAAGAAGCGAATGGCAAAGGAAACATCGTGTACGACCCGCAGATTGTTAAAAATAAATGACAGCTCACGATTTTGGCACATTTCTTTTTTTCTCTGATTTTCATAGTCAGATAAATGAGAATGTGCGAGAGCTCAGTGCCGGGTTTCTTTTCATGCATCGTGCGATCGGGATGAACGTGTCTGCTATTCACAAAAATTATAGTCGTGATCCTCATTATTATTGTGAAGCGAGCGGTAGAGAGGAAAGAAAAGAGACTCAGACGGACAATGCAAAGAAATCTCAGAAAATCGGCCGCTCGGCTGTGACCTGATCAAAAGAGTCTTTGAAGCGCGCAGAGGAGAAAAGGGGGTGGAGTAGCCGGGTTACTATTTTTCGCCACTCTTTCATCCCCTAGAGACGAAAATACACACGGCGGCGCATAGTTCTAGAGCGAACGCCGCTGGAAAGAAGACGCGGAAAAGTTCCCGAAAAAAAGAAGCGTGGCGTGGAGGAGACACGGGGGATGCGCGCATGTCACCGAAATGAGAGACACGCTAAGCCTTGTGCACTACTTCCGGGCTCCTTCTTCATAACAAACCCTCTTCTCTCTCTCTCTCTCTCTCTCTCCGTCTCTCTACTGCTCCGCTTTTGAAAGGAAATTTCCACACGAGGCGTAGCAACTGCTAATAAAGCACCGAGAGAATAATTCCGCGTCCCATAAAATTAATCAGCTTGCTAGCAATTTTCTTCTTAATGTCATGTAGTGCGAGAAAATAATGGCGGAAGGAAAAATGTGTTGAAAAAGAACTTTTGTGCGTCAAACAATGGTTATTCTTTCTGCTAGAGAGACTTGAGTACACAAAAAAAGCGACGCTGTGACTTTACAATAATAAAATTACCAGGATTACTGAAACTTGCACTATTATTAAATTACGAAGAAAGATAATACTCCAGATAACTAAAACCACCAACTTTTTAAGTTTACATTTAGTAATCTGCCTTTTCTTACGAAAAAAATATATATAAAAATGAAACAGCATAAAAATTGATAAACATCACGTATTTAATTTGCAATTTATCGAAATTGCCTTGTTTCGAAGTAGAGATTTTGGCTTTCTAAAATTTTGAATTACACCGCTTTTTCTTTCGTTTCTTTTCATCTTTCATTTCTCGTGAGATCCGAAGGCGTATCGCTTCGAAACGAAGTGGATCGTCAGCGGTACTCTGTACTGCATTAATACAGTACGGAATACCTCGAGAGCTACGTGCGTATCGTGAGTGCGTGCTTGCGCGCGTGAAATGTGCATGCATTCTGACCCGATGCGTCGTGTCGGGACTGCCATCGCGTTCGTTCACTCTTTATAAATAGAAGCTTTAAATTCTGTCGCGAGTCGGGCGTGGCAGGACGCACGAGAAGAGATCTACGATGATCCTAGTCACGAAAAGCATACGTTCATTATTCAACGTGATCCGTTCGTTCTTTCCTTTCGTCTCGTGTCCCAGCGCGCCGCCGTTAATTCGCTTTCATCTTGTTATTTCACATAACATTCGCTTTTCTTGCTGAAATACTTCGTTAGTTCGTGAACACTACAGCGTTTCACATGTGATCATCATCTCGTAATTAGTCCGACGGGGAACATTGTCCATTTTTTTTTCTTTTGTGTTTAGAAATGTAGAAATTTAAAAATTTATTTTAATTATTTTCCAAAAGAATGAGAACTTTTTTATTACTTTTTAATTACTTTAAAGAATTTTTTATTTTATCCTTCGAAGCTATTCGTGGCTTCATTATGCCGCACTAATTAAGAAATAAAACGCAAGTGTTGAAAATATTTCTTCCACGGTTACTTAACTTTGAGATCTGATATTTGGTATTTTATTTGTGAATTCGAGCGGAAGCACCTTGATGGTCGAATCGCATCCTCCGGTCGACTTAACGTCGAATCGAGCGGCTTCGAATTGAACACGTTTGAAATTTAAGCCGAGCATAAATTCCAAGGAAAGCTCTCTGTTGCGGGTATCGGTGTTGCATAAATCAGGCGCGGGATTCGTGGAACGAGTAGGTTGTAAAGTTCACGCGAAGCACGATCGGTACACAAGTCGGATATTATTCATTGACCCGCCATGATCCCGACACTGTCATCGTTTCTGCTTAGTTATCCTTTTATTATTTATTTGTTTTCGATTTTAACAGATGTTTGTCTCTCTTACAGATATTCCACGCGTGTACGAACTACGACTCGTCATGCCGCGTCTTCTGTAAGGTAAGAAATGGATCGTTTTTCATTCTAATCAGCTGACGCAATTCTCCTAATCCTAGCGGAACTGAGAAAGGCAGGAAAATTGATTAAAAAATATCTTCTTTAACTATTAATTTTTATTCGACTTTTACCGTGACTTTTTCGAGATGCTTTAGAGCATTAAATTTTTTAAATAATTTTAATTGTATTAAATAAATACTCTATTATTACTTCAACACGAATAATTTTATACAATTATTCTATTAGTTACGTGATTTTTTTGTTTAAATTTACTAAAGTTTGTAGCTTAGAACTTGCTTAGCTCCGCTAAGAGTAAAGGATAGATATCTTCATGAAATCGTACGTCAAATTGCCGTAATAATTGCGTCTTCCTGACGGTAATCATTTGACGGTTTATCGGGCGATCATCGAGCAAGATTATGGCCGAGCATTTAGCAAAGGCTCAGCAACATTTTTCCAATTATGGGAACAAAGGTACGCGGTCGGTTTTGCAGAAGAGTTCGCATTGTTCTACTCCGAAATGCACGCGAAACGCATCGTGGCATGAGAGCGATGTTATTTCGCATTCCATTGCTTCTAGATGCCATCGCGATGAGAGAAAGAGAGAGAGGGTGGATCGATGGCTCGTCGTCGCGGATGGTCGCCCGACTGTAATTGTTCCGGGAAACCGGAAGCGCATAATTACGCTACGTATCGTATGGAAAATTGTGCCCCGTCGTTCGGCGGCCTTTGCACGCATTCCGGGATGCGTGTGCCAGCTTTTGCAGCAATTCCAGCCATCCGTGTTGCACAGGCAATTGAAAGTGCGCAAATATTTTCACGTGTACGATAATAAAAATTGTTAGTTACTGATTAGCGTTCGCAGTCGCGATGTCTGATACAAAGGTGTGGACTTTCGCAACATAGGATGAAAATAAACTGTTCTTTAAAATAAATAATGTAGTAATATGTAAAAATCAAACAAACCCTTTATATCTATAACAATCAAGCTTTCTCTTTATATCTACATAAAAGTCCAACATTCTCTTTATATAAATTTAAATAAACAAAATATATTTTATCTGTACATTCTTCCCGGTTCATATCGTTATTTTATAAATATAGAAATTTGAAAAATTTTATAATTATAAAAATTCAAACTTGCAGGAAATATTCTTTCAATATTATTAGTTTTAACTTGCGTTATAATTTTGATAATACAGTTATCATGTATGTTACTGACAAATCTCGGTAAATCTGATCAAACGAGTTAATATTATAAAAGAAGTTTTAATGAGATTGAAAGGTGCTTTAACGAACGTGAAAGGTGGATATAACATATTCGCATTAGGGGTCTGTGTGTTCACTTGTTGCAAAGCCGATGATCTTTGGAATGGAGCACACAGATATCCGCTCCAACTTGCGTAACGTGTGAACTTTCCCCACGAGAACTCTCAATGGTTCCTCTAGCGAAATTACGCCGGTTGCATTCCTGTGCGCGACATTTGTGAATACCGTGCTTGTAAACGCGCAAAGTTCGATATTAATTCCGGATAAGCGCACGTTTCCCAGAAGCCATGTCAAGGACTGCTCCTATCGATAAAACTATTTCACGCGAGCAACGCGTCGCTATCAATTCTCACGCAGATCGTTTTCCGAAATCCAATAGTTTCCACCCTACATTTAGCATCAAGCCAATCAAGTGCAATTTAACTTTTATCTTATGTTAAATACAATGTTTTTAACTGCATAAACGAAACGTTTGAAAGAAATTTTAATTTTCGCATTATTATCCGACAGAATTTAGCAAAATGTAATTAAATCGATGATTATTAAATAGTAAAATCTGCGATTTATCTGCTTGCAATTCTGAAATAATTAATAATCATGATTAATAACAGAAATAAGCGGAGCGAAAATAATTATCGGTCATGATTTATTTCATCGTTCCAGTCAGCAGCAATCAGAAAATAATTGCGCTTTTGATTATGATTGATGCAACAAATTAGCGGTATGATAAAAAAGAGAAATACTAATGCCCTTTTATCCACGCCGTACGTTAATCTAACTACAAATGTGTAAAATCGTTAATTAATGTGAAAAATAATTAACAATTAATTATATCAAATTAACGAGGAAATAACTAATTACTGCTCAACGAACCTATCGAACTCCGCATCGTCGAAATTTGCGCCTTTACAGATTTTACGTTCTCTTTCGGTTTCCATTCCGACTTGCTCGAAATTAAAAATGACGGAGGAGTGGCGGAATGAACTCTCCCGCAACTGCATTGGCGCGCATATTTTTGACGACATCGCACTTTAACATACCACCGCCGCGCAACTAACCGGCGACGGCAGCTTAATAAGAACCGGCAGCGCTAATTCACGGCAGGCTTCCCCACGTACTCTCGACGGTGGTGGCGCGGATGGAGCGGAGCCCAGCTCGTCGTCATCCTCGTCAGCTGTGCGCGAAGGTCAGGGTCGCGCGCACGCCAGCCGAGAGGGTGCAATCGATGCACCGTCCGCCGTCGCTCCGCGCATCCCCTCGCCGGATGCAGTTGCCATGGAGACCGTCTCTCCTGACCCCCATTGCCTGGAGGAGCGGAGAGCAGGCACAGGCATCCGTCGACGCAAGGAGAGGGACCCGGGGATCGGGTATCAATCCTGCACGGTCGCGAAGTGCCGCAAGAGAGAGAGTGGCGAAGGCGGCGGCGCGTTTAATGCATTCCGCATTCTTTTCTCTCGCTCTTCTTCCCTTCTTTGCGATTCGTTAAAGGCGACATTCCGCGGCGAGGAATCTTTTCCGCGTGCCTAGTCCGTGGCGTCCGCGATCCTCTTTGGGAAAGAGAGAGAAGGAGACCAAGCGCGGGAACTTAATCTCTTTGCGCGCGCGGTGAAGAGTATTCGCTTGGCCCCTCGTGTAATTGTGTCCCCTTGGTGAGATTCTCTGTGAGTTGATCATTTGGTGCCGCGTCTTATGCGATAATAGACTTATTCGCCGCGGGCAAATAGTGTTTATGTCAAGTGAAATAACACGGGAAAGTAGAATTGAAATGTTTATTATTATTTTGAACCGCTACACGTCGATGTCATTTTAAATGAAAAATCGAAATACTCTTAAAATTATTGTCAGTTGATCGAGTGTTGATTCTGTCGTTGTTTAATCATTTCAATCAAATGATTGAAATCATTGATTCCTATAAATTATACATAAAAATATAACAATTATTTTTTTAATTGCGTCACAATTTGAAGTAAGTTCCTCTAAATAAGTTACGTAAAAAGTTTTCTTGGCTTCCTGGCTAACATTATTAGAATCGATCGGTTATTTCTCTTTCACTCAATCATCACAGAAGTAAATTATGGTCCTTTAGTCGAGACGTATTATTTGTACCAAATTAAATTGCGCGAGGTCGTCCCGAGAGAGACGAAAGTAAGGTCAGCTGATAGAAATCAATATTCTCCGAATCGTCCGCGCAACATAGTCGCACGAAGACCACACCTTCGCTTTTAATTCCGTTCCGCGCTTATTAAACAGCAGGCGCGGAGAAATTAAGTATTTTCTCGTCGCGTCAGACACGTTCGAGAATTCGAGGCGGGGAGAGATGGATGGCTGGAAGAGCTGGAAAAGTTCGGAGAGCTCGTTTCTCTCGGCATGGTATCAGCGCGTGAGAGAGTCCTACGTCGCAGTTTGGTTCTTCGGGGTGTTTCAGAGCGGCGGAACAATGTCGACGAGCACCGCCCTCGGTGGCGGTGGCGGAGGTGTTGGCGGTGCCCTCAGCCTGATGGGTTGTGTGAGGGAGGCCTCGCCGCCCCCTCAGAACCATCATCAACACCATCACCATCATCATCAGCAGCATCGCACTTTCGGCCTCGGCGAGTTCCCGGCGACCCAGCACAACGTCGATCCTCTGCCCAAAGGTCAGCACTTGAATACTCTCAACATACTTTGATAATAGTTTGTATCGTTGCGAGATGCACGAGAGCGATTATGAAGGCAATTTTTTTTAATACTTATCAGTTCGATTACAGAATGTAATGAGCATATCTTTGCGATGCAATTTCTTCGTGCAACTCTAATACTTTTATAAAATAATCCTTAAGTGCGGTTTTTTGTACTCCTTTTTTAACTTTAGATGTAATTACATGATTATCAATGAAATGTATATTACTTTAATGATTCTATGAGATTACGAGAACATCCGCTTACAATATCATTCACATAATGCATTGTTATTGATTATGATAGAATATTAATAATAGAATAGATTAATTTATTATTAATTGAATTGAAACTCGATAATTACCGACCGTATTTTTCGACCATTCGTTGCAAATAGAATGAAATTTTCTGGGAATTCTTCTCTGTCTTCTCAAATTTTAAAAAATAGTAGAAATACAACGCTGGAGGCGATAGTCTAGACACGCCATCGGAAAAACTGCATTTCCTCTTCCTAGAATCGGATTCTTGGCGTCCCGTTCGTTCAGGACATGCGAATTTCTGAGGCGTGTATTACGGCAAGCCGCAGGTAAACGAAGCGTATGATGAAACATATGGATTTTGTCGAACGTCACGTTTACGCGGCATGCACACCCGATCTCTTAAAAATAAAAATATTCGTACACATCGTGACAATTTAATGACAAAATTGTTCCTCTAATTCAGCAATTCTCTCCATATTTTTTTTACGATTGTAATTCTGTTACTTTAACTATAATAAAAACAATGAAAATTACTTATCGTAAAAAAACCGGGATATTTGAGACAGATTTAATTTAATTGTTTTATTTATCTTTCTTAAAGTTAAGAATAATTCGCCTTTGGAAGAAATAAATTATTAATTTGAACTCACACAACGGTTCTCTAAGTTTACGCCCAAGTTAGCATCATATTACGGTATCGTCAGTACTCCGCAAGACTGTACAAATGCGAGGATGTCCTGCGTATCTCGGGCAAGGTGAATCGAGGTCGTCGTTAGCATTAGTAAGAAACAGCGCGTACGTTTAATTAGGAGCGGACAGAGATTAAAACAACAATTATGATTACGGTAGGCGGAGAGTTGTGATTTCTATTTTTCTTGCTTTGTGTTACGGTACGGCCGTGACTATTGCTCGGAGTAGTTGCGTTATGTGTCATTACGGATGAGTTTCCGGGTCGGAATAACGATCCCTGCCATTGGACCAGGCCCCGGGAAATTGCAGAGCTCGACGGGAATAAATTAACTCGCTTAAAGTTAATTTTTTAGTAGAGAGGATAATTAGCGGAGAAACTTCATGAATTCTTGGTCAGTTGACATTTGTCGTTGTCGTGACTGAAATTATATCATAATTAATGCATTAACTTTTGAGAGAATTTAAATTTTAACTTTTCTCTTAAGAAAACACTTTAATCTGTCTGTCTCTTGTATTAAATTTTAATTTAAATTGTAGTTAAGAAACAAGATTTCGATCGAAATTGTAGATCGAAATAAGATTTTATAAACTCTAACGTTCAGCTCTTTTGACACAACTTTATTATTTTTCATAATTTTAATACATCACGCATTTGTATCCGTGCGACTGACTTTCGCAATATAATTTACACTTCAAACTGTCTCGCCGTTGAAGGTCCGTCGGTTTTTTTTTTTATTTCAAGAATTTCCGTAGCCGCAATTTCCGTGACGACGATGCATTATTCCTCGATATCCTATAAACAGATGTTCTCGTTACGTGCGATAGACAGCCGCGAGCGAGCGAGTGACTCGGGCGTAGCATTATTTTTCGCGCTTCAACGACGTCGGAGCCGTCAGTGAAGCGTGTAAAGTGCGCTCGCACAGAGAGTGTCAAGTACACAGTAAAGATCACTCCCGATCAACCGTACATTCCTCTTCCCTTGTCTCGTTAAGGTCGCGTAGGTTGGTGTTTGATCGCGGGACGTACGTGGACATTGTGGTAGATCGACTTTAAGTACAGCATCACGCGGCGTCGAAGTGGGACTATGGTAGATCGACTTTAGCTCGGCGTCATCACGCGTCGACATACAACAACGGAATGAAGATATATTGGCTTTAAATATTGTTTAATGTTGAACGTCGACTTTATATTGTTGTAAAGTGTAAATAAAATTAAATGTGTGGCCACGAGAATTATTCGAAGGCCACTATCGTATACGTGTTACATTACAAAAGAGATTGTGTTCTTATTAAAAATCCAGAGACTAGTATAGATTTTAATTTAAATCGTCTATATTGCTGTTAATAATTTTGTTGGAACCTTGAAAGCTAGTTTTTTGAACAGTTATATTGATAATTTATCCATAAAAATTTGTTTATTTTTTTCTCAATTATTTTATTATTTTTTGCACCGTTACGCTTATTTATTTTATTAGTTATTAGTTTTTTAAATTACTTTTGTTACAATTATTTATTTATTTATTATTTCGATTTATCGCAAAGTATGGCGTGAATATGTATGACAGCTACTTTTAGTTTGCCTTTTTTGATCTGCCATCGTCGAGATTGCCGATCTACCTGCTAAAAGTCTCAAATCTCGTCTTTATGCATTAACGTCGAAGGCTTCCTTGAGAAACATCGACAGATGCGTCACGTCAAGCAATAAAGCTGAAGTGCTCGTGAGTGACAGGGACAGAGATAGGTCAGAAGAGAGTAGGAAGAGGGCAAAGGCCATTAGAAAGAGAAAGAGCGATAGAATACCAATATTAGGCTCTCCTGCCTTATAAGGAGAAGCTCTTTCAGCTCACGATATGTCGATATAGAGTTATCGAGGGAGCCGAGCTTGTAATCTTATCATATCACGACCGTCGTTGTGTAGTTTGCTTATTTATCCGCGAAATCAGTTGGGTGTATACAGTGCAAATGGAATACGCGAATTCTAATTCTAGACTCCGCGGAGGATGCCTTCTCTCGACTCGCTCGTAGATTCCCTCGGTAAATATCGAGTATCGTGCATCTCGCAAGGATCTCATTTCAGTGATAATAACACAAATATGTGGAATATCTGGCATACATTGCTAAATTCTTTCTTCAATATTTAGAATTTAATTAACGAATATTTGATTATTTTATTTGTATAATCGTGCGTTGTCACTTGGCTCGTAATTAATTTCTATTTTTTAATTATTGTAGTATTATCTTCTGGATCGAATGAATTTTTAATCTTCTAGTTAGACAGAAGTGATTAAATTTTTTATTTAGTTATATTCTATTTAATTGAAATTGATAGTAATTAAAAAAAGAATAGAAAAAATGAAAAATACTGTGGTGACTATTGTTTGTTGTCAACAATATTAGAATTAAAAAAGAATGTGTCAGTGTTCTTGAAGAGAATTTAACTGAATTCTTTGCGTGCACCTTCCACTTGCAGAACCAAAGAAGCGTCGTTTTCATCCCCTACGCGGTCTCCGAAAGATCTTCCGGCGGAAGAGCCGCGGTGCCGCCGATGCTCGTTCCGTCTCTAATTCTGCCGATCGAGATGCCGAATTGGCACGTCTCCCACGGGAGGAAGTCACTATGAGGCATCCTGCAGGACGTCCCGAGGAAGCCCGTAGCAGGAGTGCCAGCGAGCTCCTCACCGACTCCTGCGATCGGGAAAGGTAAGGAAACATCTCTCTGTATTTTATTATCAATTTTGGAAGTAGTTTATCTTAAAAAAATTATTTTTTATTTAAAATACTGTATAAAAAGATTAACAATCTAAAAGATTGAGATTTTACAAAAAATCTCGCTTTATATTTGCCAATATTTTTTTCTTATCAAAAATTGAAAAATAAATGCTGTTTTCTCTTGAAATTGTTTCTTTATATTTTAATAACAATTACTTCAACAATAATTAATTACAAAAATTACTATCTAAAATGAACTGTCAATTAAAATTAATTGATACCGTAATGATAGATTGGTTTTATGCAAGATATATATATCTTTAATTTTTTGAAAATTGCTTCCTTAAGAGATAAAGATTACTTCGAGTGCACGCGGAATATTTATACTGATTTTTCTTAGCAGATTAAATGTGATATCAGATTATCGTATTCATCGACTTGAGTGTTTGCAACAATACCGTGTTAAATCTTTTCAGTAGACAACACGTCCGACCGTCGAAAAGATGCAATTTCATCGCGTCTTTCAAGACACGCGGATCGTTTAAGCAGTAAATATCATGAAATTTATCTCGGCGCCAGTAGAACATTGAATTATATGGCAGTCGCTTAAATTTTGGGGAAACCTTAATTATCATCTCCGATAATAATTCTGTAACGGCAAACGTAGATAATAGGGCTAGTCATATGCCACCGAAATATCAAGGCTACTGATAATAATTATCTATTTCTCGTAATTTCGGAAAGAGTTTACAGTGAAAAGGACATAGAGTAACATTGACCTTGTTCAAATTTGAAAATCTAAAGACATCTCTCTCAAAATAATTTTATCACAAAAACTTAAATTTAATTAAATTTAAGTTAATTAAAATGTGTATAATCGCTGATAGTAATTATTGTTGTTACTGCTGACAAAAGTTTTCTCTTAAATTCTCCGTTTAAATTTAAAATCTCTGTTTATTCATTTCAAAGTTTTTATTTTGCCTTTTAATTTTGATAATTTTCTTTCAAAAGTAACACCCTACTAGCAAGAAAAGAGATCTCTTTTTTTTGGAACGAATATAGAATACTTTTATGGCCTTTTTAAAGCGCGAATCGAACCACGAGCGCAACCGCATTCGATTCGTTATCAATTTATGATCCTTGGCCTCGTTTTCTCGTTCAGCTTTTATTTTTGTCCTCGTAGTACCTCGTAGTAGCTTACGTCGTAGTAGCACGAAACTTGAGGGCGTTTTGCGTGCTCTGTATGATTTACGTGGGTCGATATGTAACATCGTATCGTATAACGACGACGCGGTTTGCTTTCGCTCGAGCAATACCACCGTAGCACATCACAGAAAGGCCGCATAATTATCTGTCGTTGTTAACGCGTGTCATTCCTGGCAAATAACTCATCGCCTTAATTACGAGTATTAACGGCCTCGAATAAATATTACGTTGAGCGCTATGTACGTATACTTTTTCTCTTTGCAATGAATATGGAATTGCAATGAATACAATCTTATTGTAGAAGAGGAGGAAATACAATATTTTTATATTATAATTACTCATATAATATTTTTGTACCTTATAGATTTTTAATTTATTTACATGATATATTTTTTATACAGTTTACATATATTGTGAATACTTACATAAATTTTGTTTCCGTTCAATTTAAATAATTTGATTTAATAATGTAACACAAAGTTTCTATTTTTACATAAATAAAACGCCATCAGGGAATTTTGAGATAACTCTTACATGCAACATACTTTATTGAACATCTCTCTCTCTATTCTTTTAGTGTGTTCCTGCGACGAGGCGGGGTGGAGGATAGTTTCGTCAAGTTACGAGGAGGTGCCGGCAAATTGTCAGTGTCCCACGATAGCGTTTTCCCGGGAGAAGTTCCTCACACTCGGCCTCTCTCCTCGCTGGCCAGCCTGGCGACGCTCGAGGTCAGTATTTATTATCGTATTCAGATGTCACAGATGTTCTGTAAAACATTCGAACTGCTTTTAGCGTATTTCTCAGGGGACTGGATCCCAATAGATTATTTAAGTCCAAGCTTAAGATACAAAGAAACCTTTTGAAGAAAAATTAAAAAGAAGATTTCCCAAACTTGCGCAAAATTAAAGGGAAAAAAATGTTAATTTTTCTAAATTTCTACGTAAATTTGCTATATGTTAATAGTTTGTTTATCGGTTTTACAATCACTATAAAAAAATTGAAGCGAATCTTTAAGCGTTAGATTAATATTTAGTGGTCAGAGTTATTTTCCGCGCGTTTGAAAGATTGAAGCAACGTTCACGCAATTATTCGCCAAGCGGACGCTCGAGACTGAAGTTTTCCTTTCCAACGGCCAGTGAAACTCCCGGCGACACTCAAATTATCTGTAAGAGCTCGTTAATCGTGACGCAAGTACGAGCGCGTACGTGTATTTGCTCATGTCGTTTACATATTCGCGAATTATATACACGAGTGCGCGAGGGATTCGCGAGTCGTGCTCGCCACTGCGTGAAGCGTGAACGGCCGCAAAAACGGCCGGTGCTTCACGTCTCATCTCGCGGTCACCGGGAGATCCGAGGTATTCTAAGCACGCGCGAATCGAGCTACGCGATTACACATGTCCGCGATCGGCTCGTGACTTGTCTTCTAATTTTCGCGGCGAGGCGAAGAATCGCGGCGCATTCGCACTCGTATTACTGGTCATATTACGGGTAAACCGATCACCGTTACCAGTGGGTTGCATAAAAATGACGATGCGCCGTGAGTGTAATTAACGGACAAGGCTGCTAATTAACCGGTGCGGCAGGCGCTTAACGTTCTGTATTTCCTTGAACGAACGCGCGACTTACTTTTTCTTTCTCTCGTCGCACACCGTTATTCTCTTTCGTTATTCTTCCTTTCGCGCGATAGATCGCTATCTCCGGTTTTTTTCGTCGCTTCCGTCCATTTTACATTGTAACACGTATCGTTCGTGACAAAAGTAATAACAGTTATTTTAACACAGGGGGGATAAATTTTTTTAAAGCTAGAAAAGAATAGTTTAATATTTTTGTTTAATTACGTTTTATTCAATTTAAAATTGTAACAATTATATAAAAAAGAAAAGAATGAAAAAAATTGGAAATTAACTCTGATGAATATTATTCGTTTTTCTTTTGTCAGCAATATTAGAATAAAAGAAGAAATATATACGTATATGCTAATATTACTGATGAGATTAAAATATTATTAATGTTGCGTTCATTTTAGCAAATATAGTAATTGAAAATAATGTAGCAATATTAGTGTTGATATATAAAAATTATTTAATTTATTTTTATTTACGGCACACAACAAATATTAATTCGATTAAAAAATTTATAAGCAACATATAATTAACGAGGTGCACTCCATGTCGAAAGATGTATATGTATATGCCAATAAATTATATTTTATGCTTTGATTAGAGTAAGATATAATTATAATTTAGCTATGTGTTTTTATTAAGAGCAGACGGAGTACATTAATTCAATTTTGTGAGAACGTAATATTTGCGAGATAAAGTTTATTTTCCACTTTCGCAAATTTATATTCCGGCAAATTACATCGTGCATTTCGATTTTCATCGGCGATAATCATAGCCCGAGCGTGTCTCCCGCCGGTTGCAATTATCGCGATTAATAATTATTTGATAATTCGTGTCAGAATGCCATACGAAATGTGGGACGATCCTTTCCATCCTTTCTATTTTCGAGAGAAAAATGAGAAGCGCGTTCCGTCCTGATACTTGAGGAAAGTCGCGAATAGTTTTCACGTTCGTGAAAAACCCGAAACTCGCAGGGGACTCGAGGTTTCACTTTGCGTACGTTGCGTTTACTTGTTTTCCAGCGGAGGCAGGCCAGGAAGAGTAACGAGATCATCGAGCACAAGGAGTACAATCATCATCACGTCGCACAAAGGCACCGGATATCCCTTCGGGTAATTCACGGAAGCTTTTAACATACTTTTAAAGCTCGTAAATCAGCGCGTTACGAGTCATGCTTGACACTTTTAGCGATAAGCATTTCGCGTGAAATGCATAATAATCTTTAGTGCCATATTTTTCTGTGTCGAAAATATTCCTCCATTTTTCATATCATTAAAATGTCGCATTCTATATGCATATATTGACGTGCATATTGACAAATGATAAAATTCGCGTTCTGTAATGCGGCGAAGACATTTTACCTTCGAGTATAATTAACGAGAGAAAAAAAAAAGGTGAAAAGAAGCCCGTCTTCTCGAAAAATAAGATTTCTGCGAAAGATAAAGTTTCTGCAAATGACACTGCAACACCGCGCGCATAATTATTGACCGCCACTTTATCGTTCGTTCGTAGGTACTCGAGCAAATAAAAACGGTCATAGAGAACCGGAACCAGCTGGCCTCGGCGACCTCGCCGGATACGGCCAGTATAGCGCACGTAAGTATTTGGCGAGCGAATTATAATAATTCGTCCAGATCTCGAAAGGGCAACGACAATTTTCCGTCTGCCGATCGCCCCAAACGAGCGCGACTTTCGTTTGACTGTTCGGTCCTTTCACTTAAATAAAAAAAAAAAACATATTTGCATGCGTTTTTACATTTTGTAAAATTATAGATAATTAAAATTATTATAGATTATTAAAATAATTTTTTATTAAATTACAAAATTGATCTTATCAATTATTACGATAATGATTATGCAACACGTGATCCACGTTGTGATCCGCATTGTTGGATAATTACAGTAATGTCCTGTCCACAATTTAGGGCGTAAAGTTAATTTCTTCAGTAAAGTTAATGTTTTTCACTTTTATGAAGTTTTTCGAGGACGCTCGAGGATCCGCGCGTGCGGCCGAAGGAAAGCTGGGTCGCTTTTCTTAATAAAGACAGAAAGCCAGGCAGTGATAGCTCCTCTCCGCCGCGGCTAATTGCCGCGCGTTTCACCCATTTTTTCCTAATACGTTACATACACGCGGCGCGCATACATAAGTGACGTCACGTTTCGCTTTTGCGTTTCAGGCCGCCGGCGAGCGGTATCAGCAGGAAACCACCGAGGTGAGATAAAGTGCGCGACGAGCGTTACTTTTTACTCTCGGCGTACCGGCGTCAGCGCGCTGTCGGCCGCAGTTTCGATCCGCGACGCGGCTGTCCAGTATCGCTCGCCGATAGCGCGGCCGAGACGTGTGCAAACCGATCGCGGCAGCCTCGACCGTGGTGGATTCCTTTTCATGTCGCTGACGTGTGCTTTCGTGTCGCACGCTTATCTCCGTGATAGTCCTCTGAATTTTTTTTTTTTTTTTTCGTGAAATGACGTAACGGCGTCAATCTATCAAAATCGCGCGTGATAGTGCCCACGGGTGTGATAAGTGTGCGATCTCTCCGAAAATGAGTGGCGATGCGATACGCCCGAAATCCATGCGGAGGATGCTCAATAGGGTCCTGCTCGTGTCTTCGATCGTATCAACCTTGAGGTCTAGGATCGGGGTAAGAGGAATCTCCTCGTATCTCCCGATTACTCCGCGTTAATGTAAACTTTCTCCGTCGTCGCGCGAGAAAAAAAAAAGAGTCTCGCCGCACCGAGAGGCGACAGCCCGTCATCGACTTTCCTTCCTTACGTCACACTCGGCCTGACTCTCGGCTTAAATATACATCTAAGCTCGCAAAATCTGCGAATGAGATTTAACATTATCTCACCGGAAGATTCGCGATGTCGACACCGCTCGTCGGATTCAAACAAAACGTTTCATTTTAATGTATCGCGCTTCCGTAGCATTACGATGAATTAATTGCGTCGTTTTTTTTTCTACTTTTAGAACCGCTTCGCCGTGTTCGAGAGACATGGGGAGAGGAGCGGCGCGGAGGAGAGCCAGCAGGCGAAGGTGAGTTTATGACTTTGTACGAAAAATATATCATTCATATATACGGTA
Organism: Tetramorium bicarinatum; assembly: GCA_928718305.1. Taxonomy (NCBI): domain Eukaryota; kingdom Metazoa; phylum Arthropoda; class Insecta; order Hymenoptera; family Formicidae; genus Tetramorium; species Tetramorium bicarinatum. The sequence continues at coordinate 8,459,638 of OV788319.1, forward strand.
TACATAAACCTACCGGTTTCGCCACTCGTCCTGTCGTCGCCGCGTCCTGAGAAAAAGAGAAAAGCGTATTCCTCTCTCCCAGAGAGCGCGCTAATCGGACTGCCGTAAATCAACCGGCGAATTTCTGCAACAGGTGGCGAATGGCGAATCCGATAGAGTGCGAGAGAGACGGAGGTGCCCGCTTTATCTCGTCTCTCTCTCTCTCTCTCTCTCGCTGTTAGATAACTCTTTTGTATGCGCACTGCCAACGAATCGCGCATAACGTGGGAACGATCGTGTTTGTTGACTACAAGATATGAATTCGTGTACCGCCGAGTAGTATTATCGTCGTCACCTCGCGTGCGGGTGACACCGGGCTCGTAACGGGAACCTTCGGAGGTCGTCGCACGACCGAAAAAGCTACAATGCCCGTGGTGCGTCTCGGTACCTTTGTCCCATCTGAAATATCCAGGTTAATCGCCCTCTCCGTCATAAAGCACATCATCGAAAAGTGATGAACGGTGTATATTTATCGTAATTCCGAGAACATAAAAAATGTGGCATCCACGCCGTAATCGCGAGCGGACAAAGATGTGGATGCACCAGCGAGAAATTGCTAACAGGAAGCTCTTTGTGGCCTGCATGCCGCATGTGCTGATATTTCGTTCACTGTTCAACACTCTGAATGATAAAACCTGTATTATTATTTTAGCATAGTACTTGTATTTATTCAACACCATTGTTTTAATTAAATTAACGACACATTGAATAGGAACAGTGGTACCTAAAGAATGATTAAAAATTACTCAAATTGAATATAATTTGATATTACGAATTTAACAATGTCCCGTGCGTCTAATTACAATTAATAAACCATAGTTTTAAAACTCTCGCAGTAATATAAAAAAAAAGATCGTTATCTTAGGCAATATTAATAGTAGTATAAGATGGGTGGCTAGGTATAATAGTCCTTAATATCACCTAGACTTAAAAAGTTCTTTCCGCTAAAAATGGGATGTATGCGGGATAAGGGACTACTGGGATTTGAATTCAGGAGTTTTTTGTTACTAATTATTCACGTTAGCAGAAAGCTACGTGTCATCTCTCTCAGGCAATATTAATAACATTAATAAAACATTTACAAAATTGTAACAGAATAATTAATATTGACATATTTTAATGAAATTAATTTAGACCATAATGCATTAATATAGGTATATGGATCTATTGTTGTTATTAATATTTAATATTAGTAATAATTAACTCCATTAGCATCTCTATACTTTAATAACGGTATTAATAATTTATTTCATCAGCACATAATTCTCTCCGAGAGGGTGATCTGTTTTTCAATGCGGAGAAAAGAGAAAGAGAGAGAGGGAGAGAAAAGTAGATTTATTTTTATTCGTCTTTCAACGAGCGGAAAACGACAAAACGCGATGAATAGGAGTTGGGATAGGAGAAGAGTTATTCCCGGGGAACTCTGACTTTGTCACCGCGCCTAAACGCGAGAGGTATTTTTGGATCGTGACACATTTATGGATCTTTCGACGCGAAAGCCGGCGTCCCCGCGAAATGCGAGACAATGAAGATAGAGAGGAGGAGGAGGGGGAGAGAATGAGAAGACAGGAGAACGTGAAGTCGAACACGGGGAACGCGTCCCGTGTCCCTTTTACGGTGTTGTTTCCAACTTCTCTCTCGCTCGTTGCCCGCGCGCTACCATTATTTCCGTCTGCTCGGTGATGAATCTCTCCGTCCGCGGCTATTATTGCGAGCTTCGTGATGGACGCCGTTTAAAAACAATACCCTCGGCCCGTATCGGGCCGAGCCGCTCCGCAAAATCACGTTCTTTGTCGCTGCCACTGACTCAGTTTTCAGAGCTATTAAAACACGCGTTTGCGTTATATTGCGGCAGCGCTACAATGATATTGCCGTTGCTGAAGAGTCGATGGGTTTTACGCTGAAAGGGAAACTGTTGGCAATGGCCAATTAAATTAATATCAAGCGTTACTATTAACAATGATTGCTACATTTACAAATCCGTCGAGTTAAACAACGATTTTTAACGCAAAGTGTTTCAAAAGAATTTACATCTATTTTAACTTAAATGTTACCGCTCAAGATTTTTAAATAGGACACACTGTTAAACTCGTAGTGTCAAATTATACTCAATTTGAGTTATTTTTAATTATTCCATAGGTCGCCACTGCTCTTACTCAATATTTCATTAATTTTGACTAAAAGGAAGATAAAATTTTGATTAACATGGAAGTTAAATTATCTAATCTAAGATAAATTAACAACATATTGAGTAAGGCTTACTCAATATGTCGCCAATTTTATCTCATTGTTTTAGTGTCAAATTAACCGAATATTGAATAGGAGCAGTGACAACCCATAGGAATTTACAGTGCATGGCAGTGCGAAAATGTTTTATTCTTTCGATGTCAGGACTTGAAAAGGCGTACGCTGAAGTTCGAATTAAAGTCTTTAATAATTAGATCCCAAATTAAGACTGAAACAGATTTGACGAGTCCAAAGATCGATGACATTTTCTTACATACATTTCTTCCACGTTAGCTCCAATGACACGAATGTTAGAGATATGAGGTATTAGTCACAGGATGCAGAGGGAGGGGGGGGAGGAACAAAACGACGTTTCGATAGCGAGCGTAGAAACAAGCAGAAGCGAAAGACGGCACGTAATAACGGGGGGCACGATACGAAGTTTACTGTTACTTGGCCCGTGGCCTGGCAGCGGCGCATGGATCAACACGCCGAGCGTTTCAATGCCCCCTCGCTCGCTGGCTTGGAGCGACGGACCGACAGGCAGATTGGGACGATACAATAAATTATATCCCTGAAAAAATACCGCCGCGCGAGGTATTTTTTCGGCGAACGAGCCATTGTTTGTCAATTCGTAGTCGATTCTTCCGCGGCAGGTCATACACGAGTCAGCTCCACGTCGTATTTAGGGCTTTTTACAACTTCGAAGATTCGAAGCTTCAAAAATTCGCATCTTCAAAGTTGCAAAAGGTAACAATCTTACGTTGTATCGTTTAATTTCCTCGAATATTATTATTTAGTAGATATACATAAGAGTAAAATTTTTGTATAAACGTAAAATAGATACTTAATTTTTATTTTTAATCTCTTTTTCCATGCAATATCATCTCTATTACACAATATTGACACTTATCAATATCATCTCTACGTCGTGCAGTTTAATAATATAATAATTTCCACAAAAATTATTATTGAATAGATATTATTATTTGTAGGAGTAAATTTTAATAGATATAAAACGGATACTTAATTTTTATTTTTAATCTTTTTTTTACTCGATTGCATAAACAATATTGTTACTTATTAATATATAACGATTTTTTAGAAAGATTGTGCATGATTTTTTAAATGATTATTGCATCTCATTTATTTATATTGTAAAGTGTTGAATAATAATTGTCATTATTTACCATTTAATTGCTACTGTCGGCAATTAGGCAAGCCGCTCAGTTAGGAGATTTCTGAATTAGTTAAGAGAACATCTGAAACATGCGTCGGTAAAACGATTCGCTATGGCGACTATCATTGTAGTGAGCGATTGGAGATGGCGACACTTGTACGTTTGAGCCGCCGCGAAATGCAACAACTGCAGCATTATACTGCAAGAGAGCACTAGCTTACCTTCCATCGCGATTTACGGCTAATCGCCATTTTGACGCAATAAAATCTCTTTCGAGACGACGTAAATTATAAACCTATTTGCCCCGAAACCAAAGTTATTTTGAAAAATTATTTTTTTCAAATATTTAAAAAAAATCTCATAACTACTAAAATAAAATTCACTCTTAAAAAAGGCGTGCTAATAAGACATGAAAATTTATTTGCTAATTTTTGGTTTTTAAAACTAATTTTTTGCTCCACTTTTTAAAAAGTTATTTAATATAGGGCTATCGAACCTCTCGTAACTTTAACAAATATCAAATAGCAAAAAATTTGCAAATAATTTTTATATCTTATTCGTTACGTTGTGATAATTTGGCTCAGATAGCTATGTACAGGTAGCTGTCTGTCTATCTGACATATAGACATTCGTCTAGCGATTCATTGACAAATTTTTATGCGACACTATTATTACTTACGACATACGATACAGTTTGTGCGACCATTATAGATGAGGCTTAATTTAATATTGTTGATATATGTTGATTGATATATGTACGTGTTTTTATCTCTTTCTTTTTTTGTTAGGTGCATTTTTAAAAATAAGCGTTTAAATCGACTTTCCAGAGATTACATAAAGCGTCGTAATGTTCGCGATGATGTCCCGAGCGCACTCGAGCGAGTAAAACGCCTGTGCAAATGGAAAACGACCTTTTTTTTTTTATTTTCTTCCCCTTTGTTTTCTCGATGATCGACGATTACGCGACGCCGCTCTATCGTTATATTTTTTCTATTTCTTCTTTTTCTCGTGAACATTGTTATAGTTTATGTCTCTATCGGGGCCTATAAGGGGATCCTCGAGGATGACGTTTTTGTGACTTCGTTTTTCCATTCACGACTCCGGGAATATGCTATTAAACTGTTGTATTGCAACCCCGAGACCCTGTATTTTTTTTATTTTTGCAACGCTCAGCTCGTAACATTGCAATCTTTTCCGAACACTCGCCATAAAACGCACCGTTATCGCAGTATAAAAAGTTACTCAGATGCTTTCAGCGCATTTCATTATCAATCGAATATCTTTCATGTAAATTTCTTTTTTTACGAGATGTGCCGCAGATTCCAAAGACGTCGAAGTTCGTTGACTCGATGCATGCAAACTACCGATCCTTTTCTTCGAAAAGAGACTCAAAGACAGCGAATAGGCGGACGAGACATGCGTTTAGAAATGTTAATTCTTTCTTAAACATAAGTCATAAGATGTAAAGTATATAAAATTACACGGACGTCAATCATATTTTCTTTAAAATGATAGTTTAGAAAAACTACGTGCAATAAAAAATATATTAATATTATATTATTATATATAAATTAATATTGTATCTTCACATTTCTTGATGAGATAGTTTTCAATAATTTATTAGTGATAAAAACATAGAATAGTATAAATAGGCGGCTAGGTCTAATAATCCCTAGTATCACCAAGATTTAAAAAGTTCTTTTATAACTTTCCGCTGAAAATGAGATGTATACGATAAGGAATCATTGGGATTTGAACCTAGGACCCTTTTGTTAGCACGAAGCCACGCGTCATCTCAACAAGAGCATAAACAAAGAAGGATTTTTTTCCTTTCTATCAAAAGAGTGCCAAGTTATGTTAAGGCAACGGAGACTTAACTAGGCACGAACACTATATCGCGCAATTCTAAATCCTTGCGGCAACGATCGGCTGGTGAAGGGTCGTTAATCGAATGCGATGAATCATTTTGTTCGGCAGATTTGTAGCTACCTACTAGTGTCGTTTATCTCATTTCGCAAATGGAAACGTCGCGAAACGTGCGCGCCATATACGCGCAGCTGATTTTTTTTTTTTTCACATCCGCCGTTTCATTCATTTTGCAGTTTTCGGATAATCGACGGGAGATTTATGGAGGTCACGCGGCCTCTAATCGCGGCTTTTACTTGCATGACATTTCGCGAATGCGAATCCACCAGACTGTCAGCGTAAGCCAGTTTGGTATTTGCCTGGCATTTGTTGCATCGCGCGATTTGCCTTCGCGTCGTCACGGCATGCCAGCAAGGCCGAGGAATCCTCACAAGTCCTTACGACGGAGGACTAAGCCGACTAGGCATTCATCGCGTCTTATGAAATATTATTTTACCGCGATAATCTCAAGTTTGAAGGAAAGTCAGACGTTAAGATTACCTTCGCCAGAATAATCTATAATTTAGAAAATCAGGCATCACATAATTTAGCATTATTACTTTCGGAAGAACAATAATTGAATGGCGAAAATAGATGTGAATGAAAGACTCTAGAGATTATCGGCAATTTATTAACTTTTCTGACGCAAAGCAGTAATACATTCGGTAATACAAAGTAACAGTAATTTATTCGTCGGGCATATCGAGGCAACTTTCCGTGTACATTTAGCACACCTCATTATCATCTTTTGACATTATGAAATTTATCGGCATATAATTTTGCACGCGACGAAAGATACGTTTATTTCTTGCCGATTTCCTGCCTTCGACAGGAACTCCGATATCAGGAATCGAACTCGTTTCAATAAATACTTGATTTTAATAAGTCTCACAATTCCCTCCGGTTACGCTTTTTGTCTTATTACGGACAAATAAAATATTACTGCACGCGAATGCAGTGCTCGATGATCAGTGCTTCATCATGTTCTCGCGATTGTAAATCATTTTGCGCCGCGACAATTACGAAGCTACGAAAGGCTCTCGTTTTAATGTCGAGAAAGGAGCAGGAGCGGTTATGCTAGGTGAATGGTCGACGGCGAAAAGAAAATAGACGTTTCGCAGAATAGATATCGACTTGCAACATTAATTGCAACAAGAATCGCGCGTCGTATAAAACGATCGGCGCTCCATATCGGTTACCCGACTGCTAATATTAGCACGCTGGAGGGCTTTAAATTTCGTTCGTGCGTAACAAGCAGCAATACAGCTTTTCTGATACGCCTGATACGAAAGTCGACCGGTCCGAGCTGTTTAAAAAAAAAAAGAAGGAATTTTACTGTTAACAAATTGCGAACGCTCGGAAGCCGCCAACGCCTAATGACCCAATCGATAATACCATACGGAGATCTAATCGAGTTCCGCGATATTGCGGTACATTATCTCACCGTGAAATTAAATTCAGGACAAAGTATATGAATCTCGTGGAGTAACGCGAGCGACGTTCTGAAGTTCCACGTTATGCTGGTAGTAATTTTTCAAAGCGAGATCGTTTTACTCTCTCCTCCGCCTGCCGTGTCGGGCAGTGTTAGGCGAGAGATGACGAATGGAAGAGGAGATCGGACAGAAAGCTTTCGTACTCCTGCGGCCAACAGCTGGCAAGCAGGGAGATGGGTAGCACCGTTAGCGCGCGGCTCGTCCGATTCCTCGTAGATCAGCCTTCTCGATCGTACCTCTCCTCTCTTTATTTCTTGTCAGGGGGTCTTTATTAAGTGCTCAGGAACGTACGGGACTTGACACCGTCCGTCGGAGAAATTACGGTGGCATATAAACCACTTGTGAAAATTGATCTTCACATTGACGATAGATTCTCGATTGAATATGCAGTCGACTTTTCCCCATGAAAAATGTTGCGATGAAAGCCAACGGACGTTTTGCAATTTTTTTATATAAATTAAAATAAAAATAATGTAATAGAAATAGCTTTTTGAAATGTCTGGATTTAAATTCTGAAAGTGAATAAGGATTTAATAATAATAAGAAGGCAATGTTGCTTATAATTGAATTAAGAAATTCTTACAAAAAAAGCTTCTTTTATTCAAAATAAGGGTTAGATTTTGAATAGCAGATTGGCAATTTCCATCATAGATTTCTCTTCTTTTATTGCACGCACATACATTTTAAAATATCACTTATCAATAATTTAACAGATATATCAAAACATTTATAAAACTGTCTTTTGATATAAACTACTTTCAAGCTGAATTCTTTAAACAAACGTAAACATGCGTTTCAGGCTTCAATTGCATTAAGACACAGAAATATATAACAGCTATGCACTGCTGCCGGAACGAAATTCAAAGCTGTTTGAGCTGAAACCGTAAATTGTGGCGCGTGGCATGTCCGTGTACGTTCCTGAGGCCTCCACCACTTAGTCTGACCGGCACTTGCCACTTCTACTGCCGTCGAACTCCAGCGGGACGAGAAGCCGGGATCCGCTCGACTCGGCTCGGCTCAGTCAGTATCGCACCGCGACGAGTTTTCCGCGCGCGTGACACGAGGCACGCCGGGCTTGGAAATCACGTTTCGCGTTATCCATCACCATCTGTCGAGTGAAGGGCTTCTCGTTACATAAAGCCCAATCGACTGAAGGTCGATGGTGTCAGTCGTTCAACCGGAACCGACCAACGAGCCATTGGAACGAAACCGTGCGCTCCGCTCTCTCGGTGTGTCGTTATCGAATCGATAATCTTAGTTAATCGTGTGCCGAAAGTGCCGGGAGAGAAAGAGCAGAGAGATGTTACTGCCAGAAGGGCGGATGTGCGCGCTTTCGTCGAGTCGTTGACGAGCCGTGAGAAGCGAAAAGTGTCGCCGGAAAGGATTTTTACGCAAATCCGTCACGCCCTTGGGATCTTACGCATGTAAACTAACTAGCGATTGTACGTGCGTGTTCAAACACGCACGGACACCCGCAGATAATATTGATTTCCTATCGCCGAATTGCGCGCGGTCACTAACTGGAGCAGTCGAGTGTCTCGAGTACATTTCATATCTTTCTTATAAATCGATAAGATAAACGCAAAGTGCAATTCCTCAACCGTCTGTCCATTGTGTTTTGAATGCCAAATTGTACGGTAACTTTCGCATTCGAAACCATTGCAATTAATTTTGCATAAGTATTTGCTTGTATATTTGATCGATATCAATTTTTTTCTCAAACGCAACCCTCAATTACGTGGCGCAATTAATATTCCGCTTATTATGTTACGATGTATTAATCACCCCCTTCGTGAGATTCGTTATGCGAGCTGCAGAATTGATACACGAGCCACGCAACGAGCGTCTTAACGATCGGACAGACGAACTCTCGTTGTCGTTACGAGCGAACGATGGAAATTAGCATGTACTCTCGTACTTCCTCTTTTCTCGCATCGCTTAGTGAACGCACTCATCGGAACAGACTTGCGTTCTCTTTTCTTTTTCTCGTGTGGACGCGACTTCTACTCGCGTGTTACGTTACGACGGGATCGATATTTCGATCGTAAGGGCCAGTTATTCTCGCGTTTCTTGCACTTCTGGTCAACCGATCGCACAAACATGTACACTCTAAAACGATATCTGGGATCTTATCGCACCGTCTCTCGCACGGTTGATCGCGCGCAACTACACTCCTTATGCTCGCCTTGTGTCAAATTCAGTAGTTGTAAGTCGGTCGGCGCATTCGATTCGTGTCGCTCGCTGTGTCGTAGAAACTACGTTGCTGCATTTAAGTAATGTTAAAGATACTAAGTTACGGACGGTAATTAAGAATCGTTTTAACATTCTCCCTGATTCTCTCTGATTTCCAATCATAATTTCAACCAGGATGCAAACGAATGGTATTTAACAAGATAAAGATTTATGCAAATGCATTTTATCGAATTATTATTGAACGTAATGAAAAATCAAGCCTGACGTTTCAGACTCAATCTTCTGTGAAAATTTTCCGACGGGGAAACGATCGAAACAGTACGAGAAAATAAAATTCTCTAATCGCCGTATTTCGGTATTTATGTATAATGTAATTGAATATTAAAATCATATTTCATACATCTTCACTTTATATGTATAATATTGAAGATTGCTTCCATCTGTAAGTTCTGCAAAGATCATCTTTATGGATGTTTGAATTTTTGCTGTACACGCCACGTTCTACTTGATTTAATTAATTTAAATTATAACTGTGGGCTCGTTTTATACGTAAAAGGAGGAGCCACCCTCCTTTTATCATTGCTTTATTTTGCATTTCAAATGATATCGTCATTAGCTCCGTTTCGGTCGAGCAATTCCGCAATTTCTTACATTTCTGGGTCGAACCGCAGTATCATACGTCTTCTTCGTATTCGATAATACTCGTTTCTCTTTCTTTCGATGTGTTGCCGACTCAAATTGCAATATACGCACGCGCGCTGTATGCAAATGGAAGATGCAATGTGTTTTCTCATCATCTTTCACTCACCGCTCTATTCTGTGCAATCTCGCATTTACAAACGCCATATTTCCAAAGTTTCACACTCAATCACTCCCCTTAATAAAGACAAGTTAGATTAAAGGAACATTGCACTGAATCTTTCATAATTTGTTTGATTATGTTGGATATATTATTTTTTTTTATTTTCTTTACATCAGAGGATGTACAATGTTAAATAATGTTGCAAAGAATAATGATATATTTTATCCAATACGTTATTATTCAGAAAACATTCGCAGTAAATATATTATTAAATAAAAATAAGTTGAGCCATATCTAATCAAATTACATGCTGTTAGAAATTTTAATTTAATATCTATTAAATTAATTTTTTTATTAAATTGCCTACATAAATTACGAATTTTATTTGACATTAAATTACCCAAACTCCTCAGTGTATTTTTTGCTTTTATCAAATAATTTTCTTGCTATTTGACCAGTTCCTTCATCTTTTGTTCCCATAATTACTGCGACGTGACTAACTATTAATCGTAGCTATTTTGATCCCGTTTGTTTACTTGTTTGCAAGTAATACAAGCGAAGTATGCGATTAGATTAGACGGAATTCGCAAAACTTTGCTCGGAATCGAGTCGCACCTTATTAAGAAAGGCAGTGCAGCACCACTGATGTCTTATCGCGTCACGAAACTACTCGTGAGTTGGAAATTAAAAGCAAAGCGGAATTATTAAATCGAGCTGGTGGTTTGGCCAAGCAAGAGCCGGTGAAAACCTCTTCGAATTCACAACATTTACGATCGCGCCGTGCAACAACCTGCCGCGCCGCTATCCGCCGTAAATGCAGCGCTGTTTAATTGCCGCATTGTTCATTCGTTGTATTAACCGCCAGCAGCCCGAGTTAAACACCTCGTCCGTAATTTATATAACGAGCGGCAATCGCCGGTATCTCGCTTCGGCGATCTACCATTTACTTTCTTTATACATACGTATCTCGCCTCAAGGGCGGATGCAGGTGTAAGTGTAACAATGCAACGCTTCTTCCAAAACTTATGTTCTGCATTTTTATTGAAACATACACTGAAAAAAAATTCCGTTAAAAACGGATGAAATTCTGGTTATTATAGTAGAACTCAATTCTTAATAACTTATAATAACCAGAATTCCTATTATAATATCTGCTCAATCTTACAAAATTTTTTTTATTTGTCCGTTTTTAACCAGAGTTTTTTTTTAGTGTACCGAATTCTCCTATTTTCTCTAAATCAATATCGCATCGTTATTTATTAATAAATTACGATATATATAAAAAAAAATCTGGCATTAAAAAAATTCTTTAAACGATTGATTCATTTAGATCTTTTGATTTTTTGAAGACGTATGCGATGTGCAATCGCAAAATAAACATGCACCACGCAAATTTCCTTTGTGAATAGCACGATAACCGTCTCGAGTCTCGCAAGTTGAAATCCGAGATCGCGATTTTCTTATTCAAATTGCCGCGCGGTAAGACAATATCTCGGATAACTTTCCCACGACATTGTCCCCTTACGGTCCTCCGTGATATCTCGGTTTCTTCCCTCCACCACGTTTAATTTCTCTAAATCACGGATGCGCGTCCCACCTTCGATTTCTCGGCGATGATGAAAACTATCGGAAAGCTGAATCTCTCGAATTCACTTTCCATATTCTCTTTCTCTTTCCCTCGGATTATAATTGAGCCACAGGGAACAAATCGTATCTTTTTCTCCCTTTTTTTTTTCACTGTCGCTATCTCGATCTTCGGTATGCGGAGAACCGGCATGTTGGATTCGTCGCAAAAGTGCGGGAAATTCTGGCGGAATGTAAATCATTCTGCGGTGATGTTTCGTGTCGCTATCGCGGCCGCGCGATCTGCGAGAGTCAGTCACTTTCTTCCTGCGGATGCGTCTCGCGTGAAATGGCCCGTTGTTTATGCGCCGGAAAGGCTAACAAACCGGCCGGACCGCGTGTAAATTAGGAACCCGTCGACCGGTCACGTTAATTCTAGAACAAGAGATTTTACGACGCTCCGTTCAACAAACTTATTCGCGATCCGAGTCTGCGAGAAGCTTTAAATTTGATGCAGTTTGGAGTGAGGCACACGTTACATTTCTGCATTCTAAATAAAGTTGCATAGAATATTTTAAATTTTATATAATGTTTCCTCTCGTTTAGTGAAATATCATGTAGCATTATATGACTTTAATTGTACGATATATTTCTACAAGATTCGTGAAAACGTAAAAAAGGAAATTCATGTCTTGAAATGTAGGCTATTTGTTTATCTCCAATCGACGCAATGCAATATTGATAATATATCTGGCGATTTGATTTATTGTTTTCTCCCAATTAATACCTCAGATTGCACTTAAACTTTTAAGATTATATCGTTTAAAGATTAAAAGAAGTATTCTACCTTGCAGAGACTAATCTCTAATTAAATGTAGCTGTATATTTTTAGAAAGTAATATGCGAGCTACATTTCTCGAATATCCGAATGTATTTTTGTGCGAGTGACGTCGTTTTAATTTGATATGATTTCGTGAACGTGATTTATCTTACATTTATCTTACATTTATACGGCACATCGAAGGTATGCCGTGATGCGTTTTCAGACTGATTTTTTAAGTAGAGATATATATGATTTTGTTATTATATTCTTAACTATTTATTGTTGCTTTAATTATTTTTTAATATTTAATTATCGAAGAATTATAGGCTTTAACTAAAAGCTTTAATGAATACATTTGTTTTTTTTTATTGTACTACAATGTGAAATTTTGAAAAAGAAATTTGTGAAATTTTGTGAAATTTGTAAAGTTATAGACCAAAGTTTCTGGAATGTAATTTCATTTTTTAATAATATTCAATTATAATAATCTTAATAATAATTAAAATAATTTTATCACATATTTATTGAGATAACAGACTTATTAAGTTAATTAAAATAATTTTCATCAAAACAACCGCCTTGATACGTTCTAAAGATAAGTTAATAAGACATTTCTCTTGGTTTAAAGAAAGCGTTTATTTTGGTACGTTCTTCGGCGAAGTGATCGACAGATCGAAGCAAAAGCAGCGGAAGAATACATTTTATAGGAAAGCAGGTGAACCGTTGGGTTTATTAATGTTACATTAATATCCTGGTCGTGGTTGCAACGATGGCGAAATGCACCGTGAGAACTAGGTGGACCTCAAACCGTATTCGCGTGTCACTTACGAGCAAGTTCTCTTTCTTTTGAGAAACGGGTTTCTCGGGACGTGCTAGAAGCGTGACCGCGGCTGCAGCGTGGAAAGAGGAAAAGAAAATGCTCGTGTGGCGCAAGGATGTAATCACCGTTTTGTTGTGCACATAGAAGTTGCAATTATTATACTTCCGGACGCTTTACATTAACAAAACCCAAGGGTCTGCCCGCAACCTCCGACAAAACGGTGCGAATCTCGGTAATTACGTAAATTTTTTAATTTACCTTAATTTACTTTTTAATTTAATTTAACATTATATAATTACAAAAACTGAGATTATGGCTATCTATTTTAATTTATATTTGAGCACCGGTTTATTATTTGTCGCTGATGCTGAACCGAATAGCTGCGATAATAGCTCTGTAAAATTACCATACCTATAACAATTACAAGCGTCGAGATAATGAAGGAGAAATTATGATAACAATTAATGCAACTTTCATTCGCGCTTTTAAGCGTAGCGCACATCTTACATACATGCAACTTTGATTCCTCACGGTAGTTGAGTTTATAAAATCCAGGTTTCTGTCCACATCTAACGCGCGTTCGTTTTGCGACCTTTCAAGCGCAATTGACCCGCATAGCTGTACTGCGGTCTCTATTTTATTCCCGTTTCCCCCCCTTGTCTCTTCGATTCAACCGGCTTTTACAATGCCGCGGAAACGCGAGCGCGGCTTTCGCGCGTGGCGTGCCAGATTTCCAACATCCTCCTCTCTTGTGACGCAAAATCGCGCGCGTACACAGCTCGACGGACACGCATTCGGCGCGGCGTTGTTCCGCGCGAAATACCACGTGGGATAGGGGAGGAGAAAAAACAAGGAGGAAGAAAATTAAAAAAAAAATTCGAGCTGAAGAAATCGCCCGATGCTTATCTTGGCGCGATCGCGCCGCGCGATTTTTCGTCTCGCCCATTTCAGCTCGCGCGGAAGCGCGACGATAAATAACGAAGGCGGGCAGGTGGCCGGTAGCGATTCCTCGTTCCACCGTTTTATTTTACCTGTCCAAATAAATAATATCCGAATGATATCTCGCTCCTCGGCGCGACTTTCACGCGGTTGTTGGTAAAAGAAGGAATTCAGGATCACAATCGCAATAAGATCTCTCGCGATCTCCGACTCGTGTGCCGCGCAATTATTTCTAACGATGCAAACGACGAGAGAGAGTATTTCTCTCTCGTTAATATATATTATCACGTTTCTGCAACTAATACATTTTTGCGGAACGTTTAATAATGCATTTTATTCCGAGGCGCGGCCTCGCATCCGTCAGGTGCATTCGCAATTGCAAGGCACTGCTGCGTCCGCAAATTACAAACGCGATTGCACGGAGAAACCGAGTCAGACGGAGTCCGATGTGGAAGTAGAGGTCTCGATCAAGTTGGCGAACGAGAGAAAAAGTTTCGTAGTCGTCGGAGCGTGAAGCAGCCTCTTCGTCTTCGATCTTTTAATTGCCAAACCGCCTCCGAACATAAAAGTTAATTTCTTCTTTAACACTCATTTATAACTATTTAAAAAAAATTTTTTTTAAATAAAGGTTTTGGATTTCTTCGAAGAAAGCTATTTTTTTTTAATGTCGATGTTGCATTGAGATATTTTCTCAATATTTCTCACGTTGTGTTGTCACGAAAGACGATTTGAAAAATGGAGCGTTTTTCTTGAAATGTTTGCTTAAATGAAGGCAAAGTTACTCTTAGATATTTTTATGTAAAATGTAAATTTTAGAGTATACAATTATATATAATCAACTTACACACAGTAGCTCGTGCCAAAAGTCAACGATCTTAAAGATCGAGCAACATCTTCTTTTAACAAAAATGACGAAGCGTTCTATTTAGTCAGCTAAAGCAAAATTGAAAACGAAAAGGCTCCCCCTCGAGCATATTAGCGCCTAAAGGATTAATAAATGCTGGAATTACGCAATTGCCGTAATTATCGATTGCTACAACGTAAAAGGTTCTGCCTTGTTTAGCCCGTTTCCTTGGAGTTATCGACTCTACTTTCTCTCGACTGTGTAAAAAATTATTGTATTCCGCAATATCCGTTAGTTATGACACGTGCAGGCGCGCTGCTTACGTGTATTATATCTCCGCATAGAGCGTAAATGCTTATTGATGGATAGGTACGACCAAGTTTATGGAATATCGTATAGTAGAGAACCACGGCTGTGCATACGCGATTCGCGCGTGTGTATATAAACGTATTCGTCCTGTATCTTATAATTAACGATCCGAGATGTCAGATTGCTCCACTAAGTTAATCATCGATCCGTGAAGTTACTGGATTAAATCGAATTCCTTTGTACATCAAAATTTCATATTTCACAGGCATACTGAGAGAAAAATATAATTACTTTTGGCCTCAATCATAATTTTATAATCTTTCTAACAATAAACGGATTAACTTAACTATATGGATCATTATGTTAGCCATACCATAATTATCGTCAGAAATATTATAAAATTATGGCTAAAAGTAACATATTTTTCTCTCAGTACAAGCACATTATTTTTATGTCGTAAGTTTTGCTCTTCAGAATCTCATTTCTTACTGTAACGCGAGGAGGATAACGCGATCTTGTCTTGTTTGTATAATGGAACGAATTGTGTTGGCTTTGTAAGCACAATTTAATTCTTTAGACGATAACGAGTTGCAGAAGCGAATTTTAATTAATGAGAGCACATGGTTTCAAGAGCGGAATTGTTCAGAGTGAAACCCGACGAGTTACGTCGAGGTCGCGGCGATATTTTGATACCTTATTGTGTCACGTAGCGCAAAGTTATAACAAATGTGAACGCACGGCGCGGCGTTTAGCGATTGCGAGAGAGGAATCACGGTGGTGTTGTGCAAATAACGTGGGCGATTTACGTGGGTCGATCCCTCGATCCGAAACGGCGTGCCGTCTATCTCCTGGTACGAGGCCTTTCGACCGCCGAGGAATGAAGAAATCGAAATTCGAGTTTTTCTCACGGCGCTCGCTTTCTCGTTACAAAATCGAAAATACTATGCACGCGAGAGATTTGCCCTTAGAAGAAAAAGAACCGCGACGTATTTAATCCTTCAGTCGTCGCGCTATTTTTCGTGATACGAATCGACAGGAGATCTTGAGAGATTTTAATGTAAAAGATTAATTTATATTTTTTGAAAATAATATTTATTCAGATTTTTAAATCTGAACAACAAAGTTTGTATTTTATTGCGAAAAAATACGTTTTTGCACATCGAACTTGTATAGATCCGATGACTGAAGGATTAAAGAAGCGGTCGGTCGACTCCTTAATCGATTACGCGAATTGGAAAGCGCGCCACGAACTTAATTAGCGGCACTTTAATGTTTCGCGGCGTCGACAATGTCGGGGGTAAAAAACCGAGAGAGAAAGAGGAGTTATTTATAGAATTTTCGAGGTCAGCGCGACATGAGGTGCGCGATCTCGAGATCGACGTACGATTTGGTTTACGATCGCGAGGATAGATAGCCGCGAAGACGGCGGCGGCGCGCGCGAGAGAGAGATAATCGCGTGGGAAGCGATCGGGATCGCGCGGTGGATCCTTTTAGGTCGGGGAAACGAGGACGAGGTGCTGCCTGTGTGGTTGGCTCTGCTCGTGCGAAGTTCTGTGAAAGGGTGCGCGCTAATTGCGAAAACCAGGTAGCCCGGCCGGTGCACCGGGCGCCCGCGCCGAGTTGGCATTCGTTAGCGCAGGGCCTTAATTGTCCGCACTCGGTTGGATGCTCGAATCAACCTGCCTGGTGTCTCGGCGCTCTCGCTGAGAAAATCTCATTGACGCTCAAGTAGAAAAGCTAATCGGAATAGCGAATAAATCTCCGCAGCAATTCGCGGCAATCAGAGAGGCCGGCGGCGTGACGTTTGTGCATTCCTCCGAAGACACGCGTGGAAAATTGGATTCTTACGCGTCCGTGCGGAAAGTTAATCGAGATGACGAATGAAGTCGCAGCAGCCGCGAATTCGGTATGAATCCGTGGGAATTAGGAAGCGTACGAGACCCCGTTGGACGCTTTCCAAGATGAAGCGTGGAAAGCATCCGAATGTAGAATTAATCGAATTAGGCACGAGGCGCTCGTACAGGAAGCTCCGTCGAATGAAAACTCGTACTTTAGTCTATTTTTATGATAATTAAGAAAACCCGTTATTCACCTTTTTAAATAAAGAGTTGAACCGCCGCGCCATTGGACCATTAAATTCAACTATAATTATAAATTATAATAAAACCTACAGAGTCGATATAAATTTACAATAACCAGGAAAATGTCATAATGTCGTGCGTGGAAAATATAATCCTCCGAATGGGAAACTGCTGAATCAAATTCAATTCCGTGGAGAATTTTACTCGCGCTAATTAAAATTGAAAAATTAATTGTTATGAACTGAAAAGTCGGAAGTACGAGCTCGACATAAATTCAGACAGTTGGAAAACCGTCGTGGCGACACGAGGGAATCTTTAATTGACACTCGAGTGACCGACGTAGATTTGCGGCGATAGGAAACCGTCGTGAGACGGAACTCCCCCATATTTGACGAAACGCGCGTGCTTCCGCAGCCGGAAGCTGCGTATGAATCGCAGGAACGAACCAAGCAAGCGCGACCACGTGAAGAGGACCACCGCGACTCGGCTACGCGCCCCGTCATCGCCGTCATCATGGTGGTGTCACATCGCGAGTCCAGCATCTCGTCGAACATCCGGGCGATAATCGAGCAGCTGAATCTGAACCCGGTGGAGAGGCGACGGCTGATCGACAAGACCAGGCAGGGCGGCAACGCGCGATGCAAGAGTTTCCCGGACGGGATAGTCGTGGAGTCACAGGCGCCCAAGATCAGTATCGGCGTTTACGGCTGCAAGGACCGGAGCGAGTACGAGATACCGAGCCCGATCAGCAAGACCGTGATCGCGGCGCGCAAGATCGAGATCGAGCGGTCGAGACCGAAGGCGGAGACGCGGCAGAGACTCCCGGCGCAGAAGAAGGAAGCGCATACCGCGTGCCAGGTGAAGAAAGAGGCGCCCGCCACGCCGGTGAAGAGAGAATCGCGGGCGGAACACGCGAACGAGGTAAAACCGACGATATCGATCGCGATCGTGCGATAGGATTTGCTTACTGGGCTACTCGTTGCCTCGGCCGAGAGATAGTCGCTATTTATTACCAACCGTAATTTATTCCAAATTTAATATTCACGAGTGAGAGGTAAGCGGTAGTCTATTCGGTTATTTATCTACATAAAGTATTTGAATCGATAACAGACAGATATGATAAACCTACAGTCGTGCACAACTATATTTATATATCTATCTACAAACGTATCTAAAATATATTAATCAGAAGTATTTTGAAATGTAATAGCTACTTTGCGCGATTTCTATTAATATTATATTGCATCACGGGATTTTAATCAAGTAAATCAACGTTGTAATGTTAACATTTGGGATTTTGGTGGCGAGATATTTCGATACTTTAGAGACGCAACGAAATCCCATTAATCAAATCCTCGCGCAAAGCGAGAATAAATTGATCGAGCGTAAAATACGCGGATAATACAGTCCTTAATCCGAACTGTGTGGAAACTCAAGGGCAAGTTTGAGTGCCAGCCAATAGTGTCGATCGGTTGCTACACCAAGGATACTTTCTTCATCAAGGATACGTCCATCAGCAAGGATGAGAGCCGAGCGAAATCGACGACGGTGCCGGTACCGACCCCACCGAAAGGTCAACAGGCGATCAAGGGAGAGCACATTGCTCGAATCGACGTCGTCGGCACGATCGAGGTAATCGATCGTACGATAAATAGGCGCGATCTCTAGTACGAGTTTTGCGATAAGCGCGTCTTAACGCTAACTATTACGCGATTAATAAGCGAATAATCATGTAATCGGTCTGTGTACGACTCTGTAAGGACAAGGTCGCGGACACATCAGCGGTGTCGATCAAACCATTGTACAAGATCGAGGATCGTCTCACAATCAGATCGAGGCAGCCAGATACGACGGCGAGCGTCAGGATCCACCGAGCTCCGAAGGAACCGACGATCATAAAGGAACCAATAATCCTGAAGGAACTGACGATCATGAAGGAACCGACGAGTGTAAGAGAACCAATAATCACAAGGGAACCGACAGTCACGAAGGAACCGACAATTATGAGAGAATCAACAATCGTGAGGGAAGCGACAATCGGGAAGGAACCGGTGATCGTGAGGGAACAGCCTCGCGTCGAGGACACGGTCGAGGTAATCGATCGATTGGTAGCGATTACCTCCTTAAACGTTAGGTCCATGTAAGGAAAATTAATTGAACGTATTACATTCATTTGGCGAGTTGATCGATGGCGATTTACATTTTTTATGAAGTAAGATTCGTAAGATAAATGTCGCCGAGAGACGAGAAGATTTTTATTAATTTAATATTTAAAAGCAACTTTCAAGATTGGAAAAATATCTACAGTTTATGAAATGTCTATAATATTTCTATAAATTATTTTAAAATTATTTAAAATATTACTGGATGATTTGCTCTCTGATAAAGAAGCGTGTCGTAAATATTCTGGCATGTTACATCGAGCTTCGTGTGTTCGGCGTACAAATGACTTAAACGGGTCGAGGATTGACCACGTTCGTTCGCTGCTCATTCGTGCCTTATTATCATCTCGTGCCTACACCCACGTGACGATCGACGATTCGCGTGAACCGCACGATCGTCGGCGCAATTACGCATCGGTTAAAGAGATGAACGATCCGGGCTCATACGAGCATCATCCTTTCTCTTCTCCTCTTTTTCGCGCGTGTGCACGACGGCTCTCCTTCTCTTTTGGAAAATGACTTCAGCACCGAAAGCAGGCGGCGACGCACCTGCGACCGGTTTCCGAAGCCGATCGCGGTTAAGTGGCCGCGTACTCGGTGACTCGGCTCGCACGGTGGTCAATACCGTTAGAGACCAACCAGGCGACGTGCTCGCTCTGCCTGGTTCGCCCGTCGAGAATTATCGGCGCCTGTAACGGCGCCGAGAATCACGTTATGTCGCATGGAATCTGTCTTTGTGTTCAAGGCAGATCAATTAGCAAATTGAAAATAATCGGGCTCAATAATTTCGAACTCTCTGAATTTAGATCAATTAGCTTGCTCGGAAATATTTCTGACGTACGCGGTTCTTCGAATGCTTTCTAAATTAATTTTATTAATAATAAATAGGAAAATGTTATAATTTGCAAAACGTATTTTCTTGGAGCCGAATATTGATTTATCATTCAATTTAATTAATTGGCATTATAACTTAGACCAGAAATATCAGGTTTATAGAAATATAGATCAAATTAATTTAGGAATATATCTAAAAAAGAAATTTAAAAACAAATGTTTAAATAAAAAATGCAATTAATACCAGTATTTAATTTAATATCAGTTCTAATACTAACTTCTTAAATTAATTTTTTATTACGAAAATTTAGGTTTTTTAAACTAACTTTCGCCTTTACTTTTTTCTTATTTTCTTTATAAACTTTCGACAATCGGAACGAGAAATCGCTGAATAAGATTCGTTGGCAGTGCATGACATAAGCTCGATCTTCAGAGCCCAATTAAATAATAAAAACGATTTTGGTTTTTTTTATATAGATTACGAGATCAACGAAGGACTCGCTTGATCGAATTCCGGTAGCCAAGGAAGATTTACGTAAGTCCCAACGGAATGTTACTTACAATTTCACTGCTTTACAACACGCCATTCAGATAATCATAATTTATTGCACTGTCTATTTAGCTATCTAGTTACAAGCTACATAAAAATGAGAGAATGTTAGATTAAACAGACACAGTAAAATATGAGAGAAAGTTGGCTAAAAAACATTTCGTGCGATATTATTGAACTCAAATTCGTAATGATTCGTTTTAAATAATACGAAATAATTTATAACAATTTTTATTATAGATTCTTCACATTTTACATGTCTTAAAAATACGTTTAGTATCAATAATTATTATCATATTAACGAGAAATGTAAATTACATATATTACATTTTATAAATTCTGTATTATATTATCATATTTTGTGTAATGATAATCTCATTAATGCAATTTTTTTTCACTTAACAGCGCAATTAGAAAGCGCGAGTCTAAGTCACACGGCGGCGCATCACCGGATCTCCGTGCGTCCGAAAAATCGGCGTCCACCGCGTCGCACAACGCCGACGACGACACCGACCAACGGTGCCGCGCCCAGCTCGCCATCGATACCACCGACCATCGCCGAGGATACTCTGGACAGTTTGGAGCAACATGAACAACAGCAGCAACCGCCTCAATCAATCAGCAACGCGCCGTCACCGACGGAACCGCCCAGGGCCATTGGTGTGACCAGGAAGTCGTCGAGTCGACTATCTCGCAACTCCGACATCTTCGAAGAGTTGGAGTCGAGACTGCCGCGGAAGCCGAGCGCGACGTCGTTGTCACCAGATAGTTTGGATACTACGACAGCGTCGCGAAGCAGTGCCGAAATGACCACTGCTACCGAAGAGCAGCAAGCGGAAATCAGATGGATACCAGTCGTCAGAAAACCATCCAACCGAATATCCAAGGGCTCTGACGTATTCGAAGAGCTGGAAGCGAAATTACCGCGCAGAAGATCTTCATCGAATAGATTATCCAAGTCGCCTGACAGCCTGGATTCCGGGTCTCCCGGCTGTTGGTTCTCCAAATCCACCGAGGAGGGCTTCGACAAGTTGATGGAGTACGAAGAAACCGCGAAACCGGTGGCTGCGGTCAGAAGATTGCTGAATCCGATCTCGAAGTCCACCGATCGCGTTTCCAAATCATCAGACAGCTTAGAAGCAATCGAGCAGCTGGCCAGCGACGATTCGATGGAGCGACGACGAAGTAGCTTTGACTTCCGAGCACGTAGAAGTTCGAAAGCGATGTCCAAGTCGTCGGAGAGCTTTGACATGCTCGAGCAGAGTGGCTGTGCAAGCGAGGAGATCGGTCAAGAGTTACAAAAAAGAAGCAGCGTGTCCGACATCAATTTATCACGCGGAAGAAGACTGTCGAAAAGCATCTCCAAGTCATCCGAGAGCTTCGAGAGAATCGATATGAGCGACATGAAAGACGATGTCGAGGCGGAAGTAATATTAGATGACGATGCGCCGAAGGTAGGCGGTAGACGATCAAGCAAGAGAATGTCCTCGGAGAGCTCGGATAATTTGGACGTGGAGGACAGGTTGGAGAACAGGAGAGTCAGAAGGATACCTAAAAGAATACCAAGTACCAGTATAGTAGACGTAGTAGTTTCTGAAGATGATCACGAGGGAGAGAAGCGACCTACTCCTACCAGGAAGCCATCGAGACTCCAGAAATCTTCTGAAAGTTCGGAACTGGGTAGCACGGACACTCTGGATTCGGAGAGGAGGAATAAATCGTCAGAGAGCACCGAGACACTGGATAGTCTGGAGAAAGATTTGGAGCAGGACAGGAAGGAAGAAGAAATCACAGACAGCGTGATAGATAGGCGTGAAAAAAATGTAAGATTTTAGGGAAACAATATAAATTAAAAACCGTTTCTATTTTTTTTCTTATTTGATAAATTACGCCTGTAAAATGAATAAATTTGCTTGGAATTAATTTTTTATCAGGTTTCAAGATAATAAAATTTGCTATTTGTTAGAAAGAATTATGTATAAGTTAAATAATTTTTCAGGATTCTTGGTCCAGTAGAAACGTACCAACGACCGATTCCGATCAAACGTCGATGGGGGACGACACTGAAGACTCTAAGTCGCTCATTTCCGCCGACAATAAATACTACTGGCGTCAGTCTTCTGAGCCAGTGTCTAAGGAGAACTTAGGTATCCAACAATTGTTAGCCATCACAATAATGACCAGGGTGACTGACAACGGAAATAATCAACGTGGCTCCGTTATCTATCCGAAAAAGAAGCAAATGAGTACGTCGCAGCCGACATCGCCAGTGGCCAAGCAAGAAGATACGAAGATGCTTTTCGACAATCTGCTAGTGAGCAATAAGAACGATGAGGATCTACAAAACATGCTCAACGGAAACATATCGGAAGTGTCTACCGACACCAAGAGCTTCAAGGAAAAACTGATCATGTTCGAGAAACTCGGGAAATGAACGCGCGTCGTGATAGAACGACATGGAATCATACTTTGCGATTCTTCTTTTTGATTAGCAGATCGCTTTATTAGCGGCCGGTGCAGGCCTTAAATCAGAAAAAGAAAACGGGAAAAGATAAACGATCTCGTTTAACGTTCGGTAAATATACATGCTGTAGACTAGTGTTCTCGCTATTTGAGCTATTTGGATCACGAACAAAGGAAATCAAGGATTGCAAATAATTATTTTTCATAGAGGACTTTTTTTTATCATCCGCAGAGTGGATTCAAAATAATGAAAAATCAATTTACCAAGTAATTATACTAGTAAAAGTAACAAATCGGAAAATATTATTTTAAATATTATATAAATATATACATAATATATTTAGAAAAGATAAAAATTTTGGAAGTACCAAATGAACGCTGGTATTAAGACTATTTCTAAATAATTTACTCGCATGTTTATATATTAATTAATCAAAAAGCAACGACGCGATATGTCTAACTTTAAAAATTGAAAAACTCTTTCAGTTGATAATAGTCGGCTGTGCTTCTTCATCATCATTGATGCATTTATTGAGAAAATTTATCCGCGACGGCATTTTTCAACTCTCGCGTTCGTTTTTTTTTTTTTACACGACTGAAAACTCTGATATTTGAGATTATACCTGATTGCGCACGATGCTCATCACCACAGAAGTGCATTTGCGAATGCGCATACATTCTCATAGGGGGCTTTATTTCACTCGCAGATAGTTGTACAGTAGTTTAGCAAAGATGTGATCCTTTCGGCGTGATGCATTTATATATATCGTGTATTATCCCATATCATGTAAATAGAAAAGTTATGCGTTATCACTTTAATGATTTTGAAGAAAAAAAATATATATATGTGTTTGTCACACACACACACACATACCATAGTATTAACATAAATGTAGAAGAGATATAAAATGTTTAAGCTGTACGACGGTCTAAGAAATGTTACGTGTGCAATTGTATATTTTCGATACTCTCGATAAATTGTTTATTCTATACAAGAAATAAATTAATCCCCTACACAGATTGCCCATAGGCTGCCTACACGTGGAAAGTGTAATCCGAATTATGTTAAAATGGGCCTACGATTCCTCGTTTCGAAAAATCGAAACTTATCACTAACAAGGAAAAGCTCTCAATGTCCTTCTCTGATTTTAATGAAATTATCAAACCTATCAAGTTTCATTGAAATCAAAGAGGGACACTTGAAAGTCTTTCCTTGCGATATTAATATATCTTTCTCTCTTTGTCTCGATTTAATTAATCTATAGGAGATTGTTAAAAGAAGAGTGATAAGAGAAAAATTGTCGATAATCGGCGATAGTATGCGATCCCCCAGTTTTTCTTGCTAATCCAAGTGGCGTAGAAAAGGCTGTATAGAGCATATCATTTTATACTCGTCGCGAGTTTCGCGAGGGAGAAATGATTTTTGTAGCCTTTCAAGTGCCTTACCGAACCAATCAAGAAACTGAATCGATGATAGGAGAACGTTATATCAAACTTCCCCCATTTAGTTATTCAGAATGTACGTTTCGGATCCCGAAAAATGCAAAGATCGTCTCTTAGAGTAAATAGAGAAAACTGGATTTAACCACCACGTTACTGTAATATTATGTAATAATATACAGAATAACAAGAGAAATTCTACATACACAGACATACATACACGCGCGCATTTACACTGAACAGATTATCTTTCCATTGATGTAAATAAAGCTGCCATCGCAAATTACGGTTCGACAACAGAATTCCTTTCTCTCTTTATTGCATGCACATCCCACAGTATATGCGCCATGGCGCGTCCTTAAAAAATTACAAAATCACCGACTTAAGTGTAATAATGCGGAACATTAGGACATCGTCTGTACGTACATGTGGCTAATCTTGGAAAAGGTGCAAACTTTCTTTTCCCTTAGCGGTATGAGGTATATGCTAAAGTGATATAAAGTATGTTTCATTCAGATTTTTGGCGTTAGTTATGATATTACATCTCGATTTTATTCTTAGATTCACGTAGAAACGCTTCGTGTACAAAAAGAGGAATGTAACAGCGAGTTTTTTTTTTTAACACGTTGGCAATGAATTCGCGCATAACAATGGTCTCTGCAGTTTCACAAAACGGGATAAGAATTATAATTACTCTTCGGACTTTATCACTAGCAAAACTTTGTTCAATACTATGTAAAGACTCGTCGGACCCAAGGACGAATTATCGATCGCAATCGTAATCGTTGTAATTTGCGTGTATAGCGGCACATTTTTAGCGGAAATACCTTTATCATGCATTTGTCTTGTTTCAAATTACTGAAGTTATCATTTAAATGGTATGTATCCATATATTTTGATTGGTATGTATTCATGTATTAGATTGATCAAAAAACTTTTTCACCTTTTAACATATTGTGATTCAACTATATACAAATTATAATAATCGGTAAAAGAGCGTTAAATGAAATATAACAATTTCGAACAGTCGACAATTTGTTAGTATAGCGATCACATTTTTCGGTCAAACTAATACATGATTAGGCTTTGTTGACAACATATTTTATCCACAATTTATAATAATTTTGGTTTTCTTTTTGAGAGTACAAAATTTCGAGTGTGAAACTAAGTGGTTACAGTAATGACTGCTAATTACACTGGAAAAAAAAAAAAAAACAGAAAAGTGGTATTGGATCCCAAAGAGATCCCGAGGACAGATATCCATTAAAACACAAAGATAATTAGCTGTATTACTAATCGCTATTGCACTAAAAATATTTGCGAGAGATGATTTTTTTTCTTTCAACGTTATTTCTTATTGACCCTTGCAACTCGATGCTCGCCTCGCAGCCCATCGAAGGAACGTAAGTGCTTGACATTCACATTGTACGTGCAACCGACCGCGCTTTCATTTTACTAACGCATCAATAAGTTTATAGTTCGTCATGCCTGTCGGCGGTCTCCATTGCACTCGGGTTGCAGAGCGCCGGCGTGGAGAACTCCATGGCGTACTCGCAGCGGCTCGGCTCCGTCACTGATATAAGCTTATTCTCCGTTCCGCACAACAGGGTGACAATTGTCGACCGCGTCGGACCGTTCCAGCAAGTGAGACCCCGATCGTACTTCATCTTGGTGTATTTGGCACCGGCCGGCCCGACCCATTCGCTCCAGTGGCCGAGAGTGACGCTGTTACCACCGGATTTGGACCTCTGGCTCGCCGTGGCATACAGACACAGCTTGTAAACGTACTCCAAGTCCGAGTACTCGAAGCACTCGTTGTCGAGAGACACGAACACGTCTTCAGGCCCGTAATCGCGGTCCACCTTCTCCTCCAGCTGTCTGATCTCCGACTGCAGGTCGTTGATGGCCTTCTCCGCCTCCTGAAAACGCTCGCGAGCGCTGGTAGCGTCGTCAATGAGCGCCTGCGTCTCCTCGTCGTACTGAATCTCCGGCTCCGCTGGCTCCTTCTCGTGCTCCTCCTCGGGAATGTCAGCGTCCTCTTCCTCTCCCTCGGCGTTCTCCTCTTCCTTCTCGTGCTCCAAATCTTCGGTAGGCTGCTCCTCGTCCACCTCTTCCTTATTATCCGTCTCTGGTTTGAACATACCTGTGAAATCGATAGTTTATAGACTGTGAAAAAAAAAAGATAAGCGAGCTTTAAAACGTTATCTACCTTGCTCCAACATCAAGAAAGGCTTGATGTTTGCCCACGCGATATCTACAAACTCTTGCGGGGAAACTTCCTGCTTGCCGCCGAGGAAATACAACGCCTCTTCCTCCGACACGGCGCCGTCCCTGTTCTTATCGAACGTGATCCTGGTTTGCAGCTCTATTATCGTTACCGTACCGCTGGAATCCGAGTCCAATAATTTGAAATAATCCTCCACTTCGGAGATGTTCGAGTCCTCGTCCTCCTCGCCGGCGGTCTCCTCGGCGGCCGGTTGCTCCGGCTCGGCGGGCTTGTACTTCTCCAACGCCAGGCTCTCCAGCTCCTCCGCCTGCTTCTTGAGCATCTCCTTCTCCTTCTTGATCAGCTCCGCCTCGGCGTAGTCGGTTCTCAGCTTGGCCAGACGCGACTGGTGCTCCGTCCTGATGGTCTTACCTCTGGCGACCATGTCCAGGCGCAGCTTGTTACCCTCCCGCGCCAGCTGCTCCGCCTTCTGCTGCTCCAGACGCGCCTCCCGGCCCAGCTCGTTGCAGTTGTTGGTGCACTCCACCCTGGACGCGTACTCGTCGCTCATGTCGCAGCAGTCGCAGATGCCGTCGTTGACCCAGGACGACGGGATGTAGGCGGGCTTGTGGCCGGTGTTCTCGCAGTAGAAATAACCGTTGGCGCACGCCGCCGTCCCGGGCTCGTCGCTGCCGTCCCCGCAGTCGCAGTAGTCGTCGTTGACCCGGGTGAACGGTATCAGCCGGCTGCCGTCGAGGCACTCGAAGTCGCGGTCCGGCCGGTACAGCGGGTTCTTGGCCACCGGGATGCCGCGGATCTGCAGCACCCCGGAGCCGGAGCCGGCTACGTGGCCCGGCGTGTACGCGGCCAACAGCAGGCTCGCCGACGCCGCGAACGCCAGGAGCCGCGACGCCCGGTGTGACGCTCGGTTCATCCTCTGGCACGCGGCGCACTAGTCACTCGTCGCAGACGAACGTCAGACTCACGGATACGAAGCGGCAGGTGCGTCCCTTTTTGAGGTTCGAGTACGGGATACGACACGACACTCGGCGCCACGCTTCTCCGAAGGTTCGACTGATAACACGGCTGGCGCTGCCGTCTGTCTGTGTCTAGCGGGGCGCTGGTCGCGCTGGAGACGAGTCCGCTCTCTTGTTGAGGTGGGGTATACGTTCGTTCCGCCGACACTCGCCGACGCGCGTTTATAATGCATGTATTTGTGTTGGAGGGAGAAGGAGAAAGAATGCAGGCCGTGTATGTGTCTACCCCCTCCACAGACGTGCTGTGCTGCAAACGTCTGCCGAATGGCAACTCTGGGACCACAGCCTCGAAAAATCCGAGAAAAGTTAACAGGAGTACATACCGCGCGAGGAGGTGCTCGCGAGGGGACCGCGACTCGAATTCCGCGCCCTCGCGGGGACGCGTACGAAGTAGGCCGCGGACTCCAATTTCAGCAGTCGAATTCACGATATTAGGAAAATATGATTTAAAGTAGGTGTTTGAATTCGGCACCTGGCGCGAATGTTCAAAGATAATTCTTTCCGTGCATTTTTACGTCGATTTCGGTGCACGACGTGCTTTCGAGGAACATAAATATTATGTAACTATAAAATAAATGTTTCTTCAAATATTATTTAAAAAGATTTATTAAAGTAAAATAAATATTATATAAATAAAATTTTATATAAATAAAATAAATATTATATAAATAAAATAAATATTATATAAAAGATTAAATAAACGTCACCTAAATATTTTTCTTACATTTGTGTTTTAAAGTTTTACTCTCATTGCTAATCCGAACGCTCCACACTTTTTTTTACTTGTAGGAAAAGTAATAATAAATTACAGAAATACATTGTTTTATTTTTCTAATATTATTTATTTTAATTCGAGCTGAAGTAAGCTGCCAATTTCAAAAGCGCGGTCACGTAGAGAGGTGCTGCACCGCCACCGCCAAGGTGCAGCGAGGAGCAGAAGCGAGGCGAGAGTCAAACGTCGCGAGGTCGACGAAGACTCTCGGCGCAGCGCGACGTTCGTCTTTGCGTTTCCAAGCCTCGCAATCTTCCAAGGCGAGATCCTATCTCCTCTTCTCACGCGCTCGTTTTAGGCGCGCGAGAGCAAGTATCGCGCGCGACACACGCAGCCGTCGCTACTACCCGTTCCGAGAACGTCGGGCGCGCGCCTGGGAAAGTGCCTTCTCACGGAGCATGACGCGCTGTCGCGCAGCGCGGTGATTTAGGGGACACCAGGTGAGGCCGCCCGTCGAATGTCGATGCGCGGCATCGCGCGACCTCCGCTCAGCGCGGAGATTCAACGCGACTCGCTCGGGGCCCGCTCACGCGTAGCGTTTTCCTCGTTTTAGACAGGCGGCGCGAGCGCGACGTCGACCGAGAAGGAGAGGGGCTGCGGCCGTGGAGATTCGATCGTTCGATGCGCACATAAGAGCGCGGCCGAGATAAAATCGGAGGAGATCGTCGGGCGAAGTACGTCGAAATCGACCGACTTCCGCTCTGCCATTGTGCGCGGACGACTCACCTCAGCCGTGCTGCGCGCATCATGGCGACGCTCAGCTGGTAGTTGACTCGGCTGCTGCTGCTGCTGCTGGCGAGGGGTATGTGACGAGCTTCGCTCGGACACGGCTACTGCGACGATATCGTTCTATCTCAATCGCATTGGCCGAGCGTCGTCTCCGTGCTGCTCTCGCGCCGCGGGGAAAGAGCGACGGTCCAGGTGAAATGGCAAGGAGCACGGTAGAACGTGCGTCGTCGTCGTCGTCGCCGTCGCCGCGGACGCACGGGATCCTCTAATCGTACGCGCGGACCGGGAGAGCGAAGTCGCGATCGGGGTAGACGCGCGGATGCGACGCGCGAGCGACCTGCAAAGCTGACAGCTCGCCGTTAGTGAAAGAGAGAAAGAGAGAGAGAGAGAGAGAGCGAGAGAAAGATAGAATCATGGGCAACTGTCTGAAGCGCACCGCTGGGAACCAACAGGACAATACCACCCTCCTGAGCAACAATCCTGAGACCAATGTTTCCACCAGCGGATCCTCGCAGGAGGGCCTCGGACCGCCGATCCCCTACAACGTAATTCACGTACATAGTCATTGCTGCCTTATCTTATTATTGTCTTATCGCCCGCGAGTCAAGTTATTTTAATCTTTGCTAGCCTGTCTGCAATCTCTTTCCTTTATCCGTTGTTTCTTCTTCTTATAATTTGCATACGTATAGACTTGACTTTGAACACTGTAACCTTGAGGCTGTAACAGACTGCAGCTCGGAGGATTTTCTGTGACATACTTTGATGTTGATCTAATTTTAATGTGTTAATTTCATTCTGTCTACTGCAGCTTTTTCTTAGAATTATTTTCGTTAGTGAATTTAATGTTAACATTGGAATAAAGTTAAAGAGAATGCACGATAATTAATCTCGGAAATATTCACTTGTCAATTTTTATTAAAGTCACGATATCTAGCAAAAAATGGGGAGTTTTGAAATAGACATACAAATTTCTATTCTTTTGCAAGTTTTAAGATTCACAAATGATGTAGAAAACAGTGTAATTGAATACTAATTGATTTTTTCACTGTTCCACAGCAAGCGGCTTGCTATTATCCGTCGATCGCTACGAGGGAACGTCACTTGCAGTCCACCAACTTGAACATCGGCCATGGGATCGGAGTGAATCTGGTGCAGAGCTCCGGCTCGGCTGGTTTGAGCGAAGAGGAACAGCAAGTGAGGATTGCAAAACGTATAGGACTGATACAGCACCTGCCGATGCGAGAGTACGACGGTGCTAAGAAGGGCGAGTGCGTGATATGTATGATGGAGCTACAGGCAGGCGAAGAAGTGCGCTACCTACCTTGCATGCACACCTACCACGCGATCTGCATCGACGACTGGTTGCTGCGCTCGTTGACCTGTCCGTCGTGCATGGAGCCGGTGGACGCGGCGCTAATTAGCTCATATCATCCGACTACTTAATACCGGGAATTGTGACGGGAATTTCATCGGTTTAGCCGAACGGCGAATCGGAATTAAATTACCAGGCTAAACGTGAAACGCAATTGGAGAAAGAAAGAGAGCGAGAGAAAGTCATTGCTTTTGCTATAGAGCGTATAAAGGCTTCTGGATAGTAGAGAGCGTGTTAATGGTCTGATTGTATTTCGCCGTTATATATATATATATAACATGCGCGCGCGTGTTTAATATAGTAATCTCTACCACACACGAAAGAAGACACTCTCGCTATTAAATCCGCAAGTATTTTGTTTTTAAATCGTTACTTCTATGAGAAGGCGAACTTGAGACTTGATTTTAATTAAATCCTAGTAAATGTCACGGCCCCGAAATCCTTTTCCGTAGTGAGTTTTAATTGCTTGTACATTAATTTCCTACTAGAAAAGAAAGATGAAGCGGCTCGATGTAAGAGTGCAATAAAGCGTTGAGTAAGCCTCATGTGCACCGATAGATATATAGTCGGAACTAAGTGTATATATACATATACATATATATATATATATATATATATATATATATATGTATACACATATGTGTGCGTAGTAACGAGATAATAAGTGCGACACGTGCGGAAATTATGTCCTTTATATTTCCCGTGTGGCTTTGTGTAACACGTACACGTTCTTGCGCGAATGTTTCACGAGCCAACGCAAATTGCAATTTTCCTTCTTGCATAATCATTTTAATCGCCTCCTTGAGTCATCCGGATATAACGTACCTATTCTCGGGTAAAATAAATTAGTCGATAATTTTAAGCTTAGGAGGTAGGATTTCTTTCTCGGATGCAAATTTACACGTGCGTTAGACGCTGCAGACTGGCGATTTTTCTAAAACGGACGGTCTGTCTGAAACCGTCGAGATTGCGTGAATGGCAGTCTACTTTATTTTCGTAACGAAAGGACTGTCACTAAACGATACTCGCAATATGTTTTAATTTTCTTGATGCCTCGCGCATGTGGCGTTACATAAATCGCTTGAACCGCTTCTGTCGCGACGAACATTGAACATTTTTCATTTAAATAACGTGTACAGAGAAAGAATGCTTCATTGTATGCTACGAACGATTAGCGGTTTATTATATCTATAGTGCGGGAACATGTATAGCAACGAATTAAAAAAAAAGCAAACAAAACAGTAAACGTAAAGAGGAAGAGAGAGATAAAATGCGATAAATGATCCACACTGTTGAACACTACACGCTAATAATGGGCTACGTAACTTAGATTCTGTTGTTAATTTAGAGAAGCTTGTTGAACTAACTCTTGCTGCAATTACAGTAAAGCAGTGGACATTTACCGTTCCGCGTCAAGTAAAACTTTACAGAGGTATGTACAGTTAGTGTAGTTTCGTACATAAATGTATAATATGCGATAGTTATATGCGACTTGAAGCAAAGCAACATTTCAAACCGAAGAAAGAGAGAGAGAAAGGGGGGGAAAGAGAATGCAATTAAAACGTTTTAATTTATAAAAAGAGGGAAAACTTAACCATACGGTATCGCTAAGTTGTTGTTTTGAACGGGAAAATGATGCTGTGAAATAGTGATTTATTGACGAAGTACAGAGGTATATAAATAATGATTTAATACGCAAATATAAATATTTAGTAAGAAAATTTTTGTGTTTCTGGAAAATGTCCATCTCGACACACAAAATTCCTCGATCGCGCTCCGATCGAACGTTTAAATAATTAGAGCTATATTTGCAAATTCTAAATAGAGAGTAGCGTAATTTTATAAAAAAAGAAAAACAAGAGATAAGACAAGGAAGACTACGTTACGAACTTAATTCTATATGGATCTTTCTAAGATAAAAGGAGAGAAACAAAAGGTTTGTTTATCCAGACGGTTTATCCCGGTGAGATAAGCGCGTTACGTCGCTCTAATCAATGTATCGGACACTATTTGCGCGATTAATCGCGGGGCATCACTGACAATCTGCCGGACTACATTATAATCGTAAGTCTCGATAATGGCAATTGTATTTGACTTGCGTTTGGGAAAGATAATAAATATTTGATTGAAAAAAGAAAAGAGAAGAAATATCTTCCAGTTGCAGCCGAATCTGATCTTCCCGTAAGAATGTGGAGTCTAGAATGTAAAATAGAACGACGATTCTAGCAAGACCGTACGCTCAGTCACAGGGGGAGATTGAATTAAAACGACACCACAATTATAAAAGTAAAAACGTGAGAATTTTAGTGTATTACAATTACTTACAGAAGAAAATCTTATGTTGAATACGTAGCGCGTATAGCGTTGTTAATGTCACTATTTACAGTTACGTTTCATCAGAATCTCGAAACACCTGCGGATAACCGTCGTGTTTTTTTTCTTTCCATTTAGGACTTTGTTACAGAACAATGTAAACAAGATTTTTCGTCGGTTGAGTATCAAAATGTTAACCACAAGTATTCGTTATAATCGATGGTTGTAAATTAAATTTTATGTTTTATTTCTCAACTTGGCTAAATTAGAAGACACTACGAAATACCTCTTTTCACTGTACGAGACGTGACCTGATGACAACATAATTTTCTACGTGTTATGTCTTCTCTATTTGCTGCATTGTAATTTATGCAAAATTTTTTATCTTTTAAATTTTCTTCAAAATTATTGAAAGGGTACGTAACTTCGTCTAGCAAAACTCGGTATTACAAAGTCGGATGCTTTGTAAAATATATGTACAGTTTACTCAGGTATTTTATCAAAATATAATAACGTTACATTTACACATGTGACTGGAAATTGTACAAATAGCTCTCGAAGTATACATATAAATATTACACTAGTGGTATACATCAATATGTATGCTCTCTGGTGCTTTGGCAGAAACATAATTCAATAGCACCACACGAATGCAGCTTTGTTTTGAAACGATCCACGCGAATTTTCAGACTTATACTTGCGTGTAGGTCTATACGAATTTCGCTCTTTTTTTTTTTGTACTACGATTCGATTGCATACAATTCTCAAAACTTGACTGATTCCATGAACAGATGGAAGTTTCTCCATCTCGTAATTCCAGCTATATTAAAAAATTTCGCTAAAGACTAATAAATAAGAAACGCGTTCGTCTTTTTGAACTTTTTTTCAAGAAGACGATCTCGGCGAAAGTCAGTCCAGCCGCCTTGCGTTTACGGGACGGTATGCGGCAATCTGTACACTACACATGATATTTTACAGATGGCAAAATCTAGCTAAGTTCGGAGAATACTACGCTCATACAATTTGTACACACGCTCGATCGACTTGATGGCGATTCGAATCTCCCCGAACGTCCTTTTTTTTATCTTACACGAAGTTGTTACCGTTCTCCACATTACCCTCATAGAAGGACTCGCATTTCTCGAGTAAACGAAGAACCGGACTAATGTTGTACGGGAACAGGTTCTTGGACACCAACCGATCGATGGCCAGCCGTAGTCTTATCAGTACTGTCATAGTGTCCTCCAACTCGCGGCCGCAACATCTGACAAACTCGATCCAGTTGCGCCTAATGTACTTGAGGAATCGCAAGAGATACAGCAGGAAACAAGTCTCGTTGCTGACCAGCAGATCCAGCAAAACGTCCGGATCGTGCGACACGGCGCGGATGAATTGCACGAAGGTCAACGTAGGACTGAGCATTTGGCCGAGGTCGTTCTGCGGCGGACCGCGATAGAATAAACCTACGGCGACGTCGAGGCAGCAGACCATACCCTCGATCAGGAAATCATCCTGATCGTGAAACATTTGCACGACCCATTGCGACAGCGGCATCTCCGGATGGAAGGGCATCAACGCCTTCACGCACTGATCCAGCTGACGTAGGACCTCGCGGATGCTCCGCTCGATCACTGCCATGTCCTCGTCGAGATCCTCGGCCTCAGAGCCGAGAGACGAGTCACTGGAATCGCTGCGCGTCTCCCGCACTGTCACGGCAACGCTCTTGAGCACTAGCAGCACCATTTTCTGTAGCAGAGGACGATCGCCCTCGCCGGAGCCGCCGCCGAACCTACCGGAGCCGTGACGGTACGGCAACGCGTCGAGCAGACGCCAGTCCTTGACGGCGCGAACGATGAGGTGCGCCAGGGCGCACGGCTCATCCGGCAGGACGTCTTGCAGTGCCAGAGTGCTGCCGTAGCACAGCACCTCGTTGAAGAGCCCGAGCAAGTGTCGCCAGATGATGCCCGGCACGTTGGCGTTAAGTAACACTACGAGATTGTTGAGCTGCGAGTAGAAGGGCTTGGTGTCGATGACGGAAAGGTTGGCTTTCACCGAGATGATGGTCTCCCACAGGTGAAGGAACGTGATGACGACGGACGCGTGTTGCGGCGTGTAGGCCACGAGAATGTCATTGATCTTGGACACGAGAATAGTCCACTTGGACTCGAGCGCCTTGACGCACATAGCCTTGATCGCCGTGCTGTCGAAGTCGCTGATGACAAACGTGTTGCAGCCGGGCGGCGGCACGGACGTCTCCCCGTCCTCCGGGTGTATACTGCAGTCTTTGTGCTCGATCACTCTCTTGACCACGTCCAAGGTGAAGAGCATCTGGCTGGGCGAGTGGGTGTTGACCAGGGACTGCGTGAGCCTCTCCAGCCAGTGTGGATGGTGCGCGTTGTCCCTCGTGACGATGAAGAAGGACGCGAGCACGCGGCTCGCCGTGTACGACACAAACTTGTTGGTCGTGTAGGACAGGTCGATGATCTGAGTGACGATGCCGTGTTCGTCTCGCCCCACCGCGTCGCAAACGTCCGCCACTCGCCTGCACATGACATTCTTGGCGTTCTGCTTGATGGCCAGGTCGAACAGCAGCTGCAGAGCGCTCAGATACTCGAGAATCTGATCCGCGCCCCAGTCGGACAGAACGGCGTAACGGATGTCACCGTCGGCGTCCTCCACCGTGAAGCTGGTGAACGGCTTGCGCAGACAGTTCTCCGGCATATGGCACAGACATCGCGCGAGGAGGCACCTCTGCAGCTCCTCAACGTCGGCGAGATGATTCTTGGGCCCGGCGTTGATATCGATGCGCTGCTTTTTCTTAACCGGCTCCTCCATTATGTCGACAAAAGGACAGCAACGACCATCAACTCGCATCAAGTTAGCTCTCTCATGTAGGTAACGCCGCCGAGGGAGAAGTATCCGAGTATCGAGTCACGTGCATGCTGCGTCAGCCCGTTGTAATCAACAGGTAGGCAGGCCCATTGGGACGGTCTGTTGTGAAAGAAACGTCATATAAATATTTGCGTGAGATTTTCGAACAAAAGGAAAGTTGAGTACCTAAGGCTTATTGTCTACATACACAGTATCACTGAACCATTGTACCCTTTCACACTTTATTTCCCTTGAATTCAACTTTTTTTTACATTTCTTTTACTCAATGATTTGACTTTAATTACAAGAGCGCGAGCTTAAATGTCGCGTGCGCGCTTTTGTACGAGCGCCAAGCTTCCCTGGACGCCAGCGGGACGGCAGGAGCGCGGTAGACGATGACTGGTGTGTAACACCAGAAGCCAGTAGGCAACAGGCGAACTTACACCATTAAATTCCCACCGCGCTATCCTCCGCCGCGGGGACGAAGGTGGGCTGCTTCCTGGTGCCGCGGAGGCGGCTGGATACCCTCCGACGACGCTGCGGGGCCTCCTCGTTGCCTCGTGGATCGGCGTGACGCTCGTTCTCAGGACTGGAGGGAGCCCTCAATGGCAGCTCGCGCGCGCAACGGGGCGAGCGTGAGCCGCGCGGGTAAGGGACGCGCCGCGGTCTCGCTGCCGACGGGCGACGTGCTCGAGGCAACCCCGAGGGAGTTTCCGACGGTCCGGGGTTCCGCGGCGTCGCGTCGCTTCGCCTTCCGTCTCTTCGCCTACGTCCCCGTCTCTCACACACACACTCTCTCTCTCTCTCTCTCTCAGTCGGCCGCTCAGCGTCGCACTCAGATACGGGAGCGACGTTTCTCCCTCCCGGTTTTCCGAGATGCCGCGGGTTAACTCGGGCACGCGGTCGAACTTGTCGGGGGACTCGGCGGCGGCGCCGCCGCGACGGAATCGCTGGCGACTAGGAAGTGACACCCACGGAGCACACACAGCGGCAGCGCTCGCACGGCAGCAGCGGCCACACTCGCTCTGTTGCCACGTATACGACGTGCTACCGACGGCGACGGCGGCGGCGGCGGCGGCGAGACGCGGCGACACGGGGGCACGCTTGATCGGCGATCGGCGACGGTCTAAGGGCGCACGGCGCACGGCGGCAGGGACTCGTCGTGGGGTGTCCGGTATCGGGCGGCGAGACGTCGAGGCCGCGGCCGCGTCGCACGCACGTATTCCGGTTCGTTGGCGTGCCTCTACGGCCGGGCATCGTGCGGAGCCGCGTAACACGGTAGCTGTCCGTCGCGCATTCCATAACGTACTGAGGGGGCGGTACGCGGTGCACCCGCGCGGCCAATCGCGCGCGGACGCGCACGCCGTCGTGCGTGATGATCCGCGGGCGCGAAATACGCCGTTTATCGCGGATAAATGTCCCCCGGGACGAAATGCCGTGCGATAAATAAGCGCGCGATCATCGGCAACTCAGCATCGATCGGGGCGCCGCCGCCCGGCCGAGCGTCGCCAGCGCCCTGGCGGGCGATTCAAATCGCCGCTCGCGATTTGGATTTCTCCTTGGAGAGAACTGCGACTACTGTCCACTTCTACCACGGCAGATTAACTTTAATCTCGGTTTTACTTACTTTTTATCTTTTTCTAATTCTTAGGACTAAAAAAGATAGAAAGTAAGTTAAATTAAAGTTAATCTGCCGTGGTAGAAATGGACATACGGGATGTATGTCCATTTCTACCACGGCAGATTAACTTTCAATTCCATAATTTACTTTAACCGGAATTTAATTAACGATACCCACAATAGGAGAGTTTGTTTTACATAAAACAAATTCTTCTATCGTTAAACTCTGGTTAAAGTAAATTGTGGAATTGGCCCTACGAAAGGTTTCACATCAGCTCGAGTTTCGATTTGCATCTGCGTGACTTTGACTATTGCGCGCATGTTAATTCAAGCAACAAAGTCACGTGGAAATGTAAAAATAATTAAAAATAAATATTTGAGAAACATTTTAAGAACATTGTCTGCTGATTGGGAAGTTGAAATAAGCGAACGGAATAAAGATGAAACAAGTGGCGCGTTTGGCCTAGCAGTGAGAGTGCTAGTCTGTCGAAACGAAGGTTCCGAGTTCCGAGTCAAACCCCGACGTTCCTCAATTTTTCTTACAGTAGTACAGCTTACCGTATGCAGATACACGAACAACATCATCGAGATCCATTCCTTCTTCTTTCAGATTTAACTGGGGCGCCTGATTGCGGGAACTACTGTACGAGAACATTGTCGCGGTAAAGGCTTGGGGTTGGTTTGGTTGGTATTACATGGTCCATCATTCAAGAACAACGGGTACTTTCTTCTTCTTTAACCTGTGCACCTGATCTCTGCTACAATACGGCCAAATAGCGAGTTAAAGCGTTAAAACAGCGATTGCAATATTGTATTGTCAAGAAGAAACGGCGTCTCCAACATTCACATGACTAACGTCCGAGCCGAGGAACTGCTTTATATCTTAAAGTTCTTTAATTATAAGTATGAAGTATTGACGAAACACAATTCAGGTGTAGAAATTGATTTAACAAGTAAGGGTCGTATGCGGGCGATCCGAATGCTCAACTGGATCCAGCTGATGAAAAGTTGTTGTGGAGGAAGATGTCCTTACATCGCAGAATTCATAACGTCAGGAGCGTTTCTTGGCTACGACGGACAGAATATATTTCTAGAACTTAAGGTATTGCTTGGTCAGGTGTTTGCAGAATGAGTATCTGCGTTATGATTCCGATGTTGCTCGTGTATCTGTATAGTATAAGCGACGGGATTCTTCGTTTCGAAAGGTAACACTCTCTCACTGCTAGACCAAAAACGCTCCACATGTTTTTTTTTTACTTGTAGGAAAAGTAATAATAAATTACAGAAATACATTGTTTTATTTTTCTAATATTATTTATTTTAATTTTATTATTAGTGGTGTTGTACGCGCGCTATTAAATTTCACAATTAAATCTCTACATCTTTTTAAGAGAAGAGATTGCTTCAATTTATTTTAATACATTTAATCAGCAGAACAATCTATCTATTAATCAATCTGATTCTATTAATCAAAGGGAATTAAGCAGTAATTAAATGATTAAATAACTAAAATTCTTAAGGTTCGATAATATAAAATAAACAATGAGAACAATAGAGCTAACGAACCAGGATTAGATGTATACACATACAAATTATAATGTATTTAATCAAACAAAGTAAAAAATCAAACAAAAAAAGGAAGGGCACAAAGAAAGTGATATTGAGTTCGTGGAGAAATTTGATGAGAGGCAAATCTCCGATTAGAATGAGCTTGCGCGAATTCAAATATTTAAATGAAATCTGGCAACTTCCGGGTATTAGGGGGGCATGATTTTTAATGCCCTGTCTAGACTGGAGGATGATCCTACTAGTGGCTCATCCGACTACTTTTTTTATGACTAGACTTAGATATGATTTTTACCCGTCTATACTATGTATTCGGATGAGCCACAAGTAGGATCATCCTCCAGTATAGATATAGAGAAAGAGACACGGCATAAGCGGCGTTCTTCGGATTTTTTGAACGGCGTCAAGTTTGAACGCGACGCGAACGTTTCTTCCTTTGAAAACGCTGGTGTCACTTCCGTTTCCGGGATGCGCGCACGTTTTTATCACGCTCTCGTTCTATTTCCGTGTCTCTTTCTCTCTCTCTCTCTTCTTTGCTATATATGCGGCGACCGTCGGAGCGGACTCGGAGCAGTCGGAAAATGGCGTCGTCGAAAAGCCAACGGTGGATGGTAGACTCGGGCATTCTGCGTAAAAAGAATACCGACGAGGAACCGCAGGAGCTGTTGGTGTTCGGATATAGCTGCAAATTATTTCGCGATGATGACAAGGCGAAAATGATTGATCAGGGAAAGCATTTGATACCATGGATGGCCGATAACACATTGAGGATAGACAGGTCCGTTTCTCTAACCTAGACAAAAATTTCTCATCTAGGATATTTGTTCTCATGCATAAGACCACGCACCGTTACGTTTCCCCGTAAAACGACGAAACGTAAAGTAACGACACTGACCACGACCGCAAACAAAAATAATTACAAAAAAAAAGACCACAAAATTCGAAAAAAAAAAAACCTCAAAATACATCAAAACCAAGTACTGCATTTAGAAGCGAAAAAAGAACGGGGTCCCCCTTCTCATCGTTAATCTCTGGATAAGCAAACTGGAGACTGTTTAAGGCTTCCGCAGGTGTTCTCTCAGCTACGAAAGTGTGGCAGCGCGGTTTACGCGCTCTGCACGCGGGTGCTCTGGTGAGACCGTGACGCTTATGGCCGGCCGTCTGTGCAGCAGCAAGGTGAGACACGGCGTTGACAGACAAACGGACCGCTGACGGTCGTAGGTATTTATACGACCGCTCAGCACGGTATGTATTGGCACATTAGACTCGGCTTTGCCTCGGGAAGCGCGCAGGGCGTTGTTACTTACTCGCAAGCTGTATAGTTGTATGGATTCGATGATCTCCTCATGTACACGTTCGAAATTGATCTGTATATTAACAGTATATGACAGGATCACGTCCACGTTTTGTTAGATCTGTATCTGTAAATTTAAAAATAAATGTAATCGAATGTAATTTAGAAACGGTAATCACGGTGTTGCTTAAAATGATTATGTATGCAAGATGTTTGTCCACGTTGTCGCGGTACGTCGATACTTTGAAAGAGCAAAACAGGTAGAAACGTTACTCGAGGCGTCGTCTATAGCTTCCCCGTTCTATTTCAGAGAGATCGCTTTGGTGGGACTTACTCCTTGACTTAATATTTCCAGACGCCGTGGCCAACTGTACATCAAAACACCTAAAACGATATCATCTTCCTTCTCTAACGGTTGTATTGTATGTGTATAGATACGATGGACGTGGGGCACTGGCCGACTTACGGATTCACGAGCCACCACCGGGTGGTTTCGATCAACGGACGATACTTACCGAGGAAGAACTGAAAGTAGAACAACTCTGTGACGAGGAGCGGTATCGGTCCCTTTACAACAATGACGCAGAGGAGTCCATGTATCATGGTAACGTATCTTCTTTCCCGAGAATATTTCGATTGCAATTTTTGAACGCTATTAAAGTTTAATCGCAAATTCGCATTGCAGAAGAGGAGATAAAGAGGTTGCATCAAGCACTGGATTCCGAATCTTCGTACAATCAAGTGGGATATAATTACACTGAAGATGAAAATGGTCATAAAGCTTCCGGCGAAGATTCTCAGAGTCCAAAGCAATCGGAGGGCTCGCAAGAGGAGGATCAGGCATTCGTGCCACCGCCCGAACTGGAAATTCCCGAAGGAATGATCCTGGTAAGATCTCGCTTCATATTTGTCTTATATTCGTGTATTGTTATATTATATTTATATTTGATAACATGATAATATTGTATGTCGATTTTTCGAATGTTTAGCCGGAGACGCAAAAACTGAATGCCATTATAATGAAAACAGCGCTGTTTATAAGTCAACACGGGAGCCAGTTGGAAATCTTGATAAAGACGAAACAGGCAAAAAATCCGCAGTTTGAGTTCCTATCGATAGACACGCCGCTCCATCAGTATTACAAATATGTCCTCGAAGCTATCAAGACTGGAAAATATAATCCCGAAAAGCAACCTGAGAAAGAAGAAACTGGTATGCATATCACTTTCTATAACAAGCGATGTCTTATAGTAATTATATTGAAGTTGAGTTGAAGTAATTGAAGCGACATAAAGCAGGATTTGATTACCCACACCTACTTTGATTCTACTTAGTTTTTCTTACCGTAAGTATTGCCATAAATTTTTGTTAATACTCTAATTGGTAACCTATGCATAATCTATCTTAATAATCTTGAGATGTGCGCGAGTCTCATCATTACCTTTTTTCTCAATGCTAGAACCTGAGGAAGAGTCTGACGAAGATGACGAACCGTACCTGCATCCAAGTCTCGCGTCGTCCCTTAGCAAGATCGAAGCGGTACGTTTTACACGGTACATTTTGTCATTTTGCACGCTGTACATTAATCTGTTCTTAAAAATGCATAAGCGGTCCCTGCGCTCTCATGCAGAAGAATTTTGCGTTCGGGATAATTGAAAATATGAAGATCCTTAGCTGGACCATACTGAATT
Organism: Tetramorium bicarinatum; assembly: GCA_928718305.1. Classification (NCBI taxonomy): domain Eukaryota; kingdom Metazoa; phylum Arthropoda; class Insecta; order Hymenoptera; family Formicidae; genus Tetramorium; species Tetramorium bicarinatum. The sequence goes on from OV788319.1 coordinate 8,501,775, forward strand.
ATTTTTAAGAATGGCGATCTCAAAATTCACACGGGATCACAATAGGATGAAACGTTAATAATAATCTGCAACACTAATTTATGTGTCAAATATTTCTGCTTCCAGGGCTGATTCTGGTATGCATTGGACCTATTCTCATACATTTTTATTTATTCATTTATTGCACCATTTAATACTTTATTTAACTCCTTCCGCGCGCGCGTGCAATATATTAACGATATGCCAAAAATCCAGCAAATACATTATTTAGTATTTTGTTATTAAATGATGAAGTGAACAGAATTATATATGATTAAAATTTGCAAATATATAAAAGAGTTATTAAATTTATTTACTTTTCACAAATGTTTACACGTAATAATATTTTTTTACAATTCGCAATGTACTTTTAAAAAAATATGCTTTTTAAAAGAAATAATTCTTTTACATCTTTTTAAATTCTAAAGTTTACATTTGTAGATATGATATAGATACAATAGCATTCCGAATGTATTGTAATTCCAGTTTTGCTTTAATGGATAGCGTAGAGGATATTTAATTTAGAATAAGCTAAATGCAGAACTATAAGAAATTTTTTTTCCATTTATAGGCACCTAGTATACCGAGCATACAATATAAGCCGTCGGCAGATTGCGCGTACTCCATGCTCGTGAACAAGATCACAGGGAAACCACCACCATCCAAGGCACCTCAAGCGTTAGACCCAACGATGCAGTCAGTACCGTCTGCTGGATACTATCACCCAACTCCACCGCAGGTATAATTCATTATGTTAATATCAGACTAAATAAATAGAAAGTCGGAGCCATTAATGAGCAAACAAAAATGTTGGTATTAAAATTAAAATTTATTATCTACAAATAAAGAATTATAAAATGAAATATTTTGTCTTTACAAAGTCTTCTTTAATCATAAAATTTGATCCGCAAAAATTAACAGAGTTAGAGAACATAAAGAGTGTACTGAAAGAAACATTTTTTAGATCTCGACTCGACCTTTACGTTTTGACAAAAGCAGAAAGCTTATGAACTTGTTTTCATTTAAATAATAGAATATATCGAAAAACATGGTATATCATTTTCTTTATCCTTTATTACATTGTGATACGATGTCTTTTTCCAGAGTTATCCTCCTTATCCTACGCCTATGCAGTACTCACATGGTCCAGTTATATACGGGTCAAACGGACAAATGCAATCACCCTCGCCACTCGCCATGCCAACCATGCCGAACGACATGACCACAACCACATCACCCAAGGAGACACCCACGCCGTTGGTACCATATGGGATACCTGCCCAAAAGCCATTAAGCAGGCCATCTTTTATCGTGCCACCAGCGGATGTTCAAATCATCATCGATAAAATGGCGAGTTATGTGGCAAAGAATGGGCGCGACTTTGAGACGATTGTCAAGAACAAGGGAGACCCTAGATTCAATTTTTTGGAATTGTCGCATCAGTATCACGGTTACTACGCGCACAAGTTAACGGTGTATGAGGGCGCGATAAATCCGAAAGTGTTGACAGAAGAACAGCTATTACAGAAGCAAGAACCACAGGAAGAGAAGCAGAAAAAACTGGAAGAACTGCAGAAGAAGCAACAGCGAATGGAGGAGGTGCAGAAGCGAGTGAAAATGATACAGGCGAAGAAGAAGAACGGCAGTGACACAAAAGTGAAACAGAGCACAGGATCCGCGAAACAGATCACCACTGTTTCATTTTCCATCAAAAAACCGAAAGACGGAGAGAGCACGGTAATCGAGAAGAGAAATGCCTTACCATTGGAAGAGAGCGACGAAGAGATGGAGAGTGATAAAAAAGACACTAACTCCAAGCCTGGTTCGCCTGAAGATAGCACGGCCGATCCGAATTTTTCGATTGCCATTGGAGACAAAGATCCGCCGAAATCAGAAAAGAAACCAAAGAGCGATGACAAAGAGTTGGTGGATTTGACGGACGATATTCTCGAAGATTGTCAGAAAGAAATCAAGCACAAACAGGCGCAGGAGGACAGAATCAAGGATAAGTTGGCAGCGGCTGCGCGAGATAAGTTACTTTCCAGGGAACGACAATTGCAACTCGAGAGAAAAAAGAGAGCTGCTATATTTCTCAGCCACATTCAAACGCCAGCACTTAAGACCGGTTCTACCACGGTGAATCCGAATTCCCGAAAGGACGATTCGGACGAGGTGCACTCCGTGCCATCACCGACCCTCGAGGACAATAAAGATAGATCTTCGCAAGATACGAAGATGTGCGGCAATTCCCTGATGGATCGATTGAAGGGCGCGGACCTGAGCGGCAAGAGATCGCGACAACGCTCCAGAAGTCGGAGCGGAAGTCGCACAGACAGGCACAAACTGCACAAGAAGCACAAAAAAAAGAAAAGTTCTCATCGCAGGTAATTGAAGTTATTGTAATATTGGATGCAATAAGTGTTTTTAACAGCACAAAGCTCAAAATTTCATTTTTATTTAAAGAGACATATTATTCATTGTACTTATTTGTTTGTAGCTAGATTTTATTTTTAACTTGTATTCTGTTAAAATTATTTATTGCTAAGTTTGTAGTCACACTTTTAAAATATCGTTTTTTAAATTGCATTATTATTCATCTCTCATAGTCTAAAATCTTGTTGAAAAGACAAAATCTTATTTTGTCTTTTCAAATTGTCAAATGCACGTGTATATTTCAGCAATTACGATAGCTCGAGTTCATCTCGCTCGCACAGAACCAAGAAGAGCAAGAAATCATCTTCACGGCATAGATCCCGCTCGCGCAGTCCCTCGCACAGGCATCGACACAATTCACGACGGCGGGAAAGCAATACAAGTCATTCAGATTCCAGCTCACCTTGATGACGTCTCCTCGCTTAATTTAAATGTTTACGTCAAGAAATGTTGTATATATACACACATTACTATTACAGATATTATAATCGCGTATTGTGAAAAATTTGATACAACTTTTCGAAAATCATCATGAACTACAAAGAATTTACTCTTTAATTTTTAAATGTGTTTACATGTTTGTAGTCTACCTCTTGCATCTCTTACATGTGTATTGTGTATCTTTCTGTTTTCCATTACGCATTCGTCCAATGATATTATTTTTCGAAGTCGTTTATTTATTTATGACTCAGCTCAACTAATTTATCGAATTCCTATTCCCGAGTGTCTTTTAATTATTCATTTGTACGTAAAAAGAAAAGTTTGGAAAGAAATGTCTCATAAAAAAACTAAGCTTTATATAGTATATGACGTATAAAAATTTCGTTTCTTTAATTTTTCGAAGCCAACTTTTAATACAATAGAATAATTAACATGCAGGTTGCAAATAATATCTGAAAGACAAATTAGTTTTCAAATGTAAAAAATAGTATTATGCCAATATGTTTAAAGAAAACATTAAGTTTGCGATACATTGAAAAAATTCCGATAATGTATATACGAATGTGTGATGAAAAAAGTATATAGATTGTCGTATGAGGCTCGTGATATTATGCAATATCAAAGGTTATCGAATTGGATATTTCCACGCACCGAGCACGATGCAAATGCTACGTTTCTCATTCGTGAAACGCTAACGTTATCGTTTCTTTATCGTTTCGCGTCATTTTACATTTTCGCGCGGCCCAATACTTAAACATCCGAATGCACCACGCGCAACCTATAAACGCGCGGCAATTGAATCCATTTGCCGCGGAATGATAACAATTGTATCATATATTTGACATCATTCGCACGTTGGTTGTGCCGAGTGTCAACCGATCATCATGGCAAACCAATGCGGTTTAACGCGGTTAAACGAACTATTTATAATGTGCGTCACTATTATCAGTGTTACAAATTGCTGATTTATAAGTAGACAATTTAGAAATTTATTTTTAGATGTGCTATTATCGGCGCCCGATTTGTTTCATTGTTTTTCAATTGAAAAAAAGCGAAAATTAGTCGTTCAGTTTCCGTTACAAATTATCAGGCACTCTAAAACGCTTTTCCTATTCATTTCGATCGTCGAATATTTATTTCGACGACTTATTTTTGCTTGCTTTTTAATTTGTTTAGATTTAGAATATTGTTATTATACTATAATATATTATGATTGTATAAATGATAGAATTGTAATATATTATCGTATTATGTTATTAGATCATTTCGTTATCTTGAAATTTGCCGTTTTTCGTAACTGACGTATCTGTTTGAGGGACGCGAATATGAACAAGACATTCATTGAAAACAAATCGCTAAAATAAAGAAATTCCGATCGTAAATTTTTTTCAAAGCACTCATAGAGTCGCGTTATAATTTCTTTCGTCACATAAAGAGCGTCATTCATGTCTGACGATAAATGATATCTTTCAACATCGATTTCAGTCGAATTTCTATATTATCGCGATAATTGCCATATTTTGTTTTTAACGAATTTACTTATCTAAGAAATTAGCTCTTAAACTGCTCGATCAGCATCGGAAATTTTGTCAGAATCTGAAAGCGTTCTTTTAAAGATTTACTTTTAAGCTTTATCACGTGGCGTATTAAAAGGTCGCACTCGACCGATTTGTAAGACGTAACGTAAATCGTTGTGGTGATCGGATAAAAATTCACAATACACTATCCCGATTACGGTATTCGTATTCACGCAATAGTCCGGAATTGTAGAATGTGGAGTGGGGAAGGTGTGATAGACAGCAGCGATGTGATTTGACACTATGCTTGTGATCACCACCACCACCATCATCACCATTTCCACCACCATCGGCGAACCATCAAGCGATACAGGGATCAAGGGTGAATTGTCTTCGACTTTATAAGCTAACTCGCAGTTCCACGCAGGGTAAGACAGACGGCAGTTGTTTTTCGTAAGGGAACACTCGTAATAAGAAAACAGAATGTCCGTCACGACAGCTGTAAGTACATTTCGACTTTGTTTCTGAAAAAATTTCGAATCTCAAGATTTAATAATATAAATAAGTAAAACTACTTATATAAATAAGTAAAACTACTTATTTTTGAGAAATCTCAGCAATTATTTCATAAATTATTTTTCATGACATTTGCTTACACAATTGATTAAAAAATCATTATCTCATTTCTAGTATTTAACAAACAGCTTTGTGTCGCTCTGAATTGCTTTTTCATATAAATTAGTGGGACTCATTGTTGAATGTATAAATCTTTTTTTCAAATTCGCAATTAAAAATTTGTCAGGTAGATATGTTATGAAATTTCTTCCAGAGAGGATTTTTTTACAAATATGAATTTCGCTTGACGTATTTCATGATTCGCGTCTGAAGTTATGTTTAAAATAGAAACCGATAATGCTCCATTACACAATATGTATTAATTGCAATGAGATCACGTCATAAATCTCATACGTAAAATTTCGGTATAAATAAATATGTAATCCATTTTCCGTGTATTAGATCGATAAGCGCTTACGCACAGTAAAGCTAGATTTTTCCGTATCGATAAAATTTTTCCGTAATTTCTCAATACCTCTCATAATTGACAAATAAAATTATGATTTTAAGTGTTTTTATACAGAATTACAGATATTCTTGAAACAGAATATTGTTAAACTTTAGGAGCACCAAGTTCTTCTTTTGATAAAAAAGATAGGAAAGATAAGGAAATAAAAAAATCATATAAACTTAGATTTTTTCCAGTTTATTTTTATATAGAATAAGACAATATAAAGGATACACAGTATTATATTTAATTTTTAAAAAAGCGTTAATCTTTTATTTTACTTCATATAGTAAAAACCATCGAATGTTGCAATCTGTTTTTTACAATGCTTTTGAGTTTTATAATTTTTATATTTTCTGTCTCACATACACACACACACACACACACACACACACACACACAAACAAACAAGAACTATATGATCATCATAAAACAAAAAATATATTACGAAGGATATTTAGTGAAGGACTTTATTTTTCCATTGAAAGTATATACATACACATCTAAAAAATTTTGAAATATATAACATTTCTATAGTTATTAATTTAAATAGGTCATTAACTAAATCCATCAATTTCTTCATGCGAAGGAAAAATATTTCACTAACGTGAATCAATGTTCATTCAGTTTTTCTTGTATAATATAATAAATATACATATATTCAATAACACAGAACTTGGTGACACATAATATATTTTTTCGTAATAAATGTTTTTACTCTATATACTTTTACATATAATACAAACGTTTATTAATAATAATTATTAATAGTAATGGTAGTGCTACCGGAAGTTATAACTAAAAAAAATCAAAAGCAAAATTGAAAGCAGGAATATTTAAAAATTAAATTTTTTAAATATAATTATAAAGTAGTTAGTACAATGTTATAGATTGATTTCTTACAGCAACAAAGTCGTGGTCATACTACCCTGCTGGACCCGTCGGAGCAGCTTCGACCTGAGCCGATATACGCTGGGAAGCTGCAAAGTGAATTTCGCAACTATGATGTAGATTCCGAAGATCCCATTAAAGAACGAGTCCGCAAGACTTACGAAGCAATGCACACCAACCAAACTGTCGAATTTGTAAAATGTTAGTCAAAACGAAAAACTAAATACAATTATATTGAAATTATATTAGGTATATTAATTATAATTACAATTGGCATTTATTTGGCGATAAATGGATAGAATTAATTAGAACAGACGAAAACATAAAACAGAATCATGAATGAGAGAAAGTTTATCTCCAAATAATTTGCAGGAGTGAATTTGTATCTTATTTGCACTGCTCCGGATATAATTAGAAAGGGGATAAGATAGAAATAACAGAATCGCTTTTTCTGCAGCTCGCATGAAAGATTGGCTTCAATTCAATAAATTCAAAATGACGGTGAAAGACGCCCTGATCAAACTAAACGATCTCGTGGACGAGAGTGATCCGGACACGAATTTGCCTAATATCGTCCATGCGTTTCAAACTGCGGAATCCATCAGAGAGGAACATCCGGACCTGGGCTGGTTCCATCTTACAGGATTAATTCATGATCTTGGCAAGGTGAGATTAAATATAAAGTTTTATAAGAATACCTCTCAGTAAACTTAAAATATGAAATTATAGATTATAAAAAAATCACTTTGAACGTAAAATACTTTTTTTTAAGTGTAAGACTCGAGATTTCTCATTTCCTTTTTTTTTATTCGCTTTCTTTTCTACAATTATTCTCCTAAATTTTTGTGCATATGCTTCAGACATCTGAATATTTTTTCCAATAATGTTATTTCTAAATGTCTGTATAGAGAGTTTCTTTTGAGTCTCTGACTGTTCTATTATTCTTGACTTTAAAGTATTCGACATTTCGTCAATACTTTGTCTATTCAAACTTTGATTTACTATAATTTGACATCGATAAAAAATGTCAGTTTGCTACATGAGTTTTTTTCTGTAGTGTCCTTAATAGTAGATATATTTGAAAATTTCATTTCATTTCTATTATTGTTTAACCTTTTTATGATAAATTTGATTATTGTTTCCAATACGTTTATCTCATAACTTGCTTTTTCACTTTTTTTACGATTTTAGCTACCCGATTTATTGGATTCAGATGTATAACAAATATATTATTATAATCAAATAACAAATAACTGTACATTGTAGGTAATGGCATTTTACGGAGAACCCCAGTGGGCGGTGGTGGGTGACACATTCCCTGTCGGTTGTGCCTGGGGCGATTCCATCGTATACAGAGCGACGAGCTTTGACAATAATCCCGATAGTAAAGACTGTCGTTACAAGTACGTTCCAGTTCTTTTGGTTTTTTTTTCATGAATAACGAAAATTTCTATTATTAAAAGATATTATTAAAAAATCTGATATAAAACAGATATTTGTTCAAAGTACATGACTAATTGTGCATTTATGTAAGTAAGGAGAATACATTTATTACACGCAGAGTTCCAAGAAAAATTTCAACGTTAAGTTAGTCGCAGAATTTATATAGTCTTAGGACGATGACGTGTAGGGACAAATTGAATATATTATGACTAAACAATTGGGGATATTTTTGTTGCAGTACAAAATATGGCATGTACAAACCTAAGTGCGGAATATCCAATCTGATGATGTCATGGGGCCATGACGAGTACTTGTACCGTTTACTCGTGCACAACAAGAGCAAATTACCGAAGGAGGCTTTGGCTATGATCCGTTATCACTCCTTTTATCCCTGGCACGCTGGTGGCGACTACATGTACTTCTGCACCCCAGAAGATATGGAAATGATAAAATGGGTTGTAGAATTTAAGTAAGTTGAATAATTTGAATGTGTAATAAAATAAAGATATAAGAAATTAAGTAAATAATTATCGATTCCATTAAATTATTACAAATTACAAGAATTATCTAATTTATAATAGAATTTGAATATAAATTGTATTATATTATTAGAGTTGGAAAGATGTATCATTGGTGATTAATTCGATATAAAAATTTTGCAGCAAATTTGATCTTTATACTAAGAGCAATGCCGTTCCGGACATTGAGAAACTGTGGCCCTACTACGAGAAATTGATCGACGAATACATCCCCGGCGTAATCGAGTGGTGATGGTCCTTTCTGCTACACGTGTTCGTAATTCATATGGGGTATTTTAAATAATGATTATTATATGCAAGTAATATTTTATTATTTTATTATTTTTAAGAGCTATTTTATCACTAAATATATACATATCACATAAGGATTTTATAATTTTAACGAAACTTTAATTATCTAAATTAGTATTATTTTATTAAATTATGATATTTTTATGATATATAAATTTTCGTCACACATATGTATATATATATATATATATATATATATATATATATATAAATATAAAATATGTATATGTATTATATGAGAGAAAGGAGCAACTGAAATATAAGTTAAAGAATGTTGAATATAAATAAGGAGTAGTAGTAGTATAAGATACATATGGATAGATATAATAGTCCCTAATGTTACCTAAACTTCCGTGATTTTCGACTGAAAATGAGATATGCGGGATGAAGAGCCGTTAAGATCATTCGCGTTAACACGAAGTCACGCGTTATCCCTAAATTTAAATAAATCAAATTAAATATAATTGAATATAAACAAAATCAAATTCAATGATTGTGTGATCAAAAAATCTAGGATTTACCACATCTCTTGTTAAATATAATTTGAGAGATTTTGAAAGAGAATCCGACATCTCTTTCTCTCCCACGTCACAAGCTATTATACAACATTGATCTGATCAACGCAGTCTTCCGCGATTTTCGCGCGCGGTTCGGGAAGCGGCCGTGCTTACGCACGTTCCGAAAATTCGCACGCGCGGCTTTCCAAGCGCATAAAATTGATTAAGCTTACGCGCTGCTCGGCGCGATGATAAAGATCGCGATTGTCCCGATTAGATGAGTAATCCGTCCGTTAAACGGTGTGCGCGAAGGGGAGCTTGACTCACGCGGGCCGGCCGATACTTCGAATGAAGAATTCGTTCTCCAGGAACTGATTCGCTCATTTTCATCGCTCGGAAGGCAAGTCACCCACTGAGAATAATCCCCCGTAATACAAGATTATTTCAAGGATAATCAATTCCATCTGAGAATCAAAATTATTTCGTTATAATCTGTTATATTGAAAGAACAAAATAATTATTAATACATGTATCTATAACGATCATAGGCAGGCTATTATTACAGCAAGAAATGCATTTAGCGAGTAGACTGATATACCCTGTTGAAACGTTAGAGTGTATTTTATAAATTTATCTCATCCGTAGTACATATATATATATATATATATATATATGTAATAATAATGTAAATGTATAAAAAGTTTATATATACATATATATATATAAATTTTCTTATTATATTTAAAAGAATAATCCAGACCATGGTTAACGAAGTCGAAGGTGATATAGCGACACGAGCAGCGGGTTTTCCCTCGCGCTGTCACGCTTATCACGAATATATTACGAATACGATAGAAGCTAAACTTTCGGCGCATGCGGCCGTCCATGTAGAGCTACCTAGGAAGTTTTCAATAAACCGGACAATATACTGTGCTCCACGACCCCGACAAACTGGCAGCATCCCGCATCATCATAATGGAGCGTAGCCTCTTTATCGCGACTACGCGACATCTCGTCTTGCAGTTATATTTTCGCGTATCTCGGCCTTCGCGCTGCGTCCAGAAGTTTTCAGATTGTACCCGCGTGATACTACTTACAACACGTAAAACACGTGAGAGCGGAGAAACCAGGACAATAATGTAAAGGCAAGAGAGCTTGTTTAGATATTATAATATTTTCGGAGATAATTGTAGCTAAATTCGCGTATGACCCAAGGAAATTGCAAGACTTTGAAGGGACCTCGATGTATTTTTTCATTAAGCGATAAAGAATAATTTTTTTCACTGCAATTTAACATCCGATTTCAATCTGCTTTTTAGATTGTTGTAATTTATTAAACTACTATTATCTGATGAAGGGGAAAAGGCCCTGTTAAGAGCGCCACTGTGATCGCTAAGTAATCCTTATAATCGTCTTTTAAATCATTTATGACCGTTACATCCTTATGAATTTATACAAGATGACCTTTATGGATGAATATTCATATTTAAAGAAGTAGTTATACTCGATAACCTTTCGGTAAAAGTTACAAGGAATTAATCCGGCGGCTCTCTCTCTCTCTCTCTCTCTCTCTCTCTCTCTCTCTCTCTCTCTCTCTCTCTTCCTCTCGTTTTCCATACCTGAGCGCGACAGGCTTGTTAACGAGCGGATTGATCGATTATTTCGTATGGGGTAATTGTCGGTTGTGTTTAACAAGCGAATGTGCACACAAGGTGCACGTAAGGCAAGAACATACATTCTAATCTCATTATTTCGCAATCACAACGGCGCGCACGCACAACGCGTTGAATTTTATTTATTTCGTAGGCGCACGCCTCTCGGGGTCCCGAATTAGTCTCTAATTAATCCACGCCAGAAGAAATTGATCGCGACAAATCACTCCGTTCTGTGGGCGATAGATAAATATTCATGAGTCGGCTCCGTTGCGAGAGACCCGTCCTAAATTAGGGAGCTTATTTTTCTTAATCGTCATCTATCGTGTAATGGGAACAGGAGGGAGGGATCTCGAGAAGGAAATTTCGCCTCTCCCATGTTTCTCCCGACGCGTAATATCACGAGGTCGTGCCTCGCGGTGAGTTCTTGCGATCTCGCACGCTGCCGCCGCCGCCGCGTACGTGATCGGGTATCTGAAAGGCCGTTATTGTTTAATTAACGACTACGCGCCTCGTTAACGAGGTGGAATTATTCCGGTGTATCGCCGCCGAGCCGCAGCTTATTAACAAATCGGCCGATCGACGCGGCCCGCCTCGCAGGATAATTGTCGGCTTTCTGCATCGTGGCGGCGACTCGTGCGTTCCCGCGGAGATCGCGAAGGGAGAAGGACGACTGGCGTCCCTTCACCGATCTGGGACGCGCGCCGCGATGTAATATAAAAGGCCGACAGGTCGGCGTGGTCATATAGTTACTCAACCTGAAACGGGGTTACATCGATCTTCCAATGCGTGGAGGCGTGTAACCGTGAAATCGCGGACACATTCGATCGCATATATATATATATATATATATATATATATATATGTGTGCGTTCACATACGAGAGGAAAGTACGTTATTATGTAAGAGGAAAATACGTTTTCGCGCAAATGGGAGAGGCGCGACATGCATTTCATTAATTTCCGCGTTTAAACTTATTATACGTGAAAACGTAATGAAAGTTGGAATAATTTTATGGAACTATTAACGTGCTCGTGAGGAGATGATCTAAGTTAATAAAAGATATTCACGTTAATTCTTGCTTCCATTTTAAAGAGATTAGGGGATTTAGGAGAAATTTGGAAAGCAAATTGCGTTCTAGGATTTCATTAGAGAAAGCAAATTGAGTTCTAGGATGGAAGAAGCTAATCGAGGAACGTATCAATTTATAAAGCGAGAAATGCAAAAAATAGATGGAACATTGAATAAATCAAACGTAGGAAAAACTGTATGAAATTAGAAGATCTGTGATTTTACGAATTTAATTTTCCTAGCATCATGAAACTTTTTTACAACTTCTTGTACAGAAATGATTCTATCGGTTACGAAAAGAATCGGTTACATTGGCAGTAACATGCATCCCGATAATTTTTCACAGCGGTTTCTCATAAAGATTTCGAGGCAGGGCGGGATCGTATTCGTTACTTCGTCCGAAAGGGGCTTCTTTATTTTTAGTGATCCATCAGTATTCATCGTGCCTCTTGCCACCACGGAATTTCGATACGCGCCTCTCGCAGCCCCGTTGACTTCCGGTTGCGTCGCGTGGCTTCCCCACGGTGCTGCTCTTCTTTCCGCCGGGACTGCCGCGCGATTCTCTCGCCGTGGATTCCTTGGTCCCACTTGGTCCCACTTGAATAAAATTTGAAAATATATTCTCATAGAAACAATACTCTTATAGTAAAATAAAGAAATTTTGAATACATTGTTATTGATATGATACAAGAGTAGGTAATCTTTGTTATTAAAATGAACATAATTCAATTAATATCCAATTAGTAACATTAACTTTTAATTAATGCATGATTATTAGTATATTAATAATATATAAATAGATTAATATATTATTAAAATTAATAATTGAATTATTATTAATAACTCACTTAATTTTAGAAAAAACTTTACAAGTACAACATCCATAAACTGTAATCATTAATTAAACAATTCAAAGTTATATTTTGATTGATTAATTTCTCTCTATTCATAAAAAATATAAATTATCATATATATTAGCACATAAATATCAAATTATCATATAAATTAGCATATAAATTATCAATGATGATACTATATTAATGACTATGAATATAATCTTCGTCATAAGTATCTCTCATAATGTAATCTTAGAATTGTGACGTCTTGGACTTTTATACTTCTTTCGCCTCCCCTCACCTCCGCGCTCGGGGGGTTGATCGAGCGAGCGAAGAGATAGAGGAATCATGACAAAGCGTAGGTGGGAACCGATGGATCGTTCCGGGGCACTCCTATGGACGCAGGTGACTTACCTGGAAGTCCAATTAGAGGCGATTCCGTGATGGGGAATGAGCGAGCGAGCGAACGAGCGGCTGCGAGTGCGCATATACGCGGGACGATCGCGATCGCGAGAACGAGAGAGGAGTCCACCCACCCACCTAGCCCCCCGCTGGGCAAACGCCGGAGCTGCGTGTCGGCGAAATTGGCTTAGTCAGCGCGGCCACATTACGGGGCATTACGGGACATTAACGGGACGGTCATTGTGGCCAGCATCAGCCCGGCCGCGTGACGCCGACGTCCGTGTGTCTCTCTGTACCCCCGTGAAACCCGACCGCGGCGCGATGTGGCGGAGAAAGAAAGAGCGGGGAAGCGTAGCTGTAGGTCACGTAGCTCGTGAATCATGCAACCTTACCTTTACCTCGTAAGCGATCGCGACTTCTGAGAAACCGTCGGCCGCGCGCGGGTATATGTGCACACGGACGCCCACGCGACCCCACGTAACCGAGACCCACACACGGCGCCCGATTCTCCGATACCCGCCTCTTCTGTACGCCGGCTGTCCTCTCCCTCTCTCTCTCTCTTTCTCTCTCTCTTTCTTTCCCTCGGCGTGTCCGCGACCTCCGGACAGCCAACCCTCGCCGAAGGTCGCCAAGGCCTCGAGCGGTGCAACGAGGTGCAGCGTGACGGATGCTGCTCGGGAGATGGGGAGAACACCGCTCTCGTAGGAACTGAGATTCGCGGTAATCGGTAGAATGTAGTTCCCGGAACGGAGATTCACAGGACCTTAACTCCCCGCGGAGAAAGTCGTGGGTTTTTAGAACGGAATTCGCAGAACTGTAAAAGTTAGAGACAGGAGTTACATCTTGAGTTAAATAATGCAATTGGAACTTGAATTAAATAATGCAGAGGGAAAAAATTGAATTATCAAGATTAATATTAAAAAGAAGCATAGTGCAATTATATTTTTCACATAAAATTGAGATTCGGGATTAAAATATCAGTTTGTAAATTCCATAAAAAATCCCGGTGAAATTACATGTTTTAAAGTTATCTGGACGAAAAGTTTGATATGTACTAAAAAATCGATTCATAATGAAATTATTTAAGTGATAGAAGAAAGATATAGTACTATTTTGTTAAAAAGGAACGCGTAACGTCACGAATCATCAACGTGCTCGGACAAAATACAATGTAAGAGTAAAACTTTGGGAAATGTAAATTTGTAAAGGTGTCGTAAATCTACAAATAATATCTGCGATACTAATCTGCGGATAATTTACGGCAATTTGCCTCCACTTTCCATTTAACGGTACTACGGCTTAATAATTCGAGAACGTTTCGCAGGTAAAGAGCATCTTTTCTGACCTGTCTTTGTTTCAAAGAATTCGAGATAATCGTCCCCGGCCCCTTTCGCACGCCGTTAACGTGAAATATAATGTGACGATGAGGAGATAACGCGACAGGTGTCCCACAATGGTCGAAAAAGCGGAGATCGGAACCGATATCGGCGGCCGCTTCGACATTTGCGCCCGAAAATGCGGAGTGAATTTTAACGATTTTCCGACGGCACATACTTAATATTTACAATTGAAATCAATATCTCGTCTGCAAAGAAATAGAGCATAGAAACGTCATAGAAACGTATTTTTAGAAAAACATCTTAAATATATTACAATGCGATATAATATACAATGCTGCATATGGCGGTAAACTGTATTATTGCAAACCATTATTAATCGTTTCTACCGTTTTAGCTTCCGTGACGGTTCTGGCGAAATTCGTGTGGGAGAGTAAACGCGGGGATAATGCGTTTTAATTTAGGAAAGAGTTGGAAGGACACGCGTAGTGTCCTAGGACGCGGAAATACGCGGGGGTAGTGAGGTATGACAGTAACAGTCCCGCAACATCGGAGCGGCCGTTCTTTGTCCACCTACCTGAGTGCGATTACTCTTCACGCTCATTATCCGCCCGTTCCGCGAATCCGCAGGTTTCCCCGTAAAATGCGTCATAGGATCGTCGCGAATTACCGTCGGCAGAAAATGTAACGACCCGTACTCCTTCTTCTTTTTTTCCTCCTCTGCTTTTTATTAATTTGACAGTTCCGGCAAAGCAGCTCCCGAGAATATTTTCCCACGAGCTGGTTTTATCACCGCCGCAAAACACGCAGCGATAAGTTTCCTGTTTTCCTGCTCGGTGTTCCCCCATCCCCCTCCCGCGCGAGATAATATTTTGCATTATCGGATACAAAAGCAAAACGTCATTCCTTGCGTGACTCAGGAATAGGTGCCCAGATGACAAAGTTACGCCGTTAATATTCATCAGTGTTACAGTGTTATCTCGATTTTTCAGAAACAAGAAATGTAGTGTTATATGTAGTGCTTGCAATAATTTCCCGACTCTACTCGCGTTTAGATATGCGTCATTAGGTTTATTTATACTTTAATTAATTAATTATTACATTGCAGATTCTGTCGCCTTCTGATATAAATAATTAGCGTTACTTCAGACGTGTAATTGCAGGCATATATCATTGTCATCGTAACTACCGCAAGATTCGGGTTCCATCAGCTAATGCTTCCTCGGAAACGTCAGCGCCTTTCGAGTATCGCCGGCTCTCCATTCATTATTCTAACGTTCGCGTTACCGCATTACAGTTCACGATAACACCGGCGCGGCGTCATGTCAGACGTGTCAATCCGCCGCTACGCCTACTTCCGAGAAGCGGCCCGTGTGTCCCCTGCCCCTACGACAGCGACTGCATACCGGTGTAAGTACTCCCCGGCGAGGTCGGCGTGAGTTATGACATATTTGCGGTCGAGGATCTCCTACCTACCTACCTCTAACTACCCTGCGTCGTGTAGGAGAGACCTTTCTCGCCGCAACCCGACGAGGCACACAGTCTCGATAAGTCTCCAAGATCCTACATACACGCGCACGCATGCACACGGACGCCCGTGCATAGCCGTGATCGTGCATTCCTGATGTCTTCCTTACGAGCGGATCACCGGCCGGACCCGTCTCTCGCCGTTAGACCGCTCTCACACCTGCGATCGTTTGTAGACGTCACGAACGTTTAAGGCCCATAAAGCAGCGTCAAGTCAGTGTATTTATGTGTAGATATTTTTCCATTGTGGAAAGAAGTCCGTCTGATAGCGTCCGTAAACACACATGCCAAAGATTAAATACGTGAGATTAAAAAATATATATATATACATAAAACGATATTAATTAATCAATCTAAATATAGTTTTAGATTGTTTAATTAATAATTGTGAGATTCATAGATGTTATATTTATAAAGTTTCTTCTAAAGTTGAAGATTTATATTTTCTCTTGAAACAATTTAAGAATTTTTTTCGTTGAGAAATGCGAATACTTTTCACAGAAAGAATTGACCAAGTTAATTATATCTTAATAAAGATCTAATATATATTCAAATTTAATAATTTGTTAAGGATAGAAATCTATGGTTTCAATAGCGATTTATTTTTTCTAAGATGTTCACTTGGATTGTCTTGATCTTGAAAGATTTTGCGAGCATGAATTACTTATATAAAGAAAGAAATGTTCCACTACCCTACGATCGATGATCGCGGGAAACTGTGTGGAATCAGCTTTACGTTCCGCTGGAAGAAAGACACGTGCATCTCAGCCCGATATCCGTAACGGACAGTTCCTCCGAAGAATTGTTATAAATATTATATTACATAGAGAACAGTTGGCAATTAAGGTAAAACGGAGGAGTTCGGCGAAGTCATCGGTGACGGTGATTAAGTTTTTAGACTGCTCGCGCGCGTTAGAGATTTTATTGTCAGCCTCTCGGGGATTTCCACGGAGATCGCAAAGAGTCCCCACGGCACGCCTCGCGACGCATTATCTCGACTATTATCCGGAATCTCGCTAATGTACCGAGATTAACGGATTATCACGCGAAAATCGCTTCGCTTCCGCGAAAAAGGGCGAGGGATTCGCACGTGGCGCGCTCGCGCGACCGTAGCCCCGGTATCGATCGGCGATTTCCGGGAGGTGACTTCATTCGGGGATTCCGCCGCGGTCACGCTTTCGTTTCACCTGTGTGTACACCTGACGGGGGAGGGACAGAGAAAGATAGGGAGGGATAGAAAATAGTCAGGTATTACCACCCACTCTTACACACGTGAGAGGGAACTTGGACTCCCGTTAGGAGGACTCGCGTAAAGCCCAGATCGTCATGTCCTCGCACAGCCGATCGATTCCCTCGGTTCTTTTTTTATGATTGATTTTCCCGCTGACTTTCTCGCTGATTAACAACCTGGATGCCACACGGTGTCTGCCGGACGAAAGGCCGCGAAACTCGCCTCGCAATAAACTCTTTTACCGGCTTCTCTGAGGAAAGTTAATTACAAAAAAATTAGAAAA
Organism: Tetramorium bicarinatum; assembly: GCA_928718305.1. Classification (NCBI taxonomy): domain Eukaryota; kingdom Metazoa; phylum Arthropoda; class Insecta; order Hymenoptera; family Formicidae; genus Tetramorium; species Tetramorium bicarinatum. The sequence goes on from OV788319.1 coordinate 8,519,247, forward strand.
ATTAGAAATTAAATATTTATTTAATCTCTCGATTTATTCAACGCGAGAGTTAAAAATGCATTCTCGCGAAAACTTGTGTTTTTTTTTTATTTTATTCTTTATTATTATAATCTTCTCGGCGAGATTGTTAACGTACGGGTCTTTCTAAGAGCGAAAGTTCGCGTTAACTCCTTCGAGCAGAATCTCGCTCCGATCTACGTTTGTCGCATCCCACGGAGAAATCTCCGATTCTGCGAAATCACCTCCGCAGATCTTGAATCTTAATCGAAACGCGAGAATCGAGATGTCGCGAGACGTCGTTTGTCTCCCGTCGGCGGAATTCTCTCGCGTTCTGTACAGATTTTAATGGAAGAAGGTCGTTGTCGCGGAAGATAAGTGGCAGAACCTGACGAAAGCCAGCGTTCGTTATCACCGGAAGAAATGGAACTTTAACGAGAAAATCGAAGGCGCGCGCGGGGTTACGCGATTAGAATAATCGCGGGTCGGAGGTCATTTGTATAATTCCTATCTCACACCTCCGCGGGGACGGGATCAATTTCCTGCTTTGATTTCCATTTTCGGAACTCTCCGTCTCTGCTTCTCCTTCCGCTCGTGTCTCGTAATTAGACTTCAAATAGTGAATTTAACAATTACGCAAAGAGAGGGGAAGATGATGAGAGAGTTCGATCGCCTTATACTCCGTCTCGCGTAATTGAAATTTAAGCGTCGATGCACTTAAAGGCATCGCGACGCGCTAGAAGGTACATAGCTCTTAACAACTCTAGCGATACCAAGAGTATCGAAATTTGATCAACGATCTAGATTTAGGACGAAAGATTTTTTTTGCCGTAGAAACAAGATAATTAGCATCTCAACAAAAGTGAAGAGATGAAAGAAGGAATTCGGGACAGCGATAATCCATCGAAGAAGAAAAGAAGAAGAAGAAAAGTGTAGTCCAAGACGAAGAGACCGCAGAAGACGAGACAATGTAATAACAGGAGAATGGAGACGTGACAGGAAAGAAGGAGGAGAAAGAAACGGAGGAAAGGAGAGGATCACTCGCTCGAGTCGTTGTTTCGGATCTCACTCGCCGGCTACCACCTTCGGGCAGTCGCACGAAATTCCGAGAAGCGCCGGCCCTTTACCCGGCCCGCCGCGAGGAGACGAGTTCTGCGATCGCGAGGGAACGAAAAAACCGGGGGGGGGGGGGACACTCGAGACGGGAACGGAGACGGACTCGCCACCGGATATCTCCAGATGGGATTCGACGACAGGAATCGAGAGAGTCGTCAAATGTTACATATTCTCGTCCTTCGAACTCGTTTTGTGCGAGATTTCTTCCATCTTAAGTAATGTGTAAGTATTACATATCTCATCTTTAGTAATGTGTTCTGGTAATTTTATTGCCAAGATTTTAATAATGAAGGAATAATTTCTTCATTCTTTTGAAAGAAAAAAATGTACACATAAATTTACATTGGAAAGGTCACATTTTATTTAAAATTATATATTGAGAGAAAAATATAGTTACTTTTGGACCCAACCATAATTTTATAATATTTCTAACAATAAATATGATTAACTTAACTATATGCATCATTATGTTAATTATCATTAGAAATACTATAAAAATTGTGATTGGGTCCAAAAGTAATTGGTTTTCTTTTAGTGTAGAAAATTAATTACAATTTTTAACGATAAGGTAATCATGATCTTTCTGTAATTTCATTTTTTTTTTAAGAAAAAAATGTACGTACACTTTCCATGTACGTTACATGGAAAGCTCACATTTTATTTAAAATTATATAAAAAATTAATTACAATTTTTAATGATAGGATAATCACAGTTTTTCTATAATTTCTCATTTAAAAGAAAATATCACATGAATGCATATTTCTATTGCGCGTACGAAGAGACGTTTTATCAAATGCATTTATCTCTTCATAGTCATTAGCTCGGCGTAGACGTGAAATCCGGACGTCCTTTGAACGCGTCCCAGGAATCGGGATTGCAGAGATGATCGGAAAAGATGAGGTCCTACGCGCGTCGCGTGTTCCACTCTACGTGGAAAACACGCTCGTATTCACCCCATTCGGGCGACACCTTCGACGCTCAGCGTCGGCTCGGCACCGCTCGGCTCGCTCGCTCCCCCAGGCGCTCTCGCTCTCGCTCTCGCTCTCGCTCTCCTCGCGCGCGCATCGCGCGGCGCGCCGCGGCGGGAGCGGACTCGCTGGATATATACATGCACACGCGATATCATAGCGGCGAGCAGTCGACACGCGGCACTCGTGCGAAGCGGGTCTCTCCTCGTGCTCTCCTTCTGCGTTCGGGGGAGAGAAAGGAACAAGAGAGAGAGAGAAAGACTCCGAAGTGTTTCAGCTCATCTTCGATCTTCCACGCGAGATTTTGGGCGGCGCGGAGCGAATTCGCGAGGATTACGTGCCAACGATTAATAGCAATCGATCTCGATCGTTCGTTGCATCCCGCGCGATGACGTCGCCGCTCGCCAACGGGAGGAGGAAGCACGTCGTCGAGTCTCGCCGTTGGACAACCGGCTCGTAGAATGCCGCGCGTCGGTTCCTGAGGGATCGATCGGAGGCCTCGCTCGATCGCGAAACACAAGACGCACCTGTTTTCTCTCTTTTTCTCGGACGTGTCGCCTAACTTAACGAGGACGACACGCGCGAAGAGATACGCGGAAGTAACCGGAATAAGCCGGCGCCAACCGAATCCGGGAATATTAATCGTCTCGTCGAAGGAATCGGAGTCGCAACGAGCCGGCGAAAGGACTCTGACAGTACCGGAAGATAGACGGCGAAGTTTCCGAGGTCGAGCAGACCGGCTATGGGCGAGTTCCCAATAATCCCTTCAAGTGGTATCACTCGCGACAGCGCAAGGACGGACGGCCAGGAGCGAGCAACGACGACGACGACGACGACGACGACGACGACGGCGGCGAGTGGTGCGGAGGCGCGATCCAGCGCTGCCGCCGATCGCGAGCGTCGATTTCTTCGCGCGTCGAGGGTGCCCGATGCCGGGCGCGCTGACGCGACGCCGGTCGATCTCGTCGTCGCGCGCCGGCGGCGTCGGGACGCCGCGGCCGCGCGGCCACGCAGAAATACGTGGCACGCGGGGTGCAGGGGCGAGGTCGCGACAGATCGCGACCCGAGGAGCGACGACCGGAGCTGCGTCCGCGGCGCGGCACACTCGGCCGGACTCCGGGATGTCGGGATCGTCGCCGGCGACGACCGTCGCACTTGTTGCGTCCTCCCGATCGACGCGGCCGCGTTTCTCGCGCGGCGCAGACGGCGCGTTAACCTCGTCGTCGCGAGACCCGTGGAGGTATCGGTGGATAGTATTACGACGGGGCGAGATGGATTTCTCGAGATTCCACACGTCGCTACGACGGATTTTTCCACATGCAACGCCGCCGGATCGCCGACGATCGGAGAATCGACCGACGGCGGCGTGAACACGGAGAATCCTCGGATTGATCCTGCCAGGCTGACGGAGATCAGTATCGTCGAGTCCTCGTGCAAGAAGCGGCCGTGCGTTCTCGCCGAGGAGGAGGCGGTGCGTCGAAGGAGTACGTCGTCCGCGTCGCGACTTCCCGCGAAAATCGATCCCGGTGGAGCAGCGTGGCGGATGAGAACGGACACGCGTTGGAAATCGCCGAGCATCGTCCAGCGAGCCCTTCTGCTGGGACTGCTCGCGACGAGCCTGCTCTGCGACGCGGTGCTGGCTGCACCGCCGTCGTCGTCGGTTCTCGATTACGGGAGCGTCGAAAACGAGGAGCTGGCGACGTCGAGGAACGGTCTCGGTGACGACGAGCTGGAGATTATCAGGAGGAGCATCGTGCAAGGCCTCGGGCTCCAGAGGATACCTGATGCTTCGAAGGTGAGCTTTGTCGACCGGCATCCGGCAAAACTGCGAAAGTATCGTAACTGCAGTCTTCGACTTTTTTATTTATTTGTTCGATTATTTAAAAATGATAATTTTTTAGCTGTCAAGCCAGGAATTAAAGAAGAATTAAAATGAAATATTAAATTATAATTACACTGAGAGAAAAATATAGTTACTTTTTGCCTCAACCACAATTTTATACTATTTTTAACGACAATGTTTAACATAATGATGCATATTGTTAAGTTAATCATACTTATTATTAGAAGTATTATAAAATCGGGCCCAAAAGTAACTATATTTTTCTCTCAGTATATTATTAAAATTAATTATATATTACATCAATATCAATTTATTTTTAGATTTTGTATTTACCAAACATATAGACATACGCTTAATTGCTATTGTAACTGGTGAACAGAATAGTTTCTGGAGAAGGGAAATGTCACGAAAAGAACGTTACGGAAATATTTCTCCTGAAAATTTGCAGTTACGATACTTTCCGATCCGTTAGTTCCGTCAGTATGGGTGATACGAAGAGAGAACGAATGACGAGAATATATATGGTGTATTGCGAAAGCACGGCGCTGCGTTTAGATGTCGTAAATCGATGCAAAAATATCATCGAAGTATAAGGCGTTCCAAATTCCTCGCACTTTTATGATTCGCGGATTATTTCAATAAATTGAATTTTTCCATGAATAAAGATCGGTCAGGCAATAAAATCTTTTTGAAATTACAAGCCTGACGGAGCTCAGCGACGCTTTTGCGAAATAGCCTTTGGCGCTGCGCGTGGATAACGAAATCGCGTTTTACACCGACTTTAATTCCGAGGGAATTTTAATTATTTTACGAAGCAGTTTTGATAACAGACGTTTAAAGATTGCAAAAGGGAATGGCGTTCGACGGGGGTTTTCGGGCAAAGAAAAATCGATATGTTTATTTGAAGGAAATGGTCTAGAAACGATGTTTAAAAGCGGGATGGTTGAACGCCGCTATTGCCAGACTATATAAAATCGATCTTGCAAAAAAAAAAATGTGGGAGCCTCGCCTTGTGCGTATCGACGATCCGCGCCCCGGCGGTGGAAAAAAGTCGATAAATCCTAAATTATTACAGAGGCGATAAGAGACAAACGCGGACGCGGTGACGATGTCGCGCTCATTCGCGCCTTCGAGTTCGTTGATCGAGGACGACGCGCTGTCGAGATTACTCGTACAAAACGTCGGCTTTCTAGTCGGAGGACAGTCGAACTTTACCGGCAACTTTATCTCGAGCTTCGCGTTTTTTTACATCGGTTTCGTAATGGCGGAAATTCAAGTAGACTATTCGGATCGATGAGGGAACGGAAATTTCGGAAAATGAGGAAGAATTCTACATCGATCCTTTATTTATTTTATTATGAGGCGAAATTAATTTTATAATACCAAGTTAAATCTAAAGTACACACTATGACATATCTGCTTGCCGTGCGTGCGCGGGTGAGCTATATTTAAATAATCTGGATCGAAAGGGCCAGACTTGGCGCGCTTCGCCCGCGCTATCGCCTCTTATAGATTAAAATTACGCCCGCGAGAGAGCGAGAGAGACGGAGGGAGAGACATGGATAAAGACTTTCCTGATCGGAGTTAGCCTCAGGCGAGCGTCATAACCGTACGAAAATAGTCTTCGCGAATTATTAACGCGGCGTATTTCCGTCTCGATCCGAAACTCTTCAAGGGTAGGCAGGTGGTGTAAATCCCGGCGTCCTCGCGGTGCCGCGGCGGCACCGAACCCGCGTGTTCACGTAGTACCCCCATTGATTCGCGTACGCCGGTGTACACCGGTATTTATAGATCGCCCGTAAATCAGACGGGAAGCGTACCTTAACGTCCGCACGCGAAAGTACACGGGAGACCGCGGACCTTCGGCGAGGAGAAAGGGAGAGCCCTCATCAGGTTCGTTGACCATCGGACCGGGCTGAAAAAGGTATTAGCCGTTGCACGTAGTAGGCACTCGCGTCCGCGCCTGAAACGCGAGCTGTCCGGAGAGCGATGAAAAAGCACGACAATGCCGTTCCAGGGGGAGACGCGTGACACGTCGCGTGGTCGTCCAGATCATTAGTCTCGTAAAACGCTCCGCACGAAACGAAACGCGCCCGCGCCCGCGCCTGGGAAGCCTGGGGAGGCCGCTTAATCCCCTCGATCTCGCTTCGTTCCTCTTTTCCTCCTTTATATCGCGCCGCACACATCTCTCACGCGCGCATTTTAATTTATTTTATTCCATTCCGCCTTACATATATTAGTCACTTTGTTAATACATGCTATATTATTGTTCTATATTATATCTGGGAAATCCCTCGAACGTGTCTTTATCGAGCGAACGTTTCAAGTCTTAAAAGTCGCAGCCGTGGAGAAATTCTCTTCTCTCGATTTCGAGAAGAGAGAACCCCTTCCTCCTTTCCCTCCGCTCTTTCCGGTTCCGGTTTTCGCGTCCGGCTTTTGCCTCACCGGGACCCGTCTAATCTCGGCGCGAGGAGCATTTCGTCAGACGAGATCCGTGCTGAGAGATCCTTCCGGCTTTCGAAAACTTCGCACTCGACCGGCGTATCCGCGAGAACGCGCGATCTGGCACATATATGCGCGCTGTTTGCCTAGACGCGGCTAATAATCGCCGTGTCCCTTTGTCGAGTGCCGACCTGGGTAAACAGTCTTACGACCGAATGCAGTTCCTGTCGTAGATAACGGCCGTATCGTCGTGCCGCGGCGGACTATATGCGCGCGCGATCTTTATCTTCGCCGTACTCGCCGGCCTCATCTCATCTCTATTAACGTGGCACGGCGAGTATACCTCGATGTTACCTGCTCGTACCGCGCGGCGGTGATTTACGTCCCATTGAAACCGCATCCGTTTAAGGACGGGGTCCCGCCGGGGTCCCCCCTCCCTCCTCTCCCTATCCTCCGAAAAAATAAAGGGAAAGAAGCGAGCGAGTTAATCGTGCGCCTCGGGAGAAAGTTTAATTTCGTGAGGGAGCATCGTGCGCGGTTGTATAATGTTGCGTTGAAGATTGCGAGCGGAACGAGAGGCCGAGGCGTGTATTAGACCAGCGGGAGACGTATCTCCGAGGCGTTTAGATGTGTCGTCGGAGCGACGACACTTTCCGAATGTATTTCCAGTCGTCGTGACCCCATTCCTTCGAGATTCCGTGATCGAACGCCGCGGGATGACGGCATCTCGATAATACATGTATTTTTAGGGCATTGTCACGCTGAATTTAGGATTAAATACCTTAGGATGATGGCATCTTTTTTTAAGAAGGTGTATCTATTCTCGGAGGTCTCAAGATTAAATACCTCGAAATAATGATTCTCATTAAGAGAACGTGCCTTCAGGCCGCTGTGTCATTCTTCCTTTGAAATTGATCTATTCGCGACGATGGCGATTCGGGATATATTTTCAGACATTGTCTCATTCTTTGAATGTCGGTGACACGTCGCGTGTCCCTCTCATTTTGGATTTATAAAATCACGACCGGAGCCACCGGCTCGGCGAAAAGGCGCGCGGGTTCGCTAAAAAGGAGCATAATGAGCTCTGCACGAAGAGAGAGACAGAGAAAGGCACGGGGGAGGTGGAAGAAAGGACGAACAGGAGCTCGACCTCCGTCGAGACTTCCTTGGCCTCTCTCTCTCTCTCTCTCTCTCTCTCTCGTCTCGTCGCGTCGCTTCCACGTCGTTTCGCTTGAACGCCGTCTCGCGAAGGGCTCGCTGCTGACGCATAGGCGGCTTTTGTTCTGCAAATGCACCCCGGCGCAACGTATCGCACACGTCGAGCGGCGGCGGTGAAAAAGAAGCCAGAGACCGCGCGAGAAATCGCTCGTTACACTCCGAGCCGGAGAGAGACAGAGACAAAGGCCAGGGATCCACGAGGCGACGTTAGATGCCCATCGCGTAATTAAGTGTGTCAAGGAATACGCCTAGGCGCCTCTGACTCCGCGGTCCAGCGTGGACCGCATTCCGGGGAAGACGGCCAGGAGGGGAAAACCGGCAGGTTTAGCCGGCGAGAAGAACGGCGCAGTTAACTAGCGCCGGCTTTTCGTGCGGCTCGCGCGATGCGCGCGATAACGATAAATCAGGAACACGCTCCGGCAGTGTTTTCTTCGAGCTGGACGTCAGCGTGTCGTCGTCTCTCTCCCCCCTTCCCTGAGAGAGTGCAATGCGGCGGAGTTGATTGAGCGCCGTCGAAATAAGTCGAGGTTGCGGGCACCGTAATCAGCCTCGTTTACTTCAATGCGTCTGATTGGTTCTAATGCAGGCTAGGAATTTGTAGGAACGAGCCGGCCGCGTTTGTCGTGACAGCGGAGATTTGAGGGGGCGATAAATAAATGTCTTTAATAATTAAAATCCTCAAATGTCCGAGATCGCGTTGCTGCTAATACAATCATTTTACAAATTACCGGGCTCGAGCCTACTCTCTCGCGTCAAGGCCTTCAATTAATACTCAACGACACCGCCGCGATTACCCTAATTACATCCATTGAGTGTGCAACTTTCTCGAGGGGGATCGAGAGGAGGTCGAGAGGGTGAAGCCTCTTTTCTTTCCCCTTTTTTTCTCGATTATTAACAGTGTTATTGCGTGGCGGGAAAGCGCGGTGGCGACCCAGTCGCAGTACGTCATCGTGCTTAATGACGTTCCTCGGGCTCGACCATGGCGGTAGCATGTGCCGACAGACTGGAGTATAGTCCTCGCCTTCTGCGAAATTACACCGCGATGCGGCTTGTCATTATCCAATCCTGAACGTTTTATTCCACACGGTCTTTCGTGCGCGCTGCCGAACGCGCGCATTAAAGGCGAAAGCGCCGCGTGTCTCGCCCGCTCCGAATCCTCTCGCTCTTCCGTCCCGAGATAACGCGAGTCTCTCCTACATTAGGCGATTAGTGAATCATCTGGATATGAGAAACCTCCCTCAAAAGATCCACGAGACGAGCCTGAATATTAGTTTCTTAACAAGTTACTTAATAAGTTTCTTAATAAGTTTTCAATTATCGCCATTTTCAGTAAAAGCTCTGAAAATTGAATGATTTATTTATAATTACATTTCTTTAATTTTTATATTATTCTTTATTTATTTCTGATTAACTTTTACATTTTCAACGAGGGAAAATATCTTATTATTTTTAATTTGATAGTTTAATATTTCAATATTAAGAATCCTTTTTAGAATCATAGATGTAAATTTTTCAGATATCTGTTACGAGAGAAATAATAATGAAATATGTTTAGTTGCGATAATTCTTATACATTGATGATATAACGCGACGCGACGTTTGCTGATCTTCCACATGCAACAGGTGTCACGCATCCACGTGGTTACACCGGCTTTAGATAGAATTATCTCGTTGCTGTCAAATGTTCCCGGCGCAATCGATAATAGGGCTGAATTCGCACAAGTCAAGCCGGTGCTGTCGCCCAGAATGCACATAGTCAATGATATTTATGATCAGATAGAATTCCTGCATATAAAATGTAGACGGTTCGTTTCTGTATACACAAAATATACAGAAAGCGCAAGAATATGCTGCAATATGAAACGATATATTTCAAGCTTTCTTGAAAAGAAAGGAAAAGTCAGTCTTCCTCAATTAATAACATTTTTTTATTCAAATATCAGTGATTACAAGTATTAATTATTAAAAAATAACATGATAGAAACATGATAGGTAATTTTTACAAATATATTTATTGTAATCTCAGACATGTGGCTATCGGACTTTAAATCAAAGAATTTCTCTTCCAGAAGCGCAAATTTAACAATTACATTTAACTTTACAATTGCTGGTTCACCGGGCAGTATGCACCGTTTCGTGGGAATTAATCCGGAACGGTTTTCGGACTCGAAAGACACGAAAGTAAACGCGCGCGGTAAAACGTTGGGCGAGACAACGAAACAATGAAAGGTCTGTAAACAAATCGTCGCGGTAACAGTGGCGGCGGCGGCGGCGGCTTGTCAGGATTATCGGCGCGTATTCGCGGCGTTAGGACACACGCGTGGGTGGTCTCGTCTTCTTGCCCCACTTTCGCTTACGCATGCACGAGCACGTGCGTGCCGCCGCGCCGCCACCGCTGCCGGTGCCTCCCGGTGCTCTCGCGCGATGATAAAAGCCCGGAGCGTGTCCACGTGCGCGCGCGCGGGCCGCCGCGGCTGGTACACGCATTCCCGCGTGCATACCTGGCCGGGTGCGTGCGTGCGTGCAACGGCATCGGTGATATTTAATACACGGCCAACCAGTTCTGCGCGACACGACGACACGACGGCGACGTCGCTCTCGTCTTTCTATTGTGAAACGTGAAAGCCGTGGCGAGACCGCACAGCCAGTTGCCATCTGCCGCGCCGTGCGACGCCGGGGAATTGCGAGATGAGATGAACTCGAGCCTTGCCGATTCGCGACGGGAGACGCGCGTAGAATTCGACGATAGTTGATATCTAGTCGATCGTACGCAGCTCTGCCTGGGAAAATATTGTATATCGCCGCCGCGCATAAATATATACAAATACTTGAATATTAATGTAATTTTTTCCCTTATCAAACTGTCGCTTATGAAAGTTGTACAAACGTACCGCGAGATGTATATTAATGGATGTGAGAGGGAACGCTGCGGGATATATTTATTCCACGCAGAAAAGGTTCAGCGGAGTCAGATGACAAAGTAAAAGATTTAAGATGCAGCAGACCTCGCGGGCGCCGTTAGACGTCGAAATACTTGCGAGGAAGTCAGCGCGCGCGCGCGGCATAAATGTCACGCATGACATTAAGAATTACATGATACGCCGCGATTGCCTATCAAGGATTACAACAATTCAAGCATCCTGCAGACGCGTATCAGGCAGTTACATCGTGTAACGATTCCGCGAAAGGATTAACCTTTGAATATTACCAGCGTTACCCAACGACGGGCGTGTGCGTTCTCACGCCGTCGGCGTGTGCGTGCTCGCGTGCGACACGTGCGTAGAGAGAAAGAGAGGAAAAAACGCGCCCGGCCATTTCACCTCGTCAAATACGGGCCGAAATACGGCTCTAACGGCAATAGGTCTGACACAATGGCCCCGAGGTGCGAAATACCCGGACGGATCTCGCTCGGCGTTCGACGTCTGTTAACGCCAGCGGAATGTGTCGTAATCGCGGGCCGTAACTTCTTCCTCGACAGGCGATTCCCATGAATGACGTAAACCTCGAGATATACCCCGAGATATAGATCGTTCACGTAATTCCGCGGCTACGTTACTAAAAGCGGAAAGGAGCCGCGTGTGTCCAAAATAAACGGCGTGTCGCAACAAACTATGTGCACGCGAACGATGATGATCCTCCAGCTCGAAAGTCCCGATGATTTCGCTCGTAAAAAAAGTGATGATGGCATCACTCGCGAAACGGTGACGTCACGCAACGGTCGTCGATTATTTCGTTTCGAGCGAATTTTGGCAAATGAGCCACCGGTGGCTTTAATCTCGTCGCTCAAGGCGTTTGTCTTCTGACCTCAAATTCGATCTCTTCGAGACGAGTGAGGGCAATTTGCATACCTATGCTTTCGACGCTGCGGCGCGCGGCGCATGATTAATTCTTTCCCCGGCGATCGGTTATTGATTGTGCCGCCTCTGTATCGTGGAGAACTGGAGAGTTTCATACTCGTGTTACTTGTCGAGGGATTGATGAATGGCAAAGATTTATGACCGCTCGCCGCGGGATAAAGCCGCGACGCGTGCGTTGATGTTGTTCCAAATTTAGTCCTATTCAATCGGGCGACTTCGAACTTTGTTACGAGGGTACTCCAATTTTTCAATCATCGCCCGATTAATATGGAAATGTTTCGCGGACTTTATGTAAATTTTGGAGTATGCAAATTTCAGTCTTTTTTTCTTCGGGAAATCGAGGGCGTCATTCATCTCTTTTTATTCCGCCGCTAATCTTCGAGATCGAGTTTGCGAAAGTAATCCACGTTACATTTTAAGACCTCTCAGAGTATTCCGCCTTCAGGAAGCTGTCTGCGCTCGCGACCACGTCCGACTCGTTTCAATTATCATCATTTCTAAATTATATTTCTCGCCAATCATTCACTCTTTGGAATGTCCATAATTATGCGTTACGCGCCGCGTTGCTACGCAAATTTTTCTCGCTTGTCGAGTCGCCGATCATAAATAACGACCGCGAATTAATATTACGCCGCGCCGTAAATAACGACCGCTCATCGAATTTATTAAATCGCCGTCGCTTTCTCCGAAAATTCGTATCGCCTAATATAAAATTCCGGTTTGCGCTCGCGCGATTCGTCACAATTGGCCCCGGCGCGCGAGAGGAACATCGCGGTCGATTCGAAAGTTTATCCCGGGTGATGAGTAAGATTTCGCCGCGGACGGACCGAGGAGAAGAGCGCCGCGGACGGACCGAGGAGAAGAGCGACTTAGCCGCAGGTGAGATTCGAACTGGGAAATTCCAACCGTGATTCGCCTCGTAAAATCCGGGGATGCCCGGATGTATCCGCATTCCGTCCCGTAAGAAGCGGAGACCGCCCGTGAAGAATCTCGGCCCGTGCCCGGCGAGATCATCTGTCGCCGTATACGTCAAAATATCTCTTGCGACACCGCGTATCATTTTACGTAACGTCACACATGGCGCTCATTACGGTGCATTATTATTGTGCTAATTGTCGTACGAGTAAAAGAAGGAAGAGGAATACGAAATGTCGATGACGAACGTTGAATCGTGCGTTCATTGTAAACTGCTGCAAGCAGGAAAAGTCACGCGCGCGCGGATGGAGACTATGACGGATTACTTCGGTCAAGCCGAGGATCAAGCGGATGAGATAACGCGGATGATACAGGCGCGAGCTACTAATAGAAACTTGAGTTTTAGCGACGCGGATAACGAGGTACGTATACCTCGCGTATCCCCGAGATAACGCCCGTCTCGTATTTTATTGTTATCTTGTCGAAATGCGCGCGAGCGCCTCGTTAATTTCGCAGCTCCGGGCGGCGCGGCGTTCCGCCGCCGTTTAAATCCGCGGATTAAGAGAGCGGTGTTTACGATGTTTTGCCGGACGGTGTCGCCGGCCGAAGCCGCGATGTAAAATCCAGTCCTCGGAACCTTGACGCAGTTCCGTGATTAAGGCGAGAGAAAGAGTGCAGAGTGCCGCGGCAAATCAGTTAAGCGGCGCGAGATTGAATCGTGGGAACCGCATAATCGTATCTCACCGGTACAGATTGTCCCGCGATTTCGCCTCGCCTCTTCACGGCGGCCGGACAAGTAAACCGGTCAATCGCGTTAGAGTCGTTAATTGTTTCCAGTTACAAGCTCCATCGCGACGTGCGCCGTGTCGTAATTTATCACGATCCTCCGGCGGAGGACTCACTACGTTGTGTAACGTACCTCATTAGACAGACGTCCCCCGTGATCTTGGTGCGTACTTTGTTGGAATTTACGAACGTCAGGCGCGCAATATTGTTGAAGGAAAATGCGTTTTAATTTTAGCACGTTGGTGCGTCGGACGGACGTCAAATACGTCCGGGTACCAATCGGCGTTATCACACATATCTACGTAAGGCGATTGCATATTCCATAATTAAGAGCTGCATTATTATTAAGGTAATAAATTTAATCGTTAACGTTAAATCGTTAACGAAGAGGCGCGAAGAGAAACACGTTTGATAACGACGAGCTCGAGAAACGAGATACGATAATGTGCGATGAATGTAAATTAATAATTTAATTAAATATACATTGTATATTTTTTAAATGTACCCTCTCACGCGGCGTCTTGTTTGTCCGATGAGAGTTTTGCCTCTCGAAAAAAAAAGAGAGAAAATTAATAACGATGTTATGTTGAAACGCAATGTTATGTTACTATTGCCGCGTTGATACGACGTTGACGTGCGATCACCCGCTCGAATCTCACACGGCTCACGTTCGACTGCGGGACGCATAAATTTCCGAAAGATAAAGCCTGGCATGTTTGTGAGCGAGTATCCGGATATTTATGGGATTTCTGCGGCGATAATTCCGCTGACAGCTCCGTCGGATTTATCGGGAGCACTTGGGCAATTGCCGCGCGCGCGCGCGCCTTATAGATCTCTAAATTAACAGTGGACCATGCGCGCTTTTCTCGATCTCGTTATCGTCATCGTCGCGCTCGGTAAAAGCCCAGGATATCGCGAGAAAGTTGCGAAATTCAGGCGCGACCGATCATTATTCGGGCGATTCCGCGCGGCAGGAGGCTAAATAATATTTACGTAATTGCGTGCGTAACGTAATTGCGTGATTCGTATGCGAGATAACTCACGCGGGTGAGTAGAGCGCGGATAGATCCAACTTTTAACGTCCAGCGTGATAGAGATCGCTGGAGGAGTAATACGATCGGTGGTCTCGAGGATCTGTAAAACCAGAAATCTGTGAACGAATCGAGAGAGATTCGGTCCGTCCCGATAAACAGGGCCCCGACGAATAAATTTCCACGCTTTACGGACTTAACGGTCCTAAACCGTTATTTACAGCCCGGCTTAGCGCATCGCGAGAAAACCTTGTGCCACGATTTTTATTATATCTTCTCTCTCTTTCGATAACCCCGCGATGAATCTATTAATCGGCTCGCGCCGCCGTCGAATTAACAGATAGTTTTTTTTAAAGAGCCTTTAATTAAAATAATATATTATCTATAAATTTATATATATAACAAATTTTAATTGGTCAATCAAAATTTTATTTATACCAGAGAGGAATGCACTGTTTACTAATTCGATCACCATTTCGAAAATAATGTATAAACGAACCAAAAGAAACATGAATTTATTAGCTTAGGAAGGTAAATACTGCACTATTTTACATAATTAAATATTTATAATCTGAAAGAATAAACAGACATGGCATCACCGATCGTCGTCGCGTTGTAAGGCGTCTCACGGAGATCTTACTTTTTTCGGTTTAATGGTTTCCTCTAACAAAACGCACGCGCGCTCTTCCGATATGGTACAATAGGCCGTGTGCGCTTGTCATTTCGACGCCCTCGTTCGTGAGAGCTCGAGCTCGAAAACCCGAGGAAATGATTCAAAGGCGGTCCGACGCCGTCGCGACAATAAACGCGGCGATCACGCGGCTTGAATCGACGCTAATGAGATTTATGATTGGGTTAAATTTTAAGAGAAAGCTTTCGACGACGACGACGACGACGACGAACGGCCACGCATAGAAACCCGGGAATGCGCGACGCATTAACCCGTTCACGGCCGATCGCGCGGCGTTGCATTTTACCTTCGTATTTATTCTCAAAACGTCATACCGCGTACATTCTCCGGTACACGCGGGCGTACAAGACAGAGGTGGAAAAAAAATAAAAAAGGAAATTGAACGCGCGGCATTACGCCACGCCGACTGCAGTTCTCGCGAAGCGTTAAATGCGTGAGGCCGCGTGAAAATTTCTCACGCAATTTTCACGGCAGTAGACGACGGACGTCGGTGGAAGGACTCGCGACGACGAGTGATTAAATAACGGCGATACCGAGATGAGATAAGGATAAGAACAAGAATGTGAATAGGGACCGTTATTATCGTTATTACGATTATTACTGTTGTTGTGCGATCGTTATTATTATTCATGTTAATTAAATCCCGGTAATCTGGCAATGCGCCTCGAATTCTTCCGACCTAGATTCTGTTCGTGAGAGAGAAACAATTTTTACCCCATTTCTTATTATTCCTTTTCTATCAAGCTGCAGACACTTGAGTTATGATCGCTACTGAAAGATCGCGGACGAATTAGATTCGGCTATTCTAAGCTCCTCGAAATCACGGCATTCTTTTTCCACCGGCAGAAGTGCGAGGTTCCGGCCGCGCTTTACGATCATCCTCATTAGCAGTATAAATAGCCTAATGGTTTTCTGCTAACGCGGGGCACACGTCACGCCATCACCGGCGGCCGTCTCTCTCATTACGATTATCCGCCGCATCCGAGGCGTTCGGCGCGCCACTGAAACGTCCATTATCCGGGCATCCGGATATCTGTCATTGGCCGTGTACGGCAATCGGAAGGCCCCGGCAATTGAAGACATCCGGGACATACTTGTTGCACAAAATTGAGACTTGCGCTCCTGGCTCCTGTTTGTAAACGAAAGGACAGTGCAACGGCGGCCGGAGGGACGCCTCGCGCGAGATGCACACGTTTTGCTCGAACGCTCAAAACGTGCAAAATAAATAAATTCGAATGTCAAAAGACGTCTCTTCGGACGCGTAGGAGCGCGATGCATAATGCGAGTGCCATTCCGCGTAGCGAATCGCGAGTAGAGTCCGACGCGAATCACCTTCGAGGATTCTCTCGAGGATCCGCATAATTCCCGGATAAACATAACTATTGAAGATGATCAACGGGGACGCCCGTTAGATACAAGAAAAAAATGTTCTGTCATTCTTGCGCTGAAAGGGTCGATCGAGGGGTGTGCACATGACAATTTCTTTCCTCGGGGATGCGCGCCTTGAGAGATTCCCTCGCGTCACGTCGCGGACGCGTATACATAAACGTGAGAAACGGCATTGGTAACGTTGCACAACGTTCGGAGGGCCAGAGAGTCTATTAACGTTATCGCGCATACCTATTAACGTTAACGCGCGGATTTGCAATATAAAGCCGCAAATTGCAACTCGTGGCGGATAAATATAACTTGTGCACGTTCACGTAATCGTCGAGTAACTTATAGTCGCTCTTCTTCTTGATTGAAATAATTTCGAGGCACTAATGGCGCCAATGCGTTACAAGCGACCGAAAGGGAAAAATTCTTGAGCGAGCCTTGTTGAAATATTTAATATTGAATATTTAAAAAAAAAAACAACATGATAGATTGGGTCATTCCCCAGTGATTTATCGCGAGTATAAAACTTTAGTTCGAGCAAACATTTCTTGTCTAAAATATGACTAGGCGGCAAGAATGCGCTTTCTACGCACGGCATGGCGAACGCCTTATTTATTATCATTATTTATAACAAGACAGATCGCGCAACTCCCACGTTCCCACGATACGGCGACGTCCTCTGACTCGGAGCCGTGCGATTTCGAACTTTACTACGATAAGAAACGATGTATCATTTCTTATAGTGATCTCTCTAATCGTCGCGACAGTGACAGAATTCCCCGCGTGGGCGTTAATATTAGCATCAAGTTTTGCAGCAGAGTATCGACGCCGGATCGTAACAGATTTATGTGTTTCACGTGCCGGCCGAACGGCAGGCTCGATTTAATGTGACGAGCGACACGTGTAAATCACCGCTACATTGTATAATTATATATTTCTTTTCTCTCTTTCTCTCGACGGACAAGGCGATTAATACTTCAACACGGTGCTCCCCGGTGGCTGCGAAATTAGCATACAATACGCGAGATCGATAGCGATTAGCGAATTATAGCTCCGCGGCGTGACGGCGAGGGAACTCGTGCTCACCGCGGGCGGGATTCTCGCCAATCGCGGAAATTAATTCGGCGATTTGTAATAATTGAAAAAATTGGGGGTCGTTGAGGAGAATGAGGCGGCTCGCCGTTTCCCGGAGGCTCTCGTGACTCACTCGCTCGCCCGCTCGACGCGACGCAATTCTCGGCCCGCGTTCGCCCGCGTGCGGGATCGCGGCGGTCCACAAATTTGTTTTCGCGCGCCAATCCCGCGCACCGGAACCGGGCCGAGCGCAGTTAAACGATTCTCTCAAGCGGTTAAGTGACTGTAAAAAAAAAGGACTGCGGAGGCGTCGAGTCGCGACGCGTCTCTTCGCGGATCGCCGCGATGATTCATCATTCGTCGTCCCCTGCTCGCTTCGACGGCGCCACTTCCGGCTGCGCGCGAGCGCCGACGACGACGACGCAGTTCTGCGCCTGGTGGCAGTTCTGTGCCTGGTGGCAGCGACCGAGAGGTGCGTCTCGTCCAGCGAGATTCCGCGATATCGTAACGATTAGATCACATACGTAACGAAGAGCGATTTAATTTAATACACAAGGAAGTGATTCAGTATTCCAACACGTTTAAATTGATAACGTGTCTTTTACATCTAATTTAATATTTAGATCTCCTTAAAGATGCAACTTTGATACAATACTTTTCTTAAAATGTTTTCTTTTTACTTCAAGTAACATAACTTTTATTAATTCAATCTTGCGACATTTGTACATACAGACGATCCTAAATTAAGCAGTTTTCAAATTAGAAACCGAATTGTATTTTCCAAATAGAAATCTCGAATCTCGAAATTAAAAATTTCCGACGTTAATTATTTTAGTTAACATATTCATTTTTGTGCGAAACATAATACTTTAGTCGCGTCGAAGACGCAGAAGAATCTTCGATGCAAAATTATGTAATAATAGTATGCACATGTTGCAGAATGATAAATTGTAGCTCTTGTGTGAGTATCGCGCTTTGTAAGGTAGATAATTTTTCTACGGCAGAACCGGGACTCTGAACCCGGCGAACGAGAGTTTCTCACACCCTCTAGAGGTCCATTATCCTCCGTCTGCTGAGCCGCGCTAGTGGTCGCGGCCTCAACGAGAGCTAATTTTGCGAGCGCCGGCTCGTCGTCGTCTGGTCTTTCTCACCGTGGTAGCGGCGGGGAGGGAAAAGGGCGCTCGCCGGTTGTTTCATCACCGCGAAACAGTAGCCGGGAGTGGGTTCGAGGAAGCGGGAGGTGCGCGGCAGCCACGGGGAAAGAATCGGCGAGATACGACTAGAAAAACGCGCAAGGGATGGAACGGCGGTGAAGAGGAAGGAGAAAGAGAGAAATTAAAGAGGCGAGAAACGGATCGTTACTTAATTGGAGCACGGCGACATCGTGACCCCAGAAAATTAGATAATTTCGATGTCACGTCCGCGAAGTAATTATCGCTCTCGACCTCGGACGTAGTCGGGAATCAATTAAATGGACCGAAAGTTCACTCGGCGAGTTCATGCGATCTCGTGAAGCGCGTTTCGCGCTCTCGAGGGGTAGTTGAGATCTCGGACGGCAATCGGCGAGGTTCCCATTATTTACCTTGAATCTTTCAATTCCGAGAGGAGGCTGGTTCTTGAAGCTCTTTCTCGACAAGCAGGAGTCTTTTACTGAGAGAAATCCGAAATTTCTGAGCGTCGTTTCTGAAAGATTGACATTTCGCACGAATACGTTTTGTCATGTTTTGAAAATTGTAATATTAGACAATTTTAATAAATTGCGCGTGTAGTTTATTGAAATTTTATATTTGTCGGCTGTATTACATTAACATTTGAAAAATCCTTGTCAGCCTTTTTAATCGCACTTGAGATGGGAAGATGAATGCAGAGTCATCTATAAATTTCTATCTGTAAAAGTTCCAAGAAGCGAGAGAACGCGTTTCCGGTAGTTACTCTTTACTCCGTATATGTGCGTTGTAATTGTCCTGCCGCTATTATACACGCAACGTTACGTAAGCGGCCGCTTCTGAGCCGATGATGAGGCTTTAAAGAAGCCATTATGGCGTTTTGTTTCCAGGCGAACGTGAGCCAGGCCGAGTACGAGAGAGCGCACAGAGAGTACCTGAAACAAGTGCAGCTGTCGCACGACGGGCAGAAGTTAAGAATGCGACGGGACCTCCACGTATTCCAAGCCGCTGGTAAGATCACCTTAAACTCCCACCTCAAACTGGAAATCGGCGCCGCGGCCACTTTCGCGAAAGCGAGATTATTTATGCGCCGCACGTATACCCTTGTTTTTCTGCGAATTTATATGTACAGTACCCCGATAATTCTTTCGCCGTTTATTTGTCGAGTAATTACCGCGAACATAACATTTAACAAAATTAAATGTAAAAATATACGGTAGATGGGAAGCGTTTTTCCAGCGATCGTAAATCACAAGGACGATCTTTGCGCTAAGATTGTTTCTAATCGTGTGGTTTCTCTTAGATGTAGATTTACAAGAAGCAAAAGCCAAGTAGATACATAATCGTCGATTGACTGATCTTAGAATTAGATTAATATTATGGAGTTTTAGTTGGAAAACCCCCCGTGTTCTTTCGCTTTTTCCACGAACTATGTAGGTCTGCCCGTGCGCGCGCCGAGCGAAAAACCTCCGCGTGCACATTCGCGGTACGGCGTATCCAACAAAAACAAATGCGGAAAACGGGACTGTGGGCGGCGGGAAGTGCGGGACAGGGGAGAGGAAGATGGTAACGATGCAGTTTTCCGCCGCGGCCTGTCGATACGTCACCGCGGCTCGCGCGCGCGGTGCGGTGAGCCGCATTCAAGTCTCGCCGCGGCGGCGTTTCGGTTTCACGAACGGCACACACTCGGCGACGCCGGCCGATCGATCGTTCAAGGATGGGCAATTAAAGTCGCGCCTCGAGGAAGGAAAACGGCCGCCGCGGCAAAAACGGGACGTCCGACGCGAGAGAAACGCGCGGGCGCGACGACGTATTTACCTTTGCCGTGTCGACGAACTCGCCGTCGAGAGAGGAGATTTTTCCACGGTTTCGCCGGCGTTTCGCATCGCGACTTCGCGCGACGGAGAGCGCGGTTCGACGTAATTGCCGTCAGATCGGAACGCGATCGATCGATCGCGCGCGCGCGCGCGCAACGGGGGTTCCCCGCGGCAGGAGGAAAAAGAAGAGAAGAGAATCTTGCCGGAAGCGAGATCTAAAAGCGTGTTTCTTCAAGGATGCTGTTCAAATATACGCGGCGCTATTATTGGCCGCGGCGTCCACCTAATTTCTCTCGCGGCGCGCGGCCGAGTGAGGAAAAATACTTTGCCAACTCATGGACCTCGCGAAAGAACCGAGCGGTAGTTTAATAACGCGATGAAAGGCTCCGTCATCGGCCCCGGCGATGTCTCACAATCGTGGTGGTCGATACGCGAGGATGTGTAACATCTAGAATGAGGTTGTCGACCCCGAAGTCAAACTGGCCGATTTGATAGCAGCGGTAACATTGGGAATGTAACATCGCGTTTATTGGGTCACGTGCATTATTTATTGTTTTTTTTTATTTATACGAGTTTTTACTTATTCTAGGTCAATTTTGAGAATGTAATCGTGCAGGTATCTTAAGAACTATTGGAAAATGTTAGGAAGGAATAGAGAAATTTCTTTATCAAACTGTTGACATAAATATTAATTAATATAATATTCGGATTATTTGAAATCCAGTTATAGAAATTCGCGTTATATCATCCAAGTTTACGGAAAGATTAATAATAACTTGTTAATAATTTGCAATAAATTAATCTTCAATTTCCGCAATTTTAGAATTAATTCACTCGAGTCTCGCGTTAAATTATTGCATTGTATCCTTCGGTTATCCGATATAAAATGATATAAAACGATCGCTGCAGTCATTTTGGGTCAGCCATGTCAGATTTGCGAAATCCGAGCGACGCAGGTTCGCCGCGCCGACAAATTAAGACGTGGATCCTGCTAATGAATCCCACGAGCGGCGGCTCGTCGGCGCGCGACTCCGCTCAATTACGGCCGCCCTGAAAATAGTGGGTCAAAGAGATAAAAGTCGGCACGCATCTGGACGCGGGACCAAACGGGATGGGACGGGACGGGACGGCCGGCGACCACCGCGGTGTGCGCGCGGTTTTACGCCGGGTGGTACGGCCCGCACAACACGTACACGTACACGGCGAGTGGGCTCGAATCCGTCCCGTCGAGTCGAAACCAGTCTGAAGTGGGTACTTGTCTATAGAGCGGACTAGAGAGATGCGCAAAGCAGAAGAAGAAGAAGAGGGAGAGACGGGGGACGGTCTCTCTTGATAGCTCGCCTCTCCCCGAAGCGCGCGCGCGCGAGAGCGAGATGGATCCCGTCGTGTGTGCACGGCTGTTATTATGAAATAGAAATTCCGACCGCGGCGGAATGCCGAACGACGAGTTCCCGAATGCAATAAGAACGAATCGCCGGGGCAGAAACACACCGCGCGGGAACAAGAAGTAGTCTGCCTTGCTTTATCCGCGAGACGTCGTTGCGAGGATCCCGCCGATACGCGAGGGATCGTGAAGAGGTGGACCCCCCGTTCCAGCCCCCTCTTTCTCTGCGCACGGACCTCTTCAACCGCCGTTGCTCGGGATTTATTTCAATTACCTCTCTTACTGAGTACTCTTATTAATCGCGGTTATTAGTCTGAACGCGCAAAGCTAGCGAATATAATATAAAGCGCAAGACCGAAGGGACTCGCTCGAACTATCTTACGGGAATTTTTAATTTGTGGGGTCTTCGACATCCTTCGTTATCGATGTTTTAGAAGCGTGGTCTCCGAAATGCCGACCATTTCGACTATTCCGCGAAGAGTGACGCCGGCTAAATGTGGAACATCAAAATGCAAATGCCGCCGGTTATTCCTCGAGATATTACGCCATGTCAGATCGATTGGGCTAATTTTGGATTTTCGAGTCTGAAAATACACGCCGTATCATCGCTTAGATAGCTTATTTGTTGAGCGTCGCATGACGCTACTAAACGCGGCAGTGATTGAGCCACCTATTTGACTCGGACTAATTTGTACTGATCGTATTAGAATTCCAAGTTATCTCTGTAATTCCAATCAATGTGATCTCGACATCTCTCTCTCCAGCTTATCTTCGAATCTGAAGAGAGGTTCGTATCACGTCACGGCATCGTTAAACGGGATCAAAGCTCCTCAGCTGATTCGGGATACCCCGGCAAGCGGGAGACGTCCCGTCTTCGACTCCAGAACAGCCTCAATCCGCGAATCGTTCCTTGATTACGTGTCCCGCGTCCCAAGTTAACTCGCCTTAACGACGCTGTTGATCCGATTCCGGAGGGCAATTTCGGAGAAGTTTCGCGTCTACGGAGGGTCACCTGCGCGTAAATCGCGGCACGCGGCGTCTATTTTCGGTGCGTGCCGCCGTGTGATAGAGCCTAATAATAAGCACGGCACGCCGTCGGCCAGATTGACGGCCGCACGCGCCCGCGCCCGCGCGCGGATGTTATTTGGGGTAATATCGTTGTTCCCCCGTCGTCACCTCGAATTCTCGTCGAGTGACGAGGGTGCCCATATACGCGCGCGGGGCAAAACACGCGCCGCCCTCGCGCCCGGATCGTTACGGCGAGAAATCGTCCGGATTCCGCGGATGCCTGGGCGCTTTATCGGCCGGTTATTTTGCGCCGATATCTGGTCAACCGCCAACCAGGACCAACCACGCAGGACCGTCTTCGGCATGTATATCCGTCGCGATTCATCGCCGTGGCCGGGGTTGATTGAATGAAACCGCCCAGCGTCGAGCCACGGCGTCCCGTTCCACAGGTGCTCCGAAAATTGATTCTCGGGAAAACGCGCGTGCGATCCGTCGGATATAGAAATCCATTTCGCGAGGAATCTCTTTCGCGGAATGGGTGCCTTGTATTCGCGCACCTCTCGCGGTATTTGCGATCGCACGCCTGAAATTCCTCGCCGGTGGAGTTAACAAAATTAATGGAGTAACGATAAACACGATTCCGACGCCTTCATTTGAGACAGCCGCACATAATTTATTTCGGAATATGACGCATGAAAGCTACGGGAAATGAGAACTAATTATAATCGAACGCCATCATAATGAAGTATTAAAATACGGTCCATGCAACTGTCAGTGATAAAAGTTGATGATACATTTCCGAGTTGCAAACCTTGAAGTGACAACGCCGGAAAAGCTATGAATGAAAGCAGAAATGAATGCGATATCGCGTGCCAATGGGCGGATAATCGAAAAGGAAACAATTAAAACCGATACCGGAATTGCTCGTAGAATGTTCACGTATAATTAACGGACGGCAGTTGGTTGGCACGATCGCTGCAGTGATCGTGATGTTTATTCTCGCTATCGAAGTTATCGCGCCACCTCGCCATTCGCGCGACATGCATCAAACGCAACTCTAAAAGTATCTACCGCCCCTCTCTAAAAGTAGATCTTTGCGCTGTGGCTCGAAAAAACAAACCGAACGATTTCACCGAACACGCGGGATGCACGTACGTCGTGGTTATTCGACGAACGTCGCTGGGATACGTCTCTCGGAACAACTAGGGAGATCAATCGATTCGAAAAGCTCAGCTCGCCACGCGACACATGCAAAGCATCGTGAATTTCTATATATTAATCAGAGATTGATTCCGCGAATAATGTAATTATCATTTACATAAAAATAGATGTCTTATATCATTTTATATTTTACACGTATTCCAAAATCAGATGGTCTCGTAATTACTTATGCAGTCTACGGTTGAGCTGGAATCGATGATTGATATTTGTAAAAATTTTTATAAATGATAAAACTGTAATTATTATTATTTAATTTTCTATAAAATTTTGATTTAAGCGTAATTAAAGATATAAAATTGCGGTAAATAACGATCTTCCTCGACTTTTTCGCGAAGGGAAAGTCGACCGCAGATCGGCAGAAGAATCTATAACAAGAGAACACCCGGCGATTTTTTACGGATACGCGGCGTGTATGTAACAAACGTTTACAGTATCATATTTTTCATCCAGTCACGCGAGGAAACCTGCGAGAAATAGACGTGGATCTATTTGCAGAAATACACTCGGTGGACGAAGGATTAAGTATTGCTCTCGCGCTGTAAAAGCAGAGAACCCCGTGGCGCCGCGAGAAACAAACAGACAAAGAGAGAGAGAGAGATAGTGGAACGAGAGGAAAGTTGAAAATGTACGATTCTACTGAACGTAAAGTGACGCGGTGCGTTGGCCTGTCGCCGGATAAATTATACGAGGAACGTGATAACCGGGAAGAATGCCGGGCCCCCAAAAGTCGCACGGTCTCACGAATTTTCTTCAGGGGGAGTCGGGCGCAGTCTCCCTCTTCGCACCCTCACCCGTGCGTGTGTGCGACGTCCCATAAATAAGAGCGCTAATCAGTGACGCATTCTGAGCACGCGGCGAAGCATGGAAAGGCTCGGACCTTCGCTCTCTGAAATTCTCGACACTTTTACACGCATAATTATCGTCGCTAAATAACTGTGACAAATACCTACATTGTCGTGCACATTTCGATTAAAACGTAATTGAGCGACGGGGACAAGAAGAAACCGCTTTATCCGAGAAGTGTCGCCGATCGATCGTTCGAAATTTTACGCGGAACGCAAATCCCGATGAAAATAAACATTGTTTTCCACAATTCTCTCTGTCTCACTCAGCGTGCCATCGATCGTCTATTCTCGCAGCTTATTTAAAGAATTTTCACGTGAGCGAGAAATTATCGAGCTATAGTTTGGCCGCGTCACACGTGCGCCTCAAGATAAAGCTAACGGCGCCCTCGCTAGGATCCTTTGTTTCCGCCTTTCCTTTTTCGTATTCCCCCGTTATCGAGATAAATCCTAATCGCTACAGCTGTAAATCTAAGTGGCGACCAGATAAACCAGATAATGAACCAAGTGCTCGTAGAATTGTTTCAGATGAAAATGTAGCGTAAACGCTACCACCGCTCCATCCTGGGAAACTACAGCTCCCTTTTTCTCACATATAGCATACACTCGGAAACCTGTCCCTTACGGAGCGTCCTTCCTGCCCAAATCCTTGTAATTATCATCGCGGCACTCGTAATACCGGCGCCAACCACTCGAACGCACCGCGACGGGCTTGGAAAAACGGTGTGTGGTCGCCGATGCGGTCGCGGATAATTAATGGCCGCGCGAGAGTTTCCCTGAGAAGCCTCGCGGGCCCCATAAATAAGACTTAATCAGCGCCGAGAGTGAAAAGGAGGCACGGAGAGAGATGAGAGAATGTTAACTCTGCGGCAATCGGAGCCGGATTCTCTTTCTCTCTTTCCCTTTTTCTCTCCGAAGAACTTCTCTTCCTCCCGCAGACTCGATTCTCGCACCCTTCTCTCTCTCTCTCTCTCTCTCTCTCTCTCTCTCTCTCTCTCTCTCTCTTTCTTTCTCTTCTCTCCGTGCGTGACTTTTACAGCCGCTGAAACGAGCGATTTACAAATTCTAACTCCTCCCTTTGAGCGGTCTCGTTATTAGTACGTCTGTTCAGGGGTATTTACGATATTGGCTCGCGACCAATTCCTCCAGCGATATCTTGAGTAGAAGTAATATATTGCGGATAGAGAAAATGACATTTTCTCTTTCTTTTTTTTTTTTCGTGGAATGAAGCGGACCGTCATCGTTAAATCGAAATTCAAAGCACGCCGAATTCCACGCAGGATAAAAGTCGCGCGTGCGAAGCGGAAGCGGAGAAATATTACTGAACACAAGTTTAATAAACAAAAAAATTTTTATTTATATATTTAAAAGACTGGATAACACGACTAAGTTATTTTTTATCGAGTCGAGCATCGCGTCGAAGGGGATTTAATTTAGGGGCTCGCCTCTAAAATCATTTCGGAGGCATCTCCAGGTTGTTTCGTGGATCGCGAGATCGGCGTTTTACACGCCGCGGCCGATTTTGTCGGAAGGCCGAATACCGTTCCGTGACTCAGATCGCGGGCCGTGTTTGTTTATGCGCGACGAGTATCCATCCGGCGGTTCGCGAAAATCCTTCTGCCAACGTATTCGCGTGGGCGAATAGCGCAGATCTTCCGTCGGAGCAGGAATGCTCGTCGCGCCCGCGGAGCGCGTGCATCTGCATCCGTAAATACGCGTGAGACAATTGTGACAGCGCGCGTCGCTCGGGAATTCAGCAGTTCCTGTCATTTATGTAATGCGACTTTTAAAGCAACCCCGACAAAATGTCGTTTCCGTTTGCTACTCCCTCGTCAATCGCCTCGCGGCCCCGTCGAAATTCGTACGAGAAAGCAACTACGATCGCACGAATTATCAACCATGTCTTACTTTGCATCGTATTTCAATTTTTTTAAATATTTATATAATATATTCTTTTATATATACATAAGATTATTGTTTATTTATCGTCGTTGTCAACAATTTATTTTAATAAAAAATTCAATATCAAGTGTGATTTTTAGACTGTTAAAAATTAAAGTATCAAGAAAAACAGTTTCTTAAGTTAAATAAAAGTAAATAACATTTTATTATTTTTAATTATTATTTGTATTGAAATTATTATTTTAATACAAAATATGTTGTTTTAAATTAATGACATATTGAGTAAAAGCAGTGTAAGGCGATGTGAGGAATGATAAAATGATTCAAATTAATATAATTTAATGTTATAAGTTTTTTTTCTGAAAAATATATAATTGTAGAAGCATTGAGATTTTTCAGTTTGCGAAAGAGAAAACTAGAGCAACGAATGCTGGCGATAAAACGTCATTCCGTACGTCAACATCGAGGCATCGACTTGCATTTAAATCTGTTCATATTTCTTTTTCGGTAGCCTGGTTTTGTGTAAGGGTCACGGAAAGGTTCGTTCTTCGCTATGGTTGTAAAGATAATGGCCGAGCTGTTGTCTGCCGTTGACTCTAAACTTACCGTGAATATAATCTGTAAATCTTGAGATATATGCGCGAGTGTGCGTAGAGGGGCACAAACGCCACATTGACAATGATGACAAAGCGAAACTGAGTCACGATTACGAGCAAAACTCTTTGCGCAGTCTTCCGTGTCATTGTTGCAAGAATTCAATTGCAACCTAAACGGATCCAGAGTTTTTCCCCCGCGCCAATTAATACGCAAGAAACTAGAATCTGTTATCCTCCATTCGTTTCAGGTATCGCGCTTCAATGGCGGTGTTGCGTAACGTGCAACATTCTCTACTGGTTAATTAATTACATTTTGCCGAGGCGATATTGCCATTACACGGTACTATATTATTACAGGATGCATTACATTCTGCTAATAACGTTAACGTCTTCTCTCTTTCGCGATAAGTGTCAAAGACAATTTATCATTTTAATAATTCGCATTTATATAATAGCATTTACACGTTTAACAGTGTAATATCGCAATTAGAATTATATATCGCAAGAATTCGTCAACGGGGCCGTACGGCAATTTGTCACCCGATTTAGAAGTAATCGCTATGACGCAAATTTTCCGACTTCCATTCACGCTTCTCGCTTACATAATAATATACACTCATCACGTCTGCATTTCTCGTTACAGAGCATCCGGGGAACAAGTCCAGCCTCGGCTTTAGCCGGCGGGGAGGGTACCACCGTCACTCCCTGTACTTCCCCGTCGTGGTACCCGGCGACGCGGAGGACGTCACGGTCGATCACGCGTCCCTGAGATTCCTCCTCCAAGGCGATCACAGTCCGCGCGATCTCGAGGCGCTGGTCTATCTCCGCACGCCGGTCTCCCGGCGTCTCCTACTGCGGCGGGAGATCCCGCAAGGTGAGCCGATGGGCTCCCGGTGGCTCGAGTTGGATTCCACCGAGGCAGCCGCGAGCTGGCTCGAGCACGGTCTGGAGAACCACGGACTCGAGCTGGAGTTCCTGCACGACGGCCGGCCGACGCGGCGCGAGATCTCGCACGCGACGTTGAACGTGTTCGCCATGTCGGAAGCCGGCTCAGGCAGGAGAAAGAGGTCCACCCCCGAGGAGCTGCTGTCGCTGCACAAGGGCCGGCGCAGCAAGTGCAAGGGCGACAACAACAAGAAGTGCTGTCGGCACGAGCTGATGGTGATGTTCAAAGACCTGAAGGGCTTCGAGTTCATCGTGTACCCGAAGCACTTTGACGCGGGCTACTGCAAGGGCCGTTGCCCGCCCCGCTACAACCCGGCGCACCATCACGCCCTGCTGCAGAGCCTGCTGTGGAAGGAGGACCGGAAGAGGGTGCCCAAGCCGTGCTGCGCGCCCAGCAAGCTCGAGCAGCTGATGATCGTCTACTTCGACGAGAACGACTCGACGCAACTCAAGGTGTCCTATTGGAAGAACATCCAGGTGGTGGAGTGCGCCTGCTCATGAAAGGGAAGAAGGGGAGGAGAAGGAGGAAGAACGAAACAGTCTACCGAGGACTCACCAAAGAATCGTCCGAATTGCGGTTCGGTGATGCCGCACTATATTCGCGTTAAGATACTAATCATAATAATTAATATACTGATAATGACGAAAGTAATCGAAATATACAGTCGTTTGAGCGACTTTAGGATTCTCGTGCATTTCCGCGATTCCTTTAGACTTCCATTACTTCTCTCGTTCTTTTTGTTTTTGGTATGATTCGGACGATCCGAGGCATCACCGAACACTCAGACCCAGCAGGGTCTCGCATCGACTGTGATACTAACGATATTTACTTGTCATTGTATTCCTTATTACATAGCGATCGTATTTTATATTATTAGGACATTCTCTCTCGCTGTATCCGGGCCCTGGCTAAAAGGAAAGTGGATCGTTGCGAATCGTCGACAGTCGTAGGCGACAACGATCACGTTGATCCGACTCTCTTTTTAGCCGGGCGAGCGTCTCCCCCGTACGAAACGCCATAATGTCATCGTGTATCTATAACGTATACCTTCTATCTGTTAATTTATTATCATCATCACGTAAGCTCTTGCGAAACGAGCTGGTCGATGTCTATTAACGTAATTTGTGACACAAGCTAAAGTCTTCGCTCTTACCGAATCTTTGTTTTGTATCGAGATTTTGTTAGTTCCTATAGAATATTATGACTAGAGTCTCTGAATCTCTCGATTAATCTCACGATTGCCCCCCTGAATGCAGTTTAACGATTGTGAACACATTGTTGCAAAATTTTAATGCGTCTCCTGCGAGATTCGCCGCCGATCGATGGCCGCCGCACGCTAATCTTCATGCATGCGTGAATATTTCAACTTTTCTCGGAGATAATATATTCGCATTTTATCTATGAAATAACGTGTATCGTATGTCTAGCGCGCAACAAGATCGATGAGAAAACGTTATTTTACTAACGTGCTGATATATTAAATTGTATAAAAATTTATGATCGCGCACTATTGTAAATTATAATCTAATTAATCACAGCGGCGTCCTTTTACCATTGTTAT
Source organism: Tetramorium bicarinatum (assembly GCA_928718305.1). Lineage (NCBI taxonomy): Eukaryota > Metazoa > Arthropoda > Insecta > Hymenoptera > Formicidae > Tetramorium > Tetramorium bicarinatum. The sequence goes on from OV788319.1 coordinate 8,549,006, forward strand.
TCCTGTCCCTCTTATTGTCAACTTATCTGATGTTGAAGATCTATTTATGGCGAAGTCTTAAATATATGATCTATCAGTTTTCAATAAAAAAAAGACGCGTTTAATTCTCTTTCATCTCCTACCATTAATATCTAGATAAATTGTAAGTTAAAACAAAAAATACGATTAATCTTCTACTAAGAGAAACTTGTCGCATTTTTTAAAATCGATATCTTAATAATAAAGTCACAAATAAAATTATATCAGAATAAAGGATTCGTTACAACGATTTATAGATTTCTTTTATATTATTTATTTTTTATTGTAATTTCATAGGTAAACCGTACATACATGATAAACTTTTCCAACATTTTTCTTTTCTTGAAGATATATATCTTAAAATCTCAATAATATATTCAGTATATATTTTAAATCTTCATAAATTAGCTCTTTATTTAATCAATTAATCAAATTTCTCTCAAATTTGATGTTTATAGTTTCTTAAAGATTGACTACTGTGTCGACAAGAGACAGAATTGAAACACGCATCCTTCGTTACACTCGAAAAATCGTCAAAGTTATTAGAGAAGCATGTGGTGACAAGAGGTTAACGAACTTAAATACGTTTCAAATATCCCGTCCTTTGAAGAATGCAAATTCACATATTTAAATTCAGTAGTTAAATTCAGAATAGTAGGAGAATACGATTTGGAAGAGGTAATGCAAACTCATCTCCGAAACGGCGCGAATTTCAAAACACATTTTTATAAAATACGAACAGAATTTTTTTTCTTATATTTCTATATTAATTTCCATCATTGATAACTCAAGATCTTCGAAAGTCTGAAAAGTTAGTAAAAGTCCAATACAAAATTTTTTTACGCTAATCAATGATTGTTATATATAATTTTAAATTATTTTCAATAAAAAAGCTTATTTACTTTTTCAATTTCCTATCACTTTATATTGATATTTAATTAAATCAAAAATGAAAGAAAATCGCATAATTTTAAATTTCAATGAAAATTAAAGGAAACTTTCCACAATTTTCCAAGTACTTAATTTGATATTTTTGCAATTAACCTTCAATAAATATAGCAATGAAACTAAAGCAATCTTCAGTTTAAGTATTGTATTAATATTTTCTATTACTTTTATTATTTCTATTATTAATTATAACTTTATAAATGTTTTAAAATTAGAATTGTACAACTAAAATCAACGTTTCGAGTCGAACGTTGTGATTTTATGAATAGAAATAACGTGAAATGTACCATCGGCGAGAGGTTATCTCGCAACGACAGCAATAAAATTTCATTGAGCGTGACGCCGCTCGAGTTCGAAGGTTACCTTATGTGCATTATGCAACTAAGCGCATTTATGTCACGCTGGGTCAAAAATACTATTGTCAAAGATGTTTATTTAGCAACCGATAACGACGGAGGAAATGCGATCTTTGCTGTCTTCTTTAATAGACACGGGAAACGCGTTTCATTCATAAACTATGATAATATTACAGATCATAAATCAAGTATAAATCGGTCAGTAACAGCATCCGTGATACGTTCGATATAATACCTCGAATACAATGTGAATCGAAAATTACATTTATAAAATGTTTAATAATTTTTTTTATATACACAGAAGTATATGATATAAATGAAGAAATACGAGTAACACGTAAGATATGAATGAAAATTTTATCTTCTGCTCGTCTTGCCGATTCCTCTTTTGCCGGTGAATAAATGCTTCGGCATCTTGTTGCCGATAAATCGATCACCTTCACCCTTGAGACCTTTCTTGGCTATCTTCTTTTTCTGAGTCTTGTACGCTATATTTGTCAGCTTCGTCTTCATCTGCAATAAATACAAACAATAAATAATACCATGTTTCCATTGATTATTGCGAATAGATGCAATATTCTTTCACATAAATCAGATAACAATTAAAATAAGGGATAATGATCTCTATTTATTGAGCAAGTTAGTTTAAATTTGATTTTTCAATTCAAGATTAATTTTCTCAAAACTTAAAGATGTGCATTATCGTTACGTTGAAGCTTCTAAATGTTCGTTTGTCTTACCACTACATCTTTAACACCCATTTCATCCCGCGGCGGTCTTGAGACACTGCGAGCACGCGACTGTGACGCCGATTCCACACGCATACGTTTCCTGGCAGGTTCGGACCGCGATCTGGATCGTTCTCTCGTTCGTTTGAAGTGCGCCTAAAAGATAAAACAATATATAATACTCTGAAATACTATAGTATTAATTAAAATACTGTCAAAATAAAATCAATTGAATCAATAGTACGATAGAAAATTATCCTATTTTCTTAAGAACATTCAGATTATATACGCAACACTCACATTTTCGGTATCTTCTATATCCACACCTAGATCTTCCATCTGCTCCTTCAACTTTGTGACCGATCGACCACGAGTCTTGGCCGCAGCCGTACGCGGCATGATCGGCTTCGTGGAAGCCTTCACTATTCGCGCCTCGTCTTTCATGACAAACTTCTTCTCGCGAATCTGCTTCGCCAGTTGTTCAATCTCACGCATCGTCTCCGACAATTCCGGCATTTTGTAATTGTAGAGGCCGGCTTCTTCCCTCAATTGCTCCTCCTTTTCCAATTGATTCAATTTCTGGAAAAAAAAAGGAAAAAGGATTAGAAACATATTTTGCCACGGCACAGTTTTACGCAATTCGATAAAATAAAGTATGCACTAACTTTAAATATATCCGGATCTATGTAATCCGCGATATTGCGGCCCTCCCACATCTCCGGTATCACATCATATTTTTGATCTCCCTCGATATTGTAATTCTTTTTGAGATCCAGGACATAATCATCTCCCATTTCCTCCTCTATCTCCCTCTCCAATTTGCGTTTTCCAATTTTCTCCGCGACAGTCTGCCTCTTCTTCAGAACGCATTCCGGTATGCAAGGCACGCGATTTGGATCTACTCTTTTCGGTTGAGCAATGTGCAACCGATTGAGAAGCCCTTCCACCTGTAATTATTACAAATCATGACGTGTCTAATTTTTCAATGTTAAAGGATTTTTGAATTAACTACCTTTTTAGTCTTAATCTTTTGATCAACTCTGAAGGCTAGAAGTCTCTCGCAAGCCTCCAATTTCACTTCCATCACGCCGAAATCGGTAACGGTGCTCATTTCTAGCACTGGCACATTCGTATCCTCCTCGAGCGACTTCAGAACAGCCCTCTTCTCCGGGGATAACTCATCCAAACGTAAAATATCCACTTTGTTTATGACTATTATCAGAGGCTTGTTCGTGAATAAAGGCTTTATGGATTCAAATAGTTTTACCTATATAAACGAAACAGGATTTATATTATTTAAATTCACAAGCATTACATGGTATTTCATAGCTCACCTGTTCCTCCAAGGTATGACCACATTGCTCCGACAAGTCGCAGAAGTATAGCACAGCGGCTCGCAAGTGAGCAAGAGCAGTCACTGCCTGCATTTCTATGACGTTCCTCTCTTCCAGCGGGTGATCCAATATTCCAGGTGTGTCTATAACTTGCCATCTCAGATATTTGTAATCAGTATGGCCTACGTACAAAGATTTCGTCGTGAATGCATACGGTTGAACCTCAACATCGGCTCGAGTAATCTATCGGGTAAAAATAAATCGCATACAATTACATCAAGTATTACTTGCACATGTAATCATAAAATTGCTATTAAGCGTCACTTACTTTGTTAACGAAACTGCTTTTGCCTACGTTTGGGAAGCCGCATATGAGTATCGTGCGCGTGTAAGGATCTATACTTGGCAGTCGAGCCAAGTGTTGACGGACTTGCTCGAGGTATGTCAAATTGGCTGCTTGCCTCTTCATAATAGTGGCCATTCGGCCCAGAGCAGCCTTCTTCAGCTGCTTACACCGATATAATGAATCTCCGTACTTCAAGAGACGAACGTAATCCTTCGCTACACTGTAATCATAAAATATATGTAAATCTTGTTATTTGTGCGTTATGTACAAATCTTTCTTTTCTTACTTGTCAATTAAATGCCTAGCTGTATTTATCTGTCCAAGAGCTAGCTTATAGTGATCCTTATCGTACAGGACATTCATCAAGTCGGCATAAAATGGATGAACATCGTCCAGCTTAGGAAATTCTTGTATAATCTGGGATAGTCTATCGTGGAAATTCTGTTGAGTGAATTTCACCTTTCGCGTGTAAAAAGCGCGTATCCTCGTGATCTTATATTGCTTGTGAACAACAGTCGGCGTCTTCCGTTGTGTCTTCGACAAGATTATGTCGATGAAGTCCTACAACGAAGGGAACAGAAGTCAATTTTGCGAAAAGACATCGCAATATAAAACTATTATAACATAAATATATAAAATAACAGATCGCAGATATGTAACTAACCTTTGCAGTTGGGACAACCGCGATTTTCTTGAAATTGTACAAAACCATTTTTCTTTTTAGTTTATTACACTCTACGTTAGAAAGGCAATGTAATTTTCCTCTTTTCCTTTCTCTTTTAATAAATATTTCCCCTTTGGAGAGACACGGACTATTTCACGCCTTTCACCGGTCCTTCGACACGAAAACACGTGTCCTGAGACCACCAATTTGAGGTTAGGTCGCCAGCGAAGAGTAGAGTCTAGTGGCGCTAGTGCTGCTGGAACGGAAATGCGATATTTTCTTACTTCCGCGAGAAATCAATTGGCCGCCGCTGGAGGAATTTAGGACTGCGTTCCGATATTCACTGGCTGAGTCAAGCGAATGCTTCTTTCTGAACGTGGATACCTGTCACTGAAGGTTAGCACGATCACGAATCTCGAAATATTGCCGCAATCCGTTCGCGATCAAAGAAATCTGAGCGACGTAGACATTCGGGCGTTCAAGTTGAATGTGCAATTCGCTATATCGAGTTGCGAGTCGCGTACATTCGCATTAAACGAGCATTGTTTGTAAAATAACCTTAAAACCTGGGTGTCTGTTCGCAGGATGGCTCCAAGATACGAGTTGGCCGTGGGCCTGGATAAGGGTCACAAAACGACCAAAATTCGCGTAGCTCGCGACAAAAGCAAGGCCGAGAAGACTGTTTGCTTGCGGCCGTCCAGGCTAAAAGGGGTGAGTGGAAAGTATATAACCTCTCTCATTATGTGTACATTTGAATAAGAAATTGCGCTAAATGATCCTAGCGTTGGATTAATGCATTTTATCTCTACGTCCAGTTACAAAACTTTAAATATATATATAATGAGTACGATGTATCGATTAATGAGGTGATGCGCCGTAATTTGTTTTGCATGGAGCATCACGATTTATTCTCTCTTATAGATGTTATAATCCATACTTGATTTCTTATTTGATTTCTTATTGCAGAAGCAAACCAAACACAGCAAATTCGTGAGGGACTTGATCCGGGAGGTCACAGGGCATGCCCCTTACGAAAAGCGCGCTATGGAGTTGTTGAAGGTGTCAAAGGATAAGCGTGCTTTGAAATTCTTGAAAAGACGGGTAAATGTTTCTTCTCGCAATAATTTTTAGCAATTTAGATTATAAGATTATACATTAATAGCTAACAAGAAGACTTCTCAACTATGTTTAATGTTAGATGAATTTCAACTATGACGTAAAGAAAGAGAGAGAGAGAGAGAAAATGAAAGATAATTAGCAAATTTTAGAAACGTAGTAACGGCTCCACTTTATGCTATACAGATATTTTAAAGCGTTTTATATTATTTTATATCTTTTTTTTATTAAAAAGAAAGAAAAGAAACTTTGAAACATTTGTAGCGTTAAGTGGATCAAAGCCAATGCCATACAATTTTATAATACTTTTTTGCTTTATAGATCAATAGACACTTGAGTTAAATAGAAACTAATTAAATAAAAACTAGCGAAAGGATCTGAAAGATTCTGAAATTTTCTTATATTTTTTTACTTGAGAAGGAATCAGTGTCGTAAAGCAGGAAATTTTTTTGAAACTTTTTTAGAGAGAAGAGACTAAAGATTCTCAAATGTTTCTTATTTTTTTAGTTGGGCACACACATCCGTGCTAAGAGGAAGCGGGAGGAACTTGGAAACATCTTAGTACAGATGCGAAAAGCAGCTGCTCATCATTAATCCGCTTTTATCATCTTCAATTGAAATAAAATATATTAGTATTTCATACCTGATTTGTTTTATTATTGCGATCCACTTTTATTTATCTTGATAGAGAAACTGCACTGTACCAACTATGCTGTAAAAGATTTAAATTCTAGAAGTAATTTTTAGCAATTTAGATTGTGTAATAAAATTGTACATTAATAGCTGTTACCAATTGCGTTCGATGTTACATGAATTTCAATTTTAACATAAAGAGAGAGATTGAAAGACAATCGATATGAGCATATTTAATATTAATTTAAAAATATATAATTTGCTAAAATTTTATATACTTTTGTACTATATAACCTAGAAGCAAACCAGTTCCTTCCATCAGTTTCCGTGGTGTAGTGGTTATCACATCCGCCTAACACGCGGAAGGTCCCCGGTTCGATCCCGGGCGGAAACATTTTTTGCTTTAGAAAAGAGTTTAAATATATTTTTCCACCGCTGTTTAATTACAATTTTTATTAAAAAATTTTTCTAAATTAAAATTACTTTCATTGTCATCAAACTTTTTCATAATTACATTTTTCATCAATTATATTTCTTTTATGATTGGATTATCAATAACAGATACTTTAACGTTAAGACATTCATTTAAAATTAGAATTTACATATTATTATAAAAATGCAAAGGAAAGAATTTAAAGTTGTCAATTTCATATCAAATTTTTACACATATGTGTGTAAATATGTGAAAAAAACAAGTGTTAATCATAAAATTCAAATTAAAAAACTATAAGCTCAAATTTCAAATGTTTTCAAAATTTCTTATTAAAAAATTGCATAACTATACGGCTGTGTTTAGAATTACATCAAAATGTTATAACACTCCTACAAATGCAATCGATTGTGATAAATACTTTCAAAATAGATAATATATTTGAAATTATATGTACATATATACATATATGTATATTTTATTTTATATTTTCCTAAACAATTTTTTTTATTTAATGCAACATATTACATATATATATAAAATCTAATTTGTACAGGAATTCTTCTACTACATTCATGTCACAATCTTCTTACATTGTAGTATTTAAAATTATTCAGTTCCAATATTTATAACAAACGTCGACAAATGTATTTCCTCAGTTATATTCGCAAAGATGTCCACAACCAGTAGGACATTGTCGATTATTATTAAACCATTCTCTCATATGATTTATATGGCCTCCATGTGCACAACCTTGACACCATACATAAATACCACGTACCACCTGGATGAAAAATATATAATATAAAATTGGTTATAAAAATAATCACATAATTTCAATAATTTTTAAATTTCTTATTAATTGAAAACTTTTAAAACAATTTTTTTATTATTCATATGATAAATCAAATTTCTAAAAAAGAATTCGTATGCATTAACAATTGCAAAGAATATAATATATAGTATAAAACAAAATATTTCATAATTAATAAAAGTAATCTTCTATATTGTAATTTCTTGTGTAAGTTTCTTTGAATTTATTTTACTTTGAATATAAAATTTTTTCATGGGCTTAAATAAGAGCTAAATATCTCTTACCTGATTGCAAAGGGAACATAAAGCGTGTTCGGGCGTATGACAATGATCACACAACCATGCAGATCGTTGCAGTGATTTTGTGCATGCAACACAACATGCATGTATCATAGTTGATTGTTGATTCAATTGCGATATAGAAGGAATCCACGCCAATTGTATTATCTGCAAAGAGAATTCTTTACTAAATATATGTATTTATTATTTATGAATAAACTACTCTTGAAACTTGAAAAAGAAAAATATATTGTCGGCTGCAAAATGATATAATGGATTATTTATACAAACCTGTGTAGCTACATGCCAGAGTTTAAATTTGCCAAGCATGTCCAGATATTCTAATATCCAATGTTCCTGTAAAGCTACAGGAATATTCAACTTTTTTCTTATTTCTCCCAAGACGATAAGCATCGATACCGTTGTCTGTACATCTCTTATTGCCGTGTGAAAACGGAGTCCGTCCAGAATGAGAGATGTAAAATCAAAGGGTAGAGGCTTAGGTAAAACTGGAACTACTAACTGAGGTTGATCTTCAACTATAACGGAAGCTGAATTCTCGCTGAGATCAGGAGGATGGTTGGGAAATTGCTCTGGTGGAGGAGACCGATCCTTAATCTCGTGTCGTATAGGAAAAGCCTCCTTCTGCAATTCCTTAGTCCATTCATCATCCTCCATACGCATCACAGTTTGTCTATTTTCGCCGGGATGTTCCAAAGACACGGGCTCATATTCAGTTTCGCCAAAGATAAAGTCACCTCGCGATGTTGAAGGTATATCGCTAAGCAACGGTCTCCTGTAAATTAAATATCAAGTGCTCTAATTATATTAATAGAAATCAATTAATCTTAGCATATACGCGCATAATACAATTCTGAAATTTGTGCAACAATGAGAATGTTATAACGGTACCTTGGCAAAACAGTTGCCGTATTAGTCGACGATCCTATGATATGATTTTGATTCTCTGGCGCTTCAGTTTCCGTTTCAGTTTCATCATCACCGCCACTGGCAACACCAGCAGGATTTTCCCCTTGGAGTGATTTCGCATCCTGTTCGTGACCTAAAAAATAATAAATTTATGAATTGAAATATGATATAATAGTAGTATATTAATATGTTATGATATCCTCGCTTATACCTACTTGATTGTTTACTCGCATTCGATTGTTCCATACCAGAACTTTTTGTTACTCCTGGTACTATATTCGACGTATTGGCTATATCTTCTTTAGGCGCAGTCGGTGCACTCTTTTGAAGTATCTCGAACGGATCTGTATACATAATCTTCAAGACTTGCCAGGCTTTGCTAACCTGTATAAACAAAATTATTATTATTAAATATATTTCAATTATTAAACATATTACATACTTATAAAAATAAAATAGATGTCTTCTTACAACATAGTTGCCAAAGTCATGTGCAACACGTGCATTATGATCACAGGCTTCACTTAAGTTTCCAGAAAGTAAATAATTTTCTGCGGCTATCTTAAACCAATTCGGTTCGCGTACACACCCACGAAATCTATGCATTACACTTGAAGCCATGCAAAAGGTATCATCATTTGTTACAGGTGTTCTCCTAGGAAAAAAAAAGATATAACAAATTTAAACAAAATTAAACCAAAATCGACTCTTTCGTAAAAAATCTTTTTTTATTAAAAGTTGATTATTAATGACTCATATTGGTACTTAGAATTAGAAATAACAATTTTGTTTGCTTTAATAATATATCGTAAGTTTTATAATCAATTTTTATATAATAAAAAAATTTACCTCATTAAATTACTTAGTTGTCTTGCGATACTCGCTGGTTCATATTTCACTTTGGAAGCGCACGCAATATCATGTTTTAAATTTATCGCAACGCTCTGTGGATTTGCTTTGCTGGCCGGCCTAACTGCATCGTCAAAAACATGATGATACAAATTACAATCCTGTAACATGAAATAAAATCATAAGAATAAGAATCATGATGCATGTTGTAATAAAAAAGCAAATAATGGTTCACGACATTACTCTGCTTGTTGATAGAAATGATTGCGGATTGCCTCTCCATGCCACACCCGTAGGAACATCTTTATGCTCATTAAAACTTGCGAATGGAATGTACGGTCTGCGAATATCCCATACATTTATGCTGCAATCAACGACTAGAGCACAGCTAGCTATGTGATACTTTTTCTGAGGTCTCCATTTTATACGTCCCACTGACGCTATAGTATGTATAGTGTAATCACAACTTGGTTTACCCAATAAATCCCAAACCTATAAAGTTACAGCGATATAAATATATAATTATGATCATATATTCCACATAAAAGTTTACATTAATGTGCAAAAAATAAAGTACTTTGATAGTTTTGTCTCTAGACGCTGTAGCAAGCCAAGGAGCTTCTGGATGCCAGTCGCAAGCAAATATCGGACCACTGTGTGCCGTAAAATGCTGAAAGTAACGCTCTGGTTTTCTCATATCCCACTGTTGTACATGGCCGTTCTCAGACACAGCAGCAAAAGTGTGAGGTTGTTGTGGACAAAATTGGACATCTCTCACAGATTCTGTATTACTAGAAACAAATATATAATTCTGTAATAACTATCAAATTAAATAAGAAAGTCCTTTTATTCATGTCAAATCTTAAGATATTTTAAAAAGATTTTATTATGTTTAATAGCTGCGTAAATCATCTATGCTAAAACATAAAACGTAGCTTATTTTACCTATAAAAAGTTTTAATAGCCTCTTTTAGTCGCAAATCGAAACATTTCATAGTACCATCTTGTGAGCCAGATATCAACCACATAGGTTCTGTCATATGAAAGCTTACTTTATTGACGGTTCTTTTGTGATCTATAAATACATGATCCTGTTTTGACCGAGATTGTCTATTCAAGTTCCACAGAACGACCGCACCGTTTGTTGCCGCAGTCGCAAGTATATGGTCTACAAGTTAATATATTATAATTTATTAAATTATTCTATATTACAATATAAAAAATACATATAAATTACATTAATATATTAATTATATTAATTATATAAATAAGATAATAGAGAAAAGTAATTAAACATATGTACGAGAATTTGTAAATGAAAAAAAATTCAAGTATCTATCTAGCTTTGCAATATCATTAATTGTTTAATACAAAATACAATATTAACGTGATATATTAAAAATATATTGTATATTCCAGAGAATCATAATAAGCAAGGGTTACCATCATTAAGATTCCAGGCAACATCATTGCAGGAAAAATTCAGGTTCAGATTCTTTCCAACACGAAGATTGCAGGCTTCTTCTAATCTATCCTCCAGCAACGTGAATATTTTGAAAACTGTGATAAAATATACCGCAATATAACTTTCATAACACAACAATATTAAAAGATATGAATCATTATTTTCTATAGAAATAAAAAATTTGATAAAATTGTTATTGTTGTAACTGGGATGACGCGTGGCTCTGTGCTAACGTGAGTATTAGTATTAGGAAGGTCCTGAATTTGAATCCCCTATCCCACATACTATCACATATATCTCATATTTTAGTAGCAACACGTAGAACTTTATAGATCTAAATGATATTAGATATTAGAGACTGATATATGGCATCTTATACTTCTACTACTTATCTATTACTACTACTGATATAACTATTTCAATCAGATTATAATTTGTATTATATAACCCATTATATTATTTTATAATACAACAATTATTTCAGACTAATGTAAAGACGCACCATTGCGACCGGCTATCACAACCTGGTTGTTATCTTTGTTAAGGGCTAAGGCATTCGCAGGACCCTCTTGAGCAACGCATATAGTTTTCGACGTCATGCTGTGTTTCAAGAAATTAATATTAAATTCATTAATATTAAACATCATCGCAACACCAAATTATTCGTAGTAGTTATATGCATACCTTACACGCCGCTTTGAATACACGCCGTCACGTCACAGTGTTACAGGTTCATTTGTCATATAAGTATATGTTCTTGAACTATTTGTGTTTATCAAATCTGCGAAGTGTGAGAAGCAGAGCTATCTCTACTGATTCCTTTTATCTTCTCTTCTCTCATGGGTATTTTTAATACTTTCGAGATTATTTCTGAAATTGTTTGGAATACACTTCAGCTGTCCATAACCACGTTGGAGTGAGATGACAAGGCATACGGTCCCATACATCTATTCCTTTCACTAGTGTATAAATAAAGTTAGTATTCATATATTCACACACACATGTATTAAATATAAATTTGAAGGAAGAAAAAAGCGAGGACGTCTATACAAAACAAGAACAACTCCAACCAAACTTCAATTGACTCAGTCGGCGATTAATTTGTCAAGTAATATCTATTTTGTTAACATGAGACAGAATTACTCGATCTTTTGCTTTGAAGGGGAAAAAAAATATTAAAAAAAGAGACAGTTGGAAATTTAGCTGCGAGCAATCTTGCCGGTTGAATTAATCACTGATTGTCATTGTCACTGATCAACATAATCGAAGTTTCATCGAAGTCGCCTTAAAGAAAACGAACACGGAGTAAATTCACAAAGATCACATGCATCACGGCGAGCTAAATAATTAACCGTGCAGATACAGATCGTACTGATTATAACATGATTTACAAATGTGACATCGTGACGCGTAGAAATATTATGAGGGTCAACGTGGTGGTAGCAGGAGAGCCGGGTTGCGAACACGAGGTTGTCATGGAAGAGTTTGAACGACAGGCCGAAGCACGCGCTGAAACGTTCAAGAATGGAATGAAAAAAAAAAAAAAACACAACCGGCAAGACCACGGCGTTGATTCGTAGAGCCTATAACATGAGAACTCTCGCTACGGTCAGCCGTTTGTGAATCGGCCGTCAACTTTCGCGAACCAACAAGTAAAATCTAGCGCATGCCCAGCAAACACAAAATATTGCCGCAACATTTCCCTTTTTTTTTCCTCTCCATTAAAAACGATCAATTCTAACGTTGCAACATTGTTTCAATAGTTTGCGTTTGCTGGGTGAAATTGAAATACAAAGATCTCAGTAAGCAGCAACTAACAGTAGCATTGCATCAATATTATAATTTTCTATTCAATATAATTATTATCTATATGTGTCATATTTCATTTATTATCGAATGATAAATTTATATGATATTAATGCAATGTTGGCTCGTGTTTACTGGAACAATCGATTGAAATGAAATGTTTGTTTCCACGCATGTCGGCCTCGGTTCGTCAAAACGCTATGCACGGTAGTGGCCGCCCAAGCCAAGTGGTGGGGATCCCATGTCCCACGATTTAACAGCACTGCCGTATGCCTCGATATGCCCGTCCCCGTCCGCTCCGGCGCAACATGGTGGTGGCGGCCGTACTCCGGGAGGTGTTGATGTGAGGTGGCCTCCCCCGCTGACGGTGTCGCGACGTCCTCCAGGGTCACGACGACGACAGGTAGACGACGATTCACGCGACAAGTATGTCCGCTGATCCCGAGCGCGGCGGCGGCGGCCGGAAGTAAAGGGGACGGTAACGTCACGCGCGCCCGTGACACACGGCGAGGAATAGCTCGCGCGGCAGTGCCACACACGAGGAAATTCCGGTGTTGCATCGCGAACGATGCTGTCGATTGATTTTACGATGACGGGCGAGCGGCGAACCCGGGGCGACGTCGCGCGGATCGCCCCGTTGGTGAGACGCGCGTTCCTCCTGCTGAGTCTCTTCGTAGTCCTCCAGTTAACGTCGGTGGTCGCCGGCGAGTCCCTGGGTGATCCGTACAAGATTCTAGGTGTGTCGAAGCACGCGACGGTGCAGGAGATTCGGAAGGCGTACAAGCACCTCGTCAAGGAATGGTGAGCGGAGTCCCTCCATATTTCTGTTTAAAAATATAGAGACTATATAGAGTGTTCTTTCTAAATATAACAAATAAATGTGTGCTGTGCAATTCTCTTTCAGGCATCCGGACAAAACTGATCATCCGATGGCTGAGGATAAATTTGTAGAAATAACGAAAGCTTACGAGGTAATTTGTCTTTATTTTGTGTGAAACAATGCGAAAGACGAGGAAAGGTTTTTAACCTATCGCATCGAATTGTTCAGCTTTTAACAGATCCGGAAAGAAGGAGGAAGTTTGATAATCATGGGATTACGGAGGAAGGAATACCGAGGCAAAGGAGGGACAGTAGTCACTTCAATGTTCTCGATCCATTGGAAGAATTGTTTACTGGTAATTTTAAATTCCACTATCAGAGCAGAGACATCACGCTGTTCCATAAAATGAGCATCACATATCGGTACGTAAACGCTCTCGCGTGAAACGATGAACTCGACGACTTGCGAGTATCGCCTTAAATGCCTTGTAAATTGCAGATCGTTCGAGAATGTCATAGTACCCAAGACTTACCGCATGCCATATTTGATCCTGTTTTACTCCGACTGGTGCTTCATGTGTCTGCAAGCGGAACCTACTTGGAGACGATTGATCGACGAACTGGAGCCATTGGGACTCGGCTTGGCTACGGCGCACGCCAAGAAGGAGTCTACTTTGGCGAGAAGGCTCGGTATCCATTCTCTTCCGTGTCTCGTTGTTACCGTCGACGGGCGCACCAGTGTCTACAAAGAATCTTTGTTTAGCATTCAGAAAGTTGTTGGTACGTTTGCCGCTTTTAAAATGTTATATATTTCGTCTCTTGTGCTTCTTTTTACAAGGATTAATTAATAAATTTATTTGTTTACAGAATTTGTACGAAGTAGACTACCGTATAAATTAATAAGTATTATTAGTGATACCAACGTAGACAATTTCCTGTCGGGCTGGACGGATAATCGAATACGCGCTTTAATATTTGAGAAGAGAGACTTTATCCGCTTGCGATATTTGCTTACGTCTTTTTACTACAGAGATCGAGTAGCTTTCGGTTTTGTCCAGGTAAAAAATTTTATAATATATGATCAGTAAGTCTCAAATTATATTCCTTAATTATTAATTTTAATATATTTTATAGATTGGCATACCGGAGACTGAGAACATAACATCAAAATATAAGATCTCAGGAGAATTAGATACTTTACTACTCTTCAACGAGAATTCTGAGAAACCTATGGCGTCTGTTAGTATGAAGGACATTTCCAGCGAAACTATGCATAATGTTATCGCTAATAATAAATTTCTCGTATTACCAAGACTTTCAAATCAAGCTATGTTGGACTCTATATGCCCGCCTGAATGGCTGAGGCCGCAGAAGCGATTGTGCGCTGTTTTAATATCGCAGCAAAATAGTCCTCTACACGACGTGGCTAGGCACAAATTTAGACAAGCAGCATTAGAGTCTTCTTATAGGTATTTTCTACGTACTAAAATTTTTATTTTAATACAATAATAAAATAATCATATTTATCTTATTTAAATATAATATAATTTTTATAAATATATTTCTCTATATTTTATTTAATAATATTTACAGCACGGAACGTGTCAGGTATGCATACGTATTCAAAGATACGCAACCTGAATTTGTATCAGCACTATCAGCCGGTGAAGGCAGTCCAATGGAGCCTTTATTACATATCGTCATCATATGGAGACGAGATGCCAATCATTTGAAGTACGAATGGCTTCCTCATGGATGGATTGAGGCTGTTCGGGATGATCGTATATGGAACGAGACGCGTAGACATTTAGAAAAAACTATACAAAAGCTGTTACGCGCCACTGAAGCTTTACCATACGCTGCTGTCGTAGGTGAATTGGCAGATGAACACGCACAGGCATGTATTCATAGTCATCATAATATCCTTTGTGATCTGCAAATTATTAATGTGCCATATTATTAACATTTCAATATATTTTTCCAGGGTACCGTAGACAGATTGATAGGAAGGGCATTATTAGCAGTAGATTATATATCCGATAATCTGACGAAAGAGCAAATTTTGCCTTTGATATCAGTACTAGTCACTCTCATGCTAATAGGAGTTGCAGGGTATGGAATGTCGTATCTAGTGTGAGTAAAATTAAAATACAAAGTAATATATTACATCTTTGATTTGAACATTGCAGAGAATAAATTCAAGATCAGACACTAGTAAACCATCAAATGATTTTATTAAGTGACAAATAATTCTGCTTAAAGCATAAAAACATTAATTATATAAATTAAAATTAATATAAAGATATATATCTTTTGTATATTATTAATTTGTTAAATAAATTTGTGTTCTATTTTTTTTTTATTTAGTAAACTAGAAGAATCAAGTGTCCAGGCTGAACGTGTCCAGTGCAAGGACAATGTCAAGCCGCTTCCATCGCAGCCGCAACTACGATTGCACGAATTACGCGCGGAGAAATACAATGGATTAGTTCGGCTTTTGAAACCAGGATGTCGAACCGTAATTCTGCTGGTTGATGCCCAAAGCCGATTAAAATTATTGCCAGCTTTTCATAAAGCTGTGTGGCCTTATAGGTACGTTCTATTTATTAACATTTTCTATTTTAGTTGATATTCCAGTTGCGTATGATAATAATTATATGAAAGAACTAAAAAAAACAGAAAGAATAATTATATGAAATTATTTTTACGTATAAAAATATTAAAAATTAATAATATAACAAAATATAGAAGGAATGTCATTGTAATCCTTTTTTTTCTCTCAGAAAAAATAAGACGCTTATGTTCGCACATATGTCATTAGAAAGGGGTCTCGATTGGTACAAAAAACTATTATCTCTCACTTTACCCGAGCAGAAGGAATTAAATATAAATGCCAAAAATTGCGTCGGGACGGTCCTGTCTTTAAACGGACATCGAAAGTATTTCTGTATGTACCATGCGAAACATCCAGAATGTACTAAAGGTAAAGGTTCTAAGGTACGTATCCGAATACGTTGAAGCCAGAAAGCTACATTATCTGGAAATCAAACAATTATATTATATTATAGCGTATGGAAAAGATGACCAAACAACTTGTCCAAAGACCGGAAGATCCGGAAGCAGGCGCTTTTATCGGTTTCGACAGTTCCAACGAATCCGATCTATCTCAAGACGAGGTATACAATAATATGTTAAGAATATGTTCCTCATTTTTAGCAATTAATTGTCATGTTGATGACACAATTTTGCATATATTACAGGACGCTGGCAACATTTTATATCAGGACAACCTTTTAGATGGATTACCGATGTGGCTTGATAGGTTGTTCGAAGGATTAACGCATCGTTATTATATAAATTATTGGCCCGAGTTCACTGCCAAGTAAACAGAAGAGGAGAAATACGTTTTTTCTAGACGTGTAGAGGAGACTATGACGCCTATAGGGACATATATTTTGGAACATATTATTTATCTTCCTAACAGAAGTTTTAAAGTTTGGCTGCTTGATGATTGTTTCAGTCATTACTTGTTTACAGTCTAAGTACGTGTCCTGCACAGTCATTTAATTTTCGTCTGAAAACAATCGTTATTAAGGCTCTATTTCGTAAGTATTTTTTTTTTACTGATTACATTTAATTTTTAAATATAATATATATATTTTTTAATTTCTTAAATTTGTACAAAAAAGTTTAGATGAACTGAAATTTTATGTAATATAAAACTTTCTTTTAAAAGGCATAGTACTTCCAAATATAATTTTTATTTTTTTTCTTTTTTCATAGGTTATCTAATGCAGAATGAAAATATTAAAAAAACAAACAGTATTGAATTAAAAAGATATGAAATAGCAGTTTCAGAAATTTTAAACAATATGAGTAATATTGATACTGCTGTAAAAGTCTATGAACTTGATATGAACATGTTATCTGTTTTCATACATACAGTCCTTACTAAGGGGAAGGTAATTAAAGGCGACAATAAAAATATATCACTTTTGGATACGCTAGCATTTCTGTTATATGTAAAAATATGTCCTCAAGAGCATTGTGTTTGCTTGGCATGCTTTAAAAAATATTTGCCACATCTGATTTATAAATTCCTCAACCATAATAATTTAAATTATTCACAAATTTGGGATACATGGATACATCAAAAGGCAGATGAATTTGACACTGATCGATTTTTAAAGATATATAACGATGACATTTCAAAACTCTTTTTGGAAAATTGCTTAGAATTATCTCCGAACAATCTGCGTACAAAATCGTTAATCCTTGATGTTAATATTGATGAATATATAAATATTTAATTATTGAAACGCTTACACAAGCATTTCAACAAGTAACATCTCTTGAATGTAATTAATTTATGAAGTAATCATTATTCTTGAGGACGATCTGAATTGAACGTGATTTTCTAATAAAGATTCTTAAAAAAGAAAATAAAAACGCGCTTGTTTAAAAAATTGCGAAATTTTTTTCTTGATCTCTTATTATATTCATATCATGATATTTGAAATTAGAGAAAGAAATTTGTCGAATAATCGAAAAAATCAAAAAAAGTATATCAAAAATTACTAGGTATTACAGTCTCCTCTATACTTCAGCAAAAGTGATAAAGAACAAGGTTCGCCTAGTCAACAGAATATTATTGCCATCTGGGAAATACTGTGATTCGAATGGACACAGACGCAACCCTGTATAAAGACAAAAAACATATTCATTACTTATGCTAAGTACCATTTATAAACATATTTACAGTTTCCTGCATTTTAACGTTTTTTAGATTGGTCTTTAAGTATTGTTAAAGAAAGTACACTATAAAAAAGTTAAATAGAAGATAGAAGGAGAGAAAAAGATTATCACCAAACGGTGGATCGATTCTCTGTGACTATACATATAAATCAAGTTTTCTATATACTACTACTATTACTACTTCATCCGTTCCTATGTAACTCGGGAATACTCCTTCTATTCCCCGAAATTGCTTGTATCTAGTCAACACGTTACCAAAAATTTAGCAGTATTGCACAGTACAAGCAAATAGATCATTTGTATTTCCTCATATGTGACTGCGAAATCGCGATCAATTGCGATTCTTGTTGCATTCGAATATGTTAACTTATAATACTTGTAACAATCGCTATTTTTAATGTTGTAAAAAAAAGGAAATCTATATTGATATGTATCTAATGCGTATCTCTGTCGCTTGTTCGCCCTACGTTTATCAGTATCGCCATTGTATGAATATATTTCTCGAATTCGAACGTCGATAGCACATGTCTACTTACAGAATTTATACTTTATTGATATAGTTACCGTAAAATCGATATTTATAAGCGCAAACTCAACTTGGCATGATAAAATTATTATACGTATAGAAGAGATTGCCCTTATCAAGATTTATATACGTCCACGCATTACTTTATTTCTAATTACTTTGATATCTATCTCTTAGTAATTGTATATTTAAACAATACATAAATTTATTTCTTTAAACAATATATAAATTTATTTAAATAATATGCATATAATTGTATATATTTAAATTAATATTAAATACTTAAATATTTTTATGCATATATTGTTTAAATATTACATTTATCTGATCAAAGTATTTAGTAAATTAAAAAGAATATTTATTTCCTTTGAATACGTAATTATTTTTTGTAAAGCGACAGATATAGGTACTCCATATTATTTATGTATATTTCCTTACACGAAATGTATTAAATATGTATTATAATGATATGAGATACATCATAATATTGTTGAAATTATGTGCGTTTAATTGTTTATACTTTATATCCTTATGATGATTAAAATTAACGAAATAGAGTATGGAGTTAATATTCCTATCCTAATAACGTTAATCTTGTTGGTATTTTGACTTTTATTGAGTTACATGAATATTATATTCAAATAGACTTTAGTAACATTTTTATGCTATTTTAAATACAGCGATATATTCGTATCAATTTTACGGTAACTATAAAGTGCTTTAAGTTGTTACTCGTTTTTCATAAGCATTATGTGATATAGGAAACACTCGAACTAATTTTGCGAGATGTGCACTATGATATAAACATTTATTACATATTTCTCGCAAAAATATTTCGATTGTAAAGAAATAATATATTTAGGAATGTTTGTTAACAAAGCGTATAGTTTATTGTACGTTATCCGTATTAGAAGTATGTACGTCCGTATCTTTCTCAATGTTTGGCCATGGCTCGTAATCGCTACTTACTTTTGGATCTATAATTTTTACTGCTTACTAAATTTTGGGAAATTACGTAGTATAAGATCCGCTAAAAGAAATGAACGGGGTTGCGTATTCATTGTATATCACATTGATACTTTATTTCGTTAAGGAACATTGTTTATGCTGCAGTTCTGGAAATACTTCGTACATTAATACTTCAAATATATCCTGTAAAAGAGGAATCAGTAAAACAAGTGTAAAAAATCTCTATATACATACACATACATACTTTGAAATGAAATTACAAGTAGATTGACTTACGTAAAATAGCTGTTTATTCAGATTCACGTTCTGCAGAGAATCGAAAACTTTAATCGCGCCACGTTGAGCACTTTGCGCTCCCACTAGATTCGTCAATACTTCAGGTACATTATTGAGAAATTGCCTGCGTGCCTCGCCTCGCGTTTTCAACTTTTCCTCATCGGTGCGAAGAACGGTCTCGGACACAAGCTGCCCGTTCGGCCACCATGATCTCGTAAATAATTGTATGTAATAATGAAGCATTGGCTCGGAAAACACCCATGCAACGGTATCTCTGATTTGCCTGTAAATTAATGCTGTATTAATCTAATCTTGAAAAATAACTCTATTATTTTATAAATTATAAAATATTAAGAAATTGAAAACAGCTATTTATAAAATAAAGTATTTAAAAAGAGAAAGATACTACAAATCTTATAAGGTGATTGTTTTGTACATGCGATATCTTACCTATTTATGGTACGTCCGTAAGTAATCTGTACGAAGGTGATGAGAGATCGTCTGAGCCAACGAAATACTCCTCTTAAATCAAAAACTTCTCCGAGAAGCGTGTACAATGGCTCCGCGATCGCATCCTTGCTAGCATTCAAATAGTTATCGGTACCGGTACGGCCCGTCTCGCCATCATCCAACAACAATGAATAATCCTCTTCATCTTCTTTGTCGCGTAGCTCGTTGCTACCGACAGATCTATCATAGAGATTGCAAAGTCAGCGAATAAATCAATGATCATGCAACGAAATTAATGACGTACGTTTTGAATAACGTGGACAAAGAAAAGCGAGATTTCTTGGGAGATGGTGCTACCACGGCTTTAAGGTGCTCCGAGCTTGGACTGAGAAAAGCATACAATGCCTCACTTTGATTAAGCCTCTCGTCCTCTAAGACAAACTGTAAAAATTAATAGAAAAAGTCAACAGTTAATAAAAGTCCAGTCCGAGCTCACATTTAAGAACATACATTTAAATATTTTTGTATCTGCATCTTAGCTTTGTCGAGAGTGCTCTTATCGGATTTTCCGAAAAATTTCAAAGGCTGCGAGGGTAAGTCCAAACTTTTAACGTTAGAACATAACTGACGTAATTTTCTGTGAAGATCTTGAAAGTCCTGTAGTTTTCTCAACACCACCCATCCGCTGGATATGCTTTCGTCATTGTCTTCATCCTCTGCCATGTGGACAACCAATACAAATTGCGGAGGATCCCCGTTATCAGGCATCTATTTAATAAAAAAATCATAAAAAACCCTTCTATATGTATAGAGAAAGAGTTTATATAATATTACCTCTGCACTCTGTACGTCGGCTCTCCAACGACCTAGATGTTCAGCCCACATTTCGGTATGATTTAAATGCGCCTCCAACTGTCGCTTTTCACCTTGCAGCCATTCGACCTCTTTCGCCAATATACTGAGTACCTTGCTCTCGGGCTTGAGAGAAGATTTGAGCGCCTGCAGTGCTTGCATCTTGTTGTTTAATTTTTCATGCAGTTGATCTAATTTGCTACGAGCGTAATTCGACCGTTCGCCAACGAGCAAGGTCGAAGATTCTGATAGCGTACCATCAACGATCTCGCGGTCTTCAATCAAACCTGATTAAACGACAAAAATATATCAATATATTAAACACAATACATAAAATCATATTTCTGAATTACTCATCAATTAAAATTAAAATAAATTTTTACTAAATAAAATCTAATTTAATATATACTAACCTTCTGCTCTTTCATTAAGTAATGCTTCCTGCATGGTTTTATATTGTTCGCTAACGAGGAACGATGGATAATATTTCTCTTGAAGCGTTTTGACAACGCCATCTTGGACCTCGTAAAATACACTGGGTCCCGTGTCGCCCAACAAAAAGGCCTCCATCCGCTTTCGTACGTTTTTATCCACCTTGATCTCGGCAGTGGGTGATCTGATGTAAGTGTAAAAGATCTCAGCTCCCAATTGATGCCAACTGGATCGTTCCGCGGCGCGTAATTCTTGTACCGCCGCCCAGTAACCGATCAATCCTTGACTAGCGACCTGTTCCAGAAACTGAGACAGATATCGTCGACCGGTCACGTTATCCAGAATCGCCTGCAGCGGAAGTATCCTGCCTTCCGTGATCTCTGCGGCGTCGCAGATCTCTGTATCCTGAAAGATATAATTACGAAGTATTGTCGCGTTACAGCAATTCGTTTGAGAGACAATTTTCTACGCACCTGTCGAGGATATCCATCCCATCCCAATGTCTGCATGTGACATTCGCACGTGTTCTTAGCGTATGTCAGTTGGCTGATGTATCGCTTCAATTTTCTCGCTCGTATGGCATCGGAGTTTCCGAGCGCGTTATTTTCAGGATCCAAACCTTGAGCTCGTTTCACGTTTTGCACCGTAGTGGCTTGCATAATCTCAGTAACGATATTATATCTGATATGTTTAAGAACCTCTAGATCCTTAGTACTCTTGACCATGCGAATAAAATCCTCGAATGATTCCGCGTATTCATACGTTTTCCTGTGCATTGCTTCGGCAAGCTGCTGCTGATCGATATATGTCAGGATCTTCTGATTGATATAATCGGGATCCGTGATTAAATCTATCGCCGGTTTTAGGACTGAAATGTAAATGAAAGAAATGTAAATAAGAGAGAAAAATGAGAAATAAGTAAACTTATTTAAAGTCGTATATTTATGAAGAAATGACAATGCTTACTTTTGCACGTGAGAATTTCTCTTATGAGAAATTTTACTGGAGAAAGAGAGTAACTGCGTGGTAACAAAAACAGGATGTAAAGTTCGCTGATCTTCCTTAAATATTCCAGCTCAGCGACCGGCGACATCAAATGCGCCGATAAGATAAACACAGGATCCTCTCCCTCTGACCTAAATACGACAAATGAATCAGGTTGTTTCTCGCCTTGCTCCTTGAACACGCCATTGAAAAAAGACGCTTACGAGACTGCTTGAGCTATCCTGATCTTCTCGAAGTGAAAGGTGAGCTTATTCACTATATTGCAAACCACTAGTTTAGTGTGATCGACACGCGACAAGCGATCGTGTAGGCTCTGTATCGCGCCCCACACATCCTGTTTCATGCTATCTATCAGCTGCTCCGAGCCAAAAGCTAGCTCATTCAACCAGAAGCCGACAAAGTCCTGAAAGATCAAATCTAGAAGATTTTG
The DNA here is from genome assembly GCA_928718305.1 of Tetramorium bicarinatum. Lineage (NCBI taxonomy): Eukaryota > Metazoa > Arthropoda > Insecta > Hymenoptera > Formicidae > Tetramorium > Tetramorium bicarinatum. The sequence goes on from OV788319.1 coordinate 8,572,235, forward strand.
CAGGGCGCCGTCCACCAGACGAGTGAAGACCACAGGATAACGCGTGTGCTTTCTAGTGCCGGCTGACTTGGGCTCGTATCCTTTCTGAAAGGCCAACAATCAGGAGTGAATGATGATAACATGATGATATCACATCGATGCATCACGCCTTGACGCCGTACCATCAACATGTTACGGAAGGCGTCCACTTCTGCGACGGTTCTAACAGTGCCAGAACCAGTCTGGTGCCTGGGCGACAGAGCTATGTTAATCAGTATCATGATTAGCGGGCCGATGAGCAAACAGGAGCAAGTTGATGTAACGAGAAGGATGAAGGTCCAGCCTAGTCTACCAACAATTCCCAGGCTCATAATGGCCAACGACATAACGCCAATGACAACGGGAGTAACCATGGCTCTCTCGAATAAAGCGGCGACGCGGCGAGACGACGGTACTTATATCAGCGAACGTATACTTCCAGTAACGCTCTTTAATCTCGCCGCGCTGATAAAACCAAACAATTCTAGGAGCCTCGCCATTTTTAAATAACCAGCGTTTCGCACTTTGCGCTCTGATTTGCGTCGAGGCTACGGTCATCTCGCGACGAAACCGAGGTACTAGAAGACTCTTAATTGTCCTCTTCATATCGTGGATAAGGGCGATTAACTTAATCGACAATTAGCTTCACGATACTATTTAGGATCATTAAATAATTAGTACTAACTTGATATTAATGTGAACAGATTATTATTAATGTTTCTTAATTAATAAAAGATTTACTCAGGAATAAATTATGTGGTTAGACATTTTTCTTTGAGCTATCCTGTTGATTAAATTAAAATAATGAACTTATCAAATAATCTATATTTTAGGATAGACTTATATTAATTTTGTTCAACACAAAATAAAAATCAAATTAGAGATAATATATAATTAGAAATTATAGAAATTATAGAAATTATAGAAATTATAGAATTATATAATTAGAAAATTTTAGCTATTCTACCGATTAAATTAATCACCAATTAAGTTGTTTCCTATTAGCGCTGTAGTCCTTTGTGAAAATTTCTAGCTCAAAGTGCTGAAATATTAAAAAAAAAAAAAGGTTAGACAAGAAAATGTGAAAAATAAATCTTATGCTATCTCTAGTCCATTATTCGATCATTTTTAATCGTTAATTCTAATGATTTCACAATAATAAATGTATCGCAACGACATCGAAAAATATTTGCTAATTGACATAATTTGAGCACCTCATCAATGCATACGATCATTTGGCGTCCGCGGACGAGCGAAAAATCATGGAAGGACAGGAATTGGCGCCAGCATCGCGGATTTTACGTTGCGCAACCCGGATTATAGCTCGACCGTATGCGGCTCTCCTTTTGTCGGAGCGATTTTTCTTTCCACCCAATTTCTTCCGCGAGGTTAGAGACGAGGGGCTGACGAAATCGACCTTGTGTCGCGTCACAACGGCCTAGTTGTGACAGCCGCTTTCGCAATAATACGCGCCCGAAGATAAGGAGATCGCCGATTCGGTGACTGACGTGTGTTTACCTTCGAAACAGCGCGAGCATTAAAACCGTGCTCCAGTTTATGCGGCAGACGAGCGCCATGGACGTTTCCCCACTTTAGATATATCGCATCGAATCTGAAATTAATTTGTATCACTGCGTCAAATTATTCCTGCTTGATCGTTAGATTCCCGCTTGAGCGTTACCTGTACTCGTTATCTGCATTCTAAAGTCTCCACTTTACGCTTTGCATTACAATTATTACTCTCGCGGCAATGGCGATCATTACGTTCCTTATCTTCGAAATCTAAAGATGTCGGCGCTTAATACCTCGTTTAAAACTTCTGGCTTTAATCATTTTTCGCCTCTTCGAAACTTTTATGAAGAACCAAAATTGACTTGCTAATTAGACAATTTCGCGTTACGATTGCATAAATTTACTTCTTAAAGCGCACGAAACTTCCCTCTTTTCCCTCGGGCAGCTCGACACACGGGATGTGTAAATCAAATCCCATGGCGTTCGAATTTTCCGCTATTTTATCTCCAGCATGTCGTGCGCTCCTAATATCGCGAACTTAGCTCTTGAAATCTGAATTCGCGGCTCATTTCAGCTTGATTGTCCTCCCCCCTGGGCGGGAATTTTGAATCGGATTAACCTTCCGTTAACTTCCTGGCGATTCCTGAGCTCTTGGTAACTTCGACGATTTTTCGAAGGTATCGAGAGCATGTGTTCTAATCCTCGCCTAACCTCTTGTGCAATTTTTGCAATGAGACGCATTTACATGAATACAAAGATATTTCAGCGTATTGCGCGAAATAAAATGTGTAGCGTAATATTATACTGTATATATTATAGAAAATAATGCATATTAGAGTATATATTATTCTAGACGCGTATTTAAAACTAAACTTTATATATTATTATCTCTATTATTCATACATTTTTAGATTATTTTTCACATTTTTCTTAATCTTAATTTACCAACGTTTAATATTTTACAGGATCGTGAAACTTGAGAATTTCTCACGTTTATCGCAGCTTCGGTAAAGGATTAAAATAAAAAGACCTAAATAATATAAGGAAAACTGCATTGAATTAAATGCGCACCATGAAGCTCTTCTGATGAATTTTCAGGTGTGTCGAGAGATCTTATCTTATCAATGCATGAGCAGATGACATTTCATCAATGTTTAATCGCCTAACATTTTTATTTAAACGAGTAATCTCCTGATTTATATTTTTCTGATTTAACATTTATTCTTTTATATTTTAGTGTTGTAAGCCTGCGATGATTTTCTCAAGGATCAGAGCCCCTCGTTGTCTCCTCGTTAAGAGAAATGAAGTCCCTCTCTTGTTAAGAGAAGAAGTCTCTCGACCTTGAAGATATTCGCGCAATTGGCGAAGCTCGGGTAAATCGCATCCATCTACTAATTTGGCGTGCAGTCGCCAAGTTACTTTCCATTCTCCAGGTGAGGGCCGGGTTCCCGGAGGGTCGCGAACACGAGGATGAGAGCGAGCGAGCGAGTAGACGTCGCGGCGTTATCGCGCGGCGTGGATCTCCTGCACGTTGTACCGTGATACGTATATAAAATGTCGACGTGAGCGAGATTTTTGACTCTTTGTTAGACGTACGCCGCCTCGATGCAGTCGACAATGGACCGACGATGTCCTTCTGACGATCGGATTTTTGTTATGATGATCATCCTGAGCTACTGGTTCTCGCTGGCGAACGCGTTCGTCAAGCCCGACGGTAATCCCGACATCAACCTCATGGCGGTGAGTGTCACTCTTTCGTGGGTTTTTTGTAATGCAATGAATCGTCGTGACACAACAAATCCCTGGACAAAGTGTGCTGCAATGGATGGGATCTTGAATGTCATGTTAAACCTGCTTACGTAATTGCCTTCTCCTTGGTGTTTATCTTGGCGTGCATTCTCTCCTTTCATCTTGTTGAAGAGAAAATAATAAAAAACGGAAATGATGAGAGCGATATGTTTTTTGTGGATCTCTCGAACGTCTCTCTGAATTTTTATTCTTGCTAAAATTCATCTCATCGCTATTTGATAAGTTGATGAAATAAAACGGACGAACTCAATTTATATTAATTTTGTCTTTCAACAAAATAAATACGTACTTTTTTATGTATCGAATAGCCGGAACTTATAACGAAATATGGATATCCCATGGAGATTCATGATATCGTTACGAAGGACGGCTACGCTCTTCAGCTGCATCGAATACCGCGCGGCCGGGACGACGAAAAGGAAGCGAAATCCAGGATGAGAACGCCGATACTCTTAGTACATAGTTTGGGAGGTAGCTCTGCCGATTGGGTCCTTATGGGTCCTGAAAAGTCCTTAGGTAAATCCTTGTGTTTTTAGAACTATAAACTATAATACTACCAGTATCAGTATATAGATAATTTTGACATTCACTTGGATAAGGTAATACAACGAAGGACTTTTTTTAGCATACATATTAGCCGATGCGGGTTACGACGTATGGCTTGGAAATAACAGAGGCAACATTTATTCAAGAAATCACACCTCGTTGTCGTTGACAGATCGAGCTTTCTGGGATTTCAGGTAGCTAAAATATTACGAAGGGTAATAATTTTATTACACACGAATAAGAAAAGAAGATTGTCCACGTAGAACTTTCGCTGCACTAATCACGATTTAGCTTTACATTTTATAATTCAAGATTCCAAGTAAGAAGTCTGATATCAAATATCTGAATTAAAAAGTAGATAAAACTTGCAATTAATTTGTAAATATTATAATTTAAATCTTACATTTTTATTTTTCTAGAAAATATTCATTTCAATATAAATTTAAGATTAAAAAAATGAAAAATAACAAGCAAACTTATACATGTTTCAGTTATCATGAACTTGGTATCTATGATCTTCCCGCGATGATAGATTACATTTTAGACACGACGGGACACGAGAAGATTTATTACGTCGGTCATTCACAAGGTACAACGCAGTTCTGGGTGATGGCATCAGAAAAGCCCGAGTACAACTCGAAGATTATTCTGATGATCGGTCTGGCACCCGCGGCCTTTAGTGGTAACATTCGCGGACCGGTCAAGAAACTCGCCAAGTTGACGTACTTCGGCGTGGTGAGAAAGGCATCTTCTCTTGACTTCAAGGTCAATAGAATTCGACGATTATTCCTTTTATTTCTTTTACAGTGGGTCGGCGAGACTTTCGGCTATCCGGAATTTCGTTCGCGGTCCGATTGGGGAAAATTCGTGTCGAACCTATTCTGCCAGAGAGCGGTGTCCACGCAATTCATTTGCAGCAATATCCTGTTTCTGGTCGCGGGGTTCAGTCGTGCGGAATTAAATACGGTAAGAGTAAACGACAGGCATTCGATTTCTTTGATTGAACAGCCTTTTCATTTTTGTTCGTATTATTGATCGAGCTTCCTTCATTGCGATAGGAGAACCTGACGGTTATCATAAGCCATGTGCCCGCTGGAGCTTCCTGGAAACAATTCGTGCATTATGGTCAAGGATATATTAATCCAGGTAACGTTATAACAATTGTACAGAGAGACGAGAAACATAAATATGACGAGTACTATATTATATATTATAATGCTGAATAATCAGAGTAAATTTTAAAAATGCTTCAGGACGTTTTAGACAATTTGACTATGCCAATGTCGATAAAAATGTTCGGAAATACAATTCAACAACGCCGCCGGATTATCAATTGGAAAAAATCACAGCGCCAATCGCTCTTTTCAGTAGCGATACTGATTGGCTAGCAACTACAAAGGTATAAAAAAATGTTTCTTTTATACAAATTGAACTCGAAACTTTAGAAACTTAAAAATGTATGTTAAATGTTAATTCCTTTGTTTCTAAAATTTATACAATTAAAATTCGTTAAAATTAATCATTCTTTTTCTGTGATTTAATTTTCATTTTAGGACATAGAACTCTTGTCTACGAAACTCAACAGCATCGTGTTTAATTACAAGACTCCAATTAACACCACCTTTAATCATTACGATTTCATATGGGGAAAATCTTCTATGCAAATGGTGACACAGCCTATTCTGCAACTGCTGGCCCAATATCAATAGCGATATCTTTTCTCGGCTAAAGAAAGAAAATACCCTTTCCGACAGAAAGTTACAAGTTGGATATAATGAATCGATCTAATTTATTGTTGTTATATTATTAGTATTATCATCATATAATACGTTGCGTTTACATATATAGTCTATACTTATTTAATTTCACTCCCGCCACGTCAGAGACATAGCACTGCATAAATTCACTAACGTAAAGTAACTTCGCTTATTTCTCTCATCTCTCGATTATATAATGTCGCTTTATATACATTTATACAAACTCCATCGTAATCAATTTGCGATCACTGCGTAAGAAACTACATTCGCGATTACAATTCATCGCGATCGCATCCAACCGTTCGGTATAATTACAAACTTATACTCCTGTCTAATCGCACTTGAGCATCGCCCGGGAAGATATCTTATCCGCTTCGAAAACTGTCCTACAGCGTAGTGTTTTGGAAGAAATAGACGCCGAACAGAATTTTCACTTTTCGCGGCTGATGCTTTAAGCGATCAATCCTGATTTATTTCAATGTACACGCGTAATTATATGTAGCCTAACTTATATCTTAAGAGTTTAGCATAACTTCTTAAAGTTATCCATGCGGGAATATGAACGAGCCAGTTCGCGAGTTTCACGAGCAAACACGAGATGATAACTTTGAATAACTAAAATAGCTCTGATACTTTATGCAGATAAATTTAAATAAAATTTAAACAAATAAATTTAAACAAAATTTTTATATAAATTTAATTGAAATTAAAAAATACGCTTCAATCTAGCCTTTTTTATTTTAAATTCATATCGGAATAAAAAGTGAATCAGTCATCACACTTGAAAATCGCTCGCAGAATTGGCCCTGTATAATGTAGATGTAATAATAATGTACATAGTTGTATGTCGCATGATATGTATTAGTTTATGTTAGAATAGATCGGATGGATAGATCGGGAAGTTTCCCGTGTGATTCGTATGAAAATTTATGAATCGCCTTCGATCGCGGCGAAGCCCCCATTTATCACAACTGCGAATAAGCAGGACTTCGTCGCATCGATGCACGCGCATTGTTACGCCTGCATGATTGTATGCCGATGAAAAATTGCGCCATAAACCATAATCGATACTTGAGCTCATGTGTTGGCCACTCGAGGTTCATCTAAAATGATATCTATCTTTCGCAATAAAAACACACTTGATTACAATTTAGTTTCTATAAAACTCGACAGCACATAAATCTCCGATAACATTACCGTAATAACTATAAAATGTACCGATATAGTCGAGTAATCGTTATCCGGTTCGGTAATACAATTCCTCTGAGGTCGTGTCATCCCAAATATTACAACAATTATAATTTGACTTTATTTTAACGAGATAATCTCACGATATCGAAGAGTTTGCAAACTTCAAGGCTACATATCAATAGATGCAATAGAATTCAAACTAACTCGCACCTCTTTTCTCCACCACCACGCGAAATTTATTTCCATTATTAATTTACATCATCGATTGATAAAAAGATAGAAATTACATTTGTACTAAACAAGGAGATAAAAACTTTTGGAATTTTTCAGATTTGACGCTGGTTTTAGAGTATCTTCTGTCTTACTAATAAATTCTTTTAAGATATCGCTCTTAAAGTGAAAGTTTAAAATGAAATAGAGATAGAAATCATTGATATATAAAAGGCAAGAGCAAAAAATATATATAACGTAAAAAAAATGCAGGATGGAATAAAATCTCTTTGATAAAGAAAATTATACTTCGTGCACGAGAAGCAAGTAAAGCAGTCGCGTTTGTGGTGGAGCGAAAGGTAACTGATTAATTCCTTTGCACGTAAGGATTGTTTTATTCTTAACAGTTTAAAGGAACAGAATCTCTCGCATATCTTTGTGGATCCACGGAGTTATAATCGTGGCTACAGTCATGGAGAGGTAGCCCGTTCGCATGTTGCAGAATGCATTTGAGAAGCAATATAATTCCCATCCGGAAAACGCAAGTCAAGCCTTATAAAAATACTATCAACGGCAATATATATGTATAATAACGTATACAATTTTAAATATACTCAGCAATTATTCAGTAATAATTATGAGGCCATCATTAATACGTCGATAACATACGCGCGGCACTTTGTCGTCGTGGACAAGGGAAGGCACGCGTACAATCGATTCTCGTTAATTCTGCGAAACGAGACACACTTAATTAATCCGCCCACTCTCCTTTCTTCTGGCCTGTCTGTGAGGACAGAATGCACCTTATTAATTTATATTCTCATTTAGATTGTGTAACAAATCCTAAAGTATAAGCGTTCCTTCTGCTTTTTGAAATCTTGTACTCTATAACAATTAAATGCAACCACTCGTCAATTTTATCTATATTTTATATATATATATATATATATATATTTTAATATAATATAATAATTATTTAAGTATAATAATCATCTTACTGTATCATTCTTTTCAACATTGAAATAAAAACAGTCTCAATATCGCCGAGTTACAAGCAAAAGTAATACGTTAGAATTATGTTAGAATTTAAATATCTTCTTTAATGAAGATATACATTAAAATATTTTCTTTAATGAAGTTACGTCCACAAAATACGATTAACCAATACTGTATCTATGTAATATAATATTATAAATGCAATATAAATACAAAACATGTATATTGCAATTAAATGTGAATTAACTGATCCGGAGCAAAGTATGTAAAGCAAAGTAAAAAACGTGAATATGGAAGATTTATTAGATAGAAGGTGAATCGTATAGATTACGTTCACTATAAATTCATATAATCATATAACAGACTAACTGAGCATTAAGGGTGATGCGTGTTCGAAATTATTGTACTATACTGTCACACTATCAGTTTTCATAGTTAATTAATATATTACAAATACCTACAGCTCCGATATATGTATATATTTTCTCATAAACTTTTCTGTTATATTATATCAGTACCTGTATTTTTGACACTATGTACATGCATGAATATATTATATATACACATGTTGAGTACGCATAACGGGATGTTCTAAGAGAATAACCAAGAGAACAATAAAGAAAGTTGACATTTTTATGTCACATTGCAAAAGGAGAAATTATTTAAAAAATTGTCTCAAATAAAAATTAAGAAAATCACGCTATGCAATACTATGGAAAAATTATATCATTATCTTAGAACCCCCGAGGTATATGTAATTTAAATTTAGCATTTAGATTGATAAACGTTAAAAAAATGAAAAGCAAAAAATCTCAATTCCTGAAATGTAAAAATTAGATTATCTGTAAGAATATGTATCATTCAATAAATCTGACATTCTAATCAGTAATAAGTCCTTACTCATAAAACATTCGCCCCTGATTCTTTTCTCTTCTTTCTCTCATGCACGCGCATGATCTATAAAAAGATCGCACGTAGTAGGAAGTACGAAAATGATTGACTCTTATACTACTTCCCTAAGTTTATATTTCATACAATATCTGCTCGCGTGGATCTAATTCCTTCCCGTACTTTCGGAACGTACTTGGGATATCCGAGGCTCGGACGTGCAAAAATTTATTTAATTTCTTTCTCGATGACATATTAGATCCAATTAAATTAAGTAGCTCTAACTAACTTAAATATATAATATGCGTATATCTCTTTATGAAATACGTATCTTTTCATTCGTTTAAGTCCAAGATCCTCGAGTATCCGAATATAAATAGCTATATAACATTTCATAAATTCCTACAACAAAAGCATACAAATATATGGAAAGTTTCATAATCAATAATAAAGTCTAAATAATGCAAGTCTCGATACTCTTTCTTATGACTTGCTCTGTATGATTCTTTAATAAAAATATAAAATACGATACAAAGTATAGAATATATTCCATACGATTTTGCGTCACTGTGCCGCATATTAAATTTGTGAACGAAGCTTGGTACGACGCGCAACCATAGATAATATAATACTACCTAGGTTTTTCTATACCCTTCCATTATCCAACAATATCGATTGTTGCGCGAAACACCATGCTCCATTCGTGGAAAGACAATATTCGCGCCAGAAGATATACAGATTTTAACAATACTTAAGCATTTCTTAAATAATTAACTGCAATATATGGTGCCGAAAATCAACAGTATATGAATATATATATTTTTTTTTATATATATGTAATCATTACCATACCATATACTGTAACATACTGTCCGATACTATCAGCATTAAGGATTTCCTTATTTAGAATACTTTTATAGTTATCTTCTCTACGTTCGTCATCCGACTCGTCCCTATAAAAAAATAGCGGATCGTCGTAGTTTATATAAAATAATAGCAGCCTTTGCAACAATTAAGTTTACAGCGGATAACTCGTATTCAATTCATTCGCTATGTTACAATAGAAATTCATGTATAAAGTTCTCTATGCATACCACACGTTTCTTAAAAAAGATAACGAACACAAAGATAAATCAGTGTGGTTAGTTGCTAAAAAAAAAAATCACGTAAGTTCTGCAACGTGTAATAGTCGTACCATTCGATTCGATTAAGATGTTGAGTGTTGGCACCATATTCTCTCTAATGCAAGTTACATGATACTTTCCTTTCTATGTAATGTCACTGCATTTACGCCGGATAGAGTATCATGTAACACTGATTGTTTCTTAAGATAGTTCTAATGTCGGAACTATATTATCCCCATTTTATCGTATTTGCATACGCTCGAGAGAATCCAAAGAGAGAACTACAAGATTTAGTTACATCTCTCTTTTACGTGATGTGAATTTGGTATATATTTTTAATACTTTTTCGTGTGTCACTCCTACATTAAATACTTTTCACATTTACGATCTTCTCACAATTATCATTTTGCGAAAAATCTTTTTCTTTTAACGATTTTATAGCAGTCCTCATTATAATCACCGAAACAAAAACCATGCGCAGTAATTCTAATACGTACAATACTCTTGTCTACGTATAATTTAATTCCGCGAACGTCCGCGTTTCAAGTAACTTAAAACGTTTTATCGCCCAATTTTCTTACTCGTTAACTTTATCGGGTCGTATATTAATCTAGCAAAATGTCCCACGCGACTCTCAGGCAATACTTCTACGGTTAATACTTGTGACGTAATACGCTTCGAAATTTGTTTGCAATTAGTTTAGAATAAAGTTAGAGCAGACAATGCACGTCTTATATGTATTAAATTTATAAAGATTCAGGGAATACTGTGCACGATGATCTCTATATAATTTTAACAATAAGAAGGTAAACTAGTCTTTAGTATTCCAACTCTTCAGTTGTACGTTTGCTCGATATTACTTTGAAAAACTACAAAAATTGTCCTAATCACGCTATAGGAATCGGTATACTCTCTCACACTTGGACGAGGAGTACACTATCAGATGTGTAAATATAATTAATTGTTGCGGAGTAAAAAATATTTCCGGAATACGTTCCTACAAGTAAAAAACCACGTTCCCATAGAAAATTATTGTTACTGCATATTATTCTTCTATCCTAGCAGCGAGTACAATTTCTCGATGAGAAAAGAAATATTTGGAATTCACAACTGTTGCTACAATACGCGATGGTCCTTCGATCCTTAAAGTGACCATTGTCGACTATTTAATCGAGTTAATAGGAATGTTCGTATAAAAGCAACGTCTCGATATAATTACTACTTGCATTATCTTTTATTCGCGAGTTTCAGTGAAAATGTACATGTAAGAGCTATTCAACGAAAAAGAAAAGAGGCTGTTACTATGTTTGGTATGACTTCCACAATGTAACTAATTTATAACTCAGAATATTGTTCGGAATGATCATATATATAATTAGAATATCTGATCTTTTCATGTAGAAAAAGGAATGATTAATCATATAATACTTTGAAAATGTCAATCCGCAAAATAAACAGTACTGTAAAAGTACCTAAAAGATCGATTAAAGCACTCAGGTACGTTTTCACTTTTAGCTTGTCAACTAAAGGCTGCGCAAAATAACGTTACCCAACATTTTTATTCGCAGCACCATGTGTGAAAGAGAATTAACTTACCGATAGTTATATGTGTGGCGATGATGGCGCAGAGAAGTGTATGTTATTTTACAAACTAGAAGATCCGAGTTTAAACATCCAACAAAAAACAAATACCTATTTGTTTTAAAACTTCTTACTTAATTGCCACCTCTCGGAGGAATAAGGCAATCCACCGAGAGTATCTTACCACCCTTCTTTATACAAATTGCAAGAGGCAACAGTCTTGCTCTTAGACATCTATACCACTTGCATGGACTATCACATCTGGGGGTCGCGATTGATTCAGTTCGAGATTTTCAGTATCGTCAGACGTAAACGTCCCGTATAGTTTTATAACGTTACTATACGGAAAATATTTAATTCAATCTAAATATATATATATATAAATATATATACAGATATATATTGCAAAATGTTTGCGAAACTACTATTTACATCGATCCCATACTCCCTGCGTCGGTTGAAATAATCATTATCACAATATTTTTAATCTTCATTTGGAGAATTTGGAGAACGATAATAGTCATGTATATATGCATATATATATATATATATTTAGGTTGAATTAAATATTTTCCTTATTTATTTATTATTTTTTAACATGGAACATATGGAACTACACGGGACGTTTACGTCTGACGATATTGTAAGTCTCTGTTTCCATAAAAATGCGTATCGAGTAATCGAATCGGAGGCAACTTTATTTCTTTAAACAAGAAAGCTCGGATCGAGCTTTAATTCAATGGAAGGCAAAATATCTGTTTCAGGAGTCCTTTTCGCGGATTCTCATCCTCCATGTCGTCATAATCATTCTCGTCATAATTACTAACAATCGCGTTATTATTGCCTGGACTGTAAGTTACATCTGTGATACTTAGAGAACGAGAGCACGCCGGGCTTTCGTATCGGAAGGGAAAGGGCGGTGGTAGCCGATGATGCTCGTTATAATTATTGTCGTTCTCATTTTCCTCCGAATACGTCATTAGAAATACGTTATTATGATAACCTTGATTGCTTGAGCCGACAACAGGGAGTATGGGATCGATACGAAGTTTCGCGAGTCTATTTTGCAATTCGTACATGTAGCACTGCTGCAGCTGATATTGTTGCTGCTGGTCTTGATTGTGACGCTGCACAATGAAAAGTGGCTCTTGTCACACGCAGTCCTCCAGTGACATCAATAGAGGATTCACATATTCAAAACCATCGAATTCACTCTGATCGATCTTCTCAATTTGTTTCCTGCAAATTTTTCTTGCATAAACATTGCGTGAATATTTCACGATTTATTTGACGATGCAATAAAGCAAAGCAACTTTATATGAATCTCCATAAAAATAAAAATTTTTTTTATTAATTAAATTAATTTTATTAATTAATTAAATTAAATTTAAATTTTTTAATTGTATAAATTTAGAAAAATCTATAATAACTTACGGATCATCCGGAGTCAAACGGACTTCCTCATCCGTAAATTCGGGTGGAAAGTTCGCGAGATCGCGATCGGAATTCAAAGGTGGCTTATAGGGCGGTGTAACTTGTTTTTGCTCCAGCTGCGAAAATAAAAAAGATATTGTTAACAAGATTCGTATTTTTTAAATAGATAAACTTTTATATCAATGTCAAAACAATACAAACCATTTCCCAATCAATCGCTTTAAAGAAGGGATGAGCGACAATGTCGAAGAAACCAGAAGGTCTCTTTCCACAACCCAATCTTTCTGCAGGATCCTTGCAAAGAAATCCTTTAAGGACAGACGCAGCCTTAACAGATAAGGATCGCGGTATACGGATGGTTTTCTCCAGAATAACTTGAAACAGGAAATCCTCGGTGTTCTTGTCTGGATCTTCGGCCGCGCCTGTGAGATCGAAGGGACTACGGCCTGCCAACATCTCATAAAGTAGGACTCCCAGAGCCCACCAATCCACTGAGAAGCTATATTCCTCGCCACGTAGAATCTCAGGAGCAATGTAATTGGGAGTACCGCAGAAGGTACCGGTATTGTCGCCCTCTCGGATTCCTTCCTTGCACATTCCATAATCCGTAAGCTTAACATGTCCTTCATGATCAAGTAATACGTTGTCTAATTTCAAATCCCTATATATGATACCTGAAAGTAAACAATTATCAATTCAATTGTATGTTCTATCTCTTATCAATTTGTTCAGAAAAAAAAAGAAGAATGTCTTACCCTTTTCATGTAGGAAGTTTAATGCCAGACTGATCTCAGCTACATAAAACCGCGCATGGTCCTCGGGAAGACGACGCTGTCTTTGCATATGGAACATGAGATCGCCACCCCGTACGAATTCGATTACGAAGAACAGACGCGAAGGCGTTTGGAAGCAGGAGTGCAGGCCCACCAAAAACGGATGATTTGAAGCCGTCTCGAATACATGTTTCTCCGTCTGCACCCAATCGATGTCCTCATCGTCTGTCACCAGAGATTTCTTGATTACCTTCATGGCGTAAATCCTCTTGGTACGTTTCAGCTCCACCATCAAGACCTTAGCATAGGAACCACGACCGATCACTCTGATCAGTTCGAAGTCGTTTAATGAGTACTGCCGTTGCATATCGTTCGAAGTATCACCCTCATTCAGTGTATCCAATGGCAATTCTTCCCCTTCTTCACGTCCGATTCCTATAAAATCATAAATATATGAAAAGTATATATTAATAATGTAAAAGAAAAATAACAATACAGAAAAAAAGTACAGATTAAAATGATTGATCATATATAAAAGGAATATAACTTTCAGTATTACTTATTAGAAAATATATAAAATATGTTATCAAACACATAAAGTAGTGTGAATTAATTATATTCTTGCGCCCAATATTAATTTTATTGCAACAATATTTTCGCAAAAAATTATAATCTATCTTTCTTTGGGTGTGAAAAATATTGGATAATCAAGATATTCATTGAATATCTTACGATCGCGCGAATGCTCCTCAATGATCGGTGATTCCGTGATCTCATCTTCGAGATGAGTCGTTGGAACGCACGGATACGGATCAAGCTGTTGGTCGCCATTTCTGTCGATCGTCTGCGACTCTGCGCCCTGCTGCTGCTGTTGCTGTTGTTGCAGGCTCAGGCATGGTTTGCGTACCACTTTGTGGCATTTTTTGTGCACGAGTAGTTTGCATTGGATGCATTTGAATCCCTGCCGCCCGAGACCCCAGATTCGATCTTGGCAGAACGCGCAGAAGGCCCGCTGCAAGTTAAACCGACAAAGGACATTATATTATATTACTTCCCGGACTTCCAGTGTTAAGAGTGTATCCTGCGAGGTGGAAATCGCGTTTAAACCGTACAGAGAAACGCAGATAGTGTACGCGATACTCCGACTTTAAAACATCCTGGGACCGAAGTCTGAGTCGAGACAAATGATAATTAAGTTTAAGTATACGGTCTTAAACGCAGCGAATGCTCTTCCAAAGCTCGGGCAAAGTAAAGTATACTGGAGAAAGGAAAGGGATGAACAAAACGAGAGCATTATGCGCGAAGCAAGATCGAGAGTTCGTACGTGAGCCCAGTTTTGTAAGAACTTTGCATTTCCAGCAACACAGTAAGAGAGAGGAGAGAGAAAGAGAGAGAGAAAGGCAAAGAGAGCGATGCTCCCTTCTGTTTCCTTCATCGACGACGAAGACACTAGCCAGCAAGTTTTAAAGTGTTGGAAGTACTCTACGAGAGAGTTCTGCACAGAATGTCGGTTTCGCCGGCCGCGTCGCACCTGCGACAGATCTACTTTCGCAAAGATTGTGTATGAAAGAGGTGAACAAGGCGGGCGGGAGAGAAACAAGGGTGATGAATAAAGTAAAGATTGTGCAATGATAATTACATGAAATGATGCTTACCCGATTAAATCGTTTCGCCTGAAAAATATGGCCATTCACTCGGTACAGCTTCCTCCATCTACGAGCGCCACGTCTGTAGATGCTTCCTTCGGAAAATGAAATAACATAAATGTCACAAATGATGGAAAGCACCAACTAATCAATTCATCGCGATCAACTTTCGCGACCCACCCACGTTGAATGACGATGAAACCTCATTATAATGCAAATACAATTAGTTTTAACATCATCTAATCAATTATTAATTAAACCAATAGAAGCTAATATATTAGCTTCTATAGTAATTAATTAAATTATATTGTGGCTAATCTATTAACAAAAAAGTGAAACTTTAACCGTTCTCTTTAAATATAGCTTCAATCTTCAGAAATGAATATTTTCTCTGCGCTTACATAATACCTTGTAAGACAAGTAAGAGAGACTTATATTATTCATATAAAATCTTCCAGTCTGTGTGTTCAGGAATTTTTTTGGATAATAAAGTTTCGCCGTCGAATATCGTCGAGTAACTTCGCAAATTGAATTCACGCCATCATCCTCTCTCCTTTCACCCGGTCGCGACCGATCGCGCTATCGAACGACGTGCGAATTCACCAGCAACGAACAAGGCGAATCAATGTGAACGGGAAACAACAATATTTCGTGCGAAATGCAACATCGACGGGTGAAAACACGCGCGCCAGAATAATAGTAAGTTTATTCTTACAACTCTAAAGGAGTTTCAAGAGTTACGATTGATCGGATTTCATTCGTGCTTTATACACGAGTGATCGTCGAATATTGACTCCGAAGTCAGAGACCTGAGGAAAAGTCGGCGAGAACTATTCACACCCTGCCATGCGACACAAAATAAAAACTTTTTCTAGTCATTGTGACGTAGTGATTTCCTCAGATTGTCGTGACATCGATAGAATCGCTGGTAGCCATTCGACGATTATCGAGCGACTGTACATTATAAGGAACGAACTTGTCTTAAGGTTTCTGATTCTTCGCTATAGCCATACCGCATAAACAATATCCATAAATACGCAGTTTTTTCTTTTTATCTTTCATTAAAAATTAAAATTAATTTGATCATTATAACATTATAATATTAACTTAAACTTGATGTATCAAGACATTCCCAACAAAAATAGATCTTACAACTGATTGAACTTACTGTCTATTAAATTGAAAAGACACATTTTAGAAGGCTTTTATTTTTAATATGAGTCGTGTTGCAAGGAGATTAATTTATAAATTTAATCTTTTGTAGCTTTTTGTGCACTGAAGGATCAAGAGCCTTAGGGTTTTTCGATGTGTAACGTGAGCGTTGATGTCGATGAAAACTGTGATTGAAAAACGTATCGAAGGGAGAGTATTGGTGGAGAGCGGGGTATCGAGAGCGAGAAATGAACGTTTCCTTCTTCTGCATCCACACGTAACGGAGTTACGCATCGTGTGTCCGTCTATTATCGCGCGTTAATCGTTTCTTTCCACCGGACGGTTAATTAGAACTCGCTGGCTAGTACGCATTGGCTAATGTGCTATATATCGAGCGCAAGCGAAAAGCTGCGCGACTCGGCGACGGTTGAGACGTTTCCAATGAACAGTAAACACACTCACTGTCTTCTCCTTGGCACGGCATCCCGGGGGCGGGCGGCACGTTTGGAAAAACTGTAACAAAACAGAAAAAAATTCACATTTGCTTTGTTGATAAAACGTGACATTTCCTCCCTCCGGCCTTCGTCGAACAAAATTTCAGAAATACGATGGAAACGAATCTGGAGTTTCTATCCGGTTAAACAGTAATTCCCATTTCCCGTGTCGTCATACATTTAATAAAAAGAAATTAAATTTAAAAAAACCTAGCAAGATTAATGGATTATGATATGCGATATCTGAGAGATAGTCTGAATAGAGCCATGTTAATAATTAATAGCAAAGCCGCCGAGCCAGAAATATCTAATAGAAAGATGCTGCGAAATCATACTCCTTAATATCAAAGCGATCAATGATTTAAGACTGCGTATTTAATTCGCCGACGAGAGACGTCGAGTCGTCGATCGTCGCCACTCCCGCTTTCAGCCCCCGTCAAGGAAGATTACGTCGGGATCGACAAAGTGTCGGGATCGAACTTACACGGGAAGCAATTCGAGTACCGGAACCCGATCGAGATTCGCTGCTCGTTGTCCAACATACTGTGCGTATTGGCTGCAGTGTCCTACTCAGTATCGCTCCGGTTACGGTCAGATAACGAGTAACACTGAATTCTATCCGTACCATCGAGCACCGCCGTTATCACTTATCGCGCGCACGAGAGAGAGAGAGAGACAGCGCGTTTGCGATTAAATTTCCTCGCAACTTTGCGCCGATAAAGCCGCGAAGTCGACGAAGCCACGCGCGCGGAAAACCTTCGCCGAGAGCCGAAGGTCCTGAACGTTCCCACAGACGTTTTTAATCTCGTTACTCGCGACGGCTTAATCCCCCCGCCCAGGAGCGGTCACACAAACGCCGTATATATTCTAATTAGCGAAGGACGAGCGAGGACACGAGCCCTTTATCAGAACAATCCCGCGCGCAGTACGTATAATAGAAGGATGATTAAATATACAATTAAGTATATTGCATCGCATGTCGCGGGCAGATATAATGCTTTATGAAATTTGGAAATCCACGAAAGAAATAAAAAATAGTTAATGAATGAAATAAAATTAAAGCCGCGAATTGTTTCGCATTATTCGCTTTAATGCTTTAAAGCGGCCACTCAGCCTTAGGCAGCTAAGTCAGCTGACATATCACGGTCCGCGACGAGATTTGAAAGAAAGATTGAATGACTAAGAGACCAAAAACTGTTACTGAAGGTCACAACGAGAGAGCGGACAAAAGATTTCTATCCGGAAACATACTACTTTGATCAGGTAAAACCGCCGACTGCAGACTTTCAAAATAGATCCTCCGTTCGAGCAATACTTGATGGATGTAGGTTGATGAAGATTAAATCTATAAAACACACTAAGAGCATGAATTCGTTAATAACTTATCGAACTTATCAAAATGGCATTTAAATAAATTAAATCGGTTCCGTCTATTTAAAATACACAGGTCAAGTAAATTTATAAATAAATAATGCAAATTTATACGGGCGGAAGGAACGCATTATAATCGGTTTATTTAAAACAGAAATTTAAATCAATTTATAATCGGTCTATTAGGCCGTTCAGAATTAAAATGTTTAAATTATGAAAATATTAAGATGGAATACTAAATTTGACAAGATATCTATCGGCTGGTATAGATTAATATGTAGTTCGTTTTGCTAAAGTGATTCTCTGTAAAGCCTCTATCACATGAATACGAGACGAGGTGCACTCGCGAGGACTGCATGGATACGATGTCATACGATCGTGGGTTCGCTAACGAGGCCATCGGTGCTCTCCCGTTGGTACAATATATGTAATCGAATCGTGTTTGTTACAAGAGAGACAGAGAGAGAGGGAGAGAGAGAGAGAGAGAGAGAGAGCCGCGGCTCACCGCGGACGCGTATCGACGATGTCGGAACAAGGTGTACAACGGCGCGAGAGGTGAGCGCAATTCCTTGAAATATTCATGGACTAATTATCGCGGAGGGGGATCGATGACACGGGCGATAAAGACGATGCGATGTACACTCACCCCTAACGTGGGGGATACGTGCAACGAGCTGTGTGCGAGATGCACGTACTACGGGTGGCGACGACGATGCGTGGTATCCTAGAAGCATGGATCTATAATGGTAAGTGCATAAGTGCACCGGCGCCTATACGTGCGAGGGAAGGCAACAACGAAGATCGTACTTGAAACTTCGAGCCCTCCACGTAAACTGGATCGCCGAGTAACTCGGCGTCGATACGGCCGAGTTCTAATTCATGCTCTAAATTAAACATACTGGACAACGATGGATGCATTCGTTGCCCTCGATTGTGCGAGCTAGAAAAGAAATAAAATTTATCGTCAAAGCAACACGCCGGCGATGATAAACGCCTTTGTCGTTTAACACGCCGTAAAGTGTGTACTGTTACAAAACAACAATTACGACTGGCGTGATACATAATAGATTTATAAATAAAAATATATTAACGTATTTAAAGAACCGATAGATCTTGCTGGCTATACCTATCGTGATTATTCGCGAAATTAATGCGAAAGGTGGAAAATGTGAATTATGTCATCAATTAAAATGCGATCGGATAAAGCGCGGTATGTTGAGCGGAATAAATTTGATATAGCGTGGAAAAAAAGTTTCTCCATCCATCATACTCGACACGAAAAAAAAAAAAAGGGATGCACTAAACCGAGCGACAACTCGACAGCAACTATTACCAGCCACAACCCTTACTTTTAGCGAGGACAAAGTCGCGATAATTAATTCACGTGACCGACTTAGAGTTTTATATTACTGCAATGCGACTAAACGTCGCGGCCACAACGGTTTCCGTCAACAAATGCCAATGCCGGCCGAAAGGAGGGCGGCCGGAAGACACGCGTTTTTCTGGGCGTCGCGGCCGGCGCATCGAGCGGAATGCACCGGACGCGATCGCACACTCACGAGAACGAGTATTATCTCGGCGAGGTAGACAGGCGGGCAGACTTTGACCTAGATCGCGGGCCGCATCAAAGAAACACGAGGAGGAAGAGGGCGAGGAAGCTGGTCGCGCGCCAGAGATCGGGGCTCTCCCTCAATGCATCCTCCCTCCCGCCCATGGCTGCACCTACCCCAGGTGATCTCGTTGAACTGGAACTGCGACGGGCCGGCGGGCTCGACGTCGAACAGCGACGTCATCGAGAGCGAGGATTCCGGAGGTGGCGGTAGCGGCTGCTGGCTGCACGGCCCGTGTACCCGGCATGTCGCGGTGGGTCCGTAAATCAGCTCGGCGTTTGCCGCCACTTCCTCGAGCTCGGCCTCGGACAGCTCGTCCATACCCTCAACGGAGTCCGGCGGCAGCAGCTTCGTCACTCTGGATGAGGTGCCGGGCTGCGCGAAGATGTCGTCATGATGGTGGTGATGATGGTAATGATGGTGATGCGGCGGACTGCCGAGGCAAGAAGGCGGCGAGATGTCGGCGGAGCGCAGGTGACCGACAAGCGGCTGCTCGTACTCGGCCGAGTCGCCGCTGCCCGGCGACGGCGGATGCGTGCTGGTGCCGGGTTTCACGTGGCGTTCCCGTGGTAACACCTGGATGCCGGTAGAGGTGAGGGAGGACGGACCGCCGCCGCTACCCTCGACGACAGTTGAGATACGACGGCTCACGGCGGCGGCCGCGGCGGCCGCCGTCGCCGCCGAGTAGGAATAGAAGGAACCACCCTGGATCATCATGCTGCAGGGTGGTTCCTCCGTCGCGACCCCCATGCCGGGGACGGTCACGCTGAGCTCTCGCTCCTGCACGCTGGCGTAAGTGCTCTGCGCGGACAGCTCCGTCTGGTGCATTTGTTGCTGCTGCTGCTGCTGCTGCTGTTGCGGCGGTTGATGCTGATGCAGGCTCTGGTGCTGCTTGTCCTTCTCGCGGCGAGGTGACCGACCCCGGTCGCTGACGGAAGTCGCGCTCCAGTAGCCCCACGCCATTCTGCAGCGAGTCTAGCCGTGCTTGCCTCGCCTTGCTCGATCGCCGCGCGACGTATCGCCCTTTTGTTCACTCTAACCGCGCACGATCGCCTCGCCTCTCTGTTTTCACAGCTCTCCGTCCCTCTTTCTCTTCCTCTACGTTATGTATATATACCGATTGCCTTACCCGCCTCGCCCCTTACTTCCCGTTACTTCCCTTCTTTCGCCCGTTTCGTCTCTTTCTCCTTCACCGCGGTCGACCTCTTACAGGAGCTGCCGGGATGAGCATGCGACGAATCACCAGCCTCGATCAATGCTAGTTTACCGCCTCTTTTGCGACCTCTCTCCACTCGCGGTGTAGCGAGCCAAGCGCGCCGACAACCACCACCGTCGAATCTCGCCGCCGTAGTCGAGACGCACGATGACGCAACCCCTTCTTCGTGGCTGGCTGGCGGACCCTCCGCAACTCTGCGGCGATCCTCCACTCGGCTTCCTCTTTCCGCGACACTTTTCGCCCGCCTGCGGCCCACCCGATCTTGGGATCTCACGGGGGCCAGATTCGCGTTGACGGCGTGACGTGTGTGTGTGTGTGTGGGACCCTTGCTGATCGGTCCGTGCAAGGATATCGACTACCGCCGCGGCGAGATGCGTTAACCGCCAGCGCCGTCGCCGCCGCCGCCCGGCGCACGCTACCGACCGAATCGCGCAAACGCGGATCACCGAGGTGGAGGTGATACATGTATCCCCCGTCGTCCCCTTCGCTGCCGGTCCTACACCCGGCTATATCCACCCACAACTTCTGCCTCTCCCAAGCTCTACCTCTTTCTCTCCCGCACGCCGCTTCCTTCTCTCTTGTACCTTTTGCTGTTTGCTCCCTGATTATCCAGCGACTCTTCTTGTCGCCGTTTTCAAGTAAACTTTACGCCCCCATATTATATTATATACATGTTTCTCACCCTTTTCGTTAACTCCGTTTCTTCCTGTCGACGATTTCTCTGCTCTTTGTATCTTTCCGCTTTTACGGGGGAAGTTTCACGAGGACCATTCCGTCCCACGACATGCACAACACTCTATTCTACTTTATCCTTTGCTCTATTTTTCTGGGTTTCTCCCATTTTTCACTTTGATCGTTGGCTGTTCGTCTCTTTGAGTTATTATCTTGCATTTCCTGCTTCCTCGGTCGCTGCCCCGTCAATTCTTCCTCGTTCTTTCGTGACAGCATGCAGTCATCCGCTACCGCTGTGACCGATACCGCGCGAACGTACACATTTACAAAGATTGTCGCGCGTCATATGCATCAAAAAATTGAGATTTTGTCGATATTGTCCAATCATTTCACATATACCGAATAAAGTTCGCATGTAAAACGAGACTCGTTTTCATTAGCAAATTATTGATTTTTCACGAGACTCCAGAAAAGAAGTGCAATCTCGTTAAGCTATACTTTATGAGAGAATTATTTACGGCAGCAATATATCGAACCTGACTCTGTAATCCTTCGAGATCACGTATTTTAATTAATTGTGGTCCCTCATTATCTTAGTACTTTTCTGAGAAAAGTTCGCGATCGATAGTTTCGACGATCCTCTTACACCGCAAATTAATTTTGTTCAAAAACAAGAAAGTATATTCGGTGTACAGTTACCCCCTTTTTTCTTCGACACATTAATCTTCGAAGCTGGAAGAGTTTGTTTCTTAGGGTACTTATCAGAGAGATTCGATTGTCATTAAAGTTTCGCGGAGAGGAACGAAAGAAGACGTGAGAACCGAGTCTTCTGGACCGGAAATGTATGCGCGACCACGATACGCTCCTTCTTCCAAGAAGTGCCGCACAAGTGAGATCCGTATCGAATTATCTCGCAAAGTTCTCGGAAAACTGATAAATTTCTAAGCATATCACACGCCGCTCCGTGTGGCCACATAAAATCCTCAATAGACACGCAAACACGAGCGATCCGAGAATGTTGTCATCCCTGAGGAAATCGCCAATCGATCGATGTGTACCGAATAAACACCGACGCTACGGCCAGGCGCCGATGAAGCTGTTTCCCGCCGTTAATCGCCGACTCGTATCGGCGATAAACCGCCGATAAGGCGAGCACCATCGAAGCGTACGTACATACCGTTATCCGTGTAGGCCGCGTATCAATACTCGGAGCGTGTCGGTGTGCCCGCGTATATGCATTTAGTATGCTATCGCTAATATGCACGGCCAAGATATATCGAGTGTGCGTAATTTATGGACGGCTTCTTATCTAAACGGTGGCCATTAACGTAGAATATTAAAGGCATCGGTGGACATTACCGATGGACCTATTTTGTCACATACATATGTATGCGCCTCCGCTAGTTCTACGTGCATGATTCACGACTACGGTACTCCACCTCCTAATTATGTAAGTGCAGGCATGCAAGCGATTATCGTCCAACTGCAATGCGCAGTCTTTGAACGGTTAATGCGTCGCTAAAATCAAAGCAACATGCGGGATGTTTGCGAAATTCAGTACTCGGACTTCAGTAAATAGACTGGCCGACTGACCGTGTATGGTTATTTCCGTGTCCTTCTCGAGTTCGTACAACCTCAGCGCCTCATCCAACTCCAGCTGCGTGACGATCCTGCACGGGTCGCCCTCGTCGTCCACCCATTTCATCGTGAACTGCTCCGTGCCGAAGCCGCATATCGTTCGCATCTCCTCGCGCAGGGCATCCACTGAAATCCCGGGAGTGATGTACGTGATTTGTATCTCCCTAATGCAGGAAAATGTCATGTCACACATTTGTCTTAAAATCATTCTTCTTCGATTTGCATAATCCTTATTTTCAATACTCTTTATTAATCTCTCTTTGAATTAATCACGAAAACGTTTTATTAATAATCAACGCAACTAATTTTGTTGCAAATTGTAATAGAAACTTTTATATTAAAATAAAACTGACAAGCGATCGTTTAAAATTATGTGAAATAAAAATGATTTTTTACATTAAAGACAAACCATGTACTTGAAATGATAAAACAGTTTTTATAACAACATGCATTACCCATTGTATATAATTTTCACCCGAATGTCATCGTTCTCTGCCGTCTGTGTAGGCATTTTCGAAACAATGGTCTCCTACTCTGAAAGTACAAAATAATCCAACCAGACAATTTTAGTACAGAAAAACTCAAACAAAGGATCACGCCGAGTAATCGTAACGCGATTATCGGGAGCAATGACGTAAAGAAAATGCAAGAGCATCACCGTGAGAAGAGGAACGCCCGACAATCCGGATACGACGAAACGACACGGAGTCCAAACTGTTCCACGAAGTCGACGTGCGGCGCGCCCGCGCTCGGAGGACCCGGAGCCGCTTTGTCGTGCCACTCGCGGTATCGCCACCAGGACGTCGAGCACGCGCGCCGAGGAAGGAACGGAAAGTCGCAGACGCGAGAGAAATCGTCACCCGGTCCGGGTCGACGCGGCCAGCTCGCTTCTCGCGTCCCGCCTTCGACGACTCGCGCGTAAGTGC
Organism: Tetramorium bicarinatum; assembly: GCA_928718305.1. Classification (NCBI taxonomy): domain Eukaryota; kingdom Metazoa; phylum Arthropoda; class Insecta; order Hymenoptera; family Formicidae; genus Tetramorium; species Tetramorium bicarinatum. The sequence continues at coordinate 8,596,799 of OV788319.1, forward strand.
GTGCACGAGTCTCCCAGTGACTCACCGCCGTGATGAACCGTCGTCGCGAACCACCGCCGTCGTCGCCGCCGTCGTCGCGATGCACTAGTTGCACGCACCTCCGTCGCACGGCCGAGAGAGAGAGAGAGAGAGAAAGAGACAGATCTCCCAGAAAGAGACTCGGCGCTCTCGCACGTAGAAAAACGTAGAAAACGGCTCGCTGGCGCGGAACGCGGCGCCGCGGTTACATCAACCTAAAAACCGTAAGGCACTTCGTTACGCGGCGTGGAGCGTTGTTACTTGGCAGACGCCATGTTTGTTGGCCACCGACTCTCGCGGCGCGCGACCGCGCGACCCATCGATATCCGCGGGTCGACCTGCCGTCGTGATGCGCGAGCTTTGTAACGGATGACGCCACTTGCCTCGTTTCCCGCGTGAAGCCCGCGTCTGCGGAGGAAAAAGAATCTCTCTCGTCTTTTAGCTCTTCCGAATAATTCTCCCTAATTTACGTACATATAATCGAGATCAGACTCGTTTTTCTTTGTAATCATGCGTCTAAGAACGATCGTACGATTATATTTTCTTAAAATTCGTGTCTTATCTCTTTTAATTTTTGATTAAATTTACTGACAAAAATTTTACTAGATCAATGAGATAAAAAATAAAAAAAAAAAACTAAAAATCTCTGAAGTTAAAGAATGATAAAGAATGATAAGAATTTGTGATATCAAAGATATCTAATATATATCTACTTCTCCTTATGCAATTAACTTTTATCTCGGTTTCACTTTTTATCTTTTGCAGTTCCAAGAATTAGAAAAAAAGTTGATCTAGGTCTATAAAGCTAATATTGGTGATTATTTATAAATAAATGATGGAGAATCAAAATCTTTTCAATTTTCCATTTCAAGCTCATCTTCACAGACTTGATTAATTTGCAATTACAGAAATGGAAATTTTTTTTATTAATATAATTCATTGTTTCTGATCTAATCTCTTTTTTTACACATTAAACAACGAAACATTAATAACTCTAGTTAGATTAATATATTACCTAAATTAATCGACGATTAATTCAATAATAGAATCATTTGCAGTAAAATTTTCAGCTATACAACTCTTTCTGACTTGGTTTTTCTTTCTATGTCAAACAACAAATTAGTACAAGTATTTCTTGACAAATTAATGTCCATTTTTTCTCTACAAAAAAATCGAAAGCAAGTCAAACCGAGACGAAAGTCAATCTGCATTGACAGAAGCAAGTGAATCGGAGCTCGCGGTCGCAATCATCCTCAATCGTCTCCCACGTAACTCGTATTCCCTGCTAATACTCCTCCGAGCTTACAATTAGCGACACATGTTCCCCTGATAACTCCGACGATGTCTAGAGAGTACAATCGATCCCCCTCTAAGCCGAACGCCTCGAATCAACTCCCGCGTGCACTTGGTCGTCCGCTGGATCTCCCGCTACAGTGGACCGAGTGGACGGTCGGCTGGAGAATTCCAGCGGAAACGCCGGGACGGTCCAATTGACGGGCCAATTGGGGGGTGGCCGAGGCGGGCCGGGGGGGGGCTAGCCCGCGATCCGTAAATATGATAATGACGATGCGGGTGTAGTATGGTGTAGTGTAGGCTGCATCATCGTCGTAGGATGCGTCAGCCGTGCGCGACGCTTATCTCCGCATTCTCCGCCGGTATGTTCAGCCGCCAGTCGCGGCGTCGACTCGTCCTCCGTTGCTCCCTCCACGTTCGCGTCTAGAGTCTCGCATTCTCGTGGGAGTGCGAGTCGCGAGCGTACGCAGTGCTCGCGAGGGTGGTGTCGCGGGATGTAAACATCCGCGTCGCAGCTGCGAGGAGACCGCGTCAGAGAGAGAGAGAGAGGGAGAGGGGAATATTTCCGACGCGGGATCGGCGGGATTTCGCGGCCCTGGCGATCATGAGTTGACACGTCGCTCCTCGACGTCGCGCGCGCTGCGTTAAATGCCGCCCGCGCCAACCGCAGGATGGACGTCGCGGAGGACGCCGAGGCCGCGCTGGACCCGCGTATCCAGGTGAGGGTGACGCTGTCTCCGTTTTCCGCCTCGCGGGCCACTCCGTCCACGCCCGTGGCGTTTGAGGTTATGTCCCGTCGCCGCGGTCGCAGTGCCTAACACCGCCTGGTACATTGTCCCACTTTGCTTTCACTTTCCTTCGTTCGCGCGGATCGCGCGGACGGACGTGGCCGAGAGACGCGCACGTTTGCGAATGGCTTGCGATCCCGTCTGTCTCCTGCCGATGAATGGAGTCGTTGTTCCGCGAGGAAGTGAGATTCGATCGGAAAACGGTCCTATCTCGAGATAGCGTTCATCCTTGCTTTCATTTTTCCTGTGGTATCATGTCTAAAAAAAGAAATAATGTCAACAGAGTCTTCTCTGTAATGAAATAATTTAATTTGGAAGTACAACACGAAGCGCGATGTCTTTCTTTTCATATATTGGATTAAATTAATGGCAATAATCAACTAGCGAACTTGAATTCTAGAGATTTAATATACAAAATATAATTCAAAATCAAAGTGGATGTGTGTGAAATATATGGAAAAAATGTTCTATTTTAAAATGCGTTTTCTTGCTTTTATTTTTCCTGTATCATATCTAAAAAAAGGAAATAGTTAATGTCAACATAATCTTTTCTGTAATGAATTAATTTAATTTGGAAGTATAACACGAAGCGCGATACCTTTCTTTTCATATATTGGATTAAGTAAATGGCAATAATCAACTAGCCAACTTGAATTCTAGAACTTTAATATACAAAATATAATTCAAATTCAAAGTGGATACGTGTGAAATATATGGGAAAATATTCTATTTCAAAATGCGTTTCTTCTTGGTTTTATTTTTCCTGTTCATACCTGTATCATATCTAAAAAAAGAAATAATTGCTGTCAACATAGGCTTCTCTGTAATGAAATAATTTAATTTAGATGTAGCACAAAGTGATGCCTTTCTTTTCACATATTGGATTAAATAAGTGACGGTAATTAAATAGCAAACTTGAATTCTAGAGCTCTAATATACAGTATATAATTTAAATTCTAAGTGAATGTGTGTGAAATATCAGGAAAAGATTTTATCGAAATGCAGTTTTTCTTGATTTCAGTTTTTCCTGTGGCATCATATCTAAAAAAAGAAATAATTGATATGAATATGAATAAGTAAAAGTATTCTCTTCTTTGTAATGAAATAATTTAACTTACAATTAGATGTGTAGCATGAAGTATGTGTAATATCTTTCTTTTCACAAATTACGAAATATTAATTAAATATTTATTAAACTTGAATTTTAAAGCTCTAACACTATGTATAATTTATATTCTAGTGGATGTATAAAATATCGGTGAAAGGTTTTATCTCGAAATTTCTCCTTGGCTTTATTTTTCCTGTAATATCATATTTCAAAAAAGAAATAACTGATATGAATATAAATAAGTAAAAGTATTCTCTTGTCTGTAATAAATTAATTTAATTTAGATGTTTAGCATAAAGTGTGTAATACCTTTCTTTTCATATATTGGATTACGAAAATAGACACTAGTAATTAAGTAACGAACTTGAAAGCTACAATATATAATAATAAATTCTATTACAATACAATATCTAATAATAAATTCTATTACAATACAATATATAATAATAAATTCTAAATGGATGTGAAATATCAGATAAAGGTTCTCAAGACGCCATTCTCTTTGGTTTCATTTGTCCTGTGGTATCTGAGAAAAGAAATAAGTAGAGGTGTTCTCTATAACTAAAAAAATAACTTAAAGTCTCAATTCACATATAGCGTAATGACTTTCTTTTTATGTATTAAAATCACGAATTAAAATAAATGACAATAATTAAGTGGCGATCTTTAAGTCTAAAATTTATAGCATACAATGTTATTTAAATTCAGAAGAGTTTGTATCTAATATAATCTCATTTTAAGTATTTTAAATTATGTAAATTATGTATAAAGTATAAGATAACGTTTTATAGGATAAATTTGTCTTTTAGATCGAGTTGGAGAATTTGAATAATGCAGCGGATAATATTAATAAGCTGGAGACTGAATTGGATGTAAGAAACGATACTTCATTTTGTTTTTATAGATTAATGTATGCATTTACAATATTCATGATTATCTTAATTGATTTTTAGGAAGCTCACGCTGCTTTTGGGCAGCTCCTTTCGGATACAACAAGAAGACTGAAAGAAATTACGGATAAGCAGGGCACTAGCTGCATTGAAAAGGCAAGATGTTATTACGAAGCACTGGAGATGGCTCGTCAAGCTCAGGTATAAAATCTAGTCAAATCTGATTTTATTGTATAAATTGTCATAAAGTAATAATATAAGTCATAATATAAAAATGTATATACCGAGTTATGTAGAGTTTTAGTAAATTCAGTAAATGTTTTTAATGGCTTCAAATGTTTTACAATGCTCTCAAAGAGCATTGCTATTGAACGCGTAGCGAGATTACCGCACGCTGCGCGTTCTACTCTGATGCTTGCTTTAATAGTGACATGAATGAGCATATCCTGCTATGTCTGATTGAAATTCCACTCGTGCTGATTTTACATAGATCGCGTTTGTATTTAAAACAAAATTTTAAACTCAATATATACCGAGAGTTATAATTTACTTGTACAATATTATTATTTATTTTAATACAACTCATTAATGAATTTTGACATTTTTTTACATTTATAAGAATTTATAATTATTTTGTTGTTTGAACGTAACATTTTTCATGTATAAAGTAACCTGTCATAGATTAATACTAGTTGTTTCGCATTAAGTGATTTAAATTACAATTAATTGACTTGTTATGTAAGTGAAGTAATGAAATATTTCCTCTTGTAATTTGCAGGTGCAGTGTCAACAGCAGGCACAGTTGTTTCAAAGAGCCAGCGAAATTCACGCAGCGGCGAAGGAAACGGTCGCTCTGGCCGAAGCGCGATTCATGTCTCATCAGCATGAGTGGAATTTTGACCAGGCATGGCAGGATATGCTCAATCATGCTACTCTTAAAGTAAGTATAAGAGTTATAGAACGTACAGCGTGGTGATCGTGTAATTTTCTTTGAAAGCATTGCGAAACATTTAAAACCATTGAAAGTATCTTAACATTATATTTTATTTATTCCGTTCCACGTTAATTAATTTACCAATGATCGATTTCTATAATAAAAATATGTACGAAGTAATATTTAAAAAAATATACATTAAATATATAAAATATATTTTTTTATCGAGGTCATGGATGCGGAAAATCAAAAAGCGGAGTGCGGTCGAGAACATCATAGGCGGGCGATGCTGTTTCACGAGGCCGAGAAGAGACTGTTGCAATTAGAGGAGAAACATCGAAACGCAATAATAAAAGCGAGACCATACTTTGAGGTGAAAACTCAGTGTGATCAGATGCTAGCGACACAGAAAGAGAGAGTAGAGTTCCTGCAACAAGCTGTTAAGGAAGCTAAACGTAATTATGCAACGAGTCTCCGGACGCTGGAAGAAATTAGTAATCAAATGCATCAGCAACGAAGAGATTATGGTAACGTGAAATCTATTTTAGAAACATATGAAGTAAAAATATTTTCTTTTTTAATAAATATAACATTTATATTTTAGATATAGTGGCTAATGGACCGCGAGAACCTGGTGTCGGTGCTGAGCTCATTGGCTCAGAGACACATCAGAAGTATAAAAACGAGTTCAATGATCCCAATAATCATAAAATATCCCTCATTAGATATAACGAAAACGTGAGCAACGAAAAACTGCACGATATCGAAGTGAGTAAAACACTACAATGACTAATTTCGTACAAAGCATTGCAATTATCTATTATTTGTGTAAAATTTACAGAAGCCTTGCTCGACGAAGAGCGACGCGGAACATCTTGACAAGAGGTCCGTCGACGGCAGCGAGAGCAAGTTCACACAATGGGAACTCGAGATGCAAGCTAGTATGGAAAAATTAAATCGCTTGTCGATCGGGAATTCGTTGCAAATCGAGAAGCGCGACGCACAAAGTTCTTCCGACCTGCAGAACACGATTGAAGTCAACACCGCGAGCGAAACGCGCTACAACTCTTTATCTGCCGAAGCGTCTAACACACATAGTTCAAATCAATTTTCAATATCGATTGGAAACTCGGGGGGGACTTTCGAAAGAGACAGATTTAATGGTAAATCGCACTTGCTAAAATCGTGCTCAGCGATTGATTCGACGACAGCGTTACGAGGCGCGTCAATGTTCACTTTGAAGAGCAATACTTCAAAATCACTGGACAGTAGTCCAGTGAATAGGAGTACGTCTAATTTCGAAAATAGAATCGTCAAGAAAGCGGCAACCCCAGATATATCGAAGTACGTGCCAAACAGAATCTCTCAATTCAATATTAAGGAGAGGAAAACGCAGAGCAGCTGGGACATTAACGCTCCTAACAATACCGATGTGGATGTTATGAGGGAGGAGTCAGGAAAAAATAGATGTAGAAATACAAATGATACTTTAGCCAATAAGAGCCACGTACAACTTATGAATTTACGTACCGCGCAAGTTTCTAATATCGAGTTCCTGCCTGCGGAATCTAGTTCATCGGGACGTCACGTCGCAGCGATTCCCGGCGTCAGTCAACACCCGAAGAACTCGCAGGACGATGTCGCATTCTCGCAGTCACGATCTAGCTCTAATCTTCTGCAAAAGAATGTGTCACGCAGTGCCAATTCCAGTCCTCTAAAACGGAAGAATCTATTAATATCGTCCGCCAGATCCTTGGATACTGAGAATGCGGACCAGCTTGAAAAAAGTTCAATTTCCAAAAAATTCGCGAGTATTAAAACCGCCAGTATTAAAGAGTTACCGTTACTATCGCTCTTCGGGCAAACGTCCGCGTTATCGGCGCTCAGAGGCAAAAGTAGCAGTATGATCAACTTGGGCAGTAAACAAAACCTGAAGACACTGCTGGATAATTCTCGTCTGGGCAATATACAGGCAATCAGCGCGGAGAGATTGGCGAACTTGAGGCACAAGTTAGTCAACGATTGTCCGGAGGCGAAGACGGGCGATGTTAAGAAATAAGTACAAGAATACGATAAAATAGATCACTCATGATGAGTGATTTTTGCGTTTAACACATGTAAGTAGAAAATTGTTAAATATCGTTCACAAAAAGCTCGGAAATGTGCAGGAATGAAATGTAGCGATGTAATTCTAATAACATTCTGAAACAATTTCGCATTTTTGAAATGTTACAGAAGATGTTTCTGTAGCTTTATTGTAGATTATGCAGCAGCTAGTTATTGAATGCTGCAACGTTTATTAATGATATGTATTATATTGTCGGATTATATCACGGATTTTAGTTAGGTATTAATACTTGTATTAAGCTAAACGTAATCACAGCATTGCGATCAAAGAATGTGATCATTGAGGTAAAACACAGCACGGATTAATTAAATATAAATCTATGCGCTCAGTCCCAATTAGGCATATACCTGCTGTTAAAAACCGACCAGGCGATGTACGCATCGTATCGTTTACTATTTTCTAATCTTTTAATATGTGCTTTTTTAATAAAACACGTGTTTCTTAACAAGCATCCACATGTGTATCTTATTCACGCGACCGATTGCTGTCGCAGTATTTAGTGTAAAAAAAAACTTTATGTTTACGAGATATGCTGCTTTTTTTATGAGCGTAATATAAAGGGTGACGACGATGATTATCGGTCTGCTTTTAATTAAGAAAATATAGCGGCACGTATAGATAACAAATATCTACATATCGGAAATATTCCATAAACAGATAGATATCGAGGCAGAACGCATCGATTATACAACGAGCACGAAAGTTAAAGGTCAACGGCTTTATATTGCGTATCGTTTTGCCAGTGTAAAAAACAGACTTGTATACAAGTTAAGGCTGAATGATTTTTAAGACCTGCGAGAGAGGAAAGCACGATGAATCGGGCATCGAATTTTCTTACAGCGATATTGCGCTGATATCGTTGCGCCTTGTTTCTTCTTTGTTCCGAAAAACGTCAAGATGGCCTTATACATCTGATCTAAATACCGTGGCGTATCGAGCATTTTCTGGCTCTGACGAGTGTAAATTCTCTTGAACTAAATTACAGCGAATTAAGAACGCTTGTCAATTGGAGTTCAATCGGTCGTCAAGTAACTCGTTGCATCAGGAGTGACTTTGAAAATCCTAAAGTCCGTCTGCAGTATCTCGTCCTTGTAATATATCTATTAATCTCTTTTAAATTCCGCAGCAATAATTGCCAAGGAGAGAAAATTATCTTTGGATCTGGGTAAGCTTAATGATAATCAATAATGCTTAACAAATTGCATGGCTGGCTAAATTGGGACTAATTAGCGACGTTATCTAAAAATAGAATAGCGAATATAAATAATAAAACTATATTTTTTAATTAGTATTAACTGGGTATTTATTTTAACTCTAATTAAGAGTTTAATTAGAAGGCTACGTAACGCGTTGAAAATAACGAAGTCGCAAGGAGAAATGTGATATATACATTATTAAATATAAAATAATTTTATGAAAGAGAAAGTAGTGCATTTATAAAGTTATGTTTTGAATGATAGACGCAAGTCGAGTTTCAGACACCGGAAACTATAATTTTGCATATCACGCTTGTGGCGAAGATCACTTGATCGCGGAGACACGCGCCATCTACGAAAGGTTATCAAAATTGTGATAAGAATTGTTGAAGATGTTTCGCAAAGAAACGGACGAAAGAGTTGAGTATAGAGCCGCCAAAGCCGACGGCCACGTGATAAATGATCATCGCAAGGCATGCGATATCTATAAGCACGAGACTGCGAATAACAAAGACATAAATCGCAATCGGTTATCACAAAATTAACTCGATAAGGAAGATTATAGATCTTCAATTTTAGAATTTTTGTAAATGTATTCAAATATATTTTTCAATTAATTATCACGAACGCAATTCTCTGCAAAGTATAAGAGAGATTAATTTAATTTTTTTAGCGAAAGTTAATTAGTTATTATTATTGATTAATAATTATTTTGATAAATTTATTTGCGATAATTAATATTGCGAATTTAAATTCAGATTAATGATTTTATTTGCCCGAATTTGTCCCGAATAGTAATTACTAAATTAATGCTAGACTAATCATTTGAAAAGAACTATCATAGGGATTCATTTATTTCTGTCTATCGCATTGTAGGGATTAAATTATCTCCATCTCATTCGAAAGTATTCGGAGAACGAAAACAGAGTATCGAAAAGAAAGGAAATTTCTAGCGAGGCTACGGAGGACGAAACAGAAGATGAGGAACGGGAAGTCGAAGATCGGAGCGAGGAGGAAGATGCAAAAGTTCATAAAGATACAAACCAAGAAAAAGAAGAAGTGAACGAAAACGAGCAGGAAACTGCACAAATTGGGCAATGTGCGATTTGTCACATTATCATCGACAACGCGAATCTCGGTGGAAGCGTCGCCAATTCCGAGCAAGATCCATGCTGGTCCGAGAACTATTTGTTGTGTCAACGTTGCGTACGAAACTTTTCAATCCGATCAGGTCGATAAAATATTCATCTTAACTATCATTATATGTAAAAATCTAAAAAGGGAAAGTTGTAAGATTTTCAAAAAATTTTCTACATACTCATCTTTAAAATTATACCTTTAATCAAATAGCCTTGCAGCTATTCATTTCTTCCTGCGTTGCAAGAATTATTATAAAAAATAAAAAAATCTTTAGAATATTTTAAAATATTTATAAATCTAATAGTAATTGAAGTGACGATAATTAATCGGTGAAAATTGGACAATTAATTGTCATTAGGTAAATTAAAACAAAATAAAATAAAAAATAAAATAAAATAAAAATTAAATATTACCTGAAAAAAAAAAACATCTCTTAGATGCGGAGCATTCTCAGCCTCGAAGATCGCACGCAAGTTTTTTCCAGGGCAGAGAGAATGAGCACGGGGATCGCTTACGTTCAAGAACGTGTAACCCGCGTCGCGATCAGTGGGCTTGCAACTTCAACAGGACGGCGCCCGTCGGGATGAACGAGACCTTAGATTATGAATCGGACGCTATTTCGTACGTCGCTGATCGCGATCGAGGCAATTCGCGACGGGAAGAGCAAACGGAGAGCTACGGGAGACAGCAACTTGGCTATTGCAATCTAACGACGAGGAGAAATAGCGCGGCCGATCGATACACCTCTGAGATTAAGGTCAAAAGTTCCTCAGCCGATTGCTCCCGCAGACCTATACGTTGTCCACGCCTAGACTGCTCGGTGAACGTCGCCTTCTCAGCGCTCACCCATCACTTCCTCTTCGACCATCCTGAGGTGTCTATCTTCAGCGTTGAACCTGGCGCCCAACGTACGTTCATCATCAGCTACGGAGCTCTCGCCTGTAACTCCAGTCGATGTCTAGGTCTCTTACTGGTGTCAGGAAAGCTCTCGTTAGTATACCATCGTCGTAACATTACACAGAGATGCACTCATCATACATGTTCATATTTCCTAAAACAAATTATCTTTTTTTAAAAAAAATGTCGAACAAAGACTTAATTTGCAATTAATTTTAAAATCGAGAAAGAAAAATTTCTTAGATGAACCGTACAATTAATATTGATTATACGCGCCTGACTCAATCACTAATCGCAGAAATTTCTATAACAATAAGAGATTCCTCAGCGAGACTGTTCGGTAGCATTGAAAAAAATCCCAAATATCGGAATCGGTTGCCTCTGCCGGTGTTGGCAGCGCGTTTGCACAGCAGTCGTAATTACGCGTGTTGCGAGGAAGTGAACGCCGGCGGAGAAGGTCAATGTGAGAAGGACATGATCATCGTCTGGGTGGCGGGATTAGACATCGGTGACACAGCTGACAGACTTCGATGTAGTATCCAGGTACACTACTACATCGATTCGTGTAAAACAAAGCTATACGCTTAAAGATGGATGACATTTGAACGGTTTAATCGATAGGCCATCGTCAGTACCGAGGGTACAGAAAACGAGGGAGTCCGATCGCTTACATACACAGGCCCTGTGACCTCCCTGAGAGCTGCCCAATGTCCACGTGACGTCTTCTTGACTGGCGACTGTATAGTTCTCCACGAAGGATTAATCACTCATATCATTTCCGACTGTACCAATTTCAATGTAAATGTTATTGTACACTAAACTTGTTCCGTTAACACATATACATATCCTTGTCTCTTATTGTTAGTAATTGTTTTGCAAAAATGTAAGCCCAAAATAAATTATAAGGAACATTCAGGAAAAATAGGTAAAGCGCATGAAAAGCCTGAAGAAGTTGCGTCTCGTATCGCGCAAAATTTCTTTCGTTTATTTCTTAAAAATATTCTCCATGTTTTAGCCTAACAAGCTAAATTCTCTCCCTTTTGCATTATCCGGCCAATAATCTGATGGAACATAGATTAAATAAAATATTAATATTCTCTATACTTGATAACATACAATAGATAAAAGGATGGTACAAAAGTAATTGCGAACTTAAAGTAGTAAAAATAAGGATTTTCCTTCTCTAACATAATCATGCGAATCATAAGCTAGTCATAGCAGGGGGTCGCGCGTACGCTTTAGGAATGAAACCGTATTTGCGAGTCTTGGGCGCGTAAGCCCAGAGCCAACCGTCCACCGTTTGATTTCCTAGATCCGCATATATCCAATCGGCCCGTTTCACCGACAGATCATCCGGCGCCTGCGCTTTGTAATCGTAAAGTACCACTAATTCCGTACCGGTCGTCTCGTCCCGGAAATCTCGTACTCCTTTTTGCTGCAATGACTCGCCTCCCGTTATATTGTTTCCCGCACCTTTGCCTGCAAGATGGATACTGTTAATACAAATCGATAACAATTGTAGTTAGCTAGTCCTAGTAGGAGCTACAAAACTCTATTGAAATCTATTTTACATGTATACTTTCTAAACAAATTTTTCCGAGATTAATAGATGATTTGGTGGTTCAATAAAGAGCCAACCTGGACTATGAGCCTCTGCAGACGCTGTATTTGTAGTGGCAGTGGTGGCCGTCGTAGTGGCCGTTGCGTAAGAATGAAGAACGTGACCAGGATAGACGAAACCGGACGGTACGAAACCCTCGTTGCCGTCACAATGTCGAAGCACCCAGAACCAATCTGGATCGTCGCGATTCAGAACAGTCACGAATTCACCTCTCTCGACGCTAACATCGTTTTCATCTCGCGCCACGAATGTGTAAAGAACGATGTATCTTCCGGCTGACGGATCCTGCGTACAGTAGAATTTCTCGGTGATGAATCATTTTCAAGCAAGATTAATAAGTATCATAATGAATATTTAATTAAATAAGCATTATCTAATCTATCTAATTTAATAAACACTAACACTTTATCTAAAACTTTTTTAATATTGAGAAAATACTAATTAAATTTTAAGTCAGTATTTAAAAATTTTTTATTTTTAATATTTTTAATATTTAGAGATATATTAAATTAAAAGTTAGGCATTTTATGGTACTTGATCAGTCAATTACCTTGAAGAAAGGATGTACGTCTGGCTGAGACGATATAGTCTGTATGGAATTCTGGGACTGCGTGATGTTAGAGCGATTGACGTTGATATCTGCGGTGGTGATATTATTCCGCGCGTAGCTCTCGCAATCCGAAGCCGATCCAGTATCGGTCTGTTGTGTTTCTTGCAGACGGCCCGTGCTAAGAAGATCGCATTCGTTGTCGCTAGATCGTGGAAGCTTCTTCTTCACGTTGTTCAGACTGGCCAGTGTTAATTCTGCCAGCTGCGACGTGTATGGTGCGCAATATGAGTGCGGTACAAAGCCTTCCAGACGCGTGTCGGCCGCTATTACGTACACCCAATCGTTTTCTCTGTAAAGCACGTTCACTACCTGAAATGTAAAAGTTCAGATATTAGTACAATTTTTTTTCTAACAAATACATTGTTTTTTATCGTTTGCAATTGTATAATTTTTCATACGAGGAATTTTTTGTAAAAAGTAAAAAAATTGCATATAACATTGAAATTGCGTGTGAAATACAAACAGCAGTTTATAATACATGGTTTAACAAAGAACTGTCGGAGAACAATTCTATGAATCAGTCGCTGACCTGGCCTCTTTTGACCTGAAGTTCATCGTCCACACAGGGAGTAAAGTCATGCACAATGACCATTTTACTGTCCGGAGAGAGTCCATTCTCCTTTTCAATGCCGACTCTTACGAGGGTTTCAATGCTCGCACTTCCAGTTATCCGACCAGGAGGCAATGGCACTCTGGTCCCCAAACCAAGTCCTGTGCTTCCCGTCCCACAATCTTTCTCCAAATTAAAGTTGTGTGTCCCGGCTATTTATCATAAATGCAAGTGAATTTGCATAGAGAATTTAAAAAAGAAAATAAAATCAATTCTGAGAATTTTTCTAAAAATTCACACAATACATGAATTTTAAATACGTTTTTTAAATAATATAAGATTATTTTTGCAAAAGCGAGATCTCCAAGATTACAAAAAGAATTATTTCTAATGTATAATATATTTGCAAGATAATAACAAAAATGATTTCAAGCACAATGAGAATTGCTTCCACCAGACAGACTTCTGAAAAATGATTATTTAACAGAATAATGATAGTAATTGACAAAATGCACTGCTTTTATAACAAGGCGATCTCGCATTTTCCGACGGAGAGAAAAATCGAAAGTCGCGCGTAATCGATGCATGAACTCGGGCCGGCTCGCCTCGCGGAGTGGCCGAAGCTGCATAACCGGTCTCGAGCAACAGGTGATCAGGCCGAATGTGACAACTGGCCCTTACGGCCGAACTGCCATGCCCTCGGTCTTTCCTTCTCTCTCCATCCCGCTTCCTCTCCCTTATTCTCTTTTTACGGCTCGTGCCGTTTACTTACGTTTCTTCTTCTTTCCGCGACGTATGCGTACCGGGCACAGAAAGGCCATTCTGCGGTTCGTTCGCGGAGCACGCTCCGGAATCTTTCACATCTCCAGCGTGGCGACCACCCGCTTCCTGCGGAATGCACGCGTCTGATCTCTCGCCGTGGTTGTATGTATATGTATATATGTGTATGTTACACCGAAGAGAGCCACGCGGAAGGACGTGGTGCCGAGGGGAGAGAAAGAGAGAGAATGTCTCTGGTTGAAACTGAAATCTGGCCACCGCGCGACCGCAATGGAAACCGAGGCACACCTCCCGCAACGGCGATCGGACGCGTTCTCCGTGTTCCCTCCCGTTCACCGACGGGTCCTCGAGGGCCCAGGACACTGCTATCACGAATTAATCCTGGACACAGCAGGTAGAGAGCGCTACGGGATGATGATGTGAGATCCATGGCCCCCGTAGTTCCCGTTAAATTTTCATCACTCGGATGAGATCGACACTGCTTCTAAGAAGATTCGCTTCAGATGAACGAGTTGAAGGTGTTGCGAGCACTAAAAATATATAATATCTTTGTTAATATATACATACATATATATATATTGTATATATAGACAATTAAATGCAAGAATAATAATTAATATATATAATAGTGAAGATAAAAATGACAAGATAATGGTAATAACAAGGAATTTGTTTAAAAAATTCCTTATCTTTATCCTTCAAGAATGGGTATAAAGCTTTTTTTTTAATTTATTTAAATTTAACTATTCTTTTACCTTTTTTTGCTTTTCTTCTATTTTTGTAAACATCTTCATAGAAAAATACAGACACTGCCAAGTCCAGTAAACTGTCAACAGGTAGAAAGTAGATTTGAGTAAAAGTAGCATCCACTTTACTAAGATTAACTTAGGAACCAGCTATGAGCTTGCAAATGAAAGTATCTATCGTGTATCTTGTTAGATTTCTACTGTTAATCCATTAATTACCGTTAATTTCTGTTAAATAAATCATGCTGCTTGATTTTCGCTGTCAATGTGCCGTCACGATTCGCTATAATTCCGTCAACCACACACGTTCTGCATCAGATCCACAACTTTTTTGCCGAAAATATTTGTGGCGGACAGGACAAGGTTCATTTTCGACAGACTTAGTTGTTCTGATTAAGTTTTTAGACTCGAAAAGCCAAGAAGCGTTATTTGTAGACATGTAAAAAGATAAATATTTATTATATTATGTTGTTTTATCTTCAATGGCGATTTAAAATACCTACATTTATGGACTTTTATCGTATCTCATGTCTCTTTCTCTCCCTTCCTTTTTCTCATTCCAAAGACAAAGAGGTTAGGCGAGGGAGGTTGAAACACGTGTCTCTCAGGCTTCGAAAAATCGCCGGAGTTATTAGGATAACAGGAAGAGCGAGGAGGTTACGAGAGGTGGCAGAAATAAAATTCAATTCAAATCTCGCGGCCCACGAGGTTACCAGCGTCATGATTGCCAACTTCAAAATCTAAAAGTTCAGAATCGCAGTTTATTTCTTTTTAATTATATTCCCTAGAGAGCGGGAAATTTGATTCTGTCTAGTTCGCTCAACCTCTCGTAACCTCCTCGCCCATTCTGTTTTCCTGATAACTTCGACGATTTTTGGACGGCATCGAGAGCCACGTGTTTCAATTCTCGCCTAACCTCTTCCTTAATTGGCGTAGACAAAGAGATAGATCTACGTATATTTAAAGTGTAATTCGAAATGAAATAATTGTAATTAACGAAAAATAAGAGTTTTATAAAATAATTCTGATGTAAAAATCCTTAAATACTCAAGTTTAAGGCAATATATGTAATATTTCTCTAAAATGTAATTGAATAAAGAAGATAATGTGTAAGAAAACAAAGTACGAAATATAATAAATAGAATAATTATCTACTTTTCGAATTAAATTTCTCATTTAATGAAAGGATTCATTATCTTGTTAAATAATAAGCTACTGGAAGAAAGTCCAATGTCATATTCATTAAACTAAAATAAAATTTCAAGGAGTTGCAGCCGACGACACAGGGTAAGATATACGCAGTTCTTGCTCGAAACTTGCTTTTATTGTATTCAATTAATATAAACGACGGTGGTATATTCGTTCTTGCCTAACAGAGCTCTTCTGACTTATGCTTAACAATTGCGGGTATTACTTGGTTTTTCGTCTTCTCTTTCTGGAAAATATTCGTATATATATGTACAATTATGTCGTAATTGTGCCGAATATTTAGTCATTAGATTTGCGGATCGACTACTTAGGTACCATTAACGTTAACTCCGGTTAATATGAGACCGTAGAAATGCTTCTATATATACTACTCGTATGCTTCAGGCGTACAGAAAACGCGAGATTTTAACGAAGGAATCGTTTATATGTGTGTGTCCGTGTATGCATGTATGTATGTATATGTGTGTGTATGTGTATGGTGTGTAATATGTATGGCTGTGAAATAGGTACAAAATCGATTCGGTACAAAATCGTCCCTATTTTTTTAAATAATACAGCGCAACTACATATCCACGGCGAAGACGAAACTTCGAGAACGAGCGGGCCGAGCTCTTGTAAAATGAAGTTCCACTGTATTATCGCGGTAAAATTTATCGCAGTGCAGATACGATCACGGTGGATAAGATCTCGTATAAGCCGCGAAAGAGAGCCGGGCGCTCATCGTCGCTAATTTATTATGCCCTCGCGCGTCTCACAACCGCGAGGGCGTAGAACACTTTAAAGAGGAGCGCGATCGATCGATTTCTCTTCGTTTCTTCTTCTTCTTCTCTCTCCCTCTCGTGGGAGGGGATTTATAAAATTCGAGAGAACAGGAGGTCAGACTTTGTACTTTCGTATTGCACTTTGTTGTGTGTAGTTCAATGACACGTTGGAGTTCTTAAGAATTATAAATCCTAGCGCAGTCGCGAGATATCCTTTTTACTCTAATGCTCTCGACACAGTTCTTCGCAGATCGATGCAATAAATAAGTGCATATATATATATATTTTTTTTTTAATAATATATATTATATGATATAATATATATTTTTATAATATATAAATATTTTCTTAACTTTTACATACATACATTTATATATAAAAGTTGAGAAAATAAATTATACTGCGTACAAAAAAATCTCGTTAGCCTTCCTTCCTCTTTCTCGGAGCTCGCGCGACGCGCTGTTAAATAATTTCCACCGTTAAATAAATTCCCGATAACAATATTAGACAATAGCGTCTCGTACCCAAACGATAAAAAAATTGTCTAGACAACGTCGTAAAAAGGTAGTTGAATAACTTTAAAAATTTAGAATGTCTACAAAGTGTCTAAACAACGTCTCCAAAATTTAGGACGTTTCTAAAGAACATCTAAAAGGTATCTAAAAGGCGTTGAAAAATTTTAAAATGCCCGAAAGACGGCTAAATAATATCTAAAACATTTTAATCTAAAGGATATTTAAACAAATATCAAGACGCCTTAAAAAATGTTTGAACGACGTCTCAAAGATCCAAGACATTCGGAGAATATTTAAATGACATTTTGAAAAAATCTCGTACGCTCGAGAAGACGTTTTTTTCGCGGCGTCTCTCGGACATTTGTGAGGTCTGGGACAGTTTTAACGCGCGCAAATATACGGGATTGCTTTTCGAGCCGAATGCAGACTGCGGAGATTTCGGGTCGTCGCGTTACACAGATTATATCGCCGATTATAGGTCACTATTTGTCGCTATTGGAATTTCCGCTAAGTTGCAGTTTAGATACGGCGGCGCGTCGCGGAGCAAAGTCCTCGCTTTCACGCTGCACAACGATATCCGCATCAGCCCGTTTATTTTGTTATCGCACAAACGCTCATATACGCCTTATCGTCTATTCAAATAGCCTTATTTTCCTCCTCAGCGCGCGCGCGTATGTGTGCGCACGTCCGCATCGAACGGATCGCGCGATCCTCGCCTTTTCTTGTTTTCGCAATAAGTCAAAAATAGAATGACACGGTACATACATATATACATATATGTGCCGTACATTCGACGATAATGATATCGCCGATAACACGCGCGTCATCGGCGCCGACGATTGAACGAAAATCTTGGCGATTTCGGTCGACGGATGTGCCGGGAGAGACGAGCGTTTTTCCAATCGACGACCAACTATCGTGCGATGATAGATACGACATGGTACGCACACGCGCACGCACACGCGTGTAGATATCAGCTAGCACTTACAATCCATGTATCGAAAGTCAGACTAAACATATAATAACAACAGAGATAATATTAGCGAGGCGCACGATAAAAATCACTTCCGCGCGACGTCTGCTCCCGGGCGCTCGCTTGTTGAACGGGCGTCAGCAGTGTTTCAACATAGCGTGCGTTTGTGTGTCATAATTATATTATACAAGCACGACACATCTCGAATATCGCACGCACAACGTGATCCAATTAAGGAATATATATCCCTCTTTCCTCTCCTCTCCTCTCAATGGAATCGGGCATCGTACGTACTCCATTTCCTTTTATTTTTTTTTTTGCAATTTGTCAGTATATTTTCTTGACGAAAATAAAAATACATCCTCCCTGCTGAAAGTGAAATACATTTTTTAAGTCATGGCAGTTTACACGATTCGCCAAAACCGAAATTCTTTCTCTCCGTTTCTTTTTTTTTTTTTTTTTTATACGCAGACTTCAAACATATTCGAAACCGAGCTGTTATTACATGATTATTTAGGTATTACGAATTATCCTTTATGTCCTAAGTAACTCTACGATAAACTGAGTGTGTGTATGTATGTACGTGTATGAAAAACATAGACTATTACATTTCTTTTATACCTTAGGTGGGATGCTTATCTTACTGTAACATTACACACAATGTAACGTATCTTATGTATATTGACCGAATGTTACATAGGGCATATATTTATATATGTATATATAATGAATGTATTCTATTCTACATCGTCGATTATCTCATACATCGTTCAGCTTTATATTAATAGATTGCTTTGAAAATCTAACATTTATTCCATCCAAATCACACCAGAAATCGAGTACCCGCGCGGTGAGTCCGCTGTTTCCTTTTCTCGTTCTCTCTTTCCTATGAGCATGGAAACGTCAATTTCTCGCTGTTTCTCGACAAATTTTTTCCTCCGATGCAAGAATTACTGGCACTGTCGTAGCTATATTTAAAAAAAAAAAAAAACAAGAGAAAAGAGATAAAGAGAAAAGACAAATGTATGTACGATAAGAGATCTTCGAAGCAGTCTCGGCATATGTATATACGCGTGTATATTTTCGATACACAATCATGTATTTAATAATCACCATGTTTTGCTACACAATGGAAATATAATGCAAGTGTATACGGCTTACGTTGTCATACCTATCATATCGCTGACCGCGGGGACGTGTATGCACGGACATGCCTGCCCATTATACAATCCTCCCCGTGTCAGTTTCTCGTATCCTGCACTTGGGCACACGTAACGCAAGTAGTACCTCGAGAAAAAGATTTCAGTCAGTATAAAATCCAGATTACACCTTGTAAGGTATATATAAACCGAGCGAGCGAACAGCGAAAATGTCGAGGATTTCAATTTCTTCGGCACCTCCTTTTGATGTACCGTCTTACTTTAATCAGTCCGAGCGCGAGACCCATGTTGACAAACTGTCCCGTTTGCGTTCCGCATGATGAATATCTTTGAAATTTCAACAGAGAAAGTTTTACCCTCGCCGATCGCTCGCTCTTGTATACATCCACTTTTACAAATACATTCGAGTGATAATCTAATTTAAATCGAAGATTGTTATATCGTATCACTGGGAACTCCATTATGTGTACTTGGTAAAAATATTCAGACGAAATAAAAGCGTAATATAATAAAGAGAAGAAATAATGAGATAAAAGGCAAACATTTCTATCACACATTTCTCGATTGTATGTGTAATAAATGACAACAGAGTCCGTAATAAAACTTACCCTCTTGCATATATGTCTCGTATATATGTATTTCTTTTCTGTATCTATATATACATCCTCTTTTACACGTATATAATATCTTGCTTGTTTGTTCATGCTTCAATATATATACTTCATACGAATATATTAAAAAAATCTATTTCTCCCTTTATGTTGTGGCGTATAATATAATTTGATACACGGACATTCTCGTATATACATACATACATATATATATATATATATATATATATATGTGTATATATATATATATATATATATATACATATGTGTGTGTGTGTGTGTGTGTGTGTGTGTGTGTGTGTGTGTGTGTATATGGAATATTCTCATGCAGGAAAAATAATCTGTGCTTTCTTTCTTTCTGTGTCGTTAGTTCCAACAATCAATTTCGAATGTGTATAGAAATAAAAAATCCGCATATAAACAAATTATATCCAACATAATTTAACACTCGGTCTCTGCTAAAAACTCGAGAGATACATAGAAATCGCGGCCAAAGCTGATAGCGTCTTCCTCTCTCCGCCTTAAGATATTTCTCTCTTTAGGTAATTTTTCGATGTTGACAAAACTGGAAACGTTATCTCAGCTTGGCTCAACATTTTCTGCATATCTCCCATTCTCTCTCTCTCTCTCTCTCTCTCTCTCTCACTCTCTCTTTCTCTCTCACAGTAGGACCATTTCATATATATGTATATATATTTATATATTAAATACAACTAAAATGATATGTATCAACAATAATATATGTACAAAATAAATATATATATATATTAAAGATGTGGGTTCCACAGCTGCGAATCTTCGTAAAAATATCATATATTAATAACAAAACATTGTAGTCAACAGAAATTATATATAGTACGTGTCCACACGTACGATTCGATCAATAAATTTCCGTTACACTTTTAGCCGCGATTCCGAAAAAAAAGCATATACGTTTTTAAGAAAGTATTTAGAATATTTTGAAAAAAAAAAAACAATGACTATACAATCGTTGATGATCCGTTCTACAAGTGATCTATTATTTATAAATCACTTTCCTATGCCATAAATAAATTAAACGATTTGATAATCACGTAAATGATTGAAAATTCAAGAACAATCGAATACGTTATTATCAGCGATGATTCGAGTTATGGTCCTACTGTATGTATGTACACTGACCGGCAGGAATGCCTGGACATGTCAATATCTCGAGTTATCGAACATAGTCAGTCGGACGCATCGTATCTACATATTTTTGCGGACTGTTGCATTATTCAAAAATCAACAATGCAATTACAGACATGATGAGAGAATAGAAACACAAAAAGATAAAAGGTATTAATAAATGAAATAAATAATAAATTTTATAAAATATTTTTAATTTTTTAAATTTAATATTTGCACGGAAGCACGCTCCACGATATGGAATCTGTGAATAGCAAATGAGCAAAAATCACATTCCGCAGCTTGTTAGTATCCAAACAATGTATTGTGTGGTAGGAATCCTTGAAGATTTCCTCGAACGGTGTCACATATATTTTATTAAAATAAATTAAAAATTAAAAATATTTTATAAAACTTATTATTTATTTCATTTATTAATACCTTTTATCTTTTTGTGTTTCTATTGACTCATCACTGTCTGTAACTGCATTGTCGATTTTTAAATAAATCAACAATCAACGCACAAATATAGATAAGATGCGCTCAACTATGTTTGATATCTCGAGATATTGACTTGTCCAGGCATTCCTGCCGGTCAGCATTTTACCGAATAAATAATTTTCAAAAACGCAAATTTTCTTTTTTCTCCCCCCCCCCACTTTCTTATTGACGTGATTAGGCTTGGACCGAGCTTTTTCGTCGAATAAAAAAGCAGATCCTATTTATACGCGTTAATCACAAAATTTTAGTCGTAGCGCTTCGGTTTTGGAACGTGTATATAACGTTCTGGGCAATTACAATGTAGTACGAGCTGCTGGAACACACCCAGGTTTATGCTTACAGCATACCTAGAATAACAATATAGCACCTAGGTTTTTTGTACTTTAACATTATTTCGTCATGATACTGTAATTAGTTATAAACATACACCTACGATGCCATAATGTATCTACATTATGCGATCATGACTACAAAGATGTGAATGGGAAGCAATCTAAATTCATTCTCACTAGAAATCTTTGTGTCTCATACACGCATGCTTTCTCTCTCTCTCTCTCTCACTTTCTTATTATTCACATTCACGAGAATCAGAATTATATAGTAAAAATCTTACTTTACACTTCGTATATATTTAATATACACGAAATGTCTCATTATACATCCTTTAAATGTAATCGTTTTATTGGCGCGGTATAATCCATTAAATCTACTCTCCTGTTTCGATATAATACAATATCTACATTCGATTTTAATAAAAAAATCGACCGATACAAGTATACCTGACGTAGCTGTCCAACTCGTGGCATCGGTTTGCCACATCTCCCACCGGGAGTATCACTCTTTCGAAATCCGCTAACATTACCCATGGCTGGGAGACGAAATGTCAACGGAGCAACACGTTTGTCTTCGCAACACCATAGACTCGACAGGCCGAAATTTATTTTCAGAAAAAGGACGTGTATCATCATTTTTCGTTATCCGTAGAACACTAAAATGCAAACAGGAAGTGGACGTATCACGCGTAGCTATCGACAGACAATGGAAGGCAAGCTATCTTCGCTGACAGTGATTTTAGTTGGTCACTCGGTTCGAATTTCGAGACATGAGTATGAAGCGCGAGGACTCCACCAGCCCGATGTTTTGAGTTGGACAGCACGTGTTTTATGTACCTAATAAAAACTCCGAATTATTTGCGATAACGTTTAAAGGCTTGTCGCGTATCACATAAACCTAGACAGTTTATCATTTAGTTTAGAATCGTAAATATGTGTATGCATGTATGTATTTATATATTTATATATGTACCTAACGTACTAAACTCAGTGCATACTTATTCGGCCAACGGATGAGCGTCGTCGCGGTAATCGCTGAGCAGTTGTGAGTGTATGTGTGTTAAATAACTTCCGTGTTATCCTAATCACTGATCCGACTCGTTATTAGTCGCCAGCCCGCTAGCGGGTTCAGACTCTTTATTGTTCGACGGTAAACTCGTAGCGTCGGTCTCCTCGTTGTCGCCCTCGGTGCTGTCGGCCACGCTGGAACGCGGCGCCGTCACCGTTGTTCCTGTCGCATCCTCTTTCTTGTCTTGACTCTCCTCGTCGGCGACAACCACAGAGGACTGCTGCTGCTGCTGCTGCTGCTGCTGCAGTTGACTGCGTAGCTTCGAGATTTCACGTGCATCCGATCGCCGACAATGTCGCAGTTGCGCATTTTCCAACGCTACGCGATGTGCCAGCTCTATCACGTCCTGCGGCACGTCCAGTGTTCTCAACCGCTCCTCGAGATCGACCGCTGCGGTGCCGTCTGTGTCGGAATCGCTCTCCGACGGCGAGGAAGTGCCGACTTCGGAAGAAGCTGCCAGTGAAATAGGCTCCACGTTCACGGTGGACGATGTCACCGCCGCGCTGCTTTCCTCTTCTTCGCCCTCCTTCTCCTTTCTGTCCTTTGGCATCGCCGTCTCCTTCTGATTTTCATCGGGCATATAGTACAGAGGATAAGAACCGATGGCGAGCGCTTGACTCGGTGATGTTTTTTCTATCTTAACACCGGCGGGCGACAACAACTCCTGCTTTTCACACGTGGGACTCGAGGAGCGATGACTGTGACGGCGATGTTCGTGATGATGCCGTCGTTGAACAGACGAGAGCGGCGGTATCTGACTTATTTGTACCGGTGTTGGTATAGGCGCCAACGCCACGTTGGGTTGGAAATGTGGCTCGAAACGCTCGCACTCTGAAAGCGGAATGACTCGCTCGGGATGCTGCAGTACGGGTGGACCTCGACTGAGAAATGCAGGCACCAACGATGAACTGTTAACAAAAATAATGTTTATCTTTACTATCGTCTCTATGTCTCGCATAAAATGTATGCAAAACTGCGCATGACCATTACGATACTTATTTCGCGTGAAATAGAATATCGGAGTCCGAACGTGACAATAAAGTTCTTTATCTAGTCTCTGTCAATATAACAATAATCTTCTAAAATTAGAGTATAACCGTCGATGTTTTGCTAGATAAATTCTCGTTCCTCGGAATCGTTGCGCGGAATATTTTTATTTTACTTTTTTAATTATTGATTCTTCGATTTCTTTTCATGAGAAAAAAATGTTACATCCAAAAATATGGCAGTTACGTACTTTCCGTTTTTGCAAATGCTGTTAGCTCTGCTAAATAACTGCGACAACGAGGGATAATCTAGGAAGCGAGCCGAATGGACAAAATTAGTGAATACTTCGGAGAATCTCTGCTGCAAATTTTACTTTTCGAGAATTTGATTTGAAGGAACGCGTCGAAAACTTTCCGAGCAATGATATTGTTAATAATTATTCACTCAGCTGAGTGTATATTCTGTTGACTCTGCTTACTGAACTATGAAGATTTAAAAACTTGATACACCTACGATAAAACATTATGCTGGCAATTAAAGGCGGAGAAATTTTTTTCTCGATAAACTTTTAGTTTTTAAAATATTTTAGAAGCACGGTGTCCTGTGAACGAGGATAACAAATGCCGCATAACCGACGCGAGAAAACAGCTGGATTCGACCGTGTGAGTTGAACGCGTGCGGACGTGCAAGCAATTTTTCGACTTGTACTGACAGTGACACTTAAAATAAATTGGACCGTGATCTTGAGATATTCTGACAAACTTTTCTTTTTAACGCCTCGACATATTTCTTTCTCCCGCACACGCTTCACCCCAAAAGATTTTGCTGTATGAGAGTACAGCTGTAAAGATACGCGAATATGTAGATATATGTGTTTCTAAAGCGAGAGTTTAAACGATCGAAAAATTTTCGCTATGAAGCTAGAGTTGTGACCGTACTTACTTGTCCCTGTGCTTGCACGTGTTCGTAGCATTCCAAGGTTGAAAAGCTGCACTTCTGGCAGCGAACTCGAAAACCGCCCATTGCATCTGCAAGGGCAGGAACGACGAATCAGGGGCGATTTGGGATACAGGATGGTACATTGCCAATCCGTTGCCATTGTAGATTCCAGCGCACTCGTCCTTTCCTATGTCCTTCTTTGTGCGTTTGATCAATCTCTCGTGCTCATGTCGCAGCTAAAATAGATATTTGGATCCATATACTTTCTACATACATTAAACGACGTTATATTTAATTTTGTACTTTATACATATTTATAAGAAATTATAACGTCAAAATTATAATATTATTTCTAAAGAGAAAAGAAATTAAGTAACAATACCTCTAGCTTTCGCTTGGAGTTTAACACGAGATGCCTTTCCTTCAGCTCCCGAAAAAAGATGAGCGATTTGTTGTAGTGCTGTTGATCACGAGAGAGCAATAGATACGACCGCCAATTGGCGGAATCAAAACCCCAGTGACAGGTGCGGTTCTCCAGAGATCTGTGAGCATGTCGCACAAAGCGTTGGGGAGAAAACTGATAGCCACACTCCAGACACTCGATGCACATAGAATCGTCCGTTTCGAACAGCTTCGCATCGAAAATGCCCTTGCACTTGCCGAAACATTCGTGGTACACTTTGAACTTAACAATCGTCTCCTCGTCTTCCTCGTTCTTACACGGTTTCTTATCAAGACAGTCCTGTGCCGGGCTGATCTGGGAGGGATCGCAGGACTCTGTCCTGCACAACAGCAAAGCACTGACGAGCCTCTCGGCGTCGGTTTGGGTGATGAGGCCGCAGGACGGCGCGTTGCGCGGCAGAATGCCGGAGTGCTTGAGCTCCTCCAGCTGATCCCGGGTGCAGCGCGAACAATAGATCTGCAGCTCGTCGCACACCTGATTGATCTGCTGCAGGGAGAAGTCCTGCAGCACCGTGTTCAGGATCTGCGGCAGGCATAATCTCCTCTCGCCGCCCACTACGAAGCACGAGATCCTCTCGCCCTCGAGGATCGTCTCGCATCTCTCGGAGCAGCTCTGATCCGGCGCCGTGAGGATCGGTATCTGAAACTCGAGTTCGCGCTTCTCGCACACGATCTTCGGGCGATCCACTATCGCGGGATGATCCTCGTCCGAGTCCTCGAGCGAGCGCGGCGCCTTCGGGACAGGCGTCAACGTGCGCGCCGACGTCTCGCGGATCTCCTTTTCCACCACGTCTTTCGGCGGCTGGGACTCCACGGGCGATTCCAGGCCGCAGTTGGCTGCCGGACGCGTGACAGCGGGTGGCGAGAAGCACGAGGTCGCCGAGTGTTGCTCGTGCAGCAGGGCCTTACAGTCCATGCCCAGCAGGGCCGAGCTGGGACCCTGCAGGCTCTTGACGGCTGACAGCTGATAGGTCTTGAGGACGGTCTTCAACTGCGGACTGTACGACTGGCCAGCGGCGGTACTGCCAGGCAATAACGTCTCCATTGTGCGCGGCGTCGCCGAGAAGCGTGTTCCCCCAGAGAAAGAGGCGGATGACGGAGGTATGGAGTTACGAGCAACGAGCACTGCCACTTTAACGTACACACTCGCTGCACGGACCTCAGCACATTCAATAACGCTTTATATATATATATATTTATATATATATATGTGATTGATGTATATAATATATTTCGTATTATACTTGGAGCATCCACGACGTTATTTATGTCGCGGGCGACGGAGCAGGACCGGGCACTAGCACGACAACTGGCGCGACAACTCGGCTTCCTCGCGATTCCACTTCCATGTTACTCGGGCCCAGCGCGTCGCCGTCGTCGTCGTCGTCGTAGAAGCGCGGCCTCCACCGCATTCCTCGCTCGCAGATCGACTTGTTGTGCCGCGAGAAAGACGCGGCTCCATCCTCTGCGTGGCCGAACGGGCTTTTCTAACCCGCGCGCTACGAGGCCCTGCTCGGTCGTTCTCACTCTATCTCGCTCTTTCTCTCGCGCGCACTGTCTCACGTCCGCTCTCGTCCGGCACGAGAGGCCGAGTTACACGCGTATAACCCGTTCGCGCGTCCTTCCTTCCTCCCTATGTTCGCCCCTCCCGCCGCTGCATTACGCGTCGTCGACGAAGACAACGATGCGACTACCGCCGCGACCCGCGATCCCGCGCGGCCACCACTTCCACGTTCAACATGATAAAGCCGCTCTCGCCGTCCGTCTCCCTCGTCCTCTTTGTCCGCGCTCCTCTCTCCTTCTCCCTCGCGCGCGCTTTCGCGGGCAGAAAAGCGCGTTACGCGGAGATCGTACGCAGCGAGCGCCGTCCTCCGAACGAGAGAGAGCCTCCTTCTCGCGAGTTCCCTCCGATTCTGTCGCAAACTCCCCTCTCGTTCTCTACTACTGCCCTCTTCCTTCTCCACTTCGTCGTCGTCTTCTTCTTCGTCGTCTTCTTCTTCTTCTTCTTCTTCTTCTTCCTCCTCCTCCTCCTCCTCCTCCTTCTTTTTCTTCTTCTTCTTCTTCTTCTTCTTCTTCTTCTTCTTCACCACCACCGCCAGCTCCGCCTGTTCCTCCTACGGCGGCGACGGCGGTTTTCAACGCGACGTTCTCGCAGCCGCGAATTCGATGCGCGACGAAGGCAGCACGGTCACGGCGACGGCGGGCCAACGATCCATAGCGGGGGGGAGGACTTAGTCTCACAGTCTTATCGAACGCAATCTACGGACAACGAAATGGCACATGCTTTATATACACACACATATATATTTATATATAATATGTATATTTGATGTCTATTTATCGCCGCACGTTGCTCACTGTACTCGGCGCAGACACGCGCGCGTTTCTATTTATTATTATCATCTCTCTGTCCGTCAGTTCAGCACGGCGCACTGCCGTCGCGGACGGTGCGTGTTATCAGCGTCGGCCGTCCCGTCGACGACATTCCCCGCCGCGCGCCAACACGAGCCACCTCTTCCTCCTCCTCCTCCTCTTCCTCCTCCTCCGCCACCTCGTCCCCGTCCTCGTCGTCGCTGTCGCTACTGGCGTCGGCGACGATCACTATCGGGACGCCGCGCCGCCGCGCGCGCGCCAACAACAACGAGGATGTCGGCGATGATATGTCCGACGTCCGGCGGAATATTATCGCATCACTGGAGCGCGACCACCAGCACCACGGCTGGCATCGTCAGACGAGCGATCTGCTCGTCGGCACGTCGCGACGCAATGGCGTATCGATCGCGACGTCGGCAGCGGCGGCGGCGGCGGCGGCGACGGCTGCGGTGGCGGCGGTGGCGGTGACGGCGGAGCACGCACCGTGTGACCGTGGACGAGACGACGACGGGTAGCGGGCCCTCACAGCGGGAGCACGCATATTTCTTACCGCGCCACGAGTGGAGCCGATGACGATGATTCCGATCCCGGGCGACGTGGAAGCCGACGGATCATCCGCCGCGGTCGAGTGCACGCACGCCCGCACGCACGCATGCACGCACGAGCTGCGACGCGAATATTTTTCTGCCTCTCCTTGTCTCTCCCTCTTCTTCGCTCACTCTCTCTCTCTCTCTTCCCGGTGCACAGACGCTAACGAGACAACGGCAGACCTCCGCGATATATACGTACGCTTTTCACGCACGCTTCTCCTCGCCCGCCGCGCGCTTTCGTGGACGACGACCGTGTGGATGCTCCGTCTCTCGTTCCTCACTCTCTCGCTCCCGCTCCGCAAAGTCTTTTTGCCCTCACGCGCGCGAACGGAGGGGCCCTTCTCCTCGCTTTTTTGCTCTTTCTCCTTCTCTCTCTCACTCGGCGCGGTGTCCGCGTCCGCGGCTGTACACATGCGCGCGCGACCGCGTAAACACGAGACGAGAGCCGGAGACGGCGGAGCCCTTGAGAGACTGTCTCCTCTCATGCAGAATACACGCGCACACACACACACACACACTCTTCTCTCGCCTGTGTGTGCGGACGCACGTACGTGCATGCTTTTCGCGTGTACACAGGCACGTTCCTCGCGCTTCCTTGGTGTGAGTTTCCGACCGGCTCCATATACCGCGTGTCGGGAAAGTAGCTTGCGGATTTATGTACTGACACTTGCCTATAACACGAAGTTTTTTAAATTTCTTTCATCTTTTCAAAGGATGTTAAATATCGTGGCAGTTTAAATTTCAGTTGAGATAATAGGTCTGTTCTTTTTAACTGAACTGGTTGCACTAGTTCAGAGGTTCTTTCTTCTTCCAATACGGAGGGAAAAGGATAATCTCAGAACTAGTGCAGCCAGTTCAGCCTGAAAAGAACAGGCCTAATTTTAAGATCAAATGATGGGATAAAGATTCATCGTCTACCTGATGGACCAACGAAGAGCTGGTCCTCGATCGTTTATGCGAGAATTATATAGAGTCCTTTCGAGGTCTGTCATCGCTTTAAAATCCTCGATCGTGCTCTCCCTAGAATCCTACGGTTAACTTTTCAGCACCCGGTACGTGCACGCGCGCGTTTCTGCACGCATGCCTCGGTGTGCGTGCCGCGAGCTCCGCTCGGCCGCGCGCACGCGTCCGCTCGGTGGTAAAGAATCACCGTAAACTCGGCATGCCTGTCTCGTTCCCCTCTACGAGCATCGCGGCCGCTGCCGCCGCGGCGACGACGAAGACGACGACGACGTCGGCCACTCCTCCCTTTTCTTCCCCCTTCTCGCGACAACCGGCCACCTACTGCGCACCACCGCGCCTGTCGCGGACAGTGCCGGAGCAAGAAAACAGCAGACTAATGTTACTATATTGTCACGCAGCATCCACGTAAAACGCTCGAATTATTCCAATCTATTATCAGGAAATTACCGGAGTTCCTTAGACGCATCTTAATTCCCACAGGCGTTTTTCTAACGTCTTATGGTTTTGTTTCTACAGCCATAACATTGGGTCACATATGTGGATCTGGTATTTAGGACAGAAGGAAACAGTCTGCTCGGAGCACTCGGGATCATGTCGCTTTGCTTGTAAACTATTGTCTCTGCTTGACCCAGGACGAGGATGTGGTGATAGAAGGCAGATCAGGATAATTCATGGATTTCCAGGATACGCAAAGTCGAAGAGGATGATTTCATCAAAGCTACGACATACTGACATCTAAAAATATAATGCAGAGTAAGAAAAAGAAGAAGACAACCATGAGAGAGAACAGAGAACAGTTTTACTATTATCATGGGACCCATTACGAATCTCTCTCCGTCTCCGTTCGTTCCACGGTCCTGGCCAGATCCCCGCGGCCCGCTCGCCGCGTCGGCCGAGAAGAGCAGGTGTGTGCGCGTCATATGCGTGTGTACCAGTCCACACATACACGCACGTAATACGACGTAGGCCGCAAGGCGCATAGCTCGGTTACGACGCGCGGTCGGCGGCACGCGTCTGTGTGAATCGGACGCCGACAGCCGTCTAGTCATGTGACCTTCCCGTCAAAATAGCTTGCGTACCTCCCCGCGCGTTACTCACACACACGCACGGCGGCGGCGGCGGCATGCTGCACACGCCGCCGCGAACGCCGACGTGGAGGCGCGGTCGCGGCGTGCGCGCTCTTGGTATCGTTGCCATCTTGTGTTCATTGTCAGGGACGGCACGAGGCTCCGGTGTCGACTTTGACGATGACGTGCTCTCCCCATTTTCCGGGGACCAGCCAGCTTCGGTCGCCATCCTTATAACGCGTTGCGAAAATGAAAAAGATTGTTAGCTAAATTCCGAGAAAATTATTTGGCAACGCACAGACGCTTCTCGTCATCTTCTGGAAATATTATAACATCATTGAATGTATTATAATTAAATAATGATAGTAGTTTTCCTATGTAATTAAATTATTGACTAAAAAAAAATATATATATATAAACGAATTTAATCTCAATTTTACTTTTATCAAATAATGTTATACAATTAGAATGAATATTGTATCTTGATTTATTATTCCTATTTATTTAAAACTAAAGAATTTGTAAAATGTAAATCGTAGAACATACTTTGTACACAACAGATATTTATAATACAGTTATCTCTATTTTATTTATTTTTTTCGATGTCTTGCTTTTTTTCTTTTTGCTTTGCACCTTCTTAGATTTCTCTTCCTTCTTGTCCTTTGATTTAGATTTTTTTGCTTTTCGTTTATTTAGCACCTTCTTTTTTACTGAGATTTCATCCTCTGATGACGATAACAAAGAAGAATCGGTTAACTAGAACTAGTCGAACTAGACGAACTGGTAGACTCGTCGGAACACGAGGGCTCCTCTTCTTTGGTAATGCCGGCACAGCAACCGGCTTTGGATGGGGCTTTAAATGTTCTCTCAAGTCGTCCGTCAAACCACCCAAGCCGATTGACGTAAAGAAGTTAATCGCGAAACGCGTGTTCTTCGGGTCATCTCTGGGAGAGTCCTTTAAACACCTCCTGCATTGTCACGTCTTTAACCCGTTCATTCAGCTTTGCCAAGCCCATATACTCGGAGAGCTCCTGAAACAAAATCTTGACAAATATTCTATTTGAGCTTGTTGATTCTTCTTCGTTTAGTTTTATGCACGAAAGCACGCTCCACGATATGGAGTCTGTAAACAGCAAATGAGCGAAAAACTTTGACACGTTCCGCAGCTTGTTAGTATCCAGACGATGTATCGTGTCGTAGGAATCTTTGAAGATTTGTTCGAATGGTCTCACATATATTTTATTAATGGCGCAAAACCGACCGGCCAGGAGACCAAAGAACTTCTCGTACGTCCGCATCTCCGTGCAACAGTCCAAAAACATGTGACACAGCTCGATCTCCTGCCCGGGGTTCAGTTGCATTTTCATTAATTTATGCGCACACTCCTCAAAATCGAGCGAAGAGTGTATCGTTAGATATATAGTTCGTCGAAGAGCAGTCAGACTTGTTTCCGTATTGTCGAGTATCATCCTTTCTTTTTCCTCGGTCTGTTCCGCGCTGCTATCGTCCGAGCTCTCCTCTTCTCCATCCTCGTCGTCGCCTTCCGAATCACTGGCGTCCGAGCCGAGGATCTCTTTCCACAACTGCTTATATTTCTCTTCAGAAGCAAGATAGTCCGCGTCAAACTTGAACACGTTTAATATATCTTGCGCGTTTATCTCGTCATCTAATCTTATCAAATGCGTGATTTGATCCTTGAGAGGAACGAGATCGAGCTCCTCTGACACAGCCTCGTGATCCTTAAATTCGTCCTTCCTGATCTGGAACAACACTTCTATCATATACTGGACTCGCTTGTCCAATTGTCCCTCGTGCAGGAATGTTCTTCAGCATTTCAAAGATGGCCTCTATCCCCTCTCGCGACACTTCCGTCAGCTTCATCCCACATTCTTTTAAAATGGCTATTGCCACTTCGACGGAATCATTCGTTGGCGTTTCTAATAAGAGACTTAATAATTCTAAAATAATATTCTCGTGGGCCACTTGGTGATTAAACAATTGGGCCACGAATATTGCTGAAGATATACATGTTTTCCATAAAAATTTATCATTCCTTTTTACAGCCCGTTTTAATTGCAGAACGAGTCGCTTCAGCACCAACTCGCCTATATTAGGGAACTTGGAATTGATTATAGACGTTAGTGCTGCGTAAACCGGAGTAAATGTTGGAGGCAGCTTGCGCTTGAATGATAGACCGTGCCAACAAGCCTCTACCGCGAACAATGTTCTCACATAGCAGCTCCCTCGTTATGATGCCAATATTGCTTGTGTTAACTTTGTTAATGTATCCATGGATCGATTGCTTCTCACGCGATGCGCTGGTAGGCGGCTCCCGACTTGTCGGTGATCTCCGCTTGGAGTAATCGCAATTTGGCAGGCGGGATGTACGCGCCTCCGGTCTTCGAGGTCAGAAGATCCATCGTCCGCTTCTGCTTGGCGTTCTCTCGCGTTTTATCCGGCTTCCCATAGTACCTGCTACTGATCTTCTCTCGCGGCGAATTCCGCTTTCCACCCGGTACGCCGTCGCTGTCCCTGGGCTCGCTACAATCACCGTTGTACGATCGCCGTTGTGCCTGAACTCCTTGTGATCGTCGCCACGCTTGTGATTCCTGCGCTTGCAGTAACGTTCCTCGCTCTCTTCGTCCCTTCGCGAGTGCGATCTCTTCATCCTGTCGCGTCGTATAACTAGTTAGGTTAGGTCCGTTACGTAAATCCTGTAAATGTAGCAGTTATTCGGTCAAGTACATTACGGTACGTTTAATTATTGAGTTTATTTTTATCAATGTCGTAATTATAGAGCTAGAGAAATAAATTCACGCTCGCATTCACCTTTAAATCCCTTGTATGTTTCCAAAGTTCTTCAGAGTATTTTCCCGGACGGAAAACATAACCACTACGCTCTGGTCACTTTTCTCATCTGTACATACTATAGCCAGAAGATGTCGTCTTACTAGTCGGCCGCACTAACGCCAATTTCGCAGCATCTTTTATTAAATTATGTTCGCCTGATATCACTTATGAATTTAGCGACTGAATTTAAATATCTAATTCTATTTTTAATTTCTCGGGCGCGACCCGAAAATAATTATTTGTTTCTTGTCGAGATTTTTTAAAATTTCATTTTCATGAAGACTTGATAATTACGAAGGCTCTGCAATACCGGCGGAATACACGAGTTTCCCGAATATGTCGCTAATTCCGCGCTTCGCTTGCGAAGTTAGAATTGCATTTTCTGTGCCTCGCGAGAGATAACTCTTTTTCAAACATTTTCAAAAAAGGAAAGAACTGTTTTTGTGTGTTTAATGTATAAATGAAGATTAATAAAAGATTAAAACAATGGTTGTGATTTCGAGAATTTTCTCTCGTGGTTTTGGCAGACTAGGAGCAGCGAAAATACTATTTAGATTATACTACGTTAATATCACTTTTATCTAATTGTTTATATATGACAGTATCAAAGCATGTCTTTAATAATGTCTTTAATAATGTCTCCTTAAAATATTTGTAAAATTTTTAATTATCAAGATTATATAAATTTGTTTTTCAGGTCATGCAGTCCGGGGAAATTCCTCCACGATTGCTCAAGAGCTAATACAAGAATCACAAAATACTACCAAGACAGAATAAAAGACAGAATGTTGAGCAGAAGAAAACGATCCCAGATAGATATCGATTCATTTACCCAGAATTCCTACCAGAAGAGATTAAGCTTGAACTTACTGAAAAACAGATGAGAAAAGCTAAGGCTTCGGCAAAGCCTTGGGAGAAATATGATCTAATGAAAAGATACAAGTAAGAAAGTAAAATATCTTTTTGTAATATTTTTTAACGTTTTTAAGATTATTGGTTCTAATTTACATCTTTTTATTTAGGGAAACCATTCCCGAGGAGGATCAACATGAAATATTTAATGAAGTATATACAAAATTGCACGAAATGGAAATTACTAGACGTAGAAAAGAACATGAACGCGCTTTTACACGTCCACGGAAAACGGGGTAAATTTTTGATCAAGTACAGCCATGTAAAAAAAATAGAACAAAATAAATTAATATAACTGTTTTTTGTTACAATTTTATATCTCTGTAATGTCCATTCCAATAGCATTTGTACAATTTCATACAATTTTGTGATTATCATACAAAAATTAGGATTTTACTAAATTCTTTTAATAAAAGATAAATTAGGAACAACAGAAGATAAATTGATTTTCTATGTTGATAATTATATCTTATAAAGCTTAAATAATAAATATTATTTTCACAACTTCAGAAACTTTTTAATATCAATAAGTTCCTTTTTATTGGGAAGTGAAAAATATACAATAGAAACTGGAAAACTCGTTTAATCCTAGATTTCTATATCGTATCATCCTATGTTTGTAGTAGTCATTCTGCCGCATCATTTTAACACTTTATATATGTATTGAAACATGCATACTTTGCATATTTCAATAGGCGAATCATAACACGTCTCACAATACAGACATACTAAGAACAAAATAAAATTTTACCTGGAAGAGTCCAAGTTAAACATTATTAATATCTAAATATATAAATACATCATAAGAAGTTAAATTTAAAAAATATTCAAAAAGTTTCATTTTTACAATTAAATATACAGCATTGTCAGAATATTGCCAAGTCCGAAGTTAAACTTAAATTTACGGATGGCAGTCTGTGTTAAAATAGATAAAAATCTTTCTTTTCTTTTTTACTTACTTAATGATATAAGAGATCATTGTAATAGGTGAAATTAACTCGTTAGTAAAGCTACATTAATTTCTTTAACCATTTTAATACGATGTAACATTTTAATGAGCTGTTCCTTTGCGAGGGGCGATGTCGAGTACCATACCGGGCTATCTGGTACGCAACTGCGTTCTGGCAATAGATAGAAGACATCATTTCGTGTTTTAACACTTTCAGGGCTGAAATATTTCAAGTGCAAGATAATACACAGCACCGAAATTGACGCAATAAACTGAGGGTAATATTTCATCGTTTTATTTTTAGTTGTAATGTATGTATATACGTACCATTTCGATAAATAGAATTCGTATAACTTAACAGGGCATCTCAATGGATTTTCCTCATTTTCTTGTTGTTCATATACCTTTTTTTTTCTTGAATTAGCTTCTTAAAAAAATCAATAATTAATAGATTTTGTATAAATAGCATTGACACTGCAAAAATTGTTATGGTATATATCACATATATAGATTATAACCAACCAAGCGCTGATTGTGGCGGATAAAATCTCAAAAGGACATTTCTTGAACCAGGAACTTTTCCTGCGACTGCCGCGGGTTGAGTTGCTGGATTGCGCTTCCAATGCTTCATAATATGAGAAAAGGAAAGTTGCATATGTTCTTCCACTGTCTAAAATTGAAAGTAAAAAATATTGAAGCATTCATATTTATTTATATTGCGATAAAATATTGATGATAACGAGTTACATTATTTTTATTAGTTGATTTCAGTGGACTTACCACAAGATTAAAATGTTTCGTATTAAAGAACATAAGAGTGCTTAATAGAACATGCGGAGAATGAGCACCTAATTGTTTGCATTCCCATAAATGCTCCTCTTCTACCCTAGTGACGATGTATTCTGTAAAACAGGCGACATGGTATTCGAAAAGACAAAACAGTGAGAATAAATAAATTTACAATCACAACGGAGTGATAAGCTATACTTACGAGCGTCGTTGTACAGCACGGAGAACTTTTTCGCTACCTCGTTTAGACAATCTGTAAATTTCTCATAGTACGAGTCCGTAAATATGTTATCGATCCTGCCATTCTCAAACAGGTATTGCTGTATTCCTACAACAAATTCAAGAAAAAAATATTTAAAGTTAAAATAAAAATTTATGAAAAAATATCTGATATAATTGTAATCGCTGAATCTTATAGCATGCAAAAGTTGATTTTACCTAGGCAAAGATAATATATTGTATCGGGAGCATACTCCGCACCATTCGGTTTTCTTACTTCCTTCACAAAGAGACATAGCGAATAATTTAATTCATCCGCAGTAAGTTGTAAGAGATCTGTCTTGAACAACTTTATCTTCCTCATTGGTGTAATTTGTTTTTCTAATTCGGCATTCTTTCCTACTACCTGTGTATTTTTAAAATTATCATGGTAAATATTTCCATCTTGTTGTCACCTACAAATGGAAGCAATTACAAACCCATTGCCTCCACGCATTTACGCCAAATGTATATTTTAACGCCATATTAGCGTCGGGTTTTTCCATCGGCTCCAAAATGCGCGGTTGTGGTGGCGGCTGTGGCTCCGGTGGTGGCATTAACGGCATGTCATTTGTACCAGAGACGCGTCTCATCCGTTTGGTTGGTGTTGATCGCGGCTTGTATGGCATC
The DNA here is from genome assembly GCA_928718305.1 of Tetramorium bicarinatum. Classification (NCBI taxonomy): domain Eukaryota; kingdom Metazoa; phylum Arthropoda; class Insecta; order Hymenoptera; family Formicidae; genus Tetramorium; species Tetramorium bicarinatum. The sequence goes on from OV788319.1 coordinate 8,633,544, forward strand.
ACACGTTTCCTTCCTCTAGAGGCAACCATTAATCGTTCCGATTGTACTAAAAAATGCATGAGTTGTTAGGAATCTTAACAGTGAATGGTAATAAACATTATGAATGCATACATATCGCGTCGATTCATTTTTATATCATATACCATCATTATCTAAAGTGTTCTCTGGTTGCGGCGGTGCCTGCGTAGCAGTAATCGTATTCGGAGTCAAGGCAGCTTCCAAATCGACTGCTGGCTCGTCTAATTCTCCCGTGGCCATTTTTAATGCCATTTGCAACATGTCATCTCCAAACGTGTTAGTGGAATCAACCGCTTCCGGACTGAAACCATCACTACGTAAATTGTCTTGATCAGTTGGGTCATCTTCCCTAAACAAAAATATATGCTTTTGGTGCGTGAGATAAATAGAAATAAAATTTTTTAAAAATAAATATGATTTGTACAACATAGAACAAATAAATTTTACATCTTTGGTTGTCGAATGAATCATCAGTTTAAAATTAATTGATAAAGTATTGACGTATTTGTGCTTCAAATTTATTTATTCTGTAATATGTAGAAATAAGGTATATTGCTATTAAATATTGCAAATACTTTTGCATTCAAATGATTTATAAACAGTATGAATTCGTTTACCTATCATCCACTGAATCCGAATCGCTGTCGTTGGCCTTCTTTTCAGTAGCTACCATCTCGGCCATCATAAGGAGTTCGGCTTCATATGGATCGGCCGGTATTTTCTCTTGTATTTTTTTTATGTCTTTCATAATTCCTTTAGCGCTATTTCTCGTAGTAGGTATAAACAGCGGAACAGGAATGGGCAATGGAAAAGGCATTGGAACTGGGAAAGGCATGCTATACATGTGCATTGGAAATGGAACGTAAATTGGCACTGGTATGGGTACGAGCACCTGCTGAACTTTTTCCGTCGTCTGCGTCCACTTTGTGCAAGGATGAGGACGCACAGAAACTCCTTTCGTATGTACTAAAGGCTTGCACTGAGTCATCTTGTTGTGTATTTTTATTGGACTAGTCGGTCTAGAAATGACCTGCTGCTTGTAGATCATCTGCGTCGTTTGACTCGCGTTCGCAGGCATTACTATATTGTTTTGCTGCGACGTCGGACTCGCTTGTCCATTTCCTATTGCGGCTAGGCTTGTTACTGAGGAAATAACCGGCATAGTTTTCTTACTTTGCATCTCATTAGAGACAGTCTGATTCGTACTTCTCTGTGATAATGTGGTCTTTTTGGGCAAGCCTGTAGGCACGGGATCATCGCTCGTCGGTATAGTTATAGGTGACTTAGTGTATTGTGCTTGAAAATTCATGACGCAATTGTACGAGCAAAAATTCCGTATTGTTGCGTCTGACATTGTGAGATGATAATGCGCTAAGGAATACTCCTTACATAAATCACAGTTGATTCGTTTTGCAGATACTGCATTAATGGAAACCTGCAAGAGAAATAGAAAATTTATACCTTCTGTATGTTGTCACATATATATTATACATATATATATTATATATATATATATATATATATATATATATATATAATCGTAGTAAAATATTATACCTGATATAGCGTCAAACAATTTAAGCTACACATCATCAGAGTTTGTCCTGTTTTTAATTCCTTCTTAATCATATCAAAGTTATATTTCTTTACTTTGCACCAGTTACATGGAACTATTTTTCTATTCGTTATGATAAATATATTTAAACACGTCTTGTTACAAAATGTATGAGGCTCATTCTCATAAAATACAATAAAATGTTGCTTATTTGGTAATTCAAAAAATTTCTTGCAAGTGGAACATTGCTCAGGTTTGACCTGTTTTACAAATTTAAATGCAGCGAAACAAGGTTCGCTGCATATAGCTACCGGAGTGTTAAGATATATTTGAACCTCGCAGTGTACGAGCTTTTCCTGTAAGAAAAAAAATTTATTATATTAAAAAACTATCCATAATGTATTTAGAGAATAATGAGGACTAGAATAATCGTTTTTACCTCCCGACAGACACTGCAGGGCTTTTTCTCTGGAGCTGGCGGTTCTGTAGAATTTAATTTCGAATATTTTTCCATGCAATCTTGGGTACAAAAGTCTTTAAACTGTCCTTTCTCCCCAACTGGTGCAAGAAAGCCATCTGTACTAAAACTTATATCTTTTTGACAATAGCTGCACACTTTTAAACCCTTTTTGAATTCCTCTAAACACGTCGAACAGCAAAATTGTCTCACGTCACATCCGAATCTCACGCAGTATTTTCCTAAACTCACAGCTTGAACTGTACCATTACAATTCTTACAGAAACTTCCATACTTCCTTTGGAACTTTCCCAAACATTCCTCGTTGCAGAATTCCATTGTTTCCCAGGAAAGATTTCGTTCGTCATTTGCGTCTATAATCAATAAACAACTCGCACAACGCTTCTCTTGTTTAGAGTTGACTCCTTGATTTGGTATGTCGATCGCTTTGTTATTAGCTGCTTTAAATAATGCTTTACACGTTTTCGAGCACACAAGATAATTTTCTACACCGATTTTCACCCGAATTTTACACGCTCTTTCTTCGCCACACTGCTTACACATTTCTTTATTACTAATTTCTTCAACTTCTGAATTTTTTGATTCATCATCGATATTAATAACATCGGTTGCTGTTAAATTTTCTGTTTTTGACTTATTCTCATCTTGAACAGTCGCTTTCTGCTTTATGGTATTTCCTCCTGTATTTTTATTTTCCGTTTCAGTTACTACTCTGGATTCATCTTGTAAAGTATCCTTCTCAAGCTCGGAATTAGATTTGCTACTTTTCTGTGTTGCTTCTTCGCAATTAGAATCTTTGGCAAGTGCAGATTCACTTTGATCACCGTCTATTGTTTTACCTGATTTATTTGGTATGATTACTTTCATGCTATCTGGGATAATACATAATTCATCATCCTGTCCTGGCAATACATCGGTTTGCTCCTCATCTGTTTCCATCGGTGTGATTTCTTCGATATTCTTTTTGGCCTGCTCATCTTGTTCGCCGGATGATTTTGTAGAGGACACGTTTTCTGTTTCTGACGCACTAATACTTGGAAGACCAGCGTCCATTGAAGCATTTTCGATAGAATTGATAGTAGTTTGTACAGTACTTGTTTCAGCAATGTCTATGGCTTTATCGACGTCAGCATCCTTTGGATCATTTAATGCAGAACTGACATTGAGTTTTTCATTACAATCTTTATTTCTAGCATTTACCGCATCCTGCAAATTGTCACCTTGCTCGTATAATTTTTTAAAACTGAGCTCATTCTCAACAAGGTCAGTTCCATCTGTTTCTACCTGTTCCACGTTTTCGGACGTAAGATTGTCACCGCCGAATGGATCCTCCGCCTCTATAGATTGGCCTTCAATCTGCGAATCATCGTGTTTGTCATGAGAGAATTGTATAAATTCCGTATTTTCAAGTTCAATGTTCTTCTCAGAATCTTTCTCGGAATCTTTCTCAGGATCTTTCTCAGAATCTTTTTCGGAATCTCTCTCAGGATCTTTTTCAGAATCTTTCTCAGGATCTTTTTCAGGATCTTTCTCAGAATCTTTCTCGGCATCTTTCTCAGGATCTTTTTCTGAATCTTTCTCGGAATCGGAAAGATCTTGAGAAAGATTCTGAGAAAGATCTTTCTCAAGATCTGGAGAAAGATTCTGAGAAAGATCTTTCTCAAGATCTTTATCAGAATCTTTTTCAGGATTATCTAAATTACTGTCTGAAGATTCAGATCCCATCTTTTTCAACAACACAGCTTCTGTCTGTGATATTTGCATGTCATCCGCATTATTACTCGATTCATCTGGAATATCACAATCTTTAGCTTTTTCTTCAGATGACGTTTCGGACTCGTTCGTAATAACCTTGTCATTGGTGAGTCTCACACTGTCATTTACAGTAACATCTGGAACTTTACTCAAGTCTTTGAGAATTAATGGATGCTCTGTGTCAGACTTTTTTTCTAAATTGGCTACATCTAATTCTGTCATTTCTGCATCAATGTGAATTGAAGCATCTTCTTTGCAAGAATCTTCGACTGCGTTACTTCCTTTGATCGTTGTAATCTCACTGTCATTCTCAGATGATACTATTTCAGCTCCAATGTTATTGTCTTTCTCGGTAGTTTCTAAATTTATAATAGAATCACATACTTCTATATTTGATACAGTTGTGTTTTTCTCACAGATTATTGCGGTTTCTTCTTTATTTGTTTCATCGTGCACTTTCGTGACATCTTTATCAATCTGTGGATGATCAGATTCTTTCTTTTCTTCTGAAACTTCTTCCACACAACTTTCGGGGTTATCTTTACTTTCGGCGCTATTCGCAGCTTCTGATTGAGATTCAACACCAGCATCTGAAGATACTGAACCATTTTTGGATTCCATTATCACCTCTGGCTTGCCCCTCGGATATCTAGAAATACACAGATAACTTTAACAATAAACTGCAGCTTTATAACAAGGCACTTTTTTTACATCGCTTAAAGTAGAAATCTAATAAGGTAATTAACTACAAGATTAATATTCGTCTTTTAATACATAATGTCTGTTATATTTATTTATTATAGTCTTTATTAAAAAGAACACGAATATGAAAGAGTGCACGGATTCTTGAAAAATTTGTCTAATAAAAATACAGTACTTCAAGAAGGCAATCCACGAAACGAACAGGGAAGCAAGCAAAAAAGTATCACAGATACGTTGCTGAAATCAACAGTCCATACGTGGAGCAACGTCTAGGTTATGTGACAGCCCCCGCTCGCCATGTTTCCCTTACCTGCTAATCGGTCGTCGCCTCGATGCCGCCGTAGCTCGGACCTCACCGGGACGAAGATATGTCACGTATCGGACGATACCGCACGTCCATTCGCAAACGGACGTACGCTAACCTCGCCGGGGAACACGGCGAACTGACGCGTCCCTGCCGAGTGCGCGACGAAAGGCGCGCGACTCGTTCGAAACGGAATCACGACGCGATTATCGGGAGCAGTTCGGCGCGCCTGTAATCGGCCACGGGACGACACTCATTTGGGGAAATCTGCAGCGCGCGATCGACGTATTAACGAGTCGGCGACCCGTGGCGAGAGTGCGCGGTTAACTTCGTTTTGCCGAGGGTCGCGAAAAAGAAAAGGGAACGGTGCTTGTCCAAACGAACTCGCGCGTAAAAATGCGCGGACGGACGAGCCAATCACGCGCGCGAATTATTGTGGTATGGCTCTTGTTTCTCGACCCGCGATTAGTGGATCCGTCGATTTTGCGAGGCGGCTAATTCCTAACTTCAGACCTGTCTCTTGCATCTTTTATAAAATCCTACCCTTTTTGGGGAAGTATCTTGTAAAAAATATCGTGAAAATGCTAAATTAAAGGAAAAACTGAATAAGAATAAAATTTTTTTGTTCTTGAATATAGTTATTGAATGTTTCTTCGCTGATTTTCCAAATTCTTTCTGTTTGTCCAAATCCTACCTTTTTTGGAGAAGTATTTTGTAAAAAATATCGTGAAAATGCTAAATTAAAGGAAAAACTGAATAAGAATAAAATTTTTTTGTTCTTGAATATAGTTATTGAATGTTTCTTCGCTGATTTTCCAAATTCTTTCTGTTTGTCCAAATCCTACCTTTTTTGGAGAAGTATTTTGTAAAAAATATCGTGAAAATGCTAAATTAAAGGAAAAACTGAATAAGAATAAAATTTTTTTGTTCTTGAATATAGTTATTGAATGTTTCTTCGCTGATTTTCCAAATTCTTTCTGTTTGTCCAAATCCTACCTTTTTTGGAGAAGTATTTTGTAAAAAATATCGTGAAAATGCTAAATTAAAGGAAAAACTGAATAAGAATAAAATTTTTTTGTTCTTGAATATAGTTATTGAATGTTTCTTCGCTGATTTTCCAAATTCTTTCTGTTTGTCCAAATCCTACCTTTTTTGGAGAAGTATTTTGTAAAAAATATCGAAAATGCTAAATTAAAGGAAAAACTGAACAGGAATAAGGTTTTTTGTTTTTGGATGCAGATTGAATGAAATGCCGATTTTCCAAATTTCTCCTAGTCTTGCAGATCTTATCTGTTGGGGAGATACTTCATGAAAAATATCGTTCAATTTACAGAATTTTATAGAAATATTACGGAATACGTGTGGTTTGTGGCTGCATGAGGCTGTTTTTCAGCTAAAATACGCGTTACACTGTGTAAGGTTCTTGTTGGAACGATTAAAACGTAGGTCTACTAGAATATAGATATAACGAGTATTATTATATATCTTTACTTGTTAATTAAATTTAAATTATTTTATGTTAAACATATGCGAAAGAAGCTCTTTTACCACATGTTAAACATAAAATTTCTGAAAAAGTTGGTAACACTCGTATATTTACACGTTCGTACTTCCATCCGTGTAACTTGGACCGGAAAACAGCCACAGTCGTTCCAAGCGTGCGATTTAAAACCCAAAAAGGCCGATTTGCTTGTCGTTTTGAATTGCAGGACGGACAAATCGCGCGAGCGAATCACCGCGGAGGGAGGCCACCGTGGGAACGAGATCAGGCCCTGCTATTGGACGATCGGCCACGGCGCGCGACGTGCGCCCAACTTCATGGCAAGCCGCAAACACCGCGGATTCCGGCGCGGTCGCATTTACACCGCACGAAGACGATCCTCCTCCTGGCGTTTCGCGCCAGGCCGCGCCAACGAGCAGCTGCGGCGACGAGGAACGCGTCAAGGACGTTCGATCTTCTGGCTGATTTCGGCCCAGGGAGTACGCGGCGAGCTCGCGTGCCGCGGAAGTGAGCAGGGCGGCGCGATTGAGTTCAATGACCGCGCGCGAGTGCCGAGGTGTTCGCACTTGGCACGCGAGTACCGCGGTGGGTGTTGTGCGCGTCTCCGTTTTCGGTGCCCCGAGATTCGTACACGGCTGTGCAATGAGTTCTCGCGTTTGAGGGAGAGGCGCGGGTTGCGAGCCAGTCAGTCAGTCAGGTGGGTAACGAGACGCAGTGCCCGATACCGCGAGCGCCCGACACGGACACGAATCAACAACGCGCTGTGTTGTGGAAGCGTACAGGCCGTGCGAGTCTCTTGTTCGACGACGACGACGAGAGGATTTCATCACCGCCGGCGGGAATCATCGGGGCTCGTGCTCCGGAAATCGGACTGCGGATCGTGAGGGCCGAGTCGAGAGCCGGTCGTCCACGGCGGACACTCGAGCCGAGCCGCCAAGTGTGCGTGACGTTTACAACGTGCGGTGACACGCGTGTCACGAGTTGAGGCGAGTTGGAGAGGGCGAACGGGAAGGAAGGACGGTTGGACGTGCGCGCGAGCGCGCGTACTCGTGTTCGCGGAAACATACACATCGCGGCTCGCGCGAGGTGTGTTTCGTGCCGTTTACTGCTCGCCGTGGCTCGAGGGTGTCCCGAGGGGTGTGCGCGCGCGTGTGTGTGTGTGTGTTACGGCCGATCTCCGATCGAGGTGCTCGTCGAGACGGCACTCGCGACCGCAGAAACCGGAATCCGGCCTGCCCGAAACACGCCGTTCTCGCCTCCCTCCATCCCTCCTCGCTGAGAACGCTTCGCGATCTCATCATCCAGGGAACGACGCGTCGTCGATCATCGTTTACGGCGAAGAAGAGGCGAGAAAATGGCCGACAGTTGGACGCAGAATATTCCTTGCCGGTAAGCGACTGCGACGGGCGTTTTGCGCGTCGCGGGTCTCGCTGGGGAGACTCCCCGCGCGGGAGGTATCCTCGTGACGCGAGATTTAGGGCGAGACGGAGAGGTTAGCCGCGAGTGACTCGCTCTTGCGGAACGGCAACGTTCGAGCGAGACACTCGGGCACAATAATATAAATATTTATATTCGGCGGCGATCCATGTCTCTTCGTGTCGTTCGCTCTCGACGATTTCAAACGCAACGGGCGTTTCTTGCCCGCTCTTGCCGCTCTCTTTGCCATAACGAGTCATCGTCATGCGTTTGTTTTTAGATACTTCAAGACTGGCACTTGTCGCGAGGGGAGTAACTGCCGGTATCGGCATGTGCAAGGGAATAGAAATGACGCAAGTATCAACGAGGCAACGTCGACCCAAAACTCTGCTTATATTGTCACTTGTCGCTTCTTCAAACAGGGTATGTGTAAGTTCGGTAGTCAGTGCCGTTTCCGTCACGGCTCAGGTACCACGGACAGCAGTGCCACGCAAACAAACGCAACGGAAAACTCTGCCTCGGCTCAGCAAACACACACGGCAAACTCTTCGAGAAATAAGTAAGTTTCAACATCGACGTATAACGTTCGTGATCTTGTTATCTTGTTATTCGTACATTTAGTTGGATCATACTAGCACGACTCATCTGTGATTGTAGAAAAATTGACAAACGTTTTGCCGAAGAATGGGTCAAGGCACCTGAGTTTGTACCTACGACGGGCTCTCCCATCGCTGGATCATCCTCTATAGATGGAATGTCGTCTACTTCAGGAACATCCCCAAGTACGTCGATGCCAGTCTCATATGCTCAAGCTGTTAATCCATCTGGTCAGGCTTCGAACCCCACCTTGGAACCTCTCTGTCCATACGCAGAAGCAACTGGAATTTGTAGAAATTCAAACTGCACATATCTACACGGGGATATTTGTGAACTATGTAGCCGCGCGACTCTTCACCCATACAATGAAGAATTGAGGAAAAAGCATACAAATGTAAGACTATTATTATCTTACCACGTACGTTACATTAACCTAAGTATTCAATATTCTATATTTCGTATGTTTATCTTAATGTTGCGCGAGATAGAGATTAGAGGCAAATTAAACGATTGTTACATTTTTATCAATTTCTTTTTACTATTATACAACTAATTATTTCTCTACGAGTCAATATATTTTATTGAAATTAATATATGTGGGATGATTCATGTAAATGACATTTTAATTTTTATGCAGGCATGCGTGAAGCAACACGAAGCAGATATGGAATTATCTTTCGCCATTCAACGCAGCAAAGAGAAATCTTGCGGCGTTTGTTTCGAGACAATAATGGAAAAAGCCTCGCGAGAACAGAGATTCGGTATATTGCCGAACTGCAATCACTGCTTCTGCCTAACTTGCATCAGAAAATGGCGACAGGCCAAACAGTTTGACAACAAAATCATAAGAGCATGTCCAGAGTGCCGTATTCCCTCAGACTTTGTTTGTCCTAGTATGTACTGGGTGGATACAAAGGAGGAGAAGGAAAAGTTAATAAGAGATTATAAAGGCGCCTTGAGGTACGACATGATCGATAATTTATCAATTATTTCAGTGTGCTCTAATTCGTTGTTTTCTTTTTTGTTTACAGTACCAAGGATTGCAAGTACTTCAACAAGGGTCGTGGCAAGTGTCCGTTCGGTAATAAATGTTTCTATCTTCACGCGCTTCCGGACGGGACTAAGAAAGATGTGGGCCCACCGGTTCGACAGAGGCGTAACACCGCTGACACCGACATTGACATCCTGCATGTAAGTATTGCTTACAATTTGCTAAAATATATTTGTTTTGATCGCGGAAAAGCGCGTTTCAATTAAAATGTCATCGGATCAAAACGATAGAATAGAATTCTCGAATAGTCAATTATCGAGTAGTCGAGCTACATCCGTTTATATATTTTACAATACTTTGCACCCTGGTATATATACGCAGAACGTGAAAGAGCGGCTTTACACTATTTACAGCAACTAATCTTGTGGGATTTCTTCGATGAAAGGGACGATCGTTGGATGTATCTCGATTTAGAAGATATCCCTTTCTTCTCAGATTCCGACGAGTCCGATTGGTCCGATTATGAGCTGTCGTTCGATTAGACGGGCAAAACTAGTCGACCGACACAAAATTGCCTTGATACCATTGTTATCATTGCTAATCTGTTGCTATGTCGATACCTACTTCCTTTTATTATTCATACGCGGCTTTAGCGATTAAGAAAATTACTAGATAATTAGCAAATAATTTGAATTATATTATAATTCGAAGACGTTCTAACTATGTAGAAGAAAAAACAGAAAAAGAAGAAAAATGAAAAATGTGCGCACTTTTATAAAAAATGATAATTTATATATATATAAAATGTTTAGCCAGCGTCAAAATAGTTAAAACGCTTTCTTTTTTCCCTCATAGATAATATCTACAAGTTTTTTTATTTCTATGTAAAATGAGAATAGTTATTAAAATGTTATATAGATACACATATATATATATATATATATATATATATATATATATATATATAAATTGTATTCACAACAATAGGAAATTATATTAACATTTTATTAGAATAAAGTAACATTTTAATAACTATTTTTATAGTTATAAAAATAATCTTTTAAATATTATCTAAAAGGAATGTGTTCTTAATTATTTTAATGGCGACTACATACTTGTGTATAAATAATTAGAGATCATTAATCTCGATAATTATATGGTATATAGTCGGGAAAAAAAATAAAAAGCAAGATATAATGTAGACGGGATATAGTAATGAAAATTTCCTTGGATATGCATCGTAACTTCGGAGTCACATTTATGTAACTTGACCAATGCTCTACTAACCGATTGTTCTAGCAACTATATTAATTCAGTGGTCCAAATTTCATCAGTGAATAGTCTGTACAACGATATTTTTCCGATGTTTGTTGTTTCCTCGTAGAGTTGGAATATTCTTTGGTTTTTTTTCTATACCCGATACTAATGATTACTTGAACTATTCCATAATGCATGATTTGGAATACTTCTATACATTAAATCGAATTATAGAATAAGTCAATAAATAACCGGAATTTTAGTTGATTATTATCAGGAAAGATTTTTAAAAATCATATTTTTTTTTGCTCTTTTTCGTAAATCGAGATAATATATCAAAATAGTTGAAGGGTAGATTAATTGTAACTTTTTTCGATTAAGGCTTTTTTGTTTAAGGCGAATAGATTAGATCTACTCTATTTTGTAATTTCAATAAACATTTGTCATTCAACGATGTTACATTATTATATGTACTTAATCGACATGTAAAAGCTATGGAGAATGTGCTACTTGAAATTTAAACAAAACTTTAAACAATGCAAATTACTATTTGACTCAATTTTACTGGGCTTTATTTGTATTTGTAATAAATATTTATATACAGAGTGGGCATGTTTTGTGATTGCAATATGATATTGCATTTGATATAAGGGATAAACTCGAATCAATTACGTGTGTCGTATTCATAAATACTAAAATAATTTTAACACAACAATGCTATGAAACGGATGATACGTAATGAATTTCTTTTTCAAGCACAAATTCATTATTAATTATTGCAGTTACAAAACACATTTAATTATAACTCGTCAAAGGTTCACAACACTATTCACATGTAAAATAGGAAAACTGGACAACGATTTATTACTTGTGTGATCAGTGTGCATTGTCAGTTCAATTTATCACTAGTTCATATCGAAGGTACGATTTACAACTGTCGTCCTACCTCTTGCTATGGCTCCGCGAATCTTTATATATATACACATTTCTTTAAATTATTATACAGTTGTATAGCGTTACTCGTAAATAATGGGTATTCCTTTAAGAGTAAATGTGCAAAGTGAATGTGACGTACGTGTAAGAATAATAAGCGATCGTATCGGGATGTGCGATATTTGTGTGCATGTGCAGAAATGTGCGAATGGAAGTACGAATATGGAAAAAAAAATATTTGTGAGAAAGAGATAGACTAGAAATATAGCATATATGCGGAACGAATAACAGATGTAATAAAAAGACCGCTTTGTGTGAAGTGCGCATTTGTAGATTCGGAAAAAAAAAGAAACAGTAGAAGTACGCACGACGGAGTTGGACCCACGACATAGAGCCATGCTGGGAATCATCGTCGATCGTTTTTACATTTTATCGATTTACTAATAATAGCAACACGTTCCGACAACCGTTCTCTCAATATAGAACCATGATAATTACGCTTTGAAGGGCATATAATTCTTTTGTGTAAAACTGACGAGATGATACGTACGTAAAAATATACACACCAAAGAGATACGGTATTCACTCTCTAGAGCATTGAATATTCCGTGTGATGTCATTTTTTAACCTTTCGCTAAATGATCTTACCGCAATATATTTATGACAAATAATCACATGTTGTTCTACATATATAGTTCCTGCTCGCACTTACAACCTGATTCGTATTCATGGTAGGAAGTGATCAGCTTTTACAGCAGAGAACCGTCGGTACTGCCTTTCAAAAGCTATGTGATTATAGAGTAATATATCGTTCATTGCGCTATAAAGTCAGTTTCTTAATCCGCCTCGACAAAGCGTTTTATCGGCTCGAATTTTCGCTATGCTATGAGAATATCGTTTATATATTTCCCATAGAATTTCTATGCTGTTAATTTTATCGACAATTGTTAGAATAAAACGCTTTATATTGTTACCGGTAATGTATAATAGAAACTTTCTATGGTACGCTGTGCGTTTCGAGCGGCTATTTTTGGAGCTACTTTCTTTAACAACCACAAACTCTTCCCAGGAAACATGGGAAACAAAAACAAAACGCTTAAGCGATTGGATTGTATGATAGCGGAATGTACATCGATGAGTCGATTGAGAATTCTTAAGTCGGTAATAATTCTGTGAATGATGAAGAATTTACGATGGAAACTTCTTTAACGTTCAATACCAGTACATATCGCCATATGGTAGAGGAAAAGTTAAGTTAATCACGTTGAACGTTGTACATATTTGTCGCCGTTGCTGCCACTTTTATCTATCTCGAATTTTTACAGGCCTCGATGTTATTTACTGTATTATTATGCTCTAAATACATGAGACGCGAAAAGAGGGAGAGGCAAAATTAGGAGCTAACGTCCGTGTCAAACCGTTTCACGGCGTTCAATGTGATTTGCCTTGACTTTGGCGATGCATTTTCGGAGTTAACTTTGGAGTTCACTCGCGTATACGATATATAGTGATTCTAAAGTCGAGATTCCACCGTGTGATTTTTGTTAATAACGCGAAGAGTGTAAGAAGAGAAGACGATTTACTGATCCATTCGGATTATTATTCGAACGAGATAGTAGAACGTTAGAACACAGGATTCTTAATAACTTCAATCCCATTCTCAGGATGGTTTCATTAAGCTAGTTTAGAAATTACATAGAATTTACGGAACAACCGCGTGCGTTATGTCTCTGCGTGCAGAATTCAATCGCCAAGATTCTACCGCAAGTGTGCATTAATGCGAATTAATCGTACTAAACGTACCTGCATTGAATACTGTATTGCGTAGTGACGAGTATTCTGTTTTCCCTTAATAATCTAAATACGCTTTACAGTTACGCAATTCATTTATATAAGCCGAGATCAAGCGTCTCTACTAATTTTTCTCTTTCTTTCGGCTCTTACGGTATACGGTTCTTTAGGATAAACTTATTGTGCCGATTGTACCATTTTATTTTCCAGCGTATTATTTATTTTTTATTCAGCGTGTTAAATTTAACGTGTATTTTATCGTGTGCCGGAAAAACGCTCAAAGAGTCTTGCGAATTGGGAAGGAGAGTTACACTTAAGTTTTTTTTTCCTAGGGGAGGTAATTTGTTGGTATTACGCTAAATTTCTATACGTAATTAAACCTTATATTTTTGTAACTTATCGCGTCGAACTACGTTATATAATAAAAGGCTCTATAAAGCGGATATAATATAAGATGTACGATTAAAAGTCTTATATATTTGTTAAGTAGCGCACCACCATGAGAAGATAAAATCGACGTTAAAAACATTGTTGTGCCACAGCTTGTTTCTTACGTCTTTAATAGATCTTAGATTATTGTGAATGTTTTTTTTTTTTAGCCAATAAATAATACGTAGATCAAGCAAATTGTATTTTTACTGCATAATGGGAAGCAAACTGCGAACATTATCTTCAACTATCCTTTTTACATATTAAAAAAAAAAACAATTTAAGGAAATTAACTTTATCGATAAGAAACAGCTTTCTTTTTCTCTATCTAGATTCTCATTTTGGATTTTTTTAAATTGATATTGATAAAACGATTATGAAGCTATTGTTATGTTGCTTTGCGTTGTATCGTATTATTGCGGGCAAATATTATTACAAAATTATCCGAACATATTCAACACAGCCTTTCCGCCCAATTAAAGTATGCCACATGCTAGATACAATTCTCTCGAACGAACGAAACCGTAAAATATACGAGCGCTCGCAAAACTTCCGACAAAGATTTCCCATGAGCGATCGCAAGAACACCTTTGCTCCTGATGGATGTAAAAGCAATTGCTTCTCGGGGAAACGAGAGGGAGAAGGAGGAACATGATCGAATAATTCATGTGTCGATAAAAAAATAAAAAGAGTTCTGGCGGGTACCGTAATCTCTATTACTACGGATTAATAATATAATATATATTATTCATTTTTTCATTATTATATATAAAATAGAAACATCGGCAAATTGTCTGTTGAACGTACGATATTTCCTCCCGTTCCCCTTTCCTCCCGCTGTTGGTTTTATGTGTCCGTTCATTTCTGATAAAATAAGATTAGTGATAAAAGGTCTATATATATATATACACATAACGTTGTTAGAAATTATCTGTTTGCATCAGAAAATTATCCCAATCATGCAATTCCAACTACTTGAAATATCGCGTTGTTAATCGACGAGCTATCCTTCTAGGGAATAACTCTTGTATGTTGAGCCGATAAGGAAAAAGAAGGTCGCTAGTTGATACGATTTCGGCGAGGCGAGAACGATCTCGCCTTCAATTTCGTTTCTCATGATATATTTTTGTTATTCGATGTGGACTAATAAAATCGACAGTATAAGTCTCCACGAGACTTTGGGGGTTTCGGGTGTTTTTTATGCATTTCGAATCCTCCCTCAGCCGTTCCTCTATTCCTCAGCCACGGCGATCTCGATCGATTCTCGAGACATTTTTTCACGCGACGCTCATCTACTTCTTTTCAAATGTATACTTATGCATTTTGATTCTCTAAAATTAGTCTTATAAATTTCGTCAAATTTCTCGCGAACGTATCGAAGGTGCAAAGATCGACTCTCCGTTCTAAAAAGCGTGAATATTATTTTTGCGAGCCTGCTTGTATCATTTTATGTATTTTCGAAATTAAATTGCTGTCGAAAACTTAAATACGCCATGAAATTATATCGTGTTTTATCGTTTGTTTTTGTTTATCATAACGTTATCGAGGATACTTGGATACATTCTTCTGTAATACCGATGGACGCTACAGAATCTCCAAACCTTGTCCGGAAATGTGACTGTAGATGGCGATTGCAGTATCGCATCGACGGCGAACCTCCACCATTTACATTCAACTCTTTTTTTCGCCAAATGTATTTTGCAAAAGAAAAAAAATCGCGTTTATTTAAAAAAAAAACGTAAAAATTGCATTATTTAAAAAAATTTCGTAAAAAAAAAGTTGAATGTATTTCTAACGACGATTAGTCGCGCAAAATGATAAATATATTTGCGAGCGTTGTAAAATGTATCAAGCCGACAAACGGAATTGCGCATTTTACGAAAACGGCAGGCATTGCCGATGATCGAAATTTCATGATTAAATCTAATCTAACCCTTAATCCCTTGCCGTCTAGTGTCCATTTCTACCAATGCAGATTAACTTTAATCTCAGTTTAATTTACTTTCTATCTTTTTTTAGTCCTACACGAAAGAATTTTCAATATTTGGAAGAATTTGCGGAGATGTCAAGATTTTATTTGCTGATTGTAATCGCACAGAGATTCGAATGCTTGAATAATCATGCGATAGGCAACATAATGCATTACCCAAGCAGAATAAAAAAAGTCGCGACATCAAAATGACTCTCTCAAATGATTAGATTATTAAAAATGCCACTTCAACGTCACTTTGATGTCATCATGACTGTCGGTTCTATTTAAGCAGGATCGCAAAGGATTTAAGAAGCGCCAGCGGGACGCCTTTGATGCGTTTAAGAAATTTATGCTGTCGCATTATTCTCTCTCTCTTTCTCGAAATAAATCATTTTTGCTGCGCGAATGAAATTGTATTGCAAGACTTATATACACGTATGTATACGTAATGCGACCGTAATGTAGACGCGATCGGGGAGCGGATCTTTCTTTTGCAAAGCCGGAACGAGCACCTCGTCCTAATTCACGGCAACGCTTGAAATCACACGTTTTCACCGCTGAAATATTTAGCGCGTCCACAAAAACTTGTCGGAAATAAGTTTCTTATCGGAATCGTTAACGTCGTTTGACGTGCAAACACGTCGGAGCAATAAAGTTTCTTTTCTATCTGTCTGCTTTTTTTATCAAGTAAATCATTCACGTTCCGCCCATGTAGAACGCGATGATTACTAACGCTGAAAAGTTATCCGACGAGAGATTAACATCGGATGTTGAGATAATTGTGAAAAAAAATTATGATTAACTGTTTTTGCCGAGCGAAAAAGTCACTCAATGTCTCGTTACGATTCTTTTTGAAGGCGCTATTTTACGGATTATTCTGATTGACTCGTGTCCTTTTTCTCCTTTTTTTTCGATTTAATCTAAATTTATTCGAGCTACTCCTATATCCGTTGATTCCTTTAACGTCATTAACGCTAACGATGGGACAAAAGGAGAATTGCCAAGCGAAAGAGTCACTTGATGTTTAATTGTAACTCTTTTTAAACACATTAGTTTATTAATTACTACGATTGACTCATGTTTTTCTTTTTTCGATTTAATCTAAGTTTATTCGAGCTACTCCTACATCGTCGATTCCTTTAATATCATTAACGCTTAACGATCTCCGGGGAACAAAGGGAGAATTACCAAGCGAAAGAGTCATTTAATGTTTAGTTATGATTCTTTTTGAAGACGGCATTTTACGGATTATTCCGATTGACTCGTGCTTTTTTCTTTCGACTTTAACCAAATTTATCCAAGCTAGACTTGTGGACTTCTTTAACATCATTAACGCTTGTTTAACGCTCTCGCAGCGAAAGAGGTAGAGGAAGAGAAAATTCCCGAAGCGCATTCGAGTCGGCTTTCCTAATTGCGAACGGTACGCGAATTCCCGCGTTCCAAATCGAAAGTGAAGAGAAAGAGTCGGATCGGAAAAGGAACAGACGCCAGCGAAAGGGACATCCCGGGATCGGATTTGTCCAATTGACGGAGCGGAATTTCGCTGCGACGAGCACCACGGAGACGACGGTCGTGTTTACGTCACTCGTTTGCGAGGCGCGACTTTGTCTCGCGCGCACGGTGCAAAGGGGGGAGATTGGCCGAGCTCTCGGATTCGCGACGGTTAACTAGAACAGCAAGTTAATCCCGACGAGCACGGCGAATTAGCATATAAATTCGCCGAAATTGTCCCTACATATGTATCCGACGGCAGTGCGCGCGACCGCGTCGCGAATATCGCCGGGATCGCTTTGAGTCGCAAGTCGCGCGGGCTTCCTCCCCCTTTGTGTGTACAATTCGTTGGTCCCCGCTGCCCCCCCCGGGGCCTTTGTGTGTCTCTGCCGGCGTACGGCGGCACGGATTACGCGCATATTTCCACCGGCGGCCCCAATCTCTTTGCCCAAATCGTCGTCGCGAATCGACGAGGGGGCGGCGACCGCGAGAGCGTTTCGCGCCGCGCTCGGATCGCAGATTACCATTATGCGTAATCAGGAAATGCGGTTCCGCGGCGCGTTTACAAAATGAAATACCGCGCCTGTTCGACGCGATATAGAACTCGGACGACCAGTTTAAACGAATCCTCTCATCCCATTCCCTTCCCTGCCCCGCCCCCCTTTGATATTGTAAAGCAGTCGCTGAATTACGCTCCGTTTTGTATACCCTTTCAGATGTTTTACGGGGCTTTCGATTAAACCGGAGTATAAAATTCGCAATATAATACCGTGCACGCAATAAAAAAAAATATTACCACTCACGGTCGACATCGCGCAAATTAAATTCCGATCGGCCTGATCGTTCAAATTACCCGAGTCTAATATGTTTATTCAAGTCTAACAAATCTATCGAAATCACGGATGGTGGAAAATTGGATGAAATTCGAAATATAAATCGAATAGCCAGGGCTCGGAATCTCATTGTCACGTTTATCTTTCGTGCCTGTCCGTTATGCACACCGTGCGCGAAAGCATATCAGTTTGGTGTCTCACAATCAGCCTGACGTCGAAAATTTCTGCTTTTCCAGCTCACGCTGTGGCTCCTGATATTTTGGATAACGGGGACAGTTGCATTTCTGCGGTACGCATGGACCTGCGTGACTGGACTATTTATCCAGAGAACGCCGACGACGACTACTACTACTACGATGGTCGACGAATCTAATTACGAGCGAAGGTGAGCGAAGGTGAGTCTGGACGGCCAGAGGTCTGACTAAATGGTCGCCCGCGCGTGTTTCGTTACCTCAGGCGGCCTCGAGGCGGGAGACGAGAAAGGAAAGGAAATCGCAGAATTGGCAGTGGGACGTTCGCGCGGATTCCGCATTTCGAGATAGTAAGCCGGCGCGCGAGCTTAAATGCAAAATGGTGCTGGCGCTTCAATTTTTCGTGAAAAAATACGGCGGGCTACAACGACGGCGCGTAGGAAAGCCATTTCCGAACCGGTGCTCCTTTCCCAATGGTTATTTTCTTGAAAGGGGGGGAGGGGAGGGAGGATGTAGCTAATCCGTTCATGTAGGATCACGCTTTTATGCGTGTGCTTGTGCCGCTGCGTTTTCGTTCGCACGCGTGCGGAATTATTGAAGCCATAATCTGCGGTTCGCGTCCGCGTGCTTTAATCGGCCTCGCGCGATTAATTCGAATCTGAATTGGATAAACGTTGATTCGCGATGGCCGCGAGATATTCGGGGAAACGCTGCTGGAAAGAAGGGAGCTCGGGTCTTTTTAAAAATGCGAGAAGTAAATTCGGACAGCGGCATTGGGCTAATGGGTGGAACCTTAGAAGTCCGGACATGGAGGAAACGTAAAGAAAAGGAGCGAGGGGAGGGGGATCAGGCCGAATGGAGCCAAGTAGAAAGGAAAGAGGAAACGGAAAATGCGCTGCGCGGACGGGAGAATATAGAATCGGTCTCTCTGTCGAGTCTATCAAGTCCCGCGGAGGATCTCTAAATTGCCTCTGTTTGTTTCGCAAGCAAAGAAGCGCCGCCGTGCATCAAAATGGTCGATCGCCGTCGGTAGACGATGTCTAATATATCGAGAAATCCTCTCTCTCGGTCCGATCGTGACCCATCGACTCGGTGTTGATTCACCGCGTTTTCGAGCTGAAAGCTCTTTCGGCCGATCGACGGGAAAGATAAAAGAAAAGAAGTGTTGGCGATAAAGTCGAACGGGATACAGAGCGCGGGACGACGGTGCTGACGAATGTTATCGCCCGAGATTAAATCTGCGCGTCGGCTGACTTACGTTTCAAGTTAACGTACTTTCGACCGTCATTGTAATTATATAAAACGACGATAATTTGCATAAATTATTAATATATAAATTTAAGGATATAAAAATCTAAATGATAATATATCTCAGTTTGGTGTAAAAATATGATTATTTGTGTAATTTATATTTTAAGAAGGAAACCCATCTCATAAAATGGCGATAGATAAAATAGATAAAATAACGAGATACGATGGTCATAAAAAAATTTTATGTTTTACTTATGTTTTAATTGAGATACACGGTTCTAATTCGATCGACTAATTTTGTCAATGAGAATATCAGATGATCTCGTATTTATCAAGAGGTGTGTGAAGCTGGCACCCCCCAAAACGCGAATTTTTTAAATGGCATTTAATTGTTTATAATTTGTTCATATATTATTGTTTTTTATCCATCTTAAATTTTTAGGTCAGAAATAATAAAATTAAAGAAAATTTGGAAAAACGTTTCAATATCCCAAGAAAAAAAGGAAAGCAGTAGATAGTATTACTCATAAACAAACGTGGATCAATTTTGTAAATATTTGCATTTTGGGATGTCAATTTCATAGACAATCTGTTAGAAGGGCTATAATATCATATTTTTGGAAATTTCAGAGTACGGACAACGGCAGAAGCAAGATAGGCAAACATACGTGATCGAACGTCGCGTCGGCGTGAAGCTGCGTCGGCGAGACGCGCTGCGCGTTCCTCAATCGCACAAAATCCGCTCTCTCTCTCTCTCTCTCCTTCATAGATTTTATGGTTCGCGAATAATGACGAATCTCGGCGAATACCGGGACGAAATGCGATTAATTAACGCGGCTGCATGCGCATTTGCGAGCGGCGCGAATGCAAATACAAATGTTTGCCGTGACGTGCGAAACAGAACCGGACGATGCATCGCGCATTGATAGCCGCCATTACGCATCACCGCTGGTCAGTTAGAACCGAAGCGCATCGCAATCATTCCACAAATGTTTTTTTTTTCTCTCGTACGCTTTTCTTATAACAAGCGACTTGCGGCTGAAAACGGAAAGCATGCTCCGTATAACGGATTATATCGCGAATAGCCGCGAATTGTCAGTTTCTTCGAACGGCGCGAGGATATAGGATACCCGATATAGGATATCCGAGTCACCGGCGAGATGTTAATTAAAGACCGACCGTCTCGTGGGCGGTGCGCGTGACTATCGATATTTGAATGGTCAGCTTGTAATGCAGGGGTAATTTTACGATTCATCGTTGTCGACGCTTCCTAGATACTCGTAGGCGAGAATATTGTATCTATTTTAAAGCTGCATTTCATAGCTCTCATCCATGGCCGATCATCCATGCGAATGATAATTATGAAAACAAACTGCGACTCCAAAGAGATACATGATAATATAATGATTTTCGCGTACATATCACGATTATCTGCGAAACATCCGGATAATCATAAATCACCATGATTCCTGCATAATCATTAATACTGCATTGTAGGTTAATCATTTAGATATTTATGTCAGATTCATTTCAAGCAGTCTGCAACGATGTCTGTGATCTACTGCATTCAAGGTTCCCAAGGCGGGGGGAATTAATTAATTTCAAATTAATTAAGGAAATGAACGTAGATCGTTAATAATCGCCTCGTCGGTGCCGGGACTTGAACGGCGACGTCCATCTCGCGTCACATTGTACTGTGATACAAGATATATTAATAACAATAAGTGTGATAATATACGTAACAAGTTTCAAATATTCTGTTTCACGCCTGAGGGTGCAAATCATAAATAACAATAGGTTACCGAACGCGCGTGCGCGCGCACGCGAGCGATACTTCGCGCGATTTCGCCGCCACCCAGTGAAAAATAATAAGTCAAATCGACGTCGAATCGATATCGATTCGATATCGAATCGATGTATCTTGGGTCGAAAAGGCATCACGTCGATATCGATAATCGATTCGATGTCTTTTCGATCATCATTTCTCCCTGGGCATTTCGCGTAGCGAGCGCGCAGGCGCCGAATCGTATCGAAATCGCTCCGTAATTTTAGCTGGAAATTTTTAAGCCGTCGATCGAAAACGCATGTCGGAGGTAAGTGGGGAAGTAAGTAGGAATGTCGAAATTATTTTAAGTGGTCTTATGCCAATATTCTTTAAACGGGCGCGATCTGAACCGCGATGCCAAACTCACGTTGCATTCATATCGAGAGTAACATTGGTATACTGTACATATATATAACGACAATAATAATATTAGGTGTAATAAGCCGCAATTAATATCATATTTCGGGCGAATCGAATAAGCGAGCTGTTATACAAAAAAATTTCCGAGCGTGGATGTACCGTGTAAAGTTGGCGACGCGTCGCACGCGAACGACACTTCACGCGACAGCCAGCATATTACGTCACGGAATCTCTCGCTGTCCCGAAGTCGGTCCGCGCGTTTTTCGTGGTTTTACCCGTAAAAAGTAATTTGCAGGTAAAACGTCGGAAGTATCAGGAATGCCGATTGCAACTCTAACGCGGTATGACGGATAGTCGTAAGTAGCCGTATCTTTTTAGCGTTTGCAACGATATTCGAATTACGCGATGGGGGGGGAGGGTTAGGAATGTAGCTTGAGCTGCATAATGTAATACGGTCCGAACTGCGATGCGTATTTCGCGCCACGTCGCATTAATATCAAATTGCAATGTGATGTTAAATGTAATAAGTTGCAGGAAAGTATCTTCGTTCGATCGTATATGAAAAGCGAGCTCTGAACGATAGAGATTCCCTAGCGCGGACGCGAGTTTATTATACCTATACCGAATGAAGTTGGCGACGCGTCGCACGCGAACGACACTTCACGCGACAGCCGCCTATTACGTCACGGAATCTCGCCGTACCGAAGTCGCTTCGCGCGTTTTTACTCGTAAAAAGTGAATTTGCAGGTAAAACGTCGGGAGTATCGGAAATGCCGATTACAATTCTAACGCGGTATGACGGATGATCGTAAGTAGCCGTATCTTTTTAGCGTTTGCAGCGATATTCGAATGTCCCCCCGTTGAGGGGAGGAAGAGTTTGAGCTGCATAATGTAACACGGTCCGAACTGCGATGCACATTTCGCGCCACGTCGCATTAATATCAAATTGCAATGTGATGTTAAATGTAATAAGTTGTAGGAAAGTATCTTCGTTCGAACGTATATGAAAAGCGAGCTCTAAACAATAGAGGTTCTTGAGCGCGGGCGCGAATGTACCGTGTACCGAGTAAAGTTGGCGACGCGTCGCACACGAACGACGCTTCACGCGACAGCCGCCATATTGCGTTGCGGAATCTCTCGCCGTATCGAAGTCGCTCCGCGCGGTTTTCGCGATTTTACCTGTAAAAAGTGACTTGCAGGTGAAACGTCGGGAGTATCGGGAATGCCGAATGCAACTCTAACGCGGTGCGATGGATGATCGTAAGTAACGTCTCTTTTTGGTGTTTGCAACGGTATTCGAACGGCGCGACGGAAAGCAGTCTTGAGCACAGTGCAATAGGGTCTGCGATGCATATTTCGCGCCCCGTCGCATTAATATCAAGCTTGTAAGGTGATATTAAATGTAATAAGTTGCCGGAAATTATCTTCGTCTGATCGTATCTGGAAAGCGAGCTCTAGACGGTAGAGGTTTCCAAGCGCGGGCGCAAATGTAACGAACGAAGTTGGCGACGCGTCGCACGCGAACGGTATTCGACGCAATAACTGATCATTTTGCGCCGTGAATCTTCTAGCTTTATTGAAAATCCGCACGTTTCTCGTAACTATTGCCTGTAAAAAATTATTATACAAAAAGCGTGAACTAACGGCGATAGTGCCGGAAATATCGATTGCAATTGGCACTGGCACGCCGGATAATGGTAAGCAAGTGTCTTTTTTAGCGTCAATACCCGTCAATAACGATACCCGGGAATAGGAATATCCGGGGAAAGCGGGATGTTAAAATATTATTTTAAGTTTTTTTTTATTTATTTTGCACTGATATGAAATGACAATGTACCAGTATAAATGTAACAATATATAAATGTATAATTATGCCACAATATTATTTTTTTCGATCTTATTTCCGTTTAAAGAGCGAGGTTTATATAAATAATAAAAATTTTTTAATCTTATCGAGATAAAATTAACAATGCGTCGTGTATCAATCGCAAGCATATGATTTATTATTTTATTACTACTACTGTGATTTACATGATAATTGTTATGTCAGCGTCGAGATGTGTAGGCATTATTAATTTTTTTTTCAATAAATTGCAGATAAATTGTAATATCGCGCATTCACTGTATCACAAGCAATGTGTTAGTATTTAATATTCAATAATATTTCATATTTTTTTGAGAATTCACAATTTTCACAGAAACGTAAATTTCGGAGCACCGTTAAAAATTTATAACACGTTCAGCAATTTCTTGGTACAATGTAATTCTTAAAATAACCAGTACCAAAAATATTTATAACTAGTATAAATAATACTTTGGATTTTTTTTATTGTTTATTAACCTTTTAGCTGTGATACATAGAAAAATTTTCATGGAATCGTCAATAAGTCAAATAGAAATACGCTGTGATGAATAATGATAATTTTGAGAATATGTATTGTTTAAATAATTTGCAGCTATTTGCACTGGCTATTCATTTCTATATTATAATTAATTTTTATATTATATTATACTTAATTTAAATAGTAATACTATATAAATGATCCGCGAGAAGCGAGCCGTT
This sequence comes from Tetramorium bicarinatum, assembly GCA_928718305.1. Lineage (NCBI taxonomy): Eukaryota > Metazoa > Arthropoda > Insecta > Hymenoptera > Formicidae > Tetramorium > Tetramorium bicarinatum. The sequence continues at coordinate 8,657,757 of OV788319.1, forward strand.
TTCATTGTTTTAAAAATTCGTATTAAAATTGTTTTTGAAGCGAATGTTTAAATTCTTGACCATACATAACAGCTAAAAGCTTAATATAACGTAATGTAATATGACATACCTGTTATCTGATCAATCTGTCATCTAGTAATCCATGATACTCCATAGCTTCTTCCTCGTAGAATGGTAACATACCAGCCAGAAATAATTAGTCGAATCGAAGTCGATTTGATGTTAATGCGTTGAATATTCAATATCGAAATTGATTAATATTTTTGTCACTTTGTAATCTTGTCATAGTTATTTTCACGTTAAATGCACATGAATATTTCTATGAGACTTCTATTTTACTCTCAGCGAACTGATGCAAATCGAAAAAGCACAGTACTGTATATACCGATGTAGAATTGGCCAAAAAAATATTGCAATAAAAATATTCACATTGTTTAATTAACATAAAAACAATTACAGTGAAGTAAAAAATGATAAAAATGACAATTAGTATTTCACAGCAATTATTCATCGACATTAAATTTAATCTTAGACAATTTCAAACATTAAATCTAATAAACTATCGACTTCGTGATGTTCGATATTTGATGAGAGTCAAAACGAGATTGTATATCGATGCAGAATTGGCCAAAATATTCACATTGCTTAATTAACATTAAAACAATTACAATGAAATAAAAAAATGAAAATATCAGTTACACAGTAATTATTCAACGATATCAAATCGACGTCGATCGATCATTTTTGGCTGTAGTGAAATCACTTTTGCACAATTACACAGTCACTTACACCAAACTATCGTCTTCGCGATCGCGACGCTCAATACTTGCCGAGAGTCAAAACGAGACTAATGTACTCGTGCGACTTTGTGGCGCGTACGACCGGTGCGAGCACTTCAAGGCCATGTTTACGTTTTGGCGTCGCGCGACGACGATCCGGGAAACGGTCAATGCTAAAGCAGAAATACTCATTCAAATATTAAACAAGATGCGCGATGTACCCTGTCGAAATTGTATCTCGAGATATAGATATAACGGCGCGAAACACAATTATCACACGCAGAGCAAATGAACGAAGGAAATTTCGATGTCATAAGTCAGAACGCACGTTAAAAGTATCGAGAAACGAAGAACTTTTAATTACATAACATATTGTTGGTGGTTTGAAATTAATCACGTTTTAATCGCAGAATTTTTTAAAATTAATCACGTTTTAATCGCAGAATTTTTTAATAAATTTAGAAATATCGAAAGCTACTCGTATATATAACGTATTTTACGAACGCATTTCATCGTGCTCCGTTATTAGGGAGCCGACATCGAAAAATGTAATTGGTTATTACCAATTACATTTTTCGACGTCGGCTTCCTAAAAATCGTAGATTTCGAAATAAACGTAAAAATATTAAAAGCTGAAAAATAACGGGAGTATCAGATGCAGCACTTCGTAATTAGTCATACATTTTTTTTTGTAAGATTATAGTTTTCAAATAAAGAGACATTAAAGAATCTCGGAAGTATGTGCGATCTCACGCGTAAAAAAATTTATTATTTAAATATATAATTTTCGGCATCGGCTACTCGTAGAGGAATAATCGCTGATTTTGAAATAAAACGTAAAGATATTAGTAAACAATCGGCTCCGGCGTTCGAGTGTGGAAAAAAAGGAGTTGATAAAACGCCGGCATTGTTTAAATATCGTGTGAAATTCATTAATTATTAATTATTATATTTACTAATTATCCCATCAATTTCTTTCTTCCTCGAAGTAACTGGGGCACGGCCTCAGAGTGATTTTGATCAACTTTGATTAATCGATGATTAACTTATACTCACAATCAGATATCTTACGCTATTTTGTTAACAATATTAACGTTTTGTTTGTTTCATCTAACATATAGAAAAGAAATTAGAGACAACAAGTTACATAATTGGAAATTTTGCTTGAATATCCATTTCTGTCGATACAAATTAACTTTAATTTCTTGATCTTTTTTTTAGTTTTGAAAATTAGATAAAGATAAAAGGTAAGTTAAACTGTGATTAAAATTAATCTACATTGATAGAAATGGACATAAGATTAATTAGAAGCAGATAAAAAGAAATAGAAGCAGATAATTGATTACTTTTACGTAAAACTTAAGTAACTTGATATGATTAGATTTTTAAATTTATACTTTGTTAATTCGCATGTGTACTGATGACGATTTAGTAAAATCAATGAGGGAGCTCGTATTTTTCACTTTTACCCAAAAATTCAGTAAAATTATAAGTTTAATTGTTATTTTCAGAGTAATCTTTTGCACGTAGAAGATAATCCAAAATGAATAAAAGACCAGTATCTATTTTACAAGAGAACATGGTCTGATATCAAATTATCGTCGGTATGGTCTAGTGGCCAGGAGTTTTTTTTTAAATGAATCTCTTTAACCCTTTAAAGAGATTCATTAAAAAAAAAGAGTTGAAGAGACTGAATCTCTTCAACCCACCTAGGAAAAATCACGAAACTAAGTCTGGCCAGAATCGAACCACGGACCTTGTCTTTACCAATCCTTCGCGTAGACCACAGAGTGCGAATTAACAAAGTATAAATTTAAAAGTCTAATCATATTAAGTTACTTAAGTTTAAAACAACGAATTTCGGTATATCATGCCTTATGTTTTATAATAATTGTCGTTCGTTGAACCGGCTGCGATCCAACTGTCAGCCGAAGCTCGCCGCGTCGTTACATACTAGCGCTGCCTCGTAACACCCACATAAAGGTCGGACGAACGCAGTATCAGGCTCGCGCATTGCCTCCAAACAGCGGCAGACCGTACGCACAATGATCGCGGTACCAATTGGTATGCGCGATTGTAATTAAGCGAGTATCTCTCTCTCTCTCCCTCTCGATACTCATAACTTCATTGCTATTGCGCCCCGACGCACGACGTCGGAATTTCCTTTCGTCCATTTCATATTATTCGATCTACATGTGTAATGAAATCGTACGATTGGTCATCATCGTGTGCTAATTAGAATCCTGCGGTGGGTGAATACATCGAACCAGAAGCGATTGAGATTGGCAAAGTGTGAATCATGCAAACGAATATCGAGTGTCGCAAAACGGAAGTGGCGAAAGTGGAGAATGCTGAAAATCGGGAATGCCGAAGTATGAATCGCGGGGCGAACGTCGGGAGTGTCGAAAGTCCGGAATGTCGAGTGTTCGTTATTAATAATTTCGCGCGTGTTCGTAATTAACTGCGTTTCTCTGATCGACGCGGGTCTTCGGAACAGTCCTCCGCCGGATGTCAACTTGGCGAGATTGGACAACGAATATGGTTGATGAGTACATTCATCAATACTAAATTTCCGTTCTTTGTTTTTTGAATAATTAGAATTATTTGTAATAGGCACACAGTAGTCAGTATACGTATAATATACGTAACTAACATAAAAATAATATATACAATTCCATAACTAATTTTTTAATCATAATTATTTTGAAAACCAAGTTATTTAGAAATATTATTGAAAAATAATTCCGATATAAATTTTTTATATTCAAGCACAATAATAAATTTAACTGATTTTTGAAAATGTACTCTGATATTATGCAAAATGTATTCATTGAATTGCTGTCAATAATTGTTTTATATGCAGTATGCCCATTAACTTGATAAATAAAATACCACGTAATAAATAGTACACTTTATTTTATTCTAGTGAATAAATTTATCTATTTTACATACACATACGCATACATATATCTATTAGATAAATTCATTATATATATATATATATATATATATATATATATATATATATAATGAATTTATATATACATATATAATAATGTTCGAGTTTATTTTTCTCTGAAAATTTGAATGTGTACAAGATAGATATACAAAACTAAATTTGATAATTAATCCGTAACCTGGAATATTCTTTTAATTATTCTTTTAATATAAAATGTGAAATCCTGTAAATAGCAGGCTATTTAAAGAAAAAACGGATACGGAGAATATAAATGAAATATGAAAGATTGATACATTTTAATTATGAAAAAGTATTAATGTGTAAAAAGCTTTATTAATAGTCTAAAATTTCGGATGATTGACAGCAAAATCTAGAATTAATTTAAATTTAAAAAATTAAGTGTCTTTATTCAATAAATTATATTTAATTTTTATATACATTTTATAATATTTTTATGTAGTTATAATATGTGAAATATTTTTATTTTTAAATATACCTTCCCTCAAAAAATGTATGTATTAATGACATAATTAGAACATGAGACATTACATTATAGCTCTTTTTATGTGTTCTCCATATTTCTTTTTACACGACACCAAATTTTTCTCTATACTTTACATAAATTTACTATATTTATGCAAAAGAACTTATTTACTGTATTTGCATTTTTGTTAATGCGTATAATTCACATATCCTAAACTTTGTCGTTCTAATTAGAGTTGTAGTAATTAAACAATAAATTAATTTTCTCGTTTTCTTCCTACAGATATCCGCGCATTACATTTAACACGAAGTCGAATATATAAGTGATTTTTTTAGATAATTACGTATTTAATGATAAATAAAAATATATTTTTAATCTAATTATTACTTGAAACAAATATATGCTAAATTGAGTTTGTTAAATACAATTTTGAAATAATTAACTTGATCAAACGAGGAACAACATTATTGGAAAATTTTGATATTTTGAAGTTTGCAATCTAATTTTTAGAGGTTTCTGCAAACTTAATGAAGCTTTAAAAGCATTAATGTCTTTAATAAATTCCATTTCGCTAAAATTAGCCATTATTACACTAGGAGAAAGAATAGTTTTATCAAAACATTTAAAAATTTAGATAAATGCAAATAATCGAAAAATAATTATGTGAAACCATCTAAATAACTACATATTTGAATGCAACTTTATCATTATGTTTGAGCGTTTTAAATAATCTGATGATCCAACATAATCATTTTTAGATTTGTATTTGGGTTAATTTTTATATATTTCAGGGAAAACCAATTTTTCCGTATGTGAGACATATTTTATATTATTTTAAAATACTAAAAATATTATGATATTTATTATTACTGTATTATATTAAACATTAAATATCTTGCAAAATAATCCAAATATATTTAAAACAAAATGAAAAAGATAAAAAAAGAAATTAAAATCTATAAAATCTAAAATACTTATACAAAAACACAAAATATTTTATGCTACATTTTTTATTATTTAGATTATTATACATAAGAATTCAATTTTTACAAATTTATACGATATAACACAAATAAAATATGTACTTACTTACTTACTTACACAAATAAAATATGTCAGATATTTTATTTTATGTAAAATTTTTACAAAAGTTAATAAAATATTTATATACTTATATTTTATATTTTATACTTATATTTTAACATATTTTATATAACTAGATATAATTAAGTATATTTCAGTTTAATTATATTATTTGTAATTATTTTAGAATTAAATATTTCTATTTTATTTATTTTATTAAATTTTAAACTTTTGTATTAATAAAAATGTTTTCTTTGAGAAGGTTATATAATTTGTATAAAAAATATCTGTTTGATGGACAAATGTAAAAAATTTAATATATGTAATAATTATTTTAGAAAATAATTATATTAAACATTGCATTTGGATATTATATTGGAATATTATATTTATATGTTACAGATTACTATAGTTTGTTCTACAACTTCAACAGAAGTTTGTTCTACAACTTCAGAGAAGATATAAACATTTATTTTCAACGATATTGGAAATATAAGTGAATTGCATTGCACTTTAACTAGTTTTAATTTTTAATATTTTCGGGAGTGCCGTATGTAGTGTGTCGCGCGCGATTATTACATTTTAATAATTAATTCATGTTTTCGAGAGTGAGTGTTCAATCAGTACAACGAAGGAATCCGATAGAAGAAGGAGACCCGGGGAGGCATCGGGCAACGGAACAATCCTACGGTAATATTTTGTTTTATTTATATTTTGTTATTCTCTTGCGCGGAATAAATCATTTACTCCCATGACGGCCATATAACCATATCGCATCATTGTGTGATATAATGTATAGAAAATATTTTTGGTATTTTACTCTTTATAGAATTTTAAATATTCAGCAAGTAGAAAACGGGCAAATGGGCTTTGAGAGTTAAACGTGGTTAATTGTGCATGAGTTAACGTTAAGTAGCATTCAATTAATAATTTTATACAAATTACAAATCGTACATTCGATTCTACTTTGAATTATCCCCATCGACGCGATAATAAATAAGTTAAATAATCTCAAGCTCTCTGAAAATACTCATGCTCGTCGGAGAGCTTGAGATTATTTGACTTATTTATCATTGTCGCTGAGGATGGTTCAAAGTAGAGTCAAAACATACGATTTGTAATTTGTATAGCATTATTAATTAAATGCTACATAACGTTAATTCACGCATAATTAACTGCGTTTGAGTCTCTTGAACCTATTTTTCCCGTTAAATTTTCGAAACATTTTAATTATTTATTTATTTGCATTATAAATACTTAAATCTTGATCTTTTAATCGCGTATAAGAATCAGATATTAGAATTTACGAAAGTTTTAATAACAATTTTATATATGTTATTAAATAATTTTTTTCGGAAGATATAAATTACTTTAATAAATATCTCTATTCAAAGAGTGAATAATGAAAAAAATTTGATACGTGCAATAACTTCTTAAAAGTTTAATTAATAACTTAATGAGAACATGTTTAATAATTGGAATATATTTGTATTTTACAGATCCAACGTAGCTACAATGCAGTTACAACTCCGCTGTTGCGCATCATACTTGTGAGTGAAAAAATATTTTTTCTTTTAAAATAAGATAATGGATCCTTAATAATTGAATGACATTTAATGTATCTAGATTTACGTATTCATCAAGTTAACAATAACATAAAAATATAGCATCTTATAGATCCATTATTTTAAAATGGATGGATTTAAACAGATTAAGATCAATAATGAATCCTGGACACAATCATATATTGGTTGTGGATGCATTTGTACAGACACAAAACTCATTATAAAGTTGAGCTTATTATGTTACATTACGAAATCGTAGTGTAAAAATTGTAAATGTTAATTAATTAATATTTAGTAAAGATGCTAATTAATTTTCCTTTTTTTTTAAATATCTTTCTAATAAAATTTAAAGTTTGCATTTGATTTTTTTCATATCTCTCTCCTGAGTTAAATATATGTTAATATAAAAGAGCAATATTCAGAGGTGTTTTCGGTATAAATGTATGACAGATATAAATAAAAGACAAACAGAAAAGTTATTTGCTACAATATATTTATATTAATTTATTAAAAAGAAAGCACCAATGATTATTATAATTATATTTATCTGTACAATATATAAATAATTTTATCTTAATCTTTTATAATCTATCCGTAATAATATGAATTTGATGATTTTATACCACGTGAAAATAAAATGGCATGAGATCCGAGAATTATTTCGTCGCATCAAAACAAAAAAATTTTTCAGATAGATTTTCTTAGAGTTTATTAATTCCATGTCAGTGATATTAAAAAATATTCATTAATGAGATAATACTTTTAATGTATAATATAAAATCCTTAATAATTATTAAAAAATAATTCGGATAACACCTTGACAATATATTACGTAAAGACATATAGAGAACATGGAAAATTCACATTGACAACGAATAAAAATAAAATTTATTATTTAGTAAGCTCATTATTCGTTTCGGATCTGATGTCATGTTTCACTGAACGTCACCGACCGTGGAATATTGAATATTGAACAATCCAATGAGTAACTGAAGTTTCTTTCAGTTTATGATTCTGCTAGTTAATTTATAATTCGACACTTTTGTCACGTCATTGTTACCATCCATTACTTCTCATGTCAAATGCCATGTAAATCGACCGCGAATTAATGTTGACTGCAAATAATATACTTAGTTGAGTTGTACAACTTGAATCAGAAATTTCGATATTCATCTTGCAGCATAAAAAAATATTTAACTGATTATAATGTCTGATTTTGATTAAAAAAAACATTTGAAATTTATTACAAAACATTCGATTGATACAGCACATAAAATGTATAATAAATTATATGATGTTTTGTTATGTTTCGTTTATACTTTGCAATATTTTCAATGAGTTATATTTATATTTAATACAAATCATATACAGTCGAAAAATTTTAAATGAAACGCTGCGTAATCTAAAGGACAATACGTTTGGTTTTGTGCAAAATTTAATTTTTAAATATTATTTTGTAATACTGAAACATGTAAAAACCTATATAAAGAAAAAAAGAAATATATTAATAAAGAACACACAGAGAGACGTGACAAAAGTGATCGAGTCTTAAGCAAAGAGTTTACAAGTAAAAATACTGACTCTATATTCATATATAGTAATAATTCTTGATATTATCTTTGAATAACCACGTCTAGATTTTATTAATTATAAGGAATTAATTACATGCAATTATTGATTGGGAGTTTTTTCTCGCATTAAATTGCTGCGAATTTATCAGCGCAATTTAGAGAAATCTGCCATTGAACAGCGATATTTATGAAAGCGATCACCGGCCGGCTTCTCGGCATAGTAAAAAAATTTCATCGAGAAAGTCCAATTTGAGAATCGCCCCACGGGCGAAGCGGGTAAAAAATGATCCATGCGGATTCTGAAAGTTCAATTTTCCGGGGCGGCAGGAGAGCTTGTAACGGCAAATATGCGTCGACCTTTTTGTTTCGATCCCGCGGGACTTCGATTTCCGCGACGTTGAATATTCATGCGATTTTATTAACTACGTTTCAAACATCGCTTTCAACGGGAACACCCTTTATCTTCTTAGATCTGTGCTTCCGTTCGCCGACCCTTCGTCATGTAACGCTCAACGGCGCGACGCGTCGGCGGGAAGAATTCTCTTTCGCGAAATTAAATTTTACCTGATCGTATTGTCCCCTAGATTACGCGGCGTTTTGTTGCCTCGCTAGACATCGTTAACTCTTACGAGCGAAGAAAATATCGTCAACTTTTAGCTGATCCACGTTGACAAATTTTTATGAGATTACGATGCACAGATCCATCTATATAATCTGCAATAACTTGAGAGAATGATTCAATTAACTGTAAAGTTTAATTTGAATTTATACTGCTTCTGCAAACATTACATCGCGAATGTAACAGTAATATTATTTATAATTATATTAATCCTTTCGGTTTTATTGTGCTAGCATGGCATATTAAAATTAATAATAATAAGTTAAATTATATTTTGAAGTTATTAGAAAGAGACGTAGCGAACGTTTCTTTTAATTCATTTTTTACTTCACTTTTATATACATGATGTTATAATTTTTTATTATATTTTATATTATTTATATTGAAATTAATTATTAATATTGATTTTATATTATTTTATTTCACCCAAATTAATATTGCTCCATTTAATAGATTATATAAAAAATATCTTCTATTTGTCATAAAATCTAAAATCTCGAAACCACGAGTCAAAGTTGTTCAATGCTGAGAAAATTAAACAGTAGAACTTGGAAAAACTTGAAAGTATTATTTTTGTGTGCCAGTTTATATTTTCCGTTTCGCACTTTATAATTTTTACAAAATTGAATAAAATTCTTTTTCTGCAAAAGAATCGAAAGGATTAATAATATGATACATACGGTGCAGATGATATAATAATACGATGTGACATCTAATTATGGCGCAATATCAACGAATATTTTCAATAGGGAGTAACTTTCCGTTTCGAAAATCCGTTCTCCGGAGAGACTCGTAACGTTTCGTCAGTAGTACTTCATCTACTATCCTCCTCTCGGATCGGGCTGGGCGTTCACGAGAAAATTTTTCCCACGGCGCGCGGAAAACTTTCGCCGAGTTATTCACGCGCGCATATTAGTGCACATTCATCCTTCGAAATAGCGCTAACCTCCGACCTGAGAACAATTTATTGGAGGGCGAAGCCCCCGGCCGCTACCTCCGCGAGAGCTGTGGGTTACTTATTTGCACGTTTCCGCAGTTTACATAGCTTCGGAGAGCCCCTTGGCCGACCTTTCTCTACGATCTCTCATTCGTTCGTTCGTTCATTCGTCCATTCGTACGAGTGAAGCTCCATGAGTGAATGAATTGGCAATACGAATCGGCTCCGGCCGGTTCTTGTTAGGTTTCAATGCATCGGTGCATCGGTAATTGCCCGTCTATTTGTTGCGCCAAAATAGTGTAGTGTTATTGATGCAGCATATCTTTCAAGCACTCAATTATACATTCCACACATGTCAATTTATAGATTTAATTAAAAACAGTCGTTATAGGAAAATACGAATTTCGACAGAACATGAAGTGTCAACGAGCGAAAGAGCAGAAGTAATAAGGAAAGTTGATGTCATTTCGCGACAAAAAGCGAAAACTCTTTCTCAGTAACAATTAAAAACTATGAAGTTAAAATTTTTTTTATATTGATTTTGAAGTTGCGTATATTAGTGCAACGCCTGCCACGCAGAATGTGGTGATAAAAACTATCTGTAGCTGTCGTATCGGTGCAAGTATCCACGTTTCGCGGTATCCAAACCTCACGGATTGTCCATTTTATTTTGCGCACTACGTGCGCGAATAAATTGTTTTGCTCGAGGATATGCTTGTTGCTACGGGAGGAAAAAACCGAGCGCGGGCCACAAATAACGATTCGATATTTTATGTTTTACCCACTCATTAACGAATGCGTGATCAACAAACCGGAATTTGCGAGAAGTTTGAGAAACAAAAAAAAAAATTTGTACGCCTTTACGCAAACTGAATGCCGCGTAAAATAATTGACGCAATTAAATATCGATATTGATATTGGGAGTGCAAGCTGAACAAATCAATAAACGAATTCGTTGCACTGCCAATCAACGCACGAACGTACTATGACTTCCTCGTTAACGATAAGGGATGAACTGTATCCCGCTAATGAGCAAACAAATTTAACCTCTTGTACGTTTAAATTTTCGTTACTCGATATATTTTAAAAATAGTTTTATGCATGAATATTTGCAATTGCTGATCACTCGTTTTAAATTTTATTCATTTGTTCATAAAAAGTATGCAGTTTTGAAAAGCTATAGAAATTCCATTCTCTAAAATTAAAAATAATCGAGTTGAAGCGATCCCTCTTTCATAAATACAATTTACACACACTCATGCGCGTGTAAATTAGGATATAAAAATTATAATTATAAAGAAGAAGCATAGTCTCATTTGATTGAGTTTAATAACTCTCTTAATAACTTTTATTAATTCTTGATTACGGGATATTACACTTAAAATCTTGCATTTATTCCTCCACGGATATTATGCACACGAAATAATTTAACACGCCAATATAGTGAAAAACTATTTTGCGGTTAGACAACATGCTGCGGCAAAAGGGGATGAATTGGTTTCACGTTTATGAGGGGAACCTAATCCGGACCCGGTACATGGGCGACGATCGTCTTAGGACGAGCTTCCGGTCGGGGGCAGATCTGGGGATCCCAACATCCTCCGAAACGCTCGCGTCATGGGGATTTTAGGAGATCGCTACACGGACCGATGCGGTTAATTTTATAAATAATTTATAGACGCCCAATGTGTGCGCGTGTGTGCACAACCACCCCCCATTATGCAGGCATTAATAAACCGTTGCTCTTCCGGACATATTATTAACGTCGGGCTTTTTAATACAACGCGTAAATAAATAACGATGTAAACGTGTCATTAACCGAATGTAGTCTTTTCAATATTCATGTAGTTGGCTAAATACGATTAACATATCCAATTAGGTGATACAAATCGTATACTCGGTATCAATTATTAATGGAGGTACCTCGATTCTGTTCGTGATAATTTGTGTAATCAATTATTCATAAGTTGTATAATTATTTCGCCAGATAGATTAAAGAAACCAATATCGCGGCGCAGAGAAAACAATAGAACTGTTGAAAGAATGTAGAAAGGAACGGCTGAAGCATTTATAATAGAAATCATTATATTAGCATTGAAAGTTCGCTTTAGATAATCTGTATAATTCACAACAAGATATTTATAATTTTATTATGCTTTGTAAAAACATTCATAATGCACATATCACTATACATATTTAAAATAAATATGCACGTTTAAAATATACATAAGTAGAATTTATAGTAGAATTCTATCCTGAATTTTGATGAAAGTATACATAATCTAAAATGAACTTTAGAGAAAGATTAGATTTTTAAACAATTTTGAAAATTTATTACCGATATATTAATATCGGTGTAATAATAGGCATATGAACGTTTCGTAAATTATTTATGAAAATAACTGCACACGAAGTGGTTTATTCGAGACTTCTCTCAGATTATTCAATGAAGTCTTTTAGGATTTGCTTTATAAGCTTTTTTCGCGGTTCATAATATATTCCAACCGCATATTATTCTTTGCCCTTTGGGTAAACCGCCGCACTGGGATCTATCATTTTTGCATATCAGGAGAAACCGCGAGACATCAAAATGATATACAACTCTAGTTCTTCTCCTTTAAAATGAACGTAGCATTAATACGCGCCTTGTTGCAAAAAAATGGCCCGTAATTACCCAAAATAAACAAAATAAACACTCGTTACGTATTTATAAATCAAATTTCTTTCAAAAATATTTTTCCAAGAAATATAAGTTGTCCTCTCTCTCTCTCTCTTAAATATATTCGTTATTAAAAATGATTAGTCAGAAATATAATAGAAAATTATTTATGGAAATTCGACGTAATTTAATAATTTAAAATTAAATGTAATAAACCTCTTAACTTAGGATCCATTATATTATATAATTACATTAGTTTTACCTATTTTCGTCTCGAAGTCTACGCGTTATAGTTTTCTCCCTTTCATTCCAGAAGGAGTACTTGCGTTTCTCGACCTGTATTTCGCCACTACCGAGATAAAAGTAATGACATTACCATTTGTCTGCATCACTTTACCGCTCTTTCCTTGTCTGTCGCGCAAGCCATCCTTGTAATCGATAGCGCAAGGACATTCGTCCGTCCGTCCAGACCGTCCGCCCGGCCATCCATTCATCCATCCATCTATCCATCTATCCATCTATCCATCCCATCTATCCGCCACCCGTCTACCCGCGAACTTAACGCAGCGTTCAGCGCGATGCAAGAAGCGGCCATTATCGTTCTCTTCTTTTTGCGTTCTCGCGTTGTTCCACTTTTTTCGATACTTTCAATTTATAGAAACGAGATTCCGCCACTTATCCTGTATGGAAGTCTCCGCTCTCCTGTCGGGAGAAGAGTTTTATTATAAACTCTCGCACGTACCTCCCTCGCGAACGGATTAATGAACACGATGAGTTTAACGAAGCGCGTCTCTTTCACCGATGGCGTTCGTTAATAATCTTTGATGCGAGATGTTCCGCGTACGCAGCGGAGCGTTTGATGGAAGAAAATATCGTTCGAGGTAAGAGAGAAAGATTGAGAGAAAAAGAGACAGAACGACTAATTGCCCTTCTTGAATTAGAAGTTATATTGGAGTAACAAGAGGCGAGCGACAACGCGTTTAAGAAAGTAACAAAATAATTCCCTCGATATAAAGTACAAGATTAAATATCTACCATTTAAATTTAAATCTAATTAGAAATTTCGATAATGTCGGATTCAATTGTTTGTTAGCTATTCCACTACTATCAACTGTTCTTAACTGAATTTCTGTAAAAACTCGGTAAAAAATTCTTTGACTTTAATTTCTCTCCTTGAACAATGCAAATTTGCATTTGAATCAGTGACGCATTAGATGTGTGTGTGTGTGTGTGTGTGTCTTTATGTTAATGAATTCATTGAAAAAGAGAAATCCAGAGCGTATCGTAGAGTCACTAATGGAACGTTGACCGAGCGAAAGGGTCCAGGCGATCGGGAATCACGGCGAGACGTAGAGGAGGATGTCGAGCGAGATACGGGCAGATTTAAAAGTCTGTTTTCATTGCTATTCTGAATCGTGTGCGGGCTTCCGCACGGCTTCCACTCGGCGGTGAGTTTCCGCTGTCCTGTATGGAGGCAGGCATCGGTTTGATTGGTAAATCTACGGCTGCCCAATGATGCGTTTATTTGTCGAAGAATTAGGACAGCGTCCGCGCGAGACAGAGCGATGAAGATGGGGACGCGACGCGGGGGCGGCAGGTAGAATCCACCGCGTGGAGGACGAATGAAACGCGATGGGACCGAAGGGAGGTCGGAAAGGGTCGGTGGTCCAACCGTCTCTCTCGAGGGCCGCGTCGTACAGCACTCTACCGCAATCAGTAAACCTGTAAAACATTGGATTAGGTGGCCCTAGCGTGACCTCGCTCCGACTCGCCGTGGACGAGCCGGAGTTCCAATTTCCAGCTATGGCTCGCGCGCGCGGCTCTTCGTTCTCCATCTCGGCGTCGTGATACGTTATCCAATAGCGCTCGAATTATTCTCGTTTTATTCGCCCGTGCCAGCAGCATGCGACCACGGCGCACATCCTGCGCTTCCCGTATCGTAACCGGTTAGCCAGGCCCGCTGCTACGTTCCGCGAGAGAACGATTTATTTCCCTACGTTTCTTCTTTCCTTCGCTTCGCCATCTCTCGTTCTCTCTCTCTCTCTCTCTCTCTCTCTCTCTCTCTCACTCTCTCTTTCTCTCGCTTTTTGTCTCTCCAGTTAACAAATTCTTCGCCTTTGTCGCGCGATAAATTTGATTTATTATTATCGTTATTGCGCTTGTTATTCCGCTCGGATGTAAAGTCTTGCCCGCGTAATTCCCGACCTCACGGGATACATGGCCCGTGCACACCGCGCTTCAAGAGTCGACGCGTCATTATCAATTTATCACTGTCGCCTCCGTTTATTCTCATCGGTAGATAATCAGCCGCGGAATAGCGGCAGCGGCGGCGGCAGCGGCCACCGGTGAGCCGTGTCGTCGCTCACTGACTTCGCGCCGGCTAAATCGAAGAAAGACAGCTCTCCTCCCGGTTTCAAATATCCGGAAAGCTACGTCGTTTAGAGTCGCCTTTTCAACCTGGGGGGATGTTTGCGCGCTTGTTACCGGCGATAGTAGCGGGTCTCCGCTACTTGCCGACGCCCCTCTCCGCCTGAAACGCTGAACGGGTTTAGTAGCCACTCGACGATGTTTTCATCCGAAATTGTCATGTGGCACATACAGGTCCTTCTGTCGGAAGAACAAAAAAGGAGGGAAGAGAAAAGAGAGAAAGAAAGAAAGAGAGAGAGAGAGAGAGATGAAGAAGGTATCACCGGAGAAAACATCGGGCGCAAAAGGGATGGTCCGCGCGCAGTTCGGTCGGGCTTGAGAGAAAGACGGAAAGCGTGTCGATGTGCCGGTAGTGGTGGCGGTGGAGGGTAGCGATGGAGGAAGGGAGCTAGCCCCTGGTGCGCTCGCGCACCCGATCGTACACCCCCGACCAACCCTGTGTGCGCGCGCGAAGAGAACCGTGCTGTCGCTGGAGAATCGTGGTTGGAATGGCGTTCGTGTCGGTGTGGGTATACTCCTACCGCTCGTACACATACGCGAAGACGCGAACGGACGGGGCACCCACACACACGCTCCAACGTGCACGTGTATGAATTTACGCACACCGACGTGTACCCCCGCACGTGTATACGACTCGGTCGGTGAGTGAAAGAGTGGGGAGCCGGGATGTCGGAGGGTTGCTGAAGTTTCTCTAACGCTCGATGGCGTACCAGTGCGGATCGTGATTCTGCGGGACGCGCAGCGTCGCGGCGTCCTCCGTATCTCCGTATATCCTCTATCCGATCTCGCGCGTCCGTCCGTCCGTCAGCGATCCGACCGAGCGGCGCGAACGGCCGGCTTTAGGGTCCAGTGCGACGAGAACTGTCGGAGAGAGATTGGAGTATTCACAGGGGGCATGTGGGGGCACACGAAATTCAGGAAAAATATGACATATGACGCCATGATAAGATGCTCCTTATCATTGTGACTATCACGGGACGTCGAGCGTCTTTTTCGAGCGCGGAAAGTTACGTCGATTGCCGTCCGGAAGGAATACGATAGCTCGTCCCGAGGATCACGCTTACATTTTTCATTTTCCAATGCTTTTATCGTTTCTTCTCCCACTTGAACGTCCCGATGGCCGGACAATGGCTGAGAATAAACGTACGATCGAAGATGAAGGGAATTTATGCTGAGAGTACGTTCATTGACGGTCGAGTCGAACCGGGTCAGCCCTCTTGATCTTGATCGATGTAGGTCGAGAGCGAATGCACTTAAATAGCCCTATTGCTTAATCGACGTTTGTATTTCAATAGTTCTCCGTGCGTTCCTGTTCCCTGTTTCATTAAGGACTTCTTGGAGCGTAATTGCTTAGATCCCATTTAGAGTAAAAGAGCGGAGTGTCGCTTAAAAGTTGGTCGGGCTGTTTTTGTTGCGTATTGTGCATTGTCGCTCGTTGCCTCGTACCCGCGTAAGAACCGGAGTTATCGAGGCTCTCTCTCTCTTTCTCTCTCTCTCTCTTTCTCTTTCTATCTCTCTCTATCGACCTCGTTGGTTATGACTTAAGGCGTACATCTCGAGCTTCGCCTTCGTACATTCCTTTCTTCTCGACGGTGCAAAAAATTCACGGGCGCGATTAATTTATTTTACCAGTCCGGAAACGTATCCTGGAGCGTGGAAAAATTCAACGGACGTAATTGATTTTTTCGCCGTCTTCCCGCGGGCGGATTATAAATTAATAATCGTTTCTCCTGCAAGCCGTGTTTATTAATCAGTCGACGATGCTTGCCACCGCGGTATCAATAATACACGTATTACTGCTTATGCGGCCGTTAATCGTGGTCGGACACAAGGCAATATTTCTGTATGCCCGCGCGTACAGCATACGCTCGTCGGAGTGGAAGTAAAAATAAATGCGCGAAATCCGCGCGCGAGTTCTGGATCGTGTCGAATGTTGAAAAATCGCGCAGCCGGCGTGAGTGGCAGTTTCGGCGAACTAGCGAATAGAATTCGATCATTGCATTCTGAAAGCACAAAGAATTCGAGAGAGAGATAGAGAGAGAGAGAGAACTCTGTTGCATTTTATTTAAGATTTTTCTCACTTTGACATACTTTCAAACTTGTTTTCAATTTTCATTAATAATTATGCAGTACAACTATGGTCGAATAAAAAGCAAATTATATTTCTTTCTGAACCGAACTGAAGATCTAAGAGCGAGTCTAAGAAATATTTTCCCAGCTAGTCTATTAAAATCTACGGAGTTCTGGTCTAACGAGCTCAAGCGGCAAAGGAATCTGTAACATTCTCGTTCTCGACGTCAACGGTGTGTACTCGTTCTCGATTCATCGTGGAAATTCTTGCTTTCGCCGGCGCATTAGTGATTCTGTCGGCAGCAGGTTTCCTGCGATCGACGCCCGTCGGATCGCATTCAGCTCGGCTCGACTCGGCTCGGCTTCAGCGCGACGCGGCGGTCGTGTTTTATCTGGATCTCCGGCCGCGGCGATCGGCGAGATCGTAAAACGGCTGGTCGACGGACTCGTTGTCAGTGGTATTTCCAATTGGCCGGTTGCGATCTCTAGAAGGAAACCGGTTCGACGACCAGCCGTGGATGTGTGTACCCCAGTATCCCGCCTTGCGCGTTCCGTCCCGTTCGTCTTCTCTTCTTCTCTTTCTTCTTCTCCTTTTCTCTCTTTCCCTCACATCTTCTTCCTACTGCATAGCGTCCTGTACTCGTTCTCTTCTTATCCGTGTAGTCAAAGTCGCGAGTCCACTTTCCGTATCGACTAGTCTCGCCTCTACTTTTACAGTGATACACCCGACGCGTCTGTAATCCGTCGTGACCTGGCACGTGTGTTTAAAATACCGCGATCGCGCGGTATCGAGGTATCGAGGCTCGCCCGCGATCGAACTTTGGATATTAACGCGCTGCGAGGTGGCACCATCAATTTCTGGGAAACCTGGCAAAGGAGGGAAAATAAAAGCCGATTTACTTGCGATTAGTCGGTGGTTTCTCTGGCGATTACGATGGACGTACTCAAGTGCGCGGACGATCGATGCGTAAATGTTTCGCTGAATCTATAGAACGACATAGAAAAAAAAAACACAACGAGAAACGTTCGGCACAAAGAGACTTTGGCGTGACTTGGTCGAAATTTTTTTTTAAATGGTTAGACATGAAAGACTGCTTCGAGACACAGAAATATCGAGATTCGGCAGTCATGTAGAAGAAGGTCGACGTCGGATCAAGGACTTTTGCATTGATTTCTGGGAGAGGTCAACGGCAACTTCAACTCGCCGGCTTTTTAGCCTTGAACAAAGCGAGAAATGAGATTTTGAGAGGGTCGGGAGAGATATCGGCGAGACTCAGTGAGTTCTGTGAATCGAGGACGTGAAAGACCGTCTCCAACAAGATGTCGTGAACGTCTGCGAAGGGACACGCCGGACCGCCTCTGGCACGTAAATTTTTTGGAAATTTTTGCGAGTGGTGGAAGAAAAGTTCCTTGTGTTTGGTTTCCCCAAGTTGGACGGGACTTCGGGGTCAGCTTGCCCGGAAAATTGGCAGTGTTAGTTCGCGCGGGGATTTTCGGAGTGCATCGTGGAAGACTGCACAAGATTCTACCTATGAGTGATGCTTTCGGACGTAACATCGGCGAAAGTTCAGCCGTTAGTTCCGCTCCGTTGAACGATACTGAGGAATCTTCCTCGCCGAGGGCTGATTCCGCCGCGCGATTACGCGAGGCGGAACGACGTGGTTGAGGGATCCCCAAAAAGAGCCCGCCGCGCAAAACGTTTGCATCTCGCTTTCTCGCGATTCATTTATAATAATTGAAGCGATCGTGCGTCGCACGAGCGATCGCGGCAGCAAATCGTCAATGGCGCACGTCCAATCTCTGATCGCTACATTAGGTTACGGATTCCGCGCGATATCGCGGATATTGCCCGTTCACGTATCAGTGTATACCCCGACGATCTGGCTTAGCTCGCTTAGAATCGATCAAAAGAAACGAGCGCTCTTACTTCCGTGAGATCGAGCCAATCGGATGTAAGCAAACACGTAGGCTCAACGAGGGAATTTGATACAAAGGAAGAAACAAATCTGTAAAAATCCACAAACGGTTAAAACTAATTTAATAAAATGAGATTGAAATACAATCGTGCGGTTAGGCGTATCCGTGCGCCGGTAATACGACGCACACAAACGTAGTGAATGTGAAAAGTGTCGGCTCCGTTATATCGCGCTTGTTCGTAACTCCTCCCTCGTCGGGTTTCGTTTATATCGCGCGCGCCTGCTCATTCTCATTCTCTCAAGCAGTGCGCGAGTATATACGTATACACGAGTGGTGGATCGCGTGCCCGCGATCTCGTGCCCCGACGCTTGTCGTTACACGTCCGATCGTAAGTGTAACGAAACTTCCTGTATACGCGGTATCGCGCCTTGTCACGGTACGCTAAAATTCGCGCCATTCGCCGTGTGGACCAGTCCGCCGTTCGCGTGGACAAAGATCTGATCGTTGAATAATTGAGAGAGAGAAAGAGAGAAAGAGAGACAGAGAGATATGTGCGGCTTGGGATACTCGTCGTTTCGGATCGGACTCGACTATCGAAAGTCCGTACGAATTCGTCGGTACGGCGACACTCGCATTTAGGCATCTGAAACGATTCGTGAGCAGATCGAAGGGGAGAGGAGAGAGAGGGGGAGAGAGGAGAAGTAGAGGTCGAGAGTGCGTGAGCTGTTCTAATCAACGTCAATTGAGTTAGATTGGGGTCGAAGTGGTTCCGAAAGGGAGACCGATAAAAGCCATGGGCATCATGGATGCGTGGAAGGGCGGCCGGATAATCTATGCTTATCTCTTATGGGTCGTCTTCAAGGCTGCCACAGCGGGGGGACTTTATGGTGAGTACACGTCCGGCTATTCTAGTTCCAGGATTTCGGTACACGGTTGTTGGATGCTTGCTCGATAAACTGGAGAAGTCTTACGCGTCGTTCGCGTACGATCTTTATTGAACTTACATAATACTAAAGATGTAAAAATATAAGTATCGACGCAGACAAGGAAGATAACTTATTTTTAGTGCAAGAAAAATAGCGACTTGCCGGCAAGAAGTTGCCGAGAGACTATAGAGGCTTCCGGTAAACACAGTGTCTCTGCTATTCAACGCTGCGCGCGAGACGTGACATCAAAATTACTTCAACCTTTCGATCGCCGGTCGTAAATATAGTCTCGCGGAGAAATGCTGCCATTGACTCCCGGTCGCTGCACAGGCTATAAATGTTATATCGATCGTTTTCGCCGCATAGTGAAGGGGTGTGCATCAACATTGTGCATATTTGAAATTGTGTATGCTGGTAATAATACGTGTAAAGTTGCAAACAAATGGAAATGGAAAAAAATTGGACCGGCCCAACCGACAAAGCAATGCTAGTAGAAAATCGAAAGCCTCGTTACAAAAGTTCGATTGTGCAAGGCTTTCCGGGTTGACCGGTGCAAACTCATAGCGGGGAAATTGTGAAAACGTTAATTAACGTTCGCGATGGACTTTCCACGCTAACGCAAATACGTGGAAATATATGGTCTGAATTCTTAACGTACGTGCGGTTTTAATGATAATGAAAATTCGCGAATATCTCGTTGGCGAAAAATAAAAGAATTATACGGCGCATTTATTCTCCCCGACGAATCATCTCGACTTTTTGGATTAATTCGAGCTGTTGGAATAACGAACTGTGACACCGGTATCCCCCCGCTATTCTATCAATCTGCCGGGGATGATATTCATAAACTTTATGTCATTAATGTATTTACATATTGTCATATTTAACCATTAATCTGTCCCATCAATCTGCCATGGATATCATTTATAAACTTTATAGCATTATCCTATTTACATATTACTGCATATTTAAATCCATTAATTTATCTTAATTATTTATCTTACTTATTTTTTTATTTTTATATAATCTGCTTACATACATATTCATATTCAATTTCTTTCTATACAAACCGTATAAACTTGCCATTTTTTTTAGAAGCGCGAGTACGGTAAGACCGTATTATCTCTGAATTAATTCCGTACTACAGAAGCAGTGAAGATAATAGACACACATATTTAGTTTTCATTAACACGTTCGGCGTAAGCGCGAAAGTACCTCTCGGCATGTATATCGTTTTGAAGAGAGATATATCCAGGAATTAATATTGATTGGAAAGCGAAGGAGAGCTCTCGATGTTTTGCGTGACGTTAATGAGAAATACGGCTTGGAGAACGCGCGTCTCTCGGAAGAAAGTCGGCAGGGTCCTCCAGGGTGGCGGAGCGGAGCGGTAGTCGTTTAAATCCCGCAATCGGTGCAAAGGTCGTTCGGAGAATTTTACAATGTCCTATTTCGCTTCCTCCAGTTTGCCCAGGTAGCGGAACGCATAAAGGAGAGCTAGGGTAAAAGTGGATATTACTTGGTGGAAGAAGACGCCGCCGCGCGTACATCGAGCTGCGTTCTCAAGCTCGGCAGCCGAGAGTCGAGTTCACATTTTTCAATTTGTATCTCCTTGCCGATGTACGTGGAGCTAGCCACCACCGAGGCGCTATTCTTACGACGCGGGAAAATGGTAGGAAATATCGTGTATCGTGATCCCCGGGTAACGGCAACGGCGAGCGGCCGTAACTTAGCATCGCGCGTGATTGCCGACGTTACTGATTGATCGGGGCATGTAGAACGTCATCGTGTTCGACAGGGTAGAAAGTGCGCGACCGACGATACGGATTGATGATGATTTTCGTTGGGGTATCGTAATGACGCTACGCCTGACGCGTTCACCGATGCGATGCACATTTTTCATCCGCGCGTGTACACCGGCGACGTATGCGAATATTAAATGCTACGTTATCGTCGTGTAGATTAATTATGAATCAACGCGTAACCCAGATAGCGGCGGGACCATTAATTAATGCGTGTCAAACCGTCGGGATGCACGCGGAAACCGCGCCCGGCTACGCTGTGCTAGCTACCATCATCGGGACCTAACATCCTTCCGACTTGGTATAAATCTACCGTCGCCGTCGCCGTCGCCGTCGCCATCGCCGTCGCCGTCACCGTCGTTCGTCGCGTTAACGTTTCTACGGAATACCGTCGGCTTTAATGAACACTTACGCGTCCGCTCCGCACCGAATGTAACGCTCGCGCGCAATTCGGCAAGCGGCAGCGGGAACCGGGCGAAATGAACCGTGCGCGTGGAAGAAAGGTTGTGGCATGGAAGAGATAGTGGTACCGCGCTCTGCGAATTAGACCTAAGGTATGTGGCGTACCTACGTATATAAGTACGTACACCCGTTACATGTGCACCACCGCCAACGTGTACTGGCATCTTCACATAGTCGCGTAAACGCGTTACACGCTCCTACATACACGCGCCGTATCCGTACATCCGACTTTCGTGTAAATGGGAATTGCAATTAACGGCTACATTTGCTACGGTCCAGCATTACCGCCTTGTCGGAAAGCTCGCCATCCATATTTCTATATATTCTTCTCATTCCTTTTCCTGTCCTCTTGCTCCCCTCTCTGTGTCTCTGTGTCTCTCTCTCTCTTTTGAATTCCCTTTCGACCCTGTTCCTTGGTGTATTGGCCAATTACGTATTCTCGAACCACGCAAGAATTTACTGTCGCGTAACCGCTGGCTGGTTAAGAGCACGACGGCACGGAAACCGAAGTCGATCACGATCCAGGGATGAGGGTGCACTTCCCCGCCGGGGCCATGGAAATCAGCGGTATCGATTTTCCGTCCGGAAGATCCTTGTCCGAGAATTCGGTCGTTCTAAATGTTTCAAAGCGGTTAATGGAATTCGTCAGTGACAGAAATTAGACGAGCGGAATATGTACCTGCCGTGGCGTAGATTCGGCCACGGAATAAATTTATTTTGTCATGAATTGGGCTTTTGGGTCGTTGGAACAAACTGGATGACGGTAGTGCCGGTGTATGAAAATCCGAAACTAATTTCGCAATTAGCCGCAATCCCGCGCGGTGAAATAAATGTTGTATTTCGGTAACGAGAGTTTGCAAACCGCGGGAGAGAGAGAATGACGAAAAAGATAAATATCGCCGCGTTAAATTTTCGGCCGTCGTTAGATGTGTAATTCGGGCGCGTTTATATTGATTGCGTGTGTATCGTCGTCGCTGCAATTTTCGCGACTATACCGCGCGTCTAGGGCGCGGACGTGGCGTGCGTTAGAATAATTTGTCCCGCTGTCGTTGTTCTCACTTGGCCGTCGGGTGTTCCGTAGGCGTTGCACCCGACAACTTCATTGAAAATGCAAAAGACGTTTCGTATACTCAGCAGTTAGCGCCTCGGCGCGTAAATAAGCCGGCCGAGTTCGCACTTTACGTAAGACGTCTAATCCACGACGTCAAACGTACGTCGATGTGCATTTACCTCGGACTACCGGAGCAAAATTATTTTCACCCTTGATGTTATCAACCGTTATTACCGTGGCACCTCGCTGGATATCTGTCGCGACTATAATCTTTGAGAATATAGAGAGGTTCGATTTTATGACGCTTTATTACGGAAATTAAATATTCGCAACATCGGAATTGCGACTGTCGGGATCAGCTCAAGACAAATTAATATTTGCAACAAAAATATGATCAAGTTTCTTAAAGTTCTTTAATTAGGAATTTGAATGAAAAAAGAAAAAAAAACTTGCAACGCTGCATATATATAGAAAATATCATTCATTTTAAAACTGTTACTTTTTTTTTGCACGAGATTCCATGTTCATTTTAAGCTGTGAAATAATGAAAACGTTTCCTGTTAAGTTGAAGAAGTTATGACTTGATTAAGTTGCGTGCAAATATAATTTTTCAGTGTTCCGCGTATTGTAAGGTCGATATTCCTCCAAGTGTGACAACATAGCTGGTCGCGACGAGTACGATTATCACGGAGCGCAATTAATCCGCAGCTGCAGCACGAAGGTGTCGTATACCCTGGGTCAGGATCGTGACGACTGCCTGACACGTTATCGCGATCGAGGAAAATCGATGTGAAAGTTTTGAGATTCTTGAACTCGCGCGGAAGGAGAGCTTCTCGGAACGCGAGTATATCGATCGTCGTCGCTGTGGCCTGGCAGTTTTGGTCGAAGCGAAGTACGCGAGAGGGCTGCGGTAGGTTAGGTCTTTGACCTGGATACCAATGCGTCTTTCGGAGTTAGACCGGCCATCGGCATCGTCGAAATTGAATTTCTCGAGGACGATTAGGCGCCCCCATCCTTCTGGCGCATGTAGAGAAATAGGCAGGACGCGCAATGCCATGACGCTCCGTGAGGGAAGACTCGGTAATTCGGCCGAGAATGTCCCGCAAAACCGACACCGAGATATTGGCGCGAGTTGAAGGGACGAAGAAATGTTAATCGGATAAACGGCGGAACTGGGAAATCAAACGGCGCGAAACGGATCGACTGAAGGTAGCTGTAAACGAGCACAAATGGATTTCGAAGAAGGCTACTTCATAAAACAATGCATAATGTTATGACTTGCGATCGAATTAGATGAACTTTGAATCGATATTTTTATCAGGTCGCGTTATATATTTACACACACAGTTCGTGAAACGATAATATATATCTTTCCTACGATTTTATTCATGTTGGCCATTAGTTTATTATTAGTACATTTGTCATAAAGGTCTATCAATCGATGTGACTATTCCTCCATTATTTCCTTTGCTATCGTCAATTCTTCTGCTTGTCTAGAGAATTATTCTTATCTCGGAATAATTTTGTTGTCTAGATCAAATTGTTTAAATTCATTCGGAATGAAACACGCAAATTGAAAGTTGTTCCCATCGTATCCCATTGTAACTATATATATGTATATATATATATATATATATATATAAAGTTTATTTTAGCATTTAATATGATTTGCGTTACTGTGTTATCAAATATTTCTCAGGAATGTGATTATTGTAAGCTTCTACGTTACTTTCCGAGTTCTGCACGTGGCGACCGCATATTTTGAAACATATAATCAAATTATGCTCGAGGTAGCTCCGAAATCCTTGAATTTCTATTGGCATTTGGATGTGTTATATTGTAAATGTATCCGCTGACTGTTTCATGCACACAAATTCACGGGGATTCTACGTAAATACGCGAACCTATCCGTTATTCCAGAACGGCGACAAATACCGTCTGTTCTGCATCGCGGTACGTTACCCGTGCAAACGATTCGAGCAATGGAATGCCATGGCACATTCGATAGTTTCGATAGTTTTTCTAGTTCTAGGTCAATCAATGTTCAAGAAATTAGAGCGCGTTAGAAATACCTCGTTTCCACGCGTTAAAACGAAAAGTACGAGTGCAGATAACTTTTTCGAGGCAATTGTTACAATTTAATCATTTTTTGTAGAGGTACAATTGTTAACAAAATGATACTTTAACAAGAGTTATGTTATATACTCTGCGCGCCGCACAGAGATTCCTTTGTAAAAACTGCATTAAATAATAGTTCTGAAAATGATATTAACGTGTATTGCAATTCGTCTATGTAATTGACAAATGTACAGCGCGCATATTTCTCTCAGTAACCTTCATCATCGCGAATATTTAGGTGATAAAATAATTAAAACCTAGCTATGTGTACGTGTACATGCATCTCTTATAAAGCCGTCGCAACTGTAGCTACGGGTGGTCATAATGTCGTTATCTCGACTGTAATTTGCGAAATTCTAAAGGTAATTTCTTTGAAGTAACGTGCCGTACGATTTATTGTACGTATAAGTCGTTGCCTCGGTCGGGACGTATTTTATGTTCGGGATTATCGTTTAATTAGGATCAGTGCGTCTTTATGACTCATTCGCGCAACCCATTGCCTTCAAGCTTCGCAGCTGCGATGCAAATCGAGGTCATAGGATGTTTGGATAAATTTCCGCGAAACGTGCTGCACTCTTTAGAACATTGAAATATAATTTTGATATTCAATCTTTAGGAAATATACACAATTACGAAAATGGTTCTACCTCCGCGTCTATTTTCCTATTGCTAATCTTCAAAATGGTTGACATAAATATAATCGAGAAATGCAAGTTTTAATAACAGATTTCATTTCGGTTTTTACGAGAGTTGAATTTAAGTATATCGATCCACATCGTTTCGTGTAATTGCAATTTTGCATTGCGTTCATTACAGTTTATTACTGTGAACAGCCGTATTTGCGTATAATATCTGGAATTGTACTTCCATACAGTCCGAGTTATGCTTTTATTAGATTACTGCGATCGCATCACGGTAAATAAAACTTTTTCATAAATATTCAATAGTGTGCGTTTCATGCGCGTGTACTTATCGGATATGGAAGATTGCAGCATGGACCCCCGCGGCATTGGAATCCCTACGCGAATTTGAATAGATACATTGAAAAACAATAGAATGTTGATAATACATCCTTGGTACAATATTTTGATTTCTTCCCTGTATATGATTGTCGTTCTTAGCGAAATGACATTCGTTGCACAAACATATCTGCAAATCAATTTTATTTAAATTTGTCGTTTTAATTACATAATATGAAGTATACCATGCAAATACGGAATATGTATCTAATTTTGCGGGAAGGGGTACGAAGGTGACGCTCAACGCTCGCTGTTGTGTGCCCGTATTATTTATTATCGTCATCGTTGTGTGCTGCCCTCCCAACCCCTCTTCCCCTGCCCACCTCCCCCCTTCCTCGTTATAATGGCCTGTAACTCCGTAATTACCGCAAGGGCCATTCTCAACTACGGTGTAACATAAAAGCTTGGCTCATTTATGACGCCGAACAACGATAGTAGTTGTATTATTTATGATGCGGAAGCTCGCGGCGGGTCCCGTACACTACCCCTTTAAAATCTATAATTATGCCGTGATTCCTTCGCATTTCCCGCTGTTTCCCTATCATTTGCAGAACTATGCTAACCTTCGCGGTCAGAGTTGTTTCATAATTGGCATGTGCAGTCAACTCGTAATTATCTTTTGTCGCAGCCGGAAGTCTATTCTGGGAGTTTCATTCTACGATAGGCGAGTAAATAAATTATATCGCGCACGATGCCGTAATCGGCCTTTCTTGTAACAAGCATAGTTGGTTGAAATCGTAACGATAACCGTAACGTTCAATCGTTATGTCGGTCAACGAGGTTCGTTTATCGTTAGTATCGAAGACATGGCGAGTTTCGTCTTGTAGTTTTTGTGCCAGCGGAAGAGTCCGCGCATTTTTATCGCGAGAGACCATCGCGGAAGGGTGGCCCGATTGCTAATTAACGCTAAGTCCCTCGCTAAGCATTGGTGGCCGTCGTTATCGACAACCTGTCGCGGACGTACTATTAGTTACGCCTTATCCAGTAATTCCCGATTAAGAAAATCTCCGCCGTGAATTTCGCACGTCGGCACAATTTCTCAAAGCGATATCGTGATTAAAGCACATAATCGATTAATTTCCACCGTTTTTATGCCAAGTGCTTTTTTTCATAACGACGATTAATTAGATGGTTGCGCGAATCTCATGTTCTGTACACTTTGTCATTTAGGTTAAATATGATGTTTCATGAATTATAAAGCTTTATTGTTATATCCATTTTTTTTCTATCGATTGCACGTGGCACTCATATACTATATACCTATTCGGTACAGGATTATACACTTTCCGATAATCCTTTTATATCGGTTTATTAGATATTTAGGTATCAATAGGTAGATAATAATTGGCTCTTTTTCTCTATTTTTTTAATAATGAATACCGCAATTATTTTAACATCAAATACGTATAAAAAAAAACGAACTATAGCTTAATGAAAATGATTGTAAATGCATTTTTAAATATTTTTAAAAATTGTTATTTCCAATATTATTTTATCAGTAGTAAAAAAAAAGTAACTTTTATAACAATTTTATTGTTGTTTATCTAGTATTTTGCTTGTATTGTAGTTTATCTAATATTATTTTGTAACTGATAAACACGTAAAATCTTTGGAAAAAAATATTGATATAAATAATTTACCTGAAAAGTTACACAGTTTCGTAATTACAATGTTTTTCAGTGGATATTCCCCACATTTTCTTGTGGGAGAAGATAATTTAGTTGCGCAAAATAATACCACGGAGAAGAATACAAATTTTTTATTCGATTGAATAAAACAGATATATAAAATAAACGCAAATATTTTTGTTTATGTGTATATATACTATTGATTCGATATTCTTCAATATTCTTTAAATGTTATTATCTTTTCGAGTTTTAATTCATAAGAGCTCGCAAGGGCTCGTATTTTCGTTCTATTTGCTCTAATTCCGATGCTGTAAGATAACGCGAAATATCAGCGAGTCATAGCGAGCAGTAAAATTCCGTGGGATGTGATCCTGCGGGGGCGCACAATGGATCTATTAAAGAGTGCACGCGATGTGACGTGACTTGCGGCAAACCGAATTCTTTGCTCGATGTCGGTATGCCAACATATCTTTACACCTATCACGTTTCTTTGCATTGTGACGTTAACAACGTGTTAAAATATTAATATTAGTCTCACCCGGGAGGACTTTTTTCGACGTTTTCCACAGGAATGTTTTGCTAATATTAGTTTTTTTTAGATACTATGTAAAGCTTCTTAATTTTACTTATATTTTTCGAAAAAAAAAATCCCAGCATAGATATTCCATAGCAAGAATTTTATCTGATGCAAAATTCCATCACGAACTAATTACGAATTTTAATATTAACTGTTATATTTTATCTAGAAATTCTGTTTAATTAATAGCAGAAATGTTCTCGTAACATACTAACTCTTTTTCGAAGGTAGAATTTTTATGTTCTGAAATGTTAGCTAGCTCGCGCAGACAGACATTTTCGATACGAGACCTTTCCGCCTACGGATATAATCGAAACGCAGGCAATACAATGAAAGTGCGGGAGCAGATGACGAGTATGAAGTGGCGGAATGTATGGAAGTATTGCTGTCGCGCGGCAATTGCAATCCGTGGCCAGGCCGTGGGGACAAAAGTGGAAAAAAGCGTTTTGACAGACACGCTTGCCAAGTCGCGTCGCGTATGACCGTAATCCCGCGGGAGTATCGGGAACCCCAAAGCCACGTGTTCTCTCTCGTGTTCGACGACCCGCCGCCGCGAATCTCTTTTTAATTAAACGCTAGCAGAACGGCGTATGAAATCGAGCATTCACAACGTGGCGCGCGGAAAACTTTCGAGATATTCTTGTTTGATGATGACATGCGCACGATGTGGCCTCGAGCTTTCTTTATCACGGGTAATGAGTAAGCCGCGCGCGCTCTTCCGTCTTCGCGGATCTGACCTAAAGTTTTAATACAGGCTGTGCTGGCGGGAGACGTGCGAGATGTATGCATGAACTGAGGGGTGGGAGGGGGGAATTTCTAAACCGGGTTGCGTTTTAAAAATACAACTGTCTGTCGTCTCTTTTGCCGTAAAGCGACGTGGTATGCCTTATCCAGGGTATAAATTACGAAACGAAAGGAAAATTCGGAACAGGTCGCCCGCCGTCGCGCCACCCTGATCCTGACCAAACTTTCCTTGAAACGTAGTTTACTCTGTGCGAACAGCCACTGCCAGCACCATTTGGGTGCTGAGAGTGGCATTTATTAGCATTTCTCATCCCGTGATAACAGACCCTGCGAGAGCGAGATAATACTTTACAGACGGTCCTCGATTTGCGTAATTAATCTCTCGCATTCTCGGAAAATAGCGTAGAGATTCGCGAATTGGAGATCCGCTAGAAAATTACGAGTGCGTTGTGCCCAATAAAGACGTCGGCGCGATAAAATAGAGATTTGTACAAATTTTCGATTCTGTCCACATTGCAACATCCTCGACTGCATCCGCCGAAAGCGATTTCGGGCCGCGACAAATTTTACGCGCGTGCACGCGAAGGTACGCGGGCGATGACGGGCGAAGAACTTTATGGGTAATCAAAACGTAGTATTTGAATTTCACCAGATTTGCGAATCCGCGCACAAACTTCCCGCAGGCTGTGTTCAAACATCTCCAGATAAGTTTGATATTTGCCACGTGCGAGAGCACATTTCTCCCCGAGAATCTTTCTCTGTTCGAAGAATCTCGTCCGTTGACTTTTACGCTCGACTCTAAAACCAAAGGATAAAAATGCACAACGAAAAGTGTAACCTCCGCAACCTGCACAATGTTCCGCATTGAAAAGAATCGATGAAGGATTTGTTTCTGTTTGCAGACTCAATGATGCTTATCGTAAGCTCGCGATCGTAGAATGTTGTCATAAAACGGTTGCTCGGCTGCACAATTCGATACTAGATGGTTGATTATAGGAATTTTCCAAAAATACGATTCGAAGAATTCGTTTGTCTGTGACATGACATACATTGTAGTCGTTAATTCAGGATTCAATAACGCGTGTGTTATACATATAATGATAGCCGATAGGTCGAAAAATCGGAACTTATTGTTAGCATAGGACGTGTGCTCACTCGAGGAGATTCATGAGAGACTTACGGTTCTTTGCGGTTCTTCGCAGTAATCCTGAATTCCGTCGCGTCTCAGGAAATGCGTTCCGTCGCATTACAGAGAATATTGTCTTGAATAATTCACGCGATGCAGAATCATTTTATACCGCCTGACTGCGAGCTCAATTTCTCCGCCATTCCTAGAAAATATTTTGTATCCGAGCGAAACGTTTTATACGTCGTAGCAAGCGTCGTTTGTGTTATTGCAAAAACGATTGTCGGGATTGTGATCTCTGATTGCTAATTTAAAATTCAAAAAAATTCGTGATACCTTAAAGCTTGTAAAGAAATATGTTCCTCGCGGTGAAACACGACCATTCTTACTCCTTAATTATGACGTCGCGTGTAAGTGTTGTTTTGCGAAGTACGCTCAGTTCTAACATGCTCGTACTTCATGTCGCTTTTACACCACATCGGATATCACGAATCCTCTGAATTAATTGTAAACGTAAGTTGGCGACAAGCCCGAAACTTTCTGCATACGTTATCCGCGCTGTTGTGTCGCGATCAGTCACATAAAATCCGCCGTGTGTGTACATATGACGCGACTGTAAAATTCTCTCCCGGAATTGATAATATCAACTGGAATGTCTAATTAACGTGTCCATTAACGTGTATAACGTATCCCAGTTTTTAATGGCATTAATGATACATCGAAGTGTATCGCAGTATCGATAATAATATTTCGCGCAATCTCTTGATGCGTTTTATTCCCTTTTCACAGTAGATACAAAATATCGCGTTGCTGTCACGCGAAATAGATTCGAATCTCTTCTTTCGATCTTCCGTTATTTTCTGTGTTTTACGTGTCTCACTGTGCAACGACGTTATTAATATTCATGTGAATCGAGATGCACTCGGTATGTATTATTTGCGCTCAACGATGTCGAGAATAATTTCGTACCCTCAACAAACACTAGTCACACAGCTAGAGCTGGTCGATGACGATGGAAGCCAACTGAAACTTAATTTTAGAGAGCTTCATATTGATGTATTTAAGAGATTAATGTTGTCAGATTTAAACGATACACGACATACGTTGATTTATGAATCCGCGTGATGATTTACAGATTTGACTTGTTGACAAATTTTTTGTATCAATAGTATGGTTTGTAACAAGTGCATCCCGGAGTAAAACTTAATTTTTTATTTAATTTTTAGTTAATTTTTAAAGTTTATTTAATTTTTAGTTAATCTTTAAAAATAATGCGCGTATCAATTCTTTTGTTAGTAGGCACTTATTTAACTTGAAAAAGAATGACAAGTTGGAAATTACTAGGTCACTGTGGTCAGTTTTTTTAAAAATACAAATACTAACATTTCAAAATTGAAAATATTTAAATCTTTACATAATATATAAATCTCGAAAATATTTAAATCTCAAATCTTGCTTTAATTTAGGAGAACTGCATTTAGTTTCAACATTTTATGCGAATCTAGAGCGCACGTTTATATTCATCCGTACATTGCGCCGACGTGCTTCATTTCTGTGCACCGGAACGAAACGAGATCCATCGGGGTACATAATTTATTCCGTTTATAGATTGCATCCTTGTACGTAACCAGGGAGGTGGCGCGCGTTTAAGGGCGTTCGGACGATATATTTGTAAGGGCAGATTCAAAGCGACGATGGGGTGGCTCGTCGAGGGGACGTGAATCCGGAAAAGAGAGTGACAAGGGGAAAAGGGGGGAGAGCAACCTAGCAAGTGGACGATTGATTTTCCATGCCATAAACGCGCCCGTGCTCTCGTCCTCTCGGAGCGCTGTCGAAACGAACCGGGGCCGGGGCGATACGAGCGATTTGTTACAGGTTCCGGACGATGGTTGCGAAATTGACTTATGCGGCCAGCGATGGGGTCATCTTTTCCACTCCCGCGATCACACGCACTGTCTACATGTCCTTACCTCTGAAAATGGGTGTAAAAATATTCCTTCCTTCGTAACTCCCCTCCCCAGCTTCCCCGCATATCTTTCATAGGGTCGTTGTACCCAAGCCCGTACCCTTTTTAGTGTTCCCCTTTTCAATCCACCGTATTACCGTGAATTAATTTCGCATATATCAATGAATAACGACAGGATATATTAACGCGGATCTTGGGATCGTCCATCAATCCATTGCAAGGTATCGTTGGAGAACATCTATTATGAAATAAAACAATGTTGTTACACGTATGTTGGTGTACGCGTTTACTAGGTAACTTGACCCGAAATTGATACAGTAATTGAATTGCGGTCCGCTTCTCGCGAGTCAAGCGTTGCTCGGAATTTATCGATTCAATGTATCCGGATGCTCCGCGCGCCGACGAGAGATACGACTTCTTAAGGCGACGTAACGTCATACGTTTGTCCGAAGATGCATTCGCGTTTACGCGTGTTCCGCGCGAGAAACTACAAATCGGGTACCGTTTTCGAGCCCCATAAAATCCGAGCTTTACGCTCCCGAGCTTCAAATTGATTTTGACAAATCAATCGAAATACCGGTCTTACCGGCGCTAGCTTCGAAATCCGCCCTGCGCAACGAGCGAAGGTAGTCTTTTGACTTGTCCTTTCGAGAAAGAAATCTCTCGGGAATATGGTCGTAAAATCTAAGCGGATCACGCGAATACATTCATTCGCATAAACGTGTATTTCTGCTCATTTGTATAACATGGGAAATACGCGATACTATTAAACTATACATGTATATGTATATATATGTATATGAATAAATATATATAAAAATTTATGTATAATTTATATAAACATTTAAACTACACATTTATATTTTTATTCGTATAAATATCGTATATTTGTGTATCATTACATGTCGCATCTCTCAATTCTGTAGAAAACGCATTTATTAAAACCTTAAATTGTTTACACGCATGTGACGGATAGGCGTACCGTTAATTACCGGAAGCCATGACCACCACGGATAAACAAGCAGGTGTTGTGGCAGAAGAGGCAACGCGCAACTGCGTGTGTTGCCTCGCCCGGGGCGATTCATCCAAACTATGCGCGGCTTTGCGCGAAAGTTACGTGAAATTTTTACTTTACGCGTAAACGCCCAGTTTTGTGCTACTTTATGCTCGTGTTGCGTGCACACGCTCGATCGTTCTAAAGTACATCGGGTGCAACATCGGTAGTCGATGGCGACGCGAGTGCAATTCAATTAGTCGCCGATATCGCGGCATCCATTTAAACACTCGACCGATAATGGGGCGAAAGAATTTATTCGAGACGAAATTTATGCGCTAGTGGCATATCGCGTGCTACGTGCATCGGCACGAGCGACTTTATTTGCGACTTTATTTCTGTACACATGTATACACGTATACACGCACACACGATAATATCGTTGAAAGTAATTCACATTATCGATTGGGACGATACTATTTATTTAAACTTATTTCAAAACTTGTAAAAAAATAATATTGGTCATATTTAGTATTAATTAATCGATCTGTGACCGATTTGAAAGTTGGTAATATAATATAATATAGTTTTCGATACTTTTATATAAAATGTAATATAATTTTTAATACTTTTAACATTAGTGGTATAAAGTTTTTAGTATTTTTTTAATCTTTTTCCACATTTTTGTTATTATAAATTAATCATTATTCGGCAAATATTTCATTACAACATTGCCAAATTCGTTTAAATATTTGTGCTATTGTATATTATTTTTATGGCAATTAAACCATCGTGCGTATAACAGTTTGTATTTTGCAACAAACCAAATCAGATCGGATTATATTTTCAAATTAATCTTTCGGACGTAATTTTAACAGTATCGTCCGTTCTTTGTACAGATGTATTATTGCTTGTTATGCTTACGTTCGTTTACTGTGCATAGCTCAACTATTGACACGCATAAATTAACAATAAAATACAATATTATTAATGTATAACAATATGTACAACATACATAAATTTTATAGACGGAATTATTTCAGATATAAACGAAATGCTCAATTTTTAGAACACTTTCATATGTGATCTCTATCTTTTTCTCGGGAAAAGGTATTCGTAAATTTTTAACGCAAGATAAAAATAACATCGTGAGATACAAGTCTAATATCATAAAAGTGCTAAAAGTTTTAAAAACACGTAGAGATATGATGTTTCCATTTTATTCTTAGCAAACAATTTTTTTCATTAAATATCCACCCGATCCTGAAAATAATTTTCAGAATTATCAGTGAAATCATCATTTATTACGTATTCGCGTAAGAAAATATGCCGTCCAAAGCGTATGCTATAATATTAGCTTTGGCCCGAAAAGAAAACGGCCGGGAGTTCTCGGGCGATGTGCGCACGCGGGGGGTGAACGAGCGGGGCTAGGAGCAAAAGGTAGAAAGAGAATGGCGTTAGAAAACGAGAAAGAGGTGGAAGAGTGTCAGTGCTCGGCGGCGACGGTAAGAGGCGAACGAGAAAGTCAGACGGGAGAATCGGAAGGAAGCAGGAGAGAGGAGAGCTTCTGTACGTGACGGTGGTGCTCGCAGTAA
The DNA here is from genome assembly GCA_928718305.1 of Tetramorium bicarinatum. Classification (NCBI taxonomy): domain Eukaryota; kingdom Metazoa; phylum Arthropoda; class Insecta; order Hymenoptera; family Formicidae; genus Tetramorium; species Tetramorium bicarinatum. Next base: position 8,692,832 of record OV788319.1, read on the forward strand.
GGTGTGGCAGAAGTCGCAGATGTCTCTTGATTTATTGGTGCGACAGCTTCCGGAGACGAGCGGCATTCCCAAAATGGTGCCCCGCGTGTGCCATGGGTACCTTTTAACGCCCCGGCCGCGACCCCACGACCAACTTCTGTTTCACCTGCGGACGAAGGAGAGAGAAAGAGGGTGAGAGAGAGAGAGAGAGAGGCTCTCACACCACCGACGGGACGCGTGGTCGGTCTGTCGCACGCTCGCTAATTTTCATTTCTGATCGTAGGAGCGGAGTCACGCCTCGAATTAAGTCTCGGGTAATTGACGAAGGGCGCCGGCTCGTTCGTTACGGAACGATGACGGCTGCTTTTGTCCGTTGGACCGCCGTCGTCGCCATCCACCCGTCGTCTCTCTGGACCCCGCTGGCGTTAATTAGGATGATTCACGGCACTCGCGGCGATCTCCGTCTCGGTGTTAACAAAGTCAAATAAATAGGCGGCGATTAATGAAAAGAGCCGGGACGGTTAGCGCTATGGTGACGGCTTCTTCCAAGTGTTCCAGTACCCTTTTGGGGATTGTTCCGCGAGAGATTCTCTCTCTCTCTCTCTCTCTTTCCCTCTCAAAATTCTTTTTCATTATCGCGTTGTCAGCTTTCAATTTTTTTTATCGTAATATACAAGTCGCACTGTCTAGTTATAAATCCTTATGCTGGGAATTATCATAAAAGGACGAAATTTCTTGTCGAAGCGAGTTTTTCGATCACTCTCTCAATAATGTTTGTGCAAGCGTGAAACGAGTTCCACTTTCTCTCATTTTCGTTTTTCTTCTTCTTTTTCTCTTTTCTTCACAATGACATGTGTACTCTCGTACTCTTGGCGGACACGTAAAATCTCTGTTCGTCTCCTTCGCAAAACAGAGTGTCGAAATGGTTGCGTGGCAAAGGGAGACAGAGAAACCGAGAGGGGCGGCAGAGGGCAAAATTGACTCGATCGTGAAATCGAAATTGCAAGGAAATGAACAGCTAGCCGCCGGTAGCCGAGATTAGACGTTCGAGGCTCTAGATTGCTCCCCGAGAAGACTGGACAGGAAGGTCGATAGCTCGCTCGAACTCTATATCGATCGTTCGAATGAAGTCGATGCGCCCAAATGATGCCGGTAGGGAGTGGCGACGTTTAATTCATTACCTTCGTTCTACAACGACGCTCGTCGAGATCAATTTAAATAATTGATTCGTACAAGCGGCCCGATCTCGAACATCCTGCCGTTTCTAAGTGCCTTGTGCTTCTAATCAAGAATATCTGCTAAGAGCCACTTGGAGAGTTACACTCGAAACGATAATTACAAATCAAAATATAACAACTTGCAAAGATTTAAGGATTTTTCGCAACGTTGTATACATTTAAATGCGATATAGATGGAAATTTATTTAGCCTTCTGGTATTTATATGCGAATGATTACAACATTGTGTGTAATATAACAATATAGGAGAAAAACGTTCAGCATTTTTCATCAAACTCAGATTCAATGAAGCTTTTAATCTATTATCCTTTTAGATCGTTTTAAATGAAATCTTTTTACAATTTTAACTTTTACATCGCCTTTGAATGTTTCACCGGCGAGCTGCTTATCCGGCCGAAAGATTAATTTAATCCGGAATGACGATTTGTCTTTTCTTTAAAAAGAGGAATGCCGGCGCGGCGCGAGAGCGAGACGGCCAAAGGAAAGATTGGTATGGAATTGTGTCCGCCGAGCGAGAGCGAATTGTTGGAAGAAAAAAAAAGCAACGGGGGAAAACGGGGAAAGCTTATCAAACGGGTTTTCAAATTACAGAAGTGATCCCCTCCGTAATAGACTCTCCTATTGCGACTTATAGGATCTCGGTTGGCTCGAGTTGGGAAGGGAATTATAAAAGGGTGGAGACGCAGAGCGAGAGATGGACCGGAGAAGCGAAAGAAAGCGAGCGAGATGTGTGGGGAGAAGAGGGCGGCAGAGAGGAACGAAACAGAAAGATAACGGGGGTAAAAAACAAATGGAAAAAAAAAGAAAGGAAGTGGTACATTACGAAAGGTCGTACTTCCCACCCGTATACAGCTGGATGATCGAGGGATTAATTGGCTATTATCGGATCGCTCATTGCTATATGATTGTTATTACGGCCGAATATGTCAATCGTCGCGTGAAATCAGAGTTTAACACAATAATAAACAGGGACGTCATCGCTGAAATGTACGCCTGGTTTCAAATACGCTTTTATAGGTAAATGTGGGTAAATGCCGCGTCGGTTAGTAATTGTCAATTTGATCCGCGTATATTGCATAAAATATTCAATCGAATGCACGCCCACCATTTTGCGCCCCTACATACGTGCATGATCGTCACTAACGTTACATTAAGTTAATGCCGTTTAAACCTGTAGAATAGGACGCCGCAGGGATTATTTCGCTTGAATAGAGTCTGGTATAATATTTCCTCGTTGTTGGTGATTGCTGTCCCAGATAGCGCATCCCAGAGATATTAATTGTATAGAGAATCTATACGAATGAAAGATGGAAGCATATTTTAAATATCAATCGCCGAGTAATAATTCTTTTATATGGATTACATTAAAATGCAAGATGTATAACGAGAATTTCCAATAGGTAACATTCCCATTTGTTTCAATTTTTTATGTCCATTTTGCTTTTATTTCATACATTACATTATTTGATATTTCAATGCATCAATGCAATATCATCTAATATGCGCATATAGTAAGAGTTGATATTATTATATTCATTCGTTATCGCATATATTTCTTTTTTTTTGTTTACGGTGTGATCTACTTTGGTAATTTTTTACATCATAAATGTGTAATTCAGAATTAATACGATGCTATCGGGCGATACTTACCGATATAATTTACTCAATACATCGAGAGATTTGCGCCGGACTGTAAATAACTTCTCCCGTTCATGAATTCAGTCCATAGAGACTTAAGAATGCGCGTTCTTCCAAACGGCGATCTTTAAATCGAATCAAAGCAACGGCCATTATGTTCCCTGTAGACTAAATTAGAAGCATCGCTCCGCTGAATAGACGCATTCTTCCTGTAAATTAATTGCTTGCAACGATACTAGACCGATCTTTGTCGACTTGCGTTGAATAGCGATCACATAACATCTTGATGAGGTATACTGATACCGACTTAATGATGCCTCCCGATCTAAAGTTGTAATGGCAAACTTTAAATGATTAGAACATATATTTGTATTAGTTGTTATTAGTTATCAATCCGCCTTGATGTTTAGTCCGAATTCTAAATTTCACAATTTTAGGATTATCACAAGTTGCAAAAAAATAAATTATAGACCATTATTGCATTAAATTCTTTGATTTTCAATTCTGCTGCATTTTCCTCTCTAATGCGCAAAGTCTGGCACCGATTTCTGGCAATAAGTGAGATTCTTGCTCGCCCGACGCAACACGTATTCTCTCCTCGTCGCTTGATTAGCCCTCGAGTTGATCTACGATGATAATCGACAAATTCGAGGTCACTTTGTAGAACGCGGACATCGCAGAATTGTAAGCCCCCATTGTGCCGCGCAACGTTCAAGCCAGACATAATTTTACACCATAAACGAGTCCGCGCGCGGCCATACGAGCGTGTAACACGGGCACACGCTTGCACAGAATACAATGGGCGTGCGTCGAGACGTTAAAGGCCAGTGGCATGGCCACGTCGACCCGCTTTTATAACGGAATTGTCGATTAATGGATGGAGGTAATTAGGGGCATATCGTGCCTTCAGGATACGTCCATTACTTGTCATCTTCTATTTCTCAGACTAAAATGCATCTTGTACGAATAAATTTCGCGGGGCGATTATTTCAGTATTCGTCAAATTCGGAGGTAGCTATAAATGCGACAATGTTTTTTTTTAGAAATTTGCAAATATTGGTTTTCGGGAGGGATCAGTGTATCAAGATTTTTAATTTTTAATTTTGAAAATCCCGTCCTTCCTTTAAATCCCTAAAAGAAGATTAGATTATCGTGTAGAAATTTTTTTATATTGATACGTCCTACAATTTTATTTTGATATTTAATTTAAAACATTAATGTAACGATGTGCTATACATATATCATTTGTACGTATCATTACCGCATAATAGATATCTGCGGAATCGATTTATGCGAAGCTCACTGAAATATCTATTAACCTAGTTTCGGTACGGGGATTTCTCTGTATTTCACGTAACAGATACTTTAGCGATCTTCGGCGGTTGATACCAACTGCCTTGATTTGAAATTATCTGTCAAAGCATCCGTAAGCTGTTCCCGGCAAAATTACATCAGGAAAAGAAAGAGGACGCGCCGCTGTTGGTCGCTATAATGTAATTTGCGATGCTTTTCGCTCGCTCTTGTCGCTATAAATCGAATGACACGAACGATCGCGCTCGTTCCACTGAACGGAGAGAACGGTTCGACTACAATGAGAGCGCGCTGTATAGAAGAGCCTTCCGCTTCCAGCAGCGTGCCGCAATTAAGTACGCGCGAGTGAACGTTTGTGACGTTCCAAAAAGGAAACGATCGCAAACGTTCCTGACGTTATAGAGGCCTGCGGAAAAAGCAATCGTTGGAAGAATATAGGACCCGTCGAGAGTGTCTAACGAGGAAGACGGGAACGGCAGGAATCAAGCGTGTACGTTTTAGTGCTTTCTCGACGAAGAGAAACGTCTCATTTCTCGCGCTACAAAATGTAGAGCAGCCCGACGTTTGTCTAAAAGAAAGGTACGAAGCGCGGTATTTAAATAATTCGAAAGAAATTATCTCAGAGAGCGGTACACGCGAATATACAGACGCGGAAATATACACAGTCCGATTACTCGGGATTTATTTTAGAAAACTAATGCACGGAGCAACAGAAATGGTGTTTGGAGAGAATCTCTCGACGCCTTTGCGAAAATGGAGATTTAAGTTCGCGACTGTAATTGGTATCGATGATAAAAGCCTGACAATAGAGATTCGGTCGCGTCTACGGAAGATATGTGTAAAAGGGAACTCTGCGATAAGTCTCTCGATGAGTCACACACAAGGGCTCCTCGTAAGTTATAAAGATCAATCTCGCGGGTGTTACAATACACAGTTATACGCACACGCGCACTCACACTGCGACACCTCTATATACGCCGTGATCACGCGACCGCGGTTTTTCGGTCCTAGATAATATATCGCTCCGACGGCAATATCGAAAGTAAATCACGAAAACCGCAGAGATTCCGGCACGAGGAAGAGGGGAAAAAGTGCTCGCCTCGCGGTTTAATCGAGTTAAGTGAAATTGTGGGATTCGCTTAGCGAAGGAGACACACAGTAGACGATAAAATGTGTTCGTCGATCCTGAGATTGTACTGCGGGATTATCTATCGTAATTATTTATGGACCGACAAAAATCGACGTGTCATATATCAACAAAAAGTAAGAATGGATAGAAAATCGAGGAATGAAAATAAAATCCAGATTTAATGCTACATTGTTTGCAATTATTATCAGAAATTCCGGGCGTAATTAATAGTAAATCTATAAATAAAAAAGTATAAATTAGTAAGTGCCATAATATTATACATTATTAATATTGCTATCTATTATTAAACAAACAATTGTACATAGTAGGCATTGTAGGCATTTTCTATTGTAAATTTTATTATAGCATACATATGAAGTTCGATAAACTTTATCAAGTTAGCAAAGAAAGAGCGCGTATGAACTGCACGGTTCTTTACACTCGCAAAGTTCACTCTTCGTCCCTATTATCTCGGGTCACGGTCGCGCGTGAGGGCTACCAGCGAAGGGGGCAATGAGCGGGCTATCCACCGTGTGACGCAAGACATTTCCGTCTGACAGAAATAATAACCAGTCTGGCTTTTAGCCAAACAGCGATTCCCGCAACTGACTGATGGATGTGTTTGTCTCATCGATTCAGCGCCCGCCAGTTTACCAGCTCGGTTGGGAAATCCCCCACCCCCTCAATCCCTCTTGCCCCTTGCCGCTCTTACTGTTACATACATATGTATACGGTACGTACACGTCAGGCCGAAATGGAAGAGTGTCAATAGCTCGGGTCCTAAATGTGCACGACGCGCTCTCTGCGGCGATAGCGTGCGCGAGGCGAGGGTGCCAATGCGGTGTCAGCCCTATTATGTGTACGATAATTCAATGTTACATGGCCCGACGACCACCCCTCGCGACACAATTTCACTCGACCGCATTCGGTCGCTGCCATTCTCTCTCCCCCCTCCATCCCTCTCACCTCTCTCAGCTCTCTCACGTCTCTCACCTCTCTCACCTCTCTCACCTCTTTCTCGCTCTCGCTCTCTCGTTTGTCTTGCCCCTAGTGATCGTGTTTTTCCTCTCCTCATTGTATTGTCGATAGTTTCGCAAACCTTGTGACCCTTCGCGATTTGCATCGGATCGCGAAGGGTCGCGATAAGCTAAAGGTTTATTCGTCCCTTCGATCCGATAGCAGCGATTTCTTACTTCGTCGCAGCTGTCGCTCGTTCGAAGGCCAACGAGTTTCTTCGAGGCGCATTCTACAGGGTGGTCTTGAATTCGCGATGGCGAACGTCATAGTCAATGAAAAATCAAGTCATGTGTTCACCCACGGTTTTCGTGTTTCGCGCGATAGTTTCCAAAGTGCGAGAATTCGATCAAAGTTTGGTCTACGATGAGCCGTGCTTGAATAATCTTCTGTACGTGAGTCGCGTGCGCGGTGGTGATAGTGTTGGCACTTCGCGCGGATCGCTAACGCTAGGCAAAGGACGCGGATTCGCAAACAGAGTTTTGTGATTCACGCAGCTAGAGATAGTCTGCTTAAATAAAGCTCCTGAGAAATCACGCCGCGCAAGTTCGAAACTAGTTTTGGAACTAGTGCTAAAAAATATCGCGCGGATACTTACAGATCTTAATCCACTTCTACACGCTAATATACATTTTTACGTCGCGGTGTTACTCGCCCCGAATTACGGAACACCTTGTATATCGTGGCTCTTGATGCCCCTTTAATTAAAAGAAAAGGATGCCAGGAACAACCGCCTTTTACGTAGTCAACGCGTGTCGTGCGAAGGGCGGCGCAGCGTTGCTGCTGTTTCGCAATTTTCCTCCGTGGAATTTCGCTACTGGGAAAATTACAATCTCGTCGTTATAGCCCGTCTTGAGTTTCGCGGTTCTATCGTTTGTTTGCGCGTAACCACGCGATATTTGCGCATGGTTATTTGAATGGTGCGTTTTGTCGGTCGCTCGAAAGAAGATAAATTCTCGATAGAATATTCGATGGAACATACGTGACCGTGCATTACATTGGATTACAAAAAAAAAAAAAATCTCCGGGATTTTTTATGCTTTTGATAGCGCAACGCGGCGGAAATATTTTTTGCTCGAGGCAAATATTATGACGAACAAATGCAATTCGTTATTCCTTCTCGCGCGAAGCATCGTGAATTCAACGGACGTTTTATCGCCGTACGCAGCAATCGTTTTTTCTCCTACATTAGAAAAATGATCTATCAGCAGCCTCTTTGGCCTCCTTTCTCAATCGTCTCAAGCGACTCGCCGATACACCGGCCTCGGGAGATTTATCGCGTGTTTACTCGCACAAGCGGCATCGACGCGCAAAGTTTTCCGCGACGCGGGATGCTGCGCGCGAAGACGCTTCCCGATCGCATTTGTCAGACCTCCAATAGTTCACCCGACACGCGTAGTATGCGCATTAGCTTTGCAGATTCGTAGTACGAGTAAGCTCAACGACCGTTTTCCGGCTGACAGAATCCTCTTCCGTTTTTTCATCATCGATCTTCGCTCACTCGAATCGCTGTCACAGGGATTTGTCATGAATCGAGTATCAACATAAGCCTAACCGGTTTAGGCTGCGGGCTCGCAGGAGTTTCCGGATTGACCATTTCACGATTAATGAAGCGTGAAACTCTCGGTCCTACGTGTCGGGGAAATTTAATGAGCATTCTCGATGAGCTGTCTTCATGCTTTAAATCTCATTACATTATATTACATTGATATATTACAATAAATATCGGGAGTAAGATACTTGATTGAAATATGGACTGGCTTTCAATATAGTTCGTTCACTTTTGGTTTGCGACTTTTTTTACGACAATCTATAGGTACCATCCACGATAGACGATCATTTTATCATAGTCGTACTTTTTACAATTCTTGAACATACAAATCAAGATATGCGAATATTGCTTTTTCGAATATTTTCTCACTGAAAGAGGTCAAATAAACCTGCAAAATTTATATTGGTACGCGTCAGAGGTACTTTAAATAATATCGAACCACAGTACGGTCACGAATAAATAAATGTCAATATTAATTTATGTTAATTACAAATTAATATCGGTGCTCGTGGGCGTGCTGTAGATCGATATTATTCATTTGCGTGGGTACATTATGAGTGAAAAATATTATACATAACTTTGTAATTTTCTTCATTCGTGCAACGACAAATTGTCTGCGCGAATGATTCTTTTTAGTATAATTGAAACGCGCTTAACTGCTCGGTGACTCGCGCATCCCCCGAGGAAATACAAATTTCCTGATTGGCTAAGTCCCTTTTCCATTCCCCGGATAATCGACTTAGATTGGAGGACGCTTAATTCGAAAGTCGACCGCACTCTTAGCGGAGAGAAAGCTGTTAGCGAACTAGTCGAATTAAATGAATCAAGTTAGACCATTAACTTTGTCGGCGTAAGAGTAGGTGTCAAGGTAAGAATGTTACGTATGTTGTGCTTTCGCGCGAAATCGTTGCTCATCTTTCCCCGTAATAATCCCGCTTCGTTTAACGCGATCGATTTCGCCGATTAATTATCACTACCCTCCGCGCAAGTGCGGCCGAGATTCATGTTGGAAATCAAATACTTTCATTCCGTTCGCAGAGTATTCGCGAAATATTCCCATTTCGCCGATGTCAAAAGGCGAAGAGATTCTCGAAATTATCGCGAAACTGGACCTCGCCTGGACATCGCATTACGTAAAGTATCTAAACGCTGCGTGTCAGATTGCGTAAAAGAATTCGAATTAAAGCGATAAAGTTCCCCCGGGGATCGTAGAAGGCATGTATCGTATATCGTGTATCGGTCGTATGGACATACTTACGTAAAGTTCGACGAGAAATCTCACGCCTCGGCTCGGGAGTGCGAGAGAGAGAGAGAGAAAGAGAGAGAGAGGACCAACGATCGCGTTCGTATTTCTTAAGAGTAGCGGACCGGCGCTTCCGAGAGTATGAGCCGACCCGGTTCTATTCAACTTTCGTTCAGACGAACGGTTCCATTATTAAAGCTACTGGATAAAGAAGAAAGAGAGAGAGAGAGGAATACTTTATGCATCGATTTTTTGCAAGTTGTTTTCTTCCATCACTGTCCCTTATCATGCAATATAAACAGAGAAATTCTACGCATACATACTTTACGTTTCATTCTTAGTCTGCTTTGATATCTGTTCTTTATCTCTATTTGAGAGTCATTGAGGAAATAACTCGATTGTCGAAAGAGATTTTCATGGAATCTTATAATTAAGAGAAAAATCGCTAAATTAATCGCTAAATTAGACGAAAAATGAGGGTAATTGTTATTCTGATAAATGAACTTAAAGCGCAAATAAACCGGATATTCGATAAGAAAATTTTACTAAATTACTTGAACTTTCGCAACAAGTTTTGTAATCTTATGTATATTCTTTTTCTTTTTTTTATCCATTATCATTGATTTTAATTGAAGGCACGCGTATTCCGCGCGCGGGAAAAGGATTAAAAGCAAGACGCGTCATTAACTCGAGCAATTTATAAGTAAAACGCCACGCTTGAAGCTGCAACTGTAAACGCTGAAAAAAAAAGAAAAAAGTTTTCAAGAGTAATTCCTTTGCTCTGCAGCTGCGATTCCGTCGATGAAAGGAAAGTACAGGAAGTGGACCGCAATCGCCCGAACGCTTTTAATAGGTGCCAGGTTCAATGCCAATAATTTCATAATCCTCCGCGGCTAATTAACTATGCCCCGTGTTATTTCCGTGAAGGTAACAACGTAGAAAATGTATTTAATAAAATAAAACGTAATGAAATCGTTATCCGATCGTTGTTTTAATCTGATACGTTTTTGCTTACCAATATCGAGCGGCGTTTTTAGCGTATATAACGTTATACATCCGTCCGCGCGTCGTTATCAATCTTTTCGTCGATCAAATCAGAGATTATTGTATCCAATGGTATTCCGCTCTTGGTATCTGATATAATCCGAAATCCCTCGTGGTTTCCACCAGCGCAGCATCCGTGCTCGCAGAGAAGCATAATTTCGCCCAGGTGAAAATAATATACATAATAATTCGACATTTGATGAAATGATTTAACACGTTTATTAGGAGACACACGCACGCGCGTCATATCATCTATTTGAAATCCCCTCTTTAATATCCTCTTCAAAACAAACCGCCGGATCGCTTGAGTTTCATTTTCTCGGCTGTTCGTTTTTCTTTCTACGTTTTCCATTGTAAACGCAGTTTTTCTTCCTGATAAAGAGCAGACCGCGAGATAATATTTTACTTGGCCTTTGTCCCTTGTTCTGCCTGTGCCGTGCGGTTCGCGGTTCCTCTTTGTAGTCATTACCCACCTCGCGAAAATTATTAATGAAGTCGGGGCTTAACCTCACGCCGCGATTGTTCTAGGCATCATCTACGCGTGATAGCGCGCGTTTTCATTCTCATTGTTTCCTTTTGGTGCGTGACTGCGAAGTACACGTGAGAACTGCTTAAATCATATAGTACAGAAATCCGTTTTTAAGAGTCGAAACAATACTTGGAAATGCTTTTAAAAAAATTATTTGGTATCTACAACTTTCGGAGTATATTCAAAACTGCGTTCCATTTCCTCTCATGTATCGAAACTTATTTTTTTTTTTCATTAGCGAATCAGGGCTTTCAAATCTATTTCTTTTCAGTAAAAATTTTATTGGTCGCTGTATTTTTTTATAATTTTTCACCTTTCATATTAAATATCTTGAAGCGTTACTTCAAAAATTAAATTAAATCTACTTTGAATCAATTGAAAGATAGGAATGTCTTTCTCTCTCTTTTGAATTTATTTCTTATCTTATACAAGTTAATTCACGAAAATGCATTCATTTTTAAAAAGGAAAGCTTTTTCCCATCTATATTATAGAAACTTTCTCTATCGTTTATGAATCTTTAACATACCCTCAAAGTTTAGACATAAAGTTTTTCAGCGTCTTAGATGTGAGAAGAAAGCTATTAATTATTAGTATCTCGCTGAGAGTTGGCTAAATAAGACGAGAAATTTTGCTTTATTAAAGCCCGCTTTAATGCAGCTAAAAAAACTTTTACAATATGATAAATGTTATTTATATTTCAAGCATTTTTTAAGGCATTACAAATTTACGTCCCGTGATGTATTTCACCGAAACGAAGTATAAAATTTGAAAAGAAAGTGGTCAGTCTATACACTCGGCCGATTGCGTCTGGTATTTTTCGCAAAATCTCCGAGTCTCGATAGAAGGAAAGAGAGAATCCAATTTCCGTCGACACGCTTTTGTTTGGTCCGTAAAACTCGCAAAGTTTTCGGCTGCGCGAAGCCGAGTGCAACCGCGATGACAAGGTTAGCCCGATTAAACGAGTCCGGTTAGTGGCTCGTCTTGGTGAGTTTTATCTATCACCGCCAAGTTTCCTAGGACAGGATTTAATAACACCATAAGTTTCGGTAAAGTGGCTCGGCAACATGGCGGTCGCCGAACTCGCGTGCGAACAATGCGAACATTGATATGCACCGACACCCTAGAAATTAACACAGCGCGCGCGGTTACGATCGCCTCTAAAAGCTTTTAAAACATTTTGCGCATCGATGTAAGGTATAAAGCGAATATCGGCACATACGTTGCGGAAAAAAATTTTCTAGTTTTTTGCATGTTTCAGCGAGATTAAGACGATTCACTAAAAAATCAATTTTTTTAATCAAAAAATAAAAGCGGTTGATTTTCAATTGTGTGAACTCTTATCGCGTAAAATATTCTTTTATTAAAATTCAGTCGCAGGAGAAAATAAGGTTAAAGATTGATGATAAATATCTACTCATAAAATATTAATCATAACATATTTTGTTTTACATATCTGTTAATTTGGTTATCAACTTATTTACACACGTAAATATTATAGTTACCGCGTACTAATCTGCAAACGAATTTTACAGGGAACAAAAATTACAATTATTTTTGATATTAAATATTATACATTATTTAAAAATATTAAATGTACGAGTGGAACTGTTGTACTCGCGCGCATTAAGCACAGAAATATTTATTTTCTACTAATTCCTTTCTTCGAAGTCTGCTTAACTTTTCGTATTTTTCTCATCAAACAACTTGACTGATTCTATTTCGCGAAGACATCTGCGTACACGGGAGAACTTTCTGGCGTAATGATTTCAAACCGAATCCATAATCATAAGCCACGTTAACGAACCGTGAGGCGTCGTAATTCCGTGTCATAAGTCAGGTAATTAGCCTGCGACAAGATTAGGGGGTAATATATAATCGTCTCGTTCTGTCGTTACGACGGTAATGTCTAAACTTCTTTAGAATCCGGGGGTTCCGTCTTGTGAAAAATGTAAATGTCTTGGATGTCCCCTTATGTACTTTACGTCCGCTGACTTGCTCTCGAGAAATAAGAAAAAACTGAAATTGTCTGCAAATTGTACCGGCTGCAATATGAATATTGCATGTTACGAGAGGGAGGATACCGATGGCAAAGTCGACTCCACGTCCGCGTTCCGCGCTTCATTTAATTCGCGATGCCTTTCGCCAATCTTCCTCAACGGTGGATAGGACGGTACGAAGTCGAAGTGCCAATTGTCGGAAATTGGCGAAGATTACTAGGCCAATCTGAAAATCCCGTTCCACTAGCTTTTGACTCCGCGCCCCATCATCATTGCGACAAAACAGACTGCAGGCACTTTTTAATTAAAACTTGCATTATTATTCGAAAACTCGAGCGAGCCTTTCCGAAATAACAAATATTTCCGAAAGATACCGTTCTCCACTCTCACGAAATTTCGCGTTGATGCTGCAGATATCAAACCGACGTTAGAAAAGTCGTTACTTCTATGCAATACATATATAGAATGATCCAACGAAACAGAAAAAAGATCGGATTACACAAAGCTAGATAAGAGGGGGGGAAAAAAAGCAGACGATGACGGTGCAGAGAAACGAAAGAAGACTAAGAAAGGCGAATAAGGTGAAGGAAGTTCTAGAAAGGAACAGTCTAATAATTTCTACGGTTCAATCGTAACGGAAAGAGAGCCCGTTCCCCGGGGTGGTCTGAAAGAAATATGTATTGGGATATCTCGAGTGCCTCGCTCTTGTCGCGCGCGTTACGAATATAGCGATACTATCCCGACGAGGAAACGCCTGTCTCATGTACAGCGTATATGACGCCCGTATACGTACGCCGTATATTTACTGGAGCGCGGTGTACCCTGACGCGTGTAAAGTATTTGCGAGAAAATGCAGGCCGAAAATTTTACGTCCTCCGCTGCATGTTTGTACCTGGAGAGGGCTTTGCTACACCGCCACGTAAGTGTGCGTAATATGCGTAAACTCGGTTGTGACGCTCGAAAGACTTTTGAGGACTGCGAACTGCATTCATTATTAAGTCGATTATTTATTCATGACTTTATTTTTATCTTTACAACATTCAAAACGTACAAAGAAGATGTGCTTACTAAAAAAATATGTTTTTATTATATTACACAATTATATAATCTTTCCAACAAATATTTTTTATTTTTTATATTTTTATTCTGACAAAAGTGCCATGATAAAAACATAGATTTCAATTTTAATCAGACTTGCGATGCAGAAAAGAAATGTCGAGTGAAAATAGTTTAAGATAAAAATATTGTTGAGCGAGTTAACGCGTTTCTGTATCTCTATCCTTTTACTGAAAACATTAAGTCGCTGTTAATAGATATACGTTATTTGCTCAATTTTCTTGAAAAGAGCCATGAGATGTCTTACACACACATATATATATATATAGAGCTTTCATTATAAACTCCGCGAAAAGGGGATTTAATATGTCTCGGTTGATCTCTCTTGATATAATCCTTGCACCGTTACCAGTACGTTGCACCTATCACATCGGCACGGTCGTCTTTAGACACTTTATTTCGCGAAATAACGTCCTTATAGACATTAATCAATTTACGTAAATCCGTCGTATTGAAATTCTAGGTGATCCTAATGGCGAGGTAATACGTGATTTCTAAACAGATATCGGAGTAAATGCTAGATATAATTAAACGAGCAAATATCGCGGTTATCTTTGGCCAGTGATCGATTTCCGATCTTGGATTTAGGGTTCGCCACCCGGCTATCCGACGAGAGAACGGCCCCTTCCCGGCAAATACTCGTCGCTCGATCACGTCCGCTCGTGCACATATTGGTAGTAGGATATTGCCATTGAACGATCGATCGTGGATTATGCGAACGATTCATCAAGAAGCGCACACTCACGCACCAATAGTGAATGAACTACCCAGGTTAAAGTTACGTGCTTACGGGGATGTGATAGTCCACGAGCGCACAGTTTGTCGTCTCCGTTATTTCCATTACTTTTCACCGAATTACGGGTTTTACTGTTAAATGCAAGCAAGGTGGATTATCATGTCGAATCTGCTTCGGCGAATTAAAAAAAAACCGACTGCTGCTTCCCGCGAGATTACATAATTGATTTTTCTCTGGATTGCGCCAGCCGGCTCTCGCTGCTATGCTAACTGCGAAAACCTTCAACGTAAATTACAAAATTCGATTCAAACGCAAGACTGGAAATCATGTGAAATTTTTTCGTTAAATTGCAAAAATTTTTTTTCTGCATTTTTTTTCTACGAATACGTAGAAATAAATGATTCTTTAAGATATTGAAATATTCACGTACTTTTAAATATTATACTTCGCAGAAGTTACTTTCTACAGTTTGCACAATTTTTAACAACCGTTGCATTAATTTCGAAACTGTTCCTGTGAATGAAAATACTATTTCTTCGGGATTACTATGAGATTTATTTAATGTTAATTTTCATGTTATTCCTTGGATGTTGACTTGAGCTCCTTAACCGGCCATCTTGATGCGATTATTTATTGACATACAGTTAGACTGTTCGTTGCTTGACGAGATAATGGTTGGAAGTATTGCAAATTGAATATTGCAATTGTAAGACAACGATTGAATTTGTTCGCTGTTGGGAGATTCGTTTGTGTTAACGATATTGAAACTTAAATCCATCTGCATTTTGTCCTTGGCATCCGAAGATTTAGCATGCAAAGATTCAGTATCCGGTATATTGTATAACATTTGCAGGGTCGGTCTTTTGCTAGCTGGAACGTTATGCAAGGAGTTGAGTTTTCTTTTCAATATCTTCACTTTTTACATCAGATAATTTATGCGTTCTCTCGTCATGCGATATTGATCGAGTTTTATCATGTCGCGGATTATCTACTTTGACTACGCTGTCCGCATGGAATACTCTGACAGACGAATGAGATTCAATAGCATCGGATGTCAAAAAATATATTATGTCACTCGTTTCCCTCATCATTTTCTTTTTACCAAATTTTGCCAAATTCTCATTTACTAACCACTCGTTTATAATTTGTGAATCTTTTTCTTTACTCGTATCGGTCAAAATGACCATCATAGAATTGTGCTGTAAAAATAATCAGATAAATAATTTATAACAATTTTCCAATTCTATAATATTAAATTATGTTAGAGATTTAAAAGATTAGTAGTAATTAAAAAATAATTAGTAATTAATAAGTAATTAGTAAGTAATTTTCAACTGTTTCTTTAAAATCGAAAATTGCAATAAAAATTAATACAAATATCATGTACAGAAATAATTATAAAATATATAATTCAGAATTAAGAATAACAATATCTTGGATAATATAACTTTTAGAAATAAAGAAAATTATCTTACCATAGGATCAATAGTAATTATAGTTGCACGTAGAAGTGTGTTAGCAATCTTGTCGATGAATCGCTCGGTTACTATCTTCTTCCAGCGATTTGATCCATAATTTGGTTTAACGTTATATAAACTACAAGGGATTGCTTGAGCGGGTAAGGAAGAAAACTTCTTGTTCAAATAATAAATATCTCCAGGTGCACATGTCATCGAAGTGGCATAATCATATAATGATACCTGTTTGGGAAAATAATTAGTACATATTAAAATATAATTTCTACAAATTAATAAAATTATTTACCAGAAATTTATCATTTTGTTACTTGTTGCAATTTATATTACATTCATATTAACCTTTATTCTAAAACCTGGCTTTACACTCTTAATGATGGCTCGATGCCATTTATCCATGAAAACGCATGCACAATTCATGTTTTCTTTCAAGTCGGTTTTTGGAATATTATATGTACTTTTATTACGCTCATAGAAATCGCTGAAAATAAGATAATTTTGATTCAGATTTTAGTATTGATAAAAAAATGTGCAAAGGTTGGTTGATTTATGTACTTATTGTAATTCATCCATCATTTAATAAAAAATGTTCTTATTTTCTCGGAGATGTATGCAGAAACAGCTTAAATTTAACACTTCTACAACATATACCTCTAAGAATTTCGTGTTTAAGTCAGTTACCGATATTTTTCCAACACTGTCGTTATAATTCATTACATCGTTGCGAGCAAAATTCTTGATTATTGTAGGAGACTGTAAAATGACAAAGATCATTATAACTGAGTTGAATTATTACATTATATTATAAATAGTAAATATCTTTCCATTATAGCATCCATTATAATAATCAACAAGAAAAATAATTATTTAACTAATAAATAATAATATATAAAAAAGACACAAAGAAACTACTCTATAGATGTATTTTTATATATTATAAAAATTGTTATTTTTGAATTTAACCTTGTACTTAATAATGTAATAAAAGGATTTCTATTAGTAATAAAAATTAGACACTAAAAAAAATTAATGCTTCACTTTTACTTTGTCATAGATCTTGACAGTAATATTCTGAGAAAATATTAAAAGTTGTGGAATTATTATTATCGTTAATTATCGTTAAAAATTTACAACATAATCCACAAGGAAAAATATTTTTTCAGCAAATTCTTGAGTTAATTCTAAAAAGAAAATATCATTAGTGAAGCAAATATACATTAGTGCATTATTACATACAACATTTGAAGGGATCAGTGCAGTATTGTCATCATCATTACACGCTTGCATTATTTTATGCTCGTCATGTCGGTTATGCGACATGTCAGTTTGTTTACAATTCGTAGATTGTGCGTGACTTGTTGCAAACTCGCTTGTTTCTGCATGCCTTTGGTTTCTGATGGATATTTTCGATTCAGCTGGATATTTCGAATTCTGGCATTCTACCAACGATCTCATCTGTTCCTTTTTTTCTGATGTTCTGCGTATATAGTAATCGATATAGTACGTATATAATCGAAATTCTGCGTATATAGTGAAATGCTCCGGCATACTTTGGAGAAATTCCATCAAGTTGGTAAAACCAAACTGGGAATATGGTATACATTCCTTCTCCAAATCATAATACTCTTTATCAAGATCGGAAACAGATGTAGCATCTTTCCGAGAGTTCAGTAACGATAGCAAAATCTTCCGAACCTCGTCAAGTTTCATCTGGTTCTGCGACATCTTAGAAATCTGTAATTTATAAAAAAAACTTCTTTACAATCATTTCTTATAGTAAAATTAAAACTAATATTTTAGAGAAAGTGTGTAGCGCAAATTATCAATTGTGTAAAAAGGGCAAAAAACAAGGACTATATAATTTCTTAGATCTCTTATTGTTTTACAATTATATATAGCAAACTTTTATAATCTACCCATATATTGCAGCAAAAGAAATTAATTTAATTTTTATTTGTACGGAGATTTCTCGAATTTTAACCTGGCAATGTTTCTCCTCATGAAATTGAACGCACACGTGCTAGTCTCCTCTTTCGTGGCTGCCGGTCGAATGCCGCGTGTTACCCTCGTGTTCGCTAATCGCTTCTATCTGAAGAACGGCATATGGCGCTAAAGGACCCCGCACTTTCCTTATGGAAGATTTTCGGCCAAATCGGCTGAAGCTGCGCTATGTTGTAGTTCTCGATATGTAAATTAAAAGTATCAATGGGCACAAGGTCCAGAAATGAACTATTTTCGAGAGAATGATCATCAAAGTGTGCAAATGTGTTAAGCCTTGTGTCTACGATGCTAGAACTTGGTTCAAGATCTCGGTCCGAGAACCGTGTAGCCAATAAAATAGTCACTTTTCCGTAAAAGCTGCATTTTAATTGGCTACAAATTTCTCGCACCGAGATCTTGGACCAAGTTCTAGCATCGTGGACACAAGGCTTTATACATATTTCGATTCGACTGTCCGTAACCAAATCGAATAACGCGATTGATTGAAATCTTACTGTTACGTCTTCAGGCCGCAGCACATAGAAAAACTTAAGTCATAAGACTTAAGATTTAAGAATTTCATCCATACGGAATTTCCGGCGTCGCTTAAAGGCCATTTCTACAATTGCGTAAATGTAGTTGTAAATATAAAAAGCTGTAAGAATTTGACCAATCATAATCGATTATTCTTCGATCGTAAGAAGAATATTCGACTATGATTGATCATTTTCTTACAGCCTTACAATTACAATTGATTTATATCGTTGATTAATTAATAATGCACGTCGTCGGTACTGTTAAGGGTAGCGAGGATAACGGACTAATAAAAAGAAGAATACGGTATTGATTCAGGTGATTGAATCGTAGCTTACACGTTATAGCTTAATAATAAATGTTTTGTGTAAATATTCTTCCTTTCGCTACAAATCGATCGTTAGCTACATTTAGGTATCTCTTTCTTCGATACAACTCAATTACCGTGCCTGTATCGAGCCGCAAGGGAAACACGATATTTGCACGGCGAAGCACAAGCCTCGCGTCCTTCCGCGAACCAATTTCACCGTTCATTTCGGGAACGCCTTTTGTATTTCGTAACATTTCCGCCTGCTGTAAAACATGATGCAACGCCATTATACATATGCTGAACGTTCCACGCTGCTGCTGCCGTCGCCGCAGCTATACCCGGTGAAAACAAACGATTTCGGCTAAGTAACTTTCCGTCCCTTTCGCAATTATCTCTTTCGTCGGACGTGGCTTCACGCGCGCGCGCGCGCGCGCGCCCGCCACGTGTACATGTACATGTGCAGCTTTGTATGCAAATAACGAGTGCACCGGCTGGCAGCAGCTCACGCCGCGCGGAACAGAGACGCCAACTGCGGAGCGACAGGTCGGTTGGTCGGTCGGTCGGTCGGTCGGTTGGATGCTCGCGAGCATTCCCCTGAAATTGAAGGGTCGTGGACTCGCGACGGACTGTTTTCCCGTCGGCTAAAATTAAAACTAGGTTGCATCGTTTGAATACAATACGCCCGGACAAACAGCCCCTTCTGTCTCCCTCCCTTCGTCGAGCGTGGTTAATTAATTTCCCTTGTCGCGCTTCGCGCTCGATCGCGTCCTTTAAAGTCATGTTCTAACCCGACACGGCACGCTGCCACTGCGGTACGTTTTCGTCGCGGGTGCGGGACCGTTCCGTACGTTCGCGCTCGCTCGCTCACGGAAAATTCAATAAAGCGTTCGGGAAAAGGCGGTATCCTTCCTCGGTCCTAGATATAGTGATAGCCTGACATATCGTCGGTTTCTAACGCTCGACGACGACAGCTCTTTCCAATCTCACGGATAAAATTCTCTTTCCAGAATTTTCGAGCGGCCGGGGAAAATAAACGAAAAGAAAATGGTTGGCGCTCGCGCGATAGAGTAGTAATAATAACAAAAACCTAATATATACGCGCGAGACGTAATTTCTATACGTGCGAGATGGCCTCGGTGAGAGTATCGGTATTTCGCGCTCTAGAGTTAATTTAGCGGGGTATAGTAAATCATAGAGATTTTTAAGGCGCGCGTAACTGTGGTTCGCGCTCGTGGTAGTTTGTACACGGCAAAGAAGGAGAGCACCTGCCACTGACGTTTGGCTAAGACTTACGGTCAGGAAATACCGAGAGTCTGTCTAATTTAAATTGCATCCGCCGGCGCATAGACACGGGCGCCGCCGAGTATTCGTGCACGCAAACGAACCCGGGGTGCTTTGTGTGGCACGGGTATATGTAGCTGTGAACGTACTAGACGATAGAGGGAGAGGTCTCTCCCATGGGACCTGGTATGCTCCATTTAATACGTAAACCATTACATCGCATCCCACCATCTCTAGCCCGAGATTTTGCTATCGGGTGATCGAGCAAGAAATCACGCTTTGAGGAAGCAAGCGTGATAATCGAATAGCTTTTTTGTCGTAATCGCCTATCAAGAATACGCGCAAGCATTACACATGCACCGTGTGTCGATCGTTATCATGATGTATAAGGTGAGAAAATGATATAGAGATACTAGAGCGTGAAATATTAAATCGACGCACAAATTTGCTCAGATAATATGGAAATTAATTGTAGATAAAGTTTGGCTTTACGAGCTAGGAGTTTATCTTTACTGACGTGATAATTAAAAATCAGGTAATATTGTAAAATTTCAATCGCTCGTATACACCATGTTGATAAATTTATCGAATTAATTTCATTACAAATCATTTTTTTTTAACGTATTCATATTAATGAAAGTCCCGAATATTACGAAGGCGCCAAGTGCATTAATTTGCACCAGTCTGGAAGAATTTTTATGCCGCTGATAACAAACCATCTTCGTGTCCGAAGTGTTCCAGAATGTTAAACGAAGATGTGAAATATGCCGCACACGTAAATTTTACATTCGCGCCATATTATTCCGGTCGGAAAAATAATTAACAATGCTAATTTGGATTTGTGTTCGAGATACCGCTGTCGAGCGGAGCAGTATCAGTTTTAACCTAATTCATCTTACCCACGAGGAATAAAACGTAACGTTAAAAGCTACGGTGTGCCAGGATAATACGTTGATTCCCATTTATACGGATTTGCATGCGCTGGCCATGCCTGGCGTATGACGGACGGACACGAACGTTCCTCGAATAAGGACTAACGAGCAATTTTCTTGGCGCCACGGGCCCGGCTTTGCAGGAAGAAACGAACGGTGCCGGAAGTCCGTAGTCCGTTAAACAAAGAATATTTCGCCATCGGGTCGATACTTTGTCAAATTACTTTATCAAAGATATTTCAACGACCTACGCGACGTATGACGTGTATTAACGAGAGACGCCTTATGCGATAGAAAAAGCGCGATGGCAGGGGCGTAGCGGGTTGGCGGGTGAGGCCACGCTTAAAGTAAGCACTTATAAAAATACGAGTATGCCCCACTTGTTTAATGCAAAGGGAGGGTAGCTACTTTATTCGCCGCAACTACGTTTTTTGTCACGTTGTATGGGGGCAACTGAATTATCTTTGACGCGTGCACGACGGAGCGTCGGGGCGACTACGTGCTGATTTATTTATTACGATATTGTTTAATCCACAACCTCGCCGAGAATCGAACTTCACGTCAGATTAAAAGAGGCTTGACAAAATCGCAGGATTCGCATTGTATAGCATTTCCTTCATTGCGGTTGACGCGACACCCGGTATGTGGTCGATCAATAATTCCACTCTCCTGCTCATGCCGGCTCTTAGGACAACGGGCCCGAGGCCCTTGAACCTTAAATAGTACATTAACAAATAAAATTAACGGTGTGTCGTCCGCAGTCGACCGCGGTCGCGCGATTAAACCGTGCCGCGTTTTCGAACATATCTTTTCGGCAACCGGAACTAAAACGGACCGCCCAGTCTCGAGAGATGTTGAAGCTGTGTGTGATACGTGTGATTTAAAAAGATATAAAGAAAAATGCACACTATTTAAACGCAATGCTATAACGTTGTTCTCGAGCGGCTTTCACATAATTTGCAACAATATTAAAGATCCACAACTTAGTTTATGTACAATGAACGGTTTCGAACTAACTATGGAAATCGAAACCAGCTACTCTCGCCTTCGCTTAGAAAAATAAACGAAGCGGTTTCGTAGCTTTTCAAACCAATAGTCCGACAATCGTATAAAATGTCGTCTACAGGGAAAGAAAGACGAGGGTCGGTAGGAGTAGCAGGAGGGAGGACATTGTCAAGATAACCGGAGTGCACTTTCATGCATAGCTGTTTTATGAGATGGGTGAAATGCAATAGTGCGTGCAATAAAATACAATACGACAAACTTTGTCAACGACTCGAAATACGGCGCAGTTTCCTACGGCCGAGTGACCGAGGACGACGAGTGAAGTATCCAATCCGCGCGTATTTGTTCTGGATATTCTTTCGCTTGTCTCGCCTTTTGAAATTCTTCGCCCGTGCACTTTCAAGTGCAGACTGAGACGTGCTGAAAAATTTACGCAATTGTCGCTTCTCATCCGGCAAAGTGAAATTTTCATGTTAAATGCAGGATATTTAGGATTTTAAGATATTTCCACGAAATGGAATAACTTTAACCAAACTCTGTTATCTTTTTTTTTTAAAGGTTTCACATAAGATTAACTAGAGTTGTGTATGGTGAAGGTATCTATCGCGCTCCGCAACGTAAAATCGCTTATTCGCGTTGGCGTCGATTCAGCGAACGAGATTTCTCATCGTCAAACATTCTTGCGGAGTTGCTCGAAATTTGCGAACGTCACGACGATTGAGAAAAATCGCGAGACGTCTTTCTCCGTTTTGCGCGATTCCCGACACGAAGAGAGCCGCATGCTCGCGCGCAGAGTGAGCTCGCGAGCAATAAACTCGGGCAAAACATGTACGCATATACCTGCAAAAGCAGCCGGTACGAGGGACGGAAGGGACGAGGAGAGGCAGAACGAGGACGAAGAGAATGGAAGAGAGGAGAAGGTATTTCGCGTTAGTGGAATACGTACGTGCATCGCACGTAGGAGTAGCGCGGGCGCCACTACATTGAATATAAATAAGCTGAATTTGTTAGATTACAAAGCTGGAACGCCAGAGCGTCGTCGTCGTTGTTGCCGCCATCGTCGTCGTCGTCGTCGTCGTCGTCGTCGTCGTCAACGACGACACTAGGACGTGGAGATGCGGGAAAGTCGGGAAGCTTGCAGCAGGAAGCTGCACTGGGAAGGAAGAAAGGGCCCGAACGGTTGGCTGACTCGGCCTCGCTCGCTCGAGCCTTCAGGGCTTTGTATACTTTCTCGACGCTTTGTACGTGTCGCGAGGTGGGTGGGTCTGATCGCTTTAAACCGAGAAGGGGTTTCTCTTGCGTGCCGCGGCACTTCCGCATTCGTAGGGCGTGTGCACCCGCCGCGGCGGGTACAGGAACGGAGAATATTGCCAAGTGTTCCTTCCTCTCGGTTCTCTTCGTTTCCTTCATTCATTCGTTCGTGCTCGTGCGCGTGAGGATCCTTCCTTCCTTCCTCCGTCGCGCTGAATTGGCGGCCCCCCTCTGGCATCTCGTCGCCTTCCACCATTTCTTTTCGTCATGAGAATGTGCAGGTTACTATTGCCGCGTCTGTGTATGCTGCAAATCGCATGGTTGTCGTGCCAGCCAGAAGCGAAAGGATCGAAAAGTTATGGTACCGCGCGAGTGTAGGGAAACGTAAAAAGTGTTTCGGCACAACGCAAATATGCCGAAATATACTTTCGCCATGCACATCTCTTTCGCACGAAGTGCGAGTGTTTTGGTTTCTCTTGCAAATTTACAGTAAATATACGAGGCAGGAGATAGCGATGCCTCGGGTCGAGAATTTCAGGAAATATTAGAAAGCCGCGTTGGACGCATCTAGAGCAGAATCCGTAGTAATATACAGAATGGAAGTTGCGTTTGCCGGAATTTTTAAATGTAGATGATATTTCGGATGAGATTATTTTTTAATAAAATATTAGAATTAATTCGATAAATGTGTATAAGTATATCTGATAAATCAATCAGATGAATAAAATCAACTGAAAAAATTAAATAAAAAGGGGGAAATGAAACTCGCTTGGCAAACATGTAAAAATGAAAAAAAAAAGCGTACATGGGATCCACCGTAATTCCGTAATATCCAGGTAGATCGAATTTCGTGTTGTTTTGGCTCGTAATTCGCGGTCGTATAGAGCCTGATGTCGCGGTTAAACGAAGCAAGAGTTCCCGACGGAGAAGGGCCGGGAGTAACAGGACGAGGACAAGGACGAGGACGCGGAAAAGGATGAGAGAAAGAGAGACGACGGTGGAACGGGAATGGAAATAAAGAAAAATCCAACGATCATTTTGCCCGCTAAAAATGCGACCACCTACGTCGAAGATGGGACGGGTACACTCGAGCCGGAGGGCTAAGAGAAAATATATAGAATCGAGGTCCCTCGGGTATCCCGTGATATAAAAGGAGACAAAATACACACAACCCGCAGGCATACGAGATATGGGTCTCGTGGAGGAATGAAAACGAGATTTCCCTCCGCGCCGCGTGCAGAATCGCCGCGCCTCCGCCCGTCCGTTTTCTTTCTTTTATTTTTCTTAAGAATGTTGCTTTCCTTTTGCTACGCGTCCCGTTCTCTCTCGTAGTTTTCCTTCCCGACCAATCGTGACCATTCGTTCCCGTACCCGCAACGATACGGACTTAGGCGCTTCAAAGCTTTCGGCCTTATTAACGGATAGAGAAAAAGAGAAAGAAGCGGAATCGGCTGACGCGACGACTTTGTTATGTGTTCAGCGAATCTGTAGGATTCCGCCTTGACTTTACCCCGTGACGTGTTTCGCAGATAATTGTCTCAATTTGTCAGGCTCTAATAATGATAGGAGAACGCTGGGCGGAGAAATGTATCGATAGATTTTTTTCCTTCTTCCCCACATTGCGTCAAACGCGGCACAATATGACTATACGTTTTACTTGCGTTTATATTTTCCGACTTTATTGCACGGCATCGTGGTTTCCGTCGAGGAACTGGATGTTCGCAACTGTCTTATCGCTCCATATTCTCTCCCCTTTTTACCTTTCTCCTGTCGAGCGATGTACTTTGTTCTCGAATACGTACGAGATGAGATCCCAAGCGAGTTACGCGAGAAAGTTTGTCGATAAAAATTCCATCGAGAGCTTCGCTAGTCGCTTTGATTTTTGAGATTTAACAGCGCGGATTCGTTCTGCGACACAGAACGAAGTTGCGATCGAATCATCATGCATATACACACGCACATGGCTGGTATATTCTGAAAAATTTATTATTCGCATATAAAAAGCATCATTAAGAACTTATCAGACGGGGTTATGCGTGAATAAAAATTGTCGGTTTATCATACATTCGTATTTAGGGTTTAATGGATTTAACCGGATATCAACTTGAAATTAAAGCTGGCGAGAATGGCATTTTGCAAAATAGAAATTTAAATAAGCACTGTTGATATAATTGAGATGTTTACAAAATAGTTATTTCTTTCTTTTAATTCCCTCTTCAAAAATATATTTCCTCTCCGTCAGTTTTATCGACATATTTTTTTCTTAAGATAGAAAATAATTTCTAACATAACGAAAGCAACTCCTTTAACGAAAGCAACTCGAGATTATTCGCATTACCAATCGGAGATAAATATGATATTTAAGATATTTGTGCTTTTTTTTCGAAAACGTGATCATTATAGGCGAAGTGAACGAATGCAAAAGCAGCTAGAACAAGAAGCATGAGAGAAATAGGTAAATATTACTCTTAGGAATTTTACTTCCTCGCACCATATTTCAGTTTCTGTATCTATTATCTGTTTTCACATAACTATCTTTGCTTGAAATAACTGGAAAGATCTGATATATTATTAGAGACAATAAGAAATTATTTGAAATTAATTACGCTACTATATATGTCTTTATTATGTATGTCTTAGAAATTGTATGTCCTTATTCTCGGTAGAAAATTGGAGGGAGAGGGATTTCGCTTTATAAAATATAATGCATGGATTTTTTGAATATTAATATTATGAATATTAATTATATTGTATTTCATGTTATTATAAATGAAATTACAGTAATATAATAATACACATATGATACGTAATATGATCAAACAGTAAAATTGGGAATAGTAGATTAAGATACGGCTAACAAGATAACGGATAAATTAATTTACATTTTGGATCGTGGAAATTAATTCGGCCAGACGTGAACATGTTACTACTTTTGATATTAAATCTAGCGATCACATTATATATGCTCCAGATAGACTGTCGTGTGTTACGGCGTTCTCTTGATGTTAATTCAAAACTAAAATTCTGATTTCCGTTTTCAGAGCTAAATTCGCTAGATCCCTCTTCCTTCCTGTCTGCACCGCCGGTCTTACCGATGAATCTCTCGTAGCTCGTCTAGGTACAGCATGAACCGCATCGATGACACACCGGTGACGCGTCGGTGTACACATACATATATAACATATATGTACATATATATATATATATATATATATATATATATATATATATATATATATACACACACATAGTAGAACATGTATCTCTAGATAGAGCAAAGCGCATCCGTATTACGTGGGGTCGATCGGGCTAGACATGTACCTGGTACAGAGAGGAGAATACATACACACAGACACACGTGTTTCCGTGCGGGTGGCTCGTAGATTCGCGGGTAGGTGAGTATATCGTTTGGGACGTGCCTGGATTAACGAATGAGTAATAACCGGCAATGGTAGCTGTATAGCGGTGCTCGCCTGTGCAAGCGGCGCCCCGCGCGAAACTTTACTAGCCCGCACCAACGAAAGCGCCAGATACCGTGGGAGCGCCGTGCGGAAGCCTTCTCCCGCCCGCTTGTCATGTCGCGGCAATTAATATGCGGATTACAAGATATCGTTTAAACGACGCCGCGAGATCGCGCGCGATTGGGTAAACCGGGTCGAGACCGGGCCCCGCCGATCTATTCCCGTCTTCTCTGGGTCACCAGACAGGTGTCTTGACGGTATGTAGACGATCCTCGACATTTTCCGCTTCTCCGTCTTCCGTTTCTCCGCGGATGTAGAACGCGCGTCCGTAGGTGCCTCTATATCCGTGTCACGTCGCCTTGTTATGGATTTCGATAAACGATAACGTTGGGAGATTCGCCCCCGTAACCTATCTCGAACGTTAAAATGTAGATCCCGGGGAATACGAGAAAAACGAGGAGATGGCAGTGCAGATACCGTAATCGCGTGAAAGCGTCACGACGCTCTTCAAATAAATTTCAGATTTATGAACAAGAGCGCGAATTAACCCATCGGTTTTATTAACTGGTCTTTGCTTTTACGCAGAGTATTTTTATTTTTTTGTTAAAAGTTTTCTTCGTGACAGCTACAATCGTTCATTTCTCAAGTCGAAAAAATAAAAATAAATTTTGTGCTGGCATTTTTTCGGAGATCTGAGAGGTTCGACAAATTTACGAAAGTTGGATCGTTAGGTGTAGCATCAGAGAATAAGAAAGTGCCGAAAGAAAACCAAGTTTGGGTTCACTTAACTGGATAGCGAGGATCGCGGAGAGGCACGCGATGCTCAATAGCGGATAATAATAAATAGCTCGGGGAAGGTGGGGAGAGAGAGAGAGAGCGACGTGGAACAATGGGGCGGCGGCAAATAATTTCCGAACTCGCAAAGAGCAGCAGCCCCGTTGCCGTGGTGGTCGGATTAAGTTTCACGTAGAACGGCCAAACAGAAAGTGGAAAAAGAGACGGATGGAGGGATGGGGAATGAGCGGCAGGGTGGGGGAGATCGCGAGGGTCCATAGAAAGCGAGAGAAAGGACGAGGTGGAAGATGAGCGAAGGCGGGCATAAATTCAAGCATTTTTCGCGAAGTTTTGGCCCCTGGGACACCGTAATGGCGCGCAGCGAGGCGAGTACGGCCGTTTATGTCTGAATATGAGGCAGGGTTAGAAGATGCAAAGAGCAAGATGAGGAGAACAAGAAAGGAGACGCTACAGGTCAAGGTGTGCCTGGACTTGAGCTTCGGTTGGCATTTCGTTCGGTATTACATTCGGATGCGATAATATTGAAATTGTAATCTCTCCCTCTCTCTCTCTCTTCGTTTGTGTGTCATAAATTTATTCGTTATTACCAGGATTTCGCAATGATTCGCCTGATTGGTAATAGAGACACACGGTCCCGGCGTAATTAAACCGGCGGAGACAAAAGACTAATACGCCGTGCGATCGAAAAGCGCATGGTCGAAGCTTCATTTCTATCAGATTTGAGGTTACTATAAACCCCAAATGTATCGTAATGACGATGGTTTTAGAGATTATAGTGAGGCAATGCATTGATTCCTCGGTAATTAAATAATTATCATTTTTAATAGCAATAACAGGACGGAGAAATTAATGGGGGAATTAATTGGACGACAGCTTTGTACCGTATTTCTTTCAAAAGCCCTTCCGGTAATTCTATATACGCTACGTGCATTTGGAAAAGTAGGAAATGCGTATATATTTGTGCGCGCGCACGCTGTTGCTCTTATAAATAAGTAAGAAAGTAACTCCTGTAATTCCTACCATCTACCTTGACTGCAAAATCCGGAAAAAATAATGTCGCGAGTGCTGCGGCAAATGGCGCAAAGGAGGAACACGTTTGAAAATAATATTCCCTGCAACGGGAAGGATTTCAACCCGAGAATAACATCCTGCGTAATAGTGATCCTGCCGCGAAAACACGGTAACGGACATTGTAATGAGATTGCGTTCAGAGATTTCCGCAAAGGTATTGTCAAAATTTTACCTTAGAGTCTCACATTTCCCTTCCGGTTTTATATGCCGTAAGGCAACACTGTTTTCTGCAAAAACGAATTTTTATTATGCACGACAATGCTTATACCACAAATAAAACATTAAACGTAATATTTATTCTGTTTTCTCTCGTGTTACTATAGAATCGTTCTCACTATAGAATTAAATCGAATAGCAGTTATACGAGTTACTTGCCCATATCGATCTCAATCTACTGACTTAATTCACAGAAAGATAAAGAGTACCAAGCTTTAAGAATGCAAATCAGTTATAAAATTTGCAGAGATATTAAAGCAAACGTTAGAAAAACTTCTTGAATATATGATAAGACAGGGTTTTACGATAAAAACATAACGTCGCTAATGTTTGTTTTTCATTGGGAAACACTCGGCGAAAAATATCGATTCTTTTAATAATTCGCCTGTACGTTGCCCTGACACAGTTATATTACCGAGTTAAAGCTATGATCGCGGTTTACGATCGAGTCGATAAATACTGGATGTAAAAAATAAATTGGCGCCAGCTGCCCGCGCGCGATTATAAAACAACTCGGAGGTGACTTATATATTGGATCTGTGCACTGAAAACTAAACGCAACATATTGTGGTCTCGGGTAAAATGGGCCAAACGTCGAAATAACGAGTTACCTTCTTGAAAAATTCGCTTCCCGTTATTGCATTTAATGAATATTTTTCCTGGCAGATTTGTTTTGCAAAATGACAGAAATAAACAGTTTTACGAACTACTATATAAGTACATAACATGCTGGCGGCTCATCCGCCGCGTACCGTATTTAAAATAATAATGAAATCTTCAACACCGGTGCTAATGCGGCACTAAAATATTAAGCATCGCAATTTGTTGCTTAAAAAATAGAACAGAAGAACGGATGGAAAAACGGTAATATGCAATGGTGAAACGAGAGAAAAAGGGGGAGCAGTTTAAAAACAGTTAAATCGTTCATACAGACACGTTCAGTTATACGAAATCGGTTCGTATAGTCACTGAATAACTGCGTTACAGTCGTTAAAGAAAATACAGTCGTTTGAAACTGTGAATGGACTTTCTAACTTGGATGCAACCAGCGCTTCGGCAATGTTAATATTTATTCTGTATAGCGAACGGAATCCGTGATAGCGAGATAGGGCGCGTCGTGCGCGCGGAGAAAGAGAACAAAATTGGAGGCTCGGCGTATGCGCGCGGCGAAAAGAACGCCGTTGTTTCGCGTCCCCGCCTTTGTCTAAATCGTATCCCGGCGCTGCTTTCATTTTCCGTCGCTCTGATTCCTCCGGGGTA
Organism: Tetramorium bicarinatum; assembly: GCA_928718305.1. Lineage (NCBI taxonomy): Eukaryota > Metazoa > Arthropoda > Insecta > Hymenoptera > Formicidae > Tetramorium > Tetramorium bicarinatum. The sequence continues at coordinate 8,722,929 of OV788319.1, forward strand.
ACGGCTGCGTGACGCGAATCTGAATTCCGGAATGAAATTCGATGTTCTGACGGAACTGCAACGAGCGGTTTCACGCAGATTAACGAAATCAAACCAAGGGTCGACTCGGCCGGCGGTGTTCGAACGTGCATACAAAATGGATATTGCAGTCTATTTTTCTGCTGACCTTTTCGTTGTCGAGCTCAATATTCGATCAACCGGCTTGCGCATGTTGTGTTACAGTCAGTGACACACGCGGAAAAAAATAAAATACTTTAATTAAATCTCTTACATTTTAATTTCGCAGATTTTCATATATCTATATACGTAATACGTAAATACATATAAATTACTTATTATATTGTATATATAATTATGGTTTGTGCAGTAAACGGCAATTATTTTATACCCAGTTTCAAAATGTTTTGTAGAAATGTATGAAAATATTACGAATTATTTTATTTTGTTACTGTATGAAATTATAAAATATCATTAAATATCCAAAACTAACCGTACGTTTATTAATATTTAATATTTAGAACAAAAATTACACGACGCAACATATAAAAGCGATTATACAAACGTTTATTATATATAAATTTCTGCAACTGAGTTTGAAAATTTCCACCGTTTTCCTGCGAATGTATCAGCAAGTGTTCTTCAAGTTTCAAGAATTGAAATACCATTTGTTATAATCGATATTCAAGATGTTTTGTTTCAGAAAACAGATTTACTTGTTCGAACGATTCGATATTCCGCTTGATTTCGATGAATAGAAAGGGTCCGATTATTTACCCGATACTTTTCTTTAACCGTTCTAACCCACACTGTGATTCCCCGAGTGGATTGCTAACAAGAACAACTTGCTGGACGAAGAAACGGATTACAATCCGCGACTACGAAGCCAAGCTAGGTTTTGTATCTGACTCGGGGGAGCTACATACGCGCGGTACCTATGATTTTCTGAAGTGCATGTAAGAAGAAAAGTGGAACAATAAAAACACGGAGTACAATATATGAACGCGGGCGTATGTACAAACGCGAGTGGTGCGAGTGAGAGGGCCGAAAGAGAAAATGCAATCGGGTGTTCTTATTTCCCGCAACGACGTCCCCCCTTCGTAGATAGCTGTGATTGTGTTGCTCGTCAAAGGTAAATGTCTCGAACAGATAAATTCGTCGTGTCAGTTGTGTATAGTAAGAGATAGAGAGAGGGAGAGAGCGGGAGACAGTTGAGGAATATAGATGCATATGTGCGTTTAGATAGTACCGTGAGTCACCAAGAACCGCATAGGCAAATTATACGAACGAATACATCGAGTAAACCGGCTGGCCGGTTTACGAAATGTTCTGTACCTAGTCCCTACCTTCAGGACTTCACCCTCATTCCGTCGCTACGGCTTCCCTGCCTTGCAAGCAGAGACGAGAGAAATTCTGTAGGACGTTCCCTGCTACTTTGCCCGAGGTCATTCCTACGAAGCCGCGGTGGCGTCTTTCGCGCTACGATGAAAGATTTTAATTAATTTGGCGTATACACAAGGAGAATACTTTGATAAGACTCCGTTCTTTTGTCGGAATTATAGAGGAATCTGTCTGTTTCTCTTCTCTCTCTCTCTCTCTCTCTCTCTCTCTTCTCTTTCTCTCTTTCACACTCTTTGACGTTTACTTTAATTTAGCTGAATTTTTAACGGCGATCCTATTAGCTGGTTCTTTTTATGAGTTATTTATGTAAAATAAGTACTTGTTATGTTAAATGATAGCGACGATCAATGAAGTTTTTTCGGTTTTTGTCATTGAAATTTCATCAAAAAGGAATTACTGCGTGCCCATATATGCACGCGAATCCTTTGATTTACCTAATTTCTTTGTCGTTAATTACGAAATTTAATTTCAATATATGCCGCTGCATGTATTAATACATTCCGCAGAAAACATGCGAAAGATTTAAAAAATTGTTGGAACGTGAAATGATAAAGATAATAATTGTTATCGCATCGCTGAAGATGGCTGAGAGCCGAAACATCCGATAATTACCTATATATTTTATTAATTGTTAAAGGTCAATGTAATGTTAATTTACGTACTGTTAATTGCAGTAAACTTTCAAAGTTTTTTTTTACTTGTCACTTGATACTTGAGAGTTCTTTTGATGCTTTGCATTATTCGAAGTGAATCTAATAACACTAGAATTATCATTCACATAAATATATTGACTCGTTATTACTTATGATTATTTAAAAAAAAACAATCTGATGTTGATTAAGGAAATTGCTGCTCTTGCATTTCTTTCAAAGTCCTTTTATTTTTTTATAGCGAGGAAATTTCTATATTTTGGAGAGAATATTATTTTTTATCAAAGAGTCGATGTCTTTCTATTAGTGATTCCCCTCATCGACTAATCAAGAAACCGTGAGCAAGAAATTGACAAGCGCACTGTGGTACACAAAAGCTCCTTACATCACACCAATGATCGCGAATTTGAATATGGCTGGTGCACGAAAAACGACGTCCCTCGCTGAGGACAACGGTGCAAAATTTCATTTATTGTCAAATAAATCACATGCATTCTTTCGCGCTGGTATTATCTGGCCAGGCTAGGCCGAGTTTATTAATGAAAGGCGGGTTTTGACCAAATTAAAACATACTCGCGAGAGTGACCTGGGCGAGCCGAGCCGACAGATATTCATTTCAGAGGGATTTACCGCGCGCTTCGCGGAACTTCGCTGCTAACGTTTTCGCCGGCATTCATGTTGGTTCCGTTGCTTTTCGCGCGGTTTTCGTGCGCCGTGTGTTTCGCTACGGTTCGAAGGAAACGTGGAATTAAAGTGAACGCGACAATGGCCACGATGCGGGACAAGGAAATTATTGGATCGCGCGGGATCACGCGAGGGATGGTGGAGAAAAAAAAACAGAGGAGTGCACACGCATCTACTATGAACGATGTTAAAGAGAGTTTGCCACTGCGGCTAGCCGAATGCCATATTTCGTGTCACTCTTCCCGCTCGCCGCCTCCCCGCTCATCCCACAATCCATCTGTCCATCCATTTTACGAATTTCATCCTTTTCCCTCCCGCGCGATGGCTGATTTATCGCGGAAAGCTCTGTGATCGTCTCTCCGAGCGCAGGACGGTTTTCCGGCGACGGTGTCCTTTCTCTTTTCATGTCGACGAATTATATTCGCGCACGGTCGGCCGAGCGGAACCGCGCGGAACGGCTGCCGTGCGTTACATAGGGCGGGTAAATTGTTTACCGAGGGGATAACGAGAAGAACGATGATGTTTGCAGTGAACGATAGCGGGCCTGACGATAACGAGTTATGTGAAATTTTCATTTTTCCCTATCGCCTGGCTCAACATTGCCGGCGAGTATCGAACCGTGTACATAGAGCGTTAAGAAGCGATCGTTCAATATATTCGGCTCTGATAACTACGGGCGATAACTCCGAAATATAATAATGTAAAATATTAAACGTGATCGCCTTATTAAGTTATAGCATTCGTTATTGAGCTGTTGAGAAATAATCACCGAGAACATATAATTGGATCGCAATCATTCTACTGCGACGCGAGAGGCGCGCGTGGAATACTATTGTAAAATTCTTTCCGTTGCCGAAAACATAAAAAGCATTAATATAACGATATAGAAGCATTCCATTACTGTGTCATTCCATTATCCATGTTATACAAACGCTCGAAATTGCGTGTGTCTGCGCAAAAAGAAATATATTACTGTAAAGAGAAAATCCAATTTCGACATTTTTGGAATAAAGTAAAATGCTCTTTGTAAAATGAGTGATTCGACTGCAAAATATCTGCTTTTATGACTAAATCATGACTGGTATGCCGAATATTTCTCGTGCGCTAGCTTCTTCAATTGGTATAATTTTTCCAAGTAATTAACTCACGACGTTTATTGGGTCAAGAGAAAGAGAGATGGGGAGATAGAAGATCTATCGGAAAGTAGTGCTTCAGATCGGTAGCAGAAGTAGCTTTAACTCCGGCTAGGATTGCCGTTGAAAAGCTCGCGTACTCGTCGTCGTCGTTGTCATTACTCTCATGGTCGCCACCTCGCCGTCTCTTTTCGGGCGACTAGCGGAAAATAAGAGCATTTCAGTTCGCGAACGCAGTCGTAAATGGGACTTGCGAAACAGTTAGGTCCAATGGACTATCCGCACGCTGACGAGGGGGACGTCTTGAGAGATGAAACGAGGACGTTCTTCTCTCTCGAGAGAGAAACGAGCGGAGAAAGAGGAAGAACGCCGGAAGAGAGTTCTCTTCCGAATCCCGTTCGCACGTTTTCGAGTCTTCGCTTCTTTTTTCCTCCCAAGTCTCCTCTTCCTCTCGCTCCGTCGACCCTCGACATTTTCCACTTCGCCTAATACGGCTCGCCTAAGGGGAGGATAACCAGGAAGCCGGTGGAAATCGATGCACTTTCGTTGACCTAATCGACGAATGCTAGCGATCGTCTCTTTTGCTACGTGACCGACCTGTCAATTGTAATCAGGATAGAATCCAAGTGCCCACCCCCTTGGAGGGACTCGTTGAAAGGGAAATCATTGTAAGGGTCCACTCTGTTTCATTTACAAGGAATTTACCATCCCTGATGAAGAGCCACGCGCGAGGGTGTACAACGAGAGGGTAGTGAATAAAATTCCTTCATTTTCCCTCCCGGCCTGTTGAGTATTTGTCGATGTGACAAGCAGCTATCGTCGAGTGTTTTTTTTCCCTTCCCTTTCTTTCCCATCAGCGGCGTTCAGCGCTCAGCTCGACGTATTCTGGCGAACACGCGAAGAAAATCTCGGTACGAGATCTGCAAAATAAATTCTGCAAATTACGCGCGCGCACTTAGCGTCGTGGAAATAAATTCTCGGAAATCACGAGGCGATAGTAATCAAATTGCCGAGTGTCGGCCATCCCCCATGCACGTCGCTCGGCCTCTGCCTCTCTCGTTAGCAATACGAATTGTTAATCCGCCGTGCTGCGAGCGACTAACCAACGATCGGCGGATATATCAGGGGGATATCGCGCAAAACTTGCAAGCGCGCGGTGTGGAGAACCGATGCTATAATTAGCGCGGGTCTACCTTGGTTTCCGCGCTGCCCCCGCTGCTAAAAAGAATTAGAATAGCGCTCGATTAACGCGCCGAGTAACTCGTTTTTCGCGTACAATCACTTTATTTCCGAGAGCGTCCGGGAATGCGGCGATTGATCGGAATCCACGAGTCGTTTCCGCGGCCCGACGAGAATTCCCCAGATTCGTTTTTTGCGGAAAATCTTGCAATCGCGATCGACAGGATACGCCCGAGCGCCCGGAGCGATCGCGCGCGCGCGCGCCCATGCCCGGATGTTTGTCTCGCGAGCGACGAGGTATAATGGAGATGCCTAGAGAAATTGTGTTTCCTCCCAACGCGAAAATGCGGTTATCCTCTATAGTAATCAGAATGCGCCTCGCAATCCACGCATGCAACGCGCACGGCCCTTGGTGCAAATTTCCCTCACAGCGTTTCATTATGACGTAGTATTGTGCTTGATACTGCAACTCGATAAACAGAAGCTCAAAAAGAGATTTGCATTACCTGTGCGATAATAATACTGTCGCAATGTCGCAGTGATAATGGTATATATATAATATAAATGACGTGAACGGAACACAATTTGAAAAGCCGTTATTGCTCCATTTACTATTATTGCTGTCATCGATATTATTCATTGTTACATTGCGCGCGCTTATTAATATTGTATTAACCATCGAGTGTTGCTTTAATAAGTATTGGTTTTATTATCTGCACAGCTTTTTATTTTGACAAGTTGACGGGATAAATGTCACGCAATGCATTTCAGGACTGTTCGAATTATAATAACAGATATTGACAATCGATTCTTCGGGATGTTTCGACGAAATAAGTCGGCCACTTGTCAAAAGCCGTTCTCTCGTACTATCGCGAGAATAAAAGGGGGAAAGCTGAGCGCTCGCTAGATTAAGCAAATAGTCGTTTTACCCGCATTCTTCTTCTAACCGCAGCAATCCTTTCCGCGCGCTCGATTTTCCAACTGTTGCGATACATAGCACTCATTAAATCGTTATCGCAACTACCTTGGGTCGCAACCGTTCCCTCCTTGCCTTTTTTCTAAGATCCATATTCTCCCAAGTCCGAGGAAGGAATTCAATTTTTTTTTTCTTCCGTTTTTCCCCACGTCTCAATATTTCTCCCGTTCCCGCGGTGGCTACAAGGCGCCACCAGACCCGTGGGAATTCAATCCCGAATGGCTTTTTACAAATGTAAATTCCTTATCAAAGTTGGAGTCGGATTACAAATTCGGAAGGAGACGAAGTTTCCGCAGTGTCGACCCTCCCTGCGGAGGATGAGCGATGGGTGAGGGCCAGGGCGGAAGGGGCGTCGAAAGAAGGCAGAGTCGAGTCGGCCCGTTGGTAACCAAAGAACTTATGAGAGCAGAGTCACGAGCGCCGTAGCTACCTGATATGCATAATAGCGTCTGATTCGAAATTTGCATTCGTACCTGGCGAGTCTCTCGCTCACCTAGAAACGTCATTCCGGGTTATGCGGGATCGGAGGCGTATCGAGGAACTGCCTGCGATACGGAGCTTAGGTGCAAATCCTTACTTTGTATTACATGCGATTGAACTGATTTAATGAGCATCCGAAATGAAGCCTATATTATTAATGTTTAACGCGTTAGCGGAAACTCTCGAGAGGTGCTCCATATTCACGGAGAAGTGATAGAAGTGATCACTCGGGCTGCGCTGTATTACGCGACGATATCACGTCGCTTCCTCGCTCTCGTCATGTAAATTATAAATGATAAATATTTCGCAGTCGCTCAAAAGTAACTAAGAATAAAAGTTTCCGTTCGTTCCGTACGTCGATATACGAATTCGTTTTCGGCTTCCGTAGCAGAACGCGAGAGCGTACGGGGTTTGCTCGTACTTCTCGGAAAACTTCTAAGCATTACCGTTAGAATTTTTGCCAAAGTCATAGACTAAACTAATAACACTCTCGGAGAAAAATTGAAATGGCAAGAGAGTACCGGCGCGCGCGATGGAGACTACTCGCCGAGTCTTCGAGGACAGCTGCGGCGAGGGAATCAAAACGTACCAGCGGTGGTTGGGAATTAAAAGTTTGTAAGATTGCCTTATAAATCTCGGACGTAAGTAAAACCATTACAAAATATTTTACTGACTACGAAACTTCGCCAGTTACGGCGTGGGAGGGGAGGGGAGGGGGAGAATGAGGGAGAAAAAAAACTGTTTCGCGGTTTGCTTTGACGGTTCGAAGTTTTATACGACGAAATGAAATCGTAGCCGATAGAATCAGCTCGACTCGAGCGAGTTCTCCCACGTAGTTGGCAAAATTTATCTCGTTAGGATACGGTAGCGTTTCGCTATCTTATGAAATCAACGCGCGAGGCGACGCTATGTTATGATGTGGATAGACTCTGTGGATTCGCGTTATACAGTCGGACGCACTAGAGATTTGGCGTAGCAATTATGCTGGAGGTAGATAACGGCGACCGAGCTCGTATCTGCTGCGGTTATAGCGGTAGAAGGGTAGCGGTAAGTCCGGTAAGAGTCGGCTCTGCCGGCGAATATTAGCGGGCGTCCCTTGCGTAAGAGAAATCAGGCGTGAACTAGAAACAAAATTTTTACGAATTTTTGGAACCATTATCCCCGTGCCGTCGCCGCCGCGCAAATTTACGACTGCAAACGGCGACGTTGCGAAACGAATTCCGGCGCGATTTCGGCGCGCGGCGAAAACGCTCGCGAAAATACTTTATGTTTGCGCGTCGTAAAATTTTTCCTTCCAGTAAACTATCCAGTAAACATATACGAGGCTCGGGGGTAGTGATTCACTTTCGCGTGTTTGCGTAATGTCGCACGATGTCGGCCGTTACCGCATTCGTGCTCGCTCGTTTTTATCTCGCGTTTAAGTGGCTGTGCAGTTTTCGACGCTCTTGCGCCAGTTTTCGACTGTATACGCCCGTTCCATTTGCATCTCGGCACGCCAACGATTCGACGAGCAATAACGTTTCGGGCTTCGAAGCGAAGAACCTCGCTGCTGCAGTATATACATCTTCGAGACGTGCTGGCACTTTCGCCGCGTCTATTTTTGTTGCCCCACCTGGGATCCATTTCCTTCATGCGCCAATTTGGAAATCCTGTTGGAATCGTAAAAGAGAGAAAGACTCGGGCTACATCGATCTCGCAGGATGAATTCTCAAGGCGGCGGAGTCGATGGCTTTTGTCGAGAACGGGTATACTCGTTACTGTGCGCAACCTACTCCACGACGATCTCTCGCGTTTTAGCGAGATGGAAAACGGATTCGCGCCTATATTGTTAAGAGACGCGATCGCGCGTATAGCTATCCAAGTTTATGCAATCAATTAAATCTTTGCAAATTCATTGGGCACGACCGTGCTCTCGCGCGTTAGTTGCCCGATATTTATCGTCACGGATGAAACCGGGATCGATAACGAGCTCGTCGAAAAGTCCTCGGTTACTTCTTTTCCCGATTTCGTTCTCATCGATCTTTCTTCACGGCCCTACCCTTTCCTAACTGTTCTCCGAGTGTTTCGCCAACTTTGCCACTTTTTATTCTCTATTTTCACAGAGCTCAGTTTATCACTGATCGAGCACTGTAGAATACCTTAACGTTGGTATCGCAACAATGAACAGATGGGCGGGAAATAAGAGCGTTACGCGTCATTATACTCGTTGCGTATCCGACATTTCACAAGAATCTTGTCGTCATTGAATCCGCTCTCTTCTTTTATTCGCGTCGACGAAGAAGAACAAGTCCAAGTTTCATGCGTTTCCAACGCGCGTATCGTACGACGCGAGGAACCGTTAAACGTCACGACGAGCAGGCAAAGAGGAAGGAAGAAAAGCTGCTGTAAGGAAGAAAGGCGGAGGAAGAGGCGGTGGTGCGGAAGTTTTCGCAAGATCGTATAAAGGAGGAACTGCTACTCGCGCGCGCGCCGCGCAGGAAGGAAGACCCGCGGATGAGAGAAGGGCGGGAGAAAAGACGGAGAGAAGAAAAGCAGAAAAACAGATTTGGAGAATCCGGCGGACCGTTTCTGTGTACGTGAGTGTGTGTGACGGTGTGTGCGCGCGGCTGTTGCACGTGTGTTACGTGCATTCTGGCAGTGTCTCTCAATCTTTCTTTACTTATGGTACCTCTTTCCTCTCATTTATCTTCGTTTCGTTTATGTTAGTCGGAAAAGAAAGTTTGGATGGCCCACTTAGAAATTTATCGTGGACTCTCTGAGTTCCATCCTTAACGTGCGGCTCTCTCAGAAATATGATGCGGTGCTCCGGATGATTGCGCGATCCATGTTGAGAACCGTCTCGGAGATCGAAGACAGAGACAGAAACTGAGAGAGGGAGAGAGGGAGAGAGAGAAAGAGAGAGAGAGAGAGAGAGAGAGAGAGAGAGAGAGAGAGAGAGAGAGCCGGTCGCGAAAAGGGCCTTAACGTGCACGATGCAGCGTGTGCCTGGCGTAGAAGGCAAAGAGCCGCGGAGAGAAGGTTGTCACGAACTATCTCCGCGATTCACGCACCGAATAATTCAATGAAATCAGGATGTGCGCTCGAGCGTGAAATTGCCCCGTAGCAGAGAAAGAGAGCGAGAGAGAAAGGAGAGAAAGTAGTACAGACCATTGAATGGGCCTGCCGACTTTAGGAGAAAGAGAAAGAGAGAGTAGTCATTCTCTAATCCCGGTTACGGCGACTCCTGGTAATTCCTCGATTCAAAATCCTTAATTGTCCTCGATTCACTTCCTTTTACGACGACGATCCAATTGCTCGTGTTTTCGTGGATACGTTTCGTATGTATGCGCGTCGCGCTATTCATAATTATTAAAAGATGTAGCATCACGATGGAATTAGAAGGAAAGATTACTCCCAGAGCTTTAATCTCGACGAGCATTTGACGTTTCCAGCGAACGTTTTGTCATCGGATAATCGCGACGAATCCGATTCAGTAAAATTCAGTATTTCTTCCAGATAATCCGGTCGAGTTTTGCTGGTTCTTAAATTATCGCTGTAGTTTCTTCTTTCGTCTTTCGCTTGTCAAGAATGAAATAGATACGAAAAGATAGATTGGTAAACGGATACGGAGGAATATTTGTCAAAGTCCTCAAGGTATATCTCGAGATACATCGAGATGTTTCGCGTCCCGACAATATAGGCGCCTGCGGTGTGTTCTTTGTTGTTCAAGTCTTGGGTACTGTGGTTTCGAGCTCGCGTTAGCTTGAGTAAAGGAGGCTACGAGACAGTGTGGAAATGATAGGAAAGTCTGGAAAAGCTCGTGAAGAAGGGTCCTCCTTTCCTTGACTCAGTACGTCCGGCTTTTCACGAGCTTTCGAGAGATCGCCGGACGACCTCCCGCGAGGTTTAATGGATCGAAACTCGCTGAAAGTGAGCTCGCGGAGTAGCACGCGATACCGATATCGGAATACCGTAGAGCGACGGCGGTGCTAAAGTGCAAAAAGACTATAAGGAGCGGCAGAGGTGGGAAAGAAAGAGGAAGACGACGACGACGACAACGACCGCGAACGAGGACGACGGAAGGAGGCTCTCGCAAAGACGAAACAGACAAAGAGAGAGAGAGGGGGGCCGGGGATATAAGCTACCTCCCCTCCGGAGTCGATTTCTGGGCGGCTCCTAACATTTTTCTCATTAAATCGATCGCGGTGACACGCGGATAGACTCGTCTCCTTCTACGCCGTTGACTTCGTTCTTCCTTCCTTCCTTCCTTCCTTTCTTTCTTTCTTTCTTTCCTCGCTCCCGTCGTCTCCTCTGAGGAAATGTACCCGCTTCATTTCTGCGTCGACTCGACAAGGAGGCTGTCGACCGCGTCCTCTCGCGCGCGGTCAACATCCTCCGGAACGAAGTTGGTTTCTTCGTTCGAGCTTCTCGTAATTTACGTAATCCGCGTGCTCCGTGCCTATCCGCGGCCGTCTTCCGCTTTCTCCCGTGCCCCGGTCGTTTTTTTTATCCTTCCCTTCTATCGTATTCAGTCTCACGGAGTGGATGAAAAAGTTTCCATCCCACTCGTCGTCGGTGCCCCCTTCAGAATCCTGCGACCGATCCCATCACGATGAAACGCATGATCGTAAAGCGGCTTTACTCAGCAGCGACTGCTGAACGATTTCGAGTGAGACCTGCCACCGGCTGATGCGATGTATTCTCCGCTAATCGTATTTTTGCGCGTGTGTCAGAAAGTGTTTATCCTAAGAAAACCGAGACGATCTCTTTTTTTATCTCTTCGTTTTCATATCAGATTGGTTCGCAAGTTCATACGTATTTATGCGTAAGCGCGTTTTTCTATCTGAGGTTTCTCTAATATTTATTATATGAGATTTTTCAGGATTCTCTACATATTTGTTGCATCATATTTGTCATATTATCAATTGACAAATTTTTTTTTATTTGTGTTTCGAAAATGGAACGAATTTTATAAAGGCAGTAGTAATAGTCAACGTTAAAATGGCAGTAGTAATAGTCAGCGCTTAGTGCGTCAGACTGAATTATCAGAACGAATTATTTATCATGAATGAGATATTCCGGTATTAATTGGATATATATAATTAATAATTTAAATAAAGATATAAACGAAATATGATTATATAATCACTTAATAAAGTAGTCATTCATAACTTAAATGTTTATATCTGTCTGATATCTTAGAGAGCATAAAATAAATAGAATAAATGAGAGTATTAATTTCAACCTCAAATTGGACTTCATCCAATTTCACTCTGTGAGAAAAAGAGACAGAATTATTTATAGAATATTAATCTTGTATAAATCTTGATTTTTGTCTGCATTATGAAAAGCATAGAAAAAAATCAAGTTAATTAAATTTAGACGTCTATCCAATTAATAATATAAGAAGCACGTTAACTTCGATATGTTTACTTTTCAATTTATTACAGAGAAATAATTTAAATGCTCTTTTTGAGAATCTAGCTAGTTCTCTTAAAATTTTTCAGGGATAACATCGTTTCTTTTTTCATTACTTATGTGTACGGCAGAACTCGCGCACTAACCATTTGCTTCCGCTTTGAATATATTCATAGTTATGGAGGATTCCAATTTTTATAGTAAAATTTAAGTGGAGCATCTTGGATCTTCTCATTGTCGGTCAGTGAACCCTGGTTCGCTTTCGGAAAGTAAGATAACACCCTCACGAGAGAAAGAGGGGAGGGGGAAGAGAGAGAAAGAGAGAGAAAAAGGGTGGAAAAATGCAGACTTTCAATTCGGAAGTAGTGGCAAGTCGATAGAAGGTGGAGACGGTACTTAAGCCCTATTCATCCCCCGCGAGAACTTCATTCGGGAAAAGGAATATTTAACGGAAACGAGACGATTTCAAAAAGGTCCGAACGATTCGGGTCACGGGACTTCGATAGCGGGTTAATGTTATATTACCGAAAGACTCGCCATTCTCAGAGGTCGGAAGCGGAAAAGAGGCCAGCGATGGAGGAAGTGGAAAAGCCAGCTAGATTCGGCCGTAATTTTGGACTCCTTTTACCCTTTCCCGCCTTCAGCCTCTACAGATGCTTCGTCTTTCCGCCGTCGAAGTGAAACTTTCGTTTCCACACCCGGACCATTATCCACAACCGGTTTACATCGGTTACACGGTAAAGATTTAAATTCAAGACGTAAAATTGCATCGATCAAATTTTAATTCCCGTAATGATCGTTCCCCAAACTTGTCCAACTTGTTTCTCATCTTCGTGTCGCACGAATTGTATGTATGTTGTTCCGTATATATCTTATAATTAGCTTTGACGTCGTTCCATCGTGCTACATGGTATCTCTCAGTGAAAAGTGCGTTTTCGGTAAACACAATCTTACCGACGACCTCGTTTCTCGTAGCAATACCCAAGAAACAATTTCGTCTTCCTTAATAAGAAGATATCGACTTGCTTAATTTCCGAAAATAAAATCAACTTACGCTCCTCTTGTCGATGTTACTTATCGATTTTGTTAATTGCGTTCTTTCCAGCATTCTCTTTTCTCGTATCTTATCGAAATTATATCGACGTAGTTTCTATCAACCTGTCTATAGAATGCCAAAATGCGAGAAAACGAAGCAAATCTTTTTATATATATATTTCTCTCGAGCTCTAACATTTTCTTAGGGAAAATGAGACTTTGTAATCAAGAAGGCAATGTGGCATAATCGCACATTGCTGTAGCTTTTTCTGAAGCGCGAATATCCCTATAATGAGAAAGTTCAGCATTCCGGGAAAGACTCGGCCAAAGAAAGTCATCGTATACGTACATATTAAAACGTCGCAAGATGACACCGTTTCGTCGCCATCTCCGCTGCATCTCCGACGTGTAATATGGCGAAATGCACATGGAACGAGCGAATACTCGCGGAGCTGTTACATAAAGAAAGGCGAGAGACAAAGGCCGGCCGCACGCCCTTCGGGTCACCGTTGTTATCGGGGTCTCGAGATAAAGGTTTCATTACGATTGGAAGCTCGCCCGTGATATAGCTTGAACGAATGTTCCATCGGAGTTTTCGAGGCTCTAACGGTGAAAACGTTAACGAAATATATTGCAATACCCTCTCAACGCGTGCCGTTACTCATTCGTAGAAAACTGACGGCTCGGTTTAGAAATACGCGCGAGATACACCTTGGTATATTATTCTTAATGTTCGAATCCCCTGTACATATATCTCGTTTTACGACGGCCGGTACATAATTCAGCGGCGTCGAAAAAGGATGGCAGATATGACGATCCATTAACGGAGTCGGGCGCATTATCGTTTCTTGCACCGTTGTGCATTGTGCGGCGCGGGCGCCGCGCTGGTATGCAATAAAAGATTAATCGAAGGGATTCCCGGACGATAGGAAACGGCTCTATTCTCTACTCCGAACTTTCGCAAAAATAGTAGTGAATACCGGTGTTCCGCTCGAGCTGCTCGCGCGATTCAACTTGTCTCGCGGATTCGAAAGTTTATCGCGCTATATTCTTCAGTGACGCTCGAGCGTGGAGAGCTAACTTCTATTAGCAAGCTATCTTTATTATTTTATCTTTATTCTTTTGACAATGAGTCGTTACTATTGATTACTTATTTTATGTACGAAACGACAATAATGAAGGATGACGAGCGATTCGCTGAATCTCTCGTAAGATTATAAAAGAATTGTGAAATTCCTGAAAGAATTATAACTATAATTGAAAATTTATTATCTGGCAAAATTTCGGAATGAAACGAAGGCTGGAAGTTCGTGTGAGTTTATTTTCCCCAACTTTTGAAGAAAATCAGATCAGATCGCGGATTCCCCTTCGCGCGCGCGCGCGCGCGCGATTGAGAGATTCTAATTTATTTGACTGAGATTGGACTTTATATCTCGAATGAAAAAGTGAATCGATTTTTTTTTCCCTGTAAGCCGGAATGAGTAATCGCGCATCGACGCGATCGGCGCGCAGGTGACACGCTCCACAAATCATCGTGCTTTTCCAAGTCGGGCGGGGCAGGCGGGATCTGGCGGCGTGACCATTCGGAATTGGTACACGCTATCGGCATAACTGCGAACGTCAACAAAAATATTATGAGATTACATATAACGAATATGCGTGCTCCATAATCCACCCGTGCGACCGCGCGTAGCACGTTCGGATGTAAAACAATGTGTTGGCTGCGAAGCATTCGTATATCGCGGTCGGCACTGGTGTGCCTCGAGATTTACGAGAGCCGATCCTTCTAGCCGCCGCGGAATTAAAGCGATACAGGTACACCACCGCCGTGACTTTCAATTTGTTGAGTGGCGAATCTAATTTTCCAACGTAGCCAACGCGCGATCTTCTGGTCGGCGAATTTACTTGCGCGCATACCGCGATGACTAATGTACTTAGTTTAAAAGGATGGCCCGTGCTTCCGCAAATATAGAGAGAATCATCTGCCGGGCTTTCCTCCTCGTCCGGCCATGTTTGGTCCATTCGTCGTAATTATCGCGTTCTTATTAGCATCCTTTGAATATTACATTAGACATATTATTTATTTGAAAGAGTTTTGCGATCTTTATACAGCGATAGCTTGTCGCTCAGTTTGGAAATATATATGTCAATATTTTTTATAAATAGCCCGCTGTCCTCCGGGAGTTTTCTAGGTTTTCGAGCGTAAAATTGATCGAGATGTTTTCCGCAAATCTCCAAAATCGGCGAAGAGACTCCTTTTACACAATCCAATACTTCATTCATTGAACCGTGTCACGGTGTGGATTTATCATCGGTCTTCCGTAGTTTCTACCGATTGCGAGTGTGACCTAAATAATGGTTTCGAGGCGGCGGCTGCGAAGGAAAGAAAGTCGGAAGCTCCGCGAATTTAATCTGCAGATGCGACGTCGTAAATTTAACGAAATTTATTCTACGCTGATGCGCTGCATTTTTCATGGGCATGGGCGAATAAATTCGAGAGTTAGGTCCGGTCCTGCGTTCGGTTTAGATTTCGTGTGAGAACACAACGGCAGCACAGAGGCAACGAAGCGTAGGCGGGCGGAAACGCTCGAAAGAGGCGATAAGGGACCAAGGGACTCGCCCCCTCTTTAATTCATTCCTTTTCGAACGAGCACCGAACTGCACGCACGAGTAAACATCGCGCCGAGTGGTCCCACGGGTGAAAAAGGAATTCTAGCCGGGGCGCAATGTATTTCCCTGCCGTTTTCCGTCGGGCCCGACGAACGCGTTTTAAACGGGCTTTTAAGTCCTCCGCGGAATATTTCTAGCGGTTAAGTCGCCGCCGGCCGTCGGTGTTTTATGCACGCACGTGAAAATGCATTCTCAAGTTCCCGCGCGCCCGCGCCACGTATTTTCCGAAAATATTTATTGCCCGATTAGTCACCGGAGAGAAAATTACGTTCCCGCTCGTACAAGGTAAATATGTCCGATTTGGCCCGGGTAAACACGTTCGAGTTTCACTCGTCCGCGCTGTATTCGTATTCTAGGTACGGTTTCCTCTACCGCAGTAACTTCCTGTTACGGGTTAATGGTACGATTGATCGAAGGATTCAGGGAACAGTGGACACGCGTTGTTCCAGTTAGCACGCGCAATCGATGTCGCGTACTGTTTCGTTCGCATTAACACGGACACGATGACGCACCGCCCTCCTTCGAGGGTAGTATCTCATCGATAAGTGATAAGAAGTAGCACAGCACCGGCGCGGAATACGCGGAATACGCCGGTAAGCTAAGCCATAGAAATCTCGAGTTTGAATTAGCGATGCGGATTAATTTATATCTTCTTAATGAAAGATATGCCTTCAGAGGCGTGCGCGCGCGCGAGAGAGGATTCCGGGTCGCCGAATGATTTATACGCGTGATTTATATGATCTGGTGAACGCGAATCGCAGCGAGAAATCGATCCGAGAGCGATTCAGAAGCTTCCGTGATGGCATTGCTCGTTTACGGCCAATATTGGGGTGAAATCGTATATGGACGATGATGCGACCGGAAGAGATTTCAAGCAGCAATGCGTAAACTCTTAGATGATACGCCAATGAAGAGCTTCCGGGTGCACGTCAGAGTCTCGGTGGGCTCGTGCATCTTTTATTGTCGCGAATAAATCCAGGGATCTAACGGGAATTTAAGTAAAATCGAAAACATTTTCCGAGATTTCCGCAACATTTATTCTATCCTTCTTCTTATTCAGGCGTTTTTATCGACAACTTCTACATATTTCTTATTAAAACGATCGTGAATTTAAAGCATTTAAAGGAAAAACAATTTTTATATGAAATGTAAAGAGTTAAGTAATAGAAATATAATAAACGGATAATATTATAAAATGTTATTTTATTCTTTATTTTATAACTATTTTAGTT
The DNA here is from genome assembly GCA_928718305.1 of Tetramorium bicarinatum. Lineage (NCBI taxonomy): Eukaryota > Metazoa > Arthropoda > Insecta > Hymenoptera > Formicidae > Tetramorium > Tetramorium bicarinatum. The sequence continues at coordinate 8,739,763 of OV788319.1, forward strand.
TTATCTATTATTTTCTAATTATTAAACATTTATTCAATTAGTTTTTGTAGACCGGAGGTTTCCAACAATTTGCTATGTATATTTAATCAAGAAATTAATGTGGCCGACTTTCATCTCGCATTTTAATTTGTATTCCTAATTAATGGGCGCTTAGCGGTTTTCTCTCTCTCGTGTCGAGCAAAATCCCAGAATGATCGTTCCCTTTGAGATTTTGTGCGATATTCCTCGCGCTTAGACCTTTTAAACGGCAGGAAGGTGTTTTTTGCAAAACTTCCTTCCGACGATCGATAGCAGGATTAAATATTCTCGAAGCTGTTTACGATAGCGTGGTTCACAATCGAAAATGGCTTTTAGCAGCCTTTATCGGGTTGGAAAAATTAGGGTGGAAATAAGCCTTTTATATTCGCATTGTGTCGGCGTGATAGCTATTAGGTAGATACAATTTAGAAGATCGCATTTGAAGCCTTGCGCGAAGAAGAAAAATTCGATTTTGACCTTTTAGGCAATTTTTGCCATTTTATTGAAAAACAATATGTAAAGACAAAGTAGAACAATATAATTCATGTATTAGTAATGATTTCAAGTAATGCACAATATAAATTACGATTTATAAAGTTCTCGCTTTAGATGAAGAGGAATTTGTTAATCACACGGATCACAAGTTGTAGCTACCGTACATACGAGCAAGATAGCGGGAAAGTTTCTTCGATCTATCTCGCTAAAGGCGAGATATCGTTAGAGGCATCGCGGACAATGAACAAAGGCGGCTCCTAGGAGAATCGAAACGAAAAAGTCGGTCGGATGTTGAGCTCGTTGCTCAGGAAGGACTCCTTTGATCGTCAAAGGAGAGTCGTACTCGAGAAACGGGTCTCGTTAGAAACGGGGTCCCCGTCGTACCACGCAATTCCGCCTTTAATTTTTCTTGAAATCCCCTGATAAGTCGGAGTAATTCTTTGGCACACTTGAGACCAGCGCCGTCGGAGAATCATCGCGAGAGGAAAGCGAGCGGTACAATTAATTTACTTGCCGTTTAATGCATAACGCGAAATGGAAACGACCGAACCGTGAGAAATGCTATTATTAGGAATCATTCCAGTTAACGTATTCTTTTCTCGTCCTGCTTTTTTCAAAGGACACGGTATAACCGATCGACAGGTGGACTTCCCTGGAACTTACCGAGTGCGAGAGCTGTGATTATCCGGTTACTATCTTACTTCTATATCATATCTCGTTAGAGCTTTAAGCGCAAAAAAGAAAAAAAAAACGATTTATATATACAAGTGGAACAATTTGTAGAATCACATTACGATGTTATTTATTAAGTAAAGATACACTCGTGTACCTCATGTCCAATTATATTTCATCTAACCGCATGCTTTCCTAAAATACTATTAGCGTATATTAAGTCATGGGGTTGATAAGATCACGTTGTTAGCAAGTATAGTCGCGCGACGTTGAGGTATAAGCATCATCGTATAACATCATTTTATCGCGGGAACAAGTAGAGTGGCGCAAAATTAATAAACACCGCCTTGCGCGCGCGGCGCTGCTTTGTTGCCCGTCCTGCATTGTGCTGCGTTGAACTTGCGCCTTTTGTGATAGGTCCATCCGGTGTCCCTGCGTCATTATCGAAAGTCTTTTGCTACGAAGAACGATGTTCAAGAACGTCAAACGCAATAGCCTGGCTGTCCCTGCACCGACCGACGTTTTAAAACAGTTTTGGTGCGTCGCTGTAACTTTTAAGCTCGTTTTATTAATGTGGCGGCTTTGCCTGGTGATCGAAGAGCCCAGGGAGAAGGAGCGAGCGGGAGGGTGGAAGGAAAGGGGGGAGGGAAATATTGACGGCATTAAAAACGGAAAAGAACGCAAGTATCAAAGGACGGATTCAATTAGCAGCTCATAGAAAATGCCAGCGTTCGTTTTTATTCGTCGATTCGCAATGGTCGGCAACGTACGTCCGGTTTCGTTTATGATATCATCAAATATTAATGCCGCGCAAGTCCAAATACTTCAAAGAACGGCATGTTCAAAGGTTGAGTCACGAAATACGCGAAGGCATATTCGATACGAACGATCGACTTCGAGATCCGTTTATTATTACGTGGGCAACTCGCGGAAAAAGGAAAGGCGGGACGCGCAAAGTTATCCCGATCAAAGCCTCTTTAAAACATAACGAGATTCCACAATGTATGTGAAAAACCGACAAAACGGATCGGCTGGAGAATATCGTATTTAATCGCGTTGAAGATGAAATATACAAGAAAATGCGCGTATGTAATACAGATATACGATTATTGACGCTTCATTTTTCGCAACGCAACGCGTGTTTTTGTTTCTTCCCTTTCTCACTGCGATCGAGTACTCTTTTGTATTCGTTCGCTTGAGTAAATTCATAACAAGCTCCATTTTGTTACTGCGGCAGTTCCGTGGAGAATGTTCGCACGAAACAAAAATACAGAAACGTTTCGTGGATAGAAAAAAAAGGGGGGGCTAAAGGGAAAGGGTGTTTCCGCGCTTTCTTTTGCGTTGGCGAGAGAGAAGCGGAAAAGTCAGTGCCGAGATTAGATCGGAGGAGAAGGATTCCCGTCGAACAAAAAAGGGAGGTGTCAAAGGAGTCCGATGGTCGGGGTGGTTCACGACGAGCACGGTGGACGAGGAAAAAGCAGTCGCCGCTATATCCGGTTTTTCAGATGGAAAGTTCAAAACCGAATACGAGTTACCTCTGTGTGCCCCGGCCCAGGGGAAAAGCCGACGAAGGCACAGCGGAGATCGCGTCAAGATCTTAAGTTACTTTCGAATGACTGGCTTGGGGCTCGTATCGAGGCTTGCTCTCGTCGATATTTGATCCTACCGCGGCATGCTTAGGAAACGTTCTCTTTGATACCGCGTATATAGCCTACCTGATAGAGATAAATCGCATAACGGCACCTAGAAAAGTTGTAAATCCTTAAGGGTATAAATATCGCGAGCACGTATCCCTCGACAGGAATTAGAAAATGCATTTTTATATTTGAACAGGCGCGCGCGCGCACACATACACACACACACACACACACACACACACACACACACACACACACACACACACACACACACACACATACAATTTTAAGTTTGAATGTAAAAAACGACCGTTTTATTCCAGAGCGTACGTAAATTGAATTCCGCGCAGGGCCGCGCGGGCGCGCATATACATTTTGCGTTATTGATCGATTAATTGCGTCCAACCGAATTCGAAACGAATGTCATAACACCGCGTCGCCGTTAATTTACCGTTTAAAGCTCATTGCCGAATGGCCGAGCGCGCTCTGGCGCAAGGCGTGCGACCAGAATGCGAAAATGAATGTTGAAAAAATTCCGAGAACGCGAGGCATTTCTCATTAACAGTTCATTACCTCTGCAACCAGAGTGCAATGATAAAACCGCGACTCGTAACGCGAACGGTGTTGTATCGTGAACAAACGCGGCCGCATAGAATCGCGCGATTGCCGCTCATATTGTAACGTTTTGCTGACCGAGTATTTTGTTTTCTCTTTTGCTTGTTATTTCAAACTTTGCAATTCCGGTTCATAGCTCCGTTCGATTCGATCGGTCAAATAAAATATCTCCATTTATTTGTCGCTAAAAATATTTATTGTTTTGAAGGCAAATCTGTAATTCACATTGACGGTCCTCTCCAACCATTTTTAATATTTGACGTAAAATCGCGAAATTACCCGCGCAGCATATTTCTAGAGCTCTATCTCGCAACCATGAGGGTAGTATTACCTCTATAGCGGCATTGATCGCGATTACATGCAAAGGCGGTTGGTTCATTTGGCGTGCGCCTCATAGCGAATTCATTCATATTCCGTCTTGCGGGCAAAGACGGCCTTAACCGAGACATTACTCCTTCGATCGAGGATGAGGCTTTGCATTTGAATTCAAACGGATTCACGAACGTGTACCCTGTGAAACGAATCAAGCACGCGAGATCTCGAGTCGATAATGGTTTTCTTTGAGAATTAGCGAGACCAGGTCATCCTGTCTGGAAAAGAATGATACCTTGAATGGTATTACAGAATGCTGACTCATTTTTCAAAGATTAATATTAGTATTTTCAAGTCTATCGTACATCGCTAACAATATTAAAGAGGAAGCGAGTATCGCGATTGATGAGTGCGACTTTTTTTCGTGAAAAGTCGCTAACATTTTTAATCGCATCATTAGTCTTTTTCGCCGCCAGGACGAGAAGGTACATGCGAAAGAAGGAGGAAAGAACGAGCGCTCGGCGTCGTCTCATGCGGAAATATACCGATGTATATACCAATATATTTTCTGTCTGTCGCGTCCGACTACCTTTCCTATCTTGTTAACGAAGCCGTTCGAGCAACAGAAACGCCTTTCATCGCGGCTTTGATCTCGCAGAATATTTTCGAATAATATCGCCGGCGGTTGTCGTCTTTTCCCAACCAGGCAAGAAAATTCTATTCTTCGTCGAATCGCTTTCGCCGGCTTTGTGCAATGCGTATCTGCATGTGTTGAATACTATTCTACAAAAATACGCATGCATATAATTTGAAGCAATTGTTGGAAAATTCCGATTTGACGGAAGGGCAATTAAAAGTAAATCGAACATTTCTCGGATACAGAAAGACAGTCATGTTTACATTATATTTTATATTATGAATATTCCCCGTGTCAGATGTAGATTATAGGTAATTTGGAATACATTGAATTGAAATGAAATGGAAATTTGTCTCTTCCAAATCACAGACATTATCGACTGTTCTGTTACGCGCTATGTGATTTTAATCATAGAATGATTCGGTAGATCACCAGATGCTATTCGTGTGTCCATTTCTCTCACTTTGCGAGACATTACAAACGCAATTGATATCTTCCAATCCTAGAGGGACACGGTCCTTCGATGTAAAATTATCTGTTGAAAACGATGATGACAGGTAACGAGGACGAGGCGCAATCAAAGAGACAGAAGCACAAAACACACGTAACTACAGGATTGATAACACGAAACGAGCTTCTAATTGTCAGTTAAATTGTTTCGAGTATCGCGCGGTATTCAAAAGCACCTTCCCAACGAGGCGGTCGAAATTGAAAAGGGAAAAAAAGAAACTCAGTTTATAGAACTACAGACGACTGAGTGCGGATAGAAATCGCAGCGAAACGTTGTCGCGAGGCCGGATGGATCGCATGGATTTTTTTGGACGTAGCGCAATCTCGGGTGCAGAGAGTCGACGAAATGAAAATTAAAATTAAAATGGCTTTGACTGTAACTCCTTTTTTTCCCCCCCAGCGAGAGTGTGAAAATGTCAAACGTCTGCCGCTCATATCGCGAGAGAAATTGCTTCGTAATTAGAGTTTAGCGTAAGCCGTAATCGCCATAGTAAATATATCCTCTAATAAATAATCCGCGACGCTTTCGCGCGGGCCCAGGCCAACAAGGACGTCCTTAAATGAAAATTATAGCGTCGATGGCGTTGATAAGAAGAGGATTTCGACCGATTACGGCTTAGTCCTGAGACACGTATTACGTTAATCATTCCTGATAACAACAGGCGCGTTCGATAAACTTCAAGAGAATTAATTATCGCTGTCGCGTGATAATGCGAGAAACGCGACTCATCAGTCCTCATGTTTCTCTAACGCTTTATATCCAGGTGGGGTTTGTTCTTTTTCTCACGTAGTATCTCTCATCAGACACGACAATAATATAGATACTATATATAATAGACTATGCATGACAAGGGGAAAAAAGTACAAAAGCGTAATATCTAATACGATAACGGTAAATGTCGAGCGATAATACAAGAGTTTCAGTTTAGAACATACGTTTATCAGCATTTCTCTACTGGAAACGCTTTCAGGAACGCATTTCTGAGCCATAGATATCCTATTGCGGGACATCCTGTATAGAGGCAAAAGGGGAGTCGGACTACTTAGTGATCCAGGTAGAATGGAACAGGATGGTTACGCCCGGGGCCTTTGAGCGCGAGCGGGTACTCGAATATCTAAATCGAGTCATCAAATATAGATCACGAACGCGATACGTGAGAAAGCATTATCTATATGGTGATATTCTTGGGCCCCACATGTAGCGGCGTCGCTTACCCTACCCCGAAAACGTATATACTTGAAAACTTACGCTCAACCTGGAATATTTCAGTCCGAGATCTTTTCCACTTCTCTCCAGACTACGCGAGTAATCTGTTTGCTTGCTGTATCCGATTTATCTTGCTCCCGCTTTTTTAGATTTAGTTATAAATATCGCGTTACAATTGCGAGGGTGGAAAATGCAATATTGTCTTACAGTACATGTAAGTATGGACGATAAAATTATGGTTATTGTAGAAAAAGTCAAATACGATTTTTCTTTCTTCTCTTGTTAATATACAGTAAAGATTCAGAAAAGATTCACGTGAGATACATGTAATATACTTGATGCATTTAATATACTTGAGTATATTTGATGTACTTACGGATTTATAACTTTCGGTATGTTTAATATATACACGTAATATAAACATTATCGATTTGCCTCGCATATTGCATTTTCACGGCAGACCTATTTTGTGACCGATGCGATCCTAATCTACTGACAGCATCGTTCGAATATTGTAATCACTGCATTTAAACGCGTTGCAATTATAGACGTGACGTGACGCATATTTATGATATCATTAGTTGTGTATCGTTACACGATGTGCATTCGATATTAGGCTCACTCACAACGTTGCATTAAAAATAAGGGCAAACTAACGACAGCAAATAATCTACGTGCTGAGGGTTTTGAGCTAGTACGGTTCAGGGCAATCGGAAAAAATACGGTTCGAAAAATGTGACCACTCGACGACACATTGATGAGTAACGCGATAGGTAACCGAGCAAAATAAATTATCACACCTTGCCACATGGCAATCTTTCGTACGTGTAATCGCGCGAAGCGATTTCGTGTCACCTAATCATAGTTTACGACAGGCATTTGAGCAAACAAGCCACGATACCGGGATGAATTTGTAGGTCGCTGTTACTTGGATAGAATGAGCGAGCACTCTCTAGTGCCGAATAAACAACTACACCCGTGGCTTATTTGCATTCAATATGAGCTTCCGGATAAATCGATATTTTCAGCCAAGTGGCTATCCGGCCGATAATTCCAACGAATGGAATTTCGATAATCCCGATTCGTATGTAATTGACGTTTCAATTTTTCAACATTCCGACACTCTGCTCGATTCACTATCGTATCTATCCCCAAAAATGGCAAATGCCACTGCGCTGGTTCTCACATATTTATAACGTAAATTTATTATAAAAATCAATGATTTATCTTAAATTGAATATTCTTGAGTTGCTCAGCAGTTCTTACAATGAATTCTTAGAATAAATTAATATTTTTCGCATTGAGAAAAATATTAGTAGAATTAATTAGAACATTAATGTATAAATAGATGAGTAAATTGTCATTGATTCTATTTATTGCTAAATTAAGAAATAAGATTATTATAATTACTTCACATACGATATATATTATTCAAATGACAGCTAATAGGTAAAATTTAGAAATAAGATGTTCAAATGTTAATATATATATATAATGCATTAATTAATTTTTGCGAATATATATAGTTCCTAAAATTATATATTACAAATGGAATTTGCATTTCGAATTTAGGAAATTTGTCAAAATTAGGAAACTTATTCATGGTCATTCATTGAATTTTCTAAATTCGAATTGACTCTCCGTGATTAATATATACCACGCATTTTATATGTATAAAATTGAAAATTATGAATGTCAAAGCTTGACGGATAAAGTTGTTTGTTAAGACCTCTAGCGAACACGAAAATGGTTAATAATTTGCGGTCGCGTGGATGTTAGGAAGCTGCTGCTGCGAGTATGAGAGTCGTCGGGCACGTTCGAAGCTCTTCGCGTGAGACGCCTGAGAAATGAATTAAGTTCCAAACTTTGCATACTCCGTGCTCTTCTACTGGTTATGCTCCTTTGTAACTTCCGTCCCCTCTTCTATCCCTCCCGCCGCTCTCTTTCTCTTTCGTGTTATCTTAATTTTCCTTGTTGAAGCCTTTTTTTCTCTTATTGGTACCTTCCGTTACCGCTTAGCCTTCTCCCTTTGCCTTTGCGAACGTTTCTGACCCTTGCTTTCCCGTCCATTTGAGCTGAAAACTGAAGCTCGAAAGCGTTTCTCATTCTTCGTCCAAGTGTCTTTATGCCTGAAATATCTCAGTCAACGGTGCCCTGCCGAATTGGAGCAATGTCCTCCCGCAGGCGCAGAATCGAGTAAAGTGTCATCGCCCATTCTGCGACGCGTTATTAAAATGGACATTGCGCTGCCACGAAGGCCTGACGCGGAAATAGCCGGCTAGGTGAGAAGGCTCTTGCGAGAACGTTGCGCGACTCTGCTTCACGTCTTTCACAGCTTTTTGCCCGTGCGACATAGAAATGCCCGCGCATACCTAAGGATACAGACACTGAGATGAGACGAATATTTTCGGATTTTACTCGGAGATTTTTCGTAGATTCGGGGAAAATAAAGCGGATTGAAGAAAGATAATTTCGTCCTAGGTCAGAATTGTGCTTGAAAAATACATAGCATGCCGTGTCTTATTTTCGTCTCTATTTTATTTTTATCTCATTTCGACTCAACTTCTCTTTCGCGATTACATTTCTTCGATGTCGATACGCTATGTGTGAGAGATAAATGCTTCCATGAACTCTTATTATTGATCGTACTATGCTGCGCCACACACAGTATATGCGACCTCGAAATTATTATTTCCGACTTTTTATTTCACCTTTATCAGCTCTTTCGCGAGGTGTCCCTCGTTGCGTCCCTCGCTGCTGATAATCTATCCACATTCCTTTTCGAAAGCCGATCCGTCGATGGGAGAAGGGAGAGATATATAACGAATGCCTTCGATTCGATCTCGATTACTAAAGGAGGAAAAGAAGAGGAGGATGCTGTCGAGGAGAGCGTCGAGTGAATAACTAAAAACGTTTAACATAATATCTGATCCGGCGGAAGGAGCCCCCAGGCGCTCTTTTGCTAGAACCGTATCTTATTCCGAGCCCAAAGGCTGCCGGCGACAAATGCAATTTTTTCAGTAGGGCGGGAATCAAATGAGGGATCCCGACCGCTATTGGTAACTACCTTCGCTTTTGCTCCGCCGCCTATCTATAGTTTCCTCTTTTTCCTTTCGACGTCTCCTGTTTCTTTTCTATCTCCTGGTCGTTGTCAATTTCGTCATTTCCTTATCGACGATTATTGCTTTCGATTTGTTCGCTAAAAGTTTCGCCAATCAGTCCCTCTTCTTTTAAACTGATAGAAACAGCACGGAATCGTATTACACACGATTCGCTCATATCAAATTTTACATTAATGATTTACACAGGAATTATAGTTATCTATATTAATTATTTATCTATCTATACTCCGTGCATAATTTGTGAAACGCAAATATTGATACGTGATATACAGGCTTATATAAACGCATAACAATATGTGAATAGTCAGTTAGATCCTGATTTTACAAATAAACGTGAGGGCCGTTGATACTTGTTCGCTCGCACTTCGCTGATATTTTGTGCCGAATCAGCTGTCCAGGAAGCGCGTAGGATTTATTGCCTCTCGTGTGATTTAACGTCACCGACGCCAGGAACGTGAAAAAAGAGAGTGTGACAGGGGGAGATAAAGAGGGAGACGGAGAAAGAAAGAGAGAGAAAGAGACGAGAGTGGTTTCTAGGTGTGCCCAGCGGGAGAGTCGAACGAAACACTTTCCGTCATCGATGTCGCGATAGAATGGGCCTCGATTTTTCATGACAAGCCCGCCGTGCTTTAAGATGCGTATCAGCGATACGGAGCAAAAATAATAAATATTCCTGGCGCGGGAGGCAGATAGAAAGATAAAGGCAAGAGTATACACGAGAATAGAGAGCGGACAAATATAAAAGATAAAACGGCGAAGTGCCTTGGAAAGAGAGAGAGAGAGAGAGGGGAAAAGAATCGGAAAAAGAAGATTTTACCGGGAAGCCAATATCGCGTTCTTAAAATAAAAGGCGGAAGACTCCGCTTTGGAAGTTTATTCAAGTGCAGTTACTACTGTCGTACTTGCGAGAGCGCGCGCGCGCGCCGAACGCAATTCAGAACGACCTGTTTAACGCCGAAACGTCACAGACAAAGTCCAAAGGATTAACAGCGCCGGAATCCCTCGCTTGTTGCAATGATAGCCCCGATCCCTGTGTCGCTATACGTAACCATGAAACCTATGCAAATTGCCTTTCCAAACCCGCATTAACGGATTTAAAAGCGATATATGCTTCGCGGTCCACTTTCGACTTATGATACGGCATCAAGGATTCGTCCCGCGGATCCGATAACACTTTTTGCGGCTTCATTAACGAGAGACTTGATATTCTCGAATCGTTATTTAACGACACACACACAACACACACATACACACACACACACACACACACACACACACACACACACACACACACACACATACAATAAAGTGATAAGGCAAATTAAAAATTAAAAAATATACGCTACGCGCAGATGTTATTTCCACAAATAAGCTTTCCAATGGGAGATGAGAAGCCAATGTACGGTTTGTCCAGCCGTTATTCTCGTATTTTTCCCTCGGGTGAGAGTCGGTCTGCCCCCATACTTTTTCTGCACTTGTTCCTCCCGCTGGAGAAGCGGACTCTAGAGGGTATCTAGTGCTGTTGAAAGCAAAGAAGGTTTATCGGTAGGACAATGCCGGGGAATATAGGTAACGCTCTCATAGAGACGTCTTGACGAACAATGTGTTTCGTGAGTTCTTGGAATTTCAGGAAATGAAAGTGCATGTGAGCATGCGATGGTGCGGATCGGTTGGTATTAATGGAACGCCGGGGATATCAAGATTTTCCAAAGTTGACGTCCGTTATGCTTAATTACACCGAGATATACGCTCGTGCCTCGAGTTCCATTTCACTTAATGATATATATGCACGAGGCGGCTGCGCTAATGCAGTTGCAGAATCCTAATTTGTAGAACTCTATCCGTAATGAAATAACTACTTTGTATAGCAAAATAATTGAATATTATTTGTATTGTAGAGAAGTAGTATGTGCGATGTATGTATATCGATATTATTCAATTTACATCACATATAATTCTGGTTAATTTAAATATAGTTTTAATCGAATAATAATTACAGCTGTATTTAAGCAGAATAATATTGTAGTAGTGTGTAATGTAAAATATTCCTCTAAACATGTATCTGCCAGCACAGAGGGGCAAACTATTAATTCCTTCTGGTTCGCACGAGTCACGCGGAATATTTATGAGATACATGTTCGAGAGCGCAAATCGTACGAACGAATTTAGTGTTATTTGTAAGACGACAAAGTTGAGTTTGTGTATTTTAAGGCGTGGTTGTTCTAATTTAGAAGCACAATGACGTGCCCGAAATTCTGTTGACCTCACGGCATTCGGTGCAGAAATTGGATTATTCGTGTTTGGTGTAGACCCTTAACTGGCTTAACCACTTCATACTCCTTGTCGAACGTCGGTAGTTATTCCAAGACAAAGTGTTCGATGCAGATCACTCAGAATTCGCTAGAGGACCTCGTAATTCGATTAATTTCAGCTAACTCGCTTTTGCATTTCCAGTCACTATCGATGAGACACAGCGGCATTTCTATGAATTATATATATCTTCAGTCAATTGTAAGAATAACAATAGAATGCTAGAAATGCTATGCTATTGTAGAAAGTGTCAATCGCACGCTGAGAGGGGAGCTATTCAAATGTACAATATTCGTAGAAAATCGTCAAACGATTGTGCGACTGAAATCTATTAAAAACATTGACGAGGAAGCGATTAAAGGGAATCGCTGAAAGATTTTTAATTGACTCTAAACGCGTAATAAAGTTTTTCTTGAAGCGATGGTCGCGATACCGTCGTTGCGAAGATAAGGACGGCCCCTCTCTTCACCGGTCCTAAGAATTAAACGAAGAAAGTAGTAGCGTTATTATCGTGAAATGGAATTTTTAAAACTTGGCAACAAAGTGCGAGCTTATTGTTCATTTTAATTAATTTCGCAGAATACACCTCGGATCGGTCTCGTCATCCCGTCCGTGTCGTCTAAAAATCGCGCGGGCGTCTCCCCAGCGTTTAACGACGTGATAAAAAAAAATATTGTAAAAACATATTGATACAACTCCGATTTTTATTTCAAAACGTTGCCATCTATCATGCAATTTGACGTGGTACAATCGATTCTCTATCGAGTTTTGGTCAGTGATATATCATTTTCAGCAGCATTAAAATAGCAACATCCGATATTTCGACGTACAACCGACGCTCGGGATTGTCGGCAAGATTCCATATACTACTCTCCGCAGCTTTTTCCCGAAAATTTTGCACGGACGTAGCTTTAATGTGATATCGATCCACGTCGTCGAACTCGTCATGAAACGTACGTACGAAACTGACGACGTCACGGGACACGATGGGAAAGCGCCGCGCTTCGAGCAGCTGCAGGCTGTAAGAAGTTTGCGAATCCTTCCCACTGAGTTTAACCTCAATCACTTATGTAACGGAGTTACCGCTAGTATATATATCCAGACAAACCCCCCCATCGTCCACACACGTTAGCCCGGGGTACATATTTGTCGGTATCTTCTTGGCCTCTTCGTTGTTCTAACAAGGAAACGTCGGTATTGTTCTTTCTTTGCGGTGTATTCGGCAACAAGCGATTTGGCAGCGCGACGTTTTCTCGTTGAAAAAAAAAAAAACTAGAATTAAATTGGATGAATACACGTATTTTTTCGCAGTTTTAAAATTAAATATCTCTGTAATTACTTCTCTTTTTGTCAATTAAGCCAAAACTTTGTTAAAATAAAGTTTAACTACAATTATTTTTCTATTCATCACTCATATCGCTCGTCTGTTTACTGAGCTAAACCATTATACTCTGCTTTCACATACTTTTTTAATTTTTCCATTATTATTTTTATATTCTACTTTTTTAATGTACTTGATGATAAAGTTAAGAAATAAAAATATATCCGAAAGAAACTGCTTAAGATATGAAACGGACACAAAGTGATATTATTACTTTCCGTGAATGCACAACAATGAAGGAAACTCGCTCTTTTCGAACTAAATCAACTAAATATTCAGAAAAGAAAAGATGTTAATTCCGTTCACTTAAAAAATGTTCCTTTTCCGATTTGACGCTTTTCATTACTTCCAAATTATCCATGTGCAGATGAACACGAAGACGTAGAAATTGCTGAAAAAAAAAGTATCGTAATGAAGAGGCTTTATCGAATCCAATTATCGTCGTGAGTGCGTTCGTCGTGCGCTTTAACGAGCATCCGCCTCTTGTGCCTGCGAATATATCGACTAGTTGCAGGAAATATAGAAACACATGTGACCGAATGAGAGCATTACATACTTTATATTTATACCGACGATTCCGCATTGATCCCTTACGATGGAGAACTTATGGTCGCTTATAAAATATGTATACATACGTACTATGTATAAATTATTTCGGTATTTCTCGAGTTTTTTGTGCAAGAGTATTCTTTACAAAAAAGAGTTAAGAAACCCGACTTTCGGTTCATAACGTCGATTTGCACATTCAGTCTGTGCGCGATTTGGTTCGCGCAATCGAAAATGCGATCAGCAATGAACCATCGTCGCTGGGTGTTGAAATATCGCTCTCGCTCTTTTTTTTTTTGATGCTGTCGAGACAGTAATTACGCCGATGCATGGTCGACACGACACAACGCCTCGCGGACGACAGGGAACGATCGTAATGACGCAGTAAATGAATATTTCCGTGCCGTTGTGACAGAATAGAAAAATGGCAGCAGATATGGGGAAAATTGTTAGTCGACGGTAGGCGCGAGCGTTAGCATCCGCCAGCACGAATAGCTACGTTCTCCGTGGGGTGTATGTAAATTTAATTGCCGTTATTCCGATGGTGTTTTAGGGCGCGCATTCTTGCTTATCATATCCTCCGTCGCGACTAAGCAAACGTTGCGCCGCAGTTCTTATTTGTTACCATGGGAAATGTAATTTTTATCACCGCTGTGTTATCAGACTACAAGAGTTAAATAAATTTCATGACGTTGTATTAAAGCTTTTCTTTTATTAGATCGATTTGAATTCAGATAAGTTAAAACTATAAAAAATAATAATATTTGACTACACATGCAACAAATTTACTTATTAATCAAATGTATCGAACAACAGTTTGCACAGTGAGAAAGAAAAGCGACTTGAAGAAAACTCGAAAGTTGAAAATATTCGGGATTCTGACCATTCTTTGATGCTTGATCGATTCTTCTTCGAGGAAGGATACTTCCAACTTCGCGCGGAATCGTCCTTCGAGAATTCCGTCCGTTCAAGGTTTCCAAGACAAATCCAAGAGAAGGTTGAACGAACGAACGAACGAACGAACGAAACGGCCCCCGTTTGTAGAGAAGCGAGGAGGGCGCGGTTCCATTTGTTTCGTTTCCCGCGAACGCTCCATTAGCGAGAACATCGGCTATCGGATCGTACAATTCTTTCGGTTGGAGTTTCAGTTTCCAAAAGCGGGGGGAAAACTAATACCGAACGGTTTGCTCTAACAGTTTGGCGTCTATTTCGGTGCAAGTGCGACCGTACACATAGACCGTTTCGACGATTAAAGCGGTGTCCACTTAGCGGTTACATGTGATTTTCCCGAACCAGTATAGAATATCACTCGGTCGAAATTTATCTCTGCAATTTCGTTGTTTGCTAATTACAAGGGAGTAGTATTCTGATATAAATTTATCGAGCAAACGGAGGAAGAAATCTTAGAATGGAATAAATTCCAAGCGACAAAGTCCAGCCGACAGCCAGCGCTCGCGCTTTGCAAACATCTTCCGCGATATTCATATATTTTACAGAATTATATTCAACGTCGGTCCGCACGAGATACGAATCATCTGAAATCCGCTTGCTCGGGCAGAAAACTAACGTTTTCTACAAAGCGTCGCTCATACGCGACGGAGATGATGATGCACATTGTGCAAAAGCGGACCATGGGAGTATCCGAAATTTGAGGATTTACAACGCGCAGAGAGAGAGAGAGAGATAGAGAGAGAGAGAGAGAGAGAGACAACGAAGGAGATTCTTCCCTCCGGTGTAAAGGGGGTAAACGCTAATTAAATCGGAAGTAATTAACGAGGGCGTTTGACCGAGCGAGCGATTAAACGAGGGAGTTTACGTACTGCGCGTCGACACGGACGATTTCCGGGGAATCGTTCGTGGATTTACGACGATTTCAACTCTCGTAGACAGAAATTCGTGCGAGCTGCGGCGAACGCGCGACGAGCTCTTCTCCCCGACGAGAGCGTTTGTTCGTGCAAATATGCCCCGGCTGATGGGAATCTACCGATGATTAATCGACCGGCGGCGCGGCCCCATCTAACGCGCGCGCGGCCTTTCCAGGAAAATAATCGCGCGACCTCCTTATTATTGTCAGATCGACCGCTCGATGAAAATGTTATTTACCACTGCCAGATGATTACCTCTCGTGTCAGCACTGGTGCCATCTGCTGAAACGGCGATCTTGATAGCGCGTCCAATCTCGCGATCTGATCGTGATCGCGAGAAAATATCGCATAGCATCGTAATCTATATTCCTACGTTCGTTTAGGCGGAAATAAAAAAAAGAAAAAGAAAAAGAACCGAGAGAAAGGAGGACGTAGAGGGACATTCGAGCGAGAGTGAGATGTGCGCGTTACGCTGTAACAGTACTCGAGAAGTTGTTACCAGGTGCGGGTGGCACAAGCGTTGTAAGCTAATAAGTTGTCGGTGTAATAATTCTCGGGAGTTGGTATTAAAACCGGCGCTTGTCTTGCTCGCGATAAATCCTTGTCTGTCGCGACTAATGTTAGGAGTTTCTGAAAGGCAATCAACTGTATCAAGATCCTCCTACTTTCATAAAATTGGAGAAGACTTGCGTTACGTTTCGCTTATCTATTTGATGACCGGCAAGAAAATGGCAGAAATCCCGGAGCGAGGAATCGTGCGCTTTTGCAGGGCCGCTGCCGGCGATTTACCACCGCAAGAAAGGCAACCGGCAGAGAGATGAAAAAGTCTGAGTGAATTTGCGGGATATTTTTACCCATCGCGGTTTTAACCAATCCTATTTATTCTCGAGGATCGAAGGAGGGAGGGGGGGGGGAGGAAGATTTTCTCTAATTGTAATGAAGCGCTAATAATGTTTCTCTTTTAGATAATCCCCGGGCATTATTTATTTGCGCTATTACAGCGAAAGCAGTTAAAGAAGTTTTTTGTTTTATAAAAATTGCAACTCCTATTAGAATGATCGACAAAGCATTTACGCTCCTCGCTCTTATCGACATTCCCGTTCATTCGTGCCGAACGAACAACGACGACGCTCGATCTTACTTCTCGCGCGAAATTTTCCACGGAAAATAACGAAGGTCGTCGTCTCGCAGTGTGATGGTTAACGGAGCGAAAATTGGCACGAAGCGACGTCGGGTACCGTTTGAGATTCTCTTAGGAAGATTGCCTTTTGCGACCACGCCGCTTCGACTTCTCCGCGGAGGTTGCGATGTTATCATTGTCCCGATAAAAAACAAAGGACCTCGGAGGCATAATGAAAAAATATCGGTGGCTGCGGGTTACGGAGTGATAAGAGACGGAAGATGAGAGTGAGAAGAACGGAAGCGCGCGAACGGCCGAGGGGAACGAATTTAAATCCACCCTCGGGACGAGGGTAGGATAACCCCCACGGATGATAGTCACTAACGACAATGGTGACCGGGTGGTTTTCGGGGAGGGGGGGGGGGTGATGGCGGGTCAGCATTCCGCCGCATAAAACGAGCCGGACTTAGTGCAGTATCCAGAGTTAGAAAAGCAAAAGCAATTAAGATAGTTACTTGGTTATGAGACAAAAAGACGAAGCGGAACGAAGGTAGGAAGGTAATTACCGTGGTAACGGCTTGCCTCGACCGTGTGACCGTATCTCGCGGAGCGTGGTAGCTTCTGGGGAAATTAGTGCTGGAAAAATTCATGCCCGCGGAAGATTTGCGTAAATTAATTTACGGCGTACCGAGCCGGTCTCCTGTCGGGGAAAAAGAGGATAAAATTCAATTTTTAGGTCGGCCTCGCGACTCGGTTGCAGCAGGTCGTGGATGCTGATTGTTGCTCCTGATGCAACTCGGGCGCTCCTCTGCAACTACGGACAAGTTATGTCGGCGGTGTGTGTTAAAGATAAAGCATAGACTCTTTTTATCAAATTCATTACGTCAATTTAAGAGTATTAAGAAATTCGTTCTATTATTTAAAAGTGTTGCCGCTATTAAACCACGTTGTATTACCCTTACTTGCATTTACATGGAGCGAGTTTACGTAGCTCACGTTTTCTTTCTGAATTTCGCTGAAGACTGCTAAACAGAATTCGAGATAATGGGTAAGGTTCTTCCGCGACGTCGGCGGAAAGGATAGCTGCTTGAAAGCTCCTATTTCGCCGACATGGAGACGCGCATTAAGTTCTCTCGTAATATTCCTATAGCATTAAAGCAAATTTCAAGGCCCATGCGGGATTCAAGATGCCGTTTGCCTCCACTAATCCCTCCAGGGAAGTATAACGAATATCACTTGGAAGGAATAATTAACGAGCGCGCGCGCGCGCTCGAGAGTCGGATAAAATAATTGGCCGACAGTTTGTAGTCGGCGAACGTAAATATCCTCGCGTTTTCCACGACATTCTGTCACAATCGAGACATTACGGTGGGATTTGTGCCGTAATTAACATTAATTCCTTCGGTGATTTTACGATCTAATGAAAAAACGTTCAACGCGCCGACTCGGCGCGCCATGAAATTCGAAAAATTACCCCACGTCACGTGCAGCTCGGTTCCTTTTCGCTCCCCCTCCCCCTCTCCGCGAGAAAGAGAAATTTATGGTTTATCGTAAGCATGGCGGCGGGAATCGGTATGGAAACTTTTTACGACATACTTTTGACAAAGTTTGAGAAGTAACGGGACGCGTTCGGATCGTTTGGTTGCTGCTGCCGCTGCTGTTGCTGCAGTTGTTCGGAAACTCTTCACGTGCGGAGCTTCCCTCGTCGAAGATACGGAAGACAGAATCGCGTGCGAAATTTCATTTCCGCGGTGGGACGCGCGCGCAAAGTCGAACGCGATCAAAACCGCACCGCGCGATCGGGGACGGACGCGCGATATTTTTCATCACGGCGCGGTTTATCCACCGTCGCGAAACTTTTTACATTATGTTAACTTGCGCGCGAAATGGACCTCCCAGACTAACAATACGCAGCACGCGATGGAGGGTGACTCAAAGTTTGATAACGCGCTCCGCGTGTGCCTGTACATGATCATACAATTCTCAGAGATCTTCCTAATGCTCTCGTCTCCTCATTCTCTCCGCGTAGTTAAATTATATCGATTACACTTCAGAGTTGGCGCACGAATATAACGCACACAAGTAGCGTTAGTGCCGGGGATCTTTCAGCGACTGCTATTATTTTGCTGCACAGCTCGCGCGATCGACGTCTAAACACGAGCTCTCGAGCGTGAACGTCGAATCGCGTTGACGACGGAGATTAGTTATTAGCTCGTGAAAGTTTACGACGTTAATATTCTGAATTCGCCTGGATCGCGCGACGAAATGACGTGCGGAATTATGCGAACCGTGGGGAGAGCACGGGCAGAGAGGGAAACCGTTCCCCTCGATATTACGCGCAAGCGATCGAAAAATGGCCGCGGGAGGGATTTCCGCCTTTGTTCGCGAATTTCTTCCGCATTTTTTTTTTGATCGTCACGCGGAGCACTGTCGTACGCCAAATTGCGCACGATTACGGTTTTATTTTCTTGGACAATCTGCCGGGTCGATTTTACGAGCGTCCTGCGGCCGCGAACCGCCTCGTCGTCGCGGCGTACAAACGACGGCGATTCTCGTTGAGCTGTGCGAACGCGTTATCGTTATCGCGCGGTGTTGCGCGTCCACGCGTTTCCTTCCTGGCATTTCTTTTTTTTTTGTTTCCGTCACTTTTTGCCCCATCCCTGCGTCGCGCGCCGCGCGACTATCGGAAACGATCGACGTCGTTAACAGTTGCAGATTACTTTCCCGCTGCGCGCCCTCGCTACGCCGCGCCGCGGCAACGACGTTCATTTCGACCTGCATTTTCGTTAATCTTTTTTCGCGCATGCTTTTTTATTCATAGAAGCGCATTCTGTCGAGAGCTAATCGAGAGCTAATGGGATTCGCAACGTACTTCTTACGGTTCCGTGGATTGGCGATGAGAACGTAATGATGTTAGCGCAAGGGCGAGTGCATCTAGCCCGAGTTTTTAGAGATATATAGAAAGCTTTGAGGAGCGACGTATGCTTTAAAATTCCGTTGAGATATTTTCCGACGCGAAATGTATCCCAGTCGACTCATTTTGTGAGTAACTTTGACGTTATTCAAGTTACGTTTGGAGAAATTTAGTTTTAAACTAGATCGATATTATACACACTTATATATATGTACATATATGGATACACTTTAAAGTTCTTGGTCGGACAGCTGCCCACATTCCTAACCCCTCTAACAGAAGGAAAAATAGACAATTTTTTGATATATATTTGTGCAGTATAAATTTCTGCAGGCAATTGAAAATTCGCGATCGACATATCGGATACTTAAAAGTATATTGGATAATTTGATTTAATATTTTATAATTAATAAATAACCACGTTGTTTAATTCAAGTGTCCTATTTCGAGCCATCAGAATGAGTTATGATGGCTTTATTGATTAATGAACTAAAATGGGAGTCTTTGGCACATTTTATAAGAGCACTTTATTGATTATGAATGTCATTATCATGAAAAAAAATCTCATTTATTCTGACGTAAATGTATATGAAAAATAATACATCATTCTCTTCCTGGTGTTAATACAAAACGGCTAGATTTAAATTATTTTGACCAATCAAGCCATTAATCAAATAAAACTGTTATTCCTGAAAATGCAAACGAAATGTTATTTTTACTTGAAGAGCAAAAGATAGAAATAAAGAAAGAGAGGCTTAGAAAAATATTCCGCTATAAAAGTAACTAATGTAGCTTCCAGAGAACTAAAAATGTACTTTGCATATAAATTTAAAAAGAAATAAAAGGAACGCGAATGAGAGGAGTAATTTAATAAAATGAAAGAGAATTTGTCTCGCGAGTATTTTCGAGACTCGAGGAAATATTATTTTGCGACAAATTCGTTATCGCGCGTTTGCAAAGGTGGACAAACGGGGGGATACGTCGAGCAGTTTCTCCGACGACGCGGCTCAAAGAGCGGCCTGTGATTTATGACGATTGTAAGAGAAAGAGAGACCGGAGATGCGCTAAAGGAGCAAGCTTTGGCAAGGTTCGAACTTGCACTTTATGCACGTATGAATACGTACGCGTGATCCGAATACCGTTTTGCTGCGAAATCCGCGTAGCGAAAGCTTTCCGAGGGCTTTCCAGAGATTGCGGAGGGAATCCCTTCGTGAATTACCTCGCGATGACCTACCGCATCGTGATGTCCGGCGCGATTTCGCCACGTACGATCGACGGTTCGTTTCGTGTGATACAGCGCGCGGGTAGCGCATATCCATACGCGGTATATACGTGTCTGTAGTGCTTACGAAATCACGCGCCAACTCCCCGGGTCTGTCGTCCGTTCGTGCATGGATTTTCATAGATTTTCCGTACGACGATGGATTAGGTTCCGTGGTCGTAGAGAGAAAGAGAGAGAGAGCGAAATAGCGGTGCGTGCGCGGCGCGCGTGTGTATCGAAGGTACTCACGTTGGAGAAAAAAATTGAACTCGTTAGAAAGAAAATTGGATGCCTGGGTTATTCAGAATTCCGCGATGCAATATGGCGTAACCGTGGAGCTTATTCGCGCGCGAGCTAGGGCGTCGTATATTTTGCGTTGCAAATTACGATCCGGCGCGGCCGCGTGAAATTTTAAAAGTCGATCGGAAGCTACCCCGCTACGGATGTTGCCCGTACTCGCGCGCGCGTACATTAATTCCTTCAAGTATATTCCAAGTATATTTACCACCAACGAAATTGTAGCAGCTCTCTCGCCGCGCTGCGCTCGCGAGATCACTCGTTTGCGGCGAGGGATTAAAAAATATATTCAAGTTTTTCTTGGAATGACAGACAGAAAAAACACGGATCCCCGTAGAAAAATTTGCTCCCCCCGCTCGGGCAGTGCGGTGCTCGGAATTCTTTTACGTCCGGTCTTACGAGGAAGCGTGAGTGACGCGTTGTAAAGTCGAGCAACGTCCGGTCATTCACGGATTTTATTCGCTCTACGCTGAAATTGTCCTGACGCAGGTGAATCTCGAGACTCGCGAGAATCCGTCGCGGAACTTGTCCTGCACCCTCGTCCGTTCGATTCTCATTCCTACCGCGGCCCCGCGATCACGTTTGTTTTTATCGTAACGCGAACGCCCGCGCCCGTACTACAACGGAACATAACGGAAAGATCTATGTCCGCAGATGCCATGAATTCGTTGATGGAGGACGTCGTCGTGGAGGCGGGGAAGAACGTAACGCTGGGCTGTCCGGGGGTGACGGAGGATTCGCTGGTGTTGATGCTCGAGTGGCGGGCAAACGGGATACGGCTGCTCGAGTATAAGAGCAGAAGCACGACTGTCATACGGCGAACAGAACAGAGCAGAATGTCCCTGTCGTTGAAAAATTATTCGCTGCAGCTGCATCCCGTCACCGCCGCCGACAGCGGTACGTACGAGTGTCTCGTGAACAACCGGAATGCGCCGGAAGCTGTGATCAAGCTCATCGTGCGAGGTAAGTGGCGGAATGTTCTTAATCGCCTTCTCCCTTTCTCTCTCTCTATCTATCTCCTTTTCTCCTTCTCTTTCCGCAGATATGTACTTTCCGTGGGAACAAACCCAGAGTCGCGGATAATATAGAACGACGCTGACATTTATTAATAACGAAAGCTCCTTTAATTCGATCTAAACTTATATTTCATTAAGGAATACCTATATACGTATATTCCTTATAAAGTTGAATATGGGTCAATACGTTTTTTATTTCTTCCTGTTTTTTCAATTATTGCACATATTTCTGGCGGCTATATGCCGCTCGATAAAGTTTTTTTTTATATTTACGAGAGTGAGCTTGAAATAGCGAAAGCAATCGTCTGTGCACTTATTGTGATTAATCTGAAAAGAAAAAACTCTGTAGATAAAATTTCCGCTTTTGACAGTTTATGAGATTTAAGCCTGACTGTTGGGTTTATAGCCTGAATGTCATTAATAAATTAAAAACTCGTTCTGGACTGTTTGATATTGCGCCAATAAGGTTCATCTCGATGGCTACGTTGCGCTTTTAGTTTCATTACTCGGAGATTTATCTTCGTTAAATTTATGAATTCCACTTGTTACTTATGGACTTTGAGGATACTATTAATCAACTCACAGCGCATAAATCCGCTATGAAATCATTGGGTAACGTCTCTGTCATTTTAAACACAAACTGTTTTAGATATTTTAATGCCTCCTATGAAATTTCTAAAAACTGAATCTCTCTTAGCTTTTTATAGTAAATAACACCATCCAGTTTCATTTTCGCAACTCCAGCGACAATAACGTATTATCGAAAATTTTTTTATTGTATCTGATCGAAGGAGATATAAAAGTTCAAATGCGATTCTTCTGTTCTTAGCTGTGAGTTAAAAAAGGGAAGGAACTTACTTGCCTTACTTATATTGCCTTTAGCCGTTAGCTATAGTACATCTATATATATATATATATATATATATATATATA
The DNA here is from genome assembly GCA_928718305.1 of Tetramorium bicarinatum. Classification (NCBI taxonomy): domain Eukaryota; kingdom Metazoa; phylum Arthropoda; class Insecta; order Hymenoptera; family Formicidae; genus Tetramorium; species Tetramorium bicarinatum. Next base: position 8,762,631 of record OV788319.1, read on the forward strand.
TATATATATATATATATATATTATATACACACATATACGGAAAGAATTTTCCGATACACGAGGATTTCTTGCAGTTTGACAATTTTATTTTCTCAAGTTGAAAAAGATAAATATGAAATTGGCTGCCTATTATTATTTTGCATTAAAGTAAAATATTATTGTGACAATTCTTAAGAAGCGTTTAAAGAAAATGAAAAGAAAATCTGAATAATAAGAGTTATTTAAAATCAATCCCAATACTGATACGTAAATATTTATGCCAATATACATGATTACTTTCGTAATGCTCATTCAACATTTCGAACATCGTTGTGGATTCATTTCCTGGAACAAATTAAATTAAATTTTCCCTCGCGGATTGTAACCAATCTTCTTTGATGCGCGTATATATAATCCCGCTAACTTTAAATCTAGTTTATATTTAACTTGGGATATCTCCTCTAATCGAAACGACATAATTCATCGCATTTCGTAAACTCGGGGTTTATTTAATTTTGCGATCGAAATCCTCTGATCCTTCCAGATCGTTTTCGATTCTGTTGGTGTTTTCGGAGGACAATCGAATATCCGTGACTCATTCATTGTCGTTGCCGATTTGCGTTCAATGAACTAGTTCACCGCTAAACTCTTGGCGAGTTTACGCAAAGTTCGCCGTGAACTTTGAAAGGCAGACCGGTCCAGGCGGCAACACCAGCCTTCTTAACAACCCCGTCGTCGCTCGTCGAGCTTCTAATGCTTTATTTTAAAACCGAGTCGCACCCCTCCACCCCCGTCGCCGAGTGTTTGCTTTAAGTATTTACGCCTGATTTGAATTCGTCACGTGCAACCCACCGCGTCAAAAGCAAACTTTTCCTAGCATCCTGTAGACGACGACGGGCTGGAATCATGGGAGTACGCGCGGCATAACTTCACAGCGGCATAAGTTTGGCCGCCGAACTTCACCGTAAAAAAAAAAAAAAAAGGAGAAATGAAACGGGTCCTATCGCGTTATGTCGCGCGGTGATTTGCATTCAATGCACGATCCGTTACTCAATTTGACTAAAAAGTTTGCCCGAGCCGCTAAAACAACGTGAAATTACGTCAACGCTCGCGTAACTTGGGTGGGAAAAAGTGAACTTTGCGCGATGCGACAATGTGCCTCGAAGGAATCAATGTACTGCTCACGTGATCTGCGATCTCCGCGCGAATTTACATTTTTCATGTTGCGTAGTCGATATTAAGCGACCTATTCATATCGTATCTTACAAGACGTGTATATATACACATTACATATATACATTATAATGTATATGTACATCCTACTGTACGTGCTTCTACTCGAGACTCTAGGCACGTAACACTTCGGTGGTAACCAATATTCACGTTACGTCAACCATTAAAATGAACATTTTTCAAATCTTTGCTATAGGATCGTACACGCACACATCTCTTGAATACTATTTCACTCCTGCGAGATCGCTCCTCATATTTCCCTCATTTCTGATTCTCGTGAAACGCGCATTGAAAAATTTGTGAATTACGCGCGCGAAAACGGACGAATGGCCAAAAATAAATTTCATATTACTTACCGCCGTCGATCTAACTCGTTTTATAAAAGTTTCATATTTTCCATAGTGAATAATAAAAGGGGAAAAAAATTCTTGCATGTGTGATGCAGGTGTTTTAATACTTTGCAGATGGAAATACAACATTTTAATTGATTTAAAGTGAAACGCAATATATATTTTTCATTGTTTCCAATTTGTAATTACAAAATGCATTCAAATTTCATAAATATGACGTGTTTGCGGTCAAGACAATTGACAGCATAGTTACCGAGTTATTTCCTCGTTAAGTCGGCAGGGTTGCCGATTTGTTTTGATGAACGAGCATCGGTGAGAGAAGTGGATACGTGTGCCACTCTTCGAAACGAGCGTACAAAGGGCCCAAAGGGAACGCCCGGTACGAGCTTCGAATTATCGTCTCTCGAAGCTTCACCGCGGGGATGGTGGTAGCAGGGACGGTGTTGGTTGACTGCAGCTATGAATAAGCGCGAGTCGTTTAACAGCGTGACGTTTTTTCGGCTCGCGGCAAAACAGTTTCATTCATATGCATGACGGGATACGTGAAAGAGAGTGAGACGGCAGAGCACGCGAGAAAAAGAGAGTGAGAGAGAGAGAGAGAGAGAGAGAGAGAGAGAGAGAGAGAGAGAGAGGAGGAGGAGGAGGAAAAGAGGAAAAAAAGAGACAGAGAGAATGAGAAAGAGGAGAACCTTCGCGGAATCTCGGTAGCGACTAACGAGTCACGATTATTCCTTCCACCTCGCTTTAACGAGCGGATGCAGATGTGAAAAGCTTCGCGTTACCAACTTTGGCATTGATCATTGATTCATTGTTTTTGCATCTTAGCGAGGAGTTATTCTTAGACGGCATATCTGGGATGCAATGAAAAAAAGATCGATTTTAATAAAAAAAGTAACGCCATTAATAAAATATAGACGGTTACGAGACGCTCTCGTTTTGGAAGAGGTGCACGTAGGGCGGTAAGACAGTATTCTTATGCATCACGTGTAGATGACGAGATGAACCCAGTCGAGGAAAGGATAGTAGCTCGACTAGGTGATCCGAGAATCGAGTTCGAAATGGATAGAGACGGAGAGGGAATGTGCTCTTGATGGAACAAATAAAATTGTTCTCCCTCGGGATTACCGTGCTGCATGCACTCGCATCTGTGTTGTCAAGATCCGTGAGCTTTTCCAAGATCCACCTCTCTCCTCTTCCGTGCGCTTTCCGGTCTTTGTCTCCTTTCCGCGTCCGTTTCCCCTCGGTTGATTTTGGTACAAGCGAATCATCGAACTTGCTCGCGATTCAAAGGGCAAAAACGTCACCGACAGTTATTCCTTCGGTGGCTGCTAAGCCGCGAGTGCTGTTTTTCATTCAGCCGTCTCATTTAAGACCATGACAACGACGAGCGAGAACGGCGAATGCTCGGGAAATGGCCTCGTTCGATTTTATTTGATGTCGGAACGCAGGGATCTTCTCACTGCCAACAGCCACTGTGTAGGACAGTCGATTCCATTAGAATGTGCATCCAATACTGTAAAACGTAGGTACTAATGCCCAAGTGCGCAGATGCATGCGCGACCGGTCCTTAACCATGTTAGAAAATACGTTTCGTCGTAATCGAGATCGATTTTCTATAGGGACTACATGACAACGCGTCACGTAGGCGCAGTTGGGCTCGAATCTCGCAAATTCACCGGGACTTGCGAGATGCTTTTAAAGATACGGAAGAGACCGATGTCGCACGCGTTTTATCTATCGTCACGTCAAAAATTTCAATTTGAAAAAATCCGCCTTCTCGGAAATATTTTATTGCACGATTCTGCGCTATCCCGGATTTTTTCCCGCGTGTCATCGCGCGTTTCTCGTATTTTGCGAATTTACACGGTACCCCAAAAATCCGCGATATGTACATAGAGAGTATCGCAGCTTTTTTTCGCGACGTGGCGGATATCCCGGGCTTTGCAGTTCGTAATACGATTTGTAATACGGACAGCAGATAGAAAGTATGGCCCCGTGATAAATCTTTAATAAAATATTTCAGAGATATTGTAGTATATGTACATACAGTTTCCTGAGATTAAGGCTCTGTTGGTATTTTGTATACCGCGCCAGAGATAAGAGAGGATCAAAGTCTGCGGTACGACGAGATTTATTTTACATCGCGAGTACACTGATCGCCCGGGTGAACTTCTGCGAAACATTCTTATTGGTACGAAGGAGTGAGTTTCTTTCGCGGACTTCTTCAGGGGGGGGGGGGGAACATACTATCGTTCCTCACTAACCGACGAAGGTAGACTCGGTGCAATTCGAAAAGTTCGAAACGATTTGCTGAAGAGTCCCGGCCGTAACGTTCTCGGATTAGCATACTATTCGTTACTTGGCTATCCTACGAGTAATCGAATGCATCGAACGCATGTTTCTCTTTTCTGAGAATAGAGACCCAGACGAGATGGATCGCATTTAATCACAGCATCAGAACGCAGCAATTAATCTCTCCATCCAATTATTTTTATCCAGCAGCCGAGTGCGCCGCGATATTGATAATACAGGGAGAAGAAAAACGTTAACTATTTGCAGAGTAATTTTTATCTTTTTCGCGTACAAACGGTATAATTACATCAATTACTATTTTTACACTGTTTGTACAATTTCATGCAAATAGTTTCCGCTTGCGTCGTTATTGCGCTTGACGTTATAAAATAAAATACAGTCTAGGAGATTAAATTAATAATAAAAATAAAATTACAATAGTGGGGCCATAAATCTGGGCGAACAAAAACATATTGTGTAGTTGTGTATTAAGCCAATTATTTTATAGCCGTATATATACATAACTGGGGGGCAGATCTCGTGTGTAGGGATTCTATGCGTAATATCAGCTTTTATTGCGGATTTAATCGATGGAAATAGAATGAGATTATTTACGTGATTGTATTTAGCTTGTTCTATGACGTTATGGCTGACCAGTTGATTTTATGAGATAAATGACTAGTCGCGCGTCAGGCCTTGAATAAAGGCAACGATTTAACGCGCGGGCATGGTGCGCGCCGCGATATAAATGTGCTCCACCGACTGGAAACTACTCCGGTTTCGAAGATAATGAAGCGTGCGTTGAAAAATGCCAGCTTTTCTAAGCCAAAGCGCACAGCTTACTTCGACAAATCTTTTGCGTAAATTGCCCGCGTTGAGCTTTAATACGTTCTATCACCTCTCCCTTAAAACGTGTCGCCGACTTTCAAGATTTTTATTATTCCGACATTACCTATATAACTCCAAAGCATATGCTAATAATGCGTAACACAATATATTATTTTACGGAAATAATTAATAATAAGCATAAAAAGGAAATTAGTGTCTGTAATAAGAAGTTATTGATATCTCGTATACAAGTTGTAGAAAAAAATATTCGTATGTATAAATATTAATTTTAAGCAAATTTTTTTTATCGCCTCTGATGAATCTTCGTAACTAATGCCTGTGCTACATACAAACGTGCATTAAGAATAAAAATTAATGTTTTCATAATATAGTCAGTAGTAGCAGATGAAGATTCGTCAGACGCGATAGTTTCAAAAATTTGCTTTCATCGCTATTTACGGTAAACTTTACGACGTTGCAGGATTCTTCTTTCGTTGTTTACGAAGGGTAATTCCATTCCTGCAAATAACGAAGTCTCGCTTTAATCGAGTTCTGGAATAAGATCCGCGAGATCGACGACGCAACGCTATGAATTATGTACCTCACGACACAGTTAATTAAGCGGTATTTAATTTGTGACTAGTACGTGAGAAGAGCGCTTTCGCATAAACGATGATAACACTCCAACACATATATCTCTAATTAAATTTCTTAAAATATAACAAAAATGTTTACTGTATTTCAGAAATAAATGATAAATAATAATTTATTGGTAGAAAGGAGAAAACAATTACAAATGCTAATAGCAGTAGCTAAACTAGAAATGCATCACTAAATGATGCAATTGCTTCGCGGAATATTTCATCGCGGAAATTTTTTTAATGAAGTAAAAGTACTCCAACTAATTAGAACTGAATAACCAACAATATTAACTCGCTTATATTTAATATGCAATGAACAATCGCCATAGATTGCGATTCTCTTTTATAGGAGCATTAATGAATCGGGCGACGCCCAACTGTCATTATGCCTGAAAGCGAGCGGGCAGAGGGGATAACTCGAGTAAACTCCAACATTAGACGGCGTTCTTACTTAGCTAAGAATCGGGAGTAAACTGCTCTTTCATAAATTAATTTCCATTCGTTGCCGACTAACGAAAACTTACGGGCAACTACGAACGAAGCCGCATCTAAAACCACAGCTGCCGCGATGCGCATCTTCTGTCGCCTTATTCAGCTTTATTATTGAAATGATATTCGGCGCACGGCTCGTTCGTTTTTTCTGTAAACATTTAAAAGTTCGTTAATAGTCGAAGAAGTTGTCAACGTAGCTACGGAAGAACGGAAAAATAGGGCGGACTGTTGCATAAATTTTCCCGAACGAAAGTTTCACGAAGAGGAATTTAATAATTGCCAAGATAAATCAAGTAGATACGCATTAAAAAGTCACGGGCTTTCTCAGATTTATAATAGGGGAATTAGTCGTTTTATAAAGCCGCGCTTTTATAAAGACTTTTGCCATTAGTTTTGTTTAGTAAAAGAGAAATTGGTAGGTATACATATACATATACAAGAACATGTCGTGTCTTTCTCTTGCCGGAGACTCGCCACAGCGGCGAGTCATCGGAGTGAACAACAGCGCGAATTGGACCATGAAAATCTCGACCGAAATCCAGAGGATAGAAGATCAGGAGAGAGAGGAATATTCACCGAAAATTTCAATCCGAGTCAAATGCGCAGCTGCATTTATACGTTTCGTTGTGAGAGTCAAAGCGCGCGAGTGTCCATGTGGTTGTCGATACCGAAAGGAACTTTGTAGTCGACATAGTTGAAATACTTGCGTGTACCGAGCGTATATGTGAAAGGCAGAGATAAAGAGAGGGGAAAGAGAGATAAAGACCTGGATTTCGTAATATCTCGAATACGTACGCGGGGTATTTCGTTGATGATGGCGTATCAATATTGAATCGATAAGTAATGTCGCTCGATACGTTTGAAAGCCTTCGAGTTGTCACGCGAACATACAGAGATGGAATCCCTACGAGTGCGAAAGGATTTTTCCTTCTCAGTCCTTTATATTCCTTATATTAATATTTTCCATGCATTCAAAAACGACCTTGTCCGTGAATTGCATTAAATTGCATTAGCCATGATTACCTTATTTAACTTTACGATTAAATTATTACGGCTCTAGAAATGTTAAAAGGTCGTTTAATCTACGGAAGATGAGAAATTCAAGAAATTCTAGAATATATATTTTACAAATTGCGCTGTACAGTTATTGCGAACGAAAATGTATACTTTAGCAAATTGCCACAGCTAATATAAATTAATACTGGAAAAAAGTCGCGATTTAACGCGGTTGATGTCGTTGACTGTCGTCACTTAGGAGGAACTAATTGCATCGTGCAGAAACCACCGAGCGCACGCGGGTCGAATGTCGAAGGTGGCTTCGCGGTATCGATGCCAAAGCCTCTCTGTCGGAGTTAGTCCGAAAGCCGCGGACGGTTCAGACAGACTTCACGGAGGCGAAACAGACGATAGTGGTCGCACGTTATCCCGGCGTAGAAGTGAATAATGCAACGCATCACGTCGACGAAACCGTTGCTGCACCATGCTGTTGCAAATCTCATCCGCCGAGGGCGATCTTACCGGATCTGTTCGTTCCTTTCGACGCTTTGACGTTTACCCGGTCTTCCGTACTATTGGCGACACGGTCTACCCGGTTCGCGATCGCTTCGTGTTTATCGATATTTCATTACACCGCTCTCAGAAAGTATAATATATATTCGCTAGGCGTCAAGCGACGTTGCGATTCGATTTCAATATGCATTGTGAATGCACACGGTGAATACGAAGAGTTGATATCTCGATATCGCCGAACGAGAATGAGAAGGCGTTTCGGTACCCGTTCTTACCGCGTAATGTCTGATAAAGTCTGCATTTTTCGAAAGAGAAGAAGGTAACGTTTGCCTTTTTTTTTTCCTGTCAAAATGAAGAAAGCAGAAATTTTTATGATATTAGAATTTAGCGGGCAATATACGAGAACACGTATATGACGCTATTGGGTAGCTTAGCCTTTAAAAAGGCTGAGAGGCACGAAGAGGCTCTTAAACTCAATATGGTGTAAGAAGGTAGGTGCTGAGCCGTTACGCGTAAGTGTCAGGGTGGCCGATGATTGTCCAGTCGGGAAGCCATGTTACATCGCCGACAATGCATCACGATATGTCGTCACCTCATTAACGGTGAGAAATATTCCCCTAGTGGAAACTACGACGATATTGATTTTATTCAGTAATGCGAATACGTGCTTATTTAATTTCTTTTTACATTCATTACAATAATTAATTAACAATGATGAGTGCTTTTAGTGCTTTTAGCACTCATTGTTATATTATTAAATTGTTATATTATTTTATATATGTTGTATAAAATTTTAGTCGAAATTGTATTTAAAAGAATTATACACTGAAATCATTTAAAGTTATATTATAATATTATTAGATTCAATATATTAAATACAAAATTTAAGATCCAGTATCATTATTAATGACGATAATAATTTTTAATATTAATAACTGTATCCTGCATGTAATTGATAGAGTCTTTTAATTGCTTGCATAAATCGCAAAAAGTAATTGTTATCGAAAAAGATCAATAGCGTTATCACACGCGACGAGATAACACATAAAATTGATCACGACGGTTTCGGTAGTACTACATTCGCGGGAGAATCGCAAGGAAAGAAAAAAGAAAACTCGGCCTTGTTCATGTTAGCACGGCTGTAAATAATCGTTGCTGTCAGAGTATATTATAGTTTATAGCTAATTTAACCACATTTCTCTCTTAGCATGCATGTATATGCACATGCGCTTAGGCTAATGAGTTCGTAACCAGAAAAGCGACGTCGACTTCTCCACCGCTCCTCGCTCGGTTTCTTTATTTTGCGACCCGGGTTTCTCGCTCTCGCGCGGTTTAGTGCTCGTTGATCGCGGTGTTAACTGCACACAAAAAACGCATTCTGCCACCGTCTGAACTTTGCCGGCCGAATCGGGAGAACTTTGTGCGACAACTCTAATGACGCCTGAATTGATTGTGAACGAGAAACACGAAGGTCTGTGAAGTTGGCACTCCGAAATACGAAATTTTAGAAAACTGATATGGCATTTAATTATTCATAAAATTATCCATAAATAAGCTTACTTTTTGTTTACCTTGCAATTAAGATAAAAATACCGAATACATCTTTTTTATTTCAGCATTTTTCTTTAAAATTTGTATCTGTCACAGACTAGAAATTACTTGAATCTTTTTATTACCGTCTAATCGTTTACTGAATGTTTTAAAGTACCTGAAAAGCTTCAACCATTTCTAACTATTTGTCGATCGATAAACGTTATAATTATACCGTGCACGGTGAATTCAGAGAAATCTCTATGAATATAATGCCCTTCCAACACATTTCTGCAGCAAAAGTTACGTGTTCCGGGAATACAAGGTATCCCACAACCGCTGTATGATACTTTAATAGCATATTCTGAAGATTAATTAGAGCCGAAAATTCTAATATGAAAATGTCGAGGCTCGTAGGATCCTTGGATTTGTGTATCACCTCGACAAGATCACGTCGCGAGAACAATAAAATTGTATGCATAATGATTTTAATAATATTAAAATAATATTAAAATCATGGTACGTATAATAATGGTAATTAATTTCAATAACTCAAGAAAATGTGATATTTGATCGTCCTATTTGTCATGGCAATTTAATTCATTATCACGTTGTACTTGCGAAATTATTAAAATCGCATGTTCGGTTTTTCTAAAACTTGTAAAAAATTTCTCGATATTGAAATATTAACAGTAATTAATAATATAATAAGTATAACACTGCACAAATAGATTTTCAATTGAATGGCGTAAACGGTTTTTTTAAATTTAACTCGGTTCGATTAAATTCTTATTACTTGAATGAGCGTTCGCACTTAAATTCGCGGAAATAGATGTGAATGTCCGTTTGCGGAAATTGGCGTAAAACGCGTCGTGGTGAAAAACGGAATATTCGGCGTGACTGTAAAAGAATGTCGTGTGTGTATGTGTCGAAATTCAGCGACACGCGACCTTGGCCTTAGATCATTTGTTTTTTGCGCGGCGTGCCAGCGATGTGTAGGCACGACGCCGGTCCTATCATTACGTGTCGAACGCTCGGGCAACCTGAGAGGAGGAGCAGGCCTAGGAGGCATCGGGAGATAGCGGAGCAACTATAAGGTAGATATCTTATCTACTTGATTTATTCATACAAAAAGATAGAGTTTTATTTCACGCGCTTTGTAAAAACTTACACTTGAACTATGTAATAATAACTTATATTTGAAAAGTTTCCGACATTATTATCTTTTACGTACATGATAATTATTTCCTGAAATATTAAGTTAATCATTTTAAGCTCCGCTATAATTTGTTTATATTTGTACTTTACAGATCAACGTAGCTACAGTCTACAATGTCTACAACGCAGTCTATAACTCCGCTGCTTCATATGATAAGTGTTAAAATACAGATAAGTGTTAAAATACACCTTGCGATTATTAAATCGGAACGGGGGTGTAAACATTTTGCATTAAATATATACATACAAAGGCAATTAACATTATATTCCACACGGTTCTCGATATTTCAACGTTACGTTACGTGACGATGGCAATTTTTTTATTAAATCTTTAGGCCTTCCAATAATTGAATATCTTTAAATACAACGATTAAAAAATTTTTGAATTTAATATGTATACACGTCTATGTCCAAGTATAATTTTCTTTAATTTATTATTTGAATTAAAAATTAGATGTATTTTAATAATTGTTTTACGCTCCTCGTTGGGGGGGGGGGGAGAGGTCTAAACAAGGCAATCTTGAATTAAAAATCTTTAGGTCAGGCCTTCCAATAATTGAATATTTTAAAATACAACCATTAAACGTTGTTTTCTGAATTTAATATGTATATACATCTATGTTCAAATATAATTTTTTTTATTTACTATTTGAATTAAAAATTAGATGTATTTTAATAATTGTTTTACGCTTCTCGTTGGGGGGGTCTACAAGGCAATTTTTTATTAAAAATTTACATACAAAGGCAATTAACATTATGTTCCACAATGTTTTTGATATTTCAGCGTTACGTTACGTGTATCTTCCTATAAATGGCATTTATAACGATTGAGTCACCTCGTTTAAGAGCTAATTTACGCCGTAATTGCATAATCGAACGCTTGATAAGATTATCGATACCAAGGTTAGGAGAGAGAGCGAGAGAGGTGCAATCGATAAACGTGAGACTGTGAATCTTATTATAACGAAAATGTACTTATACAGAACTGTCAGAGAAAATTAGGCTGGAAAGTGGCTCGGACGGTTGGCCGCATCAAAGCCTTTCCTGGACCACTTGCGCGAAACTTTAATCGTTACTCCGTTCCTTCGAAAGGACGTCAGAATTAAATGCGAGAACGGAATCCTTATGATTAATTCAACACATTATCTTCGAGAACCGCCGGAAGAAATTTAAATAAAGAAACAGTTTCGCTTACACGGTTCCTCACTTAGACTTCCTCTCATTGACGGCGTTTAAAACGGCTTTTCCTGGATTTCATAGAGATTTTTAGAGAATTTGTTAAACTGATTAACGCTGCTCACAGTAATATGCAACTTACATCTATATCATATAAGCGGAAAAATTGTACGAAAAATATATAATTTACAGAAATTTTCTCACGAGTCTTCCGAAAACGATTACATTATTAAATGTCGCAAGAAATAAGATTTATTTCCGTTAATAAATTCAATTTTTCCTTTCATTTTTTTTCCATTACCAATTATTAGAATAAATTTCAAATTTCTAAAATGCTGTATAAGTTGATTAACTCGTATAAATAATACACGAACAGATTTACGTTTCTGTGAACGGTAAAATCGCGTAGAAAGATGTAGGGTTCATAAGGAATACTCTCAAGATTTTATCGGAAATGACCGCCTACATTATTAGCAATTCGCCAGAAATACAATTTATCTGTGTCATAACGGATTATGTCCGTATCAGTAAATATTACGAACGAGCGGTAGCCGACCGCGATCTGGAAGAGGCCGAGAGAGTTGGCTGAAATTTTCGATGGGGTTGGTTTGCTGCGTGGTGGCGGTCGACAGGTCGGTACTACTGGAAAACTGCCAGAGTCAAGCATGGAGTACAGCAGCGTCCAGATATTCACACGCGATCGTTTCGGGGTGACTAAACGTGAACGAAGAAAGAGAGAGAGGGAGAGAGAGAGAGAGAGAGAGAGAGAGAGAGAGAGAGAGAGAGAGAGAGAGAGAGAGAGAGAGAGAGAGATGAAGAGAAAGGCCACCTACAACAACTACCCCCCGTCGTGACGTCTCCCTCTGTGTTCTCACGTCCGCTAGCCTCGCGCTTAAGATAAAGTAGGCTAAAGCTAGTAACGTGAACTTCCACGGTTTCTCTGTTCGCAAGGAACTCCGCTTAAACTTCGGATCAATGCTCGCAGAAATTGCACGAGAGTTTAAACGGAGCGCCCCGGTCTTATCGGGAAATGACTTTCATTCCCGAAATGATCCGAACGCGAGCCTGACGCGGTTCAAATTTTCGATCGACCGTAGCTATATGTGCGTGCAACCGGGCGTATTTACTTTTTCTTTTTGAAAGCTTTACCCGGGAAAGACATGCATGTAAATTTCGATCTCGTCGCGTTCTCTCCCCGTCGTTTGTAGATACGGCTGAAATTTCACCAATTTTGCGATTCGATCGGATAGGCGCTTATTAGATATGGTATTTACGATAACTCGATTAGTAGCTCCTCTTGTTAGCTAAAGAGCTAAAGACGATTACAATCGCTTGACATATTGCGGTCTCTATGTACCAAGAGCAGCTATAGTTGCCTAACTGGAAATGACGTCGTAATAACTTGGAGCAATCCTCGAGTGCGCTTACTAGTTCACCGAACCGAATCATCCGCTATCTCGCTCGTACAAAAGGTCGAGGGATAGAAGGGGGACATTTTCTCGCGACGCTGATTCACGCGAAGACAGACACCTTTGTCAATCTGACTCTACGTGTACTTGAGCAAATTTATTTGGAGAGAGATGGAAATATATTTTTGCGTATATATACATGGAAGAGGGATGAGAGAATTAAACGGTGCCTAGTTACTCCGTTATTCGGTTCGAGGACGATCGTATTTATTATTCCGCAACTCCCGCCACCTTTCAATCGATCTTTTTTCTTTTATTCATTTTACTTCTCCGCCTTGCCCCTGTTTTTCCGTGTCTTTCCGTTCTCTCTCCCTCTTTTCTCTCAGCATTTCTTCCACCGAAGCGAGGGAAACGTGTGGAATCTTAACGCGTCCTCTGCCATCGGTACAGTTTAACTTTGGTAGCAAGCTGAATTCCTAACTAGCATAATCCGCGCTGTTGCGCCGAGCGCACCGGCCAATTAGTACAAGCTCAGCACGCGAAAATCCTCGACAAAGAAAAAGTTCGGACGAGTTGTAAACGTTCAAATTAATAGCGCGACATGCGCGAGCGTAATGAAGTAATTTCGCATTTTATCAATGTTTCCCATAATGAATACTCTGATTGTACGAGCGGATCATCATCGCAGGAAAATATTTTAAAATAATGCTACTTCATTAAAATAATCACATCATCGGGGTAAATAATACCGTCGCAATTATCAAAATGTTCCTATACCAAATTAATTATTAAGACGGGTATATTAAGCCAGTAATAACAATAATTCATAATTATTCACGTCGACTGTAATAACGTGCAAGGAGATACGAGTATTTGCGCTCTTATGGATCTCCCCGCTCTCCTTCCCTTTCTGAAGTTATTTTACGCTGAGAAAATGACAAAATAAAGTAGCAATCACGGAAAAATATTTCACAGAGAGTTTCTCGGCATACACTCGGACCCGCGGTTTCGCCCGTAGCAATACGAAAAAAGAGCCAAGAGGTAGGTGGCCGGATATCCGACTTAATCATCCTCCTTTATTAGAGTAATTTAAGTATCTAATTATTATATGGAAATTTCCCTCGGGTTGCAAGGACCCTTGATACAATTTTTCTTGCACAAGTTCGGTTCTACCTCCAGGGCAATTCGCTTTTCTCCGTCTCTCTCTTTCGCGCGCACTCTCGCGGTCCGGTCTCCTTTATATTGAATGCTTTAAAAGTTCACCGGAACTTTTGTCTTCCACGTGTAAAATTAACCCTCTTTCCGCCCGCTTGGCCCTCTACTCCGCGACCGGAGAGCCGATTTCTCTTTCTTCCTTCTCCTAGCGGTGAACATTATCCTGTGATTATGTCATCCGCTATATTACCATGATAAGGATCGCTGACGGACAGTCGGTATAATGCTATGTTTAACGATGTCGTTACATAAAATCGAAAACTTTTCTTCGTCGCATTATCCCTCTCCCTCCCGGCGTGTAGCCGATCCTTGTACCATATTGCAAGAAATTTCACCTCGATCGCGTATTACTCGATGGTAGCCCGAGATACGCTCCGTGAAGTAGTAAAGTCGTATCTTTAAGAGAACAAGCGCGCGCGCGGTACTTTCGTTACACACAGCTGATGAAGGTTTTCTATTTTTTCATACTTTTTTTTAAATCGCGAGTATGGAACCGCAAAATAATATACACATATATTCGTTAATGTAAACGTTCCGTTTACTTGGGTTTTGGGTTTTATGTTTACTTGATACAATGATCCCATAGTTGTGGAACGCACGTTAATAATTGTAACAGGGGGTGTAAACAAGGCAATTTTCTTTTTCATACTTTTTCTAAATCGCGAGTATGTGAACCGCCAATGTTGGTCGCAAAATAACATACACATATATTCTTTTATATACTACTATGTCTAAATATAATTTTCATAGATTTATTATTTCAGTTAAAAATAAGATGTATACGTATCACATATTAAATGTTGGTCGCAAAATAACTTACACATATATTCGTTAATGTAAACGTTCCTTGGATTATAGGTTTTTATGTTTACTTGATAAAATGCTCCCAGAGTTGTGGAACGCACGTTAATAATCGCAACAGGGGGGGCGTAAACAAGGCAATTTTGTATTAAAAATATATATACAAAGGCAATTAACATCATATTCCACAATTTTTGGACATAGACGTGTATACATATTATATATTGAATTGAGAACATCTGATATCTGAGAAATCGCGCGTTCTTTTACAAGAAAGTATTCAATATAAATATTGGACAGCAATTATTAATGTTTTTATATACAATGATTAAACGTGTTCTCTCAAATGAAAACTGCATTTGAGAAAATAACATTTAATCGTTGTATAAAAATATTAACAATTATCGTTCAATTATTGGATAAGGCGTCATATGATCTACATACCGCACAAACGCGCGCGGGGGAGATTAAATGTTAAATGTAAAATGTATTTATAATACCGCAAGAGGAGAAACACAACTATGGTTTTTATTGAAAACTAATTTGATAATGGAAAAGATTCGTAATGCTTATAACCCTCTGGAAAAGTTTTCCACGAAGCAAAGTCCCGGCTTTCGGCTTTCTAAGAAATTATATGCTCTTCACGAGCACTCGATGTTTCTCCCCCAGTTTCCATTTCGTCGAGCGCGCGAGCGCGAGCTCCTAGGTTTTCATTTCTTAAACTCACTCCCGGAGTTATCATGCTCGCAGGCAACGGTCGGTGTTGTGCGCAGGTAGTTCCCGACTTCCGGGATTAATGCGTTCCTGAAAACTATCTTGTAAATCATATTCGTCTAAAATGCGAAGAGCAATTTTCCTGTCGTAAATACAGACAGCCTTTATTTCGCACAATTTTGATTTATATGAGCTTCGTTTTCGTACTGATAGTTTCTACTGAGGGGGTGCATTAATCGCGAATATCCTAATAAAGCTTCTCTGCACCTGACGTGCGTACTCCATGGTCTTATGAGGATCGGCGGATCAGCAGATCAGCGCGATCTAAATAAAATATACATATACGCAAGCTCCCACAATTACCGTACTTCGGTAGCGTATCCTCGAGAGATTAATTAGAGCCTAATATTATCTTAATGCGAAAATTGTAGTTCATAAATTATAAACGATGAAAATTGGCAAATGGCAGTATGCTGTGTAGTTTTCGCTTAAATGTATAACTACTTTTTTAGATGCAAACGTAACAATCGATTTTACGTGTATTATTGTATTATACATATAAATATGTTCTATATAATTATACAAATATGTTTCGCGAAGAAATATTTATCGGATTTCAATAAACATGATACAGATATGTTATAAAAGATCATTATAAAATAAAACTGATGCATTGTAAAATTTGATGTATAAGTATTAACATCTTTTTTTCATTAACTGAAGACTGACGTAATTCACTGATATGATATTTACATTTTTATATATTACATATACAATATTATATTATGAATTATCTTTTATTCTTTTACATATGTGACATATATTGAAAAGATCTATGAGTGAAATATTTTTTTGCACCAGTTTATATTTTATTATTATATAATATTTAATCTTAATAAAATAAAGAGATGAAATGAAAATTTTCTATTCTATGAAAAATATATCTGGGAAGATATGAGAGAGAGAATAAAGCAATACATTTATTAATAAATATTAATAATTTATAATTTATCCTTATTGCAGAGATATATATATATATATATATATATATATATATAAACTTATTTTATTTCGTAAATGCATATATTATACGTGAATGTTTTATTCTGATATTTATCATTGTTTATGAGATCTGAGAACGTCATGAAATAAATAAATAAGAGTTATTCATCAATTTTATATTTTAAAAATATGTATTTGTTTAATTATCAATTATAATTTTAATTTACTTTGGATTTTTTATTTCTTACTAATTAAAGTGATGTTTTCAATGTATTTCCTAAATATATTCCATTTTCATTTATACTTGCAGGACGCATCAAGTTCTTCTAATAATTGATATATTTCGCAAGAAATATTTTATCATTATACGTAAGAGATTTAAAAGTGATAATAATTAATACGATTATTGATACAATGAATTCTTTTCGGAATTTACATATACACGAGAAATTATTCATTTAAGGCAATAGATCAATGAGAAAAGTTACTTTTATCTCTGATACTTGAGATGATAGCTGTAATTTGATTTCTCGACGATTAGTATACGATCAATACCAATCTCGATAATTGTTACGTAACTTCATTGCTGCGTTGCGTTTGATGTCATTCCCAAAAGTGATTGATCGCGGTAATTGTGGGAACAGCAATATTATCGCGTAGGCTCCACTCATTGGAATTAACACGCTAAATCGGTATGCGATTCGCATTCATCTTACGACGGTCACCGACGTCGCCCGTTTGATCGTTTCATTTCGAGCCCGTGGAGGGCGGCCTCTCCATTTCGGAGATTGAAAAATTTGCAAATATAATGGCACGGCGGCGCGGTGATCCCTCGCGCTTATCTACGCAACGCGGTATAATCCCGACGGCAGGCGTAATTTTGTTTCAATTAACAAGATTATGCATTGGGTTTTAACGTTCGCTCGGCGTAACCAGCGTATTACTCGTAAGTCGTAAAATTCTTGCGATAATCTCCCTTTATGAGTCCCGGTGCCGTATCGCATGACGTTTATGCCATTCATTTCCTGACGCCGTAAACACGTTCCGCTGTGGAAGTCACGATCCTCTTTTTACCGGAAAGGTTTCAACGACTTCTTTGCTGAAGCGTCTTAACTCGCAGGCTGCACCTATAATTCTCGGCAAAATATATCCTGCCTCGTGTAACTATATAACTGTATATGTGTATACATATACATATGTACCGACGACGAGCATAAATCGTTAACGCGAGGGGGATCTTTGCCCACATCGTTACTATTAAGTATCTCTGTAATTTATCTAAAGACAAAGATGCAACTGCTTGTTAAAACGCGAGATTAACTGTACGTGTTAATGCGCGATATATATATATATATATATATATATATATATATATAAAATATATATACACGTAACTTTTCAGATTAAAAGAAATGAGGAAATCTCGATACGTTAAAGCAATTGCAGTCGCTAGAGTTAGCAACTATTGCAGTATCGATTAGCATTTACGAAAAATCCGTTAAAAGCCCGATAAGGCGAAATGGGATATTACAAACTGTGTTTTCAATTTCGTTCCTTTTGAACCGATTGAATTGGGCACGTCTAAAAACCGAGTTTCCGCAGCGCTGTTTGCAAAATGTCCCGACTGCAACGTCGTTGCGCGAGCGAAAGGAAGTTTTTTTTTTTTTTAAATAGTTCCACTCTCCGTGTAATTTTTTGCGTTCGCAAAAACTCGATTTTCCGCGCGACGGTGACGATGCCCCCATGGAACGAGGACCGATTCTTTGTAAAGTTGCATTCCGTCTCGCGCGATTCCGCGAGGGCGTTAGGGATCTAGATCTCTTGCTAGATTGAGTAAAACTAATATATCGCCGGTGATGTAAATAACGGCACGGTATTTGCGGGACGTAATGTTGCGTAATGACACCGATATATTCTGGGCAGAAATATCTACGGCATCCGGCGTAGGCTTCTCGTTAGGTACGCGCGCGATAACGGATGATTATTGTATCATCTAAATTACACTAATCCTGTGCACGGCGTAACAACTTCCGACTTCAAAATTCTGCGTTCGTGCTTTCTAATTGTGAGATCTCGTCAGGCTTAAGTCTTTGCACGGTTAGCTCCTATAACGATGATTTACGTACGCGATCCTCCAGGGCCCTACCCCAGGTATCCTTTATACCCGAAAAGCCGCTCTTTGTCGTCATCCCGTAGTCTATGGCGTGTGGATATCGCGGCCCGCGCCATCCATTGTTCTAGCCGACAGTGTTCACGTGTACCTACAATAACTAACGTATGCGTGAGAGTGTGCGGGCGCATGTAACGTATATGTATGTGTGTGTGTGCCGCGCATCGAATATACGGCAATGTATATCCAGGTGTGTATGTATTTCGCGTTCACACCTGCTTCCCGCCTTCCCATGCTGCGTGTTTACGCAGAAACGTCTTTTCCGCACGACATAACTCGATAATGCATTCCGAATTGGTTGCGGTATCTTCAAACGTCATTTAAATGGGATTTTGCATCGATTGCGTTTTGCACAAGCTTGCGGGGGAGAGTACCGCGGCTAAGAATTTTCAAACTTCATCCCGGAGCTCGTTATTTGCCGTGTATCCACCGCACATCGCCGACTTTTTCTCGCTCTCACCATTTTTGTCGCGAATTCCCCGCTATAAATCCATTAAGACGAGCCGGCTCCCCGGTCGAAGTTCAAACCGTGCGCATTCGAATTCATTTCTTGCGAATCCACGAAGTCACCGACAATAAATCATGAATATTAAAACGAGCATTCCGAGCGGATTCCCGGGTACCTCGCGATGATAAGATTATATTCAAAGGTAAAAGGAGAGGATCTTGAAATGGATTGAGAGTACAGATAAATTAAAACCCTCATTCACCGTGAGAAACTGCATAGGTAGGCGTTCTGTAATTTAAATGCAAATCAGTTTTTAGTCAATCGTCGAGAATACCGTTTGCCTAAGAAAGAGAACGAGAGCGAAAGAACGGACGAGCCACGCGCGCGCGCGCGCGCATGGAAGGGAACCGTCTTAAACGTAAATTCCTTCAAAACGAAGATCATTCCGTAACGTCTCGTTTTCCCCAGCCGTCTACCAAATTACAAGTTTCATCGACCGTTTTACGCACTCGCATTGTAGAAACGACGGGGGGGAGGACCGTACTCTTCAATTTAACGTTTGACTCGGGTCTCGGGCTGCAACGATATCTTCCGGGTGTCGTTAGTCTTTGAAAATTGAATGTTTGACGAATTACGTTACGCCCCCGCGTACAATACGTAACATTTTATGGAGCTTTCGTTTCACGAGAGATTTAAAGAGCGGCTTTGTTCCAAGACGAGATAAGATCTTTCCATTTCTACATTAGCATAAAGGTACATTATACTATTACATATAGCAGAGATATATATTATACATTATTGTTTTTCGTGTCCGTCTAAGTCTCCGTTTTTATGATCGTTACGGTGAAATATTGGCGATGGAACCTCAGGGATCGAGGGGTTCAGCTGTCGCATTGCCTTTCGCTTGTGATGCGAACATTCTCCCGGGATTTCCAAAGAGCAAGACGTACGATTCAGTGTCAAGAAACTGTAGGAAAGAAGACACGAATTCCGAGGCTCGTTCGGATCATTTACTACCGTAACGTTCACGTTTAGAATCATAAATAAGTAAAATTACGCTGGCAATGGTTTAATATTTAGAAAATGAAAATAAATGTACATACATTAGAAGCTTATTTTACTGAAATAATGATTGCAGCGGAACGTGTATACAATGAATCACGTATATCACGTACAATTTTGTACGTTGACATTAAATGAGTTACGAAAATCATAATAGAGGTCGCACATTGTATTATTTCTGAATTCGCGTATTCGTCTTCGTATTGTTGTAATTTCATTTGAAACCCGAGTCTTCCACATGCATAATAGGCGGCGTTATCTGCGTCCACACAGTCATGCGTAATTAATAAACAATGCTTTCAATGATTCACGGAGAAGTAACCGCGCTCGATTTGTGTATTTCGTTAAATCGCATTAAAGTGACATTACGTTTCCAAAAATGAATGCGTTTCGCGAAACGGGCGGGATATATTCGAATTTATAATTGGGCTAAAAATTCAGTTGGATTGAAATAATTAATCAATGGCTATTTATAAAAACGTTTGAATTTCGGTTGATGGGAAACCCGAACTTTCGTAGCTAA
Source organism: Tetramorium bicarinatum (assembly GCA_928718305.1). Lineage (NCBI taxonomy): Eukaryota > Metazoa > Arthropoda > Insecta > Hymenoptera > Formicidae > Tetramorium > Tetramorium bicarinatum. The sequence continues at coordinate 8,783,223 of OV788319.1, forward strand.
GTAAAGGATATTTATCGTTTATCGCGCATTGTGCTAACCCGTATACTTTTTTGGCTTACCGTCGAAGTGCAGCGATGCATTTTCACGAGAATTTAAGCCCACTACCATAGAGTTTCGTAAATTCACCGAATTTATTTTGCACAGAGAAACATAATATTTATAATGGAATTTATAATTTTAAAAAGTTTAGAGTGACGCAATGAGCTTTCATGTCTGATTCTCGCTGCATTTACTTTAAAATAAATGACACTTGACGTAATTTTCTAGATTTCCATTATTACATCGCAATAATTCTTGGTGAAATTATCAAGTGCGATGTTACCGTCCCGTATAACAAGCCAACCTTCGCTAAAATATCTTGAAGCGGCATTTCGAAGCACATGGACTTTCGTTTGCGATAACAGGTGCGGGTACCCTCTGGGATTATGCTAGATATTTCGAAAGTTCGCAACTTTGCGCAGGATCTTCAATTTTCTCGCTTTACTCTTTTTGCATGGGAAGCCAGATATTTACTCCGTTACGCGAAATAAACGACAGTGAAATTCGGAAAGTTTGACTTCGCCACATTTCAAGCACAAAGCTGCTGTTGAGGGAACATTTTCTATCCTTAAATCAAACGTGAATATATAAAACGCAGAGGAACGTTGTTTATTTGTTTTATTTGCAGTATGACTGACGTTCGGAAGAATTTATAAAATTTATTATCTGAATTTAATAATCTTCAATTTTTATCGTTTAGATCTCGTAATTTCGCAATTATAATTCAAATAATTTCTATGTTAATGCTAATTGTTGTTAAATAAAGCGCTCCTTTTTATATTCATGCAACTTTGCTCAGTTAATTTTTTGGTTCGTGCTGACGATTTTGTCGCGACCCCATCGTCTCTGACAGCATCCATCGTCAAACTTGCGAGCTAGGGATAGCCTGACATTTAAACGCTGCCACACGGTTTTGCCCTGACAGCTGCGCCGACATCGTGATTTTCCGGAAGAACGTGTCTTTGACGCGAGCATCTCTATCCACGTCGCGGTACCGCTATTTGATCTTTCCGATGTGAAAACACATAGTGGTTGGCGTTGCGACATGCGATACACTCAGTCCGGACTAACATACATTTTAGGTCGTTCCATCACGATGGTTTTCCTGGGAAAAGCTGCATCCGACGGAATTAGGTTTGTGGAAAAATTGAGATAAGGAAATAGTTTTGGAGAAATCGAGTCTGTCCCTCTCTCTCTTTCTCTCTCTCCCGGAGGGCGAATACCGTCTGAGAAATTCGCGCGTCCGGATACCGGCGAGCGCGACGGAATTACGGATTTTTAACTCGTCGCAATAGTCGTTTTGTATACACGGGACTGCATGTAAACCGATTACTATGAATCACGTCGATGGAAAATGTACCCATCGATACGTCATTGCCGTTAATAATTTCGATGCATTAATGAACGCGCACGCTACATGCGCACGTATCGATTAATGACAGATACGGGGAGATCTTATTATCAGGAATAACGCGTATCGCGGAATATGTTTTGAACTATGTAACCGGATATAATGTGATTATATACATAATGAAGAAATTTTGCAATGTCAATAATATTTGTCACAAATAGAGTTCGTGCGACGCGACACATAGTCATTTATATAGACAGGTAAACAAAATTAGTCCGTTGATGCAGTAACATTTAATTTCGAGACGCCGTGAAATATTCATGTCGCGCGTATAAATAATAAGCGGATTACGTCGTCCGTTCATTTTAGGATTTCTGTCGTTAAGAGCCCGACGTATTTCCATTTCTCAACGAGTGACTCGGCTTTCTTTCTTTCTTTCTTTCTCGGTGTTTCGTGTTATCGTACACGCTTATAGTGATTTACGAGCGTGTATCCGACGTACGGGTACTTATCGCGTGTAACCTATATGCGTGGGTAATCTAGAAAGAAATCGTATAACGCGACCTAGATGTACCGAACACGGTGTAACGTTCCAGATGGACGTAAGTGCCATGCGGCCGCGCCGGCTTCCAACAGGTCTGGAACATGTACGCCCGGCGTTAATTTTCCCTCCGCGAAAACTGCATTACGCCGCCGAGGAGCGAAAGAGCTCAATGAAACCAGCTTGCGGGGCACTTAGTTTGAACTCGATGAAGTAGGAGAAACGATAAAGATATCTTCCTTTACGCCTCAGCGATCAACGAACGATTATCTTCCTTTCTTCCAGATAATAATAACCACGGCGATTCGCGTTCTGAATGAATTCGCGTAATAATCAGGCATTCACCAGGGACCTGAGAATTTTTGCCCAATTTTTAACGATCGACTTTTCGCCACCGCGGCCAAGTGAATCTCCGCGTCGCGCCAGGACGAGGGATGTATTACATTAGATCTTATAGCCACTTCGAAAATGGCGCGGCACTTATTCAAACGCGCTCCGTGTTACGTATTCCTTATCACGGACTTTATTAATGTCCCTGCAGGGATGTACATACGTTATCTTGTACGAGCTCGCGACACGTATTTTACATGCGAGAAGGCACCGCCAGGCTCACGTCGGAACCTAGCGGTCTTACGCGACAATACGTTTAACTGCCGTTTATACGATTCCATTATGTTGCGCGCTAAAATAGGATCTCGGCGTTAGTTATCTCGGCGGGTTTTGCAAGGTAGCCGCAATACGGACAACTAAAAATTACCTCGCCGACATCAAAGCGACGAATCTCGCGGTGCGCGAGCATGTAGCACCGTAACCTATCGTAGGATGGACGAAGCGAATAAAAATTTTTTCTTTCCTTCTCAGATCGTAAATAAGGGGCGCTATCTCTAAGGGCCTGATTTAAGATGACTTGCCACGTAAGCAAAGTGTACGATAACAGCGCATACTCCTCGGGCACGATTTGCATTAGATTTATCTTAAACGAAAATTAGATTAGGAACTTTATTTTAAATATTTAATTAAATATTAAATAAGAAATTTTTAATATTGTTGTTAATTCTCAATTATTTAAAGTTCCATAAAATAAAATATAGATTAAGAGAGAGATAGAGAGAACAGGAGAAGCTTCTTCCCTTCTTTCCGATGTTCGCCGGAAACTTCTGCTTTTACAAACGACAAGACAAATATTTCTTTTTTCCTAGCGTACCGCTACTCGTAGTACCATTTCTCGTTGACTTGGTCAAATAGTTTTCGCTAGAATCCGAAGGAGGAATACGACGCATGTGATTCTTGCCGAGTACACACTTTTGCGACTTGCATCGTGAATATCTTGGAGCTCCCTGGCGTTCCACGGATACGGTAGTCGCGAATATTTCTCGGATATTCGGTCTGTTGCAAATAATATCGACACGATACAAGTCGTTGTATCGATACAGATGGAAGAATGACACGAGCATATTTCGAGTTCTTAAAAGTTACGGATTACGAGTTTCAAACGTCTGCATTCTATTCTTGCCTATTCAAATTTAGTGCTACTCCCAAGTGCTTCACACCCTTCTTACGCCATTAAATACGCGTAATGTACATAAGTTCGGGGTATAATCAGCCTAGTTTAATGCAACTTTCGTCAACTTTCCGCATTTTGCAGACACGCGCCTGACTGCTAATAAAGTTACGTACATTCATCGGGCGCCTGGTGTGCGCTGAATTTCCGTGCCGTGCAAGAGGGCACCCAGACAATTTCCTCCTCGAGACTATTCCCCGATCGTTACGAGCAGTAATCGACACGTTTTCGCGGCTATCGCGATTGAGACACTCCGGCCGTGCAGCCTCGAGCAGATCGCGCCGAGCGGCCCTTTTGTAAGTTTCGGTACAAAAGTGTCTGCTGCCCTTTTTACCGTAAATGAAAAAAATGCTGCTATATGGCAGTTATATCCCGCCGTTCTTTTTCCCGGGGACCGGGGGCACAATGTGGGCAGGAGACTATGGATTTCGCGCGTTCTGTCGACACCTCCGCCGACAAACAATGTGTCGCGAACGTGTGTATTTTGCCATCTCTCTTCCTCTCGTCTCCGCCTGTCTCCGCGAACTCCCTTTATCAACGTTCTTTGTTTCTCACCTCTTTCCTACCACTCCCTTTTCCGACCTTACCATTTCTGCGCGCGGGTTACTATCTCGTGCAAAGGATGTCTGTTTTGTAAATCAGCAAAGTTGGTTAAAGTTACCTCTCGGGCTGAGCCAGTCGCCAAGACCGAGTTGTCTCGTGGAGATATAGAGGATAGATGGTAAACATGAATAGATAGTTGAAAGGAAGTAGACGTGTGTGAAGAGAGATGTGTTTGGTCGAGAGATCGTGTGAGGAAGTAAAAAAAGAATGAAACGTATCCTTCTACCGTCTGAGAAATATTTCTCTTTACGTAGTTGCACCATTCGGATCGCTAAGCTGGATATTCGAATCGACTAAGCTTCTACTCGCGTACGTCCATTCTATTCGAATATCCGCGTCGCATATTGATACTATATTTTATATACATATATCTCGACAATATCGTTAAGGATGAATTAAGTTAAGCTATATCTAATTCCATAACGTAGAAATCTTCAATCTACAGCTTGCAGACCGAAAGTTTTATCCGGTCCGCCAAAAAATTTCGATGTTACATATTACACCTTTGGTTTGACAGATCGAGTATCACTACGTTGGACTTTTGTAATATAAAAGAATTTCAAAAGAAAAATATTTCGTTTTTATTATACAATTTTCGTTATACAGTTTAAAAAAATGAAACTTGTCCGGTCTCCTGATCATTATAAAGATTTTTACGTGGCATTGACAAAAAACTTGCGGACTTTCACTGTAACGAATTCGCGACCGTTTCAATCTATAAACTGAAAAGCACTTTCGAAATGATTCCATCCGCGTGGAGTTCAATTGTAGCGATCACGGCGCGAAGCACGCGAAGTTACCTATAATATCCGATAAACGATTAATAAGAAATAACACCTATTTCCGTCGGCACGGAAAAAGCTCCAATGCTCGTGCCGAGTTTAAGTGGAATATGCCGCGCCATATCGCGGCGAAACGGTTCTTATCGGTTACTTCGGTTCGACAACAAATCGAAGTTACTCAGGCACATTGATAAAAAGACGTAGCCGATCCACTTGGCACTTGGAAGTTTAGTACGTATCGAAGTTACCCGTAGTTGCACTATACTCAATATCTACGCCTGTGTATATCGAGCTACTCCCCCGTCCCTCTCTCTCTCTCTCTCTTTCCCTCTCTGGTTGCTCTGTACTACCCTCCGTACTTTCCTATGTGGGGTGATTCGTAAGGTGATCGACTTCTTAGTGGAAAGCGCCACGCAAAGTCGTAACTAATGGCGATAGCTGCCGCACTAACTTTAAACCATGCGACGGATCTATTCGCGAACACTCTCGTAATGCATTGCCTCTCTTTAATGCACTCTCGCGGTAATAACGTGATTTACGATGCCGCGCAATTCGATAGAGAAGAAAAAAAAAGGGAGAAAAAAAGCGCGTGCGAGAGGTCGCGTGCGCATCGCGCATCGTGCATGTAAATAAAATACGCGTGAGAGAAGGAAGTATTACCGTGTCTTACGAATTCGCGATTACTGTGCTTTAAAGCGTTCGCCGGCCGAACGCAAATTGAGATTTAAGCGCCGTGCACCGATAAAACCAGCCAACATCGTAATCAAGCCGTAAACAACAGGTGCTCAACGCGATAATAATTAATAGCCAATGACTAATGGTCGCGTTATACGTTTGGGAATTATTCACCTCATTGGAAGCCTATTCCTATATAATTATGCGTTGCGATAATAGGTTAAACAAGAATTCACCTAATAGCCAATGTATATTTCAGCAATGAAAAGTCGCGGTTGCTATCGGTGCATAAATTACGTGCACATAGTAGACGTGTACGTGTCAAGGCACGTTAGAGGGCTGCTGCCATGCAGACCGCGCGGCTCGCTGTTAATTAGCAAAATAAAATTCATGCATTTATTTCGAAAACTACATACACGCGTGCGCGCAGTCGGAGTGCGCGCACTCATTCAATATACGAATTATGCGCGATTTGATAAAATTTCGGCGCACGCATAGATTACATATATGAATAACAAATTCGGCAAATTCCTCCCCCTTTGCAAATTCGCTGAATACAAAATGGCGCAATCGAGGACTATTATTATCGCCAGAGGAGCTGTTATTAACGGAGATTTTCCAACGTTAGTCTAACCACTGCGGAGAGTTTTCTCTCTCGCTCCCTCCTTTTTTTTCCCTCCAGAGTTTATAAAATAGCCTGTAAAGGTGATTACAAAGCCTGACCTGAGCACGTTAAATTACTTTCGGTAACGTTAACCGCCGGAGCTCAATGCTGCGAGGAAGATAGCGCTTATGGGGGCTCCCTCGAAACATGGCGTGGGAGAGGAGGGGGGGGGGGGGTTTCTCGCACCTGTCGAGCTTCCCACAATTCTGCGCGGTGCTTTGCTCGTTTACGGGCATCTCGAGGAGATATGTACGTTGGGGAAAAAAAGGAGCTCTTCACATCGAGGAATCGCCGGGTCCATTTAATACGATTAGAACATCCGGGTATCATCACGGCCTGTTTGATTCGCCTTTTTACCAGACGAGTCGTAATGTCTTCTTTTTACTCTCTCGCCTCCGCTCTTCTTGTTCCTTCGATTCATCCATCGTCGGGTACGAGCCACCCGCCTGTTCCTGCCGCTAATGGCTAACCGCGTGTGTTTTTGGACGCGGTTGAACTTCGCTTCTTAATTCTTCATGAATTTGTCTCTCATCGGGAGCGAACTTCTTTCGATCCCACGAATTGTCGCGACTTTTTACCGCTTGCACCGAGTTTAGGACTTAATCCCAACTTAACCCGGACTTAATCCGCCCCTAACTTTTTTGCAATCTTTAATTTTAATAAAAGATGCTGTCGCTAACAAAAGATATATACTTTTATCTATATTTTATCTATGCGCCATGTAATTATTGGATAATGATATCATAATTTGCATCGGCAAGAATATCGTATTAATTAGTGCACAATTACCGTCTATGATTAATAATTAGATAACGCGATAAATTGTGTGCATCGAGTCGTTATATGGACTAGCCATATCCTATACTGTATAAGGGAACGGAGGTATCTATATCATTTCGCATGTAATTAAACCATATACAATTACCAAGTGCTATATTAGGATAGATAGTATTTGTGTGCTAGGATAGGATTTCAAGTTACGTCTCGTTATGTCATTGCACTTTGCTTGAAAATCTATTTGCTGTTAAAATTGATGAAAGGCAATTTTGCAAAGCACTAGCCGAATAATTTTGAAATGAATATGTTTTATATATAGAAAGATATTGTCTGCGAAAGCTAAAGGTTTTAATCGCCTCTTTTTAACAAATTGTAATATATTAAAATATGCTTTAAACATATTAAATGTATTAAATATATATGTTATAAATTGCAAAAAAATAGTAAATACGACAAATGCTTAACGTGATGCGCTTAACACGTAATTTCGCCAAGGGGAAGTAAGTAACGCGTTAATCGTACGGGCAAAAAGATAAACATTATTTTTCTGCTCGACTGCGCGTATCTTGATACCGCCTTAATATTAATTATCGTATAACGATAGAGTTAATTACATACCAGAGAATTATTCAAAGCGCCGTTAATATAACCAGGATCGGATTATTAATTATGCTTTCATGCTCGCGCAATCGTTTTAACAATAGTGTAGTAATAGCCTTGTTGCTGCCAAAAATTGCTCGGTAATTATTTTTAAAGATATTATAGCCACGCTAAAAGAGAGAGAAAGAGAGAGAGAGAGAGAGAGAGAGAGACTAATCCAGAAAAGACGCGCGGCTAACGTAATTAAAAGAGGTAGGAAATTGTAATTAAAAGATGTAATTAAAGTAGACAACGGACGAGAGACATTTCCTTTGAACGAGATAGCGAGCACATTTGCTATATCTCCGGATTTCTTTAGGTTTGCGTCTTTCCATAATTCCCTTTTCGAAAATGAGCCTTGTAATCTTCTGATTAACGAGATTGAATTCAAAAGTAATAAATCAACAATGGGCAAAAATAAAGAGAAATGAACGCTTAATATTCCCTTGTTTCGCGAAACAAAACCGCATGAAGCATCTCGCTTCAACCGCAACGGAAGGGAAGAGAGCACGGGGACAGGACTGAGTTAAACGACGACACCACACCTTAAAACGCGTTTCCGCTTTTAAGAGACACGCCGCTGTCTAAGAGTCTTCGCCGTTGAAGATAATGAAATTAGTTCGGCGTGAAAAGACGTCGCGCCGTCGCTGTCGGACGTACGTTCTTAATTTCTGCCGAGGCTCTATTCGACCATTCTTCCGACATAATTCGGTCAGAAATACCTGTCCTAATCGAATCGGATGAAATTCAACGAGATTGCGAGAGAAAAGAAACGTTAAACAGAAATAAAACTAAAAATCTAATTTAATCAAATGCTCTCTCTGCGTGCTAATCTCTAATTTAACGACACCTCACGTTTCGCGGATCGAGAAGGAATCTCCATCAGGATTATTTTGATGTATATGTACGAAAATAATAGTGCGCTGACAAATAATCTTGTTATACAAAATTTTTCTCGTTACCGAATGTTATTTTCAATATTCCACAACTTTATGTCTATCAAAACTTTTTTATCACTCGACCCGCGGAACCAGCTGTCAAAGCGCGATCTCATCATTAAATTGTGGGTATACGTCATGCTGAGATTTATGAGCGACGTAAACGGGGTATTCCGCACGTGCGAGCCCGATAATTAACGGCGAACGAGGGAACAACGCTACACGCTGTAATCCAGTGCCGATATCGCGAAAAGAAGCTGATAATAAAATAAGTTATGGGCTGTACGTGGCGCAGAAATGATAGCTCTTCAGGAATTTCATATGTTCCCCATGGGTGCCGTGCTGAAAATAAGAACCATTCGCACTGGTTCAGATTGCCCCGGAGTTTAATATGGGCGTTCCTTGGCACAAAGGGTTTCCCTACAATGACTGAGAAAAAGAACCCGAGAGAGAGAAAAGTGGAGCGAAATAGAAATCTCAAGGAAGTGCTGATATAGCTATAGTGAACCGCGTTACATGCGGTCTAGTACCCCTTTGCATTTGGAATTTTAAACGTCCTCCGATCGTTTGTTATCGGTGGGTCATTCCCGAAACTCTGTGGATTAACTGTTTCAATCGGAATATTATGTCAATGCTATGCGCAATATCGTTGTGCTATAGGCTATAGGTAGGCTATAGGTAGGAGATCCTATCCTGAGGATATGATACATTCGATTTAATCTAAATAACCCTTAGGATCGATTTGGCTGTACTGCTATAGAATATCCAATACGCAAAATCCATCATGATATCAAGAGATATAATAATTAAGAATTTTTCTACGACCAGCTAATTTCAAATAAAAAATTTGCTATGCTATTTTATTTTAGCGTCGCAAAGCAAAATTTAATGAATACAAATAATCCCTTCCGGACGCCGAAGTAAAAATGAGTTGTTATTTCCATAAAAATCTCGGTAGGTATAATATTGAAACAAAAGGGACAGAGAAGGGAAAAATGTGAAATGCGAAAGGCTATTTAACCTGAATTAGCTTGTAATTAATCAACTTTCGGGAACATGAGAGATAGAAATGTGATTGATAATAAACGAAATACTCGAAATAATTCGTTCGCGTGTCCAATTAAGATTTAAAGAAAAATGATGTGTGATCATTGTCCGATTATATTGCACGGTCAATTATTTTATTAAACACGCTATGCATTTTCATAACGTTGAACTGTAATTTGTCAAAAACCTTATACATATGTATATGATATTTATACAGATAACTATCATGTATTTCATCTATAAGTTTTCATTTTGAAATAATTCAAGACATTCATACGTTTTTTTATCGTTTACAATTTTCTTTATTTACACAAGACATAAATTGTGAATTTTAGGTATATTAATATTAAGCGTTCAATCACTTGCTCGTACATTTCAACACAAATATAATACATACATATTATATGGTACTTATGAACAAGCTATGATAATTATCGATGACAAATTATATTCCGATGGGAAGCACGCCAATTAGAATTAACTGATCGATATTTCGTTTTATAGACATGTCTGTCTTGTAGTGTGATGTATGTAAGGATCCATTAACGGATTAATCTCCTTCACAATGATAATTGTCTCACGCATCCTCGACGTACGTCCTATTGCCAGAAGGGGGAATCTGGGAATCCGATTGAATTTGCCAGCGTGGCCATTTCCAATGGTTCGCTGGATTACGTCCACGCTGATTCATCCGCGTATACACAACTGCTGTCATAACTAGTGACACGAGGTTTCGGGCATGAATAGAGTCCTGGGCGGGTGTCCTGTGCAGCGGCAACCTAGATCAACCCTCGCCAAACCTACATCTACGCGATATCGCCTCTCAGGCGCTACTCAAGGATGTTGGTCAGGATCGCCTTATTGTTCATGATCTCACTCTCTTCGGATTTGCGCGTAGTGCGATAGTTTCCACGAAGATGAAAACCATATTATTGTTATTATTATTATTGTTATTATTACTATTATTACCATTACATCATCATTATTATTATTATTACATTTTGAGTGCGTCAGAGAGATTTATTAGATTCGTATCGCATATTCGTTTCGTCATTATATTCGTTAATTGCACATTAATTTATCGTACGTGAGAATATCGACTAAATGATATTGGAGAGAAATGAGAATATTCTCGATCCTGTACGCGAAAATATTTCTCACGCGCGCTACCGCCGCTGCATGTTTAAGTTTTGATCGTTCCTCCTAGAATCGCGAGTATCTTCGCGATCGGATTCAAAGTTATTCAGCGGGAACGCCGCGCTATCGGACAACCTGGCGTCTTTTTGGCGCGCAAGATGAAAAAAGGCGGCACGGGTGGAAAATCCGCAGACACTTTTATGCGAACTGACGCAGCGGTCGCATCGACACGCAGCAGTACCGATCCATTATGCATGCTTCTCTCGAATCTCCTTTGCATCCTCGCGCCGATCTTTCGTGATCCTAAGTGCAGCGCGGTCGTCACCCTTAATACGTCCTGATGCTCGCCGCTGAATTTTATTTTTAATGTTTTCGGAAAGTTTCGCGCTACTCTCTGCTCCCTTCCCTCCCTGCCGCCGCCGCCCTCCTCCCTCCTCTTAGCTGCACCGAATAATGATAACGGTGTAACTTCATCTCCCGAGACAGATTTATTTCTACATTGCAGTCACGCATATAATTTGATATTACATATATTTCATATAAGAGCCTCGTACTAATAATTCTTTTATCTTGTTATTTTTAAAAATTAATAATGATCCCTTTTGACTGATATATTCTTTCATCGTTAGCCTGAGCCACCGTCACTTGTCTCTCTTATTAACGTTTTATTTATATCCGCATAAAGTTGAGGGAAGGATGATTCCCAATTATCTTGGAAGTATAAGATATAAGCCGTCCTTCGATCGTACCTCAGACGGAAGTTTATGGCGTCGATAAGCCAAGTACATATACCGATCGTGACGTTTCTTTCGCGAAACCTAGCGTGACTTTACGTCGTTGTAAAAACCCACGTTATATCGAAATCGTTTTCGTTCATCGTTTTCTATAGTTCCATATACATTCAACGCGCATTGGATTCCTTTTCACTATTCACCCGATCTCCTCCCTCCGTTTCTCCCATCTATTTTCCAAAGAGTTTTTTTTCCGCCACAATATCATTGAGAAACTATCATAAGGAGAAAGATTGCTACCTCCTACAAATGGCGAAGGGTAAGGGAATCAGTTGCGTTATCGAATAAAGTAACTCCTATAGGCCTTCGTAGCGGAAGTCAGATATTCGTTTAGATCGATCGAATTTGATTATTCCGAAAATTTGCACGCCGTATCTTCGCGAGGCCGTATAACATTCAAGATGGCGGTGGAGCACGAGGAGAAACTCGAAAGCGACGTAAAATACTTTTCCGATATCCGGGATGGAGGGGCGAGAATGTTGCTATTCATTTCCCGAGGCGATTTCGGCAGCGGGCCGAATAGAATCAATTATAGTGGATTTAACGAAAACTTCCCCGCATATTCATCCGTCCGCGTGATTTGCATATTCCGACGTTGCCTCGTCAAATACGGGATGCAACACACGCAGGAGCCCCAAGGATGTACATATGTAAATCGGCAGCGGGAAGGTTGTCGAGTTTGCGGGGAGGGACCCTTCGCCCCCCCTCCTCTCCTTTCCCCGCCAGAAACGGGTTTCGGGCGGGCGCGTAGTCAGGGGTGATGCATCGGCCTGGTACGTGAGGATTCGCGTGAGAGATCACGAGTATTTCTTTTATCTCATATATTATGAGTTTTATGTTCGCCCGTCAGAACATTTATTTGTTTGACTTCCTCGCAGGAGAGAAGGCAACTTTTTCCCGGTGGCTGCCGGCAGGCCGCGAGAGCGAAGAAACTCGAGAATTATTGTAGATGTTAGTATCGCAAAAATCGTCTGGGGGATAAGCTCCGTCTAGTAAAATGTGTCAGGACAAGTAATAACGCGCGCGCACGCACGGGGCCGACCGACGATCGATCTAGATCAACGTGAGAGATGAGTGTCGCTCGTGAATTTCTCCCGAAATTTGCGTGCGCTTTTTCTCCGACCGTCCAGTGCTAAATCTTCGGATAGAGCGCGTTTCTCTATTTTTTGCTATCTTTCCCTTGCCCCCTTTTTTTTTCTTCGTTCTTTTAATCCTGCGCTTTTACGCGAGTTCCGCAATGACTCGTATTACTCAAGGTACGTGCTTAATTCTCCGTCAGAAACGATCATATTTCATGGGTCTTGACTGGCGGAACCAGTCGCGACAGGTTTGTCGCGGGGCGGATTTCTCGCGAGCGTGCTCTCTATGTAAGGCGTGGAACAAGTGCGCGCGCGAGGAAGTTTTATCTTATAAATAGCGACCGTTCGCGAGCGGAGGGATACGGCGAGGGCAGCGATAAGGGGAATAGAGACTATGAGAAACGAGGAAAGGAAAGGGAGAAAGAAAGAGAGGAAGTAAAACCATGTCAAGAAAGAAAGAGGGGAGGAGTGGAAGAAGGGCAGAGAAAGAGAGAAAGTGCGGAAAGAGCGAAGAGCTTATGGAAGTAGGGAAAGGTGCAAAGCGTGGAGGGAGCGAGCGAGCGAGCGAGAGAGAGAGAGAGGGGAGGGGCGAGGACAGGGCGAAACTTGAAAACTCCAGGGCTCAACAGCAATTAAAGTAAAATTATACAAAAGTGCATCCAGAGAGTGGCGCGTCTTGCGCGTCAGGCAGCCGAGAAACAACTGCTGGGAGAGAGAGAGTTGCAGCTCACTCTCGTCTCCTCTCTCTCTCTCTCTCTCTCTCTCTTCCTCCTTCGTTCTTTACTCTCCCGGTTCGTCTCCGCTATGGCAGCACGAGATGTTGGCCAACAAGATCTCTCATATTTAATGACCCAGTTGGACCGCCTCGGGTGGCAAGCTGAACGCGCTGAATTTTAACACCCCTTCGTGTGGCGCGGGGCGGTAGCCGCAGCGCGCGAAAAGAGGCTTTAGACGTCGCAAGCTGGCGCGTAACGTCGGCTTTGAACTCGCTGACTCTCGTCACGCCTCTCTTTCAATTGTGCGCCGCGAGAGTAGCGGGCGAAAGAGGGGCGAAGCGGAACACATTGTGCATCGTGGATCTCTCAATGATATTAAATAACTACGGTAATTAGGCAGACGTGATTCGTAATGTAATTTACGTCATAGCTCGCGGCTCACACATTTACTCTTCGCAAAGTACGACTTCGCGGAGAAGAGATGCGTTGCCGCTAAATAACAAACGAGAAATTCCACCCGTAGGCGGCTGTACATGCTTGGCGTTACGCCACTTCGTCTGCTCGCGCTTCGCTCTCCGCTTCGCTGGTATCGACGTTATCATTAATTATGACGGATGAAGACTCGCGGATAAAAGATAGTGCATCTTACGTTAATTACAACAGTCGGCGGTATTTTTATCGACCGTTATTGCATCGCATTGCATTGCACTGTACCGCACCGTACCGTATCTCATCCCATTCCGCCTCTCATCTCGTCTCATCTCATCTCATCATCTCGCCTTGCCTCGCCTTGCCTCGCGAAGGAGTACTACTACGTCAATTAACAGATAGTACGCCCTTATACGGGGAATATTACGTGGGGAAAACTTCGAATGCGCCTCATACACGGTCGCAAGACTCGCCACGAGCAGCGAGTTACACACGCGAGCGACACGGAACTTCGGAGTTAATGACCGCGGCGAACCCCGGTCGGATGAAATCCTTCGTCGTAACTCCGCGTTCGACCGGGCCGTTGGTGCACGCTGATTCTTTCGTCTAGTTCCTTGTCCACCTTGTAAACTCCTGCTGCTGCTGCAGCAGGTGTAGCCATTACCCGAGCCGTTGCCGTGTCAGCGCGACGGAAGTTAAAAAGGCACCGCGGCTTTGCCGTTCGCGTTACGACTCCTTTAACAGTCCCTTTCGTTTGAAGGCTGCATAAAACTTGGTCGTACGTACATGCCTCGCGCGTGTCGACTTTGCTTTTGGGAAAACATCGCGGTGTTAGCCATTTCTGACTTTCTGACTTTCCAGCTCTTTCATTTTTAATTTCATCGTATGAATTAATACGAGATTAATTACTTCATCACGTGATAATTGCTTCTCTAAAAAGATAGATTATAATTAATCACTTTAATTTAAATTTAATATTTAGAAGTGCAGAGTGTGCGTAATAACTATCGTTTATGAATGTTTAAAAAAGTCATAAGTCTAGCATCGTTCTTAATTCAATATTAAATGGTATAGTCTCCTCGATTTATTGCATCTTCTCTTTTTCGAGGAGAATAGATAGGAATAAGATTTAGAATAATGTAATTTTTCTAGTAAAACGCTTCATGCATATTGTAATTATTGCCTAGAGAGGATTTTCCTAAATCACATGGTCCCGCCTTGTACCGTTGATCCGCTGCGCGATAGCGCCAACAGATTTCATTCTCCCGCCGCGCACAATACGTACAACAAATAAGGCGTATTATTTATTTGGACGCTCGAGGTGTCAGCGGTAAAGTCGGGCCTCGTTGCGCCCGGCAGCTTGTAAGGGTGAGTTCGCTTCGGGAGCGAAACGCGAAATAAGGGGGTGGAAATGTCTCTCCCGGATGATATATCTCCACGCCTGCCTGGCATCCTCCAGCCGCGAATATATGGTGCGTTGTCGAAAAAAGCAACGAGCCCCGTAAAGACAACCGGGCTCCAAAAATGAAAACACGCGGACAAACAATGATTCAAGGTGTATAAATCTATTTGCGGACATGGCAGTGAGATATCACTGTGCAGAAGGAATCTCGGCGTAACTTAATTTAAGCTCAGATACGAATCAAATGTCGTTTTCAAGGAATGTGAAAATTGGAGAAAAAATTCTGTCACAAAAATTAAATTTGCATTTTATAATTTCAGACTTTATTTTTAGGATTTTATTAGAGTTCATCGTTAGAGGCAATCGAAAGAGATCAATGGTTTACTTTTAGAAAAATTTCGGCAACAACGACAGTGACGTGTAACGTGATATTTTTTTAAACTAATGGTGGTTATTCTTTTTAAAGCCCGAGATCCTTTCTGCGATGTCTGAATCCTTAAGTACATGAACGAACAGGCACGTCGTGCCGGTGTCGCCGTTCCATTTCGAAGAAATACCGAGATAGGCGCACGTCGTACAAACCGTTCCTTTTTATCATGGGCGTCTCGACGGACGGCGACGTAATGCCGGGAGTAGGGAAAGAAAAAAAAAAGGTTAGACATTCCGCATGAAGAATAGTCGGCTCTCATGCGAGGAGACACTAACTCTCGATCCTAAACTGATGACCGGACGATCGGTTCCGATAAATTTCACGATTCTTCCTCCCCCTCGTTAAGGCCATCCGGCGCACGCCAACTCGATGGCGTTTAAAAATTCTCTTTTCCCCGCTCGCGTGATTATCTGATGTTTCAGTATTAATTGCGCAATTTAGTCATTAATCAACCATGATCATGCTGGAGCGTTGTCAGTGACAGCTCACGTACAGTTCCGCTTCTGTTATTTTATATTTCGTGCGCGCTCTCGGATTTTGAATTATGCGGAATTATTTACACTCGAGATGCGTTTGCTGCCTGCACCGCCGATATTCGGCATTGTTAATATCTGATTTTTGTTCCTTCGATTATAACTAATTCGCAAATATTGTATCGCGTTACAATTATATCTAGAGTTACCGTTGAAAATTGTAGGTACAGGAGAATAGATGAAAGAAGGTGTCTAGTTACATATGTTCGTAATAAACCTATCAATAATTTCTCCTTCATACTAACGAGCGCTATCGCGTGCCTGCAACGTGCGATAATATCGCGAAAAAATTTTCGCGTCCCCAGGTGATTGCCATGAGAATACACTTCGACACCGATTGTATCGGCGGAAAGTTACAAAACTCGCTGTGGATCGATTCGCGAACATTTCTATCCATAATTTCGTAATTCCCTGAGGATGGACAATTGAGTCGGCGACTCCGGTTCCTTTTCTCGCAAACTGTTTATCGTATCGTCACTCGCGTGTATAAGTACGTACACGTACACCCGACTCCGCGTGTAATTTACGACACGCGAGTACACGATGTCACAGGGGAAACGACTGCGGGAAAGAGGGAACAGTGGCAGAAAGAGGAAACGGGAGAGGGAGAGAGATAGAGAAGGCGCTCACCGAGAACGAAGTGGCGGCGATGGTTACAGGTGGATGGCGGAAAGGCGGTCGGGGGACGAGTATGGTGGCGGAGGACTAGACAACTCATTACCGGGGACTGGCAAACAGAAAACTAGGTTACGCAAGCTCATACGTCATCGGAATTAGAACCGTAGTCCGCTCGCTGTATCTCAAATGTACACTATCGCGTGGAACGTGTTCCACACACACCTCGCACCTTGCACCCCGTCCCTCCCCCCGGCAAGCACTACCACCATCGCCATCACCATCACCATCGCCATCGCCGCCATCGCCAGCCCCGTCGGGGTGGAGAAGGAGGAGGGTAACGCGTGGTTCACCCTGCCACCCTTCTCGCGGTATATGAATTTATGTAATGCGCGCGTTCCTAGATTGCGAGGGAAATACCGGTACGCGCGGATGTATGTTTCGCAACTTCGCTCATATCTGACGACTGTAGCCGCGGGGGTAATGCTAACCCCGGCACGCGGCCGCAATCGATACGTACAGGAAATTTCGCGTTTCGTTCTCTCTGCGGAAGCGCGATTTGTCGCCGACTATTTCGCTCGCGCCCAGTCGCGCTCTCGTCCCTCGGCAAGAGACTCGAGATAACCGAGAATACCGGCGGCTCCGGGAGTTTGGTGCCTCGACGCGCCTTGTCCGCGACATGGCGCGCCCGTTCGCCTTAATTAAATGCGGAAGAAGAAAGCGGCGGATAGATTGCGCGCGATAAAGAGTCTCGCAGGTTTATAGGTTTCATGGAGATTCGCGAGATCCGCGAGTTTCAGTCAGCTCAAGGCTAATTCCACGTGACAACTTTCGATCCCGGCGTCACGCGCGTAAATTATCAGTAATTTGTGTGCATTCGTTAATGGAAATGAATCAATAGCGCGCGCTTTGTTCGCGTTATATGTATATAGATTTATTTATTCAAACAAGAACGGTGGAATATCACGCGAATTTATTACTTAAACGAACACGGCGGAAAACATGTTAAATGTCTTTTTCGTTTCGAGTATCAGCGCCTGAATCAGCATGATACAAACAGCAGCTTCGCGCGATTGTACGACATTGCTCGTTTTATCTGCGTAACATTCGCATACTCGAATTCCCATTAGTCACGTCATGGCTCATCGAAAATTGAAAATCAATGAAACGGTCGTTAGTACGCTTTATACCTTCGCCAAGGCTGACGTTTCCTAACCGGGTCTTCCTTTTTGGCTCATAAAAGTCCGCTTTAACATTCTCCGCGCCGCGTTCGCATATGTATACGTGGAACTTGATTCTCTTTCCCTTCTAGTCCTTTGTCCTCCGGCACGAGAGAACTCGCGTCTCCTCTCGTCGGCGTCGGCGTCGCCGTACGGTACGGAGAATAAATGAAGGAGCCCATTGAAAAGCTATCTAGCTAAAGGACTGCCTCTCCTCTGTCGCCCGATGGCGGCGAAATCAGAATTTAATAGATATAAAGCCCGAACGAACAGGCACTATCACGTCAATATATCGATAGATTCGAAGAACGCAGATTTATCTGGTAATTTCGATCATCTCTGAGAGAGAGCTATATATTTAAATTAAATTCCGAAAAGCGTACACGCGAAATTACCTCAGATATCTCATCGGTCGTTTTCTTATCCATTTTCGGCGTTTTAACTGTATAGGATGGAGTGTCGCGCGCGGATTAGGAATAAGCTTTCGAGATTGCGCTCAAGTAGATTTTCACTTGCAGCATGTTTGTGTCCGATTGCAGATGTACCGAAATTTCACGCAAGTTTCGCGCGTAATCGAATTAACGCGACCGAAACTTCTCGATCTTCCACGCTTCTAAATTTCGCGAAATTTTACCTCGTAAACGCGAATTTCGTGCGGCATGGACGCGACAGCTGGCACGAGAAACTGTTTCCCCGTAGTGGGTAGCGCAGACTTTGAACTTTTGCGCCGAGCGTCCGCCGTCACGGCGATGTAACGCCCGTCTAATTAAGACTAAATACATAATTAGAGTGTTAGTCACGTGCGGCCACGGCGCAATTGAACGGTCAGCTTCGTGCTGTTTCTGCTAGGCAAACACGTACTGTACAGTCAGCACGTTTACGTTTTAAGTTGCAGCAGACGGTTCTGCTGCCATTTCTCTCTCTTACCTCAGCCGCTCTCAACCGACGCTTAATTTCATAAATTTTCGCGAGTATCTCAGGATCCAAACCTCATAGCAAAGGGCGCCGCCGGTGGTCGCAGCCTTTGTGTCTCTCTGTTACGTAATATCTTTTCCGTATAATCCCTCGTAATTCTGATTCATGTAAATCGCGATAACACGCGGAAACGAATTTCATATGTGAGAATTGCATCGCACGAATCTGCTTTTTAACAGTTAGTAACGTTAATTAAGGTTAGTGATTTTTTTTTCACTTGTCTCATTCGTTGATAATTTCTAAATAAATCCCAAGTAATTTTATTGCTACATTTTAATCTAGTTGTTATTGTTTAATAAAAGAGACGCGATTTTATTGGTTTTTAAAATAAAAAATTAAATATCGTAAATTAAATATTTTAATTAAGTAGATCTATAAACAGAGAACTGTCTTGTATCTGTGTCATAACTGTCGCCGAAAATTATCTAGTCTATCGATTGCGAAAGTATTGGATAAATATTGAACACGTGCTTGCGACTGGCCGAGTGAACATCGTAAATTTTTAACGATCACTCGATGAAACACAAAACTCACGGCGTGAGTTTGGTATTAACGATCGTAAAAATCGCAGAAAATTGAAAAACGATGGACGGTTTATCGAATGACTACCGCTCCTCGCTATAACAATCGATTATTGTTAACAATCTAAACGAAAGTTGGCTAAACCTTTGGGAAAAATATTTGATGAACCTTATTACCACGTTGACGTCGTTTTTCGTCGTTGATTTCGTTTTTCCAATGACAATCGCGTATTTTTTTTCCCCTCCCAGCCGCCAATTACGAGCGCTTTACGCGACACATGTCGGCGCCGTGAAGCGTTTAACGAGCACGCATTGACTTCTAAATTGGATTCTTAATTAATTATAGCGGTAGCCCTGTCTGCGTCGAGATATGGGCGCTTAATTCGGATGAGCGATCAATTTTGGCAGGAGCCAACGAAACTGCTTGCCAGCTCGAGGATACCGTGGAATTCACTTAAGAGCTATGCAAGCTGCATTTAGTTAGTACATTTGAAACTATCCCCCATTCGTATGCCCGGGACTGTGTTCATGTTCTCTGAGTTATGCACCGCGCATGTTCCGCGCACGGGTTATGTCTAATTTGCTTTCCTGTGAATTCCTTCAATGTTTCTGCAACAAAATCCCGCCATCTGCTGTTTTTTATCGTAAATGTCTAGGCGATAATTATATTTAACCCGCGCGATTAATGTCGCGCGTCGAGCGGTGTTTTCGTGATGCTTTTATTGGAAAGCGTCTTCTCCTTTTCATGCTTTTAATTGTAAATTGTTCTCAAAACGGTAATTGTCTACAGATAATTTTATCTATGACACTTTATAATGACATTTGAAAACTAGGATAATTGAGTTAATTATTTATTTACTTTAAAATTTATTTACTTTTGTTATAATTAACGGATGACATTATACATATTATTTCTGTTATCATTTTATAATTTAAAATTCTATCTAGAATGTTTTTATATCTCTCTTTGTCTGGGTATACATAGCCATAATTCGTGGAATAATCAAAGTCTGCTCTGGCGCGTCAAGACTTGCGTACATCACATTAACGCCACGCACGTAACCAAATCAATTATCTCACGTAATTGCAGTAACTGACGGTTTATCATAACGTGCGCCTACGAAACTGTCGTCATTCTATGAAAAAGACTTTAAATAATATTACTCGTAACTACCAAAAATCACTGGAAGGGAATTCGAAGGAAACGGGCAAATTGAAAAATAAAATAAAAATCACAAAATATCACATTAAAATTATCGATTTATTTAAAATTTCAGCAAATATCGCAATTCTAGTTTCTATTTTCAAAGATCAAATTTTGAATTGTCAAGTGTAATGTTAGATATGTATTATAACAATATATGTATGTATATAATAATTATATAATGATTGATAATTTATCTCTCTAATACTGTAATATTGGGTAATATCAGAAACTATTACATGCCTCTCGAAAAATGATTATTCTTCTCAATTGCATAATAGCATTACGTTTCGTGGTATCAATAGCAAATTTTGATCAGTGAAATCATCAGGTGCATCGAATCATGATTCTCGTCCGGCCGTGTTCAATTTCGATCCTCAGCAATCATACATCTATTATATTTATACATACGAATGTATAATGCGTATGTAAAATATGTGCACGTGAACTATCCGGTGCTTATCGTGCGCAAATGTAATTAGTATAATTACCTTTATTGGTCGCATCGGTAGACTACGTACAACATGTTACGACCGCAAATTAAATGCTATCTATCTGTTAAGCTAGCCGAGCAAACAGTAATTAACAACTTTTCGTAGAGCATTACGTAGTTTTGCAGTCGCTCACGTCACGATCCGTCGCGGATTCCTACGGGAAATCAAAGTAAAAAAAAAAAAAAAAACAACGAAAATTTAGTTCGTGATTGTGTATGTACGCGCAATCACAAAGTATGTCGCAATACGGTCGTCAGTCAATTCTCTTTATCAGTAATTCTTTTTATAACGATGCAGTTGTTATTATTTTTGATATCGCTGTAATAGAAATTCTGGTTACTGTAGAACTCAATACTTTTTTTTAACTTATAATAACAAGAATATTTGATCAATCCTACAATATTTTTCTAATCCGTCCATTTTTAATCAAAAATTTTTTTTTTTAGTAACAATAAAAAAAGATTATGACAGAAATGCTGTGCAAGTTAATAAAGCTAATACACGACACGATTATACTTTTACATTGTAGCGATATATTTGTCTCGACTGTCACGTGTCTTGTTCTTTATTCGCGTACATTTCGGTCGGATAATATATCCGGGCGCAACGACAGGGGTATATCTGATTTTGGCAGAGTCGCCCTATAAGCGCTTGGCATACCGCCATCGGCCTATCAGCGTAATTATTTTTACTTATTCCGCTACTCGAGGATTCCTAACGATCGCTACGTGCACTTCGACATCTCGTTTCACCGACTATATCATTGAATTAGATCTTCCGAAAAAGACTCTACTTTCGCCACGTTTTGACCACATTGGCACGCCGCTCGATTTTTGATCGCGTCGCGAGATTCACAGTTTTTATTTGTCCTATTCGGGAAATTCAAGGCGAGATATTATCGCGATACTGCGTTTGTCTTCTTATCAAGGGAATCTCTCGGTTGAACATCTGGTATTTATGCCTTAAGCTACATCCTCTCTTCTCTTAATGATGATAATCTAACGGTTCTCTCAACGTATTGGCGGTGGCCGCGGTGGCGGCAGCTGCAGTGGTGAAGTTACAATACGATACGTTCGAACTGGAGAAATCAATGCACATCTGGAGATCGGACGGCTGGCAATGCTGGGAACCTGGCTGTATGCCGGCATATACGAGGACGAATCTCTGTATCCAATCATGATTGTCGATACAGACGATATCCAGGCCCCTGTTATAGTCGTAGCTCGTCGAACTGGGTCATCGGTTATCTCTGCACGAGTACATTAACTATTGGTCCCTCCGATGCGCTATCGCGCCGGGTCTCGTCGAAGATCATGTGAATATCGACCGTATGTTACGAGCGATCGCGAGAATTGTCATCGAAGCACGTTACGTTATCGAACGTTAGCACGAACGGCTATGCGAAAAAAAGAGATAATAAATGAAAAATTCATTTTCATTTATGGAATCACTCGTATTTTGGTGAACGTATAATAGGACATCTTTAAGTCTATCGAATTTTCCAAAGTAAAAATAAACAATTATTTATTTCGAACGTAAATCAAAATTGTCTTTTTCTTGTCCAATTTTACGTATCCGATTTATTGCTATAATTTACCCTGTCGGCGAAGTAAATGTGCGCGCTTCGTTATACTCTAAGAGCCTCGATTAGCATTGGGCTGATATGATTGCGTACGACGGTTAATATCTTCCAAATTTGTGATACGACACTTCGTGGTCAATATATTAAGCGAATTGCACGGCAACAGTCGTGAATACGCTCGCAGCGGTATTCGTGTCTGAGCGTTTGCATCTGTTTCAGAAACGGGCGCTATTTGTTCGTGCACCGACGTGTATGATGGTGCACGGTGTGCAATGGACATGCAGGCGTACGATCCCGATAGAAGCATCGCGCGCGCGGGTAGGCCCGCTTGCTTCCCTACTACGGGCGCTTTAGTGGTGCAGCTGCAGCTGCAGCCGCTTGATGCCGCAGCGCTTACACCCAGTTAAATCTGTGCGACGACCGGGCTCGCTTTAATGCCCGAATTATGAATGGATCGTGATAAGAGATAAGCTGTGCACTCTCTGACTAATGCGCGCCCGCGTGCAAATGTCCCCGTAACGTCAATCGCGAATTTTCCTTCGACACGCTCTGCCACACAGCGGCCATTACGTATTCTCCGATTTTGTCTATGGACTTACGGGGCGCTATATGTATCCGTTGAATTACTACTACGCTTTACCATCGCGATCTACCGTAAATAATGAGGGGCAGGATGAACTATATCCGTGGCGCATGGAGAAAAATGACGTTTCGCATTTTCCTTTCCTTTTTCTTTTTGGCAGAGGGTGAGGGGTGGGAGACAGGGGGCAGTATTAAGATCCCTTCGCAAGTTGGCTTAACTAAGTAACCGTGACGAAGTTATAATTAAGTGGCGCGTATTCATCCGATGAAGAAAGCGTAATTAAAAGTTTCCTCCCGGCGAGCTAACCACGGCGCGTTATGAATGTGTCGTTTACCATGCGCGCTCTATCATCCGCCGCTTATACCACTTTCCATTAATGACCGCTTGGACCCGACATTATTCGTAGTTGGGGGAGACGGAGCTGCTTACACGCCTGGAATCGACTCGTCCTTTGCGCTCGCACAAACTGGGAACGAACAGTCGGCTTAACGACGCTAACAATACTTGTTTTAATTAAAACGCGGAGGTATATCCACGCTGATTATAAAGTTACGAATCAAAATCGCGCTTCAAAACTTGAATAAATTTTCCCGAAAGAACCCGGCGCGATTGTCGAACTATTTCTTTCGTATTACGGCGCGCAATAACTGTATAAATTTACCGCAAACGGTCTGCTTTCGAGCTGTACGTACCGTAATGAGCGATAACACGAGTGAGTTTTTATCATGCATCCTCGAGTACGTACGTGCTCCAGAGTATGCACAATCAATGCGGCAAAAGATGCGAGTCCGCGGAACGGATTTTTAATTGCGCCATGTAGGAAAGCGTGCACCGGAAAAGAGTCTACACGTTCGCGAGAGCGCGAGATGTTTCCTCGAATTAAATCCCGCGGACGGAGATATGCATCGTGATTCGGAAAGTGAAACGCTACATGAAGTAAGAAAAGCGCGGAAACGAGAGGAAAAGCAGGTGAGAGCGGGAGAAGAAGCTCGAAAGAAGAGATGGGGAAAGACGAGGCGGAACCGCCGCCGCCGCCGCCGCCGGTACAGAGAAGAGAAAGAGAGAGAGTGAAAGAAGTGCGCTTGGTTCTTCGTACTTCTGAAATTTCAGAAGAGACGGGGTTCTGGTTCGTTCCCAGGAATGTTACGCAATTGAATCGCCCGGAAAGGAGGAACTAAGTAAATTTCCCGCCATTTTCAGGACTCTCGACCATTTATGCCGAGTAAATTTCTCATTTGTTTCTTTTTCATCTCAGAATCACGGCATCGTCTGGCCGGAACTGCGCGGAAATCGTAATAGAATACGAGAGATGCACTCGTCGGCGGTTATCGAAATGCACGTCGAAGTATTTAATTCCCGGGGAAAAAAAAAAGAAAAACAGCAGTTCGCATCTCCGGAATTATTGCAGACAATAGCGCTCGATTAGTGCTGCGCGCGTGAACGACCGCAAAACGGTGGAGCGTAACTGGGACAGCGGCGATTTCGGAATTATTTCAAAACGCAGCCACGTAGATGTTCTTCTTCGACTTCGATAAAGATATTATCTGCTCGGACTCTGCGCGTTACGTGCGGCGCATTGCCGAAAGTAAACTGCGCGACCCCGGGACGCGGAATAGCAAACTGACTGAGGTAACTTTTAAGGGGGTCGTTATATACACATGTATATATGGATTAATATTTACGCGCGTCTGTAATCGCGCGGCGGAAAATTAAACTATTGCCAAACCATCCGCCTCGTAATCGGGATAACGGAACACGCCCGGAGCTACGCTCATTTGCGGGATGACTAACGCGAATCCGCGCTGCGAGAGACCTCATCCTTTATCAAACCTGTGTGTTCAATTAGTCGCATCTTACTCCCAGATTTACAGTCGCGACGGGGAGCTAGACCGCGACTAGATGGAGAACCCTATCTGACGCGAGCGTGTATTATACCCGGGCGCGCCCATCCGAGAGAGAGAAAAAAAAGAGAGAGAGGGAGGAAGGCCACCACGCATACACATTGACTATCCCCTTTTCGCAGGTTGGACGAGGGCTGTATTTTTAAACGAGAACGTTCGCCCGCGCGGCGGCCAGTAAATTTATCCCTCGCGTTACTCCTGGGTCCATTTCGTAGTTCGCAGAATGGAGGTCCACCATCAGCACCGGGGCTGGCCTGGTGTGGCTGGCTGACTGGCTGGCTGTGCCTGGTGGTGGTGGTGATGTTAGTGGTGGTAGGTCGGTGTTAGAAGCTCTAGATCTATCGGCCGGTCTACTCTGGGGGATGCTAACCTGTCCAAGGGATGCTGTTCTCCGCTCGACTCTCCTTCAGCTTCCAATGGCGGCCGCGGTCCGTATCCCATATCCCACTTTTTTTTTATCCTCCTTCGCACAGTTACGTGTATAGTATTATATCTTTCGCTCTCGAGGAAGAGAGCGCACGTCTAACCAAACTTACACCGATCGATTTCCGGTTAGCGACCCTCGAGAGTATACTCGCTCGCCTCCGCCGTTGTTTCGAGTTGCTTATATCGCGATTCGTCTTTGTTGTGAACCGGCAAGCGGGAAGTTCGTTATTTCACGTCGCCGTTTTGCATACCGTTAAAGGGTGCACCGATGTATTTTAGAGGAGCAGCGCACAGGTCATTAAGTTCAGTCTGTGAAGTCGGCGTCCCGAAATGCCAAGTTTATAAAATTGATACAGCATTTGATTTTCCACATTTGTCCATAAATAATTGTGCATCTTACAAAAAGTTAAAAAAAAAACAAAAAACTCATCAGCATCCCTAAGTAGATTTTTTAAAAATTATATATAGATTCTGATTGTCTTCATTATTTATTCATATTTGTCGATTAATAATTTTTTTCCACCTTACAAAAAATTAACAATAAATAAAAATTGGACAAACTTGAAAACTCGTGCGTTTTTTTTAATTTATCAATTATGTATTTAATATTGATTGTATGCGATAATATAGCTAATAATCAAATGTATTATAATCTCATCTTTACACGTTTTTCGTCTTTTATTTTTTTCTTCTCTTTCAATTTTGTTTTAGAGAAGAAGATTATCATTTATCAAGTACGAAAATAATCGTTCCAAGAACCGCACTGGCTATATTTCAAACGTTGTCTCTTAACGTTGTCAATTCTCATGTGCCACAATCGAATTAGAATCGAATCTATATTTAATAATTAAATATAACGACTATACTTACATCACCGGAGCATGGCAAGTGCTAACAAAATCACGATTGCAGCAGGTTATAACGGTCTGTTTCTCGAGCGTATTGCGCTTTTAAGGGGCAAAGAGAAAGAGAGAGAGAGAGTGTGTGTACATGTGTGTATCTGTATTTGAGAGAGATAGAAGCTCGTGGCCCATATCGATACACCAGTAACCCACTTCTAGTTGACAAAGCGGATATAATGCAGCGGCGGGAGGAACGAACGGAGGCTGCATGCACCCCATCCCTGGCACGGCCCCATCTATTTTCACGAAACTGACATTTCTATCGGAACGTAGTTTCTCTTTAAAAACTTTTCGCGGGGATACAGACGGGCGCGTAGTGTTTTACAAGCACTCTCTCTTCCGCACTTGGTTCTGTTCTCCGTTACCCTTGCGCGCGCTTTCGCCTTCTCTTTCCCTCCGTCCATCCTTTCCTCCCACTCCCTCCCTCCTTCCTTCCCTGTCCTCTCTCTTTCTTGAATCCCCTCGTCTGACTTTTCCTTTTCTTTCGGTGCAGCGTAACGATCCTGAGTATCTCTCTATTTATGCTTCGCAATTTATGAGCGTGCACGGCTTATATTCAAACCACTTGCTTCCCTGCCTCTCCGCCCGCGTCCTACTCTGCTGCTTATCTTCTCTTACGTTTTATATTATGCTTTTGACACACGTAGAAGTTGCTACTTTTATCGAGTTTCATCCCGAATTCATTCGAGATTTCTATGCACTCGGGGCTACTTCAACCACATTTCTATCCGTGTACTATGGAAGCTTATTAACTTGTAAAATCGTATATCTTGTAATAAATGTAAAATTACGCTGCTTTTCATGCGAAATGTGGGCTGTGATTTATTTACGATGTAATAATAAGCCACGCTTTGTCCACTTTTAGCTTTTCTTTGATAATGCATCTCGCAAATTTATATTAATAATATTTAGCTCGTATAATAAATGGCGTTTATCTCTCATTTTTTTGTGCGTGTTTTTGGTATTTTTATATCATTAGATATCGTTGTTCTGTTATTAGTATAATAATTATTTTTATTTATTTAATTATATTTGATAAAAGTGTTGCCATTGCGGTTCGCATTAAATATTTACTTGAAACAAAAGTGCGCTTTAGCTGTCGAGAGAGGCATTCCCGCTTACGGAAACGGGAAAAGTCTCGCTGGATGGGCCATCATTCGCACGAGGTATTTTCACGTTTTCGTTACATGTCTTCCAGCGCGAAAGTCTTATTCGCCGGCAAAGCGCGGCGAGACGCGCTTCCTTACGTTTCCTACCTTCACCCATTTTTTTCTCCGTCGTCCTTTTTCCCCATTTTCTCCTCCGCGCGACATCGAAAGCTGTCGAGGGTGGTGAAAGACCGCCTGCTAACGCGACGTCGCCCAGCGAAAGGAATATCTCGAGCTTCCTCTTTTTGCATCCATTTCGACGTCGTCCACAAAAATTGAAATGCAAGGCAATTGGAAGATGGAGAGTACTCTAAGCGGGGATTCCTTTGTCCCATTTGTTCGAAGGTTTCGAGTTGAAAATGGATTCGCGCTGAAAATTAGGCCGCGAATGACGGCGGGAAAGTACGATGTAAATAGTACATGAGATAAAATCGCTTGGAGGTAGAAACGCGGACGTGATCGAGGCGCGCCATTATCTCGTTACGCCAAGTATTCGTCATCGAGCTAATTTTCCGCGCTCTCAATATCAGTGCTGAAAGTTTCCGCGGGCTTAAGCTGCATATCGTCGTCGCGGAGGCACATTTACCAACGTTTTATCGAGTTTAGCTCGTCCGGAAAACTCGACGTCCCCCCTAACTTTTTCCTCGACAAGGTATCCCTCCGTGTCGGCGTTTTTCAAACTTGTCCCACAGTGAACTTCGTGACACGATGAGAACTTCTAATATCACGAAGACCAGATGATCTTAAAACTTTCCAGATGCGTAATTAGGATCCTCGTAGACGATCCTTACGAGCCCTTCTGGGAGCCCCAGAATGCGCTCTTCGGTGGTTAACGTAAGAACGATAACGATCTGGAAAATCCAGCGAGACCGTTTCACTTGGCGACGATTGGCCAATGGCAATCTCTATTTAAATATGATCGCCTCATCGCTATCCCTCCGGCTAAAAGTCAGTTGACTTTCCGTTTAATGGCTTTTACATGTTTCATCACGGCATTGCGCGATTTACGTTACAATTAAGACTAGAAGCGAGTCTCATTACTGTAAAATACGGCGAAACACGTTATATTACCTTATCGTTGCGAACGGCATGACATTCAAGTGCAAAACGCCGGTCTGAATTCTCACGGCACCGTCACGATCGTCGGCGCCTGCCGATGTAAATTCCAACAATAATAGCTCGCAACTAGTCGCGCAGGAAGTACAGAGCCGACGTTTAACATACTATCTTATGCATCCCGCTGCACCGTGTACTGAACTTTGATTCTATTCATTCAAACACTCCTCCGGGAGGAGGAGGAGCACGGTGACAATCGGGCCAAGAGAAAGAGGGAAATACGTTATTTAAACGTATAAACTTCACGTCAGTTTCAAATAAGGTATAGTTTAAATTATCGAGCGAATTCATTTTTGGTTCAGCTGAAATTTTCATCGGTATCCCCAGAAAGGGCAGTGTAACATCGATACACATGTATAAACAGGGGGGGGGGAGGCATTATTAACTTATGTAATTTTGCGCTCAATGTTTAATACCCTGTTGATTAAGTGTCTAGCGATAGCGAATCTATTTTCGCTATGAAAACATCGGTTTGAAATTGCTGCAAAAATACCGCGCGTGTTCATCGGAAAGAGCATTTGCAGCATTTAGCGGTATGAAGTAGATAATCGTATCATCCAATCGGCCTGAAGCGACCGCAAGCTACGAGTTGCTGCTGTTGCTGCTAAACCGAACTACCGAGTTACTCGCTCTCGGCCGGTGGACGGATATATATTTACGCCGTCAGGGATAAATCAATATAACTACGCACTGTGCTATATTTCTGGATGCCGTACGATGTAACGACCCTTTGTCGAACATCCCATATCGTCCCAAAGAAGTGAGGGGAAAAAAACGTTCGATCAACGCGGAATTACAAGTCGCTTTAAAGCAGCTAAATAAATATTATAATTAAGCATTCAAATAATTATAATTTCTCCGTAATATTAAAATTTTAACAAAGCAGATTCTGTATATTATTTTCCGTGTTTCATCGCAGATTTAATTTTCGTGGCCTTTACGATCTACAATGAAGCTATCCCGCTTGCAACTGTGGCTACCGCGATTCCTCGCGAATCATCAGAAATCCACATAATATTCGCAATCGCCGGATAGCACACTTATCCTGTCTGTAATGGCCGGAGCGCTGCACGAAAAACCGTGACTACGCTCGATTTGTAATCTCACCGCAGACTCGAGTTTCACCGTTTCACGACTTCGAATCACGTTACCGCGTTACCACTTCGCATCGGTTATCGCACCTTACCTCCCTTTTGGGAGCAAAGTTGGTCTTCCGTTACAATCGATATCGCTATTATCGCCAGACTCCGTCATCGGTGAATTAGTTATCGTGATGTCAAACTCGAACGTAGCATTTCTCTAAAGCTGTGTCATGAAGAATAAAAATCTATCATATTGTATATCGGATAAACTTACGAATGCAATAAAATTAATTTGATTGATAATCCAACTCGATAGACATTGAAGATTAGCTTGAGCAATGATTAATGTGCTTATCGTGCATTCCGTCAGTAAAAATAACGTTAAATTTTCCACATGCAAAGATGAAGCGTAATAGAATAATATGCAACAGATTAGAGCGGAAAAACATAGTTTCAATACAAACGCGCGCTCGCACGTGCGGTACATTTCATATATCTCGTTAAAACGAGTATGACATATTGAAATAGATTCCCCCAACCTTATCGTGATTAATGTCGATGTACTGGACATTATCTTTTTTCGCAGTTTATGCAGCACGTTTTGCATACAAGCTGGAAATAAACCGACGTAGGGGTAACATTATCGTTATTTATTAGTGTTACAACTTCCCGGTGCAACGTCGCTATGACTTTTGTCGCGTACAAACCGGGACGCAGTTCGCGGAACTAGGTGGCGACCTTTATCCACCTCTTGTACAAGCGGGCGATATCGCGTTTCAGATTCGCCCTGAAAAACCGTGATTTATAATGTTGCGCCTCGCTCTCATTGTTTCGCAGCTTACCGCATCTTCGGACTTTTCACGGCGATATTGCACGGGACGGTGTGCGGGGGATTACGTCGTTCTTTCCACTTGACAATATCGATACCGAAGTAAAGAATGAATATCGGATACCGGGCTACGTGGTGATGTAATTAATGCAAGATACTCCAAGTCGCGATAATGAGATGTCGATAATGTAGATGATGAAGAAACTGCTTTAAGACCACGATCTACAACGATTCATATCTTTTCTTTCTTTTTTACGTCGAGATAATAATCTTACAAACGAGAGAAAGGAAATAACGTATCTCGGAAAATCGACAACCATAAATATTCTCGTAAAACTCCTTCGAGGAAACGTAAATCTCGCGAGTATTATTCGTTGACATTTAACTTAATGAAGTATCACATAAACATAAATCGTAATAACGTGAGACTGTTAATTTTCTATGCAAGAATTGCATGGAATGGCGCATGAATTCTTTTTAAATAATTGATAACACTTCAGACGCTAATTAACGAATAATTCTTTCAAGATAAAAATTCTTTAATAGTTTTTAAATGTGTTACAAATAGCCGTGCTTAATAAATTTTTATTATTTAATAAAAGATTCACGCAAATATTTCTATAGAATTTCTATAGAAACTTTCTTTTTCCGTTCTAATCTATTCCATATTATTCTATTATGCTTCATCTTTGCATGTGGAAAATTTAATGTTATTTTTATTAATAGAATGCACGATAAGCACATTATTAATCATCGCTCAAGTTAATCTTTAATGTCTATCGAGTTGGATTATTAATCAAATTAATTTTATTGCATTCGTAAGTTTATCCGATCCTTTCTTTTTTATCATACATTATTTTTATCTTGCTACTTGAAATATTACAAGGAGGTAGAATTAGGTAGAAATACAATAAAGATATTAAAAGAGATTGTGGGTCAACGATTTTTCTCTTTCTTCTGCTTTCTCCGTCGCACATTGTGAAATAGTGCACGTCGAAGTCGCGATTTCGTCTTTTAATTTCGGCATTCGTCTTTGACGACGCGTAATCGATACGATCGGGGACTTCAGGAAATTGCCTGTTCTCCGTAGATATACACGTAGAGCGTTCGAGACACACAGGAGGCTGCCGTCGTAGAAGTTTTCCCCTGGATAAGATCCAGGCTTTATCGCCTAAGAATATTAAAAGTGCCCTCGCGATCGAGAGACGGATCGGCGAATCAAGAAACGCAAGGAACATCCCTTGTGCTTTAGCGTTGCTAAAACGACGAGGTTTTATCAGCCGAAGGTGGAAGAAAATTACTACTGCTGCGGGCACGGAAGAAAAACGCCCCGTGCAACACGGCGAATCGAAAGATTCAACTGCTTGCACTCCGATTAATGGAAATCCCGTTTTATTTTCATTTTTTATCGAATTCACGTGTCACGAGAAATCGCAGGAGAAATAGCGCCGATGGCGAAAACGGCATACATTATCAAATCCGTTTCTCCGTATTAACGCTTCAGTATTATGTAATATCGTACTCATTGTACAAAAAAAAAAAAATTTATAATTCGTGTAAAAGCGTATAAAATCACATTGCCGTGAGACGATTTAACTCTATGGCTCCATTCATGCAATATTCCTCGCGGCGACTGTGCGAAATACGAAATGAAAATGAAATCGACGCCAATGATTAATTACTCGTAATTAGCTCCGTGATATATTCGTGAGCGTCAGCGTCGCCAAGGGCAGTGGCGATTTCTCGGAGCAATTTATCAATAACTCGTCTTATTTTTCTTTACTCGCGCGCGGGCCCAGCGGAGAAGGGGAAGGCCCGCGTGCAGGACCAATAAGAAAGATGCATGGGCACGAATATCGTGTGCGCATGATATTCCTGAATATAAATTATGAATAATTGCGAGCGAGCTTCACGGAAAAGCGGAAGGTTGCGCCCCGTGAAGTGAATAGTTTCGGGGGAGCCAATAAATTGTTGCTGAGCTTTCTGAAGCTCGTCCGCCACCTTAATTTCGCGCATGGCGAGAAAACGCCCCTAAAATGCACCGCCGCAAGATACGTTGAAGCACGTAAGAAGGGAGCACTCGCAAAAGTCGCTTCACTTCTTTCTCTCTTTTTTTCTTCTTTTTTTCTTCTTTTTTTTTACGAGAGTAATTGATGTCACGTTGAGACAACAGACGCGATGACACAACGAGAGGATGGACATCGAAAATGGGTGGGGATCCAAAAATTGGACGTTTCCCGGTACGGAAGCGTGCGAGTATGAGTAATAATTCGTGAAGCCGTAAAGCCCCAGTGTACAGTGTGCAAATTTATCGCGCGCTTGTTACTGCTCTTTGTTAGTGAAACCGTCGGAATGTTATTGATGGCCGGGACTCGTATAACTTTGGATAACTTTCGACAAGAAATCGATTTTCGAAGGGATAAAAAAATATTTTCGGCAGCCGAAATTGCGAAATTTGCAGAAGCTCGCGGAATTTCTCTCGATTAACTTACGTTCCTCTCTCCCGACGAAGTTCGTAGATGTATCTATTACGGAGCGGCGTGTCGATTTACTCGCATTAGTTGCGACTAAAGTGACTAAAGCCGGATGTAATTTATCGCGCGTACAAGTTACACGCCGATCTCTCATAGAGGAACATTAAATCGTCGTGATACCGGCCGGGGCATAATACGTCAAGATCAGGAATTGGATTTTCTGATCAATTAACAGTTAAAGCCAAACTAAGTGTTTGTCATGGCGAGTTAAAGTTCCCGGTGGGGGAGGTAGAATTATGGTCGCCGTGATTCGTTAAGCCGAGCCATCGATATCCGGCCGATCGCTCGGCGAGCAACTTTCGAGCATCGTCCATCTCTCACGTACGCTCCTCTTTATTTTCACTCAATAATAGCGACTCAATAGTAAAATATTGACTAGCATACAAAACTGTTTTGGTACCGATGTATCATAAATTTCAATTTGTCGAATCAATCGTTTCGCACGTCCATTATATATTTAAGAATTATACAGTTAAGTTTTATCAAAAATAAAAAAAAAGTTTTGTTTATAGAAAGTTTGATAAACGGCGAGTGCTATATTTGACTGAAAATCAAATGGATCAATCGTTTCATTTATTTGTTATTTGTAGCCAAAAGAGTAACGCTGCGGCGTTATCGGCGAAATCTACTGCTACGGGAGTCAAGTGCCCAAGAGGTTACCGTTACATAAACCACGCAGTCGCTTTTGTTTCTCTTTTTCGGCAGCCGTCAACAGTATTTCGTAACTTTGCATTAAATCGATATCCGATACCGCTAGTGGCTCTCCCGGAGAGGGAAATTTTTTATTTTATCTCTAATTTTGCCGACACCGAAGTGGAGGGCGATCGATGATGAGCAGGAGAGCAAGAAGCGCTATCGTAGGTCATCTATGGAAAATGTAATATGTCCAATGACAATAAACCGCATGGTCGAGTGAATTTAGCTTTGTGTTCTGCGGTTACAGATAGATTTGCCTGTACGTAACGCCCCTAGAAATTGTTCAAATATGCTTGATTGACTCACTCTGTGATTTTAATGAAGTTTACTGTAATATCGCATTGTCGTACGTACACCACGCTTGAATACGCTTAGCTTGCGCGCACAAACCACAGAAATGTATAAGGATAATTCTCTATTAATGCATTTTGATAAAGTTGCGAAAGCTCGGCCTTACAATTACAAAAAAACAACTGATGCGATTATATTGAGATCCAACAAATATCCTCGCCCTCGCGATTGTTCCCCAAGATGGAGAGTCATCGTTCATTAGATCTGTCTCATAATTTTTCTTGACGATTGCCCGCAATATCGATCAGTATGGAACATCTTCCCTTCTTGTCTCTTCAACCTCTCTAAATACGGTCCCGATCAAGATCTTTCTTCTTATTTCCAAGAGCTCAGAATGGATGCTTCAGATTACACGACTGCTATCTACGGACTATTACGGATGAAAGAATTACGATTTCTACGGGACGATGCGTAAAGTCCTGTTACGAAAGATCTATCATGGTAACAGGATCGTCGCCGTCGGAGGGACGGGGGAGCCAGTAGTTACCCGGCATTTCTGCATACGCCGCGGTACGCGATTTATTTTCAAATCGGAAGTATTGAAAAATTTATGACTCGCCTTATCTGCGCGCCGCGAAAGTACCGAGAGAATAAAATGTCGCGTATTATCTGGGGAAGTTATTTTATTCCGCGCCGGCGATGCCGACATCCCGCGAGTCGCTACGATCTCCGTGAATTTATTTGCATAGAGTCGAAAAGAGAGTGAGAGAGAGAGAGAGAGAGAGAGAGAGAGAGAGAGAGATCGCGTTACACGCCCTCAGCATCGCCCGATATTGCTAACGACGAAGGGAAACAAGTTCGCGTCTGCACGCCTCGCGGAGAACTTTCGCGAAAGTCGAAGGAATAGAATTTCTTTAAATCGTCCGTACTGAGCACGCACGTCGCTAACGTAAAGGGATTTAATATATGTGAACATCGTTTTTCATGCAAATCCCTGAAGTTACGCGCGGTGTATGCTGTCAGCCCGACGCAGGACTGCGGCGTAACGTGTAATGCGTGATCGTAAATAAGACATTCTGTTAGAATATAGTAGAAATGAAATCGTAAAAAACTGCGGTAAGCAGAACGGTCGGTAGTTTTATTTCACCAAGCGTGCGTAGCGTGTGCTGATTTTCCGAGAGAAAGAAAGAGAGAGAGAGAGCGTATCATATCCCCGCAAGCAGAACAATAGGTGTAAAAATCATCTAGGGACGTTAATCGATTACATTCAAAACCATCTCTCTACACTGATATATAGCTTGAACTTTTATTCTTTGGACACTTGAAAAATGGTTCACACATTGGAATTACAAAAAAAGACCATTAACACTAATTAATTAATATTTAATTCTTAATACTTGTAATGTTATCTCTTTCATGATTTCGATGTGATTAAACAATAATTTTAGATTAATAACAATTAATTATTATTCGCATAATTAATTAATTAAATAATGAATTATTAATTATTTAAAATTATCGTTTATTAGTCATTGAAATTATAACATAATAGTCAATATTATAATTAGTATTATATGGAGATCGTCAGCATTTAATAATAAATAATTTATTTCCGATTACACACGTATAATCAACTTATCTTCAAGAAACAATGCGTGCATTAAGAATTTAATTAAAAGCAATAAAATAAATCGATGCTTTCCGCGCGAAACTAGTACTCTGCAAATACTATAACAATTTCGAGTTCGTTTTGATAAAATATTTAAAAGCCCATCTTGCGTCATATATCCTATTACGACCAGTCCTCCGTTTTCTTCGCTTACACGAATAGCCGAGCTGTCGCAATTCGCTTGTCTACCATCTCGCATTCTACCCTTTCCGTATCTCGTACCTACGGTGCCCTGTCTTTTTCCGCTTTCCATTCCACCGGCGGTGCTGAGTCAACTAAAACAACCTAGCAATTACTCTCCGTGGATCGTTACAACGTAGAAAACAATCTTGCCGCTTGTACGAGGACGGGGACGCGAGCGAATCGGCGCGGGCTCGACTTAATTTTAGACACGATCGTAATTTTCGGGTCCACGCGCCGCGGAGAGTTACCGCGCGCGCGAAACGAAGACGCCCGGCGTCGAGATGCTACCGCAGCGGTAATGACGGATGTTTCATTAGTCGCGTACACGGCCAACATCGCGCGGAACCTGCGAGGAAATTTTTCTTTCGTATTTATCGATCGTTAAAATTTTAAGCTCCTTCGTCCAGGGTCTTTACCTTTGAAGACTTATTCCTCTCTTTTCTTTTAAATTTACGACTACAGACTCGAAAAGCTCATCAGTTATAATTTATCGCGATTTCTCTTCCGACTTATTGCTCGCCGTGCGACCTAAAAAGGTTTAGACATAATCTAAAAAGGAAAATACGAGACCTTTCCTCTTTCTCTCTTAAATATTATGTGTTTACGTTGGTAGATCGAAAGAGAAAATATGAGGGGCTCGCACGAAGGTGCTGGCAAAATGACGGGCAAATGAAATTATACATTACATTGATCGCGATATAATGTAATATGCATACACGTTCTCGCGCAAAATGTATGTTTCTCTATTTGAAATGCAATATCGGCGGAGGGTCGTTATAATCTAGCAGTGTATAACCCAATACCAATAGGATGGTCCAATAACGAGCCAATAACCCTCCAGCTTACCATTCACGAAGTGCTATGAAATTAGCATAGATTGTTGTGGTACGAAGATCAGCCTCGCGTATACGATGTGTTTGCGGTAAACGCCACGAAGGAAGATCGAGAATAAATATTTATCCATGTAGTAAAAGCCTACGTGAATATGCATCGTCCATCAGAAACGACGTATCGAATACGAGGTACGCTGTATATTTCGCGAAATTTTAGGTAACGCAGTAAAAGTCCCGGCAGTCTATTTCGTTGAAAGCCTTTTATTAAATCGAAAACTTGTCTCTCTTCTACAATAATTTCAATTACATTGTCGATTGTGAGAGACAGAGAATCTGCCTGCGTGATGTCGTAAATGCGTAATGTAATAGATTACTTATGTATGTAGAAACGCGATGTAGAAACGAGCGCCTTTGTCAGGGAGCGCCTTTGTTAAGCAACAATCGTGTAAAGTTTACGCCGGATGTGCGACGTGCAGTGCACACGTGGTGGCTTAGGCCATTTAACGTTTTACACGAAATTAGACGTCGTTTGACGTATAACGTGTCGTTTGCGCTTTCTATACACGAAGGCGCATTCATCGGGCGTATACGGTGTAGTACGTATGGCAGTAAGGTCGCCGCGTCGTCTCGGACGGGTTGCACGAATGTCCAAGCCGGCACCCACAGGCTAATATTCGTAGCTTCGAATTTATCGCCGGCGTAGCCGGGTCCGTCGGGATTGTCACGAGTCCGGCAACTTTATTTTCGCCGTTTGTGAGTTTGGCTTTTCGTATCTATTACGCCGGTGCAGCGCGGCCTCCCAGGAAAATGAGCGACCCGGAGGAACTTTCCTGCTGGGGATATCCCGCGGGACGAAGACTGGTTGGGAACGAACTAGAGGGAGAGAGAGAGAGAGACGTGAGAGGGACTCGCGCGCGGTGCAGTGTGAGTCGCGTGTTTGTAACAAAGAGGAACCGCGGTTCGCAGTGCAGACTAACATTCCCAACGACGCCGACGTCGAACTGGTGGATAGGTAACTTTTGACGAATTTACGCACGCCGCCGTATGCGGCAGAAGAACGTTGACATTGCGCGACATTGCCGTGCGCTTGCAACTTTGATCCGCAGGACTACGCGCGTTGGCCTCATAAAGAGAAGAGCATAGCGCGACAGAGTGATGTCTTGTTTGGGTAATTTCATTTACGTTGAGAAGTTTGCATTGGCGGTATTAGTGCAACTACGCAATCTCCCACCCCCCTCCTCTCCTTTCTATCTCGACAACCGAGCTTGAGCTGCTAAATATTGAAATGCCACGAGTGGCGATGTTTGTAATTCGAGACGTACGTACATAGACGCTCCGCCTTTATTATTAATCGACAGCTCGATTTTAACGATACATGACGTTTTATATGTAAGACAAACCGTAACTACCCCTTCGAGACTTCATTAACGCGTCGCAGCGTTGGATGGCTTATTTAACTTTGTCCTGTATCTAGTTGCAATTGCAGCCGCGCGCGAGGGGCGGAATGTGGGAGCGGGGGATCTCTAAGTCCTGTTGGTAATTCCATTCGCCATGGCTAACTATGCACGGGATTACGCCCGTTACCGTTCCACACTCTCGGCTCTCCCTCCCGCGACGCGATATAAATGCCATTAAAAAAATCCTGCTTTACGCGATTCTTCTATTTTTCGTATGCCGCGATCCTGAAAGTTACGTAATGAGAATCCCAAAAAAAGAGAAAAAAAAGGATACCCGCCACATCCATATTTGACATGTAAAAGCTGGGTTTCTCGCGCTTCGGCAGTTTATTTATGTATGCGTCAACTACGAATAGTAGAAAGCGAGATGTATGGAGAGTGAACTATCGATGCACTCGGCGGGCGCACGCGATAGAAACGCACAGAACCAGACTCATTAATATTGCACCGCGATAGCACCTGCTAGCAGCTGATAAGTCCGCGTACATTTAGTCGCGGTGGCATGTTCTTTCTGTCTGTTTCCATGGGTAAGTAATTCCGCGGTTAACTATTCTCATCGCCTTCCGCGCGGCAGAGGGTGTAAACACTTTTAAAAAAGTCTCGTGAATTAATTTGACGATGTGTCTCTCGTAAGTCTCCGTGAGAACGTATTTTGCATGTAATCTCATTTGTCCAAGAATCTGTCCTTTCAATACCATGGGCAATATCGATCGAATATCGAAAGATAGAGAGAGAGAGAGAGAGAGAGAGGGGCTATCTTCGATATATCCTGACTTATCATATATACCGTCGAACAATATACAACATCAAAATGCATGGCCGGATGAGCGTCACCGATGGACCCCAGCCATAAACTATCCGCCTCATTATGTTCTCCTGCGATGCACGCAGGTATTTGCGCGGCACGTATAATGCACATCGAGCAGCTTCGGCGACAATATTAATTTTCGCCGTATTGCACGCCGAACCGGTGGGTTATCGGGCGTCAGTGGGTTAATTAAATCGTGATTTTCGCGGCGCGCGCGGAACACACGCGGGGGCCAATCACCCGCCCGTAAAATTGATAGGGAGGGATCTCTGTCCTTTTTCTCGGATGAGATCTCGGCGCGTCGCTCCGAAATAACACTTTGTTTTTTTTGTCCTCTCTCTTCGGTGGAAATTTTTTTCCATAAAGCCTCCATGGAAGACGCGCGAGATTAAATGAGGGATAATCCGAATAACGAGGTCGATTAAAACGCGACTGCGCCGACCGATCGCGGATACGCCTTATATTCTCGCTGGATGGTCATTGAATATTACGGCATTAATTAGTCGCGACAAGCGCGCGCGGTGCCGGGCGATGATACCTCTCCCGCCGTGTTTATGAATAAAATCGGTGTCGAGTTCCGTATTGTGTTAAAAGCTGCAAACACAAACGGCGCGAATGTATGCCTGACAAAGGAGCGCTTATCCACCGCGACAATGAAACGGTGAAATTTTTAGATTTTTCCGTTCCGCGGGATTAATCAGTTGTTTCGCTACTTGCAATCCCGGATGCGACGCGGCGCGGCGCGGAGCGCGATATGACCGCTCGCCAATTATATTAACCTAATAATTACGACGTCCGCGTAATTGCGTCGCGTAAAAATGAGCTATACGGCCATTAAGTGGCCCGGTATCGTTAGCACGATTAATAACTTTTTTACAACCTAATAGTTTTTACAACCTAGGATGTGCCGCGTAATATCGTACGCGAGGGTAATACGTACGACGTGATAGCGTACAACTCGATATTATCAAAGAGCGAAAATCCATTAATAAAAACCGGGGCGATGTGTGAATGCGGGTGTACGTGTATGTGTGTCGCGTGCGGGCCCGACACCCGTTCGATTAACTATCTGCAAAATGAATAGTCATGGCCGCGGTATAGTGAAATATCCGCGTAGCTTCTTCGCTATGCTACATATCACCACCTCTCGGCAGCGCGCCCCACATAACACATATTACGCTTCCGTGAGTTATAAATTGGATCACGTCGCTGCATTATTCATGATCCCGAAGGGCGTCAAAGCCGTTTGATTCATTCCGTATCCGCGACGGTAGACACTACGACGACGCGTATGGTGGCTCGGAGATTTCTACTTGACCGATATGATATCGTCTGTATGTATCGGCTCCTTTTTCTCGTCTCCTGGCGGCCGTTCGTTCCGTCCCGCGCTTTCTCCTGGCGACCGCCGCGATTTTACTTTCAACGACAGATCGACCGTACGTCACATATTTCACATTAGAGGGAAAACGATGAAGGATGTATCGTGCGGTGTTGCGCGAGCGGAATTTTTTTTTGTTTAAAATGTAGGACGATAGGTAATAATAAGATTCAGCGAAAAATGTCGAGATCCATTTAGAGGGAGTGCGTAATCACACATGACGCAAAAGTCTCTAATTATGAGTATTTACCGAATTAATTTCGCCCGCATTTAAAACGTAGGGAAAATATTTTTACATTACATTCGCAATTAGAAGACTAATGGGTTAGTTATGCCACCACTTTATTTTTCCAAATTTTTTTATGACAATATTAATAACAATTTTGAGAAGTGTGGAAGGAAAAAAAAAAGATTAAATAATATATACCTTATTTACCGTTGTAAATATCACAAATTTCGTTTCTTCTAATCCGAGATTCGAAGTGCTGCAATGTTGTTCTAGCAAAGTACCGTTATATTTCGTAGCGTGCCGTTTACTGAAAAAGCAAAAAGGAAGCGTCAAGGTAAAGCTGTCAGGGAGGGGAAAAAAAAACAATGAGGAGGAAACGCGAATTTATCGCCCGTGAGAAATTTAAGCTCAGTCATAGACGCGATCTTTTAATTCAGAATGCAATTATGCCAGCAGTTTCTATATTCCCTTTTTGAATGTAGATTTACAGCGCCAGGCACACAATGTGCTGCTCTCGGCTCTGCCTCGCGGAAACTTTCGCCGTGTTCTCTCGGCTGCCGCCAGCCGAAAATTATGGGCATCCTCGCTAAGGTGTTTACACCAAATGTAGATTTTAGTCGGTTGCATACCCCACGGCATTCAACGCTAAAAGACGTTTTATCGCTGTATCCGCAGGTGCGCTCTACCGCGGCGACTGTTAAAGCCGAGAGAGGCGAGAGACCCCGGCCGAAATGGAGATTCCGCCATTGGCGACAACTCCCGCAACTTCCAATTTGTTTTATCGCAAGGTCCGCTTTCACGGAACTTGGTTAAAGTGAGAAGAAAAATTGTGTCAAAATGCCAACAAGCGTTTTAGAGATGGAAATATTTGGAGACATAAAGTGCCGAAAACGCATGTATTTTTTTCTCACATATTAAACTTTTTAAAAATATTATGTGTTATGTCTCCCCGTTGCTGATAAAGTATCACAATTTGTCCGTTCTCTGGAATTTCCGTTTACGTACGAAATGCTACTTTTGTTCCTGCTACGCTCGCGTAATTCGGTTATTTTGCCGTTTCGCAACGAAAATGGAGGACGGCCTCTCATCGCCGATTTTTGTAATTCCTCTTTCGCCTCTCTCTTTCTCTCTCGTCTCTTTTTCTCCATACGTCAAAAGTTGTCACGTCGCCTCACATAGGAGCTTTGGCAGAATAGAAAGATTGGGATATTCGACCGATGGAAAAACATCCGCAAGCACCAATCACAGCGCGATAAAAGTTGGAAATCCCAGACGATTCGCCATCAGAAACTGCGAACTTTTCGACGCTCGCCCGCCGGTAGAAAACTCATCGTTGTTTCCAACTATAAGCTCAGGCATTCTCGAAATTGAATCTCGAAAATCTTACTGATATCGGCTTCCCTCAACGGATTCGACTTTGCGATAGAGCGATCAACGAGAATCGCGCATATATATATTAAGACTACGGAGTCGATCGGCATGTCACGGAGAATTTGCCTCTCGGAAAAATCAATCAAGTCTATCGCACTATTTTTGACTCGGCGAGCACTGACTTATTTACACGCGACTGACTAAACTTTCCTCGAAAGCTTAAAACTGTAGGAAAGAATCGAATTCAGTTATCGAAGTTCCAATCACCGAAAAAAAAGCCAGCGAACAAATGATTAATCCTATCTCGATACGTAACGAATAATTGATCGCGATGATCGATCCATTAATTTTGAACCTCGACATAAGTGCACGACAATGACTCGTCAAACGCGCATGATTACGGATTCAAACGTAGAGAAACACTAATCGCCATTGATTCCATTTCGCGATGATGCGCGCAGCTAACGAAGATGTTGCGTGCACGCGCTTCATTTCTAGAATCTCGGCTCTCTTTCTCTTTCTCTCTCCCTTGACGATGTTGTAATAATCTTCCTCGCTCCGATTGTTGCGCACACGGAGATGCAGTATTGCAGCGCGCGTGTACGCGCGACTTTAGTCCGATCCGTTAGATTACGTAACGCAATTGTAGATTGAATGAAATTAGACTGTAAAGGGGAACAGACTCTATATATTTTCCCCTGATGTCTAGCTCCTCTCTCTCTCTTGAGACAGATTTCCGAAATTAATATAGAAACTCCCGCGCGCGCCATTCTGCTAACAACCTCGCTCTGTTCTCCTCGAACACCGCCGTTCGCCGCCGCCGCCGCGCCGCCGTCATCCCCGACGCGAAATAGACTTTCGTTCTGTCGTGACGTCGGAAAACCTAATTTTTCGCCAATGTCAGAAAACGAATGCAAAACGGTGGCACGAGGAGCGTGATGGTGCGCCAGTTGTTCCCTGATGAAAATTCATTTTCGAATCCACAGTATTTATCGACGAAGTAACTCCCGTGTACTCGCTCGTGTTTTCACCGGCACCGCCTCGCACGCGCGATAGACGCGGCTGCTCTTCGATATTTTCAACTTAAAATTGTTTTTCGGAATGAATGTATGAATTTCGTTCTGCCGATTAACTC
Organism: Tetramorium bicarinatum; assembly: GCA_928718305.1. NCBI lineage: Eukaryota > Metazoa > Arthropoda > Insecta > Hymenoptera > Formicidae > Tetramorium > Tetramorium bicarinatum. Next base: position 8,826,539 of record OV788319.1, read on the forward strand.
GGTTGCCTCGCAAGCCCGCTCGAGGCAATCGACCGACCGGCCGGCAACAGCGAAATGTCGGCCGAAAAAAACTGGGACTGGTTACGGGAAAAAAGAGAGAGGAAAAAAGCGATAAGGGAAGAGAGGCGCAAGGGCTCCGGACTATACAGTCCGGGATATAAACGTCACAGTGCTCGACAGCACTCGATATCGCCGAAAATGTTTTTCATTGTCTACCGTCTTGCCGCTCGCGGATGTCAGAACGTCGCAGCCGGCTGTACTTTATCGGCGAAATTGATTCCCGATTGGGAAGATCGAGAATCCGGAAGCAGCGCGCTTCTCGGGAACGTCACCCGGAAATGTGTCCGCCACCAGCGGAATTTTTCTTTTGTACGATTTAATGCCGCGTCCCCGACGAGGCCGTACCACGGGATTAACATCAACGACCTACGGGTACCGCGCGCACAACGTGTGCATTCGCGTATTAGCATAATCGTCCTGCTGCAACGCGGCGGAAGGATTTTAAAAAGATGGGGTGTTTCGTGCAGAGAATTAGGCGTTTCGGGAATTTCGCCGAGGCGCGCGCCGCGAAATATCTCGTATATTCGATTATTTAATGTCCCGCGCTATGACAATTTAATGCTTCCGCGGTCCGTTAATGTCCGTTATGCTTCGGAACCATAAATCGTGGTTTAGTTTGACGTGACTGGGAAATCCGCATAACATAAGTAGATTATCTAATGCAAAATAGATTAGCGCAGATATGAGAAACGAAACCTCTACAATGCCGAAGGTCTTTCTCTGATAAATTATACGGTTAATAGACGCTACCTTTGCTATTTTCAAAGCAGCCAGCGGTGTGCTGTTTTATACTCTGAAATTTTTCTAAAACCGGCTTTTCCATATTCTGAAAATTTTTTCGGGAATATCCATAGAGAAAGAAAATATTTGAAATATACCCTGGGATTTTTGTTTTTACTTCTCTCCTCTGCAAGAACTGGAAATGAAAATGTGTGTGTGTGTGTATAATTAACTTTAACCTACTAATTATTTTGATAATGATTTCACCTAATAATTGATCTAAAATCTTTGCGATAAGCGATATACTAATAGTGTAAATTGGAGTTCAACGATAGACTCTTAATTAGCTAAATTAATGTAGCATATTAATATCTGAAATGTTTAATCAATATTCTCATTACGGGAGGACGACGATCAGTAATTCAGTTACAATAATTTTATTATTAATCCATTCCTAATAAACACGGGTTATAATATATTCCCTATTAAGATTTACAGTATAACTGATCTAATTAAAATCAAAATTTGATGCACATGAGATCTCATATTGCAGTTATATATTTAATGTATTTACGTATTTGCTGCGTAATTTCTATTTTACCGTTGCGCGCGAAATTATACAGGAATGTTTTTTCCCGGAGATTTTACTGAATCTAAAATTGGTTTCCTTTTCCTTTTACGTAAAAGCCCGTACTTAATGATAAATTGTTTCACAACGCGAATTATTCGCGTGTTTTCACAAGGACAGTGTAATAATTTACTGCTAATAAATATCTCTTGTCTCGAGAGGATATTTAACCGACATCTGTAAATGCGAGCGTGTCATCTGACATTTCGCGTTTTCGACGACGACGTCGTCGTCGAGTGAATTAATTTATCATTGGTTCGCTTGGGGGCTTGGCTGGGCATCAGCGAAACCGCGCAAAGTTCTGCCTGCTAACATAGGGTCCTCCCGTGCCCGCGATGCGAAAATAACAGAAACTCGTCGTCGCTATCACGCTGCGGAGAGACCAACTTGGATTATAATACATTGTTGCGCGACAATGCCGGCTCTCGGAGAACTTGTAATTAAATGAGCTACTTGCTGAAATCTCCGCTGACATTTCATTGCTCATCGACGAAGAGTAAATTACGTTGCGAAACTTCCGTGCATTTAAGACGATCGAAATGCCGCGCAATTTGCTGCCCGCCAAGGCAATAATTTAACAAGAGCCAAGTGTTAAACATCAGGAATATGAAATATCTTCTCGATAGTTTTAATGAATTTCTGCGCTCGTGCGCCGGGCAAACAGCGACGGGGGGAGTGGACCGATCGACGAGGGTACGATCGCACGAGCGATCCGTGCAGTCGTAAATTCGTGACGCGCGATAGTTGACGCAGCCTGGTCAGTCATTTTTCAATTTGGTACGCGATTGTGTCACTTTCCGTTCTCTGCTATCTTTTGCTCTATTTTTCCACGTTTATTTTTTCAGTCAACTGCAACTTCACCGATAGAAAAGAGAAAGAGGGGAATGGGGGAGGGAGGGGGGAGGAGAGCTAGAAGGTATAGGATGTATCGGCGCTCGCGCGCTGACTTCGCTCGTTTCGCCGTACAAAAGTTATTATCACCGCGGCATCCAATATTCGCGAAAACTGATTTTTGAGTCAACTCCGCCGGTCGAGTCGGTATTTGCTTTTTATATTGCCGAATTTGATACGCGACACCGATATTTTATTATTTACTTATGCGTATGTATATGCATGAGAGAGCGAGAAAGCACCGTGGCCGCCGCTCGTTCTCGCGATACACGCACGAACGGCGCGAATCGTGCTACGTACGCGCGGGTGGGATGGATCCACGCATCGACGGACGATGAGAATTTATGAGTAAACGCGTAGCATACGCGCGGGCGTACATGCATAGACGACCAGACGCTCGGCCACGGCATGTATATCCGACGCACATGCATACGTTCGCGTAATCGGTACGGTACGCAGTCCCCTGCAGCTGCGCTCGACGATTTGCCCATCGCATTCGACGATGGATCGATCGAATCGATCGTAATAGAGATACGAAATTATTCGACGTTATTTTATACCGGTCATATCAGAGATACGCGAGATAATTAAACTACGACAATTTCTCGAAAGATTTGCTCCGGTCGAAAAATAAGCGATAAATTTTAAGAGATAATCGTGTAGCGTGGAAAAACGTCTTGTATTGCTTTCGAAGAAATTTGAAGACACTTTTCCCTTGGCAAGAATTTTACTTAGAATTTAAAATCCGTCCATATTTAATGACTTGGTAATAAAGCATAATTGAAGACAGATTTTCGTATAACCAATTTCGAATGTTACGATAAGAATGATTAATTGAGTTATATTTTATAAAATCTCTGGCGAATTTATAAAATCGCTGGTTTATATCGGTGAATGTAAAAAATTCAAATTTCTTTGTAACACAATTATCTGTAATTTTGTAGAGTGCACCAGTGAGCGTATTTGACTTTAATTTTTTGTTACTCATCTACTCAAGTATAATTCTACGGAAACATACTGTCGATTTGCTGAAAAGCCCTAAACAATCATTTTAACATATAGTCGAGACTTTGCAACGTCGGGGTGTTTAAAAAGAGAATTATTCGAGTAGTAGAGGGTAGAGCAAAGATTTCCTTTGGCTTTTGCCGTGCGTGTTTGATTTTTACAACTGTACCTCAGCCGGTAGAAAAGCGCATTCGTCGGGTCATCGCGTCCATTCTGCATACGTGCACACTCATGTGCGCCGCGGCGTTTGACAAAAAGGGCAAAGATAGAAAAGAAACGCGCGCGCGCACGCTCTCTAACGGACGCCACTTTACAAACACGGGACAATCGAATCGTGTACCGCCTTTACTAGGTAATAATGCCTCCACCGAAGCGCGCATACACGTACGCGACACAGTGTCGCGAGCAATAAAATAAATAAATTTCCTCGTTCTACCTCTCAAATGACCGTGGTGGCACGACTTGGCGACCTCAAAAGGCACTATGCATTCAAAGAAGTTCCGTCGGTTTTCCGGGGAAAATATCTCCGTCGGAGATCGGAATGGAAGCTCGAGTTTTACTATCTCTCGCGTTGTTTTCGTGATATTTCGTTGTTACAGCGTAGGGGACCACTCATAATAGGTTGCTGTAGCCTCATTATCGTCCCGCTTGTTAACTCGAAGGAAAGGGTTCTGACTCGGACTCCAGGCTTGGTGTAACATTCAAGAGGGTGGCGGGAGGCGACGAGAAAGCCGTTTGCAACGGTGCATTTCGCAGGCGGAGCGGCGGTATCTCCTAATGTAGTTGGCGTCGCCGACGAATGGAACTGCGGGATTTTATAGCGAACTAAGCGCGAATCTAAATCCGTGCGCGTGAAGTTCAGCTCCGAAATTTGAAGCCCCGGAGTTAGTCCGGAGGATGGGACAAAACTGCTGCGCAAGTGTACGCCCTGTGCGAGTCCGCACACGCGTCGAAATCGGAATTTCGGCTTAATCCCTCCCCCCCCCCTCCCAAATCTCTTTCCGGTGAATGGATTTAAAATTAATCGCGTAATTCGTATTGCACACGGTCGTAAAGCGGAGGGATAAACCTGCGCTCCGTACAACAATGTCGCAGGGTATACATATACAACCCGACGCGATCTTGCACGAGCTCATTGTAAGATATACTTAAGGAACAGTTTACAGCGTCGAGATCGCGATCGTCCGTTTTATTGCCGGGCCCGCGATTGCGCGACAATGCACGTGAATGCGAGTGAGCGATACGTTTATCGTTACGATGCACCCACTGTGCATCTCTCGCATGTTACGTGCGACACGGCTCGGCGATCGGCGGCGCGATATCACGTCTTATACAAATGTTTGCCCGTTATTCTCGTAGATCTGATGCATCTATCGGTCACCATTCGCCCGCGGGCGACAAATGCGTATACGACGTATCGGCATTACCGCATTTGCCCGTGCTTGGCGCGGACACGACACGGCGCGGCGGGGGAAATCGCCGTTCTCCCCGCTATAGGGGGAGGGGGTTTTACAAGGGCCGTTATTGCGGTACGGCATGCCGTCCTTCAGACCGCGGTGAATATCGTTTATTGGCTGCCACCGCCGATAAGCCAAACGTTAGTCACTCGTTCGTGTCGAAGTCCGACCGCAAACAAGCCGCGGGCTGTCATTTGGCGCCGTTGTCTTCCCTTTCTCGTGCCCCGAATATACCTCGCTTTGACGAACTCGCCATTTTCCGTCCCTCCGACAACAGCACGTTCACCTCGGCCAAATAGAAAAAGACCCCACTAATACGCGTAATAGTAAGTTAATCCGTCGCGGGGATTAAAACCCTCGGGGATAAAAACAATGAGGTATTTTTATTGTGCGCGCGCTCTCCTCGGGAGGATGTCGAAATTATTGGCAAGTTGAGAATAGCGGAGAGAAAACGTTATTATTCTTTTGTAAAGACTTAAAAAAAAATTGCGAATGTCTCGCGTTTCAAATAGCATCGAAATAGGAGGTAACGTAAATACAAGCGTAATGAATAGTGAGGTATCTAAAAACGAGAAATATTTCATGGACGGAGCTGAGGCTCAATATTTTACCGGATAACATTTATCACGACGCGCAATATTTAATACAGCTTTAATTGCGTAGCGTTAAAGTTATATGTAAAAATATATGTATACGTATACGGGCGTTTCGTATGATAATTGATATTAATTTACGAATGTTCTTTGCGTACCGGGAAAAGCTTCATATTTGTTGGATGTATATCCGCGTATGATTTTCCGCTCGATTAAACCGTAAATATGCGAATAGAGGACGGGATTTCAAAAACGCCATTGGTTTACATACATTAATACATACATATATATATATATATATATATATATATATATATATATATATATATATATATATATATAGGTATCTTTTTATTTTTATCCAATGTTTATTAGTTTTTCAAACTGTGTGGGGAAATTGCACATATTGAAAAAAACATTGCTTGAAATGTCGAGTGATATCTATAATAAACTTCAGAGAATAAACAAATCGCGCAACATTGGGTCGACAAACACGCAATATTTTCGCGTCCTCGAATGAATCACAATGAATGCGATTCGCGCCAGCATTATCGCGCGTGATTGCTTTGTAGAAATTATTTCCGTTTCGGGCGAGACCGCAAAACAGCGGACCGTGGACAGGCGTGCGGACATGCGTAACAACCGCATTTACGATTTACACGACCGTCTTACGATGATTTAATAGCGGCTGAAAGTTGAAACGTTTATCTGAAACGGTCCTCGAGTTGAATTATACCCGAGGGATGACGAAACTGATACGACCAATCGGGGATAAAGAGACAGACTTCCCCGGAGACCATAAATCCGTACGCGTCTAAATTATTTTCGTTATTCACCCACGTCGCTCGCTTGTCGCATGCATGATAACGAAGAGTGAGCTCAATAAATATTTTCAAATTAATATACGTTTTATTTATTATAGTACACACGCGCGAAAGATAATAGTTAGGTCGTCATGAAAATTTCTATCCTCCTTTGCTCCACCTACGGCGTTCGAAACAATCTTCTCCAGATTCAATAACGGGATCAGGATATGCAGAAGAAATAAGTCGAACGCTCACGTTTGCACGGAAGCGCACTGTTTTATCAATACTTCCGACTTTTATTTATTCACTCAAGTTTGCTACCGTATTCCTGCCGCGTTCGATGCAAAGATAAGAGATCATTCGATATACCGACTTGCGTGCGTAACTCGCGAAGGATTTTGCAGGAGAGAAAAAAAAAAAGATTACGTCTGCTGCGCAACGCCGCGTGCTGCGCCGCACAACACACTGCCGTATTCGTGGAGGTGAAACTCTGTGCGCGAACTACGAAATACCGAAACTGGGGCGAACGAAGCTCGGTCGAGACAACGGGCCGATCGATACGGTTCGCCACCGCGATTAGTCCGAGTTACTTTGAGGATTGAACGTGCGTCCGACCGCGGAAAGACCGCGTAAAGGCCGCGTTGTAAGATTAAGCGCGGTGCAACTCGGATAATTCGGCCGCGATCTCGGTTTGATTCTGAGACCGTCGCCATATCCTTGGTCTTCCGCTTCCCCGATTGTATCTCGCGATCGCGGGGGGGGAGAGGCTTCCGGAAAGGCCAAAGCCCCGCTGCTCTAAGCGACCCACCTCCGCCTCACATTTAATCTGATTGCACCTAATTAGAATCTACGGTCGCGTTTCTGCCCGTTCATTTACGTTCGAGAACTGCGCCTACGTTAATAATTCATTCGTGCGTCGCGGCGAAGAGGGAAAAAAAAACGACGCGCGCAACGACCGCGACGCGAATCGGCTTTCTCGTTTTTCCGCATTATAGCTTTTCTCCCGCTCTTCCCTTATTTTCGATCCTTTTTATGAGCGACATTGTTGCATTCCATTTCCTGTAATTCGAACCGTATCTCGTGAAAACTTTCGTTTTGTCTTAAATTTGGCATTAAACGTAGTTAAATCTATTCTCATCTCGCTGTGTGCGGAAGCGAATTTGGGGAAATTAGCGGAGTACGAGCATTCGAGAGCCCTTGAAAAATTATAATGGTGTTTCACGAGAGAGAGAGAGAGAGAGAGACGCGGTTTTACAGAGCAAGCGCAAGAATGGCTTTGCCAGCTTTACAATACGCGCGTATCTCGATGATGGAGAAAACCGTTGAAACTTCACATTATCACGCGCGAGCCGCGCGATAGGTTTTACTTCTGGCGCAACATAAACCTGGAGATTAGCTGTACTTTGTTAATTCAATATTCCTCTCTGTTCTTATTTTGAAGCTTATGGCCGGACGAACAGAATGCACCGGTGCGGTATGCCAGATTAATTTTATGAAGGACGTTAACGTCACGTACAAGCGAGGGAAGTACGTTAAAAAGTATAATGGATGTGGTAATAAAAATGTCGCGACACCTCGTTAACGTGTTTCGCGCCTCAACTTGCACAATTTACGTTCTATCTTTAATAATTCGTACAAGGAAGTCTTCGATAAAGTAATATACGATCCAGCACGCCAACTGGAAAACAGACCCTGATGGAAGGTCTAGCTTATTTTTCACTTAAATGGAACATCCTATTTCCCTAATTTCAATTCTTCCTCGTTCCTAGTGCCAGCTGTTTGTATCCATTTATCGAGAATCGAATAATTTACAAGACCCGCGTATACATATTTTACCGGGCATTACAGTACATATTAATTTGTCACGAAAACATCGTTTGTTTCGCGAGAGAATTTAATCCATTATCGCGTGTTTTTGGGACAATTTGAGGCAAACGAGCCGCTCGAAAAGGACATCGGTGACACTTTCCTACGGCGTTCGGCGACCGCAAGGTATCGTTTCGCGTCCTCGTTACCGGCAATTAACCCGTTCGATGCAATTACGAACTTTCGTGGTCAAAACGCTCTCTCCCTCTCTCGTCTGGTTTTGGCCGCGTCTGGCACCCAGATTAAACGTATTAGCGACACGAAATTCACTCAATTTACGGCATCGCGTAATTAATGTCAGGACGCAGAAATAATTTCATTTGTTTATTGTTATCGTGATTAGCGTGATGATCAGGAAAATGAATCGGATCGGATCGGGTACAAACGGCATTAAATGTTGCTACACGGCGACAGCGCGGATATACGCGACGGTGCTTTCGTCGTTGGATGCTTTTCTCACCGAGTTTGCGGTACGTTTTTTAACCATCTACGAAAACACGATGGAATCTAATTATTCCCAGCGCGATGCTCGTCTCGAAAAAAAGATCAGATCGAATCGACGACGATTCTATTCCGGTGACTTTATAATGGGAGTTACATCGAGTTGGAGACTATTGCCGTAGTTAATTGGCTTCTCGAGGAGCTTAGAGACATCTGAAAGTGAAGCGCGATGCCGGGGAACGATGCGTCGTCGTTAAGTCGAAGCCGAGCGAGATGAACGCGAGGTGAGTTACCTTTCTTACGACGGGTATTAGGACCCTAATGCCATTCATGGAGAACCCACGAGCGTCGTCGTACAATGAGAAATCGGACTGTTCTTCCTTGCGGTGGCGGACGGACCGCGGGCGTCGCATTCGAACACCAAAATTACCGTCCTTCGAGGAAAGATCGTGCGCAGTGTCGAAATTTCATTGGGATCAACCGGGACGGAGTGGTGAAAATTACGCGCATATATATTCCTGAGAAACTAATATCGACGGAATATCTGCCGTTGGCAAATATCTGCATATTTTCTCTCTCTCTCTCCCTATTTTTATCTTTATATCACGACTTTATATTTAATATAAAAGATTTATACTTCTATTTTAACTTAATCCAGTTTCTCTAAAATACGTAGCGTACGATCGTTTTCTCATTAATACTTGATGCACTTGAGAGACAGTGAGGAATAAACTTCGATCGGCGACGAACGCGCTTCGCGCGCGGAGAAGTTGGGAAAATTTCAATCTACCCGAAAATTGGATGAAAAGATAGCATGATACAGAAATACAAGTTTCAAAGAGAGTGTGCGCGAGCGCGCATATATACCGCTCTCTGCAGGATCGTCTCTCAAGACCCTTAAAAAATTAATAAAGAATTTGAGATCAGGAGTTATATTGCGAAGATTCCGGAAACTCGCAGATCGCTACGTTCTTGGCCTTAACTTCAGGGGCCGAGTGCTCGAAAAACTTTAGTTAGTTCGCTTCGTAGTGGGCGGGCGCAGGAAGTTTAGACAGACATTAGAAAATAGACGCAGTACGGTAACATCGGAGGAAAAACGTTCGTGGAGAACTTCTCCACCGGGCCGAGTTCCGGATAGGTCGATGTTACGTCACACACGATACACCTGTCTACGGGTGAGAATATCTTCGCTGGTCTGGGCCAATTCCATCCAAATAAACGTTCGTCAATTTGCGCGAAACTTTTAATTCAACGAGAAAACCGTAAACACAACATACAATGCATATACAATAAATCCCAATTATCTCGAGGTATTGTATATGCAATACCGTAAACATGATATTTTTTTACGCAATTTTTATACAATCCCTTTTTCGAATGTATAATCGATTAGAGGTAAACGACCCTTTGAATCAATATAAAAAAAAGCAACGAATGCTGTTTCCTTTTAAGCGGATTTTACTTGAATATAATTTTAATATAATGTTTAATTATGCTATACTCAATGTTAAAAATTAAAAGGATGTAAAGGAAGGTAATGTCCGATGAAATTTTGCCCAAGAGCAGCAAATTGAAATTGTTAAAATAATTCTGTAAGTAATGTTTGTGCGTGTTTTACCGGGTATTTATGTACATCTCTATTCTTTTCTTCTAATATCATATCGGTAATAATATCGTTGGCGTAAGCGCATCTTGTTTTGCAGAATTACAGTTTCCCGTTTATAATTAATTATCTTGTCTCCAATTAGATCTGTAGCCGAGTTAGTACGAGAAGATCTAGTAAACCGTTCAGAATTCCGTCGTGAGGATTGTGCGGAATCCTCTGGAATCTAGATCGATAATGCACGCGGAAGCGACACAGGGGAGAGGCCGGAATAAGACAGAATATCTCACGACTAACGACTTAATGACTATTGTTTTTTTTTTCCAAACGGTTTAATCCTTGATTACTGTTGAATTTCAAGATCAACGGATAACGGAAACGATGACGAATGTTCGCCCGATAATGCTGGCGCGGCGGGAAACAGGTCATTACAGCCGTCGCAAAGCGTTATGCGTGTATAATTCGCACTAACTCGATTCCGCTGGGCTTAATGACACCCAGATGGACGCAAGTCGGACTGACGTATATTACAATCACCGCCAATTGCAATCGCGTTGACGAAAAAAGGAGAGAGATTAAAAAGACGTGACATATCGAGCGATAGTCGTTGAAAATCGAGGAAAATTGTCCGATAGAAAAAAATGCTCTCTGCATTTTCCGCGTTTGCACGTTTATATTTACAATCTGCGAAAGTGCGGATAAATTATTCGGATCGTATGTTTCTATAGTAAGGTAATGACGAGAGTACTACTTGGTTCTTGATCAGCCGACAAGTAGAGGCGAGCCGATAAACGAGCTCGTTGCGAGCATTTGCCAGGTGGTTGCACCGACGCCTCGGAGTTTAAACGATCGTTTCCAATTTCTCTCGACCGCGTTTAGAACGTCGGTCGCGCGTTAGAGGGAGAAAGCAGCCCCCTCCCCTTCCCCGCCCCCGAGTTAAATTCGAATTCTGACAGATTAAGTCCGAATTCGCGGGGAGGAAAAGGAGAAAACGAGGACGAGGCGGGGCAGCGTAGAGTCGGCCCTCGGAAGTTTATCGGTTCATGCATTCCCGTTGATATCGCGAGCCTACATAAATTAGCGCGCGTGCCGAAAGTCCGCATTCGGACGCGCAGCAGAACGAGGGAGCTGGATGCGCGCAATTTATAACTGGTTGCGGGCGGATCGGTGAAGCACTTGGGGGATCCAAAGTTCTAAACGGACTTTGTAGCTGGATAGCTGGCTGGCTGGATGGCTGGCTGGCTGACTGGATGGCTGGCTGGCTGGCTGGCTGGCTGGCTGGCTGGCTGGTTGGCTGGTTGGCTGGTTGGTTGGCTGGCTGGCTGCTGCTGCTCCACCCCGAGAACAGCTCGATAGAACAGCAGCAACGGCTCCCAGACGGCACCGGGTACAGGTAACCCCGGTACGATATAACAGGTACCTAACGTCTCTCTCACGTACCACTCTCGGAAGCGTTCGAATTACAAACCGCGTGTTCTATTCGAAAGTAAGTCGGTGTAAGCGAATATCTGCTTTCCCGTAATCTCATCGGAGTTTCACACGAGTCCTCGCGCACGTAGGTTTCCACGTAACGCATGTGCGGAGTCTACGAGCACTTTTCTAAAAGGGAAAGGGAAAGAACTGCCGTGAAAAAGTTGCCCGCGTGCATTGTTATTTTATGGCCACTCACACGCGCGCGCGCGCGCGCTCGCGTTCGGTTCTGGTCGTTGCCGCTATAGTTACCGAATAATACACCGCTATTTCAACTCGCGCCATTATATTCAGTCGCGGATTTACGAGCAAGTGTAACGAGATATAGGAAATTCAAAAAAGCTGATTCCCGTAATACGGCCCTTTCGTCCGCTTGCGTCAATCACCATGCCGTTGCGCATATTTCGCTTATTCGCGAATTCGCGAAAAATTGCTAGCGCGAATTATTAACTGGCCGGCATGTGGAGTTATAACAGTGATTTGGTGCACCGGACATTCATAAATCGCCCGATATATGCGGCGCGCGTATTTTTTTATTATCCCAAAGCGGTCGTCATTATTCCCTAACTGGCGCAAAAAATGGATATCAATTTCAACCGAACGCAGTTTACCTACGGCAATATTGCTGTTTATTTAGATACATAAAACAACGTTAATGACAATATTTTATCCTGCATGTAATTTTGCGCGCTGAGAAATACACTTTACAAGAATCACATGTTATATTAATATATTTTCAACTATAAAAAATTCCATTGCTGAACGCGACGGTATGTTCCACTTTCCGATAATTTCCCAATTTGCTGACCGTATCTCGATAATATGGTAACTATTTCCGACTCAAATGGAGAGAGAGAAAAAAATAGCGTCAAGAGTCCACGCGATAAGTAGGGATAACAACGATGTGACACGACAGTCGAGACGAAACCGTTGTTAACTTTTCGTGGCTCAGACCTGTATAATGCACCGCAGTCACGTTGCACTTTATTACGTCAGACACGGTGCGACGTAACGTCCCGCAGAAGCTGGGACCCCGGTATCTTAGGGAAGCTTCCATGCGAATAAATATCAAATAAAGAGCTAAGAAGCTCGCGTCAACTAGCGCTATATCGCGCCGCTCTCGATCCGCGTAAGACGCTTTTAGCGTTTTATTACCCGGCCACTCTCTCTCTCTCTCTCTCTCTCTCTCTCTCTCTCTCTCTCTCTCTCTCTCTCTCTCTCTCTCTCTCGCCCGGACGGTTTTATCCCGCAGACTAGACAACCACCATTCGACACGCCCTAGGAACTTCTTCTCTTCCGCGCACGAAAGATTTAAATTCACTGAAAACGCCAGAACGCCCCCTTTGCCAACTCCGCCGCGATATCCATTATGCCTTAGCCGGGGGAATGAAAACAAATGAAACGAAACGACGTGATCGTGCCCACACGTCAGGCTACTTCTCCGCCGCGACGTCTCCGCCGTGCAAAATCCGTGACGTACGGCGTTCCGCCGATCGCTCCGCGGAGTCGAAAGGACAGAATTTATTCCCGCCGGTAATGTATGAAGCGGCTCAAGAGACGGAATTTAATTTTTGCAACGTCACGAAAAAACCGCTCGCGCGATTGACAGTTTCGCGGTGTAAATTAATTTTACCGAGCGCACAAGTCCGCGATATTCCGGCGGCGACGCGACGTCGGGAAATCTATTACTCTCGAGCTGAAATTAACTGTTATCAAATCCCACAGGGCCTCCCGCGGTCTCCGCGTTTCATGTCGACTTATTACATCCGCTTGTCTTTGCCGCGCTGCGTTCCCTTTACATTTGACATTTTTCAATCTGCCCTGTTCTCGAGCTATTCAATTTTCACGGGTGATCGAATCTTCAATAGGAACGAAGTTAACATCGAAAACAGCCACCTTCGAATTTTCAAGCGCGAGAGCGTCTTTGGCTGCGCTCGAATCTTCCGGCCCGACGATCACAAAATTCGCTCTCTGCCTCTCTGCGAACGAGAGAACGAGGGAGCGGGAGAGAGGCAGTCGTTAAACCAGAAACACTCCCGCATTCGTTTGCATTTGTATATAGAGGCGGCGCGCGTCTTGGCAACCAGCGCGGTGATAACTTGGTAGTTTTGTCCGTAATGGATTCGAGGTGGCCAAATGGTTACGTCGGCCCGCCAATCTTCCCTGTTTTTCCTCTTTCCCTCTCTCTCTTTCTCTCTCTCTCTCTCTCTTCCTCGCCGCTTTTCATTCTCTCTTCGTGCCCCGCGCACCAAGAATAAATAGCAATTTCACGGTTCGAAATGCGTATGATGACTTGACGTGACACATTATATCTAGAATTCCATCTTTCTGATAATGCCACGACGAAGGGCGGAGCGGGGCGACGAGAGGAGGGAGACGCGAGTCGTGGAAAACTTGATATCTCCGCGTGTTCAGTTCCCTCCATCGAGTCTCTCTCTCTCCCCATTGTTCAATACTTGAGATTTCTGGAGCGTAATATTCTCGCGTATAATGCGCTTGCACGATGAGTAGGAATTAAACAATTGAATTCATGCAACCGCTCAACAAGCTCGAAAGATATGTGTAATGTAACAATGGACTTTGTACAGTACCGAACGTGTTCGAGCGCACCTAACTATCTCTTAATTATTTTCCAAGTTTAATTAATAAGATACAATCAATAAGAAACACACATTATACATAAGCACAATACATAACGTATAAATGTATGTGCGCAAAGAAACATATTGTACTGAAATTAATCACGTTAGAATATTATCACGGAGACAATCTGCTGCACATTGAATAGTTTAATAACTCTGTTAATTTTGCATTTCTTCTTTATGAACGCGAAACGCGCATACGTACGAGCGGTACGTATATGTTACAGGTGAAAGAGAGAAGATCGATCATGACTCATTGTCCTGTACGGATACTCGATCGTTCGGCAATGTTCTACTGAGAGCTGGAATAGGATTCGTTGTTCTGTGACAGGCAAAATCCTATTAATCCCGTGATTCGTTTGATGCTCATAACGGGGTTAATAAAATTATACGAACAGAGCTCCGACCGTTCTACCGACGATCGAATGGATTTTAATAGGATATCGCTCAGCGAGATAACGGAAGTATTTAATCGCTATTGCATTCCCTTATAACGAAATCCCTCTCGCCAGCGAATGAACGTTAGCGTCCTGGGCGTTCCTGCTTGATAATTTGCGTTCGTCCGCGTATCACAACTAACGCGGTTATCAAGCTTAAATTGCGGTACAGAACGGCGAAAAACACGACCGCGAATCGCGAAGGGTCAGCGAATTACGAGAATTCATCGTGCTAATGCATGCCGGCCGATAACGTGTGTATACGATTCTGCGAAATATATATTTTACCTTATCGGATATGCGTGTCCGAATAAATTGTGATCGATTTCGATATTATTCTATCGTCGCTTTATCCGCATCGTCTTTATTACGTTAACTTTTTAATTAACGCACGCGCGGACGCGTCCCGATCGCAGATTGGATATCATTGACAAGACGCTCGCTCGACGTGCATTCTAGATGAAACAGTATTGACGGCGAAACTCCACGTTGCCGGAGACGAAGGGACGGATACGTGACGTACATCGCGCTGCCGGGATCGGGAACGATGCGTGGTGAATGAGCTAGCTCGGCACCTCCACGCTCGAAAACACTTGGCTATCGCTCGTTGGAACAGTCATCAATCACGATCCAAACTCTGCGAATGGCCACAGAAGCCCTTTACCGCCTCTATTTTCTAAAGTATCGGCCATGTTAGCGCGGCCGGTCCATGGCGCCGCCGAACGCGCAGCGTGTGCGGATCTCTCGATCGTTGCAGCGAGCCGTGGCTGCACTTCTGCGACGCGCGGAGCGATCCCTGTCGGGGGTTTTCAAATTTTAATATATTTTCCGATTTTGTAATCCAGCTGAATCGCGCGACGTATGCGAAACTGTCACATATTATAGTTTTAACGCACGGTGGTTAGCTATGAAATATAATAAGCTTCTCACCCGAGCCGATCGCTGTTAAATATTATCTCGCGTTTTCGATATTCGAGATGCGGTCGTTGCTCTTCATCCTCTCGCAAAATACATTGTACCCGGCCGCGGCGTCCCGTGGCCGTGCACGCGTAAACGCATCAAAACGTGTAAACGTTAAATTTGTTTAACCGAATTTAACATGCATTGAGGGTGGTTATATATTTGCATAACATTTTTCTGCAAATATCATTTGCTTGATAATTCATTAGAATTCTGACGATAGCGATTACAGCACGCGGAGCCCATTGATACCTCGTAATTCGAGTTTTGATGCGTCGAATCGAGTTTTGTAGTTAAATTATTTGTACGTTATTTGTTAATTCGAAATACGATACTCATATAATATGTGTGAGACGTGGATTAAATTGGGTAAATTGTAATTTCAGTTCTCTGTCTCTGCCGCGTTATTTCTCGGCTACTTGAAAATCGATATCTCAGCCCTGTCGATCAATTGACAAGCAAAGTGGAAAAGACGTTCCTCGAGGACTAAGGTAAACTCCGTCCAAGGTGTATTAAACTTGCTAAACCCAATTTGCATAAATTTGGCGTTATAACGATTTAGTGTGGCGCTTGACTCTGTCTCCGGCCCTTGTGACGGCGGCCGTGCGCGTCGTTATCATTCAACATTTATTTCGCTAGCTTAATTTGTGTGATTAATGAAAGGTATTTCGCCGTTTGTGCAAAAAAGGCTTTTCGTATTATTTCAACATTTCAATTTATTACAGCGTAAATGCGTATACACAAGAAATAAACCGGCAAAATCGGATTTTATTGGCTATTGCAAATGTTCGTTGCGAGAATTTTAATAATCCCCGATTAAACGAACGTTAACTTACAACAGCTTTTGCTAACCCAGAATCGTCGAGCAAAAATTTTAAGCTTCCGCGAAACCGTTTCTAATTACGCTCACGTACAGCCACCGCTCGGTCACATTGATCGATCGTTCTTAATCTGTCCTTGCGAAACATAATAACAACGTTCTCCGCGCCCTGTCCCATTCGAAAATTTAAAGAAAGTCGAAAGTTGCACAAAACGATGTCTCCTCGGATGCCGGGAAATAACTACTTCAAACAGCTGTGCTAAGTGCACAAAGTGCATTTCTTGATATACGAATAAATCATTTATTTAGCTGATCCCCCGCGTCAACTATCTTGCGCGCGGAGTTACTTTCAGCCGTAATATTTCCTGCTGCATTTCGAACAGAGTTCATTCCGTGCTTGGCCCATTAATGCCGCGATTATTCCCGTCGTAATTTTCATACGCGTATTTCAGCTCGGGGCGATAGTTATACGTATATGTGATCACTCGAAATTCGCTTTAAAACGCCACACGATGACATTTTGGTTGTCAAAGCGGGATTAATAATCCGCGATAATTTTAATGATCCTCGAAAACTTTAATACAGCTAATGGAACATCGTCGAGCACAATATATTTGAGCGGCGCTCTTTTGGGTTGTCGGGTCATCTTCAATGGATTCCCGCGAATGAAACACGCACGCGGTACACTCGCTCGAGTAAACTAATTATATTTTCAATTATTAAGCGCATGAAACTATTGCGCGAGCAGTTTACTCGTGATGGTAATTAATTCGCCGATCGCCCATATCTTTCAACAAGCTATTTGCAATTATCTTTACAATTATTATTATCGAACGAGCGACGATAGCCCCCGAATACTTTGTTCCCTCTCTCATTTGCCGTTTACTCGCAACAACTTTACTTGCAGCTTCCAGTACTTATCGACTCGAGTTTCTCGAGTATAAACCGTTTTGGTCGATATGGTCTTTCCATCTCGACTATTTTCCATCATGCATCAGCGCTGCGCTAATTTTATCAATTCCATACCAGTGGGACATTGCCCAATTAAGATAATTAGCAAAGAGAACACGGAGTAATTAATGTGTTTTATGTTGGCACAATAAATAGTGCACTATCGTTTACTGAAATTATGATAACAAATACATCGTACGTTATATTAGAGAACGATGTTTGTATCAGAGAACGATTATTCAAAATTTCAACGTGCTTGCCAAAGAACCTATTAAACCTTATATAATTATTTCATATTGTTAATATATAAAATATTTTCTAAAATAGTTGAGTCGGAAAAGTGATCTTAATATGACTGAAAAACATTTTATTTATTGCGCTTGTTATTTACGAGACGGCTTAAACACGTATAAAGTTTTATACAAGTTTTATAACATCTCACGTAAAAATTTTACAGTTTTGATTCAAGTTTCTGTTTTACTTTGAAGAGACAGAGTTCGCTGTATTTTATAGAGTTCTATTTAATAACGATTTCGAGTTTTAAAAAATGGGATGCCAACTTCTCATCGAAGAGTTCCGTGCGGCTGAATAGCTTCATTTTGCGAATATCTAGAGTTTCTGCCAAGTTCCGGAATTCTGATTTAAACGCAAAATTCGTTTGAATCGCGGTATGAGACCCGTACTTTCACTGTCTCGAATTCAAAGCCATGAATTCGGCGTTGTCGTATTATCCAACAGGTACATATATCGATCTACATAAGATGCATTGACGAGCGACGCGCGATGCGAGCGGCTCTGTCGATGTAAGACTTTCCGTTTCCACGGCGCGGCGCCTGCTCTTGGAGCTTTAATCACTGCATTATTCAAAGCATCGCGGAGGGGATTCGCTGAATCGCCGCGTCTTGACGCCGGGAAAACATCTCGCAGCGGGGCAAATAGGTGGAGCCGAGCGTGTGTTCGCAGGAAACACGCACTCACTACGCGTGTCAATACGCGTTAATTATTACGTACGAGGGAGCATTCGGAACGCGAATATTTGCCGATCGTGGGGAGGAAGCAGGAATCCGCATTTGCACGAATACCGATGGGATATATGCACGTGCATCAGGTGGCGCGGCGATGATCGTTTCTGACGCGTAGGTGCGGATAGAAGCGGCATCGTTACGCTACGCAAACGTTGCCGCGCGACACGTCGCGATTTATCAATTTGGAATGCCACCGTAGACACGGAGCTCCCGTACGACGGAATCGCGGAAACGAATTCTTTCGAGGACGACGAAAATAGCTTCTTTACGTCTGACGTTGATACGTGAACGACACCTGTCAGTTTCGCGCCTAATCGATAATGGCATCAGTGGATAGAATTTTATTCTAATATACCGCGCGCGAAATACGTTTATACGGTTCTCTAGCTTTATATTTTATATTTTGCGGGTCCTTTCTTCATTAATTCTGCAAAATATCGTGCCCCGTATCGATTTCGTAGATAAAATTTCGATTTGCAATCCCTCCAGGGGACGAAACGTTATCGGTTAACCAGTCGGGAAACATATACCACGACTAATACACACAGGGAGAAATATTTACGAGTCGCAGCTATACAATACGAGCCTAGCTACAGCCAAGAGGAGTTAACCGTTAAGTAAGCGTCCCCGGGGACGGACGATCCGGTGTGTGTAAGGCACGCGTCCCGTTCGAGAGAACATACGAAGCTGCCACGTGAGCGGAAGTTGCCCGACTTTCCCCTCCTCCTCGTCGTACCTCGCCAAACGATCTTGGGAAAATTCCCCGTGGGTACACTCGTTGCCTAATCCCTTCGCCTACCGAAAGAATGTGTTCGCCCCCCTTCGATGTCGTACGTACCGCACATCGACAGATGAGGTAGAGGAATCCGAGAGGCAGACCTCTCTCTCTCTCTATCTCTCTCTCTCTCTCTCTCTCTTATCGCCCAGTGTCTCGCCTGCTCAACGCGGGAATCATGAATAAAGACAGAAGTAAGGAGAAATCGATAACTTTAACGGGGCGATAACTCCCGCGGCGACTCCCGCCGCGACACCGTCGTCGTCCGCCCGGCGTTTGACAAAATTTAATTCGCCCCCGTTGCGCAATTTAATTTGTTATTATCCGAGTTGCACCCGATAATGTAGTTAGCGTGCAAAGTTGGCCGAGATACCGCAGCGGACCGCAACGGCCGCGGCCGCCCAGGAACCTTCGCTCTCATATCGAAGTCTGCACGGGACGTAAGGAGTTATTCCCCGAGTTTTAGTTGACCCTTGTCCAGCTTGATCTACTTAGGTCTTGACTTGGCCGCGGTTATAGACTTAAGAGGAAAACGTATGAAACTCGGGTGTCAGAAGCATTCCCCCGCGCCGCCTTTCGAACTTAACCGCGAAATTTCGCGGCGGTCGGATAAGCTATCCGAAACCTCTGTGCCCGCGGTGAACCGCGGCAGCTTCGTGAATGCGTCAGTGTATCATTGTTCCGGAACAGATGCGCGGTAAATATCTCTCTGTATGCACGCAGGTAACGTATTAACTGTTGGACTCGTACCTCGAAACGGCAGGTATTTTACCTGACGTTGGAACGAGATATGAACGAAAATGACTTTGCCGCTAAGTTAATTACACTTTAATTAATTCCAGAATCGTTGGTCATGTTCTACGCAATAGAAAGACAAAGGGGTAGAGGGAGGGAGAATCCCCGGAAGAGAAATGGCAAGCGAGAGAAGAGAGAGAGAGAGAGAGAGAGAGAGAGAGAGAGAGAGAGAGAGAGAGAGAGAGAGAAAGATAGAACGGGCGACGTAGAGAAACGAGAAGCGGAACGAAAAGCGTTACACGATGTCTTTTTACGTCTTGCTGCGGGACGTCGTAAATTATTCTAATGTACTCCCCAGGCAGGTCACCGATTACACTGATTTAGGGGCACCGCCCCACCTTTTTTGACGATGCCTCATCCGCGACCCCTGGGATGCATACAAGACGTGGCCTGACGTTTTAATGTCGCCTTTTCACTAACACCCTCGCGAACTTAAAATGCTACCTCTCGAGTTCGCCACGGCTCTCGCTTCTCACCCCCTCTGCTCCTCGGTTCGCCTCACCCCCTCCGTTCCACGCTCCGCCGACCCACCGCATGGTGGATCCCCGATTTCCTCGGCCCTCTCCCTATCTACTACCGTCCTTAGCCTCCGCCCTTCTCCTTGACATCCCTACGGGAAAAGTTACGTTCGCCTGAGTTATAACGGACAATTAAAGCGCGTCCCCGGTATCTGCTCGCATTAATGGACCGTCTAGCTGCGGAGCGTAATGAGCGCGCGATGCGCGGGAGATCAGTGAGGGATGAAAGACACCGCGGCCTTCTTAGTGCGGTATCGTGTCACCCTTTAAAAAAAACGATAAACGCCGCGGTTGATGATATACTCGGGAATTATGCATTATGTACCGTGGTGGCGTTCTGAGCGAACGCGCGGCGTTGTTGCGACCGTAAAACGCCTTTATGCACCGATTGGCGATAAGCCGGTACCAACGAACACCTGGTCGTGCAAGTATTACACGAGCCCTGTATTACATGAGCGGCATGACGCAACATTAATTACACATTTCGATTAGCATAAAGCAGAGCTTTCTCCCTTCTTTTTTTTTATTTTTGCAACTTTAAAACATCACCTTTCTTTTTCCACGAGCTGCGTGTAGTGATTTTATTTAGGTATCAATGCCGGGCGTGTGTGAGCCAAAAAAAAAAAAGAAAGATGAGAGAGAAAGAGCAAAATCGTTTGCGATTCGCACGAATAAGAAAATCCAGCGATTAATGCTTCCGGACACCCCGGGGGCACAACGAAGGTGCAGCGATGTTTAATTACGATGCAATTGGCGTTAATAATTACTTTAGCTAGACGCGCATTCAGCGATGTGTATCCAGTCATCAAATTGGATCTGCGTCTCCTTGTCGCCCGTTATCTCCTCTTTTCTGCCGTCGCTCCCGGTTTCGTTCTCTCTATCTCTTTACCTCCTACTGTTCGTCTCTCTAATCTGTTCTCTTTATCACGATGCAGAAACGCTCGAAGCGTCGGAATCGTAATTATTTCCATGCACTGCGCTCCAACGTCGTCCAAGACGCGTAAACATGTGCGTCTATATATAACTTATTGCACTTGCATTCGTTACTCCTCGTCGTAATATTCCCACTTCTCTAGCTTGATAATTATGTTGTAAATTAAAAATTCACTAACTGCTGAACTACTCTGATGGCAAGCGGAGCCAGCGGATTCTGACCTCAACGGGAAAAGCAAACGCGTGTCGAGAGAAAAACGTGCATATCGCCGTCTCCGCCGGTGATATCTTGTATTCGTGAAACGTTCGCTAACAGAAAAGCACGCCGCGAGAAGCGTCAAAAATTGCGGTCGATAAATCTCTCCGGAAGCTTTGCGTTTCCTGACGTGCGCGCGGCGACGTACACATATCATAATTGCAAAATGTGTCTTCTCAGGGATATGCAAGAAATGATATCCACCGTGAAATTGGATGATCGCGCGACTGCCGCCTGTGGCTCTAAAAACGGAAGATACGAACTTCCACGGCTATCGACGTCTGTTAAGGATAATTTATGGTCCAATAAATCGGTAACTGGATCGCCGGCCATCCCGCTTCACCCCTTTCTGTCCCCCATATAAAGATCTTCGCGTTCTTCATTGAATCCAGACTCCTCCCGCGTCCCCCTCGACGTCTTATCTCGGATGCTGCGAATCATGGCGAAGCTTGATTCACGCTAAGGTCAGATAATTTTTCGGCACCCGTGAAAATCGTTACACCACTCTCCGGATTCGCGTATAACGTTTTCCAGGACGAAACGTGCGCGCACGCGCGTGTTTCCGCTCGCACGTGAACATACGCTCGCGTCCACTCACGTATACGCGCGCGTAACACCTGCGGGGGGGCCAAAAGGTTCAGAACGATAACAAGCCCGGATAAAGGAGGGTGAGCACTGTTCATGGCGATCCAAGCTGTGACCTCGCCATAAATTTTCCGGAAAGCCTGACGCCTGAAAATTCCCGGCGTAAGAAAGAGTCGCGCGCGCGCGCGGACGGGCGGCTGGTGGTGTTTTCTCCGTTCGTACGCTCTTCCCTCTTCCTCCACAGTGAGAACTGTGTAATCCTCGCTGTCGCAGGACCATCGTCAAGCCGAAAAAAAGGCTCATTTGCTCCGCCGACCGGCGTGATGCCTTTTTGTCACCGCGCCGATAACCATAGTATAGCGCAATATTCAACCTGACTTAACACCCGCGTACATTTTCCGCCGCCTGACAAATTCCCGCATCGTGAATTCCTGTGTCAAAAGCACGACCGGGCGAATGTGCGCGCTCGTAGCTATCTTTTACCGAAATCTATTAAAATTCTTCCGGATGACAAATCCCATCGGGCGCGTGAAGTCCGTTCGAGAGAAACGAGAAACTCCCTCCCTCGCTCCTCTCAAGTATTTCGATATAAATCTTCAGATACAATAGCGCGGTTCCTCGTTTTAACGTCATTGCTTTCTTTACAACAAATATTTTGCCGTCGCGCGTTTCTGTAATACGATTACCGATCGGATACATATCTCAATTCCCTCGGCCAATTACTGTCATCGTGCAAATATTTTACTAACGATAAACGCGGATGCGCGATAACAATAACAAGCAAATCAAATGCTAAAATCAGTGATAATAAAATAAAATGGCTAAATTGTATAATTAAAAGAGATTTAAGAATTAATACAAGGAGAAAATTGAAAAGAAATTTCATGGAAAGTTCATTCAAATAGCGAGTCGTAACGTTACGTAGCGCTATTGTCGCAAACTATTTACGTTAGTTAATGTATTTGGTTTGCATGCAATTAATCAGGAGTTTATCATTTGGTAAAAGCAGGCAAGCAGCGGCGAAGTTTTGAGTGGATGTTGAGCTTGACATGTTCTAAATATCATTTGTACCGTTTATCGGGTAATTAGCATGATATGCCGAGGTTCATTGTTTGTCGTGCGCGCGACGGTCGTCGCTCACTTAACGTTACACTCGCGACGTTAACTTTTACAACCGTTTTACCGCATCTTTAATTCTATTTTTGCGTTGCCGACCGATTCGTTGATTTCGATCTTAAACGTTCGATACGACGGAGAAAATCGGAAAGTTTCCGATACATTAGCGAGAAAGTTAAAAAGCGCATTCAATGCCGGTAAAAAGACTTGTCTTGTCCGGAGATAACGAGAAACTATGTGGCATCGGATTGTTTTCACAAAATAATAGAAAGACATTTTTCCAGTGACATATGGGTATCGAAATGCTCGCGACGAGTTTGCGCGAACACGTGGATCGATCCGCTGCCGAGCGGATAAACAGCAGGTGCAACATTACGATGACCAGGACCCCAACAGTTTCAATAATATATACGGAAAATTCTAAAGTCATTCCTGATCAAATGAATAAAAAATCAGCCAGTAATGTTCCATCCATTTTAGAGAAACGAGTTTTATTATTATTTTCGTGTAATTATTTTAATTTGATATAATCTTCCCGGAGGATATTACGGTCCTCGCTTGAATTTTTTTTCAGTCTTCATTAATATTTCATTTCAGATGTAGCAATTACTGCATAACGTAAATAGTTAATATTAATTCTCACACATGCGCGAGAGTTCTGTAACGTTAATCATATTTAGCGAAACGTCTTGCCGGCAATTATATATTTCCCGTTGCATCCTTGACGGATCCAGGATATAGCGCGGATAAAACTCCCACATAAATTGTAAGCAGGATGCTACGATGGTTTTGTATCTTTGGGCCATAGCAGAAAGTATCCTTGTACGAGCGTGCTTGGCGGAGGGTGCGAGAACAATCCGGCTTGTGCCAGACGATGTTTGTGCATCCGCAACTTTTAGAAGAGAATATAAATCAAAAGCAAGACATTCTTTAGCCCGCGCAAGAGAGAAGAGCGTCCTCTTACGCCAAAAATAAGCCATTCGCATCTCTCTTTCCCTCCTCCTTTCTTTCTCTTTTTCTCGCGCTGCGTGGCTGAACACCCCGCAAAATACCGTCCCGATATATTATCTTTCGTATAAATTTTACCCTCGCTTTCTTTCCCAGCGTACCCCCCGCTCTCGCCGTCCACCGTTTTACCGTGTTCCTTGCCTCGATGGCGATGCTTTCTTGCGCAATGAAAGTCTACGCGCTCGTCGTCGACTCGGAAGAATATGGACACTCGATGGGGGGTGCTCGAGTGCCACGAGTAGCTACGAGCGTGAAAAGAAAAATCGCCCCCCGTGCTCTCGCGTCCGCGTGTCGGCGGAAGACACACGGTACACCGTGACAGATTAATACCGAGAGTGAGCTTACTCGTTGAAATGTAAATTCACATATGCGCGTAATGCAGCAGGGCGGATCGCGCGGGCGGAAATAGCGTTAGCGCGTCCGTGACCGGATCCAACTGTAATGCCTGTGGATCGTGCAAATATCGCGCTCTCGTGCGTCTTTATCTCGTGCACGAATCAGAGGAGGATAATGGCGCGATTACGGCGCTACATCACGGCCAATTCACCCGCGTGACGTTAATTCGAGGAAAGACAAATGACAGAGGGCCGCCACGTCCTCCGACCAAAGCCGAAACTTTCCTCATAATATCCGGGCTAATGAAACCGCGAACAGCAAGAATGATCTTTGTACACGCGTTTGCGTGCATTACAAGGAAGAAAGATCGAGAGAGAGAGAGAGAGAGAGAGAGAGAGAGAGAGAGAGGAATATGTGTCATGCGATAGCCTTCGGCTGCTCCGAGCTACCGGAAGTTGCTGATCGTCCTAACGCCAGTTTCTACCCCGGCCAGGCGCTCCAGCGCTTTGGCAAATTTCCACTGCAGTCTACGCGTTATCTTACGTCCCGGGATAATTGTTTCCTACGGCTGGTATTACGGCAAACGACGTGGCTCATGTCGGCGACGCCTGAAATTCTTTGCGGGACCTTCTTCGCGGGTGCACGAACACGGACGTTTATGTTGCGTAATAAACGTCGCGACGACGCGCGACAGTCACAGGACGACTATCGCAATTTTCATATTTA
This sequence comes from Tetramorium bicarinatum, assembly GCA_928718305.1. Classification (NCBI taxonomy): domain Eukaryota; kingdom Metazoa; phylum Arthropoda; class Insecta; order Hymenoptera; family Formicidae; genus Tetramorium; species Tetramorium bicarinatum. The sequence goes on from OV788319.1 coordinate 8,851,962, forward strand.
ATTACGGAGACTCCTTCGTATTCGCAGTCATTGCGCATTGTTTTATAATTTTCGCATTGTAATCACTGATATTGATTGAGAAAGCAATATTTGCAAACTTTGTGCGAAAATAAACGACATTGCGCAACGATAAACGTTGCGACTGTTAAATTACACAGTTGTAAAAGCACGACTGTCGCGTAATATAGCTCACGTTAAATTCTCTTCGCTCGGCCACACGTCGTTTCGCGTCGGAGGGTATTATATTGAATAATTTAATAAATCGTTGTAATTTAAAACGCGAAAGCGACAGGGCGGCGCACTTTCATTTTATTCCCGCGTATCAGTCGGGATGTATGGTCGCGTATATATGTATAGGTATGTATCGTGAAAAAATAATGATCGGAGCGAGCATCGAATATTTTACATCCGCGATCGCTTCGATGCACAGCGGCAACTTGTTAATCGGGAGCTCCATCAAAATCGCCGTCGACAGTTATCGCGCCGTCGCCAGATTGATAATTTTACGTGTCGTTAGCCCGACTCGTCCTGCCAACGTTGGTCCCCTCGAAATCTCGGCTGAAAGTTCAAATTAACTTCGAGACGACGATAGCCGCGCTCCCGAAATACCCGAAAACTTCTAGTCCGTACTTTCGGAAATCTGCACTTTGTAAATTAAGAAAAATATGGATTGTAACACGCTTCTCGCCTCTCTTGAATCTCGCCGTGTGAATTCACTCGTGCGTTCCAAACAATTCTTCCTTTGGCAGACTCCACGGTGCGCCAGGACGAAAAATTGTAACAGTATGTTATCGCGAAAGTGTGAGCGAAGGTTTTTGCCGTATACATTTCCTCTTGCGCAAAAACACGGGATGCGCCGAGTTGCATTACAATGCAGCATGAAATTTCGCAAGAACTCAAGATTTCGGAGAAACCCTCGAAGGAACGCCTACGATCACGTTTTTCATGAAAATATGTCAGGCCACGCACTTGAGCTGCCACTCCCTTTTTGTAACGTTGAATATATTTAGGCTACAATCTCCAGGTGACAACGCATAATTAAGTTCCGCTTTAGATCTATAATTTATCTATAATTCATATCAAAATTTACATCGATTGACATAATTCTATTTACTCGATGTCATAATAAATCTATTAATTTCATTATTTACTAATCGATTACAATGTTGTTATAATTTTATTAATTGATGAGAAAAATAGCTGTCCGTTAGGGATTTCTCATTTTCTCTCGCATTTATCTAACGCGTGAGAGTAATAAAAAACTGCCGTTGCTGCGCTTAAAGTGACAACAGATAATAGGTAGGCGAAGAAAACGCGGAATAATGATCGAAATACAGCGTGGGAGGTGAATTTTCCTGCGGCAGATCAACATAACAAATCGCCGCCTATACGTCGTCCGTTTTCCCCAAGAGGGAGGAAGATTGCACTTGAGATTTTTAGTATAATTAACGTGAGCGCAATAAAAGAAATGTCGCAAATGAATCTTGTTACTTGCCACGGAAGTATGGCGAATTCCATATAAATCTGCTGCCTCGGAATAAAAAGTAATAAACGTAGGGTCTGACGTCCGTAGCAGTCGCGTTATAATTGAATTAAATGGTCATACTTTTACCGAAGGGCGGACGGGGATTCTTGGCTTTTATATATTCGTCCCGGGTAAAACTTAAAATATTAACTCGAAAATGTAAAATACGACGTCTCGATTTACATACGCGTGTTAATCCCACCGCGATGGGTGTCATAGAGTTAACGTCACGGGCTGCCTGTGCATCGCATCGGCGCCGTTGCACCGAACTGAGATTGAATAATTCCCTGCGAGAATCAGTCAAGCGAATTACGCTCCGCTTCTTGCCACGTAAACTTATGGATTTTGCATGTGCGCGCGTTAAAACGAAGTACCGTATCTTTTACTACAAATCGTGAAAACGCACGTTCAGGTAGAACCTAATTATTTTGACGAAGGTGAAATATACATTCCGTTTTTACCGATAATTCCATTGTTTCGCCGAATTTCTTTCATTCTCCGTTGCCAGTTCCAAAAAGTAAGCAAGAAACGGATCATTTCGCCTAACATTTGTCTTTCCGCTTGAAGCCGCCGTACTTAGAACATATCTGAGACGCAAGTAAAATATTTGCACAAAGTATACGCCTGCGTTTTCTTTCCTCTTCTTTTTTTCCCCCCCGTTTCCCCCGCCCGAGCTCACGGCGCCGTGATATCGTTGTTTCCTGTCTTGGTCGCCAGCCGGCGGGGCTCGGTAAACCGGCTAACATATATTTTTGCGAGGGATTACAAATCCTCCCGGTAATTCTGTCTAAACTATTTGCAGATGGAATGTCCCGGGCGTCACGCGCGCGCGCGCAAATAAACAATCCGCAAAACGCAACTCTGATCCCTGCTCTTTCGGCGACGTTCGTATTAGCCGAGAAGATAGAAGGAAATCTGCCGTCGATCTGTCCCCGACAAAAAGTCCGACTTTCCGCGGAGCATTATCTCCGTCAAGATAAATTGACTGAAAATAAATTGATGAGAATCGAGATAACGCGTTACCACTTTTTGACGGAGATTTCGGAGACGGAACGAACGGGGAAACGAGAGCGTATTCGAACGAAATTTACACGAGCGAATATCGAGAGAATATCTCGTCGATAGACAGCGAGGGAGGAAAGTCTCAGCCAAGGGGAGGGAATGGAGCATCCTCTTCGATCGCCCTTTAATGCCGTGTTTTATATTCGATTAATTCCGTCCGGTTTCACGCGAGAGCGGTTGGCAAAAGCGGCGGCGGCAGCCAGTCAGCTCCCTCAGCCTGTGGTAGCTTCCTGCTGCCTGTCTTGGACCGAAATTTCAAATTCACCGTGTGTCGAGTTAAAATTCTGCCGATCCACGGAGAGAAAACCCCCATGTGTCGTGATCGCCGTTCCACTATATGACCGGCGGAGAGAAGAGCACGTCTCACCCGGTGCGCTGCGCGGAGATACAGATACGAGAAAGAGGGACAAACACGTTTCGCCGAAACGTTTTCTCAACGACAATGCGGGCGGCTTGTCGTTTCGAGTACACGGTTATGCCGCTCGCCGCATATTCGGTGCCCCAAGTAGACAGGCGGCTACTGTACGCGCTAATTTGCCGACGCTGTTTTTGATGGGGGATATTTACCGCGAGACTCTCGGCGCGGTCGCTGCACCGACAGTCCGCAGCCCTGTTCCTCTCCTCGTTTCACCCTTCGCTCTCCCTTTCCTCTCGCTCTCTCCCTGCCTGTGGCGAAGGCACACGTTTTGACGCCGGTTAGGTAGAAGCAACGGCTCGCTGTTTCCGCGTCAGAAACCGCAACCAAAATTCGAAATAAATAACGCGCCGGCGTGTCCGAATCGAATGCATCGTATCGCAATCGCGTTATATACGGCCGGCGATCGTTCTGCAACGGTGATAAACCGTGTCGATCCGTATATAGATCAGCGAGAAACAGACTGACACCGTAATAGCCAATAATTGAAAATAAAGAGTGGACCAATATCAAGATTGCAAGATTGGGTTTAGATCGATTGTAATAGATATAAATCGGACGACGAATGAGATACCTTGTAACCCGAACGGACAGCTAGCCATTTTTGGATATCCGGCGCGTTCAACAACCCGGCCGGTAAAGATTTGATTTGATTTGATTAAAGCGCTATACCGAGTGATAGTATCACGCTACTCGTTGCAAGTAATTCGAGGCGTGATTAACGCAAACGGCGTTGCGTGCACCCATTCCACCCATGGGAAATATCAAGTTGCCAATGTACTCTAGGGCCCATTTATCGGTAAACATCATACACAGCCCGTGAACATTGCTTCCGCATTTTGATCGTGACCGCCGCCGCCGCCGCCGCGGTAAGCGCGATCATGAAATTCCAACAGTGCGATCATGACGAAGTTATTCAGATAATTCGTGGCACGGAGCGGGATGTGGAGAGTGGCGTCTTGCGTCGAATACGCATTTTATAGCGGCGAGATCTCATTGTATAATTTCCTTCCTCGTATACGTATCGCGAAAAGAGGAGAAAAAAAAAACGCGCCTCGAATAAAGCGCGACAATGGCATTCGTGCAAAGAATATCGCTGCTTTATGCGGTCCTTACGATCGGCAAATGGAAAAAATTACATCGTCGTGTAAGGGCGGAAAATAAGCGGAAGCGGGAATTGGACGTTTCACTTAAAAACCCGTAATGTAGCCGCGCGTATGGAAATTTTCGTGGAGGGCAAATTCACGCGACAAGTACTCACAGCAGCGTACACGCATATAGATATGTGTGTATGTGTGTCATACGACCCTTTAAACCGTGCAACTTTTATACGAAATATCCTTTTTTTTTATTTCTGCCATTGCATTACGAATTATTTCGTTGGATATATAGCGCGGAGAAGATGTACATACTGCCGGTATGTACATATGTATACGTGCATATACATAAATTTATACATATATACATACGTACTTGTATATATAATATAGTAGATGTACAAAGAAGGCCTGACGGTCGCACATATCTACGACAGATACGTAGCTAAAATGTCCGCTCTCTCTCACATACAGGCTCTCGTACATATGTATATACGTATGTACACCTACGTACGTATGTAAAGAAAAGCTGACAGCCGGAAGCGGAGAGGTAAAAATGGATAAAAACGAAGGAAGACGGAGAGAGAACCCTTTCACCTTCGGAGAGGGGGGGAAGAGAGGGCTTCAGTGTTTCCAAACGCACTCCTTGGAAACTGCCTTCTATTACAGCTTGTCGGCCCGGGCACCTGGGCCCGTCCTTTCGCACAAAGGACCACGCAAATCCACCGTGGATCGAATCGATATCTCGAACGACGAACGACGGCAACATCCAAGGTCTTGGGAATGGACCACGGAGCAATTTCATGCGGGACATCTCGCGATTTTTCACTTTACGCTTGCCTTCGTGTCTCGTGATCCTATTCTTGAACTAACGACGGCGACATGTCGGCCGCGCAGGGAAAATATCGACGATCGGCGCGACGCGACACAATGCGAGGGATACGATCGAGCATACATATTCCGTGGAAATCATCGAATCTCGAGAAAAGCATCGCGAGTTATTGATCGCTCCACTTTTCTTCATGTGAACAATCATGCACAATTAACTTAACGCCTGCGCTCACAATATTCCTTTTCTCTAATTTTAAAATAATGAAATTTATTTTAATTTTGAAAATATATGCGTTTCTTGCTACTCCCCCCCCCCCTCTCGTATAAAAATAACGTATCTCTCAGTTTCACAAGCACGGGGAGAGAGATACTCGTTCGGTTTTCTTCCGGAGAAATGTAGGGTGTCATATCTTCTCGCTCCGGCGCTTCACGATTCCGCGTTTTATCGGACTATCGCTTGGAACGCACTCGATAACGAGTGTCCCGCGTTTAACGTTAAATACACGGAGAGGATGGCAGGGTAAGCCAAACGCGCCGTGAGTTACGCTGGGGAAATGAAGGATGAAGAATAACGTTCTCACCCGCTCTCGCGCGTCGGTCGACGCGCATATTCACGCGCGTTTCTCCTGCCGGCGCTGCTGCACTGTATGTTCAACATCCCCGTGTATAGGACACAATCAATTTACCGCCGACAAACCCCTATCGCCAATTTGCCACTGTGAGATAAGGGAATGATCCAGCAATTAAATGCAAAAATGACCTGTCGCCCCCGTGGTTTTTATTTGCGCCATTTTTGCGCTCGAAAACCCGCCGCGGAAAAAAGCAATCGACGACTTGTATCCAATTAGCGCAATTCACGTCATTGCATTCTGCGGCAAATTCGTTTGAAATTTTCGATACGCGAGATACATTTTACACGAAAATTCGCGGCCTACAGGTGTGTTGCGCGGCGAGAGAGAGAGAGAGAGAGAGAGAGAGAGAGAGAGAGAGGGAAAGAGAGAGAGAGAGACGGCCGCGAGATATCGATCCGCTGGCGAAGAGAAGAACGTCGTTCGCATTCGTACGTTTTTTCGCCTTTGCCGGGAATTAGATTAAAAGCTCGAAAAAGCTTTCGTGCAAGCGGCGCGCCTTTATTCACTTTCAGAAGGCCGCACTTAAGCAAACGTCGCCGCGGACTTAATTCGGCCGCGCGCGGACGAATGCACGTGGCATATTAAGTTTCCCTATCGCGCGCGCGGACGAGGGAAAACAACTTTCTTATTGGGACTCGTCTCGGATGTAATTGATTGTTTCTGTTCTTCCGCCTTGATTTTTCTCCGTCGCTGTTGCGCGGAGGAAAGAAACCCGGCGCGAGTTACTTTCCCGCGCGGGCAGAAGCGTATTTCAAGAAACTCGAGACAATTAATTATTCGCTCGTTCGCGAATGAAAAACAATTCCGCAATTTCTTTTGACTTCCCCCTCGCGGATCGTACTTCCGATACGCAAATGAAGATGCACTTTCGTAAGGCGCGTCCCCGAGACGCGCCAACTTTTCAATCCTGAAACTTTTGCCGCGCGGAAGACAACGCATAAATTATTAGCGGATAGATATATGCGAATCCACGGACGTAATTCGTATGAATTATCGAAAATTTCTGTCCTTTGAACTCGCATGGAAAACCTTTCAACATCGATTTTTCCTCGGCGACGACGTCAGAGAAAAGTCATCTCGCTATTTCGCACAGTTGTATTAATATATATATATATAAATACACGCGACTTTGAGATTCAGATTGCCAGAAGCGTCTTACTTTTATGAATTATTCAAATTATCGATTATACACGAAAATTTTGAATATTTAATCCGTACTCGGCTTATCCCCATCAAAGGAAAACTGCAAATGTATCTAGTGAAAAAATAATACGTTAGAGGTAGGGCATACTCTATGCAGATAACTTTCCGATTGTTAGTTTTCTACGTGAACTTTGCGCTTTGACCGGGCATGTTAATGCGAAAAAAGATGCATACAATAACACAGGACAGGATAGAGTCCATTGTCGGACGGTACAAAAGGGGGCTCGTGAGGATTGCGATGGAACAATGAAAAACTTTAGTTTTGGAAACCTAAATCCATCTCCGACACGGGAAGAAAGAGCCTATCAAAACTTTCGGACCGGGTCTTTCATAATTCCGGTCTATTGTGCGTGTGCCAGTACGATCCCGATAAATCCCCAATGTTGGCGGATTCTGGCCGAACGACCGCCAACATTTCCAGATACGTGTTGATATGCGTTTCGCGCATAATATCCAACTGTCGAATGCTCCCGAATCCCGCGTGCATCCAACGGCGACGGCGGTGACGACGGCCGGTGGCGAATATCAAATTTTTGGCAATTCTTTCGTACGGATTATTCGACGAAATTCAACTCACGCTCCGCAAATATTTAAGTCCCGTACAAAAAAATACGCTCGAGACTTCTCTCCTCCGCATGGGAATTTTCAGAGAGTTAGAGAGAGAAAGAGAGAGAAAAGGAGATAGAGCGAGTAGCTACTCGTTTTTGAGAAATTACTGTTTATTATCTTTTTAAGATTTATCGCATCGCCAGTCGCAAGATGAGTTGGAAACTTTGATAACAAAAGTTGATAATAAAGTTTCGCCAAAGTTTGGCGTGTAAAAAAAAATAAGAACGAAAGAAAGAGAAAAGGAACTTGGTGGAGAGGCAACAGCGGAAAAATGGAAGCATCTTAGGGAGCCGCCGCGCTCACTCCATAATAATTGATTTCTCGCATTCGACGGTGGTCGAGGCGCGCGCCGTAATATATACGCTAAAAGAATTGATGTATCGTCCCGATAAATCAATTCTCAACCCACTCTCCCGTCCGTCCATTCGTCCCGTCCGTCCAGATTGTCGGAGATGCTCCTCCGTGATCCACCTGTCGTCGCAGGATATAGGAAACGTTGCACATACACCGGAAGGAGTAGCGGAATACCGTTTCTTCCAGTCGCAACGTATTGTGTCGTATGTCACGTACTTTATAGGTCCGATTGCGATCGGTTGCACGCGGCAGTCCATCTCTCTCTCTCTCTCTCTCCCTCTTTCCCTCTCTCTTACCACGTCCCCCCGTTGTAATAAAGTATATTTCATCGACCGACAAATGTAAGATGGATTGCCTGCCTCAATTACAACGATCATGGCGATTGCGTTACGGTAAATCTGCGGCGGGACACGCCGCGGCTGTCACTGCGCACGACATCAATTTTCTTGCTGCGCGAAAATGCCGAATCGGATGCGAACCGATTCAGGCGGAACGTACAATTCCTTCGCCCGGAGCGGGGTACACGTCGTGTGTGTATTACCGGTGCGTTCTGCTAGATTTGACAGCCAAATTACATTACACGCCACGCTGCACATGAATACTATCCGATATGTTGGCAATTAACTATTAATACAGCTTCCCGATGACATCTTATGTTCTAATGTCATCAATCAAATCACTTTTCTTTTCTGTAGTAAACAGACTTCGAGCTTCCAAGTCTAAATTTTTTAATTAAAAGCTTAACATCCATCGTTTTATTTATGAATTAAAGCACAAAAACTAACATAATTTTATTTTCCGTGTGATAAACGTCGACATGGAGTGAGTCCCTTCGAAGACAATGCGAAAGAAGGAAGTAACGCAATTACGCAATTAGTCCGTTATAAATACTTGGGTCATTTTTCGATTGTATACTCGCAATCAATTGGACAGGAAGAACGAAGCTCGGCAAGAAAGGAGCGATTAAACGGAGGAATCCCGCAGGAAATAACGATTCGCTAATGACGTATTATCCTCACATTACGTCAGCATTACGTTTTTACTGCCGCGGTCACGTCAGCAGGTCGAAAAGTGTCGATGCAATTGGCTTTGGCGATCACGCGACTCGAATGATAAAAACAAAACAAATCGGATTTAATACCTTTTTTTTTGGCGAATTTTCACGATTTTTGAATTTCGGCTGGGGACTCCATTCATCGCGCGCCGCTTGAGCGACGTGTAATTTATCGCCCGTATACACGAAATGCGATCGGGTCGGCCCAGTTTTCTTCGCCGCTTGTGTGCACATACATATTTCCGGACCGGGTCGCGCATATGCATTCGATGTATCGCGTACGTCACATTACGTGTATGCGTGTGCACGCTCTCGGAGATGCACGCAGAATAAATTGCATGAAACGCCGAGTGAAACGTTGTGTATTCTTGCGATGAATAATTTCGGATTAATTCACCGTATGCGCTCCATCGCCGCGATCGTAACGAAACGGAGCGCCGCCGATCGTAATTAAACACTACTTTTACATCGACGAGATGCGACATTGTACAATTATTCAATATTACAAGTACACATACGACATACACACACACATATATGTATGTTTACTTATATTGTATACAAATAAATGAAACATACGTGCACGAAATTACGTGACGATTCGGACTTGTTGCGCGTAAAAAAAAGTCAGTCTGTATACAGTAGACACTGTTTTTTTTTTATGGGCGTTTTTCGCTGTTCACTTTATACGAGCTTCTTTATGCACGCTGTTAAATGTTCGTCGCGACTGTGAATAGCTTGCTACACGGGAATACGTAGATTTCGTGTCTGAAGACAACTCGGACGACTCCGGTCGTCTGTCGGCGGCGACACAATAGTTTTATCGTTACGGTTTAATCGCGCAAAACTCTCGGAGAACACGGAGGACGCTTCCGCTATTCCGATTATTGCGGTAATCGCGACACGATTAAATGGAGATTTGTGAACCTCGGCGGAGCCCGAGGGAAACGGGGGCGAAGATGGGTCACGATTTCTGCTTACGGTTAATGTCGCGATTGTTTATCCTCGCACCGAATAGTAAATTGTGCAAATTATCGGTGTATACGTGCGTATTCGCGTTGCTCGGACGGCATCGCCGAAATGTCAATGATAATCTGATGGAGCGTCTCCGGTGCTGAATTTCCATGATGAATTTCTCAGCACGTTACAGATCTCTATATATCTCGAGATTCCTCTCGTTCCTTCCGAAAAAACTTCCACCGGTGCTCGATTGGAACTCGTACCCTTACTTTCGTATCTTACACAGCTGGCGAGAATGTGATCTTACACGGATGAGGTATCTTAAAAGGGGGAGACTAGATCAGGAACAGGAAGAGGAAGAGAATGTGAATCGATAGAGATTTACTGTACGTGCTTACCGATATTTATTGTTAGCGTAACGCCGGCGTTTATTTATTTGGGTCACGAGTATTTATTCAATTGCACTCGCTGAAAGAGTTTCTAAGAGAAAAATGTTATACTTTTGCGGGCTTTGTGCGCTGTAACGAGACGGACGTGCGTTTCTGTCGACGACGACGGCGGGGCTTCCGGCGTGTCGGCTTTGAACCATCCACGGACGCTGTGTCGAAAATGACAGCGGCGCGATCAAGCCGAGATTAAAAATAATGTAAGCCATCGGCCGCGCTCGAGCGTGTGCGTGATGCATAAATCAACGCGCCGCGGTCGGATATACGTATATATTTTCGAATTTGCCTTCGATGCACTTATCGATCCCGACCGGCCGGCCGGCCGTTTGACGACGAGATTATTGTACGCCACGGTCCGCGCGAACGCGGTCGACGAGCGCCCGGATAAAATCGCGCCGGCGTGATTGACGTATTTTATGGATAATAAATTTCACCGTTTGCGACGTATTAACTAGACGCGAACTCTTGTAAGCCGGCTGCTGGAATTTATTTGCACTCGGCGATAAATCATTTTGGGCGTAGGTACACACAGCGCGACATTGCGAAACGTTAGAGCTTCGCGCGTGCGAATGCGAATAAGGAAGCTACGCAGCGAAATATTTCACGGCAGGGTCGTTTCGCTCGGAGGGAACGGGACGAAATTCAGGTCGTTGTGTGTAACGATGCAATAAAACATCGAATCGAAAACTTCAGGGAACACCGAAAAAGGGCGAGCGGAGAGAGACAGAAAAAAAAATACAGAGAAGATTAACGAAAAACAAATTTGCAAATTCGACGATTTCTCTCGTGACGGATCGCGACAAACGTCGCAGCGCGATTCGCTGGATCGGTCGGGGGGACAAAGTTGACCCGTTTTGTCTGTCGCGAAATTGCAATGGCTGTATAGAGTAAATTCTCTGCGTACCGATGTTTTTACGAATGGCTGAGCCAAAGTTTTACGAGCCGGTTCGTCTTCCCGGTAGGTGGTTTGCAACGCGCCCGCCCGTTTACTTCGCGTGCGCGTTACAAGCAAAAGTACACCCATAATGCACAGAACGACGGCGAACAACGGAAAGGTGGAGGTAGGGAGGCGGAAGCGTGGAAAATCTCGAGTTTTCCAACAGTGCGCTATTGATCTCCGTTCCTGGCGATGCGCTCTAACGTGTGTCCTCTTCTCTCTCTCTCTCTCTCTCTCTCTCTCTCTCTCTCTCTCTCTCTCTCTCTCTCTCTCTCTCTTTCACATAACAGATTATTTTCATTCTCGTGTAACCATTTGCTTCTACAGTCGCGTAAACAAACATTTTCCTTCGCGCCACGAATGAGTGCGCTCTCGATCGCGCACGAAATACTTTTGGGAAAGCGCGAATGCGAATCGGGATGATTGAAATCGGCGTCGATATTGCGTACGACGTTTGTTTTTCGGTAGCTTTTATTTCGGCGATTTGTGCATCGCGCGACAATAGTGAGAGAGATGATACCGCAACGCAATAGGCGTTTTAGGAACCATCGCGTTTTGTACTCAAGTAGTTAATTATTTAAATCGCCAGTGGTCTTTCTGGACAGTTACTCAATTTTTAGACTTTGCATACTTCTTTCTAACACATTCACACTTTCATATTTTTTAGCTGACTTTTCGTTCATGCTAAATTAAATATTTCTATTGAAAAAAAAACTTAATTTATAATATTAAATTATACAAAAACATAATATTTATTTGATTGTAACTGATTGATATAAATAAAAAACTCAGACTACCATCGTGGCGATGAATGTCATTTAAACAGCCATTTATAATCTTTGCGATTATATCTTAGCTTTTTATATTTTTATTCTTTTGGCGCGAGATACACGGGTACTCTGTTTCCAAAACGTTTCCGCAACTTGTTTTCTTTCAACTTGCACAGTTATCCTGTTCTGCAGCTAATACACTCGGAGAGTGAAATAATAACAATTTCCGGATATTTAATCTTTAAGTACTTGAGAAGGAAGTTACGCGAGTACCTACGTGTTAGTGACACCGGTTACCTCTTTACAGTTTTACAAGGTAGTCTTAATATCCTTTTAAACTTAAGGATATAACAGTAAAAGATTGATACTAGTTTTTCCTCATTCTTCTTTATAAAGGAGCGCAAACGAAAAATCAAATTAAAACCCGGCGCGAATACTGAAGACTCAAGATTAACAATCTGAAAAGTTCTTTAGAAAAAAAAATGCATTAGCCCGCTATTGCTGCGAAGCTTTTAATTGTAAGTGTTCATCTTCTAAACTGCTTCTCTCTCTCTCTCTCTCTCTCTCTCTCTCTCTCTCTCTCTCTCTTTCTCTCTCGTAGACGTGGAAATTGTAATTTTAGCCCCGTACCCGTGATTCTGCATTAAGTAGTCATTCGCGATGGCGGAAAAGAGCTCGGATCGGAGTGCAGAGACCAAGGAACAGAATAGAGTGGATCTCTCGTTCGACTATCTCTTTTCGCAAGTGCGCGCATTACCGTAACTCGTTCCTTTCCTCCTTGGAGCACGCGCGCGCGCACTGTCGTGACGTCGATGCGTATCGCTGAAGTTCAGCGATAGCGATTACGCACGGCTTGTTACAATCGCTCGCCTGTAGTATGCGACTCGCAGCGCGTTATCCGCCGCGCGCGCTGGCGCGCGCGTTGCATCCTTGCTCGTCGGAAGCGCACACAATGCCGTCGTATCAAATCTGGCCTGGGCGGGCGGCAGCCAGCGTTCGTAGCCGGACCAAACACACAGAGTGGACGATCTCTCTACTCGGTTGTGCCGCATCGCTATCAGGGACCTCCGTTTCGCAACTGCTCTAATAACGTATGGCCAAGAGGGAAACCAGCCCGCCCGCCGGCGCCGCTGTCCGCATCGGGTCTCGCTCGTGGTGTGCGAGAGATTGTGCGTATGTACCCGCGTACATATTAACGATGTCCACGGCATATAGCGCGGCCATCCCGTATTACGACATAATTTATACGCCGACCGCCGTAGCGCGTTATCCCGGGGATTTGACGAACCATCGCTGCTGTGCCACCGCGTTCTTTTCGCGATAACGGCAACGAAGCGACCGCGCGCTGATGCGCGGGACGACTGGGTACGTCACGTTGCGCGATTGTGTCGATTGAAATAGAAATGTAAAAGTTATAGATCGAGCTAGAAATAGAACGCGAGAAATTGTGTTCTTTTTATCTGCGCGAGAAATTGACGGTACGTTTATAGAATCGCAGAATTTTGTGAGATAATCAAGATTTAACACAGGTTCTTCGCTAAAAGTTTTGCAATTTTTAAAGCGTTTCCCTTAATGCACACCTGGAAATTGAATTGTGAAATATAAATACACCATTCTAAAAGAGAAGTGGCAATTTGATCTTTGAAAATAGCTAAAAATTTTTCCTGAAAAACTTTTCCTAAATTAACTTTAATTACAATATTTTTCGATAAATCCTGGAGAAAGAGGGTATAAAATTAATATTATATTTTTAAAAGTATATCTTAATTTAAGAGAAATCGGAAAATTCTCTATATTTGTAAGTTAATCTACGTGCTTCTAGGCCAGAAGCTTATTTAGAGCGAAATATATATTTTGACGTGAGAGATAAACGTTCATTTTCGCGAGTTATAGTTAAGGATAGTTTTGGCGGTTAACTCCACTTTATACGAAAATCTGTTTAGGTGCTTGTGCAATCTGACGATTCACATTGGAACAAAGAGCTTTCGGTATCGCCACGCATCGTCGATTCTATATTCCTCGCCTTGTCTGACCATACGCGGATCTTTTTCCCTTACAGATACCCGCTCGCGCTCACGGACGCGTATCCTTTTCATTTTTCATGTGCCATTCCACTGGAACGCGTCCGATTTGATGTCGAGTCCCTTCGGTGAGTCATCGAAAGAGCTCTCGAGGATATATTAAGAGTCCTCGGTGGCGTTCCTTTTTTAGAAAACTGAAATGATCCGAGGTACGATCAAACTATTCGACGATAGTTCTCACCGTGAGATATTCGAGAAGGAAATAGTGTCTTGATGAAGGAATCCGAGATCTGAGTCATCGATCCTTTTCCAATCGCCTCGAATTTCGTGTGCTACGGAACGCGGCGCTATAATTTATTTATCGAAATCTCGGAATAAAACTGGATCCCGGAAGCAGAGACGGAGGCAAAAATCTCGACAAAATTAATCTTCGTCGCGTTAGATTTCGATTCTGATTGAAAGATAAAGCCTGATAAGTGGGGGACTCTCTTGCTAAGCACCGGGGAAAATTTTCGAGAAGCTGAACAATTCGTTATACCACGGCCATTTGTCTTCCTCTTCATTCGCGTGACTCGCGTTGACTCGACGACTCTCCGCGTCTAGTTATTATTCAAGTCCCGTGGTTTATTACGCGTGACACCGTAATGGTATACGCTCGACGCGGCGGCGGCGGCGGCGGCGGCGGCGGCGGAATAAATTGAAATAAGCTGGACGTGCGCGTAAAACTCCACGCACGCCAAGAAAGGGGGAGAATCTTTGAGGCGCGGATACCGATCTTCATTCGGCTAAAAATGGAGTGCGGCGCGAGATGAAAGTCATTCGGCGTTAAAAGCGGAGACCGATTCTCAATTTCCAACGGCAGATGTGATATTCTAGTAAACGAGAGCTGGGATCACAGAGATCCACCACAAAAGAGAGAGATTCCCCGCCGGTGGTGGTAGCCAGCGACCACCAGCGAAGGTGAGGAGGAGAGAAAGGAACAGCAAAGCGAGGCAGGGACAGGGGGAGGGGGAGTAGAAAGGGAAGAGGCTGAGAACGGATGGGTGGAAAACGAATAAAAGTTTTTCGATCCCGAAAACTTTTTATGGCCGCCACTTTTACTGTATTTTTTGTCGCGGCAGTAAACGAAGCTCGATTCTTAATAACATCGGGGCTGTTCTATGATATTGTTATAGAGCCGAAAATATCATAGCGCCGAAAGGTTTCGGACGGATGAAAAACTCGCTCGGACGCGTACGGCTCTCTCTTTTCGACCGTTATTGCCTCGTACTATCATATCGCACAATCGTAAATGCGCTAACACCCTCTCCCATTGTCGGCCGTTTTCATTGTTTTCCATTAAATTATAACTGCTGGATTATGCTCCCTCTACCTTCGGGCGCGAATGGAAATTATATCTACGTTCGAATAGGGTAGAATAAATTAGTCCGTAAATAGCGTGATAATGTGCTAATTAAATTCACCTTTTTTTTTAATCGAGTTGTGATTAACGTGACGTTCGAATTTCCAAACGGGAAATTCCAATCGAGAAAGAAATTAACACATTATGCATAAAAAGGATAATCCTTGAATTATTCAATATTTCATATTGTTAATACACGCGACGGTCCATGTGGCACTCGATGGCTCTTTACAAGTTCTGACTTCAATCGACGCGAATATTGGAGCACGATCACCGGCTTTTTCGAGGCACGGACACGAAGTTTCGGCGAACACGTTTTCACATACCGGGAACAACGCGTGGAACAATGCGCGAAATGCGTGTCACGCACGCGACGTCATTTTGACACCTATCGATCGAATGAAAATCATTATCGACGTTTATCGACGCGGTGCGGATGCAAATTTAGTTAACGAAAAGTAAACGTCATGGCTAACCACAATTCTCCGTTATTAAAGGTTTTTTCTGCCCAGTTGTGGCTCAGAATATTATATTTTGTTTATTGCAGCCTATTTATTCAGAAACTTTTTTAGATTTGTCTTTTCACGCGGCTGACGTGAATTAAATTTTTTTCGTAAATGCCGCATGCAAATTTTTTTCAAAGCAGATGTAAACATTCTTTCAAACGGGGATTTAAACAGATCAAAAAAAGATCATATATACATTTATAACAAGAAAAAAACTAGAAGGGAAGGAGGGATAAATTCTATTCTGATAAAATAATTTTCAATGAAGGAATTAATATAAATATACGTGGGTGTAATGTTAATGTAGAAATTTTTTTCGTAACTTTTGTTGTCATGTATGTTACATACACAACACATGAATTAAAAAATTACATTTCATAAAATATGGTAGAATTATTTACATGATATTATATACAATACAACGAAATATCGATAATCGACGTAGCGTTAACAGCAAACGGCTTTCCCTCCTTCCACATATTGGAATTACGTTCGAGCTCTATTGGGCAGAAGATTTTATCGATGAATTAATGCACGAATTACTGTTGCAATCGCGACATGTGCGGGAGGGGTATCGATTGTCGCGAAATTGGCTAATATTCGCACTGAATAAAAAAAAAAGCGCGCTACATTCTCGAGCAATTAATCTCCTATGAAGGAAAATCTCAATGCAATCTCCATTTGATGATCTGCAATGGGAGACGAGGTAATTGATTCATTCCGTAATAGAAAACTCGCGAATATCGGCGAAATAAATAAGTCAAAGAAAACGCGATTTTTTAATATATGTTATACTAGGCGGAGCAAAAAGGAAGTGTGCTAAAATTACAATGATATTTCTATATTTTTAATCCATCTCGTATAATTAGAAAAGAATTAAAAATTTTTATACATTTATTCTTGACTTTTGATTATTCTCAAAGTATATATAGATCTGATTTTAAATGATTTAGTTGATCTAAATATAACATTGATGTGATATAGGAAACGAAAGTTTACAAATTCGCACCTTCATGTCGTGATTCTCTTTCATGAACGATTCAGTAGCACGGTGAAATATCGATCGAAGACTATTTCGATGCATTTACACGTCCGGTGCATCGACGGCGGCGGTCCATAAGTCACCGTGGAACTAAATCGCGCCGGATGTCATCATTTATGTAAATAGGTTAGCCACGGGTTGTTAGATCCATAATACTCTTCGAGTGAAATCTCCATATGAATATTGCACGTTAATGCGTACTATACTGGCCCGTTCATATGTTAATATCTTTACCGCGAGTAGGCACGAGGCAGATGGCGGCACGATGTGCGAATTAACGTTTTGAAACGCAAAAATCTTTTATTTATGTCGCTACAGCCAGTACGAGAACGCGAGAACGCCCGCTGATATTTCCGCTTTCGGCCAGTTTCGGATTGTCCGCAATTAGCATTTGCCCCGCACGTTGCAGCGGCTGAAATGGCACCGTTAACGCACTTCGGTGTCCTCTGACGCCCGCCAGAAATTGATTTATGATAATGCTCGCCGTGCAGTTCGCGGCAAGAAGCACGACCGATTCGTTCTGATAAGAGTCTGTAATTGAATTTTCACCGTTATTTTACGATCGTCATTTACTTCTTCCGTCATCCCTTTTATCGTGCCTACTTATTTTCGACGCATACTTATTTCGTATTATACAACGATAATAAATAATACGTTTGACGATAATAGATTTGATTTGAATAGATTTTGTACAATAAAGTCTATTTTTCGTCGGTGGAAATTTCGCCATCAATTTCGGGAGGAAGGCGATAAAATTAAAGACTATCGCGATACTATATATACAAATACGAAATAAATCAATTAAATTTGACTTTATACAGGGAAACGTTCCAGAAAGTAAATTACACTCGAGGAGCATTAATATACCCTGCGATTTCTGTGTAACGAGTCGTTAATTAATCACAACTTCGACGTGATCCATAATATTCTCATTATTCTAGACGACTGGAATTTCGAGTTGGGAATTTTAAATACTTCCCCCTCCCCCTCCCCCCATCAACCAGTGAAGGAGGAAGCGCGTGTATACTCAGTCAAATTGAAACTCATTTCGTTAAAGAGAGACCGTCAGATGCGAAATCATTAGGAATTTCCTTGGCAGAGTTTCATACCCCCGAGCCTGCCTATTTGCTGAAAGCCTAAGAAGGGGTTAATTAAAACGCCGACAAAGTATGGAATGTGCTATAAAGGAACCTCCATAGTACTCGATATTATCATTGATATACTTAAAGGAAAATTTGATTGTAATCGTTCTCTTTTCTCCAAGTGGTACAATTAAGTTACAACTCGCTAAGAGAGTCGAGAAGAAAAGATTTTGCAAGCCGTCCATTTTTTTATGTTATAATATAAGTATATTCTGAAAATTCAAAGAACAAAATGCATCATTTTCTAAGATAAAAAATCAGTTTTCAGACGATTTGTTTGTTCCAACGTTATGAACAAACTCTTTAAGACTGTATAGAGCACGTTTCGCCAAGCTTTTCTTTTCGATCGTTAAGATATTACGTGTGGAGGAATTGCGTACTTCTTGCCACTCGATAAACCAGTAAAAGCCGGTAAGTGTATTTGCAAAGCGAGCCACTGGGGCTTTACGGAGCTCGCAATATGGGGAAAGCTCGACGGGGCGAAGGAGGAAAAAACGATCTTTGTGCGGGCAAAACTGCAATTGTAAGTTGCATTTTGCGTTTCTTTACATGTAATAGATACCCGCGGACAAATAATAGTCGCCATTATCGCTTTCCTCGATGATTGCCGCGTTACATTCTAAAACTTTTCACGTGTTCATTTTTTCCATTGATATTACTGGCCCTGGAGTTTTATCTTTGCGATACAGGTCGCTGCCGCGCAATAACTACATGGCTTTTTAATCTGTCAAACTGTCGAGAAGGAAGTGGGTCGCGATCAAAAGAACGTACTCTTGCGCGAATCGCTTGTCAATTTACTGAAATTGCATTTTCTTTGGACGCCAATATAAAGATCGGTACGACAACTCGATAAAGGAAATAGGTAATTAAAGAAAAATCTCAGTACACAGGAAAAGGAGCTTTTAACCGTCAAGTGTCACAAAATTGATATAATTAAGATTTAAAGTTTCATAACCGTCAGTTGCACGAAATATCTGCTTTGCTTCATTAGATCGCTGACTCATACGAGATATCGATAATATTTTAATAAGCGAGCAGAGAAATTCAAATATTTATCGATTGTACCGCGCTGCAAGGTGATTTTAATCGAAAGCGACTGTAATTATCAAAGACATAAACTCTATGTGCAAACTACATATTTACTTGATCCACTGTTCGCGCGCAACGTGATACGTGTGCCGCTCCGTTGAACAACTTCTTGCTTCGGTTCGGCCAACTTTGGCGTTACGTAGGCGTCGCAAATAATAGCTGCTGGAGCATCTCGTGACGAGCATGCAATCTCTCTTTGTAATTGAGAAGCCGCCATGGCATAGGTGTCTTGCTCGAGGATTTAACGGCAGATCGGTGTTAATTATTCCAATGTGTACTAATTGCTGATTCGGTGGATTATCTGGTTATCTACTCTAACTCGCCCGCTGTCCCCTGTCGTCTCGTCTTACTCTTGCCTGTCTCCTCTCCTTCCTCCACGTTTGCGGCTTGTAGTAATCAACTGCTGCTACATGTGCGAGTTTAGCGCGACATACAATCCATTGTGCACCATTTTCAAAATATGATGTTTCACAATATTGAAGTACTTATTATCAAGGGAAATTAATCCTATTGCATTCAACGAAGGCTTTTCTTAATCTTTCTAACTGCAATACGTGAGTTCCAACTCAAATTAAACCTACTATAAATTTTATTAGTACACAAAAAAAGAATATTCTTATTTTGATAATATCTTTAGTTTCAAAATGGAAATCTTAAAATGAGATTA
Source organism: Tetramorium bicarinatum (assembly GCA_928718305.1). Taxonomy (NCBI): domain Eukaryota; kingdom Metazoa; phylum Arthropoda; class Insecta; order Hymenoptera; family Formicidae; genus Tetramorium; species Tetramorium bicarinatum. The sequence continues at coordinate 8,871,726 of OV788319.1, forward strand.
TATTGCGTCAAACAAAGAAAATTTATTTGAATGAAGATGTATTTTAAGATTTTATACTGTTTAATCAAGAAAGTAATATTCTTATTTGAGAATAATTTTCTTGAGTACAGAAGAAAAAATGTTGGATAGAAAATAACATGTTTAAATCAGAGATTATATGTAATTTTTTTAGAATAAAATTTAATTATTTCTATTCTTGAGATAACAATTATAGTATTGAAATATGACTACTATAATATTATTGAAATTTAAGATTTTCAAATTATTCTAAAAAGATTATAAATTGTGGCGTAGATATGGAAACAATGAACGTGTTCTTATGAGTACATTTCTTTTATTACTTAAGCCGGAAAAGTTTTATATTTAATTAATGTATTTCTTTAAATAGAATTAAATTTTCTCTTTAATTTTTATATACATATTTTCAATAAAATGTTTTTAATGAAAGTAGTAATGTAATAAATGAAACTTTATTTTATTTTATTCTAAAAGTAAAAGTATTAAAGGACATAAATACGCACTTTTTAAATTTTTATATAAAATAACAACACAAAATAAACACTCTGAACAGTGAAATAAAAAACAAACCATATAAATGAATATTTTTTTCAATATTCATTACTTTCATTTTTATTAAGAACTTTTAATGAATAATATATGTGAAGAAGCTTCTTCAAACGTTCAACAGTAAATTTGTTCCTCAGAAGACCATATGACCAGTCTGGCGAAAAGTCTTTCTATTTGTGCCGATGAAGCTGGTAATTGCATCAATTAAATTGCAATTATATATTTTATATCGTTTACATTTTTTACGTATTCTTTACACACTTTTCACGTAGAAAATAAATAATTGCTTCTTTACGTGTATACACATACACACATCACTGACGACATGCTTAAACGAGAAAGCGTCTAAAGCGATTATGCTGCATGGAAAGTGGCGGGATAATAACAGCCTGGTATTAAAATCACCACGCTGACCTCGGTCAAAGGCGGTTAATAATAATTAATAAAAATGTGGTTAGATTATCTCGGCGTAACGAGGATTACCTCGGTGCCGTGTTATCGCTTAGAGAACACGATTTAAAAAATTAACCTACTTTCCTAACGAGCGGCCAAATGTGCTATTAGAATTTCGCTAAATGAGGCCAGTTTGGAAAAAAATATTCGCTGATGATAGCCCCGATGCGCGATCATTTGCTCGTAATTGATTCAACGGCAGATTTTTGCCACGTTCATTCTTAGCCTGGAAAATTAATATTAATGTAAACGTAACTGAAAGTAGCTGTTACACGTGCAGTTTAAACGGTAACATCCACAAGTAAGTAACAGTCAGGTGAGGCAACCGGTAAGATTCGCGGTGGACTAATCTTGTTGAATTTATGGACCAGCCCGATAATGTCCTCGCTTTCCCCTTAATTCTAATCTCAGCTGCTCATCCCGGGGTTGCCGTGATATCCCACGAGCATTTTTCCATTTCCACGTTTTTCACGTCCCCTTCCCTTGCCCCCGTTCGTCCCTTTCCATTTCCGGATCGCATTAAACCACCGAGGCCGGCGCACAATAGAATTTAACGTGACTATCGTTATCGATCTTGCGCAATAATGGCGAATACGGCTAGCTATTCTTTTAGGGAAATTACTTATTTCGCATTTCTCCCATCATTTATCCGCGGCTTATCCCCGCATCTACTTACAATCGACGTAATCTTTTCTACATCCGCCTCTGTAACTTGCCGCCGGTATTATCGGCGTCGATAGGAACGTTTCCATCAGACAGAGAGAATTAGGTAAAATTACTATCGATCGAGGGATAAGACCGTCCCGGCAAACTGCAGCGCACGATTTACGCAACAAATACGAATCCGAGAGAGAAGGGGGGGAGGAGAGTGGGAGGCCTTTTGTCTCCGGAGATGACCTCCGCCCTTTCTTTCCGCTGTACCTGTCAAACAACGCGGACATCAACCCTCGCCTGACAATGGAATTTCATTTACATTTATGGACGAGGGCGCGCGCGAGTTGTAATGTTACTCGGTCGACGCGGTGCGTCCGCAACCGACGAGGAAAATGCGCACGACGGACAACGGCGCTCGTTAAAAATTGAATCTATTTGCGCGTCGGGGCTTGAAATTCAAATTCGACGAGAAATATCCATGGCTACCGTGTGTGCCCGAACTCTCTCTCTCGAGTTATATATAATCGATAGATCCATCGAACGTCGATCTCCCCGCGTCGCCGATGCGCCCGATTGGCGCCCCCGCGCTGCTCGGTCGGTCGGACGGCGGGCTCCATTTGACAGGGAGAAATGACGCCGGGGCGCAAAATATTACATTACGCGGGATTTCGGGGAGATTAAAAGTACCGCCGACGGCTGAAAAAACGTGGCCCCGTTCCCGTCCACGCCACCACCTTCGATTTTACATGGAAAAGTTCGGTGCGCGAGCGAGCAGAGCGCGTGAGCCGCGTGGCACCGTTAAATAAATTAGCTACGCGCGCACCGTGGCGCGGAGCGCGAAATGTATATCGCGTTAAGCGGGCGGAATTTTTCAGAACGCCGCGGAATTTTTCATTTTGCGACAAAATGCCTTTGACTCGGTTATCTGCGGATTGTTACGCGCCACCACGCGGATATCATTTTTTCCCCCTTTTTTTTTTCAGAAAGATCGAAAGGATCTCATTGAATCTTACGTGGACATGAACAGCGTAATTTCTACATCCAATTTCGTCTCGTCTAATAAGAATTTTTATCTTTAACGAACGTCTATTAGATCCCCGTGATGATGTTACGCAACGAGAGACAAGAGCAGTTTACGTTCCGCGTGTTCGACAAACTTATCTGTCTAGCTTTTGAGTTATGTTAGTTCCATTTTCGTCAACGCGAATATGCGTGTCGGACGTTTGTGTTAAGAGCAGTATGCGCGGCAACACCTCGGCCGTATGTTCCGACGACGGAGAATCTTAATTAAATTTTCCTCGTACATTTATAATTACAAGATATTTAGTATCTAGTATTACGAACAGGAATAAATTAATATAGTTTGCCGCAAAAGAGAAGTTATTCCGCTCTCGTTTACGGCGCATAGAATTTCACGGGAAAGAGAGAGAGAGAGAGGAGAGAAAGGGAAGAGTTAGACTTTTTTCCCCGAACCGTGACTTTCCGGCAACTTTCATCGAATCGTTGCCCATGATCCCTAACTTCGCAACGAAGTTTCGAATATTGACGAGCGCGACGATCGTACACGTGCGGTTAGAAAGTAACGTGGCGGTTTAATCTGCACTTCGAATGGATTAATCGCGGAAGCCGGTGCTACCGAGGAGACGGTTTCTGGTTGCTAGGCGACAGAGTATAGTAGTTAGGACGAGCATGAAAGCCCCTGTGTCCGTAGTCTGCTAAAGTCTGGAGCCCCCGTGTCCCTTAATTCTAAGCTACCTAATCTGAGCGCTACGAGTCAGCTCAGGATAATTAAACGTTCGCCGTACGCTCGCGCGTTTTTACTTTTGCGAGATCGTCCGTCGTGCGAGGACGGCAGGGACAAATGGGAAAAGAATTTCTGCTCATCGGGAATGTTTAACGGTGTGACATTTAATTCGATATTGGATTCGAAATATATCCGCCGTAATTGTCCTGCAAACGTGCGGATTGAATGTGTTCGCGCTTTCAAACCGATTATCCAATTGTCCATGTTTAAAGAATCTTTTTCCGCCGTAAAAAAGGACACTAAAAATATATACGGGTTAACGCCTGAAATAGAAGCGTTTTTTTTTTTACCGTTCCCGAACTCGAAGTATTATTAACCATTTGCTTTTGGAGGTTGAATTACAGTCGACAATGGATATTTCTAAAATTTTTCGTATTTTTTTTAATGTTAAATCTTTAAACATGAGTAAATATGAGATCATAATAATAAAATTCATTACGATAAAAATATTTTTTGACATGTTGAACTTTTGTTTGAGTTGCATAAAATGTTATATTTATTGCACAGTATAAAATCACTAATGGCACTGAATATTTTATCAATTGTTTTAAAATATATTATAATATATTGTATTTTTTATACGGCATATATCTATCACGAAGACAAAGGCGCTTTAATTTTATGCGCTCGACTAAATGATTAAAGGTCTCATACCATTGCGCACATTAAGATAATGAAATCTATACGATACTATCATATTACACTGTTCCTTCGATTAGTGCTGATACCAGTTATACGCAGCGCGTAAGATACGTGAGGCGAAAATTAACTGACGCGGTGGCTCCCCGGGAACGCGAAAGTCTGACCTGGCCTCGTTAAAAACGCATAACTTCGGCGAGAAGGCGAGAGGGCGTAAATTCCATAGGCACTGAGGGAAACGAGATAGCGAGCTTATGCCGGAGGAGAGAAAGAGAAGGAGAGGATTTTGTGCAGGAAAGGGAAGCGAAAGATCGAAAAAACGTAGCGGAAGTTACGAGGAAGGAAAAGGAAAAGGGAACGAACGAGCGGGCGCAATCCTGCGGGTTACTTCCAGCACATATTTCCGTATTAATGACAATTATTATCCAGCGGATACGCCAACCTAGGTGGAGTTCCGTAGATAATTATATTATTTTGATCATTAGAACCCATTCTTTCCTTTTTTTTTTCGAAAATGGTGGCGAATTATCGATATCGCTGCCAAGTATTGACACATGCGATTACGACACAATATTGCTTTAGTTATGGTGTCTCGAAATTAACATATATTACGTATATGCTATTCCAAGACTAATTAATTACACTTTCTGACGATATCCAAGTCGAAATGTGTCAATTATTAATGATTTTGTTATTATAAAAATATTTCTTTTTATTGTGAAATATTTTTTTATGAAATTTTTTTTCGTGGAAAATTTTTTATGAACCATGTCTCTTTACAACTCATTAACGTAGTAGGTAATAATAGCCTCCGGCACAATAGGGCTCTTTGCTCTGATTTTCATTGTACTGCGTATCCGAACAGTTTGTAAGAATTTCCAACGTGTTTACCGTAATCTAATTAATCAGACAACATACAGCCGACCAACGTATACGCGAAAGGCCGAGGGCAATTCGAGTTGGTATCCCGAAGGAGCAGATAAGACCGTTGAAATATCGACAGCGGCTGAAGGGTGTATAGCGGTCGAGACAGAGAGATAATCCTCAGGAGAGCTTCCCGCCACGGAGCTTAACCAGTCAGAGATAATCACCGTAAGGCAGCGCTACACCGCGTAAAACGGTATCGACGTCGGCGATCGTCTCGAATTTCAACGAGACCGCGAGGAAGATTCGTTGGCGAGCCCTCTCTCGTTCGCCCTCGTCCATTGCCGAAGAGGATACTCGATTCCCCGGGACCTTCCTCTCTTCCACCGCTAAATGCGGTGTCCTTGCCGGTCGGATTGCCGCTGCGCCCGTGGTGGTTTCACCGTCGTGCCGAGTTCCGAAACTTTGGAAACCGCCAAAGAAATCCACGAAAATCATTATATATCTTACAAGCGGATAATCCGCGGAGATTAATGCAGTGCGGCGTCGCGTCGGTTCAAAAATTGCACGGTAGAAGTAGTACAAGATGATGGAGTAGAGATAATGAGTTCGAAGCTCGCTGAATTGATGGGACAATAGAAATTTCCTTTCGCAAAAGTTGCGATCGCCAAGAGGAATGTGTTTATCCGTGAGGCTGGTGTGTCTTAAAGAATTTTTATTAATCGAGATGGAGAAAAGAGAAAGAACAGACTGATTTGTCGTATTCAAAATATGGAAGTGAGTTTTCTCTAGCGGAATAATAAGATCGACGATAATGGTCGGGCTTTATTGCCTTATCTCGGCAAACGAGATTCACCGACGGAATGAAAATAAATCACATCGCGAAACGGCGTTGTAAGACATGATAAAAGACCGGGAAATTAATTTCGACAATTCCGTCGAATCGTATTAAGGACGTGTACGTTAAAGATGGTATATCTTCGTCGTGTCGCGAAACGTGATATATTTCTAATATGCCACTAATAAATCACCGGATCGAACCGAGATGCGCACGCGCGTGCTGTTTGGAATTTACGCGAGCAAAACCGACGGTGCATGCTATAGCGTAATATGACCGCAAGGTGCATTAGATTAATGACAGCAATATAATAAAACGAGGTTGACTCGGTATATTTCGAAAGTTATAAAGATATTTATAACAGTTAAAAATTAAAAACACATTTTCTGCTTGAATATTATTATATATAAAATATACAATATATATTGCATTGTATTTTCAACGGTCTCTGTACGACAGACTGAAGATCGTACAGGGGATAGCAGAAAATAAATAAGGGCGATTCTGATAAAAGTATTTCTTAATATAACACTTTTTCTTCATTTTTGCTAAAAGATTAAAGCCCGATAGCTGCGTACTCGGCAACGTGGGCATAATATAAAGGAGATTAAAACGCCGGTTTGGTTATGATACAGTATCCCGCTGAACGTTTTTCCATGTGCGGCAATAGCGAAGAGTTAATATGCGGATTAATATGTTCGCGCGACGGCTGTTAGCGCCGCGCCGCCGCTCGGCCATTTCATGCCACAGATATGCAAACGAATCTGGTCAAGTTGGCTTATCGCATCATCGATTTTCGGCTCGTGCATTTAGCGCCGCCCTCTGATAATAAAGTCGGTGAGTCGATGATCGGGGAAAAGTCACAACCGGACGTAAACCGGCTGCCGCCGCCGCGCCGCCCGGTAGTTAGATAAACGCCCGAAATCGACCTCGTGCGCGAACGTTTATCACATTTCTCGAGCCCCTTAAATCGCGGGTATCACGTACGCGTTCAAACGGCTCGGAGAAACGTATGGGAGGGCTGCGGCGAGACGAGCTTTCGCTTTAACAAATCTTCCAAAGGCTTTTCTGAATCGAGCGCCAGAGAGATGAAATCTCTTAGAAGCTCTTAATTCTCTTTATCTCAGTCCTCTTTATCCAGTCGAAAATTATCTAAAACTATAAATAAAGGACAGCTTTAATCACTTAGTGAGTCGGAAAGAAAATTATCAAAAAAAAAAAACGCCCGAAAAATAACTGATAATTTTAATTTGCGAAATTAAGCATACAACGTACGTTGATTTAACTTATGCAAACAGTGCGCCGTCATATGAGTAAAATGTTCGGTTTTTATCTCTGGAGAGAAATAAAATTTGAAATTCTTTCCACATTATATTACGGATATAATACTTAAATGATTAAAACAATTATCCGGCTTATCAGTCCACAAGTATTAGCGGTGTGAAAGTGCCCGTGGAGAGCACCAAAAATTTCTGAATCGCTGGAAAAGTTTCCCAGAGAAAAGCGCTGTTACGCCCCGGCGAATTTTACACGGTTACGCCACCACATTGACGCGCTCGCGTGGCCGGCACGACGCGGCGTCGTTCGTGCGAAAACACCTTGAAAATCTCGGCCGATGGACTGCGCGCAAAACCATCGAGGATGGAAAAGAAACGAAGGCGAGGATGGGACTGACCGAAGCTGGAAACGTTATATACGCGTGTGCGCGCGTGTGTGTGTGTGTATGTATTCGCGCCGTTAGCCAGCGCGATAAAGTAGGCATTTAAACGCGTCAAATAAATCGTGCCGTGGTCAATAAATCTCAGCCACGTTCTCGGTTCGGCCGATCGCCCCGCATTTCGGTACGAGACGGCCCTTCGTATCCCTTTATGGCTGTTCGTTACGACGTTAAGAGCGCCGTTAGCCTTTGCCACGCGAGTTTTCTCTCGCCGTCCCGGAGTTTCCGCGCACAATTTTTGACTTTAGCGGGGGTTTCGGCAGCACCGTGAAATTGTGCAGCACCGTGCCACGTTTCTCCCGGTGCGCCTTTTTTTGCTTTTCTTTGTACTTTAATTTGTTTTAAATCATTTCTGCAGGATATTTGGAGCAGGTCGCGTCTCGGCAACGTCTTTGAGAGTCCGCAACGAGAGTGCGGCTCTCAGAAACGCGCTTAATTAAAAGGTCTTGTTTATTCAGAAGGTTGACACTACACGTACTAACAGAGAAGCGATATAGTCCGACGTATAATTTATGTATCTCTATACCACGATAAAGCACCGGTAGAGAAAAATTTGGTCACGTTTTGCTCTGCAGAAACATTCTGAAATATTCTTAAACTGATTACTCTAGCAAACTTAATAAATGTTTGACCAAGTTGGCTATTTGCAACGTAAAAACTACGCCAATGTGATTTTAATTTTAAAAACAAGAATCAGATTGGATATTTACATTCACTTCATACACTGAAAAAAAGATTGGTTATAATAATTCAGTCTTTTTATAAAAGTTACCAATAATCTTGGTGAAATAATTTCAACTAAACATATAGGTCACTATAACAAAATAATGTTATAAAAATGAAATGTTCGCAATTGTTATCAAATGTTTTGTTATTATTATATTTAGTAATACTAACTAAATATTTCAAAAATTGCATTACTAAATGCATTTTATAAATTTATCTAGAATTTCTTTTCAGTGTATATCATAGAGAGGTGTTAATCTATAATTGCAATTATAGCATTTTAAGAAAGACGCATTATCCAGAGATACGAATGTGGTGTCGCGAAAAGAGAACGGCGCACGCATTGCGTGTAATTCCAAACGTTATCGCGCTGAGAATCGGGCTAGATATCCCGGTCTTTTCTGCCGGAGTGAGCCTCCGGAGGATCCAACCAATCAGGAGCCTTATAATTAAGTTTTCTGTCTAATCTTCGCAATGGCCGATTAACCGGGCGGGCGTTGGAATGCAGGTCCGCGCACATAAACATAGCAACAGCACACAATTCCTGAAATTACACTCCGACCGGCACCGCAGAGGGCGAGATGCCTCATAGAAGATAAAAGATTCGCGGCGAAGGCGGAAGGATCCCCGTGAGATTTTCGACAAGGATCAGAACGTTTTCTCTTTAATCTCGTTTCACCCTCCCGCATCAATCTTACTTTCGAAAAGCGCGTTGCACCCATGGATTTTAATAACGGGACGGCTTCTAACGAAAGCTGATGATCTTCCGACGATGATGTAATCGATGCAGCGAGAGAGAGAGAGAGAGAGAGAGAGAGAGAGAGAGAAGTATATATAGTGGTTTTCTCGCGTGGCAGTATCGGAAATAATTTCCGTTTCGTTTCCGCGCCAAACGTTTCAGAATTTTCCGCAGTTTTTGATTGCTGTGAAAAACTAAATCAAAACATTTCTGGCAAACCGAGTTATCATGCGCAAAAAAGCATTGCCGATAAAATGTATGACGTACAATCTGTGAAATATTTAAATTATACATATTGCATTTTATATAACATTTTATATTTTGGCCCGGACATTACATTAAAATGTAACATAATTTGAAGGTTTAGTATCCTGTGCATTTATACATATTTGTAATTTTACATGCAACGTTGCCTTTTATTTTTTAAAATTGGAACAAATGTCAATTTTAATTTGATATTGTTAAAATGAGATGCGAATAAATCTTTTAGAAGAATATTGAAAATTGTACTATCTCATATTCATATTTGTTAAGATATCGTATATGTGACTCTAATATTGAATTTTAGAAACAAAGCAAACAGACCGTTCTTAAAACATTGTGTTTCTGGATTAAAATTAAAATTGAATCTAATTTATGGCTATAAATCAGTATACCTTGTAACAAACACGAATTTTTCATACAATATGCAAGATGCTGCGTAACGAAGGTATGCCTCACCTGATTGATTTTCGTTCGCTTTGACAGTTTGGTAATTAAGCTTCAGATCCAGCTTTCATTACGGAAAAATCGATCGCGGGACAGTTTTGCGCGGATCATATTTTTATCACGAAAAAAAAAATCAGTTGCAAGATTATTGTCAACGCGAACAAAAAAAAAGAAGAAAATAAATCACAATATGGCATATTACAAATATTACAAGAACTTAATTCAAGAAATGAGGTAATAAAAATTTTATCTGGTTTATATAAGTTCTGAAACTTCATCTACAATTTTGTTTGTTAAATATTAACGTATATCCTGTTGGCACTCGTAAACGTGACGTACTGCTTGAATACAACCGGGAGGAGGTGCCTTCGTGAGACTTCTTCGTCGAAGTTATCCGCGCGAAGAAGAAGGAAACACCGATCACGCTCTCTGCGCCGCGGCGCGACGGCCGCATCGGATAAGGCTCGGGCGTTTAATATGCACCGGCGTGCGGCGCGGCGAAATATAACATTGCGCGCACGTTGCATAAGATCATAAATGAGAGCAGGGACCTCCAACCTCTCAGGATGGAGTCGTCTTTTCTGACCTCGCTCTGCGCGGCCTTTATACCGCCTTCGTCGTCGCCATCGCCGCTGCGTGGATGCGCTCCCGCTGTTTATGTTGGCCGTTACCGCACGCCGTGACACTCTCGCGCGCCGACAAAAATTTCGAACACAAAAGTTCTCCCCGCGGTACTTGATTTACATGAATTACACGACTACCGCACAGTGCGCGCGGCTCGATATTAAGTATTGAATGCGCGGAGCCGACCGGGCGGAGCTATGAAACGTTGTATATTTAGCGTCGCTAATTTACGTATCAGTCGCGTTAATTTACGTGATTTTAACGTAATTAAATGCGCGCTTGTCCGCGCAATTTGTATTTGCTCAATATGGCTCGATATGATACTCGATATGACAGAAAAGTTATATAACGAGACATTTTAATTCACCGTTTATTTCGCCGCATTAGCTAGTGTGTGATTTTTATGTGATTAAATGCGCACTTGTCCGCGCAATTAATATGTGCCCAATTTATTTTCACTCTATTAACTGGCGTAACTTTTACGTCACTGAACGTGCACTTGTCTGTAATTTATATCTGTCCTGTGCCATTCGATGATAATCTCAATAATATTAAATTAATTCTTTCACACACAGAGAACGACATGTACGTACGTACACATGAAACCTCATGAATCATATTTTTTTTATAGCAATGAAATACGAGCTACCTTATAAATATGAATGAAACAAATACCTAAGAACGAAATATAATAAACATCAATGGCAATCGTGTAAAAGCTGCTCGCGATCAACATTGCGTTACTCAGGCTTATTATTATTTTATTTTATGAAAAGCTACAGTCGTCTTATAATTAATAAAAACTCGTTATATTAGACTCTTGAACAAACTAGATATTTTTTTATAATGTTATCTTGCTTGCAATCCGCGTGCTTTTCGCGTACCCGCTTGCATTTCCGCGCGATGATATAACAGGAGAAAATTCAAAGGCGTGGAAACGGAATAAATGAGATTTACTATGAAGCCGTCGTTCGCGAATTATTAATTTCACATAGCGTTTCCGGTTGGTAAACGAAAAAGAAAACGAGGAAGCACATTACGCGCGTCTTGAGTGGCTATCGGACTTTTCTTTGCTCAAGCGAAAGAATACGTGAAACAAACAAGATCCGAAATGAATCAACTCCTTCTCTTGCCACAGGAAAATATTTCTCTTCGTAACTTTTTAACCTTTTTGTATAATCGACCGTCACATCCTCGTTTCTTCGAGTATTTTTCTTGATATTATAGCACATACTAATATATTTATAGAGAACTTTTACATTTTATCTAAACTTTGCAAAGTTGTCGATATAAATGGCTGTATCTGCCTTTTATCATGATTTAGCTTACGAGCTTTACGATTTTAGATGCTTATATCTGATGAAGTTTTTCCTCTGATTGCTTTTCTCTTTGTTCTATTTATTCGTGACGATTGTTTCGTCAATTTCTATTTTTTTTTACTATTCTAGCAAAAAAGTGCACATGATATTCAATAGAAAGAAATTAAAATCAATTGCAAGTCTGCGTTAATTTCCTCCAGAGCAGAAGTTACGAGAACCGTGCACACACACACACACACACACACACACACACACATCTCTCTCTCTCTCCCTCTCGATTGCCCATTAATTCTATACCATTTAAACAGGGTACGCGCCGCTGCATCGCTCTACCGCCTGCCGTGCGTTGCGGCCTTTCATTAATAATTCATGCTTTCTGCTTTACGGGGTCAACAGTGGACGTTTCTTTATCCGTGCCGCAAGTCGAGCGCGTTGCGTTGCACAAAGCCACCGACGGACGTGCGGCAAAGTAAAATCGAGCGGGGTGGACGCGTGCGAGTCTCGTTATACAGATTCCTACACTTAGCGTTTTGCAATATTCAAACGACTCGCCCCCTCCCCACCCCCCCAGGAATGAAACGCTTATAAATCCCGTGGAATGTTTATGGATCCCTGGTCATTTGCCTCTCACGTGCGGAGCGGCGACCGTGGTTGAACTTCCCGCAGAATGAAAAATTTATCGTTATCTTTTAACCGATTGCGGAAGGTAATTACGGCGATAAAATAATGATGCCGTTTCACATTTAAGTATCTCGCGGACAATTGCGGACGGAGAGCGGAAAGGGGTTAACATAATCGGTATTATCTCGATGTGTTATACGGCCGGTAAATGTGTATCTTCCAGACGATATTTTTCACGTTAAATCTTTACCTAAACGTAAACTGAAATATGCAAAACAGGTACGTGAGGTGACTAATTAAATCTCAACGTAACGAGTTAAAACTTGGTTTTGAATTTACGCGACAGTTTTTCTAAGTTAAAAACTAGGCGGTACTTGCAATGAAATTAATTGTTAAAAGTATTTCCCCGTTACGGAGGACGAGGTGACCGATACGGAAGGTATCAGGGCGCGCGTGTATTAGTGATGCATACCAGGGTAACCGCGCGTATGCACCCAAGGACGCCAACGTCGTCCCTCTCTTACGGTGGGTAGAATATAAATTTCTACGAGCGCGTTTAGCGGAATTTACGAGCGTCATTTTAAGAACTGTTTTGCCTTGCTCAACCATATGGCTCCCACGTAAATATCTCTCACCCTGTTTCACCGTTAAAACTCAGTATTCAACCATTAACTGTACTCTTACTCTGCCTACTCGTGACGCGCAAGTTTCCTTTTCGCCGACGTCATCGGTATAATTAACACTTTACTTAATTGTGACGAGATTAACGCGACTTGGCCTAATTAGATTTATCTTTTCCTTTTCCTCTCCGTAAAAAGAATCGACGTCACGGCAATACATGGAAGATGATGATATTAATAATAACTTTGTTGGCAATTTTATTATAATGGCATTAGGGTTGCGATGAAAAACTTTAAAAAATACTGTTTACTTGGGTATTACTTTGAAGTCGCAGAGCCTTTTACGTTTTGAAAAGGCGAGAAAAAAGTATTCTTTCCTAAGTAAAATATTACTTTTATCAATATAGACATAGAGAAATTAAAAAGTTTTATATATTTAGAAGGAAAACTTACACTGTGAATAAAGGCAGAGCTTAGTGCCCATTTTTTTTCTTTTCCTTCCAGTCTTTAGAAAATGGTTATAAAATATTTCTAAAATAGCATACGAATGCCTATATTTATATTCCGCCAAAATGACATTTTATTTAAAGCAGTAGAAATTAATTAATTAATCTAAAGGATAATGACATATATGTGTGTATCATCATCCTTTAGATTAATTATATATAGTATATTATATATAATTACATTATATCCGTTTCTTTCTCCATCTCTTCTCCGTAGGAGAGAAAGACGAAACGCAGATATTTTCTCAGCGCGGATAAGAACCGCGGTGTCGATAAGCACCCTTTGTTCCAGGCCGCGCGTCTCTCGGTTCCGTTATCTCTTTCTCTTCTGCTCCCCGACCCCCGATCTTCCACTGCTAGGTCCCTTGACCCCGCGACCGACTTCACGTTTCCTATTGCTACGACATCTCCTTTTCGTTTTCCCACGAATTTCCCCTTCGATGCCGCCGGTAAAGCCAAACTAGCGGGCGTTGCAATATATATGTCGTATTAGAAAAAAGATGTAAAAACGTTAGGATGGTGCATAAAACTCGAAAAATATTTTCGTACTATGTTGTATGGTATATAAACAATATAATATATACAGCGAAAACTGTACACATGAATGTACCCGTGGCGTTACGTTCTGCAAAACTGCCGCGAATATGGAAATCGCAAATATGAAAAAGAGAAATACATAGAAAGATTAAGGTTAAATTTTACAAAATACATAAAACATTAAAATAAAAAGCACTGTTTTTTATTTTTTTTATCTTTTCCATTGATTTCATCTTAAAAAGAAATTTTATCATTAATTCTTAGAATTATGTATTTGCGGATAGCGACTATTCCTTGTTGGAGAAAAGCACAACCTTCTGCTAAAAAAGATAAAAATATGAAGAAACATTTTTCCATTTATTTATTATATTATTATTGTTACTTTTTCCGCGAATAATTTTTTCAAATCCGAAAAAAGATTGCATACGTCGAATATTCAAAAATACGTGAATAAAGAATGCATGCGAATCGATAAATTCGTTTTCAATGTCTATTAACGATATCTACAAATTGAAGATGTCGTTATTAAATTTAATTGATCTTTTATAATCATATTGTAGAAAATCTGTATCTTATACTTAATTTGTTTGCACTGATTAAAGACGAGTATAGATGCTATTTTACATTATTATCTTAATAACAAAAATTTATTACTTCAGTAGTGAAGAATTTCTCCGAGAGTAATTTTCTCAAATCCGAAAAAAGATTGCAATTATCGAATATACAGAAATAAAGAATACATGTAAATTAGGAAATTCTATTTCAATGTTTGGACAATTTAAAAGTCTCGACGCTATATTAGTTCTAGTTATGATCTCTTTACATACAATCATTTATAAATGTCGGTATTATATTTAATCTTTTTTGCGCAAGAAATAGAAAAAACACTCGGACCTTTTATTTTAGAATATTACCTTGAAAACAAAAATCTATTGTTATATTCTCTTTGTGGAGCTTGGCAGGTTTTTAGCAGTTTAAAAGATTCAGTCGACGATATATTCTTACATAATAACATGAAGACTGGCAAAATTGCTTTCCATCGACCGTTAGCAATATATTTGTGCGCCTGTGCCTCGAACCAGCTGCGAGCACTCCGCGTTTCGACCCCCGTACCGAAAGGGTTAATTTGCACGATGCGCCGTGGTCGTCATCGAGCTCGTCGCGTTTCGATTTCGATGTAGCGGCGAGTTAATTTGAACGATGCACTGTATACGATTCTGTCCGGAGCCTTCGCTCTATCTTTGAAGAGGGGAAAATAAAAAGAAATAACAATATCGGTGCAGTTTTATTATTAAATCCTCACATCGCCGGACGTTCATTTCGCTACGCAACGCGGAGCATCGCGGTTCTCTCGTTCCCGGGAAGGCGAACGCTCGCACGAGACTACGAGCGGATGGAATTCTTAATCAAGTTTCCATTTTCCTCCTTTTTTCCACTGCTATGTCTCGACCGCCCGGCCGCCGGCGTCCCGCGCGCGCGCTTTCTTCCCTTTCTTCCGGTCGCGGAGCAGACAAAACCTCGGGAGTGGAAGTTGTAGGAAATAATATATCAGTCGGTGTCGTTATGGTCGCCGAATATTGAAGTTTCGCCCCCGCGAACCATTTCGCCCTGCCGCTCGGGCTGGCAGGCCCTTTCAGAAAACTATCGTAATACCTCATAGAACTTGGAAAATATTAGTTTTATAATAAAGTTCGGTGGAACTTCGTTCAGCCGCGAAAGAGGGAAAGAGAGAGAGAGCTCTCGTGGACAGGCTGAACAGTCGTTCCGTTCGAAGATTATTAATCTTCGCGGAAATCAACCGCCGTTTTGACGAGGTACTCCTTGCAATGGCATCTCGCCGGTCTTCCGGCTGGAAATGACGTCGACACGCGGCCCACGCCTTCCGACGCTCGTAATCACGACGCCCGGTATTACGAATCCTGCGCGATATAACGCGCGCGCGAAAAGTTGCGGATTATTATATCAAAAATTGTAGACGATACACAACGACACGCGCTTTGTTCTCCATGACATGCGGAAAAACATTGTAGAACATTCGTAACTTACGGAAATACGCGGCGTGCATCCACTTTCGGCATGTACCGGCCTCTCCGGCAATTTAGTAACCATTTGCCACATGTGTTCGGATTAAAAAACATTTGTGAAGCCTAAATGTATACACGTTATACACGGCCAAACACGTTTTCAATTTGCCGCTGCAACGTGCACTCCGTGCAAACGGCGGCGTATTCGGACAACATCCGGGCGGGTAGCGCGCCGACTCTCTTTCTCTCTCTCTCTCTCTCTCCTCTCCTCTCTCCCTCCCGCCCGTCGGGCCCCACGTCGCCGATCATTTATCTCCGTAATATCAGAAAAGTGGCGAGGAATAAATGCCGCGACCGCGTTTATTAGACGGGACGGACTATCGATCTTAGTGTGTTAGGTGTCCCCCGTGGGCGGCCGATCAATTTCCCGGGATTCCTCCGCTTAATCTTCCCGCGTTTTGTTAAACGTATTAAAATGGAATTCCAATTTCGCGCAAGCACACCGACACCGGAGGGTCGCCGTCGCCGTCGCCGCCGCCGCCGCTCGGTTACGGCTCGACGATCGTGCACGACCCGCGAGTTTTAATTACTTTTGTCTCGCGCGCGTACTCATGTGCAGAGTTAGAGAGCTCGCTACTCGCGGCCAGGATCGACTTTTGGTCTTGGATAAATCGGAAAGGCCTTTTCGACTTTTCACAAGCAGGGGCGAAAGCTGCAGGCACTCAACGTGTAATTTAACGAGCGTTAAATGAGAATTTCATTGCACGTCGCGCGAATAATAGCCCGGAAAACGCTTTAGTTTTTGCCGGACACTTTCATTAAATTCGACGATTAAATTTGATGTAGTATAAAGAGCACCGTCTCGCAACATCGCCATATCATGGATGATATATTTTGCATGTAAAAGTCCAGATTTCCTAATAGGAAAAGCTGGAAGGTTAATTTTCACGGGAGGGGACGTCGCTTACGTCCGTGGCTCTTCAAAGACGCCTGTCGGACTTATTTCCAATTTCATAAGCTGCAACTATCTTACGTGAAATTTTTCAGAGGTAGGAAACAGATGTGTAATATATATACGCTCTCAGAAATATTGCGTTACTGATGGTAGCTTTATACGTTCGCCCAACGGGAAGATAGATACCCGTCGAAAAATCCCGCTTGAATTAATAGTGGCTAAAATCCCAACTTAGTAAATAATACATTAAAGGGTATAATAAATATCGCCAATACTTATTAAGGGATTTATACGTCTTTCCTCTCTTTCTTCGCTCTCTCCGCGTTTCCTCTCGGGGAGATATTGGAGAAAAGCTAACGGCGTAACGTTATCTCTTTCCGCCAAAGACCGCGGATTAAACGCAGCGTATCAGCTCGAGTCGGCCGTGAAAGTCCGGAATAAGTGAGCAGGATTAATTAAGACTAGCGCAAACGCGACCCAACATAATCGGCCGACGTTAACTCTGTGCCTTAATTCCGGGGCCGTAAACTGTTCTTCGCAACGTCGTGAAAGGTAATGCGAGATACGTGACGTCGTTGATCACGCCGTCGAAACGCCGCTCTCGTCTCCTTCTACCCAATCCCGCGTCCTCTCTCGCCCATTACGAGGCGAATTTTGCAGCTGACGCTGGATTAAGAACTCGAACGTATGAAAAATTCCTTGCACTTACCAAATATATAATTTCAACCCAGGCGCTTTTACGAGATCACGTATATATGTTTGAATAACGGATACTTGGATTAATTCATAACCCGTATTTCTACTCTGCTACTTGATTAGTTTTCCGATAAACGATTAATCCCGTCACGAATGATATATGTATCACGATTACCAACATCCGAAACCGCGTGCTCCTAATAAAATATTCTTTCATAAAAATACGTGTAATGACATGCAATAATTAGCAGTCTTTCTTCAGTTTGTAACTCAATGGCTGTTTCTTTTCTAATTTTAAAATGTACTAATTATAAACTCTGCTTAACAATCTAATATTTTAACATTTTAATGTTTGTTTTTTTTTCGAAATTCTAATTTCATATTAGTGTGAATCAAACTTCTCATCTAGAGAAATAATTTGCTTTCTGCATTGAATCGCTCCAATCATAAATTTAACCATGCTACATATTTTTTTGTATTTTCATATAATTATTCAATTAGTTTTTATTAATCAAATATAAATATATTTCTATAGGCAGCAATTTAATATATTTGAGAGAAAAATATAATATGCCATTGGGAGCTTCGACACGTTGCAAGTGTTTCTATTTTGTGACACGAAGATTGCTTCGGAAATATGGATGTCACAAGTATTCGTATAAAGGTTGTTATATGTTTGCATTTCATGTCGATACCGACTCAAACGCCCGTAAGAAATATCAACTACGTGATTCCAACTTTCGGCAAAATAAATTTCAGCTTAAGGAACTGAAGCAACTTAGCGTTGTACTGTAAACGTGTCGTGCCCGTACATACAGCTCCCGTAACTACTTCAAAGTAATGTCTTTCCTAAGTAGTTGGCGCATTGTGTGCGCAGCTATACTCGTTTGGTTAATAATCGCGAAAATTTACGTAGTCCGCGGCGAAATTGTCGACGGTTCGACAGTTTCTACAGCCGGCGGAATTGCCGGAGACCAGTGTTACAAATGATAAAATTTCTGCTTTCAGATGTGCCTGATCCACCGGAACGACCACTTGTCATAAATTACACGTCCAAAGCCGTGAATATATCGTGGGCACCTGGTGTTAATTCCCACAACACTCCAATTTTGCAGTACGTCATCTACACCCGGTAAGTCTGTTAAATATTGACTCGCGAAAAAAAGCCCTCCCTTGCTCAAGCCAACTCGCCGATCTCGAGCCCCGAATTTACTCATATACGGCGATATTGCAAATATTATATTAAAAGCATACTTTCTTTGGGGAGGGAAAAAAAACAGAGTAAGATGAAAAATCGATGTAAAAAAAATTGACGTTCCTTTTAGCGATGTTGTCGCGAGCCTGTACACATAGAGATGCGAGGATTAAAGTGAAAAATTAACTCAATCGATTTAACTAAGGAGACCTCCTTCCCCATAATGTCATTTACGAGTTACGCCGTGACGTCAGTCGCTAAACTTTACTGTTGATTTCCACGACATGCCACTGTCGCTTTCTCGCGGAAGTTGAGCAAATTGCTACGCCGAAGTGAATTAATGTCGCTTTTTCCCGAGGAAAAACATTTTTTAATAGGAAAAAAATCGGAGTGCCTGCGGGACGCTCGGAAATAGCTCGGTCTATGCTCGAGTAGATCTCGGCTCGATTATCTTACGGGTATAGCTGGTGGCGCCGGTTCTCTTTCTCTCTCTCTCTCTCTCTCTCTCTCTCTCTCTCTCTCTCTCTCTCACACACACGGAGAAGAGATAGAGGAAGAAACGGATTCATTTTTAGCGTCTCAGGGAGGGACGCGTATCTCGCACCGTGGATAACCGTGAATAAGTGGCGCTTCATCGCCGTTGCGAGAATAATGCCGATGAAAAATAAGGGCCCGGTAAACTACTTCGAAAATTAACGTCGTAGCGTAACGAAAGATAACCGCAATTCGCTGCAACGTGACAAATACATTACGCTCGCGGGCGGGTGTGTATATGTATGTGTGTGTACGCGCGCGGACAAGTACACGCACAATACCGGGGCGGAACGAAATCGACCCGGGTGAATGCAAACTGTGGCAATTATTCGAGCCGCAGCTGCGCGGGAAACTTTCCCGTAACAGATCGCGCAACGATTAATAATCTATATTAATTACTGCAAAATGCAGATATGCAATTCGAAGACGATAAAATCGCCCCGCCTTGTCGCGCACCGCGTCTTCGACCGCTAATTAGTCTGCGAAAATTACACGCCACCTCGGCGCGCACACGTTCCGCGGGAAAGGTAATAATTTCCGCGTGCGACTGGCGCGAGTGGCTTCGACAAAATCGCGGCCGTTTCCTTTTCTCGGAAGATTAAAGATCGCGAGCTCGAAGTTTGAATTCAATTGGGACAAAGCGACGCGCAATCGAAGTTATCGACCGAAATCTATTCTCCGACTCGCAAGCTTTAATTTTTAACCTTTAATTAGGGAGCTTTTCGAAACCTCGTTCACTTTTTAAATTTATAATTGTACGTAGAAAAAAAGTGCATAATCTCTGAGGAAAAAAATGATTCCCATTTAATGAATTTAACGTTAATCCATTGCAAACGTTTTCTTTCATTTAATGCAGTATTTAGTTTTATTGCAGTGCAATAAAACAGGTCAACTGAGCATAAATAATTAATGTGTAATTTGATGATTTAAATTATATAGAAATATATTCGTTTTTATTCGTTAATTGCGGAGAATTTTTAGTCACGGTGTTCTCGCGATGCGCCGATTCCGCAACGAGAGAAAAATATAGTTATTTTTGGACTCGATCACAATTTTACAGTATTTCTAACCATAATTATGATTAATATAATTATGCATATAATTAAGTTAATTATATGCATCATTATATTAACCATAATTATGGTTAGAAATACTGTATAAATTATATTTATTGTTGGAGATATAAAATTATGGTTGGAAGCCAAAAGTAACTACATACATTTCCCTCTCACAATCAGTGTGGAACGATTTAAGAAGTTACTCTGACAGACGCTGATCGAGAAAGCGGCGATTGCAGCATCTCTTCTTTACATATTCAACGTGATCCTATCCCGCGACGCAGCCACGGTGCATTGTATCGGCCGGATTATCCCAAAGGACGACGACCCGGGCAGGACATCAATCACGGAAACACTCCAGTATAAACACCGCTAACGGTAACATTGTATCAATATTATTAATTTCCCATTCCACAACATAAATGTAATGGAACACACGCCGTATGGTAGCGGGTTACATTATCCAATAAGAAATTATAATATTGATACAATGTTATCGTTAGTCGCCGTTTACTGAAACCATTCGATCACAATCTCTGATAAACCGTTGAGACCGAAACGATCGCCCGTTAAATTCATTCGGCGCTCCCGGGGCTATCTGCTGCCGACGGGCGCCGATATCGATCGAGATTCACTTCCATTCGTCCACCGCGGAGAATTTCGTGTTGTGTCCCCGCCGACTCGATATCGAAACGGAAAGACTCTCGAGGAAGCTATCCAGACACTCGTCGCTGAAGAAGCCACGGTCGCATACACGGCATACCTTGTCCTCGTCCGACACGGCGGTCCCACGGAATTTCGGGGACTTTCCACACCGAGACACGTCGCACGGGTGAAATTCACCCGAGGGACGACATCCCCGGCAGGATATCGATCTCAGATCATAGAAATTCCGTTTAATCGCCGTCACTGATTAACCGGAGTCACCGACGCAGCCAAATGATCGCCCGGTAGATTTATTCGACGCTCCCCGGCTGCCTGTATCCGACGGCCGGCGGATCCGACGGATTGTTGTCGACGTTATCGATCGCGATTCTCCTCTACTCGTTCCCCGCCGAGACTTCCTCGACGTTCTTGCAGCGGGGCGGCTTCAAAACGCAGAGAGGAAGAAGAAGAAGCTTGAGAAGCCAGCCAGATAGAGACTCGCCGAACGCCGTTGAAGAAGCCGTGATTGTGTAGCATCTTCTGATCCAACATGGCGATCCCGAAGCATCTTGGAAGCTTCTTCGCCGCAGCCGCAATTCGCGATGGTGTATGGGTCGAATTACTCCACGACTCGGGGAGGATATCGAGCCCGGATCACAGAAATTCCACGCGATCGCTATCGCTGATCAACTAGCACTTCGAAATGATCACCCGTTAGATTTATTATTCGACACTCGCGGTGTCCGACGGGCATCGATCCGCCGGACGTCGATCCGGCGGATTATCGGCGATGCCGATCGCGAGAATGGAGCCAGCATTTTCGGCGCATCGCGGCGATACCGATGGATTGATTTATCTGGCATTGCTGATTGATTCGCGGACGAATTGCGATCGATATCGCTCGCGACGTTGAATGAAACGCGCGCGTCGCTTCGCCTTGGATTGGAGAAGTATAGACCGCGCGCATGCGCCACCTTAATCGTAGGCTAACGCATATGCAGATGTTAGAAATGAGCGCGATGTTTTTCAAGACTGTTTGAACTCTTTCATCCGGCGCTGCCCGCATCTGAATTTACAATATTCCTTTTGTGCTACGGTGTTAAAGAGAAAATTTCTATCATAAGATTCTATCAAAGATTTCTTTGTCTCTCTCAAAATTGATTTCTTTGTATACGGTACTTGCAATCGAAATGCACAGTAATGAGAATAATCGCTCGTAAAATCCACAAGATGGTTTTCGCAAAAATCATTAATATATCGTTATGTTTTCCAAACAGCTTTAATTAAAAAATATCAAATCGTAAATATTGTAAACATATATATATATATATATATATATATATATATATATCTCATCTTTGAAACGATTAATATTTGATGATAGTAAATAATAAAATGAACTTTACATTATAAATTAATTATGATAAATGATAAAATGAATATTATATTATAAATTAATTGTACACAAAATTTTCAACAGATAAAATTTTCAATGAATTAGTATCGAAATAGACATTAAATTGCCGTTATTAAAATGATATGTATATTAAATTATTAACATATCGATTTATCAAGCACAGTTCTTAGCTCCCTTTTTTTATTGTATACATTATACATTATCGAAATGTTTAAAATTTCGATAAAAAGTCTTAAATATATCTTAAAGATTATCTCGACGATGTCACAAATTGGAACGTTTTGAAGACGTTTTGAAGACGTTAGACGGAAAAGTTATTTTTTGATAAATTATTTTCATCTTTAAAATTTTAAAACATATCCCCGACGATTTCAAGCTGGCATTCTTTATATATGCTTCTTTAATTATATTAAAAATAATATATCACATAGCTGTAACATAAAGCTGTTATTTTGTATAAAATATGAAGATAAATTATTGTACGGTTTTGTTAGCACGTATCTGTGATCTTATGATACTACATATCTTTAAAAATTCAAAATTTTTATGTCAACAACCGTTGACAAAAAATTTTATCTAATTAGTATCGTCGCAATTAAACTGTAGGAAAAAAATGGCATCATATTAATCTTGTGTGGTTACAATATTCATTTCAGGTAAAACACGAAAAACACCGAAGCGACAATATGAAATTCTCTACCTAATCGTTTTTTTTCGGGCTTTTACATGACGCGGAGAATTCTTGGTCGACACTTGATTCTCTCGTCTCTTCCGTGTGTGGTTTTGAAAGTAATCTTGAAAATTATTTATCGCGTCTAGACTCCCCAAGTCACTTTCTTGACGGTTTCAGACGTTTGTAAACTGTATGTATTTACAATGTGTTACTACATTGCTATAAATTATAAAACCATCGGCGAATAAAAAATCCAGCTATATTAGTGTCCTGTAATCATTAATTTTAGAATTTACTTTCTTTTTACGCTTTTTGCAATGTAGCCTTAATATAGGTTTAAAAGCATACATGGCCCACTCGTGGTTATCTCAAGAATTGCACATTTGCAATTTGAATACCTTTCATAGAAGTTCTCTCTCCTTCACATAGAATTCTGTAACCAACATCATCTCCTGAAACATTTTCTTAATGCAGTTTGTAGGAGAGTCCCGTATAACTTTACGATGTAACACAGATATAGATGTATATTATCATATTGAGTCTTTCAAAATTGTACTACCTCCACCTAAGACATTTTCTTACAAATCATGTGAAAAAGGAGGGAAAAAAATGTCTCGAGGAATATCGAGGAGAATATTAGGTCGACTGGTACAGGATTTTTCACAGCGATTTTGAAGTTTTCCCGCATTGTGAGGGTTCGTGCAACGATAGCGTCGCGCGTGACTTCCAGTCACATGGCGAACGGTTGAATTGCAAATGTCATAACGCGACGCATTTGTTATTTGCAGCATCGACGAGGACGGCCCGTGGAACGCGACGAAGGAGATCATAACGCCGCACAACGACACGTTCTACACCGTCGAGAACCTAAGGCCATTTACGGTGTACAGCTTCCGAGTGGCGGCGATAAATGCTTTAGGGCGCAGCAAGCCCAGCCAGGCGTCTTATTACATGGTGACCCTTCGTGAGAGTAAGTTTCATGATTTTGATTTTCTCTTCCTTTCCATCTATCCTCCTTTCTGTCAAACAATCGAAGAACTTTTATCAATTTATAGCGATCATATATCATGCAATCGTTATTCTTTCTTACGAATCAAATGAGAATGAAGAAAAATATAAATTCAAGTTTAAAGAGAACTATGTTTCCTATGTTTTTAAATGCAACATATAACATATTGTAAAATTTAATATAAATAATCATATACAGAATTTATTAAAATTTGATGCCTTGATGGAATATATTTACATATCTGCAATTTCAATAAAACGGTAACATATTATAAATATCTATACATTTAATTAATTATTATAAATACTTGTATAATTTATTATACATGTACAAAAAATATTAATTTATTGACAGATTAATGATATATTACTATGTTATGAACAATGTACGCTTGTGGGAATTGCAGTGGTGGTGATGACACTGATTTCTCACAATTAATAAATTGAAAACAGGTTATTTCGGTGATGTTATGTTTTAGAATTTAATGTTGCCTATTTATTACTAATCTGTTGGAAGAATTAATAAAAGAGTATTATATAAGACGTGTTGAGGCCATATGCAACCTCACCTTTAAATAGAACTCCAATACGAAGCGTTTTTTCTAACTTTCTTCTTTTCCCAGCTCTCTCTTTCTCTCTTTCTCTCTCTCTCTCCTAGAAGCGTCGTGATAGTAAAGTTTGCCGGTGAGGACCAATATCGGCTTTAGGATATCCTCTCGTCGCGTACATCTGCGCTTCAAACCGATTCAATCGTCCAAATTACATTTCCCGCAGGCTATCAAAACGAAGTTTGTCGACCACGATGACGCTGAGTGGCGTCATGCTAAATTAAATGGTTGACACCCTCCGGTCGTTAGCATGCCTGGAGAAGGGTACAAAACGGTTCACGGCGACGCGCGGAAGAAAGTGACGAAACTCCGGTTCTCGAAAAGAGGATAGCCTGGCGAGAAAGAAAACGTCGGGAGGCGGGGGAGGATCGAGTGCTCGGCACGACTAGTTCTTGGCGTTCGAAGAGGCGAGAAGAACCGTCCAGGACGGCTAACTAAAGAGGTGCTAATTGCAGCCGGCAGCCGGGAGCGTGCAAGCAGGCTTAAGTCGAGCCTATTCTTTTCCTTTTGTTCCCTAATTCGTTCCTTCTTTCTCTTCTTTTTTTCCTCTCTCCTCTGCATATCCCCGACCTTTCTTTCATCGTCGTCGTCGTCGTCGTCGTGGTCCTCGACGTCATTCTTCCGTTATGAAATAGGTTGAGCGAGTCGAGTCTTGCGCAAGGCCAAGCCAACCCTATAAATCCCGCCGTGCGCGGCCGCGCGGAGGATGGTCAGCAATGTGTAGCTGTATATATGTCGCCACGGACGACGAAGTTTGCAAGTGCGAGGACCATCTCTCCGTTCCACGCTCTCAACCCTTTTCGACCTGGATTCCCGCGCGTCGCTGATCGCAGGTCCCATTTATCGGGTTACTCGCGCGCGCGTACACGAGAAGGGCCAACTCGCGGTCCAACGGGAATTAGGTGGCTCGTGGAATGTAACCATCGTAGATGGAATCCCGGTTCATTTTTAACGGATGAACGAGTAAATGCGTGCGCACAGTACATTCGCCTATGTTACAGTTCGCGGGATTTTTTTTCCTCGACGTTTTTGCGCTCTCCAGTTTCCTGCGTTGATCATTCGTAAAGTACCTACGAAATGTTACAGGATCAGAGTAATTTAACGCTGAAAATTTTCATGATAATTACACACGTTATATAGGGGAGTATACAATTTTTAGCATATTTAATGTTGACTCTATCAGATTTGATTAATATTTAGATTTTAGCCGATATCGTGTTGCTTATTAAAATATTGAAATATCTCTGTACCGATCATTACGCGGTGTTTATTATACTATTAATATTAATATTAGTAGCTAGTAATATTACATCTAGCATGCTAGTATACTAATGATATTATACCGTGTATTAAAAAAGATATTTAATTTAAATTTGTATAAATTTATTACAAATTATTGTAATTAGTCACGTTTAATAATATAATTAATAGTTTATTCGGGGACTGGAAAGAGGGAATTTGACATTCTTCGTACACCAACTCATGCATGCACATGCATGTCTTTCTTAATTATTTACACATTAATTTATTGTACATTCTCGTAGAGTGGGCGGTAACATATTACATTACATTATTAACCATATAATGTGATATTAATAACATGCTAATTAAGTTTTAAATTGAATGTATTGATTGCCGAATATTTTGGATATCGTCCCTGGGGTTGCTATTGCAACAAGTTTCAGTGTCACATTTCTCCCCATGTCACAACTACCTAAATTAACATTTGCATTGTTAAGGATGCAGAGAATATTTCCGCTCGTGAAAACACATTGCTTTCACTGCGCATTCCCTTCATAGATCAACGAGGTGTATTTTATACCTCGCGTCTGCAAACTACGATTCCGGTTCCGAGACGTTTCGTATCAAAAGTTGGACAACGTTGCGCCACGTTATTTCGCGAGCGGACCGTACGTGTGCGTGTGTGTGCGCGCGCGCGTATAAAACCGACGCTTATTAGACACACGCACGCAACCGCGAGCGGTGGCAGCTCATTGATGATGGCTCATCGTTCCGTCGTGTGAGATGGGAATAATTACACGGCTATCGAGACGCATCCGCATTGCCGGGCCGGATTTCGCGTACCGCCATGCGGAAACGCGCATGTATACGCATATCCGTGCCAATAATTAATTTAAACACCGCCAGAGAGACATAATCGGGCCGATGCGTGACACATCGATCAAGAGAAAAATTCAGCGTCGAATGTTATCCCGGCACCGCGTGAATCGCGGAATCCTACGCGCGATTACATTCGCGCGTATCATCGGCATTTTTGTAATTTCCCGTCGCAATATCGCACACGATCCGATCAGCTGTGCTCGAATTAACGTTTCGAGATAACGCTCGCGATAAAATCGAGGTAATTCTCCGTATATATATATTTTTTTTTACTTCGTTACATGATTGCGACATACGGCCGTTTTCCCACGATGATTTAGATTCGATCGCGCTATCGAGTCGATGTCCCTCCGTCGCACTGGTTGACGAATATCATATCGGGAAATATAATATTGTTGAACTTGGGACATGCGTTAGTTTGTTTTTGCCGCGATGTTAAGTAACGCGATACAGTGCGTGGAATTTTTATGTATTAAAATGAAAAAAAAGAGAGAGAGAGAGAAGAGGAGAAAAAAGACCTCTCGCTTCGTGAGACGCAGCGCGATCGAAAAACGATACGTCCGCCGTGCGAAGCGCGCCCGCGCTGGTTCGCGGCGGCGCGCGAATGAAATGCGGTCGCGATATATTCGCGTTGTCGGTGCAACGGGATACCGTATGCACTCGAAATCGACGTTGTAACGCCGCGACCGCGGCGCACAGAGAAGCGGAATAAGTGTTTCCGCGACGTGTATTACCGCGCGGCATTTTGCACGTCGCTCGCGAGCCTAAATAAACGTGTTCGCTAATACGAAGGGGAAAGAACCGGAGCGACAGTCCCCTATTTTTTTTTTTCTATCCGCCTGCAATTTTTCAGAACGATGATAGATTTCATCGCCTCGCCATCTGCGGCACACACTTTCGCGCTTATTCGCGTGGCGTTTTCCCTCTGTTTTTAATTACGGACGATGCGTTTTCGAGCCCCTAACGGGAAAAACACTGTCGACGCGCTTTTCGAAAAAACGATATCTTCTACGGTCATTGCGGCGCGCTCGGCGCGATTCGTTTCAGTTTGCGAGTGTACGAAACGGAATGCGGCAGTCGATATGCCCACATCGACATGGACGATCGTACGAGAGGCGAGTAATGCGTCAATATTGACAGGACGCGCAGACAGGTCACGTTGCGCGCGTTTCGCCGATCTCGTCGCGCGCCCGCTCGGATCGGCGTTGCCGCGGCCGATCCCGACGTCACGCGGGGGTGAACAAACGGGAACGACCCGGTGTGGTACCCTCCGCGCGCATCGGTTTATGCCACCGGATTCTAATTCGTGATTCTAATTCGTGGGTATCGGGCTCGGGTAGGCCGGGCGGGTAGGTAGATAGGTCGATCCTGTGGTAGTCGCTCTCGCTCGCCAGTGTGGCAACGGCACGGGAATTCACGATGGCTCAAATGAAAGCACCCTTTCGCCTCCCCCCGTACACCCGGATCAATAGGGCACGGACCGACGAAACTTCTCCACTACCACTTTACTCCGCGGCCGGGTCCAAATACGTGCACGGCACCACGGTCTCCTCTCGTACCCATTTCCGGACCTCGTTCGCCCCCGCTCGCCATAAATATACAGCGCAACCGAGCTACCAATTAGCCATCGGGACACCCGTCGGCACTGCGTCGTCCCGGTAAGTTCATTCGCACCGGCGAGTCGGAGAGTCGAACCGAAAATTGCAGGGACTCGGCAGCTCGTCGCTCGCTCTCTTTTTTTTCCATTCCTTTTTTTTTTCTCTCCCTCGGTCACCGTCGGTGTCGATGAAAGGGCATGTCCCTGCGAGAATTCGCAACTATGAACCGCAACTACGATTAAATGCGACATTCTACCTCGTGTTTGTATAAACGTAAAAGTAAATTACCTAATTAAACCGGAAACAATTTGATTTTTCTCTCGCTCCTTACATAATACGCGTGGTAATCAGTTCTCCGGATTTTTAATTTCGTAAGAATTCCCTATGTTAATCCACGCTCTGTCCGCGACTATCGATTGCGTTTGCTCGAGAAGATTACTCGGTGGCCACACTGTTAATTCTGTATATTGGACAAGTTGAGCAGATTAACAACCGCTTGTAATAATAACGATAAATGAAGGACTCAAGGCTTAATCGTCGATTGGTTTAACTGAGGAATTTGCTCGTCGAATAGATATACATATGTATATCCTGCACTCTGTATAATTAACTTCTACAAACGGAAGCGAAGCCTTTGTCGCGAAAAATCGAACGAAAGGATGTCAGAGAGAGAGAGAGAGAGAGAGGGAAACAAAAAAGCAAATTGCATTGTTGCTGCCGCAACACCCAGTAGGACGGGATCCTGAGTAAGTTCATTCGCGGGAGTCGTCTCGAGAATCGGGAAGGAGCGGTAGCTTCTGCCTGCTGTGAACTATTTTCGATTCCGATGGGGTTGATAAAGTAGTGGAGGGACTCGGCGGATGCAATAAAGGCGCCTTTCCGCGAGTCACGTTTCGACGTAGCGATGGGAGCTCGAGGAATCTCTATAGCACAGGGTGACCGAGGTAATTTATTTTCCGCCCTGATATTACATAACGACAATACTTTGTCGCGCCCCGGTTAAGTGATGAATCGTCCGAGAGCACCAAATCAGGGCGCGATTCTTGATCGTGTCGCGTCCGACAATGCGGCCCAATTTTTTTACGCCCTTATCGCCCGTACACACGTGTTGCTAATCAAGTTCGACGCGATCTCACTTGTTTCACGGGTAACAGCGCGACGAGGGTGGTATTAAGAAAAAATTAATAATTAAGGTTTAATTACGGGAGAATGGGTTACGTAAGGCGCCAACTTCGATCGGGATGGCGTAATTTCGCATGCTAAGCTGTGTAATATGTACGCTCGCGCACTTACGGCGCTATTACGACGCGATACGTAGGTTTCGAGAACAATATTAGCAACGTTTACGCGGACGGTTTGTCACGATTAAGCGTTTCAGCGCTTACGGCGAAATTGGTACTTCGATAATATATCACGGAAGCATAAAACCGACGCTATCGTCATAAACACGCCGACGGGGTAATAATAAGTTAACGCAGATTTAGCGCCGGTAAAAACTGCAATTCGCATTTATCGTGGTGCTAAATTGCCCGGCGAAAGTAAGGGGCGGAGGCTAAGCGACTTATCGCTTTTCACTTATTTCTATTAATATCCAATTCGCTTGTCAGCTTATTGCTGTACGCCACATTATCTTCACTTCCGACAATTGAGTAGGGTATTTTTATTACTGGCGCGATTTTACTTTATGCAAGATATTAATTAATACATTTCCTGTTTATGAAAGTAATTGCAAAGATATAATTAATTTAATATTATTTCTCCTTGAAATCATGAATTAATAATCGGTTTTCCTCCTTGTCGCTTTGGAACATAAAGATAGATTATTAAATGGAGGGCAATTAAACATTAATTAATAACATGATTAACGATCAATTAAATAATTGATAATGTCAAGACCGCTCGTTGTTGCAGCAAAATTTCTTATTTTTCCGTTTCTTGCACGCAGACGCTGACGCTTCGTGCGATCGTGCGATCCTCGCGCGCAATTAATCGCCTCGCAATCGTGCAATTAACGTTTCCACCGACATTAAATACAACGGATGGGTCGGTCGGGTTAACTGAGCGGCCACTGACGCACAACGCGCATTAAATGTCTCGGTATAATTTCTGTGATAATTTCTCATCCCCCGCGGCTGAGTCGGCCGACGTGCCGACGCGATATCGCGACAGCGCGACGGGGGTGTTTCAAAAAGTGACGCACGGATGCTAATTATTTCGAACTCGACTCGCCCGCCGTGCTCCTGCGACTGGGACGGCGAGCCTCACCTGCCCTGCCTTCGCGCCTCGCGCGCGCGATAAGGCAACCTGAAACAAATTACGCGGGCATTAAAATTATTACACGACCATTTTTTAGCTCGCAGCCGTGTATCTCGGTCGACGTCACGGAGATTGAATAGCGACCGCGCGGTGCGACTCCTCTGATGTGTGAAACGCGTATGGTGAGAGAAACGATTTTTAATCCCCCGGCGAAAATTCGCGATGAGGGCGAACAGATTTTTTTTTTTTTTAGGGAGCCACAAAAAGATCCGGTTGTATTCGACGTTCCATTGACTCATAACGACATGGAAAAGAGATACCAATTTACCGCACTCGTGGATCGCGATATGCGAATTTAAATGTGGCTCGTATCACGCGGAATTAAAAATGCCCGATTTCGAAAACAATTTCACGAGGGGAAAGGGGGAGCGATAAACGATGTGTGCACCGGTAAACGATCGCATCGTGTGTATAAAGAGATATTGTTAACATAGATCGAATGATTTCGACGGAAATATACATTTCGTTTCGAGCGTAAAATACATTCGCGCGTGCGTCAACAACATGCGAATATCCGCCAAATTTTATATCGCACTCCTCCATAAACATGGGATAACTTGAAATTTCCAAGAGTTTGAAAATTTATATTCATGATTGCCGGTTAAATATTACGATTTAATTTTTCTCTATGCTGATCCAGACGGGGGAAGGGAAGAGGGTGCAGAGTTACGTATTTATTCGTGTTCGACGCAATCACAACTATCGATTTCCAACCGTCGAGCGCCACGTCCCGCCACTTTAAATAATATTTTTACGGCATGTCATATTGCGTTGTTCTTCAGAATCAGTTTTTTTTTTCATAAACTGATGGATTTCTATAGTGTATTTAACGTTTTGTTTAAACATCTCGATGGGAAAGGAAGAGAGAGATAGAATAGAAAATTATGAAACTTTAGCGGAATTTCCCGAAAGGATAAAAAAACAATCTGTTCTCGCCGATAATAAAAACAAATGCGATATTTAGATGAACTTTGACCACTCGAAATTCACTTGCGCGAATTTTCGCGTGTCACAATATGTGTTGCATTTATAAACATAATACTTCTCGGACGTGACGTACTTTTTCAGGATTTTCCTTTATCTTTATTCTTGGGATTTCTCCCCTGAAAAGTTTAGCATTGCATAAGGATTTACAATATATACGATTATTTGCAGTACCAGAGGGAAAGCCGACCATCACGGCAGCCCACAATACCTCAGCGACGTCTATTTATCTGGCATGGAAGCCGCCGAGTCGCGACACCATACATGGCGAGTTCCTCGGGTATCGCATAGGATATCGGCGACGCGAGAAAGCGGATGAAGAAATGAAAAACATTTACATTCGTGATCCTGCTGTCGACGTGAGTCACTTGACATCTCATTTCATTACACACCGTTTGTTAAAGAAAAAAAAAAGAAGAAAAAAATAAATTTTTTTTTTTCAGAATCACAGTATTCACAATTTGGATACCTTCACACAGTACCTCGTCTCCCTGCAAGTGTTCAACCCCGAAGGTCACGGACCCGCTTCTACCGTAACGGTGATGACCGACGAGGGCGGTAAGTAAGACAGTAGGAAAGGAAAAAAAAAAACCGTCATTGCTCAATGTCGCGCGAGACAAGTTGGAATGATGAAAAAACTGAGTGCAAAATTAAATTAAATTTTTTCTCCTCGAGTACGATATCAGTTGCAGAATACCGTATATACCCGAGCACGGTAAAGCAGAACGCGGATGTCGTTTGTAGCACGGTATTCAACGACAAGCTGGTTTAGCTGCAGCTGCAAGGCGAGAGTTCTGCGCAATTTGCGAGAGCGGATGTTTGCCCGTAGACAATAATTTGTATCAACATTGTATTAACATTCGTATTAATTATCAAGGGGAAATTCGCCCGTGGCTAGACTTGGATCTCCCTTATCGCGTTACGACAAGCGAATTACGAACCTGTCTGTCGAAATATTTAGTCCTTGTAGTTGAAACGTTAGGCTAAGACTTCGAAACCGATTTCCCCGAGGAAAAACGATCGTCAAGGTCTCGACAGAGGTTTCGTCCTCGTTTCTACCGCATTTAGAACGCATTACAGCAGCCCATATAAATCTGCCGCTGGTGATTCATCGTTTTCATCGTTATATCCTGAATCATCATCGTCATCACGGCACTGCGCATCTACTGCCGACAACTTTTTAGTCGCTGCTGCGTGCATTCTCGTCTACGATTGAAATTCTTCGCGGACGCGTCGGGGGTGCTCCATTCCCGCAGAGTATTCCCATAATCGAAAGAAGATGCGCGATACTTTGTACTCGTGCGAGATACTTTATTCCCGAGAATTTCTCATCCACGGAGCCGTTTCTCAACGTTCAATATAGATTCAGTATTTTAAGAGAGTCTGTTTTGCAAATTTATAAGAAGCTGCCAACGAGGGACTTTATTTTGTAAGCTTATTAATGAGCACGAGCAAAAGCGAGAGAGAGGGGGAAAGGAAAACGAAGGCTGAAGCGAGAGGCCAGAGGCAGCTGATTCAAAGAACCAGGAGGAAGAGAGAGGCTTCCGCTCGTGCGAGGGAGACGCGGGACGGTCACGGGAGGAAGGAGAAGAAGTGGGGATCGTGACAGCCGGCGACCGTGCGACAGAGGAAGCCGACTGCAGGGAGGCCGAGGAGGGACAAGAAGAGAAGGTGCGAAAGAGAGAAAGGAAGATGGAGAGAGAATGAGTGGGGGAGAAAGAGAGAAAGCGGGAGCAGCTGCCACGGTGTTTCGGTCGAAGCCGCGCCTGGTCTCGACGATCGATTTTCCCCGATTTTTCAGCACGCGGCAGCGCCGAGTGCGAGGAAGAGAAAGAGAGAGAGAGAGAGAGAGAGAAAGGGAAAGAGAGAAGTACCCGCTCTCTCGAGTCAGCCGCGGCGAGCACGCTGCATCGGCACGCCAGCAGCCGGTCCACTCGTCGTCGCCGCCGCCAGTTGTTATCGTTATCCGGACGACGACGACGACGACGGGAGCGGAGTATCGCGAGAATTCGCGTCGGAGACGCTGCACGTGCGTGTTCTCTGTCAGCCGCGTGGACGGAAAAGCGGAGTGACTTCTGCGAGCGAGTCGCTCGAATTTACGGTATTTCCGATAGAGACATATATATATATATATATATATATAAATATATTTCGTGTGAGATTGCATTGCTCCGCTCTCGTACGATGCTCCCCGGCACGCCGGATACGCGAGGGACGGAGCAACGATGCACGGTGATGCCGCGGTGACGAGTGCGCGTGTGCGCGCGCGCACGCTCGTGCAACGCGTGAGTGCGTGGAGACGTAATTCAGAGTGAGCGCAAACTCGATGTGCAGCGCGAGTGCGCGTGTAGTCGTTGGCGTGCACGCGTCGCGCTCGCGCGCGCGGTTGACAGTACGCGCGGTCGTCCCCGGTGTGAGTGGCCCCTTGCTCTCGCGAATAGGGAATAATCGACATCCGCGGGTCGCGTGCGTTTCTGCGCGGAGTTGCGGTTCTAGTGCGGCTCGCGGAATCGCCGAGTGCAAAAAGTCGCAGCCGAGAGAAAGGTCGTCCCACGAAGTAGAGAAAGAGAGAGGGAGAGGAAGGGAGAGAAAGAGAGAGAGAGAGAGAGAGCGCGAACTCGCCGAGATGGCGGACCGTCGATTCCGACGACGCCTCCTCCGGATCGCTGGTTGACGCCTAGTTCGTAAAATCGCAAGGATACATTCGCGGGCAGGCCCGTCGGCCTGGGTGTGATCCTTTGTTCGAGGCGCCGCGCGAGTCGCCGGGTGCCGCTCTTCGATCGGACAGTCCCCGGGGTTGCTCCGATCCGGATTTTCGGAGTGGGCAGAGAGACGACGGGGTCGAGGGGTCGATACGACGCGAGCGTGAGCGAGAGCGACGTGCACGTCGAGCAGTGCCGAAATGAGACTGGTGCGGCGAATCCCGTAATGGCCTCCGCACTCGGCGACAGGACACGCTTTGTAACTTTGTGCAACTCGTCATCTCTTCACGACGGTCACGTTTTTTTCTTCTCCCTCGTCTCGGCCGTTTTCGATCGTCCGTTTCGTTTGCCAGTGCATCAGGCAGGTGCAGGAAGTACGGGCCGCTGTGTCCTTCGGGAAGAATCCTTGAGATTCTTTCATGCCCTTGTACTTTGTGAATGATGCTTCGGCGAGTGCTCGAAAGAGAAATGGGAGAGGAGGAAGAGGCTGATTAATCGATGGAGGAAACGCGAAAGCGACTCGTACTCGAACGCTGTGCGAAGAAATAATACTATGTTCGCTCTTTCCATCTCCTTTTTTTCCTTCAGCTTTGATTTCCAGTGCATTGACTTGCGCGTGAATCATCATTCGGCGTGTGATTTTGATTATCGAGAAGCACTAATCGATTGCAATGAGGCGGCAGGTGCCGTTAAAGTGAAGACGGGGGACTAAATCGCAGCTTTTTTTCTTCGTCGCTCAGCTTTCAATCCTTTTATGTTCAACGCGAGAAATTTCTATTGCAATTCATTTCGATTATGGCGAACATTAATAGATTTTGATGACACTTTGCTTGATTTTCCTTTGTATTCAGTGGAAGAAATAGAATGCTATTATACATGAGTCACTTTGATTAACGAGAAATAGCGATAAACTTTTGTGACACATCTGTCAACGTTATCTTATTTCGCTCACGACGTTAACTTGATCCAAGAAAACTATTCGAAAGTGCTGCTTTTACGGAAAGGATCTCGATTTCACGAAAAAAAAAAATTGAAATTAAAATTTAATCAGAAAATAAATGCCGCTGAATAATGAAAGCGTCCCCGCGGCGGTGTTTCTAAAAATACAAATCAGTTGAATAATAAACGAAACAGAGCGAATCGGCGTCTCCTCAACTTCCGGTCCGATTCGATACGAGAGGAAAAATAGCCGAATCGAACGATTCCGTCGCGGCGCTGCGCGGCGACGCGCGGCGACGACAACGACAACGACGACGACGGCGATGCGACGTTGAAGGACTCGGTCGCGAGGTTCGATCGGTGAAACTCGGTGCATCCGCCGCGGCCGCCGCGCGTGGAAACGCGCGGGGAGTGGAGCGGCGGCGACGACGACGACAGATCGTCGCAGGGTCGACGGCGACAGGTTCAACGCACGCTCCGGTACTTCTCCCGCGGCAAAAATCGCGCTCGCGATCGGGGTCAATCCATTCCGCGTCGCCGGGTTTCGAATCGTCCGGACTCTCTCGGGCCGTCCCAATTTCGACCTGGCCGTTCCTCATGAATGGCGCGCGGCGCGATACCCGCGGGGTCCTCCGGACGGGGCCCTCCGTCTCTCCCTCGCCGCGCGAGGAAACCGTGTAAGATCATCCGCGAGGAAGATCACGCTTTCGGGAGCCCGTTAGGTTTTCTTCGCAGCACTTTCTGCTCGCTTCCTCCTCCCTGCGGAAAATGTGTGATACGTGAGATTATGAAAATTTCTTTACAGCGTGCCGAACGTGCCAATTTCGGTCGCTCGTTACCGTCGTTCTTCCGGGTAATCTCGACGTAATTTTCGATAGTGCATCATTGTGAGACGCTCATTTCGCGCCGGGCAAATGCGGACGAGTCACGAAATGGGGCGCGGCCCCGGGTTTTTTTTTTACTACTCTCGTTTGGACGATTATATTCACGGCTCCGTCTCGCTGCGAAGTAAAAACTCGAGCGAGCGAATTGACGTGGGAATCGTGGATTAGCCCCATCCGCTTTGCATCGCTCTTTTTCGCAGAGAGAAACTACAGTTTTCAAATGTTTCGCTAACAAACTCAATATTATATGTTCGACGCGCAGATGGTCCGCTATTTCAATTACAGTAACTTCGTAAACACAGTAAAGAAAATATCACGTTTTAATTACCGTTCCGATGCGAAGCGCGCAACACACGCAATCTTTTATGTTGCGGAATGAAAATGCGTAAAAAGAACTTTAACGAAACATTGTTATTTCTTTATCAGCCAATTGTGGCCCCGTCGTTATATGTGATTGCATTCGTGTGCAATTCTTTTGCATTGAATAAAAGTTTGTATTGTCGCGAAATAATGCGTGTCGCGTTGTTCGTCGGCATTATTCCGAAACTCTTGCAATTATTTATCTATCCCGTGGTGCCAATTAGGTAACAAATGGAATATGAAACTGGAGCGCGAGCATCCTCTTTGTGCGAGGGATATATCTCGTCCTCTCTCTCCCTCTCTCTTTCTAGTATTGACGAGGAAGCGCTATTGTTATTGGCCGTCCTGTAATTTGCTTCTTTATCCGTTTAACCTGGCGTTGGAGCTAACTCAGTTTCTCTCGCGACTGATGTTTAATTGTTCGCATTGTATCAGGAAAATTCACTCTCGTCGCTTCGAAAGTTCCTTTTCTTCGTTGATCGGAAATTGAAGGGATACCCAGGGTGCTAGAAAAGTTTATACGTTCACAAACTTTCTATATTGTACCAAGATTTATCTATTTTAGAAATTAATTCTCTCTCAAAAATATTAAGAGACTTACAGCCTGAAAACGTCCAAGAAATAATCGCGAATTAATCTACAAATGCAAATACGCAGGAAATTAACTTCAAAGTCTTTTTTAAATAAAAATTCTAACAATTAACAAAATATTACGTCAAAAATTATAAAATGTAGAAAAGTAAAAAAGCGTCCAACTAATTTCGAGAAAAAATTGATTTTGAAAAATTCTATTCTAACTTTTATCAATGTGTAATTACTTTTATTCAATTTTAAATACATTTCCAGGTAGTTGTCACTTTTGTCTGCATTAGTGCTGGTCTACAACTTTGCTTTAAGAGAATATTTTAGCTCTAAGCCGTAAAACTGTAACCAAGACGATTATTCTGCTCACATTCGATTGTGATTGGTTTACAGCTTAGAGCTAAAATATTTTCTTAAAACAGGGTTGTAGGCCAGCACTTGTTATTCAGGATAGATTCGATGGCAGGATTCGATACATCGATATGGATGCGGCACCATCGTGCAGCGTTGTTGTTCAGGACGCAGCGCTATATTCCCCTAGTCTCTCTATCCACTAAAAATGCAAGGGGAAGTCACTCTACAACGTTCCAAGGGGGCCGAATAATCCGCTGCTGCCTGCGTTCTTCCCTCGTGACACACGATCGTGCGCAACGATGATGAAGGCTCGGGGACGCGATCGGCATTCGTGATAATATTTCGGCTAGCGTCTAGCGATTTTCCTTTCTTCGTGCATTTACTCGCAACGTAGAAGCGATTACCATCTTCTAGCGACTACCACGGGTGTAGTTTAAATATTGATATAAGCAGTGCACGTGTCTTATCAGTGCGAGTTAGTACACAGCGTGCGCAATCGATGCCAACTTTCGATTCGACCTTTCCGTGGCCGGGCAGATAGAATCGAGTCTGACCTCGCGGAACTCTCTCTCTCTCTCTTTCTTTGACTTTCCGTAGATAGCGCGATTTCCGCATCCGCTATTTCATGCACGCTTCTCCTTCTCCTAGGATTTCTCACTCGCGGGACGTCTCTCTTTCGCGCGAGCCACCGGGGCCGATTCAGCGCGAGGAGTGCGCGCTCGCGACGAGGTCGCCTCGGGACTCATGTGAGTTCGTTTGTTCCCAACAGGAAGTAGTCGTTCTCAAATCTAGCCTCGTGCAGCCGCCGCGACGATTCTAGCCGAAAGGCTGATCCGTCGCCCAAGGAACCTTTCGCATCCGCGATGTGACAGTGGCAACGAGCCGACTGATGTACAATGCGTCGTTGTGTACGCCGTTCTCGGACGACGCTGCGACGAAGACGGTACGGTAATTGAGTGGAGCGCGCCGTGTTCCACGGCG
The DNA here is from genome assembly GCA_928718305.1 of Tetramorium bicarinatum. NCBI lineage: Eukaryota > Metazoa > Arthropoda > Insecta > Hymenoptera > Formicidae > Tetramorium > Tetramorium bicarinatum. The sequence continues at coordinate 8,910,296 of OV788319.1, forward strand.
AGGATGGGCGAGTTCGTGAAATAGCATCGAAAGAAGGACGATTTGGAGCAAGAGAGTAGGGAAGAGAGAAGGAGAGACGCGAGCACGCGGCGTTCTACAGCTGCGGTTGCAGCGTGCGAAGAAAGGAAGAAAGAAGAAGAAATGTCGTGGACCAGCGTGGCCAGTGCCGCTCAACTGGCGGCCTCGCTAGCCCTGCTCCTGAGACTCCTCGTCGCCACGGCGGATCCGGTCACGCTGACGACCGACGAGCAAATCTTCGAGCGGACGACCTACATCGTGCCGTTTTCCACGGAGAACGACAGCGATATCGGAGGTAATTCGCCGGAGTCACCTTGCGATGGGCTGGCGCAAAATTGTGCCTCCTTCTCGGGGAAAGTGTGGCGAGGCTTTTAGAATAATAATGTAATAAGGAAAGGAAAACTATATACAAATGATGCATGGTGCGATAATTGTGGTAATTTAATTAATTAAATATATAATTAACGATTATATAAAAAAGAATTAAATAGCGATAGAAATAAAGCAAACGAAGAAATGAAGAAGCGATACGCTTGGCGGTACATGTATTATTTGCAGCGTTAAATCAAATAGGATAATATTTAGCGGATAAGATCTCATTGCGATACTCTACTGCGAATCTGCTTCAATGTGGCGTGAAATTACAACGTGCGAAATTAGGTGACGTTAAATCCGATCCGTGTTGCGTCTGGAAATTGAAGTTATTTGCTTATGCATTTCCGATCATCCTGGCCAGTCGGCTTGATAATCGAGCGATCGGTGGACTAAGATAAATCAAACAATAACATTGTTAGGGATAATGTAAAGAAAATCAGCTCTAAATTGATAATTTATACTCGCGCAATTAAACCGGGTTACCGCGCGCGCGCCAAGCATGCAAATGAGCCCGACGGTGAAAATCTCGCGCGTTTAACGCGTAATTAATTGGCAAAAACAAACTCGCGAGTTTCACTAGGAAATACCACGCGCCCGTTCAAGTATTGCGTTACTCGGCACGCAATAGCGGGGCGGCCGCCTCGTAATCACCTTACGAGCGTAAGACTGTCCACTCGTGTAATCGACGCTTAACTCATTTCCCGTTCCGTCTCGATTTCGCGGAACGCGACAGGCGGCGGTGCAACGGACGTGCGTGCCTCGCTTCGAGACGCCTTAAAGGATGCGAGGGCGAATCCGCCTTCTCCGCCAAACCGCGGTTTCCACACCTACAATGCACACTCAATGATTGCGCAAACGGTTTTTTTAAATGCGCACCGACGCGCGTGCACACACATGCCGCGCTATTATGACAGAGGCGTGAATCGTTCGCCGGTTTATTTTGTAACTCGTTGCAATTGTTGCTGACTTTGTGCGCTGCGGGAAAACAATATTTTGCAACATTTTTTTATTGCGCGCGGGATTCGCTCGACCGTAATTGTGGATGAACCCGACTATCATATTGTTTCCCGTGTAAAAAGCGTAATAAAATATTGACAAGATTGACCCCCGTATTTTCGTATCTGAAAGAGTGCACAGGTCATGTATGCTGCTCTTTTTTTTTCGCGTGTGCGGCGTGCAGCGTACTGCACGTGCATCGCCATGGTAACGATTACTTACTGACCTTAAGTGCCGTCGGAGTATAAAATTATGGAAATTCGCTCGCGTCCTCAGAATTGTCTTCAAGAGTAGTAAAACTGCTGTATTATGTCTTTCGTGCGTGAGATCTGGACATTCTATTTTTATGACAGGACCAAGGCCGGTAGACGCCTAATCCAGACGCGTGAATGCATGTCAGGGCCTCGGCGTTGCGAACTTAATCACTCTTTAAAGTGACTCTTTTGATAAAGTAAGAAAATTATTAGCATAATAGACTGGAAAGTAAAAAATAAAATGTCCGTTATTGAGAAAAAAAACTTGCCAAGGCAATCCTTTTCTTGCACTGAAAGACTGCGCAGGATTTTGAAAAGTCCCGTAATGCTGTTCAAAACATATTAATTGATCTGTCGACATTCTTGATGAATAAAATTCTTGTCGGCGAATAAAAAAAAAACTAGAAATAGTTGCAGTCTGGATGGAACTCGTAGCGGCGCAAATCGAAGAGTACGCAGACACGAGGCCGGCACTCGAAGCAGGTACCTCAGGTTTCTTATCGGTTGTTCCTTTCACTCGCGAACCGTTACCCAGTGGGAACCTATCTTAATAAAGGCACTTTCGCCCACATAGTTCCTCCCCCCCCCCCCGGTCCCTCGGCTTCGCGAATATAAACGATAATGCTTAGACATGTGGGATTTTTCTCCGATCCTGGCGACTGTGTATGAGGTGCATCGTGTTTTGATGCCCGCTTTACGACGCTGTCGCGTAATCGCTTCCCGGGATGAGATCATTTCACGATGATTCGTCACAGAACGTGGCTTCGACGAACATGAGTGTCAGCAAATTCTAAGTAGGTTCGACGTAGATCGTTTTCCAACGATCCACGGCGCGTGCAACGTTCGCGACCTTGCGCCTCGCCGGTCGTAATCGTATTCGCCTTTTCAGCCCGATAGTAATACGAGAACACGATCCTCCCGTCTCTCTGTGCGTGCACAGACTCGATATGACATCATCCGCCGCCGCAGCTCGTAAAGCATCTAAGAGGTAACTCTCCCGTTCTCCAACAGTCTCGCGTTTTATTACACGTCGTTAATCTAATGCGAATTCGATAAGCTCTAAACGGAGTATCGCAGGAGATGACAAGGCGGACTTAATGGCCGCCAAATAAATTCTGAATAGGAGGAAATGATTTTCTTGCCTTACATTCATAGTTATAAATAAAATAATTTAACAATCGCGCTGAAAAGATTTTTCACTACTTTAATTTTATTAAGAATCTAGATTTAGCTTATCAACTCATTTCTTCATTTTTATTTTAATTGATAAATTTGACAGAATCTTCCTTACTACGCATGTCTTACGTCCTCTTTAGAGTATCGATACGAGCTGTCTAAGCAAGTTTACTATTAATGATTTTACGCAGCCGAGGATAGAATGCAAATCAATTTGCATGTTTTATACTGTACACCGTACGGCGTATGTTAATGCCGCGGCAGATGTATGAATATTCAATAAATTTGAACTCTCTTATGAACGCTTCGACGGCCGTTTATTCATTCGTATTATTTATTCTAGAAAATAGAGCTTTAGAAAAATGAAAATACAGTTGGGTATATCAATATCTTCCGCTGCTGCTGCTGCTGCTGCTGCTGCTGCTCGAGAGAACAGATAACTGTAAACGTATAGGAAGAGATCCGACACGTTGGCTGTATATCCCGAGTATTCTGGAACAGCGAAGGAACATCGAGCTATATTCTTTTCTTATCAATGCGACGCGTAATAAAGAGCAGGATAAGATCCGCTGTCTCGTATCTCTCCTCCAGTTTTCCTTTTTTTTACGCTTGACCTAACTGTATAGATATACAGAAAATGTGTCATAGAAAAATATGTGGCAAAACATGTTTATTCGCCGGTTTATTTCTTTATATCTATGTAAATAGCGTATATGTGTAGCGAAGAAGTGTCCCGACTGACAATGAAAAAATGAAATAAGGATTCTACTGGAAAGCTCGCTATTTCTGTAACACGCTGAATACTTTGTCTCAGCGCGACATTGCGAACGATGACGAGAAAGGAAAGGTTAATCGGGGCTTATTGTAATGAAAAACGTGTGTTTTTTTCTCTTTCTTTTTTCCAGCGCCGACAAAGCCGGAGAATCTCACCTCCCGGGGAATCACGGGCACAACCATTGAACTCTCGTGGTCGGAGCCCGAGAACGCCAATGGTGTAATCGCCGGCTATCGCGTTTACTACATGCATTCCAATTATACGGACGTTAAGATGCACATACCCGACAAAGATGACGACTCGTACATCGAATTCCTTCTGAGAGAGCTGCGTAAGTATACAACCCGATTTATACGTCAACCGACGTGAAAACATGGATAAGATTACTTAAACGTCATTCTATTGTTGTAAATGATGAGAAATGATTAACGGATACTTCTCTCTCTCTCTCTCTCTCTGACAACATGACTCACGTTTAAGTTTACCTTTTTATTTTAAAACGTGTAAAAGTACGATGTTTAGCATCGGTCGACGCGCGCTATCCGGCCTTTGTGTCTTTTTTTAACGCGCCAGATAACGCGAGATTAACCATGCAATCTTCACTCGACAGCGAATAGTTACAGCAGACGAGATAGGTCGGTGTACTTAGCTCATTGATAAGGAAAGCTCAAAGAATTCTTATCGTCGCACACACTTTTTTTTTCTCATCCGCGCCGCGCAAGTAAACGCATCGTTAGACAATTCGTTATAATTACAGGTGGGGAAGTAACTCTTTTGTCACGTGCGAGTCGGGAAAGGATCTCGTTGAAGACCCGATAAAAATAGTCTCTTGATTTTCATTCATGAAATTTAATTCTCAAATGAAACTCAATTATCATTCATGAACTCGGCACCGTTTCTGTTGCAGGTCCGTTTACCGAATACAAGATCTGGGTGAAGGCTTACACGCGGAAGAATGAGGGCGAGCCATCCGATCAGATCATTCGCAAGACGGACATAACAGGACCGAGCGCACCTCAGATCTTGAATTTAACTTGCCAATCCCACGAATCGGTCTACGTTCACTGGGCCAGGCCGGCGAACTTCTGGGGCACGATCGACTATTACTACATCAATTACCGAAGGGACAATGGGAGATATTACGAGGAGATTGAGCTATCAGCCGATAAAAATCATCTCGAAAGCGGGGTACATTTTACAATTTAACATTTAAAAATAAACCATCATAGAGCGACATAATGATGAGAGATTAATACATTTTGTATCTAATTAAATATATAAATTCCAATATTGATAATAATGTTTACTAAAAGCAACTTTATTATTTTTTTGTCGCTTTCACTTTGTATCTTGTCAGCAGTTCTTCAATCAGCTAAAAAGCAATAAGGCGCAGCCGTGAGAAACGTTTGCGAATTCATGCTTGCAGGCGATTATACCCAACCTGACGGTGAACACCGTTTACGAGATTGTGGTACGGGGGTCCACCAGGAGCACAATAGACAGCCGCCTGATCATTCAAGGCGACAGCTCCATACCGACCAAGGTATTGGTCACCCGTGATTGCGACAAGATACCGCCTCTGATGCGCCGCAGCAGCAAGGATCTCAGCGCGGGCGTGATCGCCGGTATGGTCTGCGCCTGCTTCGCCGTGATGCTCGCGATCACGTCCTTCGTGCTGTGGAAGTAAGTCACGGTTTAACGCGTACGGAGGAAACTCTAGCTGTATCCGACCGCACCGGGCGATACATTTCCGCGTCGCGTCGCGCGCCAATGAGCGCAGTTACGCGTGCGAAGAGAAAGAAAAAATAAAAATCAAAACTCTGAGAGTTATTATATAAGGCTCGCATGTCCCGCTTATAGCGTCGTTTAAACCTCCGATCGGTATCTTTTATCCGGGCAATCTGTGATACACGTTAAACAAAGCCCCCGCCTTCTTTTCCTTACGTAATTGCCCACTGCGCGGCCTACGTTGAGATAATCGGGACGATTAATTAATAAATTAATAATACTTTTATCGTAACCGACGCAAAATTTAATCGGAAAACTGGAATAAAAATTACACGACGGAGAAATGACAACGAGAGGTCTACTTTCTCCCGCTGCAACGGAGTTACGCTTTACAGTTACGGCCGATCTTGCGAAGTATTATTTCGCATCGCCGACGTTTCACTTCCGCTCCGCGCCGGCCGATCTAACGCTACAAATGATCTGTTATTTTTGTTAGCTGGAAATTGTCGTCCGCACAATATATCGGTACGTCCGTGCGCGAACGCGTGCCTAGATCGCGAATCGCATTTGGAGTGCGGTGCGGGCAATTAGAAAGTTCCCGAAGCGAACGATGCAATCACGCGCACCTTCGCACGCACCCGCAACTTATTTTTCCTTGCATTCAGACTTTCCCACTTGATTTCCCGCTGCAGGCCCATATCGTCCCGGCGGCCTCCTCTCATTTATGATTCCCGGTTTATCTCGTTCGCGGAGAAAGTTTTCTGTAATATTTAATTCGTCAAATTCCTACGCTGCATTTCATTTTATAAACTAACGTCATGGAAGTAAGTGGGATGATAAAGTGCATCATAAAAAGAATCATCTTAAAAATGCACATCGTAAAGAAACATCTTAAAAATTGAAGAAATATAAATCTCTCACAATCTCTTTCCTATTAAATATCTTATCATCAAATCATGCATCATAAATTATTTGAATATATTTTACAGCTCATATTTTTCTTGTAGGAATCTGATATTAGTTTTACTTCGCTTCTCTCTCTCTCTTTCTCTCGTAGCGAACATGTACGAAGCTTCCTCTTCCATATATATATTCCGTACCAACGAATTTTTATCAAACGTGATTTACGGGACGCTCTGTACAAGTGCGAAGAGATACGATGCGTATCTGAATGTATCCCGACGCTCGCTCTTACGTCTCTCTCGCGTTATCGTGAGAGATAACGACCGGTGACAAGGCCTAAGTGTGCTCTTACAGTCACCAGAGCCATTCGTGGCGCGGCGCGGAGCAGAGCGAAGCGGAGCTGAGCAACGCAGCGTGACGCCACGCCGCACGCACCGAGTTTAGAGTCTTGCGCACCGTGAGCGAGTACGAGCGTGTGCCGTGCGTGTCCGCGTGCTCCCGCTCCGTTCTTCTTCTCGTTTTTCTCAGCGTTCAGTATCTCGGCTGACGTTCAGGGAACCACGAGCAGTGTTGGGAGACGGGCCGGGTTTTCTCGCGCATGCGCGGTGAACGTAGTCTCACTGAAGTATCTTTATAGGTAAAAAGAGGTACTATTTATTACCCTGTACATAATTTTACAAAATTTTTTGTAATTTAAGAAAAAAGATACAATATGTATATATACACATGTACGCATATATACATACATATATATATATATATATATATATATATACTACATGGATTGCATATTTTTCCTTAAGTTAGAAAAATTTGTATAAAATTATGTAAGAATGATTAATGTACACATTTTTATATAAATATGAACAATTATACATACATACACACAAACATATATATATATATATATATATAGAGCGTGCGTGCATGCGTGTGAAATTTAAGATACAAGTTGATGGACGGAAGGATATTAAAATAACTAAACAAAATATATAAAGACAAAATAAAAAATTTTATTTGGCAGAAAAAATTATAGAACACCAACATTTGTTGCGAAGAGTAAGGAAAACTGCCAAAAACCTTACCAGTATTCTTAAAACAAAAAATACATTTATAATAAAATACATTTTAAATAATAACATTTATAATAAAATACATTTAAAATACAATTAAAAATAAATGCCATGCTTTATAATTATTAAAATATAAAATATAATTCTTATTAATATATTAAAACTTAAAAATTGCACCTGTTACAATAAAATAAAATAATCTTACTAATTAAAAAATTAAAATATTGCACATTTCATAATAAAATGCAGGTACAAACTGAAAAATTAAATAGCAATTAATAATAATAAACATGTAGCATACACTATCACATACAATAAAATAAAAGCTTTAATAATTTGATAATAAAAAATAAAAATAATGTACATAAAAAAGTAATCTCTATAATCAAAATTCACTCTGCAAAATAAAATTACATAAATAAAGTGAATAAAATAAAATTAATTGAAAACAAAAATAAAATATAAATATAAGTAATTATAAATAAAATATTGACTAGATGTGAGTCTATAATTAAAACACTATACAAAATAAATCTAAAAAATAAAGCAAAAATAAATTAAGTACTATCAGATTTGCATTTTTCTCCATATAAATTTTGTGCATTATGCAGTTCTAAATGCTTTGAGTTAATTTCAAATTTTGTACAATCTATATTTTTAGCTTGAAAACTGGACCGAACTACACACATTGAAGAAACTGTATCATTAGATAATCTATTTCTTTTTTTACTTTTTATATCTGTTACATGAGAAAATATTCGTTCGGCCTCGGCATTTGAGTGAGGAAAAGAAAGAACTATTTCGACTAATGACTCTAAATTTGGAAACATCTTTTCCCCGTCAAAATTTGTAAATTTAACTATATTTTTCCAAAATTCATCTATTTCTAAACAAATTAATTCTTCTTTTTGTTGTTCATTAAAATATGATGGTAAAATTTGCCACTCAAAAGCTAATTTTGTAATATCAGTATGATTTACCCGTTTCGCGATAAAACTTAAATCTTTTACTTTTAATCTACCTTCATGATACAAAGCAATTTTAGGATCTAAAAAAACTAATTCTTGAAAAAACATGTCTTTAAAAGGCAAACGTTTAAGCATTTCTCGAACTGCAATAATGTAAAAGTCCAAACATTTTAATCTAATCTGATGTGAACATTCTAAAGATAATGAATTCAAAAAGCTCTCACATTCCGGCCCTACATTAATATTTTCTATATTTTGTATGTTATCTTTATTATCTACATCTAAATAAGAAATATCTTGTAAAGTCTCTGGCTTCATAAAATTTGTTGCTATTGACTGAATTAATTGCCGACTATTTTCAAATAATTTATGTATTAAAATATTACGCGACTGAAACAGAGCATTGAAATTATTAAAAAAATTTAAAACGTATTTTAAAAATAGCATATATGCTTTAACTGAATCATCATTAAGATATTCTAAAATAAGTTCGGCAGATTTTACTTTATCTTCTACAGTTGCCAAAATAAAATAACTTCTCAAAACTTCCCAGTTGTCGAGAAGTCTAATAACACATTTATGCAAACAAAGCCACCTTGTTTCTGATAATTTTAACATTTTACTCTTTTGAATACCAAAAAAATCTTGAAACTCTTTCAAAATTGCAGATCTTTTCACACTGCCTGAAATATAAGTGGCAATTCCTCTAATTAAATGTTCACAAGAAATAGGTAATTGTTCGCAAGCCTTGCTGGCTATAAGTGCGGATGAATGGCAAGTGCAATTTAATGTTACTAAATGTGGAACTTCTATTTTTAATCGAGACATAAAAGAATTTTTACAACCGATCATTACAGATGCATTATCGCTTGCCATTCCAACAATATTCTTAATTGGAATTTCTTTTTCTTCTAAAAAGTTTTTAAATGTTTCAAAAATTTTATTCGCGGAACAATCAGTACCATCTAAAGATAATAATTTCAATAATTGAGTTATAAGTTTTTTATTTAGAGGTGACACATATCGAACAAGTAAACACATTACTTTACTATCAGTTATATCTGTACTTTCGTCGATTAAAATGGAAAATTTACATACTTTTAAATCTTCAATAAGTTTTTCAGTCTCGTGTTTTGAAAGGACATTATTAACTAAATGTACACACTTTTTTCTAGCAAGTGATAAATCTTGCGCAATTTTGGAATCGTCAAAAACATCTTTTATTACCGGTACTAAATGATCTACGGTATTTAAAGCTACGTTATGCTCTGCAAAAAAAGCCGCTAATTTAATTTCTGCACGTTTAACTCTATTTTTATGTGATAATTTACTATTAACACTATTATTATTATTATCGGTGGCTTTATAACTATTTAAATTAATATTTTTAATATGTCTGGCCGTCATTGAGTGCTGAACTAAATCTGTTTTGCAGCATCTGATAGTCCTACTGCATGCACTACAAAACGCTTTATTTTCTATAGGATGAGGAGTTAACCATCCTTTAAAAATTTCTTCATCTAGCCAAGAGTTTTTAAAGTCTCTAACTTTACGTTTTTTAACTCCTTCAGTATTGTCCATTTTATAAGTATCAATACTATAATAATATTTATATTTATACTTACCTGTTTCGTCCAGCGTGAGCTTCGTTGAGCCCGCCAAGATCTTCGCGCCCACAACACTGCGTACCTAACCCTCCTGATAAACACGGTACTGCTAACAGCCATTTTGATTGCGCATGCGCGAGAAAACCCGGCCCGTCTCCCAACACTGACCACGAGGCAACGCGAGCGATGCGCGAGGGATCGGTCGTGGCTGGTGACAAACTCATTTTCTGGGTCACGGACGGGATCCGGCCTAATCGTCATTTATTTCGCAAGCGTGTTGTTCGTTGATTCGCGAGCGGGCTCGCCTATAATGGATGCTGGCGTCAAGATTATGCCGCTGAAATGAAGAAGTTTTTCCGCAACTTGTAAGTTTCGACGGGAATCCGTGAATTCGGCCGTGTGATACGAAGAAATGTGCGTTATCGGCATTGATTATGGTGTATCAATATTTGATCGTTGCTATCTGCCCAACCCATGTTTTTCGTCGATATGAAAAATTCTGCAGCTCGGATACTCGGAACGATTCTCCAAATGTAAATTGTACGGAACGTAGTTTATTAATTCAGACGGTACACTTTAAAATTGTTTTTAAAAAAATCATATACATGAAAAAGATTTTTCCAAACATTTTCCAGAAATGTGTTCGGATAAAAGGGGAAATTTATCGTGGCACTTGTTCCTTTTGTTACCTAGACCGATCTTTAGGAAATGCTTCCACACTGCCTACTACTACCTGGATTATCCACCACGGAATGTTCCTACCCTTCAAGAATGGGAGAACAGCGAGCAGGACGGCGAGAGGACCGCCGTGGCCGTCCAGCAATTCGTTCAGCACGTGGCGAGCCTTCACGCCGACGGTGACATCGGCTTCAGCAAAGAATACGAGCTGATACAGTCGGAGACCGGCGATTATACCGTAGAGAATTCCCAGTTCGCTGAGAATAAGGCCAAGAACAGATACTTGAATATACTCGCGTGTAAGTAGCTATTGACTTATCGCCTGCTCGTGCGCTGTCGTAATATTTACAAACGAAAGAAAATATCTTAATATAGAACCGGTAATTCCGCTGCTCTCTTCGCTCCCCGCGAGAGCGTTTCATTTTTGAAGGATGACTTCCACTTGCCGTCGCCGAGACGATGAATACGTATTCGTCCGGTTTGATTTATTTTAGCTCGGTCTGACCCGTCAGTCGCTGACCCCTACGTCGATACCATCTGGCTGAGATTATGACGTATCATTATCAATTTCGACGAGACAAGAAATTGAAGCTCGAGATAGACTTATCGCATAGTTGAATAACAATAAATTTGTTCGGGGGAAAAAAAATAAAATTTTCAATGATTCGAGGATACCGTCTCACGCTTGCGAAATTCGCGCGTTCGACACAGACAATGCCTCTTCATTATCTGCGAAATAGAACACTCGGCATAATCTCCGAGTTAAAATGAGACGATATAAAATATACCTCGGCTTGAATAGTACGCTGATTTGTACATCGATCACAATGACAAGCGAATAAAATTAGATGTAGAGCTAAAATTAAAATTCATTTTTACAACAAATAATAATTATGGAGTTAAAATAAGAAGCTTAGTTTAATTCCACTCTCTTTACGTTATTATTAGACGATCATACTCGTGTGCAATTACTCTCCTGCGGAGGTGGGCCGCCTAAAAAGGGCCAGGATTACGTCAATGCGAATTACATTGATGGATGGCAAAGGGCGCGAGCTTATATCGGTACCCAGGGTCCACTCCCGCCTACGTTCGACGGTTTTTGGCGGATGGTTTGGGAGCAGCGCGTGTCGATAGTCGTAATGATTACTAATCTGGTCGAGCGTGGTCGTGTAAGTATAAAATTAATGTCAATATTTTTTTTTAACATTAATCAAAAGTTACGTAATAAAATGGTGAATTAATCGATATTTTTTTACAACATTCATTAAAAATTATAATAATATAATACAATGGTGAATAAAATTATAAAGTTAATCGACATTTTTTCACAACGTTAATTAAAAATTACATAATAAAATGGTGAAACAAATTGTGAATACAAAAAAAATTATTCATACATGCAAATGTTTGTAATTAATGTAAAAATCTTATGTACCCTATCATTACTTACGGATATTATTACTTGTAGAGGAAATGTGATATGTATTGGCCCAAAGAAGGGACCGAAACGTACGGTTACATTCAAGTAACTTTAGTGAGAGAGGACATTATGGCCACGTACACCATTCGCACTCTTCAAATTCGACATTTAAAGGTATATATTTAAAAATAAAACGCGCCTAAAGCATTTTTTAGAAAGGAATGGACGTGAAAAAGCATAATAAAATCAATAATTGAATAATCCTCCTAACGAGAAATTCCCTCGGATTTTTAAGCAGATCAAGAAGAAGAAAAATGGGACCAATATGGGCGAGCGCACTATATGGCAGTATCACTACACCAGTTGGCCTGATCACGGCGTGCCCGATCATCCATTACCCGTTCTGAGTTTTATCCGCAAATCGTCCAACGCTAATCCGCCCGAGGCTGGACCTATCGTAGTACATTGCAGGTGAAAATCGCATTTTAATCATTTTTAATCCGACATTGTATGCTAAACATTTTTTAACACATTTCTAGCAACCTTTATCGTTCTCTTTATTCGATATACGAAATTATTTCTTTCAGCGCCGGCGTCGGACGTACCGGAACGTACATCGTGATCGACGCCATGCTGAAGCAAGCTAAAGCTAAGAACGAGATCAATGTGTACGGTTTTCTCAAACACATCCGCACTCAGAGAAACTTTCTGGTTCAGACGGAAGAGCAGTACATCTTTATCCACGATGCCCTGCAGGAAGCGATCGAGAGCGGCGAGACTAACATTGACTCCAATAACTTAATAAAGCACATTCAAGACATGCTGTGCCCATCGAATAACAAGACTGACGCATGGAACAATATTGAGGCTCAATATAAGGTAACTGATTTACCCTTGGATTTGCCGATGTTCGAAAGTTAAATTATCTACTTTAATTAATTGCCATTTCTCTTTAGCTGGTGACGTCGTGGAAACCTAAGGATTTCAATCTCGTGTCCGCCACCAAAGCGTGCAACGTTCACAAGAATCGTAACATGGACATTATCCCTATCGAGAACGCGCGCGTTCACCTAACGCCGAAACCAGGCGTCGACGGAAGCGACTACATAAACGCGACATGGGTTTCAGGTAGATACCAAACGTGCCTTTCCTCATATCGAGGCGCAATCTAAATTTCTCGCTGCGGACAATGATAAAACGCGATATTTCTAGGCTTTCAACGCAACCGCGAGTTTATCATAACGCAGCATCCAATGGAGAACACCATAATGGAATTCTGGCAAATGATGTGGGACCACAATGCGCAGACTATCGTCATGTTGACTCAGTGCGACGAGGTATGTCTCGAAAATAAAATAATTGTGTGAAGGAATAAAAGAAACGAGATGTTCTAATAAAGAATGCTGCCCAACAGGAATATCCGGAGTTTTGGCCCATCGAAGGAAAAGATCTCGAATCCGAGACATTTCGAGTGCGATTCTGCGGGACAAAGGAAACCGTGAACGGGACAATCTTGCTGGAAGTCGCGGTTCGGTCGTTGCAGGATGATTATGAGCTCAGCGCCAGGATTGTTCAAGCGCCGTCGAATCAGAGCGGCTTATGGCCGCACAACAACAACCCGAAGACCTTCGTCAACATCATTCAGGATTTTCATCGGGATTATCAGAACGGTCCTATCGTCGTGATGGACAGGTGTGCAGAAAATTTTATTTCTACTAATTTGCGGCGATTCTGAAATTAATCATTTAAGCGAATATCTTACATTGGTCTTCATTTTAGGTATGGTGGAGTCGAGGCTGCACTCTTCGTCCTGCTGACTACGTTAAACAAACAATTGGAATTTGAACAAAGCGCCGACATTTACATGTTCGCGAAGCTGCTTTACATGAAGCGACCTGGCGTTTTTCACTCAAAGGTGAGCTTTCCGTCAAACTAGAATTTCTCTTTACGCAATTTTAGCCGCGTTTGCGAAACAAAGGGAAAATTTACTCTCGCAAATTATATATTGCTTGTTATTCGCAGGAGGATTACGTTTTGCTGTACCAGTGTCTGGAGTCCATGCTGACGATGAAAAGCCGCGCGGAGCCCGATCTTTATGCCATGGCGAACGGACACGTCGCTACGCTGAGCGATCCGAATGAGATCAGGTCGGCCTCGTCGATTCAACACATGCCGATAGATTATCCATCCAAGTCATCCGTCATTCGCGAATACGCGACCGTAGAAGTCAGTTCCGAATACCTGTCCGACTATAGTATTCCCATACGCGTGGATCACCCGATCGAGTCGTCCAGCAGCCGTGGGAGCGAACCCTGCCTCTCCTCCCACGGCGGCAGCAACGATCATGTAGTACCGTCGGAGAAAAGCATGGTGGTGTCGCAGAGAAACATTAGCTATCATAATCATCCGCCATCCGGCGTCTCCGTAATGGTCGATGCTAACGGTTATATCACAAATGGCAGCATGCGCGTACCCTCCGACAGTACGGAGCCCAGCTGTAAGATGATGCCGCAATGATGCCGGCCTATCTTCGGTTGCAGCGCACCCTCGCGAAGGTCGGCCCCGCTGTAATCGAGACTCCTAAACGCCAGAAGTTTATTCATGATCTGGTAAGTGTACCCGCCGAATCCTCAATGAGATGCGGTAGAGACACGAGATATAAGAGAAAAATCTATCTTTCCTTTGCGTACAGACTGATCCCCGCATCGCGGAGAAGGTGATAACTCGCATCCGTTGCAGAGCCGGAGGATCGTCGAGCGGATTTCTTAGTGTACATAGAGCTAAACGTGAATGTTAAAAGAAAGAAAAAAACCCAGAAACGAACCCAAGAGAGACGCGAGGGGAAGGAATTTCGGTGAGGAAACCCCCGGTTTCCGGCGCGCGAGCGGACAGTGCCAAACGAAAGAGACAAAATTGCCGCCGATGCACGCCGGATAGGCGATGTTTTATCTTGTCCGTCGCGTAAGTTTACGTTGTTCAGTCTTATTTCATGTATATATACATTGCGTATAATTATTGATATATACCTACGACACACACGTGCGCGCGCGCCCGCGCACATACATATATACATAATATATATGTATATATATATATATATATATAGGTGCACATGCATACACGCTACATATAAAATATTATGTATATGTGTAGAAAATTTCTGTGTGTGGCTGTGTGCATGCATGTGTGAGCGTGCGTGCGTCGCGTGCGCATATAAAAAAAAAAAAATATATATATATATATATATATATATATATATATACATATATGCACGTCGAAAAATCCGACAGCTCCGAGTTGCCAAAGAATCATTACGATAGCCTAATTGTTAGAATATTTCCGCGGATGGGTGTGTACATATATAATATATCATATATACGTATACACGTGTATCCAATTATATTCTACGTGTCTCTTTAGTTTATTGTATACATATACGTGAGAGTGCATCGTCGGGCGAACATGCTTCGCATATCACGATTGTCGCGCGTGATAACGAAATTCATTTACAAGCGTCTGCCCTCTCTCGTTTTTCATCCACTTCGATTTGCGGCCCGGCCGAGATGAAGACGGCTTATCGTGCCCGCTACTGCCATTTAGCGACGATACACCGTTGATCGTCGATCGTTAAAATTAAGTTCGGACGAGTGATTCCGCGCGTAGGCCGCTCGACGCGCGACTCTAATCAAAATTACTTGTTTAGCAAACGATAACGAGACCGCGTGTATTCGCTTCACGTTCGCGGGACGTCCGTAAACGAATCGAACGCACAACTTCGTAGAAGACTATACGGCTTTTGATAACGTCTAACGCGCAAAACGTTACTCGTAGGGTGCGATCTCTCTACGAAGAATAGCGGAGGATTTTTTTTTATAGATTTACAGGACGTTTACATAAATGACGCAGAGGGCCGAGAATCCTCTGGCGAAATTATTACATTAGAAGACATCAGAAAATAAAATAAAAAACGCCCAACTCGCGTTGTGATTTACGCTTTCTCTTTGATTAAAAATACAAAGTAATGTAACTCTTTTACGGTGATGACAATCGCGATATTTTAATTTACTGTTGTTTGTGTATCGTGAAACAAGACGAAAGCAAAGCGCGGCGCTCTAAATCTTCAATTTATTAAATTATATGAGCTGCATATGCGTATCTGTAAGGTAGGATTATATTTTTTCTCGATTGTTAGTTTACGACAAAGTGGAAGTTTATGACATTGAGGCTCACGACGAAGAAAAACCGGAACTCCACAGTTTAGTGTGTAAAAGTAATCGCTTTCGTTGCATGTAAAGATACTCATCGCGCAATCGTACTGATTTACAAATGTGTCTTATCGATTACTCATCACCGTGCGTCAAAATGCGCAGTCAGATACTTTGCGAAGTGTACGTTCCGTCGCTTGGCCTAACTCATACAGTACAAATTAGTCTCTACTTTCTTGAAAGACTACTCATTTAAGTTAACAATGAGCAATTACGTGCAGGAGATTCAAAACCGGTTCGCTTCAACTTGCCGAAACTGCAATTACAATTAAGTAATAACACCATTTTAATAATAAATAATCGCGACAAGCATCAGTCAATACTGTCGAACGACGTTCTTCCGTGATAATTGATGACGCTGTCAGTCAGTTCGAATTTTCGAATTGAAATTCGGATTTTACGTCACGGAGAAAGAAGGAAGATAAGACGGAGAAGAAAAAAAAAACAGTTCCTCGCGAATCGCGGCAGAGAATATTTGCCAGGTTCATCTCGTCATACGCGAGTGCGTCTATAATCGCGAAAACCAAATGTAATCGTCCGCCTTGATCGCCACCCTTCGGACGAAGTAGAACCATTGGACGAAAGGGAGAGAGCAGAGGCAACGAGTACAATGTGCCGCGAAATCGAGAAAAGACAGAGAGCTCTATACGTTCTGTTTGGTCAGCCCGCAGTGATTAGCTGTACGCGATCGTTAGAGAGAAAATCGCTTTATCATCGATGCGGGAAGCTGCGTCATGATTAGGAACGTCCGTACGGGCCACAAGACTGACTGTCATTCGGGAAAATCAGAACGAAAATCGATTCCCGAGTCGTGCGTTCGCTTCGCGACGACCGCGGGGTCGCGAGAGCGTAAAACCAGATATCTTCGGCGGAAGGAAACGGCATCGGATATCGCTGTTTCTTTCATATAAGAATTACTTTTTCAAGAAGCTCGAGCTAGCGCCCGAGTTAAAGAGCTTGCAACGCGAATAACGCAAGCGTTTACCGGAACGAACCGAGCAGACCGATCTTCGGGGTAGGGATTGTCCGCTGTAAGCTCGATAATCGATGTGTGCACATCCGATTAGCCATGATCAAGTCGACCGATCACTCGATTGATCACCAATTCGTACGAACGAAACACCTATCGACTTTATCGTCTAACTAGAGATTACTATGTATGTAAAGAACGTGTCTTTTAGTTAATGCCGTAATAACTTAAGTCACCGAGAGAAAGACAGGAGCGAGAAGCGATATTATTGTACACATACATGTATACATATACGCACACACATGTACACGTACACGGGAAGCTACGCCGAAATGGTAGACGCATACCTGAGTGACGGACAGCTCACACGAACACGAATTCGCGTCGCGCTAAATATTCGAGAAGAAAAAAAAAACTATATATATATATATATATATATATAAATATTTATGATATGAATGGCGATCGGAGAGTAAGATGAATTGTGCGGGCGTGGCGGACGAGGAATCGCTCCATCATTAAATCGGATCCAACGGAGACAATGCCATAGAAAGGGAGAGAAAGGAGAGGAGAGAAATCTGCCGCCGGCGACTTGTACAGAGAGCGATACCTCGTCGCGCACGTGCATAGAGACGCGGATCTATACTGTATTTTACGATATTACACGATTATATGTGTACGTACCTACATGGATAAACGCAAAATAGACGTCTAATGAGGTATGAGTGGCCGTGAGGTAAGAGGGGGACGGCGTGCCGAGGGCGTGCGCGGTCGCCCGCGTATAATTCGATGATAAAATAAGTGGTGTGTATAGATAATGTAGACTCTAGTCAACATAATATTTGTAAGATGACGCACACACACATTGTCTCGTTCGTTTTCACACCGTTAGTTCACATCTAGCTCTCCTGGCTCTTGATTTCATTTCTATCTCTTTCCTTCCTTCGTCGTCCGCTACGCCACGATCGAGACGAGAAAGATGACGATTGAATTGCGTTTTCCTGTCGTTCGTCCGCCGGATGGCTATTAGAACGGCTGTCTGCAGACGGGAGAGAGGGGCAATCATTTTTCTTCTTGTTAATGCCATTTAACGAGCTCCTCCGCGATAGAGAGAGAAAGAGAGAGAGAGAGAGAGAACGGTTCGCCAATATTAATCGCGAATAATTTCGAATGTCGCACTCTAAGGTGGACGTGAAGGAGCGCTCGAGCTCCGGCGCGTTCATCGGATTCCTTTCCACATCCTCGGTACAACAAAGACTGCGATTGTAACTGTAGTATTCGCGCGGACCACACGTGGAGGAAAGGCGAACGGTCTCGTTCCGAGTTGGTTTTATGTGATATATATACGTACGTATGTGCATATGTGTATTTTATTAAGTGAGAGAAACACGGAGGCGAATCGGGGAGGGCGGAATTCGGGATTGCGCGGATCTCGTTGGCGCGCAGTCGTTCGGAGAGTCTGTTACTTATATAAAATATAATGTATATCCATTTATATATATGTATGTATATATATATATATATATATATATATGTGTAAATGGGTATATAGAAATGAATGTGTTTTAACAGGATGTATATGTTGAATGCCTATCGAAAAACTTCAATAGACAACCGTGAAAAATCACACTCAAGCACGTTCGATTGTTTCGTACATAAGTTGCCACGATTTGTAACTTTATAATTATCATTTGTAATGAATCGTCGCGCAGAGAAAAACACGACGGGGAGGGAGGGAGCAGAACTCTCTCCCCTCCAATCCAAACGTATGCACTACGGCCTACGGTATAACTGTAAAAAAAAAAAGAGGAGAAAGCTGTTTATACGTATATTCATGATGTTTAACGTGCATTAACAATCCACCGCTGGTACACCGAGGTCGGCTAATGTACGAAAATTGTAGCGGTAGAAAGTCTTAGAGGAGGGTCCCGAGAGACAACGGGTATCATGAATCCGCGCCATGCCCAATTAATATCCGATGAGTACGACGAGAAAGATATTACGCGAAATCAATACGTAAAAAAAAAACGACAGTCAAGACTGCCAAACAAGTACCTATGAGAACATTCCTTCCTTTCTCTTAATCCCTTTTCCTTAACTCTTTCGCTATGGCACCTAAAGCAGAAGAACATTTTTCACGGCGTATTCTGAACATCTTTGTTTCAACTGTATTTGATTTAGAAGAGAAACTGAGATTCGATGTAATGGACGAAATTCTTTCGGAAATGTAGGAGTTGTCAAATTAGCGATTTAGGAGATACAGCAATCAAGCAGTCGCGAGACAAATCGAGCGTTCGCAACTATTAATCGATGTAATTTCTGTCTGTATAAATAAGCGGGGAGAAATGTAAGTATTATTATATTCTGAAAGTGCGCGGGGATAATGCAGATATCAATTATAATAATTAATCCGCAATGCGTTTGTATATAAATGAAAAGACGACTATATTATCATGTCCTAAAAGTGCACGAAATGAACGCGCGCATCCGTTTTGAATAGGTTTGCAACCGGTGATGTATTACTGTCAAGGAACCAGCGAACTGTAGCAGTAGCGAAAGAGTTAATCTCCGAGCATAGCGACCGCACTGCCTTCGATAGAATTTTTAACAAATTCGATTCTCTGACCGTCGCTCGGGAATAAAAGACATCATTCGCGTCGAGGGAGGATTAGTCGCGTGACGTGTTAAAGGGCGAAGCACGAATGGAAAAATCAAAAAGCTCTGTTTTTCTGTTACTGACAATGTCACGCGAGTCATCCTCGTCGCGACGCGCGGCTCATCTGTTAATTATAAATCATTGAGCGGCAACGACACGCGTCAATGAGTCGCGAAGAACATGAATGCTGGTCTAATGCGGTTTCCATCAAGCTCTATTACTCGACATACAGTACGTATCTCAACGAAAACGTAAGGAAGAAAAAAAAAGAAACAAAAGACAGAGAAATTTTAGAGAGGTTTAAACGGATATAATGATTGCGATATCAGTCATTATGTGCGATAGTATTACTCGTTTTTTTAACTGTACGCTTCATTCGAGAAGAATTGTCCGTGCTTAAGAACATATACGTCTAATAAATAGTTTGCGAGAAATTTTCATCTGGTCACATCGGCCAAGTTTCACTCACCAGCGAACCACCGACAGGCTTTCGTAAGCACCGATCCAGATACAGCCATTTCCTAAAATGTACGATGCAGTGAACCGATAATCGCAATTAATCTGTTATCACAAATAACTGAATTCATTGCGATACATCCATTATTAAATATTCGGTTGTCACTCAATCTCTTAATTATCCGTGTAATTATTTCTTTTCTATTAGATTTTTATATTTAAGTAAATTACCATTGACAGTACGACAATTAAATCGCGTTTTATTAAATTACACGAAAATTAGCAACTGTGGTCGTAACACATATAGAAATATATTTTACATATTTTCATAAAAATTATTTTGACTTTGCGCAGAAGATATGGCAATTTTTCCAATTTATAACTAATTAAATAATATGAAATTTTTTTACGTGAAATGAAATATGTGAAAAGTACTGTTGTGACAAAGCAAGAAAAATGCGTCTCTTTTATTTTTGCATTTTGCATAAAGGTAGAAGTATTCCTTTCACGTAAAAGTGATATTTGTTGCAGTCGATTGATTATAAACCTGTACAGGATTTTTTGTAGTTATAATTAATCAACATTTAAAAAAACATTTACGATAATGAAATGTTAGCAACGATCAACGACGATTATTTGCTACTTACTTGGACTGAAACGAAATATATCGATGCAAGATTTGCAAGTAAGTATTATTCAAGTGCATACAACGAATTGCAACAATTATTAAATGTAGGAATGCATTATCTGTGATGTAGTGGATTCCGGGAGTGGATGAAGATACAGCCATTGCCTCCATTTTTTTTACAAAAATAGGTCTTTATTTGTAAACGAAGTCTTTGACAGAGTAGTCACTCCAAAAGACGAACATCCAGAGATCTAGATTCGTAGAGCGATGTTGGCAATCGCGAGAATCTCTCAATGGTGAGAAATCGTAACTTACTTTGACTTAATAACACTCATGCTTTGGCAATACTTCGCTTATTTAAATCTTTCGCTTTTTTTTGGCTTCTTTTAAATTCCATTTTGGTTTCAATATTTGATTAAACACTTAGACGGTGATAGTGAAATCCTTGGGCGATTTCGAGAGCGAGCTGTTCGAGTGGAGGCCGCTCGGCCGTTTCCTGTGTAACTTGAGCTTCATGTCGATGTCGCACTCGGCCTCACTGGTCTCGTGGACGTCGGTGAAGCCGCTCGGTGGCTTCAATTCCAACGTAGACAGCTCGCTGCCCCAATCGTCGTTCCTCCTCATCATCATTCTGAACGTGCCGGCCGGCTCCTCCAGGAGACAGAGCGACTCGACGGACTTCCTGGTGCTCGGCGGTTCCTTCTCCAGCCTGTCGTAGGAACCAGGACGCACCGGACGACTCGGCGACGCTCCTCGCGAGCACGAATGCACTCCGGACTCCGATAGCTTCAGCACCGGTCGCAGCATACCGGGAATGCGACCGTCGATCGCGACGTCGATCGCGCCGCGGCTCCTGCGAAAATGTAAATTGTTGTTTAGGTGCTCTGAAAGAAAGCTTTTTGGAGAAGCTAAAACTTATTTGAACGAAGCCGCATCGAGTTGTTTACACAAATAAATTAATGTAACTGATAATACAGAGATGATAATGCGGCAATTATATGCTTTATTATCGCAGTAATTTTTAAATTTAAAAAGATGACGTATTTAATTTTCTTTATCTAAGGAAGATTCTTTCACAATGAGCTAATAATAGCATCCAGCGCATGTAATCTGCTGATGATCTTACCGTTGCTTTTCGAGCCTCGGGAAAGTCTTTCTCTCAGAAATTGGTGACGGCTCGGTTGATGTACTTGATTCGTGCGTGTGGTACAGCACATCTGGAAAGGCGCACGCGAGACGTTGACGGGAAGTGCATTAGTTGTTGCGCGCTTGATTTACGTGATGGGCTGCGTTACACGCGGCCCGGACACAGAAAACCGAATACTAACTTACTATGATGAACCGGTCGCTGCACCAGGGCGAGCCGCTGCTCCCGCTGATTCACGGAGTTCGGTCCCGGCGAGCGGGCCATTATCGACGTCGGGCCGGAGTCGTCCAGGTGATTCGACGACTCGGTACGACTGCTGGTGCCGACCTCCGTGTCGCTGTCCGAGCCGAGCGTGTCGTACTCCTCCGACTCGGACTTGAACGATTTCGATTTGCGTCGCGCCCGACCACGTACTTTCGTGTACTGGTCCACGTCGCACTGCAATCGATTCGCTGTATGGAATTTTTTGCGAGAGACATACGGGAGAAATGCTTGACGCACGATTCTCTTGCAATGTTATTTTTTAAATATTCTAGTAAAATATGGAATCACTGGAGCGAGCATTACATTTGATTGCAAAATATTAACAAAGCGGAAGGCAAATTAATCTCATGTAATTGCTTTAATTAAAGAAAGTAATTTTGCCAATACGCCTTATATATATAGAATAGCTTTCATTAATTTATTATTGAATATCTCTGTCCTATTATTGCATTGTTAATACTTTTTAAACAAACTTTGCCTCATATTGCTCTCCGCATAATATTTTGCACTGTAATTAAATTCAAACACGTAGTTATTAAATAATGTCGGCGATTCTAATTTAACATTCTCCACACAGTGCGGAACAATTTATGCTTTTTCCTTTTAAGTATTGATGCAAAGAACGTAATTACTCCCATCGCGTTATAACTTGGTTAATGAGATTACTTTTAGTCGTAGTGACTTTATCCGAGGTAGACGTCTAGGCGTCTCATAAGTTCAGAAATCTTTTATCAGCTCGGACGTCAGAATTTACGGGAGGAGCGGTTTCAGTAGAATCGTAAGATGGATCGTAAGTGGCGCGCCGTAAACCGTTGTGAGAAATAAACGTACTTGAGCACCTTGCAGCATCGTCTCGCTGCGTTCGTAGAAGAACGCCTGTCTCATAGGATTCGCCGAAAGATTTTCCTGCTCGGGCAGATTGAAGGTGGCATACGGATAAATATCTTCCGAATACTCGGGTATTCGTTCCAGGGCGCTCACCTCGCGGCAGGGTGATTGTTGTCCCGGTTTCCTCACAGTCGCGTAGTACTGTTCCCTCTGTTCCATGTTGTGCTTATTGTCCAGGGCCGCCTGCGTTTGCGAGCTCGGATCGTTCGCGCCGCCGGCTCCGTCCGGATCTAGAAACGACGTACTCGTATTAGCGGACACTCGACGCTCACCAATTAACGTGACATGGACTACACGTGACAGTGTATTAAAAAAGAAACTAATATGCAAAATTCGTCGAGTAAAATTCTCGTTGTTAAATAAATCCTCTGACGTGGAAAGAAGTCAAGAATGAATCCCTCAGGTATGTAAGAAAGCATAAAAGTTTAAGAAAAAAAAGTAGAGATACCAGATGCGCGTATGAGAAAAATATAAAATTCCATCGTCGTGTGGATTGAGCACACGTCCTCTCGCAGTTATAAAGTAAAGGCGCTTAGTTGTAAAGTGTTGAAGATGATATCAAGAAGAAAAGAAACAGGTAACTCGAATGAGCACGAGCGTACCAGAATTTCTTGAATGATTTATGCTCCGGGAGATATTCCCGGTTTCAGTAACCGACGTCTATCTGGAGCAACATCCTATGTAATTCGTTTATAAAGTTTTTAATTAAACCAAACGCTCGCGGCGGATATCGCGGACCGCTGTTGTTGACATTGTACCTGATATCGAGGGTAGTTGACGAAAAAATAAAACATCCAGGCTACGCCATCCCCTCCCGCCTGTTACAATTCGCGGCGGAAACCATTTCAATCGTGTACCAAGTGGAATGCGCGAAAATAAACGGCGTCCGACAGATTTTTTTTCACAACGTACATTGGAAAGCGTGTCCCGCAAAGCGCGGGGAGTCCGCGTCGCGTAAATTGATGAGAGCGCGGGTATCCGACAGGCTCGTACACTCACGTGTCTTGAGGCAGAAGCACACCCCGGCGATCGCCAGCATGACAGCGAGAACGGAGATGACGCTGGGCGCCAAAACATGCGCGTCGAGATAGAGCGGAGTGGTCTCGCTCTCCTGCGGATGATCCTCGTGCAAACGGTTGTTTCCGTTCGGTGACAGCGTGCTGAACAGGTACTCAGCCTGGGTGGACCCGGCGTTGTTGTAAGCCGTCACGCGGAGCTCGTAGCTGGTGCCGCTCTCCAGATCCACGATGGGGAATTTCGACTGCGGCGGCACATTATTCGACACTGCAACACAACGTATCACCGAATCAAATCTGAGTAATTATCACCACGCGACAATACCGATAATTGATAGGTGCTTGAAGCGATCACAGGAATTTTTGAAATCATATGTGTGTCAACATTTCCGAATTAATTTAAAATAAAATCAACGCGGTGCTACACGAATGGCAGACTGCGATTGATACATTAACAGGTGCGCGCAACGGGAAATAAATACAATCAGCAGTTTCTTCGCGAAACTTCCTGGATATCGATTCCGAATTCATTCGGCGCGATCAATGGAACACGCTCCTGAGAATTATCGGACCTCACTTCTTCGCTTCGTGACTTCAACTTTCCGTAAGAGTTGTAGGTTCTTACCGAGCAGCCAATCCCCGGGCAGCCTCCTATATTCCACGACGAAGTAGGTCAACGGGCAGCCTCCGTCCTGCCAGGCTGCCAATTCTAGAATAACGAACGTCTGATTCGGCTTGACGAAGTGATGCTTGGGCGGCGGGACCGGCTTGGAGCCGTTGGTCTTGGCCGTCTGTATGTCACTCGCGCTGCCGCTCCCGATCTTGTTGAACGCCGCCAGGGTGAACTGATAGCGCGTGCCGCACTGCAAGCCCTCGAGGAGATGCGTGCCCTCACGTCGGTCCAGCATCACCTCCTCCCATTCGGCGTACTCCCGACGATAAGCCAGGAGAAATCCCTTAATAGGCGCGCCACCGTTGTCGCCCTGTTTCCATTGTAGCTGGATGGCATCGGTCGTCGTGCCGGTCGCCAACAGAGTCGGCGACGTCGGCGGCACTATGCATAAAGTTTACCAATTAGAACTTGGCTCGTGCGCCGCTCGAGAGACGGCGAAACACCGCCCGACACTCGCTCTCCGGGTGCGAGATGCATCTCTCAGGCTCGTTCGCTTGCTCGCGCATGAATAAGAATTCATAGGAGTTATATCCTTGAGCAAGGCACAATCTCTCGTACGGCGAGATTGTTCAGAAGTGCAGCCGGAGCCTTAGAGGAGATACCTTCAATCGTAATTGCATAATACGTTTAATCGTAATTATAATTCTGAAATTTGTTAAGTTACATTACCTCTAAAGCTCGGGCGAAATTCCCCGTTGAAAAGTTGGCGATGTAACGCGCTGCTATTAGAAAGATTGCAGCGTAACTTTGAATCGAATTATCCTCGCGAGGCGCACGCGTTATCTGCTTCCGCGGCGGATTAAAATTTCGTATACACATACAATGTACGCGCTTATCGCGCGAGAGCGCGTAGCTGGCGGTCTTAATGATCGCGCTTACGCGACCTACCCTGTATATGCAGCGTGTATGTAATTTCGTCCGTGCCGAGCGAATTCTTTGCGTGACAGGAATAATTGTCCTCGTGACTCCTCTGCACGTTTCTCAGAGTCAAGGTATTGTCCGGTCCCACGTCGGATCTGGAAAACCCGGCTCTTTGAAACGTACGCTCCTACGCTACGGCTGTTTTGCGCCACGCGTTTCGTTTGCACTTACTTTTGTTGCAGCTTCATGTCGGCACGTCGCCACTCGACGGTCGGTCGAGGATCGCCGACGACGAGGCAAGCCATATTAACATCCACTCGCCACGGCACGACAATGGGCACGCCGTACGATATTATAGCAGCTGGAACTAATTAAAGGACCGCCGTTACGAGTTTCCATTCGTACCATTTACGCTCTGTAATATCTCCCGCAAATGTGGGTATTATCGAAAAGTCGCAAGCACAGCGCTTACGTTCGTTATCGATCCGAGTGTGCTCCAACGTCAAAGAGCATTTTCCTTTATGGAATATGGACCGTTCTGTGAAGCCATATTTCCCCTGTATATTCGATGCGCGTTTCAGCAGTTGTACAGTTTTCGTGCGGAACTCGACGAAAATGAAAAGTTATATCGGTGCGCGTTCGCGAAGCATCCCAGGGCGAATAGAATTTTACGGCAAAAGCGAGGAATTTTTCAATAATCCCGAATCCCTCCAAGAGCATCTTACCGATGGTGCTGGGCTGGAGCTTGATAACCGGCGTGCTGGAGCCCTGACCGACCTTAGTCGAGGCCGTGACCCAGGCCTCGTAAGTCTCGTGCGGCTTCAAGCCGGTCGCCTCGTGGTGTAGGTTCTGCGCCGGCAGGATACTCTTGGTGATCTTCACTTCCTGGCCCTGCTCTAACACGCGGATGTAGACGGTGTATTGGGTGAGCAGCCCGTTCGGCCGTCGCGGCGGCAGCCAGGATATCACGACGGCATTCTCGCCGCTGATCACCGCCTTCACGCGTTCCGGTGCGTCGGGAACTGTAGACAAAGTGTCATTTGATCATCAATGAGACTTCTTTGCAGAGAGAAGTTTCAGATAATATATATCACGTGACATTTGCAATAATTATTATGCATAATAAAAAAATGTATCATATAATAATAATAATAATAGTTTATTAGATAACCAAAAAGGAGAGACATCAACAGAAAAGTTGCTACAAACGCCCTCCAATGATACAAGTGAGATTATACAAAAAGATTATTTACATATACAAAGGTGATAATTTATGTGAACGTATATCGCGATCAGATACAATATACATTATAATCATAATTATAATATATATAATTTAATATATACTATATATTAAAGTTATAATGCAATACAAGGGATAGCATATGTATTATGTATAAGATACGATTGCATTAGATACGAAGTTGCATTTGAATTATGGATCTCACAAATTATGAATTTGCTTCTATTTCACTTGTGCCTTGAACTTCTCGAAGATTCCGAGGAATATTTCTCTCTTAAATATGCTTTTTTAAATAAACGTGTCGAAAATAAGCTGCAGATCGAACGGCGTTAAAGAATAATCTAAACGCTGTTTACCGGTTTCGCCGGTGGTGCAAGACACGGGGCTGCTCGCGACGCCGTCCCCGGCTCTGGTGTAGGCGAGCACCTGTACCGTGTAGTTGGTGTACGGGCTGAGGGTGTGCAGAACTGTGCTGAGGGCATGACTGACTTTCGTCTCCCTGCTGGTCTGCGAGTCCGAGGCGGCCTCGTATAGCAGCTTGTACCCCAGCACGACCCCGTGAACTTTGTCGGAAGGCGGTGGTTTCCAGGTCACCTGGATGTTCTGACCATTCAGTGCGGCGCAAGCTACATTCTGCGGTGGCGCACTTGGAACTATGTCAAATCGGTACCGTAAATCGCTGTAGCGCATTGCTCTCCTTTGACGTGTCGAAAAATGCGGTTTCGAGTTTATGTTATTGGTGCAGCCCAGGCTCGTATCGAGCACGTAGCGACTTGCGTAAATTGACCAAAGTGTTTCGAGAATTACAAGAAGATTGTTCAAAGCTTGTTATTCCAGAAGTATTTCTGTTCTTTTGATAATATGTATATATATATATGTATAAAGATGTTATTCCAATTAATTAACATAATGAATGGTACAATCGAGTCAAGAGTAATTATAAGAATTCATTTTGTCTATCTTTATCTTTTGTCACTTTGGTATGAGAGATTTAAAACAATTTGACCAATTTTGTGAGTGGTTGAATATTTAAAACGTAATATGCATAAAATGAACCAAGTTACAGAAAAGAAAAGATATGAAATTCTAAAAATATAAGAGAATCTGGAAAATTGCATTGATTTGGACGAAAATAGAGGACGGAAAGAGACAAAATTTAGTTCACATGATAAAAAACAAAAAATTCAACGAAGAATAATTATTGTCATTGTTGAATTTTGTAACAATTTACGGTCTGGGTCGCGCAAAAGCTCGTTCTATAACCCAATATCGTTACGCAAATGATTGCCGTTGTTCAACGTTATGCATTATATATCCCATTGAACGTTTATATACCAATATAGTATACATGACAAACTTTAAATTATGATATTAATTTGTAATATGAAACTTGATCTCATCATTTGCAATTCTCAATTACATTTAGCTCGTAATCAAAATGCAAAGGGACTACCTCAAAGCGGCACGCCGTAATTGCTTTGTTTAATATGCCAGATATTTTTATCATAACAGAAAATCCCGCGGAGGGACGGGCAAATGAGGAAGGTTATACTTTTCACTCACCGTCCTCGAAGGTGTGCGCCATCACGGGATCGGAACCCGGGCCGTCTCCTTTGCTATTGAACGCCTTTACTACTATACTATACTGGGTATATTTTCGTAGACCGGTTAGTCTGTAATCGTGCGAGCCGTCCCCATTTCCTGTGATTCCCACTCGCGTCGTGTTCATCGATTGATCATCTCCTCTGAAATAAAGCCGCGAAACCACGGTTCGTTGAAGCGGAAAGATAAAGCGCGAGGAAGCACGAAGACAATCGACAGCGGTAAAATCTATGTCAACCTGGGCGAACACGGAAGGGTGTGTCAAGAGGAGAAGCTATTAAATTGGTTTGTAAATAATCGATCGTAGAAAGTTTCATTTCTAAAAAGAGAAAAAGAACAGGAATCGTTCTTATAAGTTTTAAATTGTATAGAGACAAGTCTCTCCCGCTTGTCTCTCCAGATGCTAGCTGAACGACTTGCAGTGACAAAGTTAACAGCGTATAACAAATAGATAGTACGCATTAAAATATATAAACCATCTTTTCTTCTCTTATACATCCTATTGTTCGCAAGTTGGTGCTGTCTAAGAACGGGAAATCCTTGGCACGAAAGTCGCTGTCGCCAAAGTTTACCGGAAATCGTCCTTATCGTTCGCATTTATTACGTTCCGCCGTCCGATTCGAGTATAATGGAGGAAGTAACAATCTCGAAATTCAATGGAATATAACTACGCTCGGACAAAAGGTATTTTAAGAATTCATACTTTCTATGCGACCGGAAGTATGATCCAATTATTCTGGTATGAAATGTCACAGCGCAAACATTATCATGCCTAATTTAAGAAGTTTCACGAACGGTTTTTGCCGCATTAATTTTATCTTTTTCAATGAAAGGTAAATTTGATTTTAGGAAGAACAGTTTTTAAAACTTTCTCTCTCTCTCTCTCTCTCTCTCTCTCTCTGTGTGATTATAACAAGGTCTATTATATAGAATGAAATGTTTGAGATAATTTTTCATTATAAGAAAGGAGCTGTGCTGTATATATAATTAAATATTTTTACCTCGATAACATTATTATATATGATTTTTAAAAAATTTATCTAAAATTGTCTGTCTTGTCGTTTCGCAAAAATAACACAGTACGCCAAGATTAATATAGCTACGTCTTAGTTTTTAAACAACTTTCTCTTCAGGTTTCATCTTTGAAACATTTCCTAGCAAAATCAATATCAAAGATATATTATTTTGGATTTAAAGCTCGGTTTGTACAAATTCGCCGTTACGTGCTATCTTGGCGCAAAACGGAGAGATCATCGCGATCATTGTTCGAGACTTCGGGCTCGAAATGATGGACGCTAAATGCCGCGGCTGTGGTTCAAGAGCGGTAAGCAGATAACGATACCCGAGATTGGTGTAGCCGATGGTGTATCCGAGTAGTTCGCCGTTCCACAGGGATCGATCCGGCGGTTGCCACGTGATCTTGAGCTGCTGCGGGCCCAGGGGCTCCACGGAGACGTGCCTGGGCGGTCCACCGGGCACTTCACCGTCCGTTTGCACCTGTTTCGAAAATTTCGAGACGCCCCCACGGCGCACGTGAAAAAGGACAATCCGTCTGACGTTAACGCAACGTTAATGACTTCGTGATAATGTGAAAGTTTTATTTTTTCTTTTCTTTCGATCATGCTTTGTGTATGTATGTGTCTTTTTTTTCTAGTCTTTGTCTTTCGACAATGTTTGATACTGACATGAAGGATGTCGCTTGGCGCTGATGTTCCAAGATGATTTTCCGCAAGCACTCGAAAGTGGTAGGTAGTCGCGGGTTTTAGGGGCGATACCCGAGCGACCGTGTTGTCTCCGGCTACCAGCTTCTGCGTGTTGTGCTCATGCCACACGTCTTTCCAGCAAAAGGCAACAACGCTTAGAAGGATGCAGTACGATCTCTTAAGCGTGGCGAGTCTCGCGAGGCGAGAGATATCTCCTCCGCGATAAACGAAAATCCGGACGCGGCGCTCCGACGGCGCGATTAACTTGTACATCGCTCTCTCTGGTCGATAAACCTATTTCGTTTCTCCGCGGCGCGCGGTTCGTAGTTAAACAGTTGCCCACAAAGACGGATCGCAGACGTGATGAGTGAACGAATCGATCAAGCGAATGACATTTTAATGGAGGATGAGAGCCGTACAAACTCGTGCAAAGGCGGCTGACAATAAATATCATCGGACGTGCATACAGTCGGATATATATGCCGACACTCGGTTGGAAATTAATTCGGAGCCATTGCTCGCAACGAGAGAAGCGCGCGATCTCGGAGACGCGGATTATCTCTAGTTTTAATCTGTAATTTAGAGACGCAACTTTGGAGGGATCTGATACACGGGCACATTAAAACAATTCATTCGCGATACGTGTGCCGGGACAATACATGTATTTCTCGTCGGAGTAAATTATACGAGCGCGAACACCGGGGGCGTATATTTATCATCGTTTGGCCGGTATCCTTGGAAATCTCGATCCTCGCGAGACTCGATTTTGGTAAGAGCGATAATAATTCTCGACGGTGCTTGCCTCAAGAACATGTTTTATGCGCGTTAACACCACGACGCTTCCATGCCCCTTCGTGCGTTAAGTTCGATAATTTAACACCGGCGGGGAGACTCGAGTCGATTAGGCGTAAATGAGGACATCCAAAGTTAACGAGCGGCCAGGGCAAGGGGCGTTTCAAAGAGAAGTTTGTGGCATGAAAATAGGGCGAGTGAGTGGGGAGGTGGCCCGGTAGTCGGGGGGAGGAATTTGTAAAACAAAGACGCGGAGAAGGAAGATTTCGCAAACGACTTTACAGAAAACTTTGTCTTAGCTTGTCGTAACGAAAACCACCGAGAGAGATGCCCGGAGACGCCGGATATGTGTCCGTTACGGAAAATAAAGTGCCATCTTTGTAGCTCCATAAAAAAAAGCTTTGACAATCGGTACGAATTCGGTAATTTAATAATTTCAATTTGCACGTTTCAAAGGAAGGCTGTTGAAGCGGGGACAGAAAGAAAGAGACGCGAAGAAGAAGATAAAGATGGAAAATTCCCGAGTCTAAATAAACATAAATAATTAAAATATTTCTTCATACGGAAGAAAGATCGAAATATCTCCTGTAAAACGTCAGCAAGTTCGGCTACGGAAACGAAGCGGCGCGTTTAACGGCTGACGATCCTTTTCCGAACGAATTGATCAATGAGAAACGTAAATCGCATTTCCCTGAATACAAACACGCGGAAGAGGAACGTCAAAGAACGGAAACCCGCTCTTGCAGCCGCGCGTATTACATGGTTGTACGAATCGCGAACAAATTCGCGGCGCTATTATATAGAATCAACTCGACGTGAATTTACAAGAGACACAGCGATGTAATTACCATTGCTCTTGACAGCCGCAGCTCATGCGACAGACTGCACCACGTTACGCTGCACGCGTGCATCTTGGAGCGATGTCACAAAACAGCGCATTACGAGGGAAAATATGCAGTTTGTATTTGCCAGAGTTACTCCATAGAACGAAATGTTTTAATAAAATGCTAATTTACTTAATAATAAGTGCTAAGTAAAATGCGCTAATGTTACGGTAATATTAAAAATATTCTTTGTTACGGACAACAAAACATATTTCGCATTAATAATTATATTAATACATCTGATTTTTTTTATTCCTGTATTATGAGCGAGATATTTTTAAATGTATCCTCGTACAAGATGAAACGCAGCTCGTAATACAGCTCGGAATGGAAGTAATACACAATTTATCAATTTATTCATAATCTTTTAAATAAATAATCAAATTTTAAAACATACGGGGCGTTGTATCGATGTTTCAGGAACATCGTACTCTTCCTACAACATTTTACATGAAAAATCATTTTCCGCGTTCACATTTTATTCTCCTCTGAAATAAATATCGTTGCTTCGAATAATTTGGAAATCAGAGAGTTAAATACTTCATCGTAGACATTCACCGGGTAAATACACATTCCGTGATTGAATTATTACTTACTAATGAGATACATATTATGCTAGTTGTGTTAATAGAATTTCGAGCGTTTCGAACGCGTTTGTTAAACATCGGCTGACGGCGAACCGGTAGAACAGGAGAAACGGGAGCGAGTTCAGAGGTGAGGGGGTGGGCGGAGTGAAAACCATGAGATAAATCCAAAAATAAATGTAACGCTTAAAATCCTAAACGAATATGGCGGGAGACGTGGAGCAACGTGGTAGGATAAATGATTAATGATTCCCCCGCGGGCAAAAGCCACCCGGCGTTACTCCCGATTACGAATGAATACTTTCGCCGAAGACATCGTAGTGTTAACTCGAACGTTACGATATGATATTCCGCGCCGAGTGATAGAAATGCCAAGCGCACTATGAAACACACGCGTATACATATAATGACGATGGATCGAGAATGTAATGGGGCGCAATAAACCGTACACCGTACATCGATATTCCTTCCTCTTTTTTTTTCTCTCTCTCTCTTTCCTCTCTTTCTCTTTTCGAGCTATCGTTCGCGCAAGCACAAAAAAATCTGGTGTTATTTTCATCAATATAACGCCGGCTATAACGCGATATTTACATCAGCCGGTGGGGATTAATCGCGTATGCCAACAGTAAATAGAAATTAAACAAACAATTTTTAATCTCTCCCATATTTACGCGCGTCCACACTTTAACTATTGATCGTGGGCTAGATCAGAGTACGCAAATTAAAATTTGAATTTTTATTGCTAAATTTAAAATCTGCAAAGCGCAGGGAGGTCTCCTCTCGGTTTCGGCGCATTCACCGCCACATCATCTGGAGGCGACGCGAGCGTTTCCTTGGGAATTATGCGATTTGCATGAAGTAATTTTATTTTTCACTCGACTCACGTTTATATTCGCCGTTTGTAAATTGGGTAACGTGAATTAAATGAAAGTAGACAACATTACCTGTACGCGAACGTGCGTCGTAACTTCAAAAGAAATGTATATTATACTTGGCGTTCTCCAAAGTAACGTTGTCGTAACTGTCAAGCAGCAAGTTTCGAGAAAATCCATATTAAAATTTTTATACCCATTTGAAACTTGGAAACTTTGAGGTACCGCCATTATTTTATCATAGTCATGAGCTTTTATATTAAAACTATGTCAATTTACGTTGAGTCCCCATTTTCTCATCGTTGTTTATTTAACTAATAAAACAAAAATATTGGCTATCAATTTGGAAAACTGATTTTTAGAAGCGAATTGTATCTGAGCGAACCGTGTCGTTTAATTGTATTTATAATATATGATATGGCAGTCAATGTGCCGAGGAATCGGTGTCGTTGGCCAGCAACGCAGCGATCTATAACGAGATGCTCCCGGCTTTCGATCGATAGCGACCGAGGTTCGCGCGCGCATACACCGAAAAAGGTAAACGAATGGAGGAAGGATAGTTTGTACCTTGCGCCTCCTTGTACTGCACGATGTAATTGGTGATGGGTGAGCTGACGTGGCTCGCGTCCCGATCGCTCGCTGGTGAGGACCAGGCCAGCAGGATCGACCGGCTGCCCTGCTCGGCCACGTGCAGATTACGTGGGAAATCGGGCGGCTCCTGCACAAGCAGGTGGATCGTCGCCTTGTCACGACCGTACGCATTCGCGGCGACGCAGACGTAGTCGCCGCGGTCCATGTGGCTCGCCTGCACGATCCGCAGCTCGGTGGTGACGCGTCCCGACGCATCCGCCGTATTGTCTACTGCGTACCTGAGCCCGAGAGAACCGGCCACACGATTAATCGATACGCGCGGCGAGAGGTTTGAGTTTGAAATTTCTAAGATTTACGTATTAAGCACGAAGCTATCTATATTAAGGTAAATTAATTATGAACGAAGAAAAGATCCGCTGATTGTCTTATATATTCCATCATTGTTTAGTCGTCGTAAAATTTTAATAAAATAATACTGAAACAGCGAGACAGTTTTATTGATTTTTACCCAAGACTGAGATATTCTTTCGTCATAATAATAAATTAATTCTTATTCCGCCATCAAAACAGCAGTGCTACAATAGTAGAATGCATTTTCCAGGAATAGATTTCGTTTTAGTAGTCAATTAACGAGTCCGGAAACGCTTCTACGGACAAATTTGCGCGGTACAATTTTCCCGTTACTAACAAAACAGGTTTTGAAGTAATATCAAATAATTGGTTATAATAGCAAAGTTTGGCTATTTTCACATCACATGTATAGTAGCGGCGATTTACCGCGGCCGTAAATTCTTATCCTTTATATATATGCGGAATGGCTTAAAAATAGAATTTGTACGTTCTGTTATCTAAAATGCGTCAGGTATCTAAAACAATCTAACGATCATAAATCACATTTGTAATATATGAAAAATTAATAATTTATATGTACTCCAAGTATAGAACAAGTGTGTCGTACCAAAAAATAAGCCGCAGCCACTTGTAGTACAGTTTTAATACAGACTATCCTTTTTAATGTACAAACTAGAATTGTGAATAGTTACAACTGTTAAATACGGCTTTCGTGGAGTATTCCTAAAAAAGATTCTTTAAATAGTGTATTTGTTTTTGCTTTGAACGTTCCGCGAATTAATGCACGAAGATAGAGTAGCGTCAAACGGTATGCGCATTTCAAACCTGTGAGCTTTCACGCGAAAGACGCATAATTAATTCCGATACGAACCTAACGTCGTAATTAGGATCGATCTTGCTGTCACGAACACGCCAGCTAAGATCAAGAGGCGCGTCTCCCTCGGCCTCGCAGCGC
Source organism: Tetramorium bicarinatum (assembly GCA_928718305.1). Classification (NCBI taxonomy): domain Eukaryota; kingdom Metazoa; phylum Arthropoda; class Insecta; order Hymenoptera; family Formicidae; genus Tetramorium; species Tetramorium bicarinatum. The sequence goes on from OV788319.1 coordinate 8,945,668, forward strand.
AATATTACGCTCTCCCCTCGTCGCACCGATTCCTGCCTCGTCCTTACTGTCACCTGGGGGCCCGCTGTAGTGAGAATTTTTCATCAGAAACGTTTACACGGCACTCACGGCGCGGCGCGTACAATAAACGTAAAATAAAAGACAAGACAATAAAACCAATTTTCGCTATAACTCGCAGATGTCCCTTTTTGTAATTATAAACGAGCAATTCAATTTTGTTTGCGTCGAAATCGCACGGCCAATCTACGGTACTTTGTTGAATGCGCGTTTATTTCGTAGCCAAGCGAAAAAAAAAGATCAATTATCGACGCATGATGCTATTCCGAACAGGCGCGTGTTTGTACATGCGTGTGTATCCCTCTCACAGAGGGGATTTCATGCAGTGATGCGAAGCAATTATCCAGTGACGAATATTGTAGTAATGCTATTGAATTTCCGACGGACATGCCTGTGTGTGTACGCGAATTCAAATTAACAAATTTATTAAATTCATGACTGTTGCATTACATATCGCCTACGTATTGAATATCATGTAATAACAAATTAAATTCCTGCCGCCCTCTCCATTAAATCTCCAAAGATAATTTCAGGAAGAGCGAGAGATAATTTCCGATAGCGCCCGCGAATCGTGTTTCGCAATATATATGCGAAAAAACGATTTTACGATCAACACTTTTCGCGCGGTAATGTCCACGGCGGTGAGGACCATCCCGGTTTCGATCATTCCGGATGATACAGCACGGACTCTACTCAAATCCTCGATACCATCCCGGGATACATGGGATCCAGACGACGACAGTAACTCTAGGTTACGTGAATATTTTACCATGAACCGTTAGCCGAATGAGCTTGCTGAGGCCGGGCTCGATGCCGTTGCTCGCCTGGCATAGATAGAATCCGGCGTGATCCCGCGATACCCGCGGGATCACCAAGGATCCGTTTCTGGCCACCCCGGCGCTCTCCGTGCCGTATCCCAGTTCTCTGTAGTCACCCGGAGTTTCACCTAAATACAGGAAGGATACATCTTTACGTCTCTCTGCATAACAAACACGTTCGCGGAAAATTATTACCCTACGTTTCACGAGCCCTATCGGGATTCCACTCGAACCGCGTGGAAACTGAGAAGGGTACAAATTAAAACTCACCGTACAAACTCGTTTACATTTTATCGGCGATATTCCGGACTCATCAGAAACTAAAATAAGGGAGAAAAGAATCAGACGTTCCGCAGATGTGCGATGGATAACAAAACCTTATTCTTCGCGTAATCTCGGGTAAACTTTATTTTAAAGCCGTTTTGACTTGGAGGCACACTCTCAGCGCTACCAGGCGATATTTAATTTTAGAACTTTATAAACTGCGAAAAAATATCGTTAAGTTTTGCCGGAGGAAAGATTATTTCTCAGTTCGCAGCATGAAGTATCACCTTGTTTACGGCCCATTACAAAACATCTTGTTGTATACCAACTTAAATATTGAGAAATAACGCGAAGAGAAGCAAAAAAAAAAAAGAAGCACGCGAGAGACAGTTTTATAAATGCATTTTTCTGAATGCATGTCCGAAGTGATTCTAAAACGTAAAGTGTCGAAAGCTAAATACACGAATCCGCGAGGCGCATGCCTGGGAACGCCTTTCTCTGTGTCGACTTCATTCGCTTATTCTACCTTTTCATAAATAAACGAACGGAACGGGCGGAAGATATATCAAAGTATGTACCACCCTCGTAACTTCAAACGGTAAAGATTTACTTCGCGAGAGAGTTCCCATCGGGCAAGGTAAACCCAACATTTTGAAAGCGTCGCTTTTGAGTAATCAGTCTTTTCGCAGGAGTCTTTCGAGAAATTATGCCTTATCGAAACTCGAAGGCAGGTTGCATCGTATTCCCGAGTGCAAATTGCATTTTGCACTCGCGACCTAGTAGTTACAGCATTACCGCGGAGTTTGATAAAACCGCCCTGTTCCTCTGCACGTTTGCTTCGCGCCTAATATGAATCGTGACAGGACGTAAAACGTCTTTCCCCGACAGGCGGTAGCTTCTTTTTTCGCGTTCGATGCCGCTGTCTGCATGGCGCGCATCGCACGACGGCGGATCGATGGTTGCCGACATCCTTCCCGATACATAGAGAATGATGAAAAACATAAATATCCATGCGGTATCTGCTTTTTTTTCCGCGACGTAACTTTGAGATACGTGCCCGGACGATGGGGAAAACTTTTACGGATTAATATTTGAGTAACGAGAAAACGCTTAAAATGTATCAGAATATAACGTAAACGCGCGGTGGAAACGTTTACGTACATGTAATGAGATTATACAACTAACTGAAAGCATTTTACAGACAAATGCGTATTTGTTTGCTTGCTGTGGTTAATTAAAATTAACAAAAATATTCTGAAATTTGATAACAGTCTCGTCACTGCTGCGACGTGGCTGCATCGTGCCACGACACACAAAGAGCTTTTTTGCGACCTGACGTAACCGTTCGGCGAGGAACGATTGGCTTGCGAGAATACAATCAGGCTGAATGGCGAAAGATGCATTTCGCGCCAAAGCGAGGTCGAAAAATGCAGGAAAATAGAGAGAGAGAAGAGGAGAAATAAAAGTCCGTGAAAATACGCCATATCAAATCCACGCTCAGCGAATTGACGAAATTAATTATACAGTTCTATCCGTAGGTAGAACTTATTTCTGACTATGACTAGGTATCTGTCCGTAGAGACGACCGACGATTCAGCGAAATTCGTGATTGATTACTGTTTTCAACGCGTCCTTTTTTCCCGTCAACCCGTTTCCACCGGTCGTAACTTAAATGAAAATTACGTAATGTTCGCGCAAACAAAGTTCTCGCTTAATCGACAGGGGATTATTAGAAAATGTAATAATACCTGTCATACTTTGTACTAAAGTCGATTTGGAATAAATAATCGATGTCAGCCTCGACATTTAAAGTACGAGTTTTTTTCAATACAGTGAGAATTGAGAATGCAACGTAAATATTTTACTCTGTAATCTGTAATTATTTATAAAGAGGCGAAGAATTGCGAAAATTAGTTTCAATTAACAACTGTTTTTTTATAAAAAATCAAGAGAATTAACTTTGTCTGTTAAGAATATCCATTTCACATTTAGAGAGAGATCAGGTGCGAATGAGCGTTCTCATTTCTCGGGCCACATCTGAGACGTAATACATCTCTCGTAACGCTGTCGAGAAAGGAGGGAGGAGAGTTACCTCGGAGATCCGACCTTTAAGGAGTCGTGACTTACCGATAGATTGCTTCCAAGTCACAATCGGAATGGGGAATCCTTCGGCCTGACAGGCGATGGAGACGCCGTGACCTACAACCGCGTTCTGGTCGATAGGTTCCACGGTCCACCTCGGAGGTACTAAAAATACGAACCGATTGGCTTAGAATCTTCCAGTCGTTCGAATTCGTATCCGCCAGAATCTTACGCGCGGCCTCTCCGTTTCCGTCACCGTTCATCTCATTTTTCCCGGGAATGTGCAATGACGTCGTCCAAATTTTAAACGTGACCATTAAATCGGCAATGACCGTTTGCGATACGTTGGTCGCGCGCGCTCGTCCACGCATTGACAAAGATCCTAGCCACTTTTATAATTAAGCAATCATGACTAAAAGCAAGAACAATGTACATTAATGCGTAATCATTGCTACATTACAAATTTATTACAAATTCCTTTCAATTTAATTTGCAGAATATTGAGAGTAATACGCAATTTATCCCATGTTATTCCGTTATTTCCTAAAGATAATATCATGTAAAACCGTCAAATGGTATCGATTTTCATTTCACAGCCCAACCACGATTTTATCTTTTATCAGTTCAGTCTAAAAATATATATCATATGACAGGTTATTTATTTGAACAGTCATTCCCTATATATTCAAATATTGGATCGATACTCTACTGTGCGATATAAACGGTGACGAATACCAACGGCGCAATGACTAAAATTAATGTTTTCCTAATTGTGTTAATAATCGTATAATGCATGCATCTCTTTCTTTCAACTAGATTATATACTTACACGGATTTGCTGAAAGTTTAAGTAATTGTGTTATACTACGGAATCCATTAAGACTACGACTAAATTACTTGAATTGACGATGTTATGTATATATGTTATGTATAAAAATAAACGAGAATGTTTCTTCCGTAATTAACTACTTTTTTTCATTAGGAATTCAAGCAATGTTAAATATGTATCAAGAAAATAATTATTTGGGGGATATTTAGGATTAAATTTAGGATAAATTAGAGCATGCATGCGTTATTGAGAGAGAAAGAGAAAAATTAGTACTAAAACTACAAAAAAGAAGATTCTCTGATTAAATAATCTACATAAATAATAGAATATATGATAAAAGGGGAATTATAATAAGGAAGGAAGGTATTTTAACCGAAAGAAAACCTGTCCGTCTAAAATACACGAGAGTAGTATAAATTGAACTATATAAATATATGTCGAGAAAATATAATACATATAATATAGTACGAGTATATGGAACGTAATATCATGCAAAAATGCAAAGTTAGTCATTATCATAAGGAACGTAACAACGCAAGCACCATTCCAAGTAAACAGAGCCGTAAGACGGATGTAATATAAAATGCTTCCAGACAACGACAAACGCAAACGATACCGTACGGCAATGTACCGTAATGATACGAAAAAATAGTAAGACACGTAGTAAGGAGGAATATCACTTTTACATTCTTCTTACATCGTCATTCCAAGTCGCTCTCGCAGAAAAGGGGGAAGGGGGATTGTAACCAGAAACAGGTTAACTACGCGAATTGCATGCTTATGCACACCCGTGTCATAGACAATTGTTGCATTACATTAGCACAACGTCTCGAATATCAACTCGCTACGATACTCTACCTAGTACATTCGCGAAAACGTCCTTAAAAAATCTGATAATACACCTTGATATAAATACTTCTACTTCTGAAGACTGAAAATATCTCAATTTCGAGGTCTACATCGATCTTGGCGATACTGCTTGCGGAAGATGTACGGAATATAGGGAACGATAATCAAGAGTCAATACATTTTATATTGGGCCTTACCGGCACACCGGATCAACGAACTCTGGAATAGGCCGGGTGTGCTACTGTTGAATTACTTCGCTATCGAAAGATATCACCCTCGTTACAATTCGCAAATAGTACCGTGTTCCTGTTCTGATAACTCTTCTCGTGAAAATCTAATTATCTCCCGCTGACGAGCATGCAAACAAGTCAAGTCGGCGATACATTTGTCATCTGCGCGCGATTCCGTGTCATCTGTCGAAGCATTCCTTGTGCTTCGCGTGACTCACGATTTCCAATGGTAAATGAAAATTCTATCGAGCTATCCTCGAAGATAAACGAAAGAAATCGGGATATGGCGGCACCATGCCAGGTATATTGCTTTCAACAGCGCGACTGCGCTTTGTCGACCTTTCTTTATTTTCTACCGTCCCAATCTCGCTTTGAAAAAAAAGGAAAAAAAAATGTTTCAACGATTAACGAGGACAATTAATGGGTACTTTCGCCGAATTGCTTCCTTTGAACTTGATGCTCCGAACGTGGAGACAAAATATATGAGTAGTACGACCAGATATATAAAGTATGTCCAACCGTGAGTAGTAATGAATATATTTGGTACGATCGCGTCAAATAATACGACCAGACGTGCGTAATACATTGGCGCGTAAGTAGTAATAAACATATTTGGTACGGCAAGTAGTACGATAACATAATTTGTACATCGGTAGCAAAAATAGCGACAAGAGACATACCTGATATGGCCGAGTGTAAGTAGTACGACCAAATATAAATACTCCATATTGGATATTTGTACAACGAAATAGAAGGAATTCAACGAGATATAAGTAATACGCATCCAACATACGTAAATTGCATAGGATATATGTAACGCGGCCAAGTAGAAATAATACGAAAAATATCAGTGCACGTAAGATCATTGTTGAAATGGATATATATGTACATATACGTATGTGCTAAGACATATATATGTGTATGTTGATCGTAAGCCGTCGCGGCAAAGGTATTACTATGAAACTGAAAAGTGCAGTATACTACACTCGGTACTGCGTTATATGATGAACACAAAGCGAACTCGAAAGCACGTAGCGTTCCATTTGGCAAATATTACGAAAGTCTGGTATGTACCTTATAATATGACTGCAGTACTCTCAAAGAATATATAAGCATAATGGACTGAGAAATTCGATTGTAAAAGATTCGTATCGTTGCAGACAAGATGTTTAAAACTTTACATCCGTCGCAATTATTTTTCCTCGAATTCTTATTAAAAATTTGCAACTTTGCAATGTTAAATTGAATCATTAAAGTTAACCATTACCTTTTTTTCACTTTACAGATGTAAATATTCATTTATAACTATTATTTATTCTTTTGATGTTTGTTCTTGAAAAACTGCAGCTTTGCATATTCGTTTTCCAATTTGTTATATGCCCATAACTTTTGTCAAAGTTTAAAGAACAAAGAATTGGATGTCAAAAAAGCCGAAAAACAAATATTCGATTGGCACGTTAAATAGCCCCATAAAAAGAGAGATCGTATTTTGGTTCGAGGAAATTCCTTTGCTGCGCGACATTCGCTGGAAAATCTTTAATGTCTTTCAGATTCGAAAACCTAGCGATCTTGTCGTATTTTATACGCATTAGGAGCGGGCGCCATTACGTACCAAGTAATATGTGGAACCATATACGTACAAAATGTACGAATCTTTTGATATTCTATAGAATTTGGATCGAAATGGATGGAAATGAATAAAATATTACTCACCAGTGAGTGTGAGACCACTAGGAACTAAATCCGGCGAAACCCATTAACCATTAATCCTCAAAACTATTTCAAATATCGATCCGTATGACAATTTTCTGAAATTAATCAATTTCCTGACTTTCTGATTAATTACTACATTTGTTACATTTAAATATAACTGATATTTTTCCCTTTCTCGTGTAAATGACATCTTTCCTAAAATAAGCGAGAGAATAATTTCAACAAAAATATTGCGTCACTCACAATTACCATCAGATTGCATGAAACATGAATTGCTGCTTGAAATGTATCTATTGACTTTAAAAATATATAAATTAATATATACACCTGATCTGTTCCTGTCAATATAATTAGACATTTATCAATTTTTATCATTTCTAAAGGGTTGTTCTTAATACAATAATTTTTTATATTTTTTTTACCTTCGCGCAAAATGACTTGATTCTTATAAATTTCACGATAAAACTTTCGATAAAAGTGAAAGAAATTTTTAAGATTCATCTAACTTACGCTATCGAAGAAGAAACTTTTTTAGAAACGAAGTGCGGGGTTTCAAATTGGCAGAATCAGACACTAACGTATAGGATTACGATCCGGCGAATAGGGACTCATATCGCACGTCCCTTCTCAAGGGATGTCATCAACGGCTTGGAAAAGTCGTCTGAGTAACCCGGAACACAGGAGCGGATTAAATAAATAAAAAAAAAAGAAAACCGAACCTTGCTCGTCGTTTCTTCGAATTCTGCGCTGTGATACTGTATACCTGTCCTGTACATATGCGTATACATACACGTGTATACACCCCTATACATAAGAAAAGTGGGACAATGGTGCGAGAGGGCGGGGAGAGAGAGAGAGAGAGTGTGAGAGAGTGTGAGAGAGAAAGAGAAAGAAAAAGAGAGAGAAGGATAGATCCGTAGATAGATCGAGAGATAGATAAACAGAAAAATGGAGAGAAAGATGGGGAGATAGCGAAACGGGAGGGTTCTTATTTATGGAGGCTTTATATACAGTTTTCTTACGACTACGTCAGTTTTTCTCGGGACACCAACCAGCGACTGAGAGGCTGGTCGAGTGCTCGGCCAGGCCAGCGACGTTGCTGATCTGGCACGTGTAGTTGCCGCTGTGACTAGCGCTGACGCTATTTATCGTCAGGATGCTGGAAAACGGCGGATAGTCGCTTATCTGTATGCCGTTGCTGGTCTCGACGGTAGCGGCGGCGGCGGCGGTCTGGACCGACGACACCGATGTACCACCGTCGCTCGGTCTGACCTGAATCGGTTTCTCGTCCATCAACCACGTGATGTTGAACGGCTGGTCGCCCTGGCTCGTCGTACACATAAGCTGTGTCCGCTGTCCCTCCATCACACCGTCTCCGAAAAAAAATGGCGAGATCCGCGGCGGAACTATAAACGTTACGTTGTGACATGATAATGGAGAGTATGCACCTCTTGCGGGTCTTGCGCTGACGTTTTTTTTTTTTTGTGCCGCGCCTTATCGGCGCATTATCGATCGGCGATCTTGCAATCTTATGGACCGCTATTTTGCGTGCACGCGCACAATTAATTCGCGTTTCGCGAAAAGGGGGAAGGGGACATCGTAATGCATGCAACGTTACTATGAGGGACCATGTATATAATCGTAAATTATCCTCTCTTGTTCGTCGTCGACTAATATTTTACCTGTTTAACGGCTCGCAGCACAATTCGATTAGAGGTCTCGTCGTCGAAGACACGCGGCTCTCTTACGCATTGGTTTATTCCTCCAGCCGCCTCGATAGCGATAAACCGCGGCAAGGATGAGCGGAGGAGAATCCCTGGCGGTAACATCGCGGAAACTCGATAAACTCGCCCACCATTTATTCCGATCTATTCCACCGCGCGTGATTTCCCCTCGCGCGGGAAGGACAGGTGCAGCGCGACGGGCTCCTCTCGCACCGCCGTGCGTGGCAAGGTCCGCGGAAAATTGTGGCACGGCCATAAATATCGGGCAGCGTTACGTACGTACGTAACGCGCCCGCCGAGAGTATAACGCGGGCGGTGTAGCCTGGGAAATGAACATTTACGAGCGAGCATAACTGTTAATGTCGGCCGATGTGTCTTTATGAGGAGACCGGCGAAGTTAGAAATAAGCCCCGGCCCGCACCCTCCATTCACCCTCCATTCAGCCGCGCGGCGCAGAGAATGACGGAGGGGAAACATTAATAAATTGTTTCGCGCAAATGTCGCAGGGAGGGGGGGGGGTGCATGGAACCTTGGCGACCGAGAGGCACCTGCCGCTTCCCCCGTCGAAATATAGATTCCCACACGTGAGTCGCGGATTCCCCGGCCTGGCGAGATGCGCCATAACGACCGCTCATCCGGCATGAGACACCTGCACACGTTTTCTCCTTCGAAGATACACTCTTTCCTTTATCTTGCTTGCGTGTATCGCAGACTTACTTACCGAGCCCTACCGATAGACGAAATTTCAAATGTAGGAAAAGATCTAAGGACGGCGAGAGATCTCTGGGTGTGTGTGTGTGTTTGTGTATTGTGACGTCGCGAAACGATGCAATTTGTTCGTGATTCGATTTCAGACTGCACTTTTCTTTCTTTCACATCGACAGAAACTCACGCATGCAGAAGGATTAGGTGTCTCCTCGCCGAAAAGAAGATTCAGAGATCTCTCGCGTCGGATGCCCCTTGGAAATATCACTACAGTCTCCATAATCCATATCGTAACAATATAATGATGGTGAAAACGACGTTACACAAAGTATAATATATGATATATACCTCGAGCTTAAACACATTATCATAAAAACTCTTTGCTACATTAATAAAATGAATGACTTCGTCATTAAACGCTCAAAACGTGATACCATACAAAACAGTAATAAATAACAGAGTGTATATAAGTCATTCCTGACAAAAAAAAAATACAGAACGTATAAAATACGTCTCCTACGGGATATCGCAGTAATGTCGTTAACAGCGATTTCCGTGTGTATACGTGTGGAGTACTAGGAGAAATATATAGGCAAATGTAATATTCAGTCAAAACATTACTCGTGTCTCTTGAATACCAATGCTGGACGATGCATACACCTGTGCGAATAGGAAAACCAGTACTATAACTTTAACGGTCTCGCTGCGACATCGAGATTTCGACTTTCGTCGAATGAAAATCTCGGGCTTCGTGTCCGTTCTTGCGTGCGGGCTCCAGCGCCCTTTCGCAACTTCTCGATATCACAGCCGGCGTTGTGTCTAAGAAATAGATACCATAATAAATACGTATATACAAGCAGCTAAAACCATAGATGCCCAACTGTTCAATAGATTATAGGGAAAAAAACACGTTTTTTCATTTATCAAAATATTTAAAATAGAATAATTTAATAAAATTAATGTATTCTGATGCTTTTACTATTGTTGCTTGATAAAAATTTCTGATAAAAAAATTATGATCTGAAAAAAATTGAAAAAATCGAAACAAATGCAGGTTGGACAAGTACTCCGGGCCGCTCATATAACACTAACACGTGAGGGAAGGAGGGAGCCAAAGACAATGCCAAGATTATACAATACATATAAGACACATAAGTATCGACAGTGGTTGCAGGAAAACTCGATCAAAGCGTGCAGATGGGCGTGCAAAGAGAACTGCGTGCAGGAGACGAGAAAGAATGAAAGAAAGAGAGAACAATTTCAAAATCGAAAGTAATCTGAGAAAAAGCTGGCAACGCGCCGAATCGGTGATTGTGGCTTGTGCGCGCCAAGAGACCTCATTGCTTCCCTTTTTTTTCTCTCTCTCCAAGTCCATTTCGAATCCCCTCTGCGGAGAATCGCCGATCCGGCGCGTTGCTACGTGTGCAATTTGGATTAGCGTGTAGCAGAAACCGGTCACGTCGGATGATCTCAAATCTCGGGGATCGGCGATCGAAGATCATCGGCGGACGAGCCGGAAATGCAGTCGGCGCTCAAACGGTCGGCGAACAACGAGCAACTACCCGTCGCGACGACGATGTAACGAACGAGCGACACGCCTCGCGAGGATTGCGCCGCGAAGGCCGTCAGCGATTTACAGGCGCGGCGTTGCAGGCCGAGTGGCCGCCCTTTTTTTTTTCTTGAGGTAAAGCAAAATTGATTACCGGCACGCATCGCGCGGGGTCGGACACGCTGATTGATCGATCGTCGCGGCGCGGGGCGTCGGGGAGGGCACACAAACGATGGCCGGCGGCACCGGTGTTTCCCTACGTGCCGATCAATCAGTTACTTTCCATCGCCGCCGTACCAGCCAACGAACTGGAAAATTGCCAGTCCGGTCCTATCACGAGCGACGCCTCAGCTCGCGAATCTCAATGGTAATCCGCTCTCTCGTCGCCGACGCGATCTTATTCCGCAAGACGTGGCGCGAATCCATCCGCGTCTCCCCGGCGTCGTCGTTGGCATCCCGATGAGCGCCGACCGGGTGCTCCGTGTTCCGAAATACGATGCCGCTGTATTTGGCGTCGGGAGACGCTGCGGGCGCGATCGTGACACGCGCGAAGAAGAGGAGGAGGAGCGGAAGAAGATAGACCTCCGCCGTGCGATTGTCGTAATACTGATTTCGGAACACGGCTGTAGAATGACACCAACGGTGTGCGTTTACCGTTGACGTGAAGGAGTGCAGAATGAGCGACGGTTGCAGCGCCATTGGTCACGCGACAGGTGTACGTGCCATTGTGCGCGGGTGCGATCGTGCTAATGCTCAGGGCGCTGGTAAAAGCGTCATGTATCCCGATGATAATGCTCTGTCTCTGGGACGAGGAGGACGCTTCGTCATGCCCGGGGCCGGAGGCGGTCATGATGGCAGGGCCCCTTAGCTTGGGGCCCCCGTTAATCATTGGGTCCATCCCAGGACCGGCCGACGACCGACCGCGGCTGGCCGACTGCGCATCCTGCGACGACGGCAACGTCCTGACCGTCTCTATCGGGACGTTATCTTTGAGCCACGTGAATGTCAGTGGTAGGTCGCCGGTCACGACTACGCACTGTACGCTAGTACGGTCCCCTACGTTTAAATCGCGAGCAAAACTGAAAGGCGTGATTTTAGGTGGCACTGAAAGAACAATACAGACAAGGTGGCATTCCATCAAAGCAGTTCAGATCTAGAGAATCACGATATTGATGTCGGGAATATGATTAGAGGGTGGAAGGGGGGAACGAGAGAAAATTCGCTCGGTCTCGTGGAGAGTGAAGGGATAAACGGTCGTAATCGTCGGCCCCGCGCCGCTGCCAGATGCGCCTCGAGCGGAAAGCAATTTTTCAGAGCGACGCGATCCAGCGGCAACGCGGCTGAGGATCGGGGGCGGGAAGGAGGGAGGGGTAATTCCCGCGTCCGATACGGCATACGTCAGAAACCGGGATTCGATGCTGTGATGCAGCCGAGATTAATCGATCTCCTCTTCGCGGCTTCGACTTCGTCTTGACGGCGGAAATCAAGACGGCGGTGGCAAAGCGAGAAAAATACCATCTCGGATTCGAGGTAATTGCAATTCGCGCGTGATTTCGACTTTCAGTCGTTTTACGCGCGACTGCGAATTTCTTAGGCGTCACGTATACCTACATATTTTTCCGTCGCAAATTTTTACCTTTGCAAACGACAAGCGAGTATTTATTTTTCTTCGCAAATAACGCAAATCACACAGACGTATGCGATATCGTGACGCGAGGTTGCTTGGGACATTGCTTCGTTACGTCTATAGATCGACAGCGGGTTGTAGAGAAAGAACGTGTGCAATTTTAATGAAAGGCAATCGCGTCGGTGATTTTCGACAGAATATTCAGCTTGCCGACGCAATCTCTCCGCGGTAAACTCCGTATTTAGAACGAGGCAAACTTCGCGCACACGCGCTGAACAAACGTGTTTAATGGAAAATTTCAGGAGATCGGGATGCAGAAGCTCGAAGGAAACACTCAACCCCGCTGTTTACACGCTCTGTTAACGTTTTATCGTCGGCACGGCTGAGATTCTGCGATCACCATTGGAGTTATCGTTAAATACCTATAATTTAATTCTATACACTGCTTCACGCATCACGGGGTATTACGAATTCGACATGGAACTTCCTGATTGCGGAAAGAGACGCTGTTCCCCTCAGCGCAAGTATGGAGAGGGGAAGACATTACGATCGGAAGACGTTTTGCTGTAATACCCCGTGGCAACATCTGCATCACGTAGTACGTCGCGTCGTCTGTCTAATGTACAATACGTTACGTACATACGTGGCAGCTGGATTTTTATGTACATTTGAGTACACGAGTACGTAAAAATACTGTGGAATAGAACAGAGCAGTTAGGCGAGCGCGTGCAAAGGAGGAATGCTTGAGCGATGCAGTGAGGTGCTGTGCTCTGTGCATAGGTCATTTCCGGGCACGTCTTCAGCACGCGCGGCGTACGCCCGCACGCGTATCGCGTGGATAACGTCGCCGGAAATCGCGCGTTCGCTTTGACTTTGCACGCTTGCGGCGAAGAAGGATGATGACGCTTGTTCCCCCGACCTCTCACGCGAGACATCGCGTCTAATTTTATTTCAAACACGTGTCCCGTGCACGATAATTTCGTTTCAATGCTTCAACCTGCAGGGTCGACACCGGGGTGTTCGCAACGAAACGTTTAATATTCTATAAGATTATATATTAAATATTGAGCGAAAACAAACGGCTAATGGAAAAGAGTTTAGCTCCAGCGCGATTTCCGGGACGTTATGTATATATCACATATGTGTAAACGTGCGCAATGCGCGCGCTTTTTGTATCACACAGTAAATAAAAAAAAATATATATATATATATACATATAAAATTGTTCTTCTCAAGAGAGAGATTCCACTCGATTTCGAGGAAGCCGCCGTATCCAGGGCGAGGCGGAGCTGAAAACTGCACAGTGCCTCGCATTTCGACAGAAACCTAAACAGTATGTATATCCTCCCGTTTTCTCTTTTTTTTATTTTCCAGGTTATACGACATAATTGTCGGGCGGTACAAAAATAAATGGTCAATCCAAATCGAAATAGATTAACTGTGTTACACTCCGCAATCCACCAACGTGAAATAAAAACCATTTTTTGGCGAAATATATTCCTTCGGTAATGCAAAACTCCCTTTTCATCCTAATTTTCAGTGCAGCTCGCATTCGGTTTCGCGAGATGCAAACACGCGCGTACGCGCGATCGATAAATCGATAGGATCTTCGTGCGAAAAGCACCATGTATTCCGAGGGGCGATGCGCAATGCGATAAACCGAAGACTCGGGTCGATGTTGTCCCGCACTAATTAATCCTGCCCAACGTCAAACAACGCATAGAGTTTGCTTGATGAACCTAATAGAAACATTATGTAAAGATAAATTCGGCAACGCGCGTCAAACGTTGCATGCCGCGCATGTTATGTATAAACGGGCTGCAATTAATACAGTCGGATAGGGCGATGGGCAATGGATAGTTAATACGTTCGACAAAGGCAGAATGCATATTAACGTGTGCCTGTGATATCCATAATTGCGCTCCGATATATCGCGGGAGCAAATTGCAAATACGACAGATTATGCGATCGAAACTTTCTTCTAAATTTTCGTTTCGCCGAAACTTACTCGGGCTCTTTCTGCCATTGATCTTAATTAAAAATAAACTATCTCATCTTGACAAATATCAACATTACACATTTTACATATAACGTTATCAGGTATTGGAATTATCGTATAAAATTGCATATAAATTGCATCAATTAAATATAGGAATATATCAGATTAAAAGTACTATCGTAAGAAATTATTATCTCATGAGAGTGCGAAATAGATTTTTTTTCCCGCTTTGGAAGGCAAAGAGACTATATCGTTTCATTTCGCAAGCGCGCGCGCGCGCGCGCTTAAAGCGATCTCTTCATTTTCGAATGCTAATTTTGCGAACACTTTAAATTCCGGTGCTCAATATCGCGGGAAAATTATACTGGAAACTGTTGGCTACGTTTGCTTACCTAGAACACGTACTTCGACCGAGCGATGCGACGTGAAATTATGTTTGTTTCTGGCAGTGCATGTATACGTGCCTTCGTCGGCACTGCGTTGCACGGTATCGATGAACAGCGTACCGTTGGCAACTCTTTGTCTCATGTTGGTAGGCAGTTTTACGTCCCCTGATAACAGCGTTTCGGCGTCGATTAAAGGGACGCTCGAGGATATTTGGAATACTCGATGATAATGATACTTGGTTCCGCCGAGGTGAAAATATTTCGCATTTTCGGCGCCCGATTCTTAGTCGCATAAATTAATTTGCGGGCGTAAAATACAAAGATAAACTTCGATCAACTTTAGCGAATAAATTGGTTACGAGTGGGATTATCAATCAACGCGAAAGATTTTTAACGTGCCTTTCGCCCGGAATGGAAATATTGAATAAACGTACGCGAAACTCTCCGTTATTCGGTCGGGGATTAACAGAAATGACGCACGGTGCTTACCTTTCTCCCACACTATCGATTCGATGGGATAACCGGCTACAGGACACTTGATATATAGTTGCTTCCCCGCGACCGCTGAAACGGGCGACATCGGTCTGACGTATGGCAGTCCTGGAGATTAGAAAGCAGTAAAGCTCGTTACGCTGCAGCCACGCGAAACAGCATAAAGTTATAAATTTTCAGCAGGAAATCTACTCCTGCTCTCGCGATTTCAGAGAGACAAAGCTGCGCGGGAAAATGAAAAAAGAAAAAAAAACAACATATAAAACAAATTTTTAATATCGCGCGCAGGAGAAACGACGCCTTTGGATTCGATCAAGTTCCAACTTCGATATTCAACGACGCGGGGCAAAACAAATATTAAAAAATAAACATTTTCCCTCGCGATAAATAAATAACGTATTGACCGTAGCGAAATGATATGATCGCCATCTCTATCCCGCGGCGTATCTAATTACGGAGAAGAAACTGCGCTGACTTTTGACTTTCGCGCTGACTCACCGTAGATATTGAGCCTCGCCGAGTGCCTCGCCTCGCCGGCGCGGCTGCTGGCGATGCACTCGTACTCGCCGCCGTCTTCGGGCTTCACGGTCGTGATATTAACGTGGGATATTACGTCCCCGTACACGGTCACATATTGGCCAATCAGGAGCCTGTCGTTTTGTGGAAGCGGAAATCCATCTAGCAGCCAGGAAATTTGCGGCGTGGGATTACCCGCGGCGCTGCATTTCAGAGAAACCGATGGACCGGGCTGCATTGTCTGTTCGATAAACCTGTAGACCAGCTGCGGCGCGATCTCTGTTAACAGACGTTACGGACGAGATTACGCATACCCCAAAGTTTCCAAATGCTACCCTTTGTCCTGCTGGCGCTCCCCACCGCCCCGCCGCCTTTCCCCCGTGTCTAACGTGCCGCGCTATAGCCGCGTCCATATATTTTCGCGTTTTATTTCCACCCGCTCCTCTCTTTTTATACGTACGTCCAAATCGATTGTCGAACGTGAAAGCGACCCATCACGAATTTAAGTTCGCGACCTGACGATATCTCTCGTCGACTATCGTGAAAGCCATTTAAAAATAATCCAAATAAAAAACTATGTCAATTGTCGTCGCAATATCCCGTCGATCCCGCGGAGTTATCTACAAATCGTCTAAACAGAGAGACGAAAAAACTCAATGATGGCTGATCGGCCTTATCGATAATGTCGAGAGCGAGAGAGCGATGTCATTGAATGATCAATTCATAAACGGTAATAAAAATTGACTGGCCGTGACGGATTGCGGAGGGTCGGCGTGACGAAATAAATAGACGAGGGCTCGCCGTTTCGGCGGCACGCGCTTCCGTTTCGCCGGTTTCCTAAAACGACGCGATGATAAATTCGTAAACTTCGCGGCGCGCGGATATACACCGGCCGTGAGATAACGTCAACTTTGCCGAAAGTTTTCGTATTCATTCGCGAAGAGAATCCCTTCATCGCCGTCGCCGTTATTGATATCGATATTGATGAATATTTATGATAAGGACAATATTTCAGTGCGCTTCTTTGTCGGGGCGGGGATGCCGACGAAAGGAGAGCCGTGTACAACTTGCGCAAGGACGAGAAACATTCTTCTTTCCCTCTTGTTTGTCCTCTCATTATAATTTCTCCCGCGCGGAGAAACGCGCGAAAAAGTCGCGCGGATTTATTCAACGCGGATTAACTCGATAGTTAAAAGTTGAAAACTCGCCGGGGCAAATATCGGGCTCGCAATTTGCCCGTGTATAATTAAAAGACTGCGCGGAGCCGCCATTAGTAAATTAACAATTAGGCCGACTGATTAATCCGTGTCTCTCGCTGTTCCGGCACTTTCGGCGCACGCCGAGAAGAAATCTTACGCTGCCAGGTTCCGTTAGAACCGTAAATGTTTAAGATCGCGGCGCACTTTATCACGCGAATATCATGATACATTATTGCGGCAAAAATCTCTCTCGTTGTATAAACAAAGACTGGATAAAACGTTGACAGCATTAAAACACAAATTTATTCTCTGATATATCTGCAAGAATCACAGTGGCAGGAGGAAATATCAGTCGCGTTTTGCATCATCTCAATAAACGATTAAACAGATTTTTGCATATCAGATATAACTTATCGCGTATCGGATATAATTTTACGAATAATTACGCGTATCTCTGTTTTTTTCACCATGTAATGAAGTTCTTGTTATCTCTCGCTCTCTGTAATCTCCAAAATAATATGATGTCAAAAAGGGATGTTTTTCCGAGATGTATAATTATGAAGATTAATATGATTTACTTGCGCTCTAATTAATATTACTTGGTGTCGGGCTGGTGCTTGTTTTCTCTAAATTTCCAGGAAACATCACCGTCGAAAAACGGTCGGTCGCGCAACGAAACTTTCGCTGGGATGCAACAAAGTCGTCTACCAGATTGAAGTCCATGCGAAACGTCAATGAGCATTTTGGAGAACACGACACGATAAGGCGCGATTTGCATGAGCGATATATTTTCTCCGAGGTCGCGCGATCCCCAAGTGCGGCAGAGTAAATCTCGTGCGGCGTAACGGGAAATGCCATTAAAATCGTAACAGACAAGCTATCACGTTCGCATAATTCTACCGACGGGCAGGTACCGCCCGGTAAAATTCGCAAATTCGCCGAGATGTTCGCCGCGGACCGGCTTTCATCCCCGACGTATCTATGACGCATAATAAATAGACGTAGTCGGTCGCGTCGCTTCGCGAAATCGCGCGCGGCTAGCATGCAAAGCATCGACAAAACCGCAGGAATCTCGTTAGCGTATGCAAATCCGGGGGGGTAGTAGTGGTGGTAGTAGTAGGTACTAACTATCCTATCGTGCTGCGGGCGATCCCAACCTAATGCACACTCTATACCTCTACAGCTTAGAAATCATGGAGACGGGAAGAATCCTAATGACAAGGTAATAGGCACCCGGCTCCGAACTTGGACGACGTAAATTACTAATTTTGTATCCGCCGTTGTAATCGGGACGACGGGCTTCATTACTGCGGGTATGCATAGCGATTACACGACATTTTATTGATGTAATGCAGAAGTTAGTGCAAAATTATTCCTCGCGACGTACGTAATTGTGATGACGATTAAATATTTTACCGTCATATTAGAAATACGAGAGAAATTCTTACGGATATCACACCGCGTAATTTTTGGCGTTGGAACAATCATTTCGAACTTCTAAATTGATAAGTTTCTGGATATATATATATCGCTAAATTACATTTCGTTCAATTTAAATTTCTAGCCAATTATTGATATTGACTTGGCGTCTGAAAACCTAGAGCTAAGAGAATCCTATTTTATCGTACACTTTTTTGTCCGAGGAGAGAGAGATTCAGTGGTAAAATTACTCCGGGACTAAGAGAAAACCGGGATAAGAGGGAAGGAGGAAAGTAGTAATTTAGCTCGCACGTGATATCTGAACTCGGATTACGGCAGAGGAAGAAACAAACTGTACACGGCGTCCGGATCGGTACGCTTGTTTCCGACGAGAGAACGGCAGCCGAGCGCAGGCTATAAGCGATTTTGAAAGAAAATTTAAACTTTCAAAGGTCATAAAAGTTACCAAATGCCGACCGTATAAAGGTTAATGGCCGCGAAAGCCCGTACGAACTTCCAGAAATGTACAAATCGCTCGTAAGAACGGCACGAAACTCAGCACGCTTTCTCTTGCCAGCAGCGATATTCTCCCCAAGATGAAAGTGGCATAAAATAAAAACCCAAAGCTGAGAGGACTAGTCGCAGTTATATCTCGGAATCTAATTGAAAATAATACCGTTTTTGCAATTATACAAAATACAAAATACGCATTGCTAATTAACAATAATTCTCTGTACGCTATGTATAATTATTAACGTAATGCAATTTCATACAGCAGTAATTAACGTAATCTAGTTATATTAATAAGCATGAATTTAGATGCGTCAAAGTTGAGCTTTGGTTTTTCCATGAAAAATTCCAGAGGGAATCCCCGAGGGAGGGTTTTTTTTCACGTGAAACACCGCGCTCTAAGTTACTGGATGTGTTCCGCGTGTCATATGTTACCCGTGTGATCCGTCCGATGCTTGGTCGCGATGTTATCGGTGAAACCTATCGTAAATCGCTTTTATTATATTCCGGGGGCAAATTCGCGAGTCGTGCGGTTGTCCGTCGGACATTGATGCGCGACGGTGGAGGTCTCATATCGGGGGTTTGCGAACGGGAGAGCAAACGAGGCCATTTTCGTACAAAAATGGCACGTATCCCGCGGCGAAACGACCGGCCGATGGAAAATACGTTACGAAGGGAACGCTGCGCAAACAGGCAGCCCTCCTCCACACATGTACCGAGTTCCGCAGCCGTTAACCAACATTTTCAAACCGCGAGCAAACCAAGTTTCTGATCAAGTTCACCAAACACGCGATCGCTCGTCCGCGAGCTCTCGTTTTTCCCTCGTAATAAATGCGCGAGCGAGAATTGTTAAATGTGTTTCGATCCGCCGTTAAACAGCAATCTCGATCGCGCGATGGTGACGGCGCGACGACGGTTGTAATTCAATTCGCTAAATATAGATTCTATTAAATATAGATATTAGCAACTTCTGTAATTCCAAAATGGAGTAAGAATCAATGCGCTGACTTGATTAGATAATAGAAAACAATTGTTAAAGTTAGATAGTACGATTTGGCATACGCCCCCTGCCGCCGCTGCTGCAAACGAGACCAAACCAGAGTTAATCGAAACCGAGACCGCGATTATCGTTCCACAGATGGGAGCACGCTCCGTAAAGCACAATCGGAAGAGCGATGAGGGCACTTCCCCGCAAAAATGGCACGTAGCCTGCAGGGAAGTCGTGCTGCCACCTGATGGAGAATGCGTTACGATAAAATGGCACGCGAGCCGTGGAATGGATCGTATGAGTTTCCACCGATATTAACCAACAACGAAAAACATTCATCGGTCGTTGGATAAACAAGGGGTTTCTTTTATCCGAATCAAATAATTCCGCTATAAAATACAAATGCCTGCTACGATTAAACAGTAACTATGTGTAAAATATGTTATCGCAAATAATTTAAGGGATGAATGGTTAAAAATCGTTGAAAGTGTCTCGACCGTTCTAACGGCGAGTCTACATTATTTAAAATTCGGATTAATTTATGATCTAAATTTCGGAGTGCAATTCAGTTGTAAAATTAACGGACACGTTAAATTTTTTTACATTTAGCTCGATATTGAGAGACACGTTCTCTCACGACGATTTGAAGATTTTCGAGTTTTCGGGGGCACGACGACTATGAGGATGCCTTTCCGAACATTAAATCGTCGCGACATATACTATTGTACATCCGGAACGCGAAGCCAGAATGCCTTACCCCCTAAGCGCAATTCCGCAATTCCTTGAGCCATTTCGTACTCGTTCCGCACGAAGCACTGGTACATGCCGCGGTCCTCCCTCGCGACCGACGTCACGGAAATACGCTCGCTGGAGACCGTCCTTACCCGGGCGCCCGTTCTCAATGGCTGACCGTCCTTCAGCCAATAGAGTGCCGCTTGCGGAAATCCACTTGCGGTGCACGTCTGCAAAGGAGTTTAGACGGAAGAAACTGATGAGAATCAAGAAAGGGACTCTCGGCCGGCGCGCCCGTGCGCGCGCGCGCGCACGGAAACGATGGAGAATACCGTCTCGTCTTGAATTCGCAAACCGTGAGCTTCTTGAGAAAAATCAGATCTCTATATTCCTGAAAATGTATTCGAATCACACACCCGGTACTATGACCGGCATTAATTTCCGGCACGTACAGATTCATTTCCCGCGTCATCGGCGACGCTTTACGGTATTTACAGACGGCTGCAAACGCCGCGGTAAATATTCATAACAGTAATCGAAGTGTTCGATATTTGTAAGCGATCTTTGCGTTCTCAAGCTTGGAATGCATAAAGACTTTAGATATTCTGTAATTTACCATCCGTTATTGATCAATTTATAATACAAGAAATACTTGAGGGGATCAGAGTGCAAGCATGTATAACAAGTGAATATATAAAAGTACACGGCAAAAAAGTGGTAAATGAAATTTTATCTTGAAATCTGATGCAAATTGTAAGTCGCTTTTAAAATAAAATTCTCGAGTATTCGACTTTGATGGTATTAATTTATTAGAGTCGTCGGTGTTAGATTCCTCGAAATACCTTTGCCCCATTTCTATGCAATTACGTTTGGGACGACAGACTCTTTATCTTCGAATAAATAGGTGACGATGACGATTGGTTACCAGATAGGCGGATTTCCCCAGATCGACCGTCTGTATCGCTGGTTGTACGTGAACGCTCAGCGGTGCAGACACCGTTAATCTGATCTCCAAAGTTTCGCTGCCTTCGGAATTGCTGGCGGTGCACATGTAAGAGCCGGCGTCGTTCTCCTCGACGCTCTGGATGATCAGGGAGCCGTCACGCACGACGTAATGGCCCGACGTCTCCTCGATCGGCTCCTCCCTCTGATTCCTGTTGTAGTACCATCTGCGCAAGAAAACGGGATTCCCCTCCGTCATACAGTTATATTTCAATTCGATTCGATTCCATTTCCAAGGACCTTCATTACCGTGCGACCGCCCGCAGTGAAAGCGCCGACGATGTAGGCAGACACTCGCAGAAACTCGGCATTTGCATCATTCAGCAACTCACGTGTACGCGTTCTCAACAGAACGCGCATGCAAATTACCATTTCCCGCGCTCGTCAAAGCGACGATGTTATTATTGTAGTTACCTAACCGACGAGATCTCGAAAATGTTGCGTTACGTTCATGAGCGTATGTGCGCCGACTACCTGTCCGAAACTGTATCTCCCCGCCGCACACGCTTACCACAAAATAACTATTGTTTCATCGAGAAAGACCGAATGCATTTCCCCGCTATTGTACGTCCATATATCGCCATATATCGTCTATATTCTCGTATTTCTGCTTCTGTATACACATGTGTACGGCGCGCGCGGCCGAGATATGTGCCCTGGCGCGCTTTCAAAACATTTCACTTTTCAAGAATGTGCATTTTAATGATACTCGTCGCCGCGATTATTCAGACGGAGAGCTTTCTTTCTTTTTTTTTTTTTCATGAATCGCTCGATCTGGATTCAAACGCGCTTGTCTCGCTCGACGGGATAACGCGCGGATTTCCGCCGAGGCGCGTGCTGTAACGCTATTGCATAACTATGCAAGTATAGCGGCAACTCCGCCGTGGATCGATCCCCCCCGAATTTCACGAAACGAGATCACGCATAACTTCGCCGGCTCTCGGTGTTCGTCTTAATTGAAAATTCGGGGTGCCCGGCTGTCTCGATTTAAGCCAGCCTCGGCAAACAGGATAATCCAATCGATTCTTGGTGAGCACACGCGACCTTTGACCTTATCGGTGGTCAGTACGACGCGAAATGCGCACCGACGTCCGCGCAAGAACATGTCAATCCGCACAAAATCGTCTATCTTTTACGATTAACTACGCGGCGTTAAGCGACATTAAAGAGATTTATTGGCGGAAACCTTATTTGCATATTATGTGCATTAATGAGCTTATATGCTCGAGAGATGGATTTTAAATAGGGATACTCGCACTCCGGCGAAAGTATGTAAATCTCGACGAGGATATTTTCCCCTCTATTGTCTTATCAATCGCGTCGATACGACGTCATTGTCGCAACGAAGTCTCTAATGAAAATTTCAAGCCGCCGCCATTTTTGCTGATCCAAATCTGCTCGCGTCAACCATTTAACGAACTTGCATATGTATTCGAATAACCAGATTGACATGAATTTTTAATATAACACGAATACATTTCAAACACATGCGCACTACGCTCTAATTAAATGAGTTAAAAATACGTTGTTTCTTTAATAATGTAAAACTTGCTTTTAAATATTATATAAAAAATAAAATGCGAAATAAAATTCAAAAATTTAATTAGAATGAATATTCTAATTAAATTTGCTATGTTTCATTTAAATAAATTAAAAGATATAAAAGATAAACGCCGCTATTTAAACATGATGACATAAAACATGTCTTCACCTAAATCGATTAACATGCGAAATCTCTTTTCATATTTCAAATAACTTAAGCTAATTAAATTAGATTATACAAATCGAATATCGTTCTCTGAATACCGCCAATATCTAAATCGATCCCAATTCGAGATCTCTTATCGCCCTGTGGGAAGTTTATCGAGACCGAATGGAGCCAGTTCATCTTTCCGCGATTGCTCGTAACGCGCCATTAGCCCCGGCATCGTCCCTCTTGTGCGCGCCGAATAGCTTCTCTCGATTTAGTCTCTTCTTTTCTCTCGCTCTCTCTCTCTCTCTCTCTCTCTCTCTCTCTCCGTCTCTCTCTTTCGCTTTTACACGATGATCGGCCCCACGTGGTTTAGAAATCCGCTAAAGGGTAGTGGCCCGGGTCTTGCTTACTCCGCATCTAGGCGGAAACCTGGAAGGCCAACAACTACGACGACGACGACGACGACGAGGATGAGGATGAGGACGACGATGACGACGATGAGGAGAAGACCGAAGAGGATAGGAGCGGAGATGGCGGCCGCGTCGGCAGCGAGGCAGAAGTGGAGCCACAGGGATGAGGAGTATACCTATAGATAATCGAATTTACGGAGGGAAATTGGCGAGGGTAGGAGATGGGATACGGGTATGCTCGAGTGCGAGGGAACTCGGAGAGATGGAAGCATCCGCGCCGCGACGAACGAACCCTCAAACTGTCTTCCTCTCTCAGTTTTCGTCTTCTCCATCCTCGTCCTCTCCATTCTCTTGTCTTCTCCACCTGTTCAGCTTTCTCTTCTACTTCTCTCTCTCTCTCTCTCTCTCTCTCTCTCTCTCTCTCTCTCTCTCTCTCTCCTCTCTCTTCTGCTTGCTTTCGTTCCCTCTTTCTCCTTCCCTTTCTATATCCCTTATCCCTATCTCCAGCTTCTCTAGCTTTTCTCCATCTCCTCTCCCCTCGGCTCTCTTCCGCCGACTAAATCAACCTGCGGAAGAGCCGACGTAGAAGAGGAGAAGGAGAAGGGAGTCGACGTGGAAGAAGAGGGCGGTCGGAGAAGGACCGGTGAGAGGGTGAGAGGGAACGAGCGGTTGATGAACACAAGCATGGAATACTCAGTGACGTCGACGTATACGTAAATGCGGAATATTTGATGGGCTGTCAGAAGCAGTCTCTGTAATCAGCGGTCGGTTTGTTTGCGCTACCCATACAGCCCTCCCGACGTCTATATATCTTCCGACTATCTTCGTTCATCCCCCCGGCTACTATCGTCGCGCCCGCGTAGATTGGCGGCTCTATATACGCGTTGCACGCGCGCTCGCGTGTGCACGCTCACGCGTGCGCATGCACACGGACGCGAGTCGCGTCGCTCTAGCTGCACGTCGATTCTACAAATTTTACGATCAAAGTTCCGTCGATATGTTCTGCCGGCGACGTTTGAAATTTTCATTTTACATTCGCCGGGGCGGACGAGAAATCGCGCGAGAAACAGAGGAGATTCCGTTCAAAACCAAGGGTGAAGCGACGAAGATGAGGGCGAAATGAGAAGCGAGCACCGGCTGAGATTCTAAGCTGATTCTTAAGCGTCTCTCCCTCGCCCCGGGTTTTCGTCAACCACCCGTCCGTAATTATTGCGACCCGTCTCGCCGCACGACGCGGCGATAACCGTGTGTTTCCGTTCGACGCGAGTTTGATTACCGCGCCGATCCTCGGCACGGTGCTCGCGGCATCAATGATGGGACCAAACTAGTTGCTAATCGCGTAATCCGCTGTAATAACACGCTCCCCCCACCCACGCAACAAGTTTCGCAGAGCCTCTCGTCGCATCTCTCCGCTGGCGTGGTTGCGTCAATGTGAGTCCTGACGAACACGTCCCACGCTATCCGGGGTTTGCCGGGATACTTCCCTCGTTTCCTCGCAGGATAAACGTAATATATCCCGCGAGCGCGCGGGAAAAGGATGGTATCTCGCGAGAGTTAACGTAATATTTAATACTCCGCGCGCGGAGAAGAAGAAAATCCTTCCCCGTTCCCGTAACTGTTTTCTCGTTCACCTCTCGGTGCAACCTTCCCGGCGCCGGTCCGACCCTCCAGGAGTCCGCGCGATGTCGATGAACTCCGTGTGGGGCGTTCCCGCGTTTGCCGCGCACGTGAGAACCTCACATCGCGAAATATTCCGTCCACGGATCTATGTTTAAAATTAGCATTAATATAAGGAAAATAGAGACACGGGCGTGCGCGTCTAGTAGCGAATGAGCATCGTACGCGTGTTCGTCCGTGTTTGCACAAAGATTCCAATTTCCTCATCACCTGGGCTGTCGGGCGCGACGGCGGGCGACGCTCTCGCGAGAGCGTAGCGTGAGACTCGGTTGTTTAAACGCGTTTGATTCCGGTACACGTATTATTTTAGATAATGAGCTTTATCCTTATCTTCCGTCGAACGGAAATATATACGCGAGTTCGATCCTACGTAACAAAGGTAAAGCTTTATATAAATTTTTATCCGATTAACTACACTTTCCTATGTACCTTCTTTATTTTCTTTTCGACAAAAAAAAAAGAAAAAACAATACTTCTTGTAGAGTTTCCTGTTTAACAGAGCCAATGGAGAGAGCGGATTCTTTTCGGCACGTGAACCAACTTTTGCTTGGTGTTTTACAGTTCATATTCTTGCACAACGAAACCGGAAGCGCGATTGAAATCCGGTCTACGTGTCTCGACAGTTTCGTCCTAATATCGGATCGTCAATATTTATCGTGTACGTCGCGGTCGCTCTTCATTATTAACTGCCATTCACACAGCGGGCTGTCGCGTTATGGATTTCGTGACCGCTATCTCGCATTCAGCGATGTGTGTGACGTTCGCGAAGCGCCCTGCTGTTAATCTTCAAGCATCGCCTTTAATTCGCGCGCAGTATATCATACCATACTTTGTATGCAGATTACTTAACAGCAACGCTGGGGCACGGCAGAAAGTAAATGCCTGCTTACCGTTTAATTGCGTATCTGAGCGAGTAGAAACGAGGACCGGGGGAGGGTAAAAAGAAGAGGAAGGCGATGCGCGAGGAGATTGGCGAGAAAAATGCTATTTAAAATCTAATTATGGGCAAAACTGCGAAAATTGATAGTGACCTGGAGATCCGGTACGCGTGCATACGCGAAAGACCCGTTCCACAAGTATGCTTCGTTAATAATATAAATTTAATTTGATGATTGAGAATTAAACATAATTTATTGATCTATACATTAATAAGCGATATAAAGCTACAAATTTAATAATTTATTAATCTACAGTAATTTTAATAAACATGGCTGAATTATATCGGAAAAACCTTACCTGTTTGTCGGGGTCGGATTGGCGTAGGCCACGCAGGGGATCACGACGGTATCCTTCAGACGGGCCGACATGTATACCAGCTTCTCATTTATTATCGGCGGCATGGAGCCCCGAATTTCTGGAAATAGAAACAATGGCGGGACGCGTAGATTCAATTATAGCGTAAAATCGAAGATTAAATCGCGGGACGCTATTGGGTCTCTCCGGCCGGGTTTCGTTCCGGGGATCGATTCCGGGCAAGTTTGCTGTGTGATACGCGGAAAATATGTTCATAAATCGTTACCGTCTGCGGGGAGGGAAGGAAATGCGGGATCTCGGACGCCGAGAAATGGGTGGAATACGGGGGCAGAGGAAGCGAGGAGGGTGAAAAAAAAAGAGCACGACTTCGCGCACGCATCCAGCGTGACGTTTAATGGGAAGTTATGGTTGCAGATAACGCGCCACGTCTTACGACACGGTGCACTATGAAGCGGAACCACGTTAGATAACGACGATATATCTCCGTGCTTTGGCGAGAATTTGAAATTACGTCACGCGCTATCAAAAACGTCGGAAAAATTACGTTCCGCTCGAACAGCAACGTCCAATGAACTCTGCGAGACTTGCTCGAGTTTCGCATTAACGAAATTTCGCGAGCATCTTTTTTTTTCTATTTCGAGAAACTGCATCAGCCGAATGTATTAAAACGTCTGAAAGAAATTCGTACGCGACATGTATACAAATGCGGTTGTGCCATTGTATTCTGAACGAAATCACAAAGGTAACATAATTAAAAAAAAAAAAATGAAACCGTTAATCAAGTTTTTGCATACGGTCAAAAATTCGTCGCTGCCAAAATTGTGTCGCCGCGTGAATCGCTCGCGTTCCTAATTCGCGCCCGGCATACTTTCGGCTGGAGCAATTTCCACGCGCTCGAAATTTCAGATTTTCTTACACGGAACGAAAATTCATAATTAATTAAAACGCATCCGTATCGGCGGTTACGCGCACGCAGCGCGCGTAAAAATGAAGAGACGCCGGTTAATGACACATCAAATGCGACGCGGCGTATCACCGGCCGACGCTACAGTTATTCCATTTGTTCAATTACGAATGCAGGTATTTTTATTTCGCGTGGCTATGTTAAAATCGAACCACTCAATCTACCCCCGGCGCATATCTGCGGTAGAAATGCAGCGTGGTTTATTGATTCGTCCATAGATACTCAAGTGCTCTCCTCTTCGGCACGTGTGTTATTTCGTGATCAAATGATGTGTGGACAGCGTCGCACATACGTGCTGTTACATTTAACGGGGAATTAATGCGCTGGATTACGGCGGCGAATACTCGCCGGGAGCGCGTTCATACATACCTCTTGTACGTCGCGACAAAAACATCTATCGTTTACGTGGAATACATTTGTACGATAAACGTGTACGCTGCCTCGCGCGGGCTTCATTTCACAATATGATTAAAATTAATAGCAAAACGTCAGTGCAAATGATAACAATGCGTGTCAGTGCTAATTAATTAACGTTATACTTAACATTTTGATCAGTGCGAGTCTGTGAAAAATTACCGTTCTTTAATTTACACAAAAACGAACTTATTGATTCGAATGCTTAGAATGTGCAGATCTCGAGAACAAAAAAAAAACTCGAACATACAAGATTGGACAGAAATATAATTTCTATCCTGTTATCAAAAAGTTATCAAGTGTCGGTGACATCTCTTCGTAAGGGCACACGTTTGTAAAAAATTCAAGCATCGAAATTTGTTAATTAATCGAATTAATCGACGTTCGGTTCGCGACACTGCTCGTGTATCTCGCCGAATTGTATATCGGAATCATTTCACGATCGTTACTACGTTTCCCTGAAATTGCGCGATAAACGTAAACTTTATACGCCGGTTCTGAATTTTCGGCGGGCCTCCTGCTGGGATTTACACGCTCGCGGATAATGCGCCAAAAAGTTTCCTCATTACTCCGGGAAAACTACTGTACATCGAGATTTTGGTTAATTTAGAAGGGGAATATACTGACGGTCCGAAGGCGCGCGCGCGTCGAAATATGCAAACGATCAAATTTCTCCCGAACTTCATTATTAAGTTATTAACTACCTAAGTGCGCTTAGCATAAATTTCTATCTTACGGCGGAAGATATCCGGCGCGGCGGGGCCCCGGCCCGTCGGGGGCATACCGGCTTTATTACGAGTGCACGAGCGCGAACGCGTACGTTTCTGGAAAATTGAAACCCGTGAATTTTTTAACGTCCGCCGAGATATTCTTGCCCGGGCACGTCGGATCGGTTTTTCTTGCCTGATTATGCGGCGGCACACAAACGGCTTCCGTCCCTCTGTGCCCGCATCTCGCGCGTTCGTACCCGCTTCCACTCATCTCAAGGATAACATCGAATTATAAAACACCATTGGACTGTCATTATCGATATGATATGCAATTTGAATTGTTTCATTGTTATTATCATGTAATATCATAATTCATGAATAATTACGTCGACGTGACGGGATGATTGTGTGTTATTACGATTGATGTTATTTTGTTTGCGTCGGAAAATTAAAACTTGTGTGAAATGTGTGTCGAAGGGAGGATACCTGGGGTATTGCCGAATTAACAGTTGAGATAACACTTTTCAGGTCACTTCTATTCGCTCCCCTTCGCCGCTCGCTTCGAACAAATATTTATCCCGCCTGTATATTGCTGCTAGGCATTCAGCGAATATCGTTTATTCGGCAAGCGTTCATTCAAATGATACATGAGGTAATTAATCCACGAGCGTATTACGGCGATAATTAATTGATGTTTGTCAGAAATATTTGTGTGATTAGAAATATACCAAAGCGGCGTGCTGATTATGAATTTCAAACATGTCGTACTTGGTTAAATCATATATGTGTCATATTGTCCGAGCTAATTTCCGATCAGCGAACTCTTTCAACAACACGAGTTTATTTAATCGCGGTATGGCGAAGCTTGCCGAAATTTGCAATAATCGTGTTAATTAATTGGCGTTATTATTATTACGCGGGCGCGTCCATCGAGGAGTGATTTTACGAATGCAACATGGAGAATTTCGCTTCCAAGTATAAGAGCAGAAAGTAAGCGGGCGCATAAAATCACGGCGGCTTTGTTCGAACCTACGGAGAAACTTTAAATAAGTCGCGCGTCCCCCGAAATTTGCGATATCACGAGAGATTCTCCTAGTTTTAAAGTTTCTGAACAGACATAGACACATACACACACTCTCTCGTTCTTTCCCTTTTCCTCTTACACGTTTGAAAATCTAGAATATCGCCTAGGAAGACGGCGAGGAGACTTCGCAATGAGGATACCTGGGTAAGAGAGCACGATCAATATCCCATCATAAACGTTATTTCAGTTTTTCCGTATGATATACGGGACATCAAACTCAATCGCGTACATTAAATAAGAACAACAGACGGATAATGTATTTGTAATAATCCCGTAGTATCAACGTTACCAGATCGGTTACATCGCGATGGTATCGCGAATGAAAAGGTAAGATAAACACACAATGGTTTACTTTTCCTTGCGCGTTCGTGCGGATGCGATTAAAGTTCCACTTAATTTCGAACGCGATGTGACATTCTACGAAGAAGAGAAACGTCATTAGTGGGACCGCTTGGGGGGGTAACTTCCTTCGTCTCCCGTCTCGACTCCTTTTTCTCTCTCTCTCTCTCTCTCTCTCTCTCTCTCTCTCTCTCTCTCGTTTATTCAGTTCTGCCATAATTTACACAACGCCATACTACCATCGCTTCTTTAACAGTTATCTAATTAAACATCGACCGCGCTGTCGAAGAAGTCGTTCGGATGAGTCTCACGATGGCCGTTAAACGCACTGTTTTTATCTTCTTTCATCCCCAGCGACCATCTCGCGAGATAAGATCCGAGTTAATGTGCTCGACACGATAGGGGAACAAATTGCAAGAGCGTAAAAACGAGGACGCCGCTTCCTGGAATTAATTATCTACTCTGTTTGATGATGCCTTGAGTCTTGACGATCCCTTTTGATCGGATATTAATTAAACGGCGACTCACGTCTCGGCAAGTATAACGAAAATATATATATTCATGTATAATCGTGCGTTTTCGCGAGCATGCTCCAAAACTTTACTTTTATTAAAAATTTCAATAACGCAGATGTATCGAGTTCTCGATTTGTGGGACAAATTTTCTCTTTTCACCGCTCTTCTTTGGTTGCTTTCATTCCAAATGAAAAAAATGGGAAATATAATTGCCGCAGTATCGATCGAATCGGGTGCAGGTAAAGTAAACATTTAATTAAACTCCGCCATACGTCCGTTATACGTTCAGCTCGAGGCGAAACGGGAATTTACCCATTCGACAAGCGCAACGGATATCCAAGGCTCTGCTCTGTTTACGTTTTTGAAAAATTTAATAATTGTCGAAATAAATTCATCCTTGTGAAATGACGAATTACGGATGACGGATACGACAGCAACGGGATCGATCCCAGCTTCCATCATCCAATTAATTCTGAATCGAGGTAGTTACATAATAAGGATAATAAGATTGTGTCTGTAGTAGTACCTAGGACAATGAGCATTCAGACTTCTTAACGTATTGTGCTTTAATAATAATTTCATCAACTAATTCAGAACCAATTTTTCCTCGAGAAAAGTATCGAGCTACCTATTGTTTTCGAGTAATTAGTGATCAAAAATAAAGTTTCTCACGAAATAAGCTTCGGGGGAGAAACTAATTGAAAATAATAACCGAAAGGGTAACAAACCTCTACATAATTAAAATTTATTAATTTTTCCGGCAAATTTTACTGTAATAAAATTTTAATTTCAAATTTGACGCTCTCGAATTAATTTGATTTTTAATTATAAACATATGTAATTCTGAATATTGATAAATTGCGGTTTAGATTTATATGTGTATACGACAATCTGATGCAATTTTATGATAAACAATATTTTGACATATTTTAATATCTCGGGAAAAACACTGGCTGGGCAAGTTCGTCAAGAAATCCGCCCTTTTACAAAGCAACGCGGTACAAGCGGACGCCTCGGGTGTACAAGGAGAAAAATCTATGACGTACTCACCAGTCAGTTGCAGCCGCCCTACATTGCCGCTGACGACGGTATCCTGAGTTAGCCGGTGATGCGTCCTGCATTTATACATCATCCGCGCGTCGCTTCGCGTAATATTGATTATCATCAACTCACCGGTCGGCAGCATATGATATTTGCCATCTATAACAACACGCGCGTGTTAGAGCAGGTGGGGAGGAGGTTTGAATTACGTTTCTATCATCATGGAAATCTAAATTGATCGGAAGGAAATTATGTGTTTATACGTGCGCGCACGTAGATGACGTCATGCAATATAACTCCTGTTTTCCAGCGATATAATTAATTTACGACAATACTCAATATGCCTGTATGATAAAAGGCAACTGTAATTTTAGAATAATTCGATTGCTCCTATTTCATGTTAAATAGAATAACTCTATATTCCATTCTGAGAGTAATTTACGTTCGTTCGCTCGCTCGGTTGAAAAGCCCCGGCCAATGTAAACACATTCTATGTGCCCTTTTTTTATATGTATTGCCATTTTTATTTTAATTACTTACCGCCCATTGTGGAGGGATAAATATTGAAAGCCGGCTCCTGAAGCCAAGACGTGACCGTGACGTGATCGCGAACAAAACTGGGTACGTTGCAGCGCATGAGCACGTTGTTGCCAGGGAAGCCGCTGGGATTTTGCACTTCCGGCTCGTAACGTTGGTTTACCACTGCAACACGTAACGATAAGTTGCACTCTCTCGCGCTGTGTCCATATACCACGGTTCCGGGGGACTGTAAGAACATAACGCAAATGCTAATGGCGCCGTGGCCGCGCGAGGGTGTTACAATTCGCTTTGATACACGTCCGCTGATAAGAACCAAAACGGCACAGCGCGGGACAGTTTGCCACGTTTTGAACAACGTTCGACGCCCCTTCTAATTAGAGAGCTTTCATAAATGTATGCGCGGACATGCGTAATTTTATTCCCTTGTCTACCTCTGTACACTTAATGATCTGTTTAACGCATGTTTGCGGGTAAACACGCGTTACATTTACTGCGCGGATCCGCATGTTGAATTTACACGATCAGTTAATAAAATGAGTAACAAATAGCCTTCGTTAATTTGCTAGAAATTTAATAATGATTGCGCAGAATAACGAAACACAAGGGATGAACAATGGCGGAATATTCGACGCCGCGATGAAACGTCGGGGGTACTATGCACGTATGTTAAATTATGCAGATTTCACTATGCACTTTCAGTCATTTCTCCGCTAAGTAAATAAAAATATAAAAATAGGACACGCTTTTCATATATCGTGCTGTATATTTACAATTAAATCTTTTACATCGCGCGGATAATTTAATCAAATCCTTATTGGAGAAACTTTGGAGTTTATGAAAGAGTTATTCGTTCACATCTGCGATCAGCTAAAAAAAGCCGGCGGGAGAAAGTAATTTGCGAGAAACATGACGTAACGCGAGTTTCTTTGAGTAAATCACGTCATCCTCCGCATTTAACCACCGTCATTTCTATGCGACCGACTTTGCACGCTAACGAGAGGACCCGCAGGCTTGATAAGAAAAAAAGGCAGCACAATATGGTTAGAGCAGAAAATCCCAAAAGGTGGTGGTCTTATCCAAAATCTCATGTCGCCATCCGCCCCTGACCCGGCAGCCCACGTAAGTTGATGGGCTCGGGCTGAAAGGTTGGTAAGGGCATGTCTAAGAGGGGAAAGGAATAAGGTTGTAAAGAACGTGGAAGGCAGTCAGGCAGCCAGGCAGCAGTCTGAAAGAGAGAGGAAGAGAGAGAGAGAGAGAGAGAGAGAGAAATGGCAAGGTGGAAAAGAGGAAGAGAAAATAACGAAAGAAGGAGAAAGAGGATAG
Organism: Tetramorium bicarinatum; assembly: GCA_928718305.1. Taxonomy (NCBI): domain Eukaryota; kingdom Metazoa; phylum Arthropoda; class Insecta; order Hymenoptera; family Formicidae; genus Tetramorium; species Tetramorium bicarinatum. Next base: position 8,979,322 of record OV788319.1, read on the forward strand.
AAAAGCGGACGATGGCGGTGGCGGTAGCCAGGGAATCGCTGTGGTACGTTGGGGTTCTCTGCCTCCGCAACCCGTTTCGAGAGTCAGCGGAGCGAGGCACTCAGACTTCAGAATGGGGTAAAAACTCAGTGAGTTTGCCCGTACTCCATCCACCTCCTCGTGCTCTATCCCCTCGCCCGGCCCCTGCGCATGCTATCATTCTCTCTCTCTCTATCTCTCTCTCTCTCTCTCCTTCTCCCCCCCTTCTAGTTACGTTTTCCTCGACAGCCACCCTTTTCTAGCTTTCCCGTGCATCGTTCGTTCGGCTCTTTCGGTTACGCGGCAACCAAGCCGAACATAAACTCGGCAGACGTCTCGTGGCAGGTAATATTTACAAAGCATGAAACGAGCAGAGAGATAGCAGAAGGGAACGGCGAGGGAACAGGAAGGAGAGGGAGAGAACGCAGGGAATCAAAGAGCGAAAGACAGAGAGGATGATAGCGCACGCAAGAGCAGCGATGTCGACCGGCTTTCCATCAGAGAGCACGCATCCGTCTCTCTGCGAATCATCCACTAGAAACGAAAACCGCGCTTTTTCGACAAGTTGGATTTTATGCAAAAGTATCGAGGAACCTCTCGTGAGGGGACACGATTGCTCGACGACGAATCCACGAGTCTGACGAGTGGCGATGTTTTAAAATCGAGAGTGCAGATAAAATTATTAGGCAGATGTACGTTTCCGCGTATATACGCGTGCACACGCGCGCTCTTAAAGGATATAAAAAGCGTAATTAAGTCGGAATAAACGAAACGAAAAATTGTACATTATGTATAAATCATGAACTTCTTAAAATAAATATTATAATAACTCTCTCTCTCTCTCTCTCTCTCTCTCTCTCTCTCTCTCTCTCTCTCTCTCAATTGTGTGCGCATAATTCATACAATACCTTCAGATTTTACCTTCAATAAGCAGCGAATAAAAAATTATTATTCAACACCGCGTATAACAATTTTATATAAAATTTAAAAGAATACCACGTCGAGGCACTCCCGAATTATTTTTAAGTGATAAGCTGCTAAGCTGAGAGACACGACACGGAGGTTGAAAACGTGAGTGTCCGTTTCGTAAAAGTGAGCGACGAGCGGTTTCTACCTCGTAGTAGTTTTTATAAAAGAGTCTAGTGCGGTCGTTAAACTTACTCATTTTCTCGGTGTAAGGCGGCACTTGATACATATGTCGTATATACGCGAGGTAATACCGTGTAACGTCTTCTTCGTGCTCGGTACATATCGGTTGGCAGAACCAACGACTGCGATTCGCCGTATTTTTCGAGGTACATAATGCGTTTCTCGAGTCGCGCGTCCATTTCGTTTGTTCCTACGAAATAAATAACAAGTTCCGCAATACCATTCGAGCTGAATACGAAATTCAGTTCGCCACCGAGCTATCCACGGACCCGCGGTCGTGAATACGGACAACAGCAAGCGCGAACACGTCAATGTCCGCAAAACGCTGTTCGTTCGACGACTTGTCGCTGCACCAGCATAGATCGGATTTTTCTATTTGTTCCCCGGCTTATTATCCATACACCAAGTCATGTCATGGAGAGTAGCGCATGTATCTATTCCTGAACGAGCTCGGGCTTGAACTTTCTCGCAAATGATGCCCCGGCGGCAGTTATTTTCTGCCATCTCTTGTCATCTTTTATGTCGTTTGTCTTACATCGTTCGGGACCGTTCAGGATCGATGATGAAATATGTCAAGTAACGACGAGACTAATGGCTTGTTTGTCTCGCAACTCTGCGGAAAAATGCTGAATGATGGAAGTTACTCCCGCGAGAAAGTGTTTTGGTCGAATCCCGCGTACCGGAACAATGAGCGTAATGTATCGTCGTTAGATTCTTTCAGCCGCTGGGAAAAATAAGCGGGGATAAGCCGCGAGGTTTCGCGTGTAAATGGCAGGAAGACTCATAAACTGCTTCTTTAAAAACCAATTCTTTCGGAGGGAGCTTCCTTTACGGCGGCGGAAAGTTTTCTTTCTTACAGAGACAAAGTAATCCCACATGACACACGGGGATATCTTTCCCCTTTCTCTCTCCTATATACTCTTTGACAAAGCATCGCGATTACGCACGGCAGCTGCGGAGGTAGCGGGAAAACGAAAAAGGCGACATTTCCGGCGGCAACCAGCAACGCGCTCGAGCGATCGCGCACGCAATCATATCCATTTTGTTTCCAAGAATGGAGCGTACGCGCCCAAAAGATTTTTCTCGAGGACGACGGAAGGAAGCGCTAGCTAGCTAGCTAGGAGCCGGGCGCTGCGGAGCGGGCGGAAGCGGGCGGGAAGGAAGACGAGGGAAAAGGCAGGATGAAACCGTGAAGGAGATGAGCAAAAAGAAAATGGCTGAGGCGGATACTAGGAGCTGACGCGGCAGAGGCACCAGGCATGAATCTGAAAAGGTATGGGCTGCGTTCACGCGACGATGATTTACGGGCGTATTAGGTCGATAAGATATCTTCCGGTTCGTTGACCCGGCGGAAGCTCTATTTTTAAGGCGCCTCGCGGCCTCCTTTTACTCCATTTACCCGTCCCTACCTCTTTCTCTTTTCTCACCGTCTTCTACTTCGATACTCTTGTAGACGTGAGTTTTGGAGGGTATCGCGTCGTCGAGCAAAAAGAATCCGTAGACGGATCTCCCTTCCGTTAACGCGATTTCAGTGACTAAGTATCCAAAGCCGTCCAACATGAGATTTCTAATATTTTTCCAGCTAATGCCATGTTTTTCTTGCGAACCGAATAAATATTGAAGGTCCTTGGGTATAAATATTTTCTCGTGTAGAGTAAAAGATTTAGAGAATATTAAAAATTCCAGTCGGATCAAATCACTTATCCGTTTAAATAAAAATAGATTTTTCCGGGATTTCGAGATTTCGTTATTTAAATTGTCGAGCGCGCAGCAATTTATTTAACTCGCTAATATTCGAAATCTCCATGTTATGATAAACATACTTTTATTTTTAAATCGTACTAATCGGAAATCAATGGTTATAATTAAATTACTCGGTTGTTACTCCAAACATCACTGCGATGCAAATATTTCCTAACTTCATTGATATTGATCTCAATGAACTTGTCGGAACATGACAAGTTCTCTACTCTTCTTAACATACGGCGTTCGAGTAATTCAGAGTGACGTCTTCCAAGATTTTCTCCATACATTTTCAATACAATGCTAAAAGCTGCGATTTCGACATCTGGTTGTTCCGTTATCCTCCAGATCCCGCGGCGACACGACAGCTCCGTTACTTCGCTCGTCGATTACGAACCAATACAATATGTAAAAGCGCGCGCGAGAAGGAAATCTCTCTTCGGTCGTCGGGGACCGACCAGAAGAGGAGATCGAAATCCGTGGAGCCGTGAGCGTGAGCCTGTCCACGGACAGACACACGCACGCGTCGCTCACGAAGGTGGTGCCCGTCTCCACGAGCTACGTCGCGGTAGGACGATATCGGGGAGCAACGAGAATAATGCAGGGAAGCGGACCGCAGATAACGAGCCCGGCAAGTTTCGCTCCCTCCCCGTGGCATGACATACCTGCTCTGACGGTGACGTCTCTGCTAACGACCGCGCCGACGCTGTTGACGGCGGAGCACTTGTAAATGGCCCAGTGGACGTCCTGTCGGAAGGCCTCGGCCTCGAACGCGGGGAAGTGTATCGTCCCGTTGCCGAGGACGTGTCTGATGCCGAGGATGTTTGTTATGCTGCCGCCGTCCGCCGCGAGCCAGTCGACGGTCGGCAGGGGGTTCCCCCGCACGGTGCAGTCCACCCGGCCGCCGTTCACGTTGGTGAACTCCACTCTGGACGGCGGCTCCGTCACGAAGCTGGGCCCCTGCGTCTCGTAGGAGGCGTCGGTGGTACCTGCTTCGCAGGGGGAGAAACGAAAAGACGTCAGATATGTATTAACGGTGGAACGTAAAGCGGCTTAACTATATTCAATTAAGATTATGGGCCTTCCCGCCCTCCTCCCATCATCCGCGCGTACATATTTCGCGGATATCTGCCTTCCGCCTTTCCTTTTCATTATTCATTTCGCATCGCCGCGGCGCCATACAACTTTAAATACGCTTAAAATTTCCATTACCAGGCGCGCGTCGTGCTTTCGTGAATTCCTGGAAAAATCGTTTCGAAACTCCAAACTCTGAAATTGTCGCGCGAATCTTCGCGCGAGCGGCGCGACTCGGAGCCGGGTGTTTAGCGGGCGGCGTTTACCGCACGCTCGTGCTTCATTTCGCGATTCTAATGCGCCATAAATTCTAGAGTATTACGAATAACAATCAGAAACGCATTAATCACGCGGTAGCGTCAACGAATGGACACTCGGCGGTGAATTTTTCGTTCACCACCGGCCGAATGCGAAGTAATTTTCTGAACCGGGGGAGGGGGGCGAGGGAGAGTCAACAGCGAGAGAGAGAGAGAGAGAGGAGAGGATGGGGTGCGGCAGTGGGACGTGCACTGTATCGTCGACGGACATGAACGAAGATAATACGCCCGGCCATAAATCATACATTTAACGCTGAAATTCGGCCGTAATAGCTTCCATAAATGGAGCGCATTGCACGTCCCTCTCCCTCGTCGCCCTCCTCACCCGCCGAAGCCTGTTAACCATTCATCACTCGAGTTATGTTGATTTAAGTAGGAATGCCGGTTCGCTCCCGATGTATTCCGCATTCCGTCCAGCATTGCTCATCTGGAAGCTTGGCCCCGACCAAGTGCGGACTATCCGTGTTGCAGAACGTGCAACGAATGACGCGCGCGCGCTCGCGGCGTGTTTCCGTGTGTGCTTCCGACGAAATCGCGATCGATGCTCGTCAAAGGATGCGGGCGTTTTCGGAATTTCGTGGCCCGCGCGGGCATTTAGCATTTTCGCGTGCGTAAAGTTTCGACGCGCGGAAACCTCCGGATAAATTACACCAGGTGCGGCTTTACGGCGAAAGAAAGGGGAAAAAATGGACAAAAATTACGTTCGCGCGCCCTCTCCACCTTCTCCCGCAGGTCGCAGTTACGAAATAAATTATCAACGATATTATCGGCCTGTGTACGCCAACTATAAATTTACAAGTCAAAGTGCAGTTAGATAGCTTGGGGCTTGTTTCACTAAAACTACGTGCTTTTATCTGCGTGGCGCAGGCTCGAGTCCAAGGGTACTCTCAGTAGCCGAATATAGCCGAAAGTAGCGACGTCGGAAGTTGTTTTGGCCGAGTCTCCGATGAGCGCTTACGTTGGCAATTCCCTCCCTTACGCCCCAGCCTGGCGAGCTTAAATCTTGATTACTTATCTCCCATAAGCCAAGGCAACGTTTCTAGTAGCCTGGCGGATTCCCCACCCTCGTGGCGTCGTCTCTCGGACGTGCACGTTCGAATCCGGAAAGTTATCGTTTTCTTGAAAAAGAAAATCGCGGACTCTCTCCTATAAAAGCTGTAGTACCCGGCAAAGATTTACTTCCTGCTCTACCTTCTCTCTCCCTCTCTCTTCCCTCGTTTCCCTCCGGTACTCCCTCTCCGTTCCTCTTTCTTCAAAGCCGACGGAGTTTCGAATCTTAACGTTGGGCGCACTCCACCATCGCGCCCGGATAGCCAGTGCACTGCGGACCTGCGATTGGATATATCTTGCGACCTACATTCACCCCGAGCTCCGTAATCATTTCCCCGCGGAGGGACGAGAGAGCAGGGAGGAGAGGCGCCCCGCATAAAAAGTTAACTCTTCATCTTCCCCGAGTTTTCCCGGTTCGCGTTATAATTCCACCACTGTCCGTACCCACCATTTGACGTACGTCGGCCGTCTTGCGATTCGATCGTTACCGGGGATTCCCGGATTGGCGGCATACATCAGAAATACGATCTCGGATCTCCGATCCCGTCTCTTCTTGAATCAGATTGGATTACGAACGTAACAGGAGCGTCATATCAGAAAGATTAATCGCGCCAACTTTCTTTTTTATTTCTACATTGATGGATACGCGCTCTCGTAACTTGGTGATATTTCATCGATTTGACGGTTTCTCTCCGGTATGCATAACTTTACAAAATTGCAAAATCCCGCCTTTCTATCTGATTATAAATCTGACAAAACCAGATTGCAGAAACATATCGAGGATTGAGCTGCGTCGAACGTGCCTCGAATTACGTTGGCTCATCGAAATAGCTAAACAATAGACAGAGAGTGGAGGGACGAGCGAATGCGTAGCTAAGGGTTGCATCTACTCTCTCTGGCACGTACTCGACTACACACCCACTCTAAGGCCACTCGGCGAGACCGAGAGAGGGAGGGAACACGATCGCCCGGTCGGCTGTCGTAAGCGATACGCCGGGCAGACTAGAAGCGTAACATCATGTCAACCCTCGACGTCATCACGAGCGTACCACCGAAGACGCGTACTTGTGCTTGCTTCTTAGCAGACTGCCGCTAAAGAGACGGGACGAGACTGAGGGTGCGGCGACCAGCCGTATAATGTTTTGCGTCAACATCCTTCGAGAATTCGCTCCCCCTGTGTAAGTTGCCTCAAGTGCCCGCTTTTATTCACGTTCTGCTCAGTGCACCCGGTGTAGTCTTTCGTGCAAGGTGTCATTAAAATGTTTGACCGTTTTTTTTTTTTCGAATGTTACGCGCAATGCAATTGGAGTAATTCGGTGATATCATAATTTTATATAATTTTGGTGTTATTAATTTTTTGCTTTAATTTATGTATATATGCTATTTTCACAGTGACTCGGTAGCTTAATATCGAGCCACTCTCGTAAATTTTTTAAAAAGTAAAGTAAAAAATGATTTTTAAAAATAAAAAACTAGCAAATAATTTTCATGTCTTATTAGTTTCCGATTTTGGCACAGATAGTTTTATATATCTACTTATATATTAAGCTGTCTGATTGTGAGCCAAATTATCACAACGTAACCAATGAGACATGAAACTTATTCGCTAATTTTTTTGCCATTTTTTGTTTTTAAAAATAATTTTTTTTTTCGTTTTAAAAAATTACTTAATATTGAGATATCGAGTTTCTTGTAATTTTTTAAAAATTGCGGCAAAAAATAAAGCAATTTTATATTTAGAAGCAAAAATAGCAAAAATTTAGCAAATAATTTTCATATCTTACTCATTACGTTACGATAATTTGGTTCAGATAACTTTTATATTCAGATAACTAATTTACAGGATATTAGCTAAAGTATTATCGATCGCGTACCTCGATATATTCAGACTCATTTATCTGAAATTGTGTCAATAAATAAATGTTTCTGTAAAGAGAATTTACGTTTTTCTTATTTGATTTACCAAAAATAAATCATATTACACTTAATCCTTAATTTTCAATATGTTCAAGCTTATAGTTCAAGCTTATAGTTTAAGCTTATATGTTTCAAGTCTATAGTTTTTCCAGTTTAAATAAAATGTTAATAAATATTTCAAGAATCGGAAACATATTATTACATATTTTAACTATTCGCATAGACTTTGGAAAACTTTTCCGGCGAGTCACGCAAGAAATATCATTTCACTCTTCGTGATTTCGAAAAGTCAGCGCAACTAATAGCGGCACCGGCGAACTTAGTCAGCATCGCTGACTAATTGCCGATGAGAGATGAGAGGATAAAGCCCTTAGTGCTGCCGACGCGCGTACAAAGGGCGGAAGAAACGTCGAACGGAGCAGCTCCCTCGGAATCAACGGCCATTCAGCGGCGTACGATTCTTTCCATGCCGTACGAAGACAGGGACGAGAGAGGGGAAAAAAAAGTTAAGTCCGAGATATCCACGCGTGCGGAGACAGACGAAACGCGCGCGCGGCTGTGCGGTGTTGGATAGCACAAAGTAAGATGGGGGATCAGAGGGAAGAACGAGGGAGAAGAGCGGATAGATGGTGGGTATACCACGGATCGTGGTAGATATAGACGGATGAGATTGAAAAGAGAAGGGGCGCGCGAAAGGAGGGAAAATGAGGAGCCCTGTCTGTGGTTTGTCCGACAATGCAAACCGGCTTTCTCATATCACTGTATTGTTTCCATTGTTCCAGCGGCTCGCGCGGAGGGATTGTTAGTCATTATACGAGAGCGGAGAAGGTCAGAGAAGGTTCGGAAAGAGAGGGAACGGGGCTTATCTCTACCTGTTCTAACGCCAATCGTCATTCGCTCGGATGCTCCGCGCAACTCTCGCGGGCATAACGAGTAATTTCCATTCGGCGACGTATTCCACGAGATTCCGCGTGCATCTCATCTTCGCGGACGCGCGTCGCCAAGCGTCGGCGGACGCGCTGACTGAGAATTTTATCGCACATTTCGATTTAATATGTATATTCGTGCGATAATTTGCGTGATTATTGACGATCGGAAAACAGACCGAGCAAAGAGAATTCACTTATTGATTTACAAATTATTTCGTTAAACAAACGCTTGCGCTGTGCATTGTTAATGCAAAGATAAAACATGATTTTATATTGATGATGAAATTACGTCGATCTCTACATGGCATGCAATTGGCTAATAAATCGCCCGCGTATGCGCGTGATGTGAAATGTTGTTTCTCTAAAGGAATTTCAATCACCAATAGAATTATTGAAATGTAAAACAGATAAAACCCGTAAAACGGATGATACTAAACGGATCGTGTAGTACCTTCCTATATGACGGAGTCGTAGACCTTATCGGCGAATTATGGGCATGAAATTACACGCGAATGCTTTTTCAGTAGCGATCAAAAACCGCGGCGATCGCCAGTTTTCGAGCAATTGAATTGTAAATTCCAAAACAATTATTCCACTACAACAAATTACTTTTTTTCTAAAGGATCACAGCATGCGGCCTTTGTCGATGAAATTATTCCACGTGCGATTAGTAAAATATAAACAAATAAATAAAACATATTATAATATGAGAAAGAAATCGTAGCGACAATAGTGAATCTTGGTTTCGAATCGACTGATGTTATAATTGCAAATTCGATTTTGCATTCTCGAAATATAAATTTAATCCTTGTAACAATCTCTAAATCTAACCTGGGCGACCAGTCTGTGCAGTGGATTATTAATCGAAAGTTCTCTACTTTGCTCCACCATCACCATCGATCCTCTCGAGGCCTTTGAACTTGCGATCTCTGCGCTTTACGATTTTACTCGGCTTCACGCTTTACGCCCTCGACTTGAAAGACCGTAGTGTAAAACGTCAATCAAAATCTTATTAAAATAAAAGTATGAACTAAAGGAATTAAAGAAGTTGAGAGAGTTTGTCTACTTGCTTACTGAGAAATCTGATTCGTGCAAATATACAATTTCGAATTGTTGATGAAATATAGCGAACTTGCCGTATTGTTATGCTCCTATTGCAAATCAAGCGCAGAAAAATTGTGCCGATGATTTCGCGATGTTATATGCGTAATTTACGCACCGCAGCGTTACGCATGATGGCACAGCAGTTCGACAAAATTATCTTCGTTACACAGTAAGGCGCACATTCGGTCGCGTTAATTGCCTGCGTCAGCAGTGCTTGTCCATTTAATTGAACCCGAGTATCTGCGATCGAACGTTAATTATTTCGTATTACGGAATAGCTAATCTGCGATTAGAGAGCCAGCCATTATCTTGTCTCTGCAATCTGATTTCTCGTTGAGCAGCTTATCGGCGATGTTTTCGCGCGATCGCGTATCTATGCGGCGTACCAATGCGACGGTAGAAGATTAATGTGTAAGCCCATTTTCCCCTCCTCTCCTCGATACTTTAGTTAAAATATAAATGCACTTCACCAAATTGATCCGTGAACGGTGGAAGGTGATGCGGTAAACTCGGGACACCCCCGGTATGCGTTAACTACTGAACTTTACACGATAAAGCTCCGTCATTAAATTTCGGTGCGTTTCGCGTTATCGTCCGGAAATTTATCCGCGTTACCGCATCAGAGATTAGCTAGTTCAACGATAGTATGGATAGTCCCGTGTACTATCGTGTATCGCGCGGGTCAAATAATATTAACATGCTCGCATAGTCACGAATCGTTCGTGATTTTCCGCGAAATTCCAACCGGCGAAAACGTTTAGCACACTCGAAAATTGTCGACCGCAAAACTATAATTATACCGTTACATCAAATACATTTATGAGTTATCGATACGCGGAGGGTATATATATTCGCGAAAAAAAGTCCCGCCCTAATTTCTCAGTGTTTGTCCATCCCGATCCTCTCTTTTACGCCTCCGGACGCGTTTCGTAATTCTGATGAAATTTTTTTTCCCGCATAAATACTGCGAGGTACCTCTTTTTTAGCCGCAAAAAGAACGCGCGGTGTATTTTTCGGTCGGAAATTTGCTAATTCCGCGCGGTATGCGGTTTTTGTTCCGCTGCGATCCTACCCTGCGGCCGTGCGGCTTATAATGAGCGTGAAAACTGCCTTAAAACGGACATAAGTAGCGTCATTATTCCCTCGCACTGACCCGCATTATTACGTTAAACACGCTTGCATATTTGGTGCGTAAAGAAAATAATTATATCGCGATACGTTAACGTGATTAAATACAACGCGCTCTGACCTTTCTATATTAGAGGATTCCGCGCGGGCTCTTTTGCAAATTTTTAAATTGTATCGCGTAAAACATAAATACCTCAAAAAACACTGCAAACACTTTTAACGGGAAAGCGTGCACGGGCGATATTATTTTCCGGGCGTATCCGTGAACGAATACTTTTGAAACGCGATCACTAAGTTAATTAAACTACGTTTATTCCATGATAAAATATTTTGCCATTAACTATCGCCGTTTTACCTTTGCATAAATAAACGGCTTTACGTATCTCGATTATCCACACTTGGAACAGTTTTCCGTACTATTTATCGCGATTCGCGTACATGACATTATCGTCGTACTTTTTGGCTCCGGAGATATCGATCGGAAGATATAATGAAACGAAAGTGCGCGCCGGCGGATTTAATTGTCGCCGCGGTCGGTCGCGTCACGCTTCACGCACGAAAGCAGGTACTTCCTCTTTGCGCATTGTCAAAAGGTCAATACCTAAAATTACTTCGCTTTCCGGTCCGATGCTTTTCATTCGTCACGCCTGCTTGTTTTATATCCACCGCGTACAATTTTCCTACCCGCCACGTACATTCGTGCCCGGAGTTAAACGACGTTTTGGGCGGTCGACTATAAAAAAAAAAAAAAAAAAAAAAAGAAAATACAAGCGCGCATATTAAAGCTACGCGGTGCTCTGTTATAAAAAAAAGGAAAAAATACCGTCCAAGCGGCCATGCTGATTTTCAGCTACCTTGCCGTCGGACTGCTCCCTCTCCAACCGCAGCGACGACTTGCATTTGATTTGAGAAAAAATTACGGATACGATTTATGTCAAAAATGTAACGCGCAACTCGTATTTCATCGCGCACACCGTTACGTACAATATACACGCACGATCGGTTCGTGAATCGGCCGAATAGCTGATTTCTTCTTGGCGTAGATGGCTCGGTAACCCGAGGCCATAAATCGGTGATACTTTACGGCCAACGGTCGGCCAACTTACTAAACTGCCGCGGAAAGAAACTGCTCGAGACAGCCGGGATCGTAAAGTCGGCCGTTTTAAGGGAGATTTAATCTGAGGCTCTCTAGAGAGAGAAAGAGAGAGAGAAGAGAAAAAGAGAGAGGGAGAGGGAGAGAGAGAGAGAGAGAGAGAGAGAGAGAAGAGGATTTCATCCAAAGCTACCGTATACGCCAAATAAAAATCCTGTTTTTCATGCATTAGACGCGCAATAAAATTCATTTTAACGGGATATCCGTGCATTTCCGTAGTTTCCATGTAAATTAAGTTAGCAAGTTTTCGCATTCGGAAAGATCGCGCTTCTTTGAGCTCGAGAGGCGAACCTTTTTGCAGAACCAGCAGTCAGGATTTCGAGGCGTAAGATTTTGACCGACGTATCGCTATCCAGGAGTTTTCGCCATTAGTCCAAAGCCGAGGATCGCGAGAGAGAATACTCCCGGAATAGAGGAGCTCGCGGGAGACGGGGATCTTTGAACAATGAATTAATCCAAGGTCTGCGAGAGCGCAGACTTACGTACAGCAAGTTCGCAGACAATGTACATTCACAGATCGCGGCAAGAAGCCATGTTAATTTCGCCGCGCTTGACAGTCGCGATTTTGCCCTTCCCTCGCCCGATATCTCACTCTATTTTCGAGTAACTTCGAATTCCTGAAATTCCTTCGCAGTATATTGACTCGAAGGCGAATTATTCCGGCGATTTCAGGATGTATCTCAGTATCTCCGTTGATCGAAGTGAATTTCCATGTTTTCCCCGACGCCGCATATTTTCAACACTTTCCCGCTGCCGCGTCTCTCAAAAACAGCAAATTTTATCGAGAACAAGTTTCATTTAACATCCATCGCAGCCGCTTCGGAATATAAAATATCCCGAGCGCTGTTTTACGACCGCTCTTACGGAGAGGATGCTGGCCGATTTGTCGGGGAAGCATCACTCTCTCTCTGTTTCTCTTTCTCTCTCTCTCTCGGGCTAAAGTCACAGCGGAACGTCAGGAGAATCTCCGCACGACGTGCGTCGAGTTTCCCTCCTGTCTTCAACGATGATTTAATACGAGGCTTATAAATACTATCTTGGAGGGATAGTTGGAGACTCGCACGGAAACCGCAGTGCGGTTAACGCTATGCGTGTAGATCCGGAGCGAGTATATGCGTATACATAAAGCCGAAGCCAGACAGCCAGCCAGGCACAGTGGAACTCTGAGCGAGAAGCAGGAAGGGAAAGAGCAAGCGAGTCAGAACAAGCGCGAGAGAGCGAGAGAGCGAGAGAGAGAGAGAGAGAGAGAGAGAGAATGTATGTGTGTGTGGGTGAGACAAGCAGAAAGAGAGGGACGGCGCACTAACAGGACACACCGGTACAAAGACCGAAATGCAAATACGTATTCTGTGTACTTAGGAAGCGGTAGCCCCAGTGAGCCTCATGCATAGAGATTGTACGTTGTCCGTGTAAAATCGACCCACGGCCACGCCGGCCTTCATCCCCTGTCTCACTTCCCTCTGGTACCGTGCCCTCTGCCGCGCTCTCTGGCTCTCTTTCTCGCCATCCTCTCTGTTAACGTACGCTGACTCGGTGCCAGTGGATTCGCCGAATTACCGGCCTTTCTTATCCGATCTTTGAACTGCCGCCCTTTGTACTTTCCGGGCGCGAAGTCGATTGGATTCGTCTCGAAAAGCGCGAATCTTTCTCAATCGCCCGGTGGATAACGACACGCGCTCGCCCGACAATGTGAATCCCTTAAATCGGATGTTATCCAACTTCAAATCGGAATGAATCAGAATGAATTTTATACCGCCGAGCTTGTAGCGGATCGTCCGTCGTCCCGCAAACAAAACAAACCGCCGCGCCGGACCTGCGCCGGATAGGTATCAAACGGATTAATTCATCGCGAACGATAAAGTCCGGCGTTTAAAATTTAAATTTAATTGCCCGTTACCACTTTCATCGCGCGGGATGCGTCGCGCGCGCGCGCGCGCGCGTAGGCGGACCGGCGGGCTCGCGATTAAGTACCACTCATATTTCTCATGAATAATTCAGGAATCACATTACTGGCGGTAGCGTATCGAAGACGGTTAAGGCACTATCCCCGGACCGGTGCAACGTACCGGGCGCAACGTATTCGGGCCACTTGACGGACGTAATCAAAAAAGTTCACGTCCTACTTTGCAAGCCTGCCGCGTCGTGCTATTTGCAAAAAAAAATAAAAATACAACGAAAGTTTCAGCTGCGACGAGCTAATCGGTCACGAAGCGTTTTTCTGCGATGAATTCTATCACTTCTCGAATTTTATAACACTCACGTGAGAGGTGAGATATAAAACTAATTTTTTTCGCGAAATAATAAAAATGGAAATAAGAGAGCAGGACATTACATAATGGTAACAAAAGTCTTTTTTCCCTTTCAAATTGTTGATGATTGTTAGATAAAAATGGATTCCTCGTGTTAAATTAGATGCGGAAGTACGTTGTGTGATATTTACGCGGGTCCGCTTGTTAAATAAAGCGCAAAATTTACGAGACGGTGAATAACTCGCGCCAACGCGATGCGCAGGCACTGGGAGAAAGAAATATTACGCGGAATAATTTGAAATACGGAGTTTGTTGACGTTCAATTACCTCTTAAAGTTTGTAAAAGAATATAGGCGAAGCGCAGAGGGGATAAGAAAGATAAAAGCTGCGCGCGCGAGGGTTGGAGGCGGCATCGTACCCGGCGCGCTGCACCGCGCGCGTCTTTTGCATGCTTTTATCTCGTTTACGCATCTGCTACCGAGGAGCTGCTTCAGCCGAACAGCCGCCATAACGACGGCATTCTTGTCTATCACGATGCTCCCCTTCTTGCGATGTAAGTGTCCATTTGCTGCCGATGGAAACGGAAACCTTCATATTTTTCGCGTCTATGGAGCTTTCTTTGTTTGAACACCTTTCCTCCCTGTGATCCCATCACGCGCTGTGAACGATCGACCGCCGTCCGCCTAAGCGGAAAGTCGTATTAGTGAAAATGAGCGCCGACATAATTTCACTTATTCCAATTATATTTGCTCTCTAGTATGCACACGCTAGTGCATTAGAGTGCGGAAGTAGAAACGGCTCTCTCTCTCTCTCTCGTTCTCTGTTACGGACCAAGAATCAAAGTCAGGGCCGGGTCGACCTCGATGCGGGTGAATGCATCACTTCGAGAGATAGGAATATGTAAACGAGGGTAATTCCGTTTGCTCGTAAATCAATTGAATTATTAGATTATATTACAAGCAAATTGTATAATAATTTTAACTGTGTATCACATTTTTTTGTTTTCCATGTCCTCGAGTAAAGATTTCCATACTTATGGGATTTCTATTCATATGGGATTCATTAAAATGCGTGTACAACTTGTATCTAACTAATAAACTTGTAAACAATCTAAAATATTAATTCGATTATGTATAAAGTGTAATAGAGATTTGAAGAAAATTGTACAAGAAAATCTCGAGGTTTTACCATTGCTATTATATTATTTTAGTTCTTAATCTCAGAAAATTCTAAGGCCGGCCCTGATCAGAGATACCGTGGAAATGTCGAGTATTACGGAGCTTGTATACAGAGAAGAAAATTACGTTCCATATTCCCGGTACTATTAGAGTAAACATATACGGGTTCACCTCTCGCAGACACGTTCGATTATTGTAAACAGTTTTTCGCGGGTGGAGAAAGCACGACAGAAACGGAAAAACCAACGTGAATTATTAGAATTTTTTAACAATGGTAGAAATATTTAAACTGCAAAAATCGTCAACTGTACAGGTCAAACGATGAATCCTTTTATCTCTGTAACAAAAGAAACGAAAATGAGAAGAAAAATAATGCCCGAAAACTGTACAAAATAGCTGAATATAAAAGCAGTGATTAAAGACAGTAATGTTGCTTCAGCAGTTGTGTGTGCTAAATGTAATAAATACTAATTAAGAATTAGGTAATTTATATGTATATTCTGCAAAGAGATTTAAAACTCTCTCTTTTTTTTACTTTCTTTTGACTGTACAGTTTCTCTCCGTATAATTGATCATAATTTCGTATAAGCGGAGACAATGAGATTTTTGCGTTTCTGCCACGTCATAATCCGACTCTTATTCCACTGCAGACGCGCACTGATAAATGCCACGAGAACGTCGACCACTATTAACATTTCGGCGA
Source organism: Tetramorium bicarinatum (assembly GCA_928718305.1). NCBI lineage: Eukaryota > Metazoa > Arthropoda > Insecta > Hymenoptera > Formicidae > Tetramorium > Tetramorium bicarinatum. The sequence continues at coordinate 8,995,034 of OV788319.1, forward strand.
AACTTTTTCCGTGATGCTTGACAGGCTGCCAGCGCGCGTTTCGCATGACAGTGATTTGCTTTGTGGTTCACGTCGAATGAATTTGTGGTACCAGTTGCCGCAGGCGTGTGCGGTTTCATATAATTACGCACTTAATTGCTTATATTGCGAGGACCCACTGATGACGGAACCATCATCTCTAAACCGCGTTGTATGTATTAGTTGCGTTGCCATTCGCAAATTGATACGAAAGCTTTCATATTCTGTTACAGTAAGCATTTACAGTTGCGTTACGGCTACATTGTGAAGACAATAAAATATGTAATTACGTTCGTTTGTTTATCATCAAATTAATCAAGTATTCGATTATACGGTATCGTCGTTAGATTCACTTAAAATTTTACAACAAATGTAACTTAATCATATAAACGTACATCACTAAACTCCTTCCTATTTGCGCAAATAATTTATGCATGTGTGTTAAATATCATATTTATGTATAAGAACCATTAATAAATTAGTGCGAGAATACTTATCCCCGGATGCAATTATGGATCGGTATAATTATAACCGCTGCACTGTTCTCGTCATGGAACGCTGATCAGTCACGAACGTATGACGGCGTGGCATATATTTCAGACCATTGCCGTTTCGCGTTGAGAATCGCAATTACGAAAAAAATATCGTCAACGAAAGGATACTTTATTTGCGCAAAACATCAAGCCCGACGGGAGAAGAAAGAAAAAGAGAGCGAGGGAGCGAGCGGGAAGTCCAGTAAAATAAAGACAAATCGAAAAATAAGACGTAAAAAAGACGTAGGAAACTGCAGCCAGGAGTTCGTCCGTTCATTCGGCGGGACGTAATTTCGATTCCCTGAAAGCTCCTTCGCTCTCGCTCGGTGGAGCTTTCGAGGGAGCCGTGGAAGGGGTTCGCCGTTCCGTAGATAGTGACTAAAGTTTCCCGAGGAGTCTTAGGTGGCAGAGCCGACAGGTGGATAGAGGCTTCTTTCCTGGCATACCAATTACGAGGGTGGAACAAGTAATTGTTTGTCCGTACCTTACATCGGAGCGTGAAGGGTATATAGACCAGATACCCGCGGACGCGCGATAGTCGATGGCGGCGACGGCGACGGCGATGGTAGTGGTGGTGACGTTGTCGATGGTGGTCGTAGCGAAGAGGTAGTTAGGCCGGGAATAGTGGTGCAGCAGTAAGGTTGATTGTGGAGAGCGAGAGGCAGGGAGAAAGAGCGAAAGAGAGAACGGATGGAAGAGGGTGTGGGTGGCGCGTCCCGGTTGAGCGACGGAGCCGCACGTCCGGGTGGAAGAGAGACCGGGCTATCTCCCGTTCCTTCGCCCCGTCGACTAATGAGACCGCGCGGTTACATCAGAGGCCGGGGACAAATTGAAACGTACGAGCCTAGAGGGGCCACGGAACAGAGAGAGCGACCTCCTAATGCGTGACTATGGAGCCACCCTCCCCCTCCCCGCACCACCGACATCCGCAGCCCCGTTAACACCGTTTCTGCCGCCGTTCCGTGCCCGGGAACTGGCAATTCTTGAATTTTATTTCGTTATCTAGCGAGAGCTCAACGCGGACGCGAATGACGTTCACGCAGGGGACCTCCGCGGAAATTATTACGCAATGTCGGGGGGGAATTGACTTACGTGCCCGATGTTAGCGAGGGGTCGCTTTGAAGTGAAAATGGAGAAAAAGGAGGACGCGCGAGAGAGCCATTAGTTAATTTCCCGCATTATTTTCTTCCTTTCCTTTATTATGCGGTCCACGATATTTCCGCGTTTCTCGAGAACAAACCTACTAATATAATTTTCTCATTGAAACAGCTTTTACGACCCGACGTTCCTTTTCTACGAGCAATACCATGCGTGCGGATCCGAGTTCCTCAGAGATCCGGCACGAACGGTCGTAAACATGATACTCTCAACGTGCCTCCCAGCGGACATCCCTTTAATACGATCGAGTAATTATTCTTTGTACGTGTGCGAAGCCGTCCACACGCCATATCGAAACCGGAAACTAACATCTCTAGTCAGACCCCGGTGTTCTCCACTTTGCGGAAGACGAAGATGCATAGACGGGCCGCGATCCGTGAAGTTCAAATTATCGACGACAAGATAGAGAGAGAGAATACGATACCCATGATAGTTTCGCGCGCGCACGACAACGTACTTTGGCGAGAGTCTCGGAAGCCGCTACATAGGCAATAAAGCCAGGCCAGACTAGCTTGAGCAGGTAGTAGATTACGGCAACGGCAAGTACGACAGTGCGGCGATGGCGGCGGTGGTGGTGGTTACGGTGGCAATGGTGGTACAGCTCGCTGATGCTGGTGTACGCGTTTGGAAACGCGCGCGCGAGGATGTGAGAGAGAGAGAGAGAGAGAGAGAGAGAGAGAGAGAGAGAGAGAGCACGAGGGAGACGTATAGACGGCATCTCGTTGGATAGACAAGGACAGAAACGAGAATGGATGCGGCAGCAGTCTAGCATGCAAAATGCTGCGTCGACGTTATCACACCGCCAGAGATTAAGGGGCTGACGCGGTGGATATCGGGGCGGCAGAGCGACGGCGGGCGGCTGGAGGCGACGGTCTTCGGTGTTCCTATTCTTCGTACTCCGCCGAGTTTTACTTGGCAGACATCCCACGCGGTACCGGTCCTTATTGTTCTCTCCTCCGCCGTACCCTCGTTACGCGCTCGCTCGCTCGGTGCCGGCGCGAGCGCCCCTATTCTACCCGCTTTCTTCCACCTGCTTCCACCCTCCCCGCGTGCTTCACCTTTGCCTTTTTCTTACTCCGCACATCTTTTGCATCTTCGCGCCGCCGCGCTGTGCAGCCGGCATTTTCACCTCGCGTTAAATTCACCTTAAATTGTTAACCACCGGAGATAATCAATCTTACGCTCGGCGACACGCGACACGTACGTAATTCGCCCGCGTACGCTTTCCCGCCCGTTCTACATCCCTCGATGCCGCGTTTAGCTACGATTGGCGTGTTCCCGATACCGCGCCAGCGATACCTGTCACGTCTACCTTTCTTATCTCGCTCGACTAAGCCATTACGGCCTTCAATTTTCGTTTCTTTTTCCGTTCAATTACTTTGGTGAACGGCGAGGTAAAAGAGAGAGAAAGAGAGAGAAATTGCGGCTTAAAGAAGATTCGGCACTTACGCACGTTTAAGGGTTCTTAACGCCGAGCCGTTCGCGTTATTCTTTCGTCGATTCGCCCTCGTTCTCTCCGCTCATCCGTTAACTTTCCCATGTACTTCGTTTAGCTCCGAGAAAATTTTACTTGGCGGATATCCAGCCAGGCTATACCTGCAGCGTCGTTATTGTTCGCCATCTTTCCGTCACGTTTTATTACTGCCTGGTGCGTTACTACCTTCGCTGTCGCCGCTACCAGAACACCCGCCAGCCGAGGTCTTTCTTATTTTCCACCTTCTCGTCATTCCGTACCTCGTTCAGGTTACTCCCTCGGGCGCAACGTCTTTTAACAAAGCTGCCGCAGCAGAGACGTAGCTGCCGCGCGATTCGCGTTAAGCCGTTCAAACTGGAATTTATTTACGCAACCGCTCTTCGCAACGCGCGTGTTAACTCCGCTGCTTTATTCGTTCCCCCGTGGACGCACAATTCTCAATCTTCATTCGCGCTTCGAGTTTATTTTATCAATCCCATTACCTGATCAAATAGTTCGCGACGTAGCTCTAAAGCTCTCTCATGTATTACGATATTATGAAACGTCAACGTTATGTATTTTTTTTTATCCGCCTTGTTCTATTATCTTAAGACAAGATATATATGCATTCGAGATAATAAAGAAATAAAATTTTATATTTCGAAATACATTGGTCTTAATCAAATTGCTACTTAAAATAATAATTATGATAAAATACAGCACAGCGTGTCCATTTACAATTAATTAGAATTTGACTTGAGATCGTATTAATTCATAGAATAATTTCTAGCGACAGATTGCGATTTCTATTTTACAAACTTTGCGACGTATTTGACTGATTTGAGTTTGTCGCATTTCCGTGGATTAACTATGATCTCGACTATTTCATAGAGAACTATGGGAAGTTTCGTTGCTGTACGGGTCTGACTGCATCATCGACTCAAACTACTGCAAGGACATGCGTCAGAAGTGCGCGATATGCACGACAGTCACGTAGGGAATTGAACGTTCCGAGACGACATTCTCGTACCGGAGGACGATTCAGCAGGAACGTCGGAAAATTTCGCTCGCGCTTGCAGAAAACGTGAAACTAAACGAAGCACAGATAAACGACGTATCTCGCGCGCTCGCAGACGTGCCTTCCTTAATCATCTGCACGTACAAAATGTCTGTATCGAGAGCACGGTACGTCTCGCTGCGAAATTTTCATTGACTCTCTCTCTCTCTCTCTCTCTCTCTCTCTCTCTCTCTCTCTCTCTCTCTCTCTGTGTGTGTTAAATCTATTCTGCAATTATAAATTCAGACGCGAAGTACACGCGCCAAGTCTGGACGGCGACGAAAAAAATGCAAATTATTTAAGATTCATTTCCAAGAAGAGTTGACATTCCGTGGAGACGTTTAATCTCGACCGGTCGACGAACCGACTCGCGGCGAGACCCTCATTGGGAAACCATGAAGCGAGCGCGCGGGGGAACGAAGCCACAGCGAAGACGTCTACATCGTAAGAAGACGGTACCGTAGAAAAACATGGCAACCCAGCGCCAGTGCGCTTGAGCTTACAACAAGAAAGGCGTCTTCTTTTTTCTTGCTTTGACGTGTGCTCCTCATTTATTCCCATGGTGCAGAGTAGGAAATGGCGGGAAAGAGAAAGAAAGGAGAGAAGATCAAGCCACAGCGCTGCGCGCGGCAAGAAGGAGGACGCCGAGGGAAGAAATAAAAGACGGAATATGAGAGGGCAACCGGGAGGAGGGGGGGGGAGAAGAACAAGGAGGAAAGAGGGGCGCGGGAAAAGAAAAGAGAGAAGCATAACGCCTTGGATGGGGTGCACCACTCGTTATAGGCCGCGATGCAACGGCGAAAAGACGGAGAAACGAGAGGCTGCGGTGGAAACGAGCGCTGAAACGAGCAGCGGGTCGAAGTCGCGATGGCGGGCGAAGGGTGGGAGAGGGAGGGGAAAGGGTAGATGCAGAAGAATGAAACCGGCGAGGCTCCACTAGGGGTGGTCTCAGCCGCGGCCTGATAGGGTTGTATTGTGGCGGTATGACGGCGGTGACCCGGAGTCGACGAGCGTTTGCAAGCTCCTCTAAGTTCGCCACTCCGTCTCCGCTCATTCTTCTCCTCTTCTTTCCCCCCGCGAGCCACAGCGAGCTCCTTCTTTATCCACCCTTTCTTATCTACTCCGTCTTTATTCCGGGCTCGGTGGCTCCTTGCGGGCTCTTGCTATCCTTAAACTAAATACTGCCGATGACAGCCGCGAGCTTCCACGGTTGGCATCAGCGGAGAAAAAGAAGCGACGGCAAGATATCTGTATTACAAGAACGATGAACCTTACGTCTCCAACCTCCTTGTACTTTTATCCTTTTACTTCTCTTTTATTTCTCGGTATGTGCTTTTCTGCGTAATACGGAATACTGCTCGGAGTACTAGCTTTCGTGGCACAAGAATCCAGAATGGACCAACTAGAGCGTATCGGGGATGCTCGCAAGAATACAGAGAAATCTCTATGAAATTCCGATGATTACCTAAATGTTACAATTTTATTCTTCTAAAAGTCTATCCTCTCTAACTTTTTATCCATTATATTAATCCTACGTATACTTCCTAAAAATTATATGTGTGTATATGTACATATATAATATATCTAGAAATCCGTCTTTATATATTTACCATGTAGTTCAGTTTTTTTTTTTATACATACACACACTACACGTAATCTATTTTGCATAGCATAGAGTGGAATTAAAAAAAACTCGAAATCGCGGATGTTAAAAAGTTCATCGAACGGGAAATTTAATTAAACCGGCTGTCACGGTGACAGGGAAGGGAAAGGGAGGGTCTTCATCGCTTCGTGCGTTCTATTTTACCGGACGAATTTAGCGTAAATCGGAGCACCGGAGGTGGTATCGAGAATGACGCCGGAGCTATAACAACAGCAATGACTATGGCATACACGGTGTGCCACGGCTTAAACCCAATGGCTCATAATTGCTTTCCGATTAGATACCGTTCCGATAGCGTTCCGATAGCGTTATTTTCAATTCCACGTTGCGCTCCGCGGCAGCAAGCAGCGCGTATCGACAGGTATATACCGAGGCAAATTCAACAGGCGGCCGTGTGCGCCGGTCTTTGTACACTTTTCCGATTAATAGGAAGGGGGAGGAATGGAACGGCTGACCACATGCGGCGACTATCCACTGGCCAATCCCCTGGATGTGATACTCGACATTTCGCTTTCTTGAAACCGCCGCCCGGCTTATGAGATCGATCGAAAATCGATTATTAAGATTATCCGCTACCTGTGACTTTCAAGTTGAATTCTAAAAAAGCTGTGAGACCTCTGACACAGTTTTTATCCTTTGCTACGTTAATTCTTTCATCACGCAAACAAATTGGTCAATTATTCTCTAATTATAGCGGTTAATAATCATCGTAATTAATTGTGGCCGCGATTAATTTGATCATTACAGATCATGAATTTAATTGGGTATATTTTTTCTTAAACTATTATACTATTAGCCCATTAATAATTACATGTAAAATGGATTAATGAAGCTGGATTGATAAAATACTATTCGCCCGGTCAATAAAGAAACTTTTGGGCTGTTTTCCAGTCCGCTATATAAAATTTGAACCACGGAATGCCATGACACAGCGACTCGAAAATTTAAAATCATTGCCCGCCGGTACGGCAAACGTTTACGGCATCCCGAAAGGCATGTCTTGTCCTACCGTCCGAGGAAAACGATAAATTGACCCGTGTAGGCGACGGTTTGGCGCATTCCGTGTCGTAGATCCATTGTGGTCCGAAGGATTACTCAGCGGTTGAATGGATAGTGGTCCGACGTTCGCGAACTACTCTCGTAGGTGCACCATTAATTACGCTCCGTAATTAAACATTGTGTCGAATTATCTTTCTTGGCCAGTGACGCGGTGGGGATGGGAAAGGAAGGAGGCTCCGGGTGCACCTCTTTGTGCCGATATAGCTCATAATCTTATCCGAGCAGGAGCTAATTTAATGTACGTTACGTAAAAGTTTCACCGAGAAACTAAACGCGGCTCTTGAGCTTATTCACGGATTGACGGATTAAACTCCGCCCGGGGAATCCGCGCTTCTTCAAAAAGATCTTTTGTGGTACAGCCACTTTGATACAGTTTGAGGCGAAGCTACGTATCTGCTCGTTACGGAGGAATAGCGACCATCTTCGCCAAGATTTCTCAAATATCGAAATCCCATTATTTATCCCGTTCCCCTTTCCTGCGGAACGTCGGATAATTCCGAGTAATGTTCAAGTTGAGTTTAAAAAGCTAAACCTCCGGGATCCGACCTCGAGACTTCTCGCTCGGTTATTTCGAAAGGCGAGAATGAGAGAGAAGGAGATAGCAGAGGGAGAAAAGTGTACCTGTGCAATATTTATCAAGTATGGGTCAGAAAAGCGGCACGTCGTAGATTATTAGCGAGGAGCACGCTCCACCATCTCGCATTCTCCACCCGACTCTCTACGTGGCTACTGAATAAACACTTTGATTTATGCGACAGCGTGCTCCCGATAAGGATAAACCGGTACACCAGGAGGGGGGCGAATCAAAGGGGCTTGAATTTCGATCAAATTCCAATCCAGGAGATTCAGTCCTTATTACTTTCCCGACTTTTCCCAGCGTTTCTTTTCTTTTCATCTAAAATATTATGTATAGTAGGTACCAAAGTTTTATTTTTAACTTTTTATTTTTTTACTTTTTGAATATTTTAAGATAAGTTTCATGTTTTTGTAGCAGAGTGTATTATACATAAAATATTTGATACACCGAGAAAGGAACGAATCAAATGAGCTTGAATGGAATTTCAACGTAATACCATTTTGGAAGATTCGATCCTTATTACTTCCCCGACTTTTTCCTCAAGTTTTTTTCTTTTCCCTCCGGAATATTACATGTGCTACGTTACGATGTTATTTTTTTCAAACATGAATACTTTAACATCTCAATAAGTTTTCGTATTTTTATCGCAATGCGCGCGAAATATATTTGATAAAAACTGATCATTGCAGGGAATTTCGAAAATTCGTGATGTGTAACTCACAGATGGAACGTATAACTCGACAAGGAGCATTTCCGGAATGTATGTATATGTATATAATATATAAATTTAACACGGCATAAATTTTCTCATGCGGCGCCCTGCGCGAAATACGATATGTATATGCGCTGTACATGACGGTACCTGTCTCGGCTCTCTTTCTTTCTTTCTCCTTTTCAAGAAATAATAAAATTTTCTTCTCGCCCCCTTCACCGTTGGAAAAATTGATATTGACAAAAATTGCGCGCGAGCGATCGCTCTCGCGCTAAAACATTTTCATCGTTAACGGTATAATGCACGTGTAAAATTACTGAGCATGCTACATCCGCGTTAACATAATTGATTATTCGCTTCTGCCAATTATTACTCGACAACCAACGGCACTTGACCGATTAGCACTGTTAGACAGTACTCTCCATAGCTGATGCATTTCAGAAGGGCTCTTTACTCTTCCCTCCCCATGTCTGCTAACTTGCTTCCTATTCGGATCTCTCCCGATGGTAAATTACTCTTGCATCATGGAAAAGACGAGAATAAGCATTATAGCGCGAGTAACTTGTTAGCAACATTGTTTCGCGTTAAATATCGATAAGAAGCGCAAAATAACGAGATATCAACTTTCTTTCTACAGAGTTTTTTCCCATTTCGAAGACAATTCCAAAAACAATAATAGCGCGTGGAGATATATCTGTTTTTGTATTTTTTTCTCTCTATTTTTACTAAATATTGACTGTTCACGAGCGGATTTTGCGATCAATGATGCACGTAATAAGACACTTGTTATTCTCGCTTTGCAGTCCCGACAACATTGAGTTTCAATAGCGACCGGGGAATTGCGGAAATGGATTTTGTTGCGGTGCCCTCTCCGCCGATCTCTCGACGACCCGCGGTTCGCGATTCTCGCGTTACATTGCGGTACGCGATTATCCTCAAGCGCGAATATTGTTGTCCTCACTTTGTTAAACGACGTTGCGACTCAGTTTACACGATCGCTATCACCGGCGGCTATCTTCCGCTCCGTAAGATCAATATCTGGTTACGTACAACAAGATATTTCTGGCAGAATTGAATTCTCCGCGAATGCACCGCGTTCCGCTGCATCGATTTTTCTATATGTTTTTAGAAACTCTATCCGATAGGTAGGTTAACGCATGTAGTTTCGGTGCCAAAAAACAAGACCGATGGTGCAAATGATGGTTGTAGAACAAAAAAACATGCGACATCGTAACAATATAGAATAAACTCCGCGGATATTGTTTTGAATAAAATATATTCATATTTCCACGTTTACGGCAAGCGATTGTAACGTGAGAGTTACAAAGCGATAGGTCGCGAAGCTGAAAATTCTACGAAGCAGCATAGCTGCGAAACGCGAGAAACTACTGTCCCATGTGTCTTATTAAAACTGTTACTCGGGATGTATCTCACAAAACGTGTTACGAATCACGAATCTCGGTAATCTGACGCTCTTGCTTGTTTGAACCGTCAAAACAGCACGTTCCATTGTATTCACAAATGATTAACATAAACCTTAACAGCAATTTCAGTTTGCTTGATAATATAGAAGGGATAATAAAATATTGTAACTGTTATTTTCAAGAATAATTGTACCCGATTAATAATAACATAGATTTAATCACCGATATAATAAAAGAATCATTTCTATTTTCTCAATTCAAATCTTCAAAATCTAAAAAGACACCCGAAAGACCATTTTTATCAGATCTATTTTTGTAGAACCCAAACAAGTAAAAAAAGCTAGGATCAGTTTTATTTTTATCTAGAAAAACACGAGATTTTTGAGGTCTCGTTTCAAATCATACAAACGCCTTCGGGAGTCTTCTTTCGACTTTGTTTCCTGCTAATTCGACCGCAAATGCAACATCATCAAAAGCATAGCGTTCGGCGATCGAATTTTTTAGAAAATGGGAAATGAGACCACTTACCGAGCGCGAGGACGAGGACGAGCGCGAACGGTGCCAGCGACGAGAGCACGAGACCGCGATCCACGTGGTGGGCCGACCGATTCGTGCACGGCCGATGCCTGGCGAACTGTCTCCTCCGCGGCTTCGCGTCCATCCCCGCCGGCGGTGCCGTTGTCATCGAGTTCCTTGGAAAAGTTGGCGAGAGATCAGAGGATAGGTAGGTAGACAGGCAGGCGGGCAGGCAGGTAGAGCGAGGTGAGGCGAGAAAGGATCTACCACTCCCGTTTCATCGTGAGGAGAGGAGGGCAGTGTATTCACCTGTTCGGCTTCAGACTGCGTATCGGTATAAACATAAGGGAAACGCGAAGTCGGACAAGTGCTAGGATAGGTAGGGGAAGGACCGGAAGACGTGTAATACGCGTGTGCGTTTGCGTTGTGTGTGTGTGTGTGTGTGTGTGTGTGTGTATGTGTATGTGTATGTGTACGCGGGAGAATCAGGAACGAGACGACGTACAACCACGCGCGCAACCCTCTGCCTCGTGCGCCGCAACCCCTCTCGGCACTCGTCGCGTCTAGCGCCTGGAGATAGACTAAACCGGGGACCTTCGAGCTGCGCGCTAAGTTCCCTCGGTTCCGCGATTCGACCGACCTCGGACACGCTCGACGCTGCTCGGCGCCGACCGGCCACCCTCGGCACGTGCTCGGCATCATCCCCTTCGCTCTACCCCCGCGACAGGCCCCGCTCCCCGTACACCGACGGCGACGCATACTCCGACACGGGGACACGGATACACGGAGAAATTGCATGTAGCCTAATGCTCGTATCACGCTGCAACCTCCCCGGAAACGAGACGCGAAGTTAGGGTTTCACCGTGGCCGAGCAGGTAAGTCTAAGTTGCGGTCGATTCCTTCCGAATGATCTAAATATTGGCCCATTGTTGCAACAATGACGAATAGCTTCCGAAACTCGAAGGAAGATCATTTGTTATCTTAATCAATCATAAATTATCGTAATTACAATTGATATTTTTGACAAGGAAAAAGAGCTTTTCAATTACTGGCTGACCGTATATCATTAAATTCACTGAAATCGATGGCTGACCGAGTCTGACCGGTTTCATTGAACACAGCGAAATTTAAATTTATAACAAACATAAATAAATCGTGAACCTAGTTATTTTTACAATAATTAGAATCTGACCCTGGAAAAATGAAGAAAATTATTTCCTTATTTACCGTACTGTAGTGTAAAATTTTATTAAAAAATTTTTATAAAAAGATCATTAAAAATTCGCAAATATTTCGTGACTGATTGCTTATCTCGTAATTTTTATAAAAATTTTTATAAAAAGATCATTAAAAATTCGCAAGTGTTTCGTGACTGATTCCTTATCTTGTAATTTTTATAAAAATTTTTATAAAAAAATCATTAAGAATTCGCAAGTATTTCGTGACTGATTACTTATCTTTTAATTTCTATAAAAATTTTTATAAAAAGATCATAAAAAATTCGCAAGTATTTCATGACTGATTGCTTATCTTCTAATTTCACCCTCTTACTTCCATTTTTTATTCCATCTTTTATTAAAAATATTAAGAAAATATCTCGCGAGAGTGTCCGACCGAATAGCGTCACGCAAATACGCGTGTGGTGCGAACAAAACGCTTGCGATTTTCTCTCGAGGAAACGTTCTGAAAGGAGCGCGAATGATGTACATCCGGTTCGGTTCAAGCTTCGCACGCGAGACCACCATCGTCCTCACGCCTCGTTCTCCTTCTCCCGTACCCCCCCCCCGGTGGGGGGTTTCTCCTGCACTGGGGGGAGAGGGTGGATTGCCTTCAGTGCGTACGCCAAGCCCACATCGCCAGCTAGCGGCGGCGCGGTGCAGGGCGAGCGACCGCCATCAACCACCGACTTCAAAGAGCGAGAGGTCCGCGTAACCTTACGCCACCGCCACTATTCCCCTCGGCTGCCACCACCGTCACTTCCTCGTCCCCCCGTCATCACCGCCATCGCCGCCGCCGCCGCCAGGCACAAATTAAATAGCCGTGCCAGCGCATGTAGCCGTTTACCCTTACTACCCCTATGCTATACGTGTATACCGGCCGCGCGCTGTTCCGTTTTTCATGCATCGCTGGACCGAATGTCTCTTTTGAAGGCTTTAACGGTTACTAATTTAAATCTCGCGAACCACCACACGGTCCTCGCCCTTTTCGCTGATCAGCGAGGGGTCGCGCGCGCGCGCGTGAGATCGACTGTGTCATTCGCTGGAGATTGAAATGTTTCAATCAAAGCAGATCGAAAGGGAAAGAAACGCCGGAAGTGTACTCTTCGACTCGCAGTCGAAGCCTTTTGGAGCTATTAGAATGGGCGAGGCGCAAGAAAACCCATATCCAGGAACATAATGACGTCATTATGACGTCATCATGACTTTATTCATCACTTAAGTTATGATAGCGCCATCATGATGTCATTATGAGTTTATATTTCACTTGGTTAATTCACGAATATACATTTCGCTTTGATATATGCTCTCGAAAGGAGAAATAGCTGCGAAATGAACGCTTCTAATTTTCATCGCGAATCAAAGATTCGAGACCGTTTTTTTTTTTCCAATTCGCACCGATTTCGATTGCGCCGAGGTCAGTTTTATTCGACAAAGGGGAAAATCTATAGAACTTATTGTAGTTACAAGCACATCTTGAAAAATGTGTCTAGTTCTCGCGTTTCTAAGCGAATTAATAATTTAAGTATTAAAAAGAGCACCTAAACTTAGTTTAGAAGAACACGCTTAAAACTTATCTCATTTCGCGAGATACTGACGATCGCAGCTTCGTGAACTGTTATTAAAAATGTCTTCGAGTCTCTAAGACTATGTGCACATGGCGTCGCAAGTGTCTTAACACATCGCGTTGCAACGTTTAACTTCGAGCGACTTCGAGTGTTAAGGTGTCACGTAATGTTAGTTTTAATCTTCGCTCCTTGGCGTTCATTTTACGACCAGCTTTCTAGTACTTTTTGTGAGAGTTGTAAAAAAAAAAGTGGAATAAACATATAATTCATATCTTGAAAGATATATATCAGTGTATCGTTTCGCTTCCCGTTTTTCTCAATATTCAATCCCTGCGCTTATTGTTCGATTCATTTATTCGCATTACTCACTCGCTTTGCATTCGTTTTTACGCCATTAATCTTCCGCGCGAGATGGAGGCAGAACTTGGGGGAATACAATAAAATCAGAGCCTATAATAAAGAGATGATTTTTCTTGAAATAAATGCAGGGAAAACTGCGAGACGTAGACTTTCGTCGGCGACGTACCTAAAGAAATAAAAAAAGCGAGTTTTAATTGTCCAGCTCCACATCCACGTCAAACGCGATATTTACTTTTAACTTTATTTTTATGCTTAATTTTAATTTTTACTCACGTTCTTACTTCTTCATTTTTATCCACAAATCCCTCGAATGTTGATAGAATTATTACTCGCAAAATATGTGTCCGCTTTATTTTATGTGTTGCGTGTGTGTTTTGCGGTATTGTGTGGTGGATAAATGTGTGTATAAAGTGTCCGCAGGACGTATAAGCTCCGGTCCGTGGATTCGCTAAACCCAAATGACTGTGCGGATCCAGTCGTCTCTGCGAAATGGCGCGAAACTGAATTCTCGCGACATCTAGCGAGGTACGGCTTAGTTACCGAGCGTCGGTATTACGGAATATCGCGATCGATAACAGAAATTATCTTACATCTCTCGGATTACCATCCATGGCTGCTTTCGACTCTGTTCCGTAAAATTTCTCCAGAGGGCGGTAGTGCACGGTAAACATTCTCGTTGCACAAATCCAAGCTCAGCAGACCGCGAGATCGCGATAATCTCTCCTTGACGCTTTGTCCTTTTCACTTTTAGTTAAATAAAAATAAAACTGATGAACGAGCAGCAAATGCCCACGATGCAATAGAGTTTTAGCGACGTCTTTTAGAGACGATATACAGAAATTATTCAAATTTATCTCGTACATATTATCTTTAAAAATGTCGAACAGAACTCCTTCGAAAAGGAAGAGAAACGGGCTCGTAATTAGCAAGAAGCATCGAGCGTCTCTTCGAGACCAATGCGCAGAGCGTTCACGCGTTGCGCCTGCGGCGTCGAGCGACTTCCTGATGTACAATTCCGGCCACGGAATATACCACTTGCTCTTTTGTCCCTCTCGTTCTCTCTTTTTCGACACGAAGTGTGCCGTGACGGAATGAGTCACGGTAATCTTATCGCAGTGGTATTCTTGGGGCCAATTGGAATTCCAAGATCGCCGTTTCGTCGAGAGAGCGTCGGTTTTCTAATTACGAAAACGGGGAAGTACGGTGGGCGATTCGCGCGTCGTAACTCGCTCGCCATGTGAGTCTTCAATGAGAATCGAAATACCGTCGCCGCCGCGAATACCCCAAGGTCGCGTACGCTCGCACGATTGTGGATCACGAGAAGGATCTACGCGCGCAGTAAACGCCCGCGTACAATCCGCGAAAGACACAGTAAGTACGCGACGGGCCTTCTCGCCGACAGTTCGCATACGGCCGCAGCATGGGCGCGGGTAATTGCAAAGCCTTCCGGAGGAACGCCGGCTTGAGTCGGGACGAATCCACGGCAACAGGTGTGTACCATGTACGAGAGAACATATGAAGACGAGAATTCTAAAGAAAAATGCGAGGGCCACGCGAAATTCGTATAAAATCCGAGATAGAGTTGTTTTTATTTTCTTATCGTATCGCGCTGTTATTGATAACGTGTTAATTAAAATTTTTTCTAGACGATCGTCGCAAATCAATCTAACGATACGGGCGATTGAAGATTCTCATGTGTTTTTTTTTCTTCGCTTCTTTAATTTTCGCTCCTATTTTTTTCTTTTTTATATCGGTTTCTCTTTCTTCCTTTATTCCTTTCCTTTTTTTTCCTGTTTCCATTTCCTTTATTTCTTCATTTCCTTTTCCTTGTCCTCTTTTTTTCCTTATTATATCTTTTTCTTTCTGTTTCTTTTATTCCTTTTTTTTTCTGCTTTTTCCTCTTTTTTTCTTTCTTTTATTGATTTTGAAGCTTGAAATTTTTATTCCCTCGCGCTTTTCGCGAGAGCCCGATCATATCGCAGAAACGTTCCATTAATGACAGGATAATTACACGATGATTAAAAATGGTGACTAACGGTTTAAGAAATGACATTCTGCTCTGCTATGTAGCACGAGGACGGACGCACCGATCGAATCGCACCGGCACGTTCTCACTGTTCTCAGTGCCTTGCGAGGATCGATGCGGTGTGTAAGGACACTCGCGCTCGGACGGAGGTGGGCCGCCTCGACGAATATGTCGTTCTTGCGCCTTTTCCAGGGTAGGTCCTCGTGACATGCTTAATAAGGCTTACGAACGTAAGACTTACGGAATGCAGGGGCAATTTCCGTATCGAGCGCGAGAGTGTGCTTAAATGCTCGAAGGAGCAAGTGATCGGCGTGAAAATGCATGCTTTTTTTGTAGAGGTTATAGAGTGCTTTCCAACAATGTACATACGCAGACGACACTGTGAAACACAGTACAGCATTTCGTCCTTGTTTGCTGAGTGTTAAGGAGAGATGAAACGATTCGCTGTGTTACGCGGTGTCGTGTTGGAAAGCATCTATTAGTCGAGATCTGAACGAATCCGTTGATAAATTAACATCGCATTTCTGCGAAGGGAGCTGTAATTGAGTCACGCTCATTTTCTGATACTACGACGCTTAAAAGTAAAAGGACCGTCGGTGGAAAAATTCGCGCGAGCGAGAACTCGTTCGCGTCGGGCTTTATTAAGTAAGCATCGATACGTGATGCGGAATAAATAAGTATTGATATTTTCGGAACGTCCTGATAATTTTTAATCTTCGCAAATTTGATACGTCTCGCCTTTATTAATTGGTCCGGAATACTCTTCTACTTTTATCCCTTGGGCTTTTAATCGTACACTGCTCTGGAGTGTCAGACGATGCCCAAACATTCTCTATATATGCCACGTGCGCGACGCACGAGTCGCGCCGATGCGCCGCAACGACGGGGACTATCGCCCTCAGCTATCGCCCCGACGAGATTATTACGCTCGTCGTCTCGCTGCAATTATCACGGGCCGAAAGTTATCGTCGTTCATTGAATTCCGCTGATAAGCGGACGGCGTGTGCTACCGTCCACGTACGAGATAACGACAGCCCGGGGATTTCCCGCCCGCCTCTCCGGCGAGATTTCCTAATGCTTCGTTACATAATCGATGCGACTTGTTTGTTGTATGCGTCGTTGACGAGGATTCTCGTTTTGCTATGGAGATACTCGATGATGCAATTGACTGCAGGTACCGCCTGTCATTCAAGCTCGTAAATCAGCTTGTCATGTGTATTCTATTTTTTAGAGGCTGTTATAGAGACGTAAGGAAGGAATCGAGGGAAACTGTTGTATGGAATAGATGCGCACATGCACAATACAGTTATCAGAAAAGATTGCATTCACCCATTAACTTTTGTGTTTTTATCTTGAAAAGATAGAACTGTGATTAGATTGCAATTTAAAATTATTATAGTAATACTCTGGATAAACACCAACTAACAGTAACATTGCATCAATATATTATATTTTGCGCAATAATATAATATGAAGTTGTACACAACATGTGTTGTATAACATTTATATTGTTGAGTGGAAAATTTATAATATTGATGCAATATTGCTATTAGTTGGTATTTACTGGGCTCTTTTGAAATTTCTTAAGGATATCCGTTCAGATTATGTTGAATAGAATTAAAGAGGACGGATATTGTAATGAATGTAGTAAAGCAGAGAATATCCCACGCAGATATAATAAATTGCCACATTGTTGCACTTGTGAGTCACCTGTTGCTGCGCACCTCTAATAATACACGTCTATAATAAGCTAGCAGATAATTATTATAAATAGTTGAATTATAAATTGTATACTTCTTAGGCTCTTCGGAACATGACTACGTCGAGGGTGTGGTGTGCAAGCAGGAAGAGATCAACGAAAATGAGATGAAAATGCTACAGCTCGGTGAAAATGGAAAAAAGATTTTGTTGGTGAAACAGAAAGGAGAATTGCACGCGATTGGGACCAAATGCACGCATTACGGCGCTCTGCTACATACGGGCGCGTTAGCAGAAGGACGAGTGAGATGTCCATGGCACGGCGCATGTTTCAGTATCAAAACCGGAGACATTGAAGATTATCCAGGCTTGGATTCTTTACCATGCTACAAGGTACTCGAGTAATTTACAAACTCATCAAGATTCTATCCTACACTCTTACCCTACATATTTGTCTAACAATGATATTTCTGTGCCTTAACAGGTGCGCGTAGACGAAGCTGGTTTTGTTCACGTAAGAGCCAAGCGCAAAGACCTGGATTTTAACAAGCGCACGAAGGATATGTCTGCACGTGACTCTGAAAATACGAAAACGGTCGTAATAGTTGGCGGTGGACCGTCAGGTGCGACTTGTGCCGAGAGTCTGCGACAGGAGGGCTTTACAGGACGCATCGTTATGGTGTGCAGAGAGGACGTGGTACCCTACGATCGAATAAAAGTGTCCAAAGTGTTAGATTTCGATGTTCAGAAATCGGCATTACGGCCTCCCGTGTTTTACAACGATCACCAGATCGAAACGAAACTTGGAGTAGAAGCGATAGGTACAAAAAATAATCCATCGATCAACATATACTTAAGTCGCGTTATTTATTTTACGCGTTACATTTTTTATTCTGTTACAGGTTTAGATACAACTCAGAATATTGTCAAGTTGAGTAATAACGAGAATTTGAAGTACGATTATCTGTTTACTTGCACAGGCAGTAAACCGAGGATGCCAAATGTGCCTGGAGCGAATTTATCGAATATATTCGTTCTGCGAGACTATACTGATTCGCAAGGTGTATATGCTCTTTTGTCTCCCGAGAAACATGTAATTGTCCTAGGATTAGGCTTTATTGGCATGGAAGCCGCGGCTTATTGTATTGACAAATGTGCGTCTGTCACGATAATAGGACGCGATACCGTACCGCTCAGAGCAATATTCGGAGCGGACATCGGTAACAGAATTAAACAAGAGCACGAGAAAAAAGGTATTGCATAAAGTCATGTGTAGTGTGCATGTATGTTGTATAATGATATGTATTAGTGTTAGTAATAATAATCTATGTTCCCAGGTGTGAAATTCATTTTCCAGAACAATATCAAGCAATTTGTTCCGAAGGAAGGTGAAGAAAGTGTTTTGGGTAAGATCGAACTGACAGACGGCCAGATTTTACCTGCGGATATAGCTATTGTTGGAATAGGGTCCACTTTTTATACTAATTGGATGAAGGAATCTTCTGTACAAATGAGGGACGATGGTACTATACCAGTAAATGAGGTATATATTCGGGGGGAGTGCCTTTCTCCTACGTACCACTTCTGATTTTAATAATTGAATTATAGAATCTAAGAACAAACATGGAGAATGTATATGCTGGAGGTGACATAGCTTACGCACCGATATATGGATCCAATGACACATTAGCTGCGATAGGTCATTATTCTTTAGCTCATTATCATGGCAAAATTGCGGCTCTAAACATATGTGGTAAAGAAACTCCTTTGAAGACTGTGCCATTCTTCTGGACGAATTTATTGGGTAAAAACTACAGATACGCAGGTAAATTTGCATATATTTCGAAAATCTAATAAAGAATTTCGCCAACAATTCAATTAAACAATCTTTATCGCTTTATTTTCAGGCCATGGAAGACCTACTAGCATAAAGATTCATGGCTCACTAGATAAACTGGAATTCTTCGCCTACTATCTTAAAGATGGTAAAGTAATAGGAATTAGCAGTGTTAACGCCGATCCAGTTGCAGCAGATTTTGCAAACATGCTTTACGAGGGAAAGGTACTAACACAAGAGGAAATTAATACAGATCCGTTTGGTTGGATGAAAAATAAGCCAAAGGATGTGTCAGACCGGTTTCAAGAGAGCCTTCTAGTTGACGTGCAAGCTTGAATTATTTGACAGGATCAATATAATTTAATGGGTCAGAACAATATTGCAGTATTAGTTTCAACTTTTACTTTGTACATTCTCAATGTAACTTATTAGATGGAATACTTATGTAATATATTTCATGATACTGTCCTTCTTGTATTAAGAGTATATCCTGTAATATATTCAGTACTGTATAAAAAAAAAGAAAATTAAATGTCATTGTTGAATTCGTCATTCATTGAATTTATAAAAACCTAAAATAATCTACAAAAAAGAATTACATGTAAGAAGCCTCAATCCCACGCTTCTGTAACTCTCAGGTGGCACAGACGTTCGGCGAAGGTGATTTCTTTCTGAAACTTCGAGTTCCTGCTATTGTACATCTCCGTCATAAATTTCTCGGTGTTGTGGTTCTTTCCATACAGCTCCTTCATGTAGCCTCTGGATTGTTCGACCGTGAGATAGGGATGTCGCAGAATCAACATGTTTTGCTCCTCTCTCTCGAAATCTTGCTTCATTTTCAATAAATCGTGCATAGATGGTTTCTTAACTTTACGGTATTTCCTACGTAAAGTAAAAATTTATTAATTACACATGTCCCGCGATGATAATAAGGAAATAATGTATTGATAGTAAGGAAATCGTGATTCTTAATCTGATAAACTATAATTAGTTTTTTTTTTTCTGAATTACGGTAATAACAGGGCCAACCCAAGCCGCATTCTATTTTTAAATATAATAATTACGTTTTCCTATCACTTTATTAAATTAATCGTGCACGTTTGATTAAACTTTAATTAATGTATTTGACGTTAAAGTAGAATTGCTAAGCAAAACTTTAAGTTTGTTACTTAATTAGAGTTTGGTCGTAATGCTGTAGAAATGCTGCTGTTAGAATATGAGTAGAATTTAAGTTAATTTTAATTTGTATCACTCATCTTAAATGAAAATCCTTGTGCTTTTGTATAATTTAATTGACTGCGTTACTTTCTGTTGAAGTATTCTGCCATCTTTCTTTGACGATAAGGAGATCGAAGAACGAAACGAGCGAGATTTCATTAGAACTGTATTACAGCTAAAGTGGACGAGGTACAGACATTGCCCTGTTTTGCAGTAGTAAGAATCAGTTTTCCTACAATACAAATAATACAATATTTCGGGAACACAGTCGATATTTTACAGTAAGAGCCTCCTAAAATTTTCTTTTCGTGAAAAACCAACTTGCTTCGTATTAAGTTATCGCGTATTCAATTCAGCTCTAATAGAAATCAAATGTGGCACACAACTCGCTGCCTATCAACTGTTAATGTAAACGGTATCTAAACTCTCCATTAGTGTGGCAACCTGTTAGATCAATCCTCAGTAGCGAATGCAACTGCCTCAATACTTAGCAAGATCTGAATGTACTTTTTTTTTTTACTAGGGATGCGAGACTAGAGTTACATTAAAGGAAGGGATTATGTTGAGTATTATTTTGATTATTAATTGGCAGAGAATTGTGGCTTCTTTGCGCCGGCGGTTGATAAATTGGTTGCGTACTCCGTTGCTGACCCCGTTTTTTATTGTATCCCTTATTGCCGCCGACAGCTCCGCTACCTCCTCGTCGAAATTCCATACCTGCTGCAAGCACCATTTTTAATTATATAATATTGAAATGTCTTATAAGATAAAAAATAAAAAGTAATACAAAATTTAATATTTATAAACGAACGATTTGTCCACTCACCATTTATATGATTGTGACTCTGATCGTAACGTGGCTGTCGATTATTAGAACGCTGATCTTGCCGTCTTGTATCCGGAATATGATCCTGAATTTGAAACTATCACATCAACAAAGAATATTGTCAGCAAAAGCATAATTTTATATTGCGTTATTTTGTACATACATCGTCCGTTATTGGTATACAATCCACTTGGAGTACTTCCTCATAGTTTTCAAATCCCTTAAATTGCACTACGCAAGTCCTCTCGGAAACGCCAGTGACTTCGGCATTGTAATACTGCAAATATTTTATACAAAATTAATTAAACAGAGCGCAAAGTATTCGAAAAAGATGGGAATAACGAATTACTCTATACAAGAGCGATCAATTTGTTATAAATAGATCCTCGTTTAATCCCGATTCTCATCTTACGTATATCTCGATTTTATACAAGATTGATTGGAGAATTAAAGGAGTATAAGGTGAATCTCACTTCGGAAATTCATATTTCAATTTAAAAAAATTTCGTACAAAAGAATGATACGTACCCTATTATCTTCCCAATACTTGGCCATACACTTGTCACCTACTTGCCATACCCACGTGCTGCTGACGTTGTGACTACCGTAATTACTCTCGTTTCTTTGCATGTTGGGATTCATGGCCACCCTATTCCCAACGTTACTATTTGGCTGATATCTAGGTTGACTCTTAAAATTTTGTTCAGTTGTATTAGACGAATATACTTTAGGGGTTCCGTTTTGTTGAGCTCGATTATGCCTATTATAAGAAGCATCATAAGAATGCCTATTTTTGGCCTCGGGCTCGAGGTGATTATAGTTTCTGTTACTACCGAGATTCTTTCCCTCAGCCTGGATTCTGTTATCGTTACCGCTATCACTGGCGTTTACGTTACTTGTGCGCGACTGAGCATACGTATTTCTATAATCATTCGGTTGAGAAGATGAGAACTTCTGATACGCTTCTCTGCCTCCGTCGTGTTGATACAGATACTGAGGTTCCTGGTTACGTTGAAATCGCGGTGGTTTATTCTGCGGTACGTGATTGGCACCGTTATATTGCGAATACATGGTGGGGTTACTGTTATTTGTTCGCTTGTTATTTCTATGTTCCTCTGAATGTCTTGGAGGAGGCTGATAACTGCGACCACCTTTTTGATTCCTATTAGGAGAAATCAAATTAGAATTATTATATCTCAATATTTTAAGATTCTGTTTAATAAAATAATTACGTACCGTCCACCTCTTCCACTTTGTGCATCAAAACCTCTTGATTCAAAACGATCTTGATTACTTTCATTATTTTGTATATAATTGTTCTGCGACAAATTGGTTGTTTCGACGCTCTCAGGTTGCACAGGTAATTTATCCTCGAGAAAGTCGAATAGGGATATTTTCCCGCTACTTGGTTTACTCTCTTCGGTTTTCTTTTCCCGTTTGCCACGTGGCTCGCGAGATTCCTTGGCATTACTACAATAAAATTATAATTCGAGAGAGAGAGAAAGAGAGAATTACAAATTAAGAACTAAGTGTCTAAGAAAAACAGAAAAAATAAGTTTTCTTACTTATGTTTGCTGTCAGTCTTTTGCAGACTTCTCAGAGCTTTATCTACATTATTTCTATTAACTTTCAAAGCGTATTCTGCTTGCTCTATGGTAAATCCTCGATCTACAATTTTCTGTACGCTATGATCCAATAGCTGTGGAAAACGCACATGAATTATTTTCAGACATTTATGCAAACTTTTAATTTAATGAAAAATATAAAAGCAAATCAAACCTGCTTATTTCCGCCGCCAAATACTTTCTTACTGCCTTGCTTGGCAGCTTCCGCTATCGCATCTTTGCGCTGAGTTTCAAACTCACTGTTCTCCTTGTTAGGTTTTTCTTTTTCTGCCAAAGCTTTAAAGTTCTTATCTTGTTCAGATACTTTTACAATTTTTTTACCAAATGGTATCCATGGTGGTGGCCCACCTTCCTCGGCAGATCTTACTCGAGTATGCGAAGCTAATTTCTATAACAAAAAGCAGTTTCGTACATGTGCTATATTCATTAAATAAAATTAATTATCAAGTAAAATGTAGCTTACCTTATTCAATTCCCATTTTTCCACTAAACTGGCAACTTTCCCTCCAAGTACGTAAATTAAATGCGATGGTGTCAATAAAAGAAGTCCGTGTGACACAGGCAGAGTTCCTGATTTTATCAGTATCTTCGTACCAGGCGGTGTATTTAAACTACAACATAAAATAGACAATTAGATGAAAGAGTTGTAGGAAGCGACACACAGAGAGAGTAACGCAATCTAATGCATTTACCTTAAAGTCGATATATGTTCAACTTCTAAGGCTTGAAAATTATTCTTTCCATCTGTCAACGACAATTTTAACATCCGTGGAGCTGCTTTCGACTCTTCATTTCCCTTCGGCGCAGCTACGTTACGTATCTTTTGTATTTGCAACACGATATTGCCCAGATTAATGTCTCCAGTCCCGCTGCCGATCTCTCTCAAGTCGAGCTGTAAATAATGTATTTTTTTCTCGTCCATTAACGTCTCTCGAGTAACTTCTTAGTACCGCAAACCACAGTGATCCAACAATACGTACATCTAACAGACGTTTTACTATCTTCTGCGTGTCCACCACGTTACCCGAATCCGTTGCCAGGTTATATCCATGATCAGACAGATACCTGCCGGAAAGAGGTCAATTAATGTAGACGAGAAGCTTGGAACGATTGTGGATCGCGTGGACGAGAAAGAGAACAAGTTCCTTTCCGCGCCCAGCCGAGAAATTGTCCAGGAAGGGTACACCTCACTCACCATCCCAGTGCCTCCAAGTTCTCCATGTTCTCGCCGGACTCGCTTCCTTCGTTCGACAAGGGCTCGGTCGTGGCTCATGAAATCGACGCCGCTATTGCGTGCCGTCCGTGAGCTCGCGACGCGCCGCACGCAACCGCGCGTATACAAACATCTGACAGCTGACACGCGTTCCGAAGGTTCGACGGGGTCGACGGAACAGGCTCGAGGTTTCTCGGAATTCGGCGACTCGGCGTACGAGCACCCTCGGGTTTCCGCCGAGGCTGTTTCTCGCAAGTACGGCCTGCAACGGCGAGAAGCAGAGTCGCGCAGTGGTACGGCGAATACGATTGACTACGAACGTTCGGACGAAGGAACCGCACCTCTACACAACCTGACACAACCTGAAAACACTCGTCGCCATCTTGCAGCTACTCGAAGCAGCGTGCGTTTCGACTATAGACGTGACAACTGACAGACTGAGCGGCGCGCCAATAATGCCTCGATTTAAATTGCTAATTTTTTATTTTCTAAATAAATTATCTAAATTTTGTAAGCAAATTGAAATAAATAATATTAGGAAAATAAAACAATGTACTTCTGTACTTTATTATTCGAGACGAAGGATCACATCGCTTATAGATACACGAGCAACATTGGAATCATAACGCAGATACTCGTTCTGCAATTCATGGATATACCTGGCCATACACCTGACCAAGCAATACCTTGAAGTTTTTCTTCATGTAACTGTAACCCAACGTTGGCTTGTCCGCGAACCTTGTCCGCCGTTTGCGGCTGGAAGCTGGTGCTTTCTGTGGAAATATAATCTGTGTGTCGTAGCCAAGAAACTGCTCATGGATATACCTGGCCATACACCTGACCAAGCAATATCCTTGAAGTTTTTCTTCATGTAACTGTAACCCAACGTTGGCTTGTCCGCGAACCTTGTCCGCCGTTTGCGGCTGGAAGCTGGTGCTTTCTGTGGAAATATAATCTGTGTGTCGTAGCCAAGAAACGCTCCTGACGTTTTGAATTCTGCGGAATAAGGATATCTTCTTCCAACATCCTCCAACTTTTCATCAGATTGGACCCAACTGAGCTTTCGGATCGCTCGCATACGTGTCCTTTTATTTGTCAAATCAATTTTCTACACCTAAATCGTATTTCGTCAATACTTCATACTTATAATTGAAGAACTTTAAGATATAAAGCAATTCCTGGGCTCGGAATTGCTTTATATCTTAACGTCAGTGATGTGATTGTTGGAGACGCCGCTTGCCTTTGAATGATGGACCGTGCCAACAAGCCTCTACCGCGAACAATGTTCTCGCACAGCAGTACCCGCAATTCCCGCAATCAGGTGCCAGTTAAATCTGAAGAAGAAGAATGATCTCGATGTTGCTCGTGTATCTGCATACTGTAAGCTGTACTACTGTAAGAAAAATTGAGGAACGTCGAAGCTGGAATTTGGCATCCTTCAGTTTCGAGAGGCTAGCTCTCACTGCTAGGCCAAACGCGCCACTTGTTTTATCTTTATTCCTTTCGCTTATTTCGACTTCCCAATCAACAGACAATGTTTTTTAAATGTTTTTCAAATATTTATTTTTAATTATTTTTACATTTATTACTATTTATTATCCAAATATTTATTAAATATTTATTGAACATTTATTTTACATTAATTATTTATTTCAAATAAAACTTTAAAGAAATATTTATAAAACGTTTATTTAATGTTTATTTAATAGTTATAATACATTAATTCTTAATTTAAAATATAAATGTAAGAAAAATATTTAGGTAATGTTTATTTAATGTTTTATATGATATTTATTTTACTTTAGTAAATCATTTTAAATAATATTTGAAGAAACATTTATTTTATAATTACATAATATTCATGTTACGTATTTTAATTGGCAGACCTGGGTGTGGCCGTTTTCCGCTAATATAAAACTTGCTAAATTCATGGTACCGCGTCAGCAGTGCGAAAACGTGATAATTCTACCAAGTGAATTCCGCGCGATCGTAGTGTTATTTGATACGAGAGATTTATGTTATATTGTTATATTGGTTTTATACAAAATTAAAATGGTTTGCAAAAATTATAAATTACATTATAAAAAAACATAAGATATACAAATAAAATATATGAAATATCAAAAAACCATATATTATAAAACAATTATAAAAGATCTATTAATAATTCTCGGAAAAAAGAGACTTTTTCTGAGAATTATTAGTAGATAAAAATTTAAATTTATTATAATAAATGCAGTAATAAAATATTCTGTGTTATCCATTCTTTACTTTCTTACTTGCTTCATATTTGAATTCACATTATTTACCTTTATAATTATTATATATCATATAAAAAAATATTAATTCAAATTATAAATTAACAGCATAAAACTATTATAAATAAATATAATACCTGGTGTGTGAAATTGATGAATTAATGCCATTATTTAACCTCTCTTAAAACATTTATATCCATAATTGTATTTCCTAAAAATCTTGTTTGTAAAGATTTTGTTTGACTGAAAAAATAAGAAATAATAATATTAGAATTGGAAATAATTTTATTTTTATGAAAATGATTATGTATATATAGACATTACACTTCTCGGTTAATTTTTGAGGTGTAACTCCTCGAAGGATCGAGCGACAAATTCGTTTATGATTTGAAAATGTTTCTTGGACAATGCCCTTTAAGAATCAATAGTCGTCAAATTTGTCGCTCGGTCGCTCGAGACGTTACACCTCTCGGTCAACTTTTGAGGCGTAGCGCGCGCCTTTTTTGTTCTAGTGTGAGTAAAAAATTAAAATAACCTTTTACCAATCAAACATATCTCAATATATCTTAGTGACGTATTACAAAGTGTACCATTATGGGAAATAATCCCGAAATTATTATGGTTGGGTTATTTGCTACCATTTCGGTGGCTTGATTAAAAACCCTTGAAACCTGAATGATGATTGCTTCAATTAAAAGCAACGGTTGTTACTTGGGTGGAGCCGTCGCTAAACAAACTTTGAAATTACTGCCATCGAGTGCGTACTAACTTTGGAGATGACAGAAGCATGTGATATGCATGTTATAAATGGTCACGATCTATATTGAGTGAGTTGTATAACTTCTCATTTGATTTGATATTGTATATTTTCAATAATTCATATAATATGTCTTCTGATAGGTATATAAAACTATCTATGCCAAATTATCAGAACGTAACTAATAAGACATGAAAATTATTTGCTAATTTCTTGCTATTTTTTGCTTTTAAAAATAATTTTTTTGCTTTAGTTTTTAAAAACTTAATATTAGGCTATCGAATTTCTCGTATCTTTTTAAAAATTAAAGTAAAAAAATTAGTTTTAGAAGCAAAAAATAGCAAAAATGTTAATATCTTATTGGTTACGTTCTGATAATTTGACTCATTGTTAGATAGCTTTATACACCTATCTATATACAGGGTGAGTTTTAATGGATGAACCAGCTTTTTACCATGAGAGCTGCGTTACCGATTCTATTATACACACATTTATATCACACTTAGGCATTTAGCACACAAACGGTCATTATAAGCATGTGTGTATAGTAGAGTCGGTAATCTTAGCTCTCATGGTAAAAAGCTGGTTCATCCATTAAAACTCACCCTGTATTAAAGAGGTAACAGCACTTCGAAACACCTCGAAACTTTCGAGTATCGATTTAACACGTCTTTTTCGAGTGGATGGATTAGAATAATAAATAATTATATATGTATATATTGAATTTTTAAAAAGTTGTATTTCATTTTTTTAATTTTGATTTCGATGCGTTAATTATTAAATGAGAGGAACCACGCGTGGCGTTCACCAACGAAAGTGACACACCGCAAAAATCGATTTCTCGTAGCAATTATCGAGATAACATTAAATCAACAGATCACCTTTTGAAAGCAATGGATAGCTTCATTATCACATCCACATTCTTGCCCAAAAGTGGGGCCTGAAACAGGGGCCCGGGGAAGCGGATCCCCCTACGTTTCGCAAACAAGCGTGCGCGGCGTGGGTATATTTGTGGATTCTCGTGTGTACATCGTGCCGCGTGCGTGTTGTGCCAGCGCATATGTGTCAACGTGGTTCCCCACTTTCGTTGGCCCCCATCGTGAGGTTTCCTCGTGTGCACGTTGGTTCGCACACAATGGCTCGCACTATAGTTAGATCACGATGGTAGTAACGCGTACGCAACGTGTATGGTATAGTACAGTATAGTAAGCGATGACTCGTTGAGAAGGAGTGAGGAGAAGAAAGGGAAAAAGAGACGGAAGGACTCTACTACGAGAACAGGCAGGGGAAGAGAGAACGGGAGGGAAACAGAAGGACGGAGATCGAAAGAGAGAGCGAGGCAGAAATTCACTCACAGTCTTACCGTTTCAGTTTCACTCCAGCACGGTCTGAAATCGCGCGCGTCTAACTCGGTTCCCGAATTCTCTCATCTGTAGCCAAACATTTCGACTCGACAACGCGAGATTTATACGTGTTTCCCGAACGACTTGTCGTCTCAACGGTTTCTTTCGAGACGGGGGAGGCTTTCCAGGCGGGAGAAAGGAATCGTTCGTCGATTCTTTTATTTCCCGCGACTGCCGCCGGCTGGAGAGAAAGGGACCCGGCCAGGTACCAGCGTGAGTAGATGTTGAGCAATCAATCGGCGTTAGAGGATACCCGGCCGCGTGCGAGTCTCACGTAAATAATTTTCCATCTTGAAGAAGTTAAGATACAGAAACGTCGAAGTTGAGCCGTGATGATTCATGATTCATTGTCGAACCATGAACAGGCGGCAGTTAAATATGAATCATATCGATGTTCGGTGTTTTGTATCCGGCGACTTCTTGTCCCGAGCAAAACGTGGAAGTTTCAATCAGAAAGTTCTACCTGCCATGGGAACTCTTTCTGTGAATATTTAATCTTTGAAATAAATATTGATGTAAATTAATTAAAGTTGCCGGCACGTTTATTTAACTTTTTAAAAGAGATTCCTACGTTATACGATAATTCCTACGTTAAGATTGCTTAACTTAAGACGATTTTATCATAACATTATACTAAAGACGTGAATCAGAAAGGAAGTGTAATTAGATATCATCTAGTTTATTGAGGAAATGATATGTGACTTAATTTACGCCCACGTTCGTCAAATAATATCAATCTGTTAAGTAGCCAGAGACGAGAACAACAATGGAAATTTTCTTGATTAATGTGTTAATTTAATTAACACCCAGAACAAACTTGATGACTAATAAATGAGAAAGTTGCTGACTGTGCGAGTAATTGTGAGTTTATCCTTGCGTTAATGTTCTTAAGTAGTTTTTATATCATTTCATATTACTCTGAGATACAAAAGGCTAGATTTCGGTTAGTATTAACTTATGAGATTTCTCGAGTTGAAATTTTGGCCTTATGTTAAATCTTTAATTTTACTATACAGAAGCTAAGATAATAAAAGAAATTCAACTGCAAGGATCAAATTTATCCTATTTTAAACTAAAAAATTTGAAATGACTAAATTTGAATCTATCGTACTACTTTAGTTCCTATTTAAAAAAGATCTTCTTTCATCATCAAGATATCGAGTGTATTTTTAAATTTCAAAATAGTCTAAAGTAAAATTTTTATAATTAAAGATTCAAGAGTAGAGTAAATAAATATATCATCAAAGTAGATTACTGCTGAATTTATGTAATTATTCTTTATTTCAGTCTCTCTCTCAGTATACTTTGTAGAATAATAAATTAATCTTTCAATATTACTGAAAAATATTGTGAATATTCTTTTTTAGAATGATTTAACTGAAGAGATTATTTCTCCATTGACAAATCTTTTTCCACGCAAATTGGATTTCAAGCTTAAAAATTATTTTGTATTTTTAAAATTGAAATTCAGTTGCGTGGAAAAAATTTATCAATAATGTGTCAATACGCCCCTTGTAACATGTTCGGATTGATGGACATGAATGAAAAAACAATCTTTTCAATGTTAAACTATTCTAAACAAAACAAAAAAGACAAGAATATTTTTTGGTAGTATAGAAAAATTAATTCATCATTCTAAAAAATATACTGAAATAAAGAGTGAATATTTAAAAAAAAGGAAAATAATTATTTTATTTTATTGTCTCTTCTATTTTTGGGCTATCTTCTTTTTTTGAAACTTTTGAATCTTACTATGTGACGTTACACAACCGGTATGTAACAACTTGAACCCTCCATTAAACCAGATTTGAGATCCCCTGGTGCATTTATATTAGTATCTCCAAGCGTTCCAAATATATCACACGAAGAAGTCGAGAAAAATGCTTCTATTCGCAAAATAGTCGTAAAATTGTTATGTTCTACCACAAGAGTTACTTAAGATTGCATGATGCTTCAACTTTTGCAGATAGACTTCCTCAGCCGGGTATCCGCTCTCAATATGATATGAAATATGACTCGATATGCACTAAGTATCTTAAAATGATGATCTTAAGATGATAATCAACGCGATGAGGAATTTCGCGTGGTAGCGCGCGATGCTTCCACATAACGCGCGATCGTTCCACATAAACGACTTCGCGGGAGCGCATTGAAATCCCTTGGGAAGTTTCCAAGACTACTTCAAAATGCCACGCAACGACGGCGGTCGTTACGCCGTAGACTGGCATTATCGATTCCCCCGTCGTCATGTTATGGTTCGTGAAAATTACCGCGATTCGCGCGATGACGGACGCGCTCGTAAACCGCAGGGGCAGCGATACGCGACGGCGTCGCGTAGGAAACGCGCGTCCGATTGCACGTGTCACGTTAGCTCGCGAGGATCGGCGGTGATTACGAAGACGCGTCGGATAAATGGGGACCGCCGTGCTATCTGGAAGGTATTATTTGCACGTATTATCTGAAGAAATAAAGCCCAACGACCTCGGAGAGTGAGATTTAGCTTTCGATTCGTCGAAGGGCCGCACCTTAGACTCCCAGCTTCTGCCTACTCGGCAAGCATGTTTCCTCTCGCGCTCACGTTTCTTCTCGAGCGTGAACCACCGCGAGTGAGATTGTTCACAGGTGTGCGCGTTTATTTTTAGCGCGCGGAAAAAGAAACGTTTCGCCTACTCGGATAAAGCGCGCGATTGTGCGGCGAGACGCGCGGATGCTGCAGTCTCTTTGACACGCGGGAAAGACATTGAGACTATCTTTCAAACATTGACGAGACTGTGAGTCAACAATTTTAATTTTCCTACGCACATCTTTATGCTACTTCAACACGAATCGACGATTACGGTAATCGTTCGAGATTACGTCGTAATGTCGTGCGCTTAATAAGCAAATGAATGCGTGTCGCTTCGAAAAAGATGACACTGCTCGCTGTACAGCGTAATAGAGCAAATCACACATGTGTCGGCATTCCAAATGAATAACTACGACGCGATTCTAGCTGATGATGTCAGAAGATTTTAATTGGTGAGCTCGCATACGTACTACTTTGCCGGAATGGAGTGATTTATTAATGAGCGTTCGCGTCATCGTACGCGGTTTTCTTCTTCTAAGAACAGTCTAACAGACTTCTTATAATTCTGCGGCGCCAACTGCGCCAATTGCGAATTAATTCCAAAGGCGCGTAGCTTTGCGCGCAAGGTGTACCAGACGTGATTCATTTTTTATCGCTTCTCGAATCTTTGCTCGATAGCGAAGCACATGTGGAATACTTATTTGCCTTCGAGAATATTAATATGATCAGTCGACTTTCTCGCTTTTTCTACGGATTACGTCAGGAGTGACGCGATGCCGCGAGTCTGACGATCGGAAATTCATTGTAAGAGAGAGGAAGGCTTTAAGAGGAATTCTTCAGCCTGTAGCTTCGTGGAAACGAGGAGTGATCGAACGCGGTTAACATAAAGTACTCCGAGCCTTTCGCAATATAAAACGGAGGAAGCGCGGCGGCCGCGTCGCTTGCGAGATGCGGGATTGCAAGTGCGAGCATCGTAGCGTCATTTTTACGCTTCGCTCTGGCCGTGGATTACTTAATGCGCGGGCAGTGAAGCCACTTTCTCTCTCTCGGTCTCTCGGTAACTCCATGTTTTCGAGGCGGCATACCGGACTGCGTGACTGAGGTTCATATATGCGTTACAAAACATGCAATCTTATATGTCGAGGTGCGATAATGATCAACGCGCGCGCAAAGCCATTCTTCGGGGCCACATTGCTCCATTGATCCGTATTCCATATAGCGTCCGTAGGGTTGTTCATCGACCGTAGGTGAACGTTCTTCAAAAACGGGGGTTGCGGGTTATGTGAAAACGTGCTTCTTCGACAATTCGACAATCTACGTAGGGATAAAGATCAGCCGCTGACGAGAGTGCCGGTGTACCGCGGGACTCGGTTACGCGTTCGATAGACAATAGCGTGCAATTGAGCCATGTACGCAGTATTTTCAAAACAGGAAGTCGCCGACTCTGTTTGTCGAGCCGTAAAAATTCATGTTGATCACGAACACCTATTTTACCTCTCAGCTCATTAATAGCTGTTAGAACGTCGGTGCTTACTACGTATGAATTATTGCACGACAGAAAATTTAGGGAAGGCGCACTTAATTAAATTAGATTTTAACCTAATTCGCGAGTAATGTAATTAAGTGGACAATGGAATGAATAATTTGGAATATGTATATACTGAATTACAATTAAAGTGACGAAATTAAGCAAGAAATTATTTATTAATTAATAAAGTTTGCCCGTATAAATTGTGTCCAAAGTGTATAAATTGATTATGAAATTCGCGTTTTATCGCGTTAGTGAGTTTCATCGCTCTATTCTTCAATATTTCCCTTGAAATTTAGAAATCCCGCGCCTATGGATACGGTCAAGGCTATGGTGGACGGCCAAGGTGCTTCAAACTGGGCCAAACATAAACCTGATGTCACCGAGACATTATGACATAATTAAGAGCGACGTACGTGACTGTTATAAAAATTCGTTTAATTACATTCGTTGAGGCTGATTATCACCTTAAGGCCATTTAATGTCGCCGTATATTTACAATGCGAAAAACGGGGAAACAAAATAATATAAAGGCAAAGAAGAAAAAAAAAAAATAGAGTACCAAAAAAATCTGCGTTTTTCAATTAATTTTAACGGGAAAAAAAAGCAGTCATTTATAAAACGCGTTTTAAACTCTCTTTTTACACGAAATAGCAACTACAATGTCGTTAACTATTAACAAAAAGCAAATACTTGTGAGTTATCGCGCCTTTGACTTTTTAACGTTCGCATTTTATTGTTAATTTTATTAGCATTTATTTATTTATCGGTCTGTTAACAGAGTTTCGTAGGTAAGAGGGAATGGGATACGGCACGGAAATGGATGGCTGCGGACGTTTCATGAAATATTCCCTGTTCTTCACGAACTTCATCATCTTCGTAAGTTCTAGTATGAACTTTGCCGAAGATGCTATTTGCGCAGTAATATAAATAATTAAATGTACTATCGATTTATGCTCCAGATTGGCGGGATTATCGTAACAGGTTTGGGTGTGTGGGCCTTGGTTGACAAAGTACCATGGATAGGCGAACTCGTTGGGAACGATTTGTTAACCGGCGCAGTTTACGTTCTACTGGTCGGTGGAATCATCGTGGCGTTTATCGCCTTCTTCGGATGCGTCGGTGCATCGCGGGAAGTCAAGTGTATGCTCCTGACAGTGAGTATCAAGGATCTATTTTTGAACGGGCAAAACATATCAATCAGCGTCTCGATTCCCAGCGTTCACATCATTTGGCGACTGAATAACGAATTTAATCTTTACGAAAGAGGAGCTTATCTCAAATTGAAAAAACATTGAGATCTTATTGTACTTTCGGAGCTCGTCCAATCGCCGAAACTTATTAAGATAAAGAATATCGACTCGTGACGGCCGATTAACAAAATCCATTATTTTGTTTCAGTACTTCATAATTGTATTCCTGCTGTTCGTGACCATGCTCATCGGCGGCGTCCTGGGATACGTTTTCCGCGAGAAATTGCTGGGCACGGTCGACAGGGAGATGAAAAGTTCGATCCGACTTTACGATCATCGTAAATCCATTCGCGACGCCTGGGATACCACGCAGTCGACGGTAAATAATTCCCGCGAACGTTACGTAAATAAAAGTTAATTTTATCAGCAATCGAACTCGTGGCGCACGATCTCGGGCGCACTTTATCTTCCTCGAATCCAATTATTCTTCAAAAATTCCCGAAGCTAATTTAATTCTTGATTTTAGCTCCACTGTTGCGGCGTTAACAGCTTCAGGGACTGGGGAAGTTACGGTCTTAATGTGCCAGAGAGCTGTTGCCGAGAAATTTCACCCGGCCAGGTAAAAATCGATTAAATTTTAACGCGATTATATTTTATGTCATGCAATGAGATAGTTTATCAACTTCATCCGCGCTTAATAACAGCAATTTGCTATGCATCTCGTTATGTAAAACGTGTCGTGTTTATAAAACGTGTATTATAAACGTTTCTTTACGCTCACTTCTATCGAAATCAGTTAATTTAAAAGTGAAATTTTAGCTTAGCTTTAGCACAAAGAAAGTGGAATCTTTTTCGATAGAACCGATAACAACTTTTCGTGATCTGCATAAGAGACTCGCGATTGCAACTCGACGCGAATAATTATTCGCAGTCTAAGCGATACGTGACACCACAATTTCCCCCGACTGAATACCGTCAATTTGGACGCAATTAGTTAATCGACCG
Organism: Tetramorium bicarinatum; assembly: GCA_928718305.1. NCBI lineage: Eukaryota > Metazoa > Arthropoda > Insecta > Hymenoptera > Formicidae > Tetramorium > Tetramorium bicarinatum. The sequence continues at coordinate 9,029,502 of OV788319.1, forward strand.
AGTCCTAACCGCCCCTCTGCGCCTCTCTCACACTTTCACTCCTTCGATCGGCTTTCTCGCGAACGGGGAATTGCGTTTCTCATGGTCGTCTGATCTGCTTGCAGCGATTCCACTGCAACACCGGCCCCGACACGGTAAATCCCTCCAACGCTTATGTGAACGGTTGCATCAATGGAACACGAATTTACATGCAGCAACACGCGGCCGTTATGGGTGGTGCTGGTATTGCAGTTGCATGTCTCATGGTAAGAGTACAGTTTGAATTTTTATGTTACTCTTTCTGGTTAAAATTGGATTCTCGATGCTATAAAGCTCCGAACTATAAAGACCGAACTCAAACAAGTATTCTCTTTACAATCAAATTAATTTTAAAATTTGCATAGTTTTTCTTTCTCTCAAAATTTTCTTTACACTTTCTTAAAATTATATTGTGACTAGCATTCTTGAGCATATCGTGCTTAACACTAGAAGTACCGATTATTTTTGACTGTTTGCATTTTTTAGATTAATATCCTATTTCTTGTATAAAAAATAAAATTTTAAAATTTTATAACTTTAGAATAAAAGAAATGATTGATTAAAAGTTATAAAATTCTGAAATTTTATAACTTCAGAAGTTATAAAATTTCATTATAAAAGAACCGAACGGTTATTTCTGTTTCTATTTTTTAGATTAATACTTAATTTCTTATGTAAAAAATACAGTTCTAAAATTCTACAACTTCAGAAGTTATAAAATTTCATTTTTATTTTCATTTTCATTTTCACTTTCATTTTCAGAAGTTATAAAAATTCTTCTGAAATTATAGAAGTTATAAAATTTCATTTTATAAATTTATAAATTTCATTTTATAACTTCTATAACTTCAGAAGAATTTCATTTTATAACTTTTATAACTAAAACTGAAATTTTATAACTTCTATAACTTCAGAAGAATTTCATTTTATAACTTCTGAAAATGAAAGTGAAAATGAAAATGAAAATAAAAATGAAATTTTATAATTTCTGAAGTTATAGAATTTTAGAACTGTATCTTTTACATAAGAAATTAAGTATTAATCTAAAAAATAGAAACGGAAATGATCGTTCGGTTCTTTTAATGTTAAGCGAGTATTTTTTTTTCTTTTTTCCATTTCTTATTATTTAATAAGTAACTTAATAAGTATTTTAATTCTCGGATTATTGCAGTTCTTTGGAATGATATTCTCCTGCGCACTTTTTAAAATGATCGAATGACAACAGGACAACGATATAGTCTGAGGCTGGGGCAGTTTTCGTAAAAAGGAGGGAGAAAGTGATGCCTTCAAAATTTTCAAAGGATTCACGCAACTTTACCAATCAATAAAATTATCGCCATAAACACGGTTGATTGCACCGTGATAATAAAAAAAAACGAATCTCCATCCAATTGTACAGGTCTCGCTAATTTGTTACACATACACATATATAGCATTACGCATCATGATTACCATTACTCTTTACATTTTTGATGTAATTTATATGTTTAAGATATTTTCATTTAAATACATATACATATATATACGTCACTAGTATGTTAATACATCATACATGTACCTTATATTTTGTGCCGTAATAAATTTAATATGTATATAACATTGTGCATTTATACATATAAATCCTTCAGTAATATTTTGACTGAATCTTTGATAATCTTTTTAAAATTCTCACTCTGAAATGTACTGATAGTTTAATAATTATTTAATAATAAATAAATTATCAATCATTAATATCAAAAAGAAATTATTAATTAACAATTAATATGAATTGCTATTTACCATTAATTGAATTGCTGCATCTACGAACGCGGCTTTATTAACTATAATTAATAGCCGACGAACCGGCTACGGTTTGTATATTCGATTAAATCGGCGACGAGGATATGTTAACTTCCCCCGAATATTATCCAAGCAGCTAGAACAAGAGTTTTGCGTCAATCGATAACTTGTAATCATGAAATATAACCACGTTTCGGTACATGGAGTGTTGATACCTGCGTGTTCGATGGTCGGTCAACAGTTAGATGCAGGTAAACGAATATCCCTGCCGGGCACTAAACACCGAGCTTTTTTCAATTGTCAATTGTTACAACGTGTGTAAAATTTATGTTGAATAACAAATTTTTTAATGTTAATCACACTGGGTGATAATCATTAAATAATTCGCAATAATTTTGTAGATTATATTATTACAATATTTTATAATAATTATAGAGAATGAGATCACGTCTGCTGTTCCGTGATTCTTGTCATGATCGCATTTTAAGAAATAATACGACATACGAAGCAATCCATATCATTTCTTGTTTTCTCGAATAACGCAGCACGAAAGATAACGCGGCGATTTTCCATACGTGACGATCCGCTGTACCATAACATTATACTGTATATCCTATGCTGTAGAATGTACGCAATAATATTCTCAATATCACCCTATACACAATATGCTACATGCAAGAAAGAAATATCTTGTGTCAATTCGTTGTGAATTGATTATTGATTTGTTATAAAATATTTAGCGTGCATCGATTACTGTTTTTTATAATTGAAATTAATTTTAATAAAGCTATCATTGAGCATTAAAACTAATGTAAAAAATGAAACTTTTTCATCAGTTTTCGGAAGATTTTATAAATATATGTAAGTCAAACTCACATTTTATATGCAATTTTATATGCAAAGAAAAAAAAGAAACCAGAAAAATGAGCAAATAATATTCTAATCTGCAGAATAATTCTAAAAGAAACCTGTTATAATTTTAGATAACTTTTATAAATCGTGAATAGTATTTTTACGATAATTTAAGCATATTAATAAGTTTCGCTGAATATTTGCATGAGTCTTACGCATTCTAACATTGTTTGCGATTAGACCTCGCTGCATTAAAGCACGACGAATCGTCTATAATTCAAGCGTCTCGCTAAAGTAAACTACCTCATCACCCCATCGTCTGTCAATTCCCTTCCCATTCTTTCAGCGGTTATTGATTGTCGCGATTTGCATATCGGGACGGTACAATCGCTGTCAAAATGTTATCTTAATTTCACTTTCCATTAATGAAACTAGAAGTCTAATGAAATCAATTAATTATCATTATAAGTTTATAAAAAAAAGAGAGTTTATTTCATTATTATCATTTTCTCTTTTAGTAGATTCTTGGGCCAAGAAAAAGTCAATTTTTTTGAGGAAAAAGATATCGCTCGTGACAAATTTACAACCAGAGGTATAAACTTAATAAAAGTAAGAATTAAATTTAATTTCGTCGAAGCTCAAGCGTCTCGCGAACTCATTCGTTTGCGTAATTTCCCGTGTATCAATAACACGACTCTCGAAACTACCCCTTACGTTTATTCACCCCTCCAGGATGCGTCATCAGCTTTACGCATGTCTTCGCGACAAGACGTGACTGGCTGCTATTCCAACGTCTCATCGAATCATGCTCGCACGCGATTTTTCATCGTTGCCCCTAGCGTTCAGCACACTCGTTCTTTCCCGACACTCTCTCTCGCTCACGTCTCGTTTATTCGCACCCTCCGCGCGAAGAAAGGTAAACGAAACGGCTTCGTCGTTCTCGATTAATGATAAACGAGTAGAGCCTGACTTTCCACCCAGGATAATTACGCACGCGTTCGCTTTCACGATATTGATCGAGACCGTCTATACTCTGTTGCTTCTTTTAATTAGTGCTTTTAGTCGGTAGAAATGTCGCATTTTCGCGCCGGCACATATTTTCGGAGCTCAGGAATCCGAAATAGTTGTTGGCTTGCTTTAAAGTGCACTATGTGCATTGCGCACGTGCGCCGTGCACGCCTGCAACGATTCACCGGTGAATGAGCCCATATGCCGCGAAAGTCATCCTCGTGTAACGTTACAAAGGGATGTCGGACAATGACGAATGAATCGCTACGTGCTGCGCGAATAATGCCGTCCGTTCTGCCGCGCCGATCACGATGAGCGCGCTGTCCTTATGGACTGTATTTTTCCTCTCGTTCTTTTGTCCATGCTCTTTCACCTGACGACTTACGCCGACTGATTATGCGCTGTCAATATTTAATAAGCATATTTTCATCGCAACGCGAATCTTATCCAATCTTAGAAATCTAAACGAGATGTGTATCTCTTTGACTCCGAAATTTTATATTAATGTGAAATGATAATGCGTGAACGAAATATCAGTAATATAAATTAATTAGTATATCTATTTATATAGAAATAAAATAATTAATTTTAATAATAATTCATATTAATAAACTCACATATGCAGCAGAAAATTTCTGTGGAGCTTCATAGGTTTTTCTCAAGAGAAAATTGAACAAGCTGTATTCCGTCAGGCAGCAACTTTCATTTCACCCAAGAATGGGGGAATTCGATTCCCTCGGTTTTCGAGTCTCGTCAATATCAGCGACCCTTTTCTTCTTTTTTCTCTTGGCACACTTTACCGCGCAGTCGAGGAACTTATTACCGGAAGTGAAGGGAGATACGATGAAAACGGGAAAAATAGCTGAAGCGCGCGATATCTACGTATTGATTTTGTTCTGAGCTTTGAATCTGAATGCGTCGGAACTGGGGAAACCAAAGTCGTCCAGGTGAAACCGAGGACTCCGGGCCATTTTAGTCAGACACTCGCCCATAAATTAAATTGTACTTCGCCACGGAACAGGAGAGAGAAGCTACACGAACGGGCCAATGCTATTAGCTCGAATATAGCCGAACAATTATACAAGTTAACGTCATTGTAACTACGTCTTCTAGCAAACATCATCAAAGGACGATCGATATTGTACGCGCGAAGTGCTCCAATGGACGACGCGCGTTCTAATTTTGACGAAACTTGATTATCGCGCACACGTGAGTTGATTCCATTTCTTGGACAATTTACAGAAATAGAATACATAATTGTATTTCGAAAGAGTGTTTGCTAAAATAATTGCAGAATTTTTCAATCGCACGCTCTCCTGCATAAGAAAAATCAAAGAAGACGCGTCATTTGAGGAATACGATGACGAATTGGCGAATATTTGCCATTGTCTGGCGAAAATCACGCGCCATTACATCAGCTTGGATTCTCATGCAAAAATGCATCATACCTGAACACGAAGAATGGAAGAAAAGGAAGAGGGAAGACGTAAAAGACAAAGAATAAAATGAATACCCGGTGAGAGCGCCCGACGATAGTCGTACCAGATGAAAATGGAACTGCGGAAGCTTATAAACGAGAAGTAAAAAAATGGCAATTTTCAGCGGAACTCTGTATCGCTTGTGCCAACATTTTCTAACCCGTAGAAGAGCAAAATCGCCGTCGCGAGCGAAATTACTAGGACAATAAAGGAGGCTTTAGAAAAACCTACGCTAAAACGCAACAACGTTTCAAGAAGTTGCATCTTAAGTGCCGCGCCTTTGCGACAAACTAACTACCAGGAATACATTACTTTCCCTCGTACAGAATATAAAGAATTTATTATCATAGCGCTTAGAAAGAAAACAAAATCACGCTAAAATAAATTATTTCTGTGAGAAATACAAGAATTTGAAGACATTGGGATACTTTTATAACAAAGAAGATAAAAACTTTTTGTGAAAGAGAATTGTATAATAAAATAAATCTAAATCGAGATTATTATAATTCCCTAATAATAATATATTCTAAAAAAATATATATCCTTTTAAAAAGTATTTATAACATAGATCTCTCCTATCTAACAATATCTCTCAAGATCTCTCCTATCTAACAATAAGTACAATTACTAATTAAATATCAATAAAATAGTAATCAAGTATATCGCAAGATTGTGATTTTGAAAATCAGTCTCTTTATTATTTTGTAAATTATACGACGTAAATTTAACCGTCCGTTTCTCCGCGTCGCGCGGCGATTTCTAGGCTTTAGCAGGACCACACTCTACGTCTCATGGGTCAATCCTATGGGTTTCTCGGCCAATACTATCATGCGCAGAGTGCCTTGAGGTCTGTGCCATCGCCTGATGGAGAACGCAGTGCGCAGCCGGCACAGACGGTTCTGTCAAAACCCCCACCAATTCTGCGAGTACAACCGCCACCGCCACCGCCACCTCCTCCACCTCCAGCTCCATCTCTCTCTCTCTTTCTCTCTTCAAGCACCACCTTTCCGCCGTCCACCACCATCGGCCCACCATCCACCATGGAAACCGGCTAGTGCGCATTCTGACTTCAGTCAGCCAAACGGTCTCAACCTGCCCAGGTCGGCGTAGGCAGGTGTCGGCACAGAGCGATTCTATCTATCGGTCGTTGTTGCCAGCCGCGTCCGCGTCGCGTCCGATTCTCTCGTCCATCGTGGATTCCCTGAGGTCGCCTCGAGGTCGCGGTGTCGTATCGAGAGGACAGGGTGACGGAACGGAGCCCGGAGCACCGCGAGCGGGAGTGCCGTCGAGAGGGTCACGTTGGCGGGGCCCGGCCGGGATTTATGGAACCACCCTATGGATAGTAACATGTCAACCGCCGCCTTCATGCATCGGTATGAGAAAAAGAATATTAGATCGATACGCGAGTCAGCGTGTACACACGCACCCGACGCCGGCACACGCATGCACATGAACATACGAGAAGCGTTCGCGCTCCTCCCCGTTCGTGTCGTCGTCCGCTTGGGGTTTCTCGTGGTTCCCTCGCGCGGCTTTCAAAAAGCTACCTCCATGGCCGATCGATGAGCTCGTTGCTATGTCGTGGCGCTGATAGAAGCGCACGGAAAGACCCTTCGTGCAATCGCCAAAATACATAAGGGCACGGATATCGGAAAATCGCGTATGAACAAGTTGGCAAAAATAAATTGACATTATTCAAAGTGAAAATATTAGCTGCATACGACTGACATATTTGTTCGACTAAATTCCGCCGTTTCGGATCTAATTTTGCAATGTGTATTCACCGAAGAATTTCACGTTTAACGCACAGCTTGATAGAAGCTTTTATCGTCTTTGCTCGTAAAATTGGCTGATGAGAAAATCGCTGCTTCACTCGTAACGACCGAGTGGATTGTGAAAAGACTTACATGCTTATGAAAGAGTCCATAACAATGAGATTCGTTGCCTCATTAGAATTGTACGAGAAACAATCGGTATTCGAAACCTCTCGTATTTATTCTCTCTCTGTTGTTTCAATAAATAATCTCTGCCTACGATTAATCGACTATCGCAAGGTAAAAAGAAGCAAAAGTATTCTCTCTATGTTTCTTTCATGTAAAATTCCAATTTCATGTTTTTCATTTAATAAATATCTGCAGATGCAGCTAGTTTATATCTACGAATTTTCTGTACGCGATAAAATCGTCGTAGGAATAAATTGCGCGTGCAAATCTTCATAACGAGTTCTATACGTGTCGGAGGTAATGTTTTTGATCAAGGCACGACACAGTTCTCTATCCGATCGCCGGAGCGTGGAAGATTCTCGAGAATCCAGTCGCGGTAATCGTATGCACTTGCAGGCAGCACGGCAGAGGCTACTTAGACGGCATTCCATTAACCTGCATTTTCACAGAGGCAGGCGCGTCACCTGTTCGGTTTCCCCTGAAACACGACACGATGTCGAATCGGACCAGCCCGGTTTCCTTGAACCTGCGGATACCGCAGCCATTGACCGCGCGCGGCCAGCTCTCGCCTCGTCTCCGTGACGAAAGGCCCTAAGTGCGCGGCGTTCTCTCTCTTTCTCTCTCTCTCTCTCTCTCTTTCTCTCCCTTCCTCCGCATTCGTCTCCCACCTCGGCGATCTCTTTCTCATCTCGCCGGACACCACGCGGACCGATCAGCTTCTTTGGCGATCTTGTACTAAAACGCTAATTATGCTTCTGCTAAAACGTTAATTGCGTTTCTTTGGGCGATATCCTTCGAGCGCGATATTTTTTTAATAACTTGTGACGTTAATAGAAATCTACAGATGTATTGATAATACTGGGGATGTCCATGATTATCGATTGCAATTGTAATTGTTCATTCTGATTATCAATTATCTCATTATCAACTATCAAATTATCGATCCTCCAAAGCCTTCTCCACCTCAGGCTCAGACGAATGCGATACCGAGAACGTACCTCGCGCAGGAAAAATGCTCGCTTGCACACGCGCACGATGCGAGGTGCAAAGCGAGCATCGGATGAGAAGAGAGTCGAGGTGTATACATATATCTCTTCGGGGCTGCGGGATATATTTTATCAACGTTGGCGGTGCATAAATCCCTTTTTCCCTCGCGCGACTACCAAGCCGACTTACTCACTCCGCATTAATTCCGGCCGCGTTACCCTCCTATCTTTCCGGCCCTCCGCCGCGCGCGCGGACGCATCGAAGTGCATCCCCATGTTCGGATCTCTAGGCGCGGCGACTCCGGCCGCGAACTCGTACAAAAGCGAGAACGGCAATCGATATATCTCCTTATCTCTCTTTCTCTTACTCTCGGCTGGGCACGTATATCCTGCGGCTATCGGATGACACGGTGTCGATGGACGAGGAAAGGAGCCTTACGGGTACGACGACGTTGTCTCGCGAAACGTACGGCCGTGATTGCGATCTCGGTTCGCGAATAATCCTCGGCAGATGTACGGTCGGGATAAAAAAAAGAAGGAAAAGGAAGAAAAAAGAAACGATCGGACACGTCCGAGCGAAATTGCGAAAGCGATTTGCGAGCATGTAAATTACAGCACCGCTTCGAAGAACCGCCGCTCGTATAGCAGACAGACGTATCCAGTGGATATTCACGGACCTCCGTGAAGTATCCAAACGTCTTGCGAATTATATTCAGATTTAATAAATATAAGAGAGGCATCTCTTATACCAAACCATTAAGCGAAAACTACCGAAAGTAAATCACGTTAATGCGACAGTATCGATCGTTTAAAAAATATTATTCGCGGGCAAAGAATAAATACAGCTTCGGCTTCGGAAAAAGAGTTTGTAAGCAAGAACACTGCTTTCGGAAAACATATGTTTAAAGATTTTATTCTATCTCGTAGGGTATAACTATTTACAGCTTCCATTAACGTTAACTCTAAAATAAACTCCAGACTTTATCTCCCCGAGCCACGAAATGGGCTTTTTACGTATGTGTCCTTTTTCCACAGCCGGTACTATCTCAATTATACAGGGTTCGCTCCGCGATTCAGCGGAGGCTGCCGCAGTCCGAGATACATATATGTATACCCTAGCGACGTCGAACTGGAGCGGCGAGCGCGGAAAAGCACGCGGAAAAAGAGGATTTTCTCTTCGGCAACCGGTCGTACTCTCTAACTCTAGTCTAGTGAGACAAACAGTGTGACACTTCGACAGGCGAGAAAGAATAAGGTCACGGAATCGCCGTGCTCGCATTCGATCGCGGCGCTGCGCTAAAAGCACGCTCACGCTACAAGTTTCGCGCTCGCGATTCAATTGCGAACGTTTAATCGCTTCTGTATCCGTGACAAAGTGAGAAGTTCGGTAACAGAGGATTGCAAAGTGAAACTCGCGTGCGCAAGGTTTCCTATAGAATTACATGAACGTCCGCGATGTCTGTGAAGTCAGCCCTTATTTTAAAAATTAAAAAAAATGATGAGAGTTCTGGGATGTCTCACTGAAGAAGGAGAGAGGAAAAGGCGCGGAAGGCATGGTGTGCTCTTAGCCAGTTCCCAAAAGAACCGGAGCCCCCTCACCATGTCAAGGTGGCACACCATCGAGGGGAGGAAGGAGACGATCCGAAAACTTGGACTTGGAAATTTTTCGGACTTGAAATTTGCTTGGCTGTATCTTTGTCAGTTTTGATTTTATCTATTTTTTTCAAAAATGGGGGCGCCGTGAAGTTAGCCCCCCGCTTTTCAAATGATGTTTTCTTGGCTTTAAACTCTTTCTAAAATTGATTGAGAACTCTAGAACTGCGAGGGAACTATCTAGAACTCTCATCATTTTTTTTGAATTTTTAAAATGGGGGCTAACTTCACAGACATTCGTCCGCGCGAGAAAAGGAGGACTCTCTCCCGCTGTTTTCCCCTCTCGTTCATTGTCGCCCCGAAACTCGTTTTACCTGGTCGTCGAACGATATCGATTACCGGCGTCGACGACTCGGGCGTTCACCGCTCACCCGGAAGAATCGACGGGCGGAAGTTCGTACGCGAACTTCGCCCCTGAATCCGATAATTATCGCCGGCACGCGGCCCCGTTGCCTTCTTTTCCGTAATAGTTTCCGGTAACCGTATGAAGAACCTGCGTGATCGATATTCCCAAACGCGGTCTGAGAAACTGCATGCAACATCGACCGGATATTCATTGAGAAAGGAAAGAAGTTTTTCAGATATTTTAAAAAATCCAATAATTTTCTCTCGTTTGGAAAGTCACGTTGAAGGAGTAGCTTTTCGAAAAGTAACTTTGAACAATTTCTACGAAGTATACAAAGTACGTTTTCTTCGCAACGCTTCGCTTAACTAGCACGCCGGTGCGATCGTCATCGGGCAAGGCCTGGAAGGATTAATGCCGGGACGATAACCCGCGGCAGGATCACGCTGGGCGTGTTTCACTATTTGCGCCGGCATGCCGACCGTCGCATCCTTGTTGCTCTTAGAACAATACTCGTTGCATTCGCCGCGTTGCAGAACGCGGAAGATCGATGGTACGGAAGGGATCCGTAAACACCGGAGCAGCGCGCTGCTCCGATCCCGGCGTGCACGGGACGCATCTCAAAGTTCCCCGTCTCTACGATCGTTTCGTAGAAACGGCCGGCCCGCAGCTAAAGAGTTTCCTGCCGCGCAGCGCGACTCGTTTGACCGCGTAAAACTTCCCCATATGCGCGATACGGCCGTCGTTTATCCGATCGCCAAATGAGGCTACTTACATTTACCGATTTTTTAGCGAAGACTCGAAGAAAATTGATGACGAGATTAGACGTGTGATATACATAGGCACACGCGATCAGTTTCGCACCGCGATTCGACACGTGAACGCTTTTTAATAATTCTACGGAATGAAATTTTAAATTAATGTCTTGACTGTAAATTGAAGAGCATTCTCTGAGATAAATATTAAATCTTGAAGTATCTTTCAATTTTTTGGTATATAAAATATAATTCTACCAAGTTTTTTATTATCCGACAAAGTTAGACCTAGCAACTCGAAACATTTGCAGTGCCTCGTGTTTTTGTTACGCTTGCGACTCAACTAATCTCTTGACCGAGTAAAGTAGGTCTAACCGCGCATACGGCGCACACACGGTGCATCTACCTATAGATTCGAGCGCGGCATTCAACCGGCTAGAGTTAGAGAGCCGAGCCTACTTCTGGCGTTATCGGTCGCGGTGGTTTCTCGCGCGAACCCGGAAGACCGATCGATCGGTCGGGAGGAAGTCGCTCGCTCGAGAGAGGCAAGGAGCACGCGTCCGAGCCCCGATTTTGCAACGATCCCGATCCAGCGTTGCAATTTCTTCCTCCCGATCAGCCCGCTTTTCGAGGAATTATTAATGTCGACCCCCCAGGCTAAAACGTTTCCTGTCCGCCGAGTTTCTCGATCGTCCGGCTCGGAAGTTGTCCCTTCTCCGAGGCAATTCCACTCTCTTCATGCTGATTTCAATAAATTTTTCTGTTTTTTCGTTCTGCTCTGGTGCGTAGTCGTAATTAGACCGTCGAGTGATACGTACTTAAAGTAAAAGCACGAATAATTTTGCGATAAAACTTTACTGCTGCAGAATACCGCAATTTCTAGATTAACGATCGTATTATTAATGTGGATTCGAAGCACTTTTTATACTTCTTGACATAGCACCGTATGTTTATTAACATTTTGGAACTACCGTTGGAATGTTTAACGTATATCGCTGTACAGCAATATGAGTAATGATATATTGTGTACTTTTACTACCTGTCTTTAAACGTGCAACTTTTACTTCTAAACAATACTTGGCTGCATGCAAACGAAGAGGAAAGCTGACGTTCCGGAGAATTCTTCATCGGGGTTTCATCACTCAAAATTATTTGATGTGTTCATTTTTTATCATCGGAAAAAAACCGCGGTTCTCTCGTGAGACGCTATGTGAGCAAAATTACGGACGCGATTGTCTCCGTCGTGGTTTCCTTCCACGTGAAAACCGTTATGGCACTTGCAAAATTTGAAATGTAAATCAACGGGACGTACTTCGCGTGATCGCCCGTTTAGATGCAAAGTCGCGTTTTTTCCACGCGCTTTTCTCGTGCTTGAAATTATTCGAGAATTATTATGCGGGAGACGTTTTCCTTCGTCGTTTTGTGCAATTTAACATCTTATTATTTATCTCTCACTCTCCTTTTATTTCTTACTATTACTCTCATAAATATAATACTTTTCCATCTAAATTGAAAATCGTCTGTAAAGTTCGACGTGCCGCTTGCTCGTTGACGCTGAATTAACATTCATCGATTCGACGAGACTACTCGGGTGTTTCGTTCGAACCGAACGATGACAAAGGGAGAAGTGAGATTATGCACCGAGCGCGGCCATTACGCCGACAGCCTGTATACGATCGCGGTAATAACAGTACATTAGTGGCGAACTTATGCATTAGGCAGGACGATAATGAGAGAGGCGCATGCAGAAGCGATGCAAGAAGTCCCTTTTCGTAATCGGCATCGCAAGATTCCGATACCTTAAATCGTGCAGTCGCGCGATCGAAAATGGTCAAATTAATCGAATGCGACCGATACTCTCGACACTTTTCAGTTTTCTCGGCTTCGAGTTGTTTAAATTAGGCCTGCATAAATTAGCATTTAATCTAATTTGTTTTCTTTCAATAAATTCGTATTCAATTAACTCGACTCGAAGTGGCGTTGTTGTATTTAATTAAATGACCTATTTATAGATATTGAATAGTCGTAATTTAAATGATTGTGCATTTAAAATGGGCATATAATTCCATTTTTAAATGAAAAATACATTTAGTTACAATTTTATTATTTATCGAGCAATATATTATAAAATTAGAGAGAATAATAATGAAAGAGAGAGAGAGAGAGAGAGAGAGAGAGAGAGAGAGAAAGAGAAGAGAGATAAGAGAGGCAACTTTCTTAATTCCGTGCGGCGAATTTAGGACGGGCGGCAATGAACGAGGAAAAAGTGTCGTCCTACTTGTATCCCTTTGAGGAGAAGAAGAAAAAAAAACGCGCATATGATAATTCAGACATTAAATATATTATGCGTGATTTATCGCGAGTAACAAGTCGCAAAAAATAGTAGTCTCAACATTATTTAACTTTATGCAACTCGGTTTCTTTGAGAAAGACTGAGCAATCGACTAGTACAGCCACGGTTTACCGTAATTGCCGTTAATAAATTACGCTACATTATGTGCTATTAGAACTAACGTTCGCAATATATTATATTGATATAATTACGCATCGTTGGGTACCGCGCCCTAATTGCACTCAATTCAATAATTGCCCGAAAGACATAACACTGGGGGGGTCCCAAGGGAAGATTTCTGCTTACTGACCGACGCGATCGCATCGCGCTGCTGTGCGCACCATGAGAAATGTAGCGCATAATCGTTAACATGCCGTGGCGACTGCGCCATGCTATTCGATGCATCATTGTCCCGTCCTGTGGGCGACCTCGGAATACATCTACATATCGGCGACACCAAAGTGGCTCTCTGAGATAATCTCGCGTTCGAATATCTCTAAATTACGGCAATCTCAAGTTACGCGCACAACGGAAAACTTTTGCGAGCGTGTAATTTTCTTTAAACGCTTGCGGTTTATTGATTATTGCGAATATTTGCGTTGCCGTCGTTACTCGCGCAATGTATACGCAACAGCCACCGCTAATTTGCTTACAGTGTATCGTACTTACGGGACATAGCCGCGTGGGTAATAAGCGAGTGCCCCATCCGTGTAGCCGCAGCTACTTGCGGAACCACTTTGTATCACCGGTAAGAGCATCGATCATCGAGCTGTCGATTGACGCAGCGATCGTCAGTCATACTATCAGTCACGTCGACGTTCTGCCTCTTGTCCGGGAGGCAGAAGGATCCGTGTCGGAAAAAGGACTTGATAATCCGTGACTCGCCGATTTTCGTCATCGCTCGTCGCGAGAGGGTACTCATCGAGAAAAGCGGCGAAAAAGAACACCGGCCGCTGGAATTACGCCGAGCGAGCGCGCAACGTGAGATTAGCACCGGGCAATTTAATGCAATAGCGTCGTAGTCGATCTCGACGCGCGTATTTATAGGGTGATTTCGAAATTTTGTCGACAAAACTTTGCAGTTTTGAATTTCTCTTAGCTTCGTTGAATTTATTAATTTAATTTATCTTCTTAACGAAAATGTTAAGATCTAAATATGAAACGTAGAGGAAGATTGAAGCTTGATGATTAAAACCTCAGGAATAAAAATAAGTGAGAAAATACTGTCTAATATCAAATTAATTTTATAATAATTTAATATATTTATTTAAATTATCGATTCATAAGATAGGATAAATTAATGAAAGAAGATGATAAAATTTTCAAAATTTTCGTCCTTACAAGTCTGATGGGTTTTAATTTAACGCCACTCTATACATACGTATCTGTGTATCGGTTCCATTAAACAAATGGACGAATGAAGGCCTGCACTTCGTAAGTCATTATTAACTCGCGTATAATTATGCGGCGAATCGGGTTTCCATCGGATACAGCGAACGGGGAAAAGCAAGGATTCACGATTCACCATCCGGAGTGTGGTGGTATTTAAATTGGCTTAGTGCACGCATACAGATACACACACATCCGCATCGCCGTTCGTCCTTTGAAGAACTCGCCGCGCGATTATCTCGGCCACTCTAGGCGGACAACCCTTGCTTACTGCATAAGGTCGTTATATCGAGGCGCAATATCGACATCCGTATCAAAAAGATATATGTTGTATTTGGCATCGGTACATTAATATCGGCTTTAAGAAATAATCAATCCTTCATGTTACATCCCAACGTATCGATTATATTAATATTAAAATGCTGTGTGAAAATTAAACTCAAAAATTTAATTACATAGAAGCGCGTGAGAAGTGAGCTGTAGATATTAAAGGTTCCGCTTATAAATGTCACACGTCAGATACGTCAGATGTCAAAGATAATGAAATACGCGGTTGATAAAATATACACTTCAGGAATATTGTGCTAATGACGCTCGGAAAAGATCTGTACAAAATGTTAAAGAGTGAAAGGTACGGGGTCTAAGCTGAACAAAAAAAAAACCGGTCACGCTAAAAACCGTAGCCGTCTTAAGCGATTCGAAGCCACAATTACGAGCGGATGACTACGGTGCGATTTTCCATTTTGTTTTACGCGCACCGCGACGGTAATGCCTCTGCCATCGTAATTCCACGTATGGCGCGATTTCATGACGACGGCCGTTTCGTATTTGAGAGTAATGAAAGTGCCAGTGAAAGTTGCGGCTCGCGAGGCGAATTGCGCGAGGCGACCGAATGCAAAATTTCTCTCGCGTTTGCGCCATTAGAGGATCTAGGCGCGACGCACCTCTAGAAGCGCATCTCACAAGTCGCGCGTTACTCCGTCCGACGAGAGCGGTCCGTTTTCACCGAGGGGATTTCGACCCGGCGGGGTCTCGCAGCCGGAACCGTTCGAAGAATGCCGCGGGACAAACTTTAACGCGCTTATTATTTTAAACGCGCGTTCGAGAAAGACGACTTCCTGGCTTCCGCTCATAAATATCTCCGATTTTAGAAATTCACCATTGTCGCTCTTTCTCTTTCCGTGAAGGAATAAACGTGATACACTTTCGTACGGCGAGAGTCGCTCGCGCAATTGCGCAATTGCACAAACATCGGCAAATTTCTCGATATGTAGCAATAATACGCGCAACTGAATATTTTCTGGATGATTTACGGTACGAGAAAGCGCAACTGCTCGCCCAATAATTGAGTGCATCGAGTTCAATTGAATTTTACAACGGCTCTCGCGTCTACTTTTCGCCGCTTACTCGAGACAAAGAGCGTGAGGGCCTCGTTGATTTCTGCAACGTCGTAAATTTCCGCGGAAAATAAAAGAAAAGGATTACGCAGCGCGCGCGCGCGTTAAGATGTACCCGTCGAACGGTGTTTCGGGCGAAGACTATTTCACCCGTCCGTGCTTGAACGCACAGCTCTGTGTCGGTTTCCACACGCCGTCGGCACAATTCTGGGATTCTCGTTACGGCTCGTCTCGCCCGTACTTCTTTACATCTCGAAATTTTTCCACCGGTTGACTTGTGTAACGGACCATTGTCCGCCTCATTGTCCTCGCTTTTAACCAGGGAGAATACGCGCGGGACGATTACCCGCGCGATGAACTCGTCGAGCCAGATTAATTTCGCATAGGATTTTGTTGCTCGAAATATTTCTCAAAGATCTCGCTGTTCGATTCGCGCGACTGAGCGACGCAGAAGAAATGCGTACCTACACGGAAATTTCCTCGGAACGGCCTTGTGCACGCGCCAATGTCGACTTGTACGTGCATAACATAAGACACGCACGCGATAGCGATCATTTCGTTAAACACCGCCGACAAGCGTGAAGCAAATTGCCCGGTACGGAAGCATTTAAAATTTTTTAATTTACCAACGTTTCATATCTCGAATTTTAATAATATAGCAATGAGAGCTTTTTTTTTCTTCATTTCTCAATCTATTTATCCAATTCTGTCGCGAATCGATTTGGATAATCGGTGATTTATAGCGTCCATATATTTGAGACTGGTCACGTAACAATCGGAACTGTTTTCACGTCGAATCGTTTACGGGACTCGCGCCGTGCTGCATAAGTGCCTCTAAATAGCTTACACGAGAGACTGGAAATGCCGCGATAGTCGCGTACGCGCCGTTCGGAACTTCAGGTGCGTGAGAAAACTCACGCCGAGCGGAGCGAGAGGCTCCGCACTGAAAGAAGAAGAGGAACATTGCATAATTAGGGATTGCGATGCCGGTTACGTCGCATCTGAACCTAGCCTCGTAGAAACACATAGTCTCACCCCTTCTTCCTTCCCAATCTCCTCCGATACTTTTACGCTCGTAATCGACGTACAGGGTGTATCAAAAATGAAAACAGAATGGTATCGTGAAGCTAGAACCGATTTTTTTCTCAACGAGACTACAAAAGATTATCATCCGTTGTATATTTTTGTAAATTTCTGACAAAGTAAATCTCATTTGAAATTGAGAAATAAAGGATACTCAGCTGTCTAAGGTTTCCATTTATCTTGCTCTTTCAATCGCTCTCGACTCGAGCAACTGGCGCTTTCATATTTTCGCGAAAGACGATCGTGTTCAAAGTAGCAGGAGAATTTCAGATTATTAAGATTAAGATCGCGAGTTATGGGACAGCCTGTAGATGCAAGTGCAAGACGCGGGCGGGCACCTATACAACCGATAGGCGCGTATCTGCGATTATTTATCCGTAGGTTGAACAAATACCACGGCGCGCGCGTCATGGGAAAGGTCGATGAAAAATCGCAGCTCGCGGCGCAGCAGCATTAGCGGAATAGAAACGTCGTTATCTCGCGAGACGATGCAACACGCGGGCTGAGCCTCGCCGCGCGCGTCGATAACGCCTTCGATCGTGGAGCCGGTCGCCTCGACGATCCAGCCGAATGGTATTTGCGGCGGAGAGTCAATAACTATGAGTTTACGATCGCGCGAAGCTACCTGCCAGCGAAAACTCGGTTAATCCTTAACCCTTAATCGCACCGGACCCTCATCTCCTCCAGTCTAACCTGGAGATTCTGTCTATTTGGAATTCTTCTAGACTAGAATTATCGACGTAAAAAATCATATCAATCACTTCATCGTTATTAGCAACCCGAATGAAGCCACTCACAAATTAATTCGTGCCAAGAATGCAACAATATAATATTTTTTTAATAGTTATCAATTAAATAATAATTATTTAATAAATTTTAATAATTATCTATTAAAATTATCTATTCTATTTAAATTCTATTTAAAATAGATTTAGCTGCAAATATTTGACGTTGAAAAACTAGAATTTGCAAAGAAATGAGACATCTTGAGAAAAATCTTTGACGAGAAAGCTCCAAGTTTACTTTTGTATCAACCAGTCTCCATTTATCTCAAGTCACCGCTGCGTATGTGTTCACATATCACAATCACGCAAGTAAAACATTAGAGCGCGCTCATACGTGCTCGGGCGGTCGAGCCGTGCGAAAAGTCTAATAATCGTCAAGGTAGGAAACGGGGTCGGCGATCCCCAGGAGTCACACGATCCGTTGAATTTACTGAAGCGAAGTGCAACGTTTCCGAAGTAATCAGCGCTGCTAAAGGTCAGCTCATGCCTCTCTCGGGTAGCCGTTTATGATCCACGACGACGTGCAAACAACCGCGTGTTCTCTTTTGCTCGTGAAAGCAGGTGCGCTCGCGTGTCGTGCGGGCCACTGCTTCCGCGCGATACCATTAAAAAGCCATGATCGATCTATTTCTATTGCTTTACGCGATATAAAAGTTGCACGCTATGTATGTTTGATAAGAAACATATCTCAAGTTCATTCACGGAAAGAGTAGGTAAAGAGGAAATCGATAAGTAAAGTAATATCATAATAATAGTCAGGGCAATAACCGGAAATATGTTTCAATGTAATCTTTTTCTCGACAATGCTTTTAGAATCGATGACATTTCAATCTTTTATCTTGGAAAAAAAAATGAATGGTGATCTTTCGTGTTGCAATTCAAATGTCAATAATACGTTCCTTAGTTTTGTATGTACCGAAATGCTTTCACATTTCAAAAATTCTGTATACACAAAATATAATTTTTAATTGAAAAATGTAACCAAAATAGAAATGGAATGTGCATATCTTACAAGGCTTGAAGAGAGTCGAGGAATGGGATCGCTGATCTTGAAAATCAATCGGGAATCCGTTGAATCGAATTCTTGCAAGCGATTGTATGACTTACACATGCACCTGGCTATAGTTAACAGATATTGGCACACACGTAAGGTGCGGCATTATGTAATGTCGCGAGTTTACGAGCCCAGGCTTACGGATTATTGAAAGGCTTACGTATGTGTGTCTGTTTATGCGTATACTACCTGCCGCTCGAGGGACACGGATTAACGAATTGACGCCTGAAAACTTTCCTTTCCTTACGCGTGGTGAAAACTCCTCGACGGTAATGTTCGGACTAGAAGACACGTTGTCTATTAGGAATAAGGAGAATTCTGACTTCCGTTAATTGTGCGGCGTATATTAACCCTTTTGGGGCCCTGAATTTTTCTCAATTACAGATCCAAGACCTGCTAAAGGTATTACGGTTTTAATTGGACGCGCTTATGCAACGCAAAAACAGCTTTGTAAATCAGTTTTTCAGTTACGACCTTTTCAGAAACGTATTACGAAAAAGATTCTATTTGCGAGGTGCATTACGGCAAAGATAATCGCTGAATTATAATTAGTCCTCCAGGTATAGAAGACTATCTTAGGTACAGAATTATAACTCACGTTCTTTGAATAGTACGTTGGGAAGTATTTTTTATAGTTTACTACGCGTAATTTTCCTACGCGGGGAATAATTAGCTGGTTAGCTAACAAATGTAATGCAACGAGTTGCAGATTAGCGTTACTTTATCTTCTCATAGAATGGCATACCGCCTTCGGCGACAATGTCGCGCATAGTGCAATTTAGCGTTTAGTCAAGCGTGTCCCTCTCTCTCCGCGTGAATTTTCGACTTTCACCCGCAAAAACGTCCTCGTGGGTGAAAACCTGTGATAGGATCGAGGTAATGGCGTGTAAGTTCCTCCAAACAATATAATGCTCGTCCACCGTGGTTAAAGTGATGTTAGAAAGCTTTATGACCGGACGACAAACGATTCGAGTAAATTATTAATGTCAACACTCGATATAGAATAAAGTTTTACATGAATTAATCTAAAAATCAATCCATATTTAAAATAGTAGAATATAGAAAATATAGTTACATTTTATATATTTTGAAATATTTGTTTTTCTTTATTCATGTAATAAATCATGTAATTACTAAGCCTTCATGGCAATTATACAAAATAATTAAAAAAGATATGTGTTTGGAGTTCAACGTGCGCGAAATAACAATTTACAGTTTAGAAACTGTCCGGAGCACTGTTATTATCGTTTCTCGCGAGTTTTATGATCTGACTATAGATTTTCTCGGTTCGTAATTTAGCGGAATGCTCGTCTACAACGTGCTCAATTCGCTCGCAACGGATCGTGCCAAAGTCGGCTACGGGCTGCAAAAGGACGGCAATTAGCGCCAGAGAAACGGGAGCAATCGCGCTTACGTTTACGCGCGGAGAAAAAAAAATGGAGATAAACCATTATACGCGTAATAATGCCATTGTATTCGAGCGTCTTCCGCGCGCACCCAGCACGGTTTTACTTTCGAGTTAATTTCAAGCGTAATTAGACAGTTTCTGGGTGCCTCGAAGAAAATACGCTCCTCTTAGAATCGATCCCACGATTAATAACGGGCATTCCACGATTATTTGCGAAGAGAGAGAGAGAGAGAGAGAGAGAGATGTTCTCGGTCACGTATCGCGAGATTCCGTTTTACGGGCAAACACCGAATGCGAAGAAGTATGCCGGTTAACTACGAAACTGCGATCGCCAACGGCTGAAAGGAGTGTTGCGGTCGTTCGCGACATAACAGATGTTCTTTTTTTTTCGTTTAGTACGCCGCACAATTAAGCCGCAGAATTGCATGTTAATTTAAGCGACATGTGTCCGTTCGCCTTGGCGGGCATGTACCATATGCTGAACGAAATAACGTGCATAGAGGTGCATCGAAGGTGATATTATATTAATCCTTTACTACGACGTCGTAAAATGGTGCAACGCTTGTCGCAATATCTCGTGACAAATAGCTCGTTCTCGGAAAAATACGAGAGAATACCTGCGCGGCGCAGCTATTGTATATACTTATTTATAAAACGTATATTCAGATAGAACTTTGTATCGAAAACATTTTTATTCGGCTAAAAGCTTCTCGGTAAATACAGGGTTCTCGATAATTTTTAACGATAATTTTATGGATGGTCCAGTAGGAAGCTATTTAATAGCGAAGATATGTAAATTTAACCTCGGGCGAGGAAGGGAATGTGATAAGGAGAATTAATTTTCTGCGTCATAAAGTCAACAGTCTTATTGGATAATTAATGGTCTGTCGAATGAGAGATGTTTTGTGCTCGGTAGCCGGCAGTTAAATGTCGAAGAGATATCACTGCCACTGATGGGTGTCGCTGACCCGCTGACACACATCGATCTCCTCGAAATGCACACACGCGCTTCTTACGCCTGTGTGTCTATCTGCGAATACGAACGAGCGCGTTTTACCGTCGCGAGTCAATGAACTTACCCGGTTCCTTTTCACCTGAACTATTTTCTCGCCTATTCGTACTGCGTATTGCGTTTATTAAAATTCGGATTGCATGCTAGTTCATAGGAAATAAGGAAACACACTCTCTCTCTCTCTCTCTCTCTTTCTCTTTCTCTCTATCTCCTTGCAGAATTCTTTTTAAATGAATAACCGCCGGTAGAAAATTCTCGCAGGAAACTATCGAAGCTTATTAGTGTAGCTTATCCTTTGACTTATTTTCAAGGGTTCGCGATGCGATTCGCTCTCGCTCGCTATAGTTCGAGACTATCATTACGAGTACCCGATGCGATTTATAGCGCTCGCGACCAGATAAAAATCTGATAGTTATGGGAGTACGGAACGCCCGCAACGTCGTTCAGATATAACGATCGAGATAACGAGAAGATTTTAATTATCCGCGATAGGGCTCGCGGCATAAATTGATCCATAGATACGATCTAGCCGTGCGATTCCCCGCAGCTTTCGATCGTGTGAAAGTGAATCCTCCGTTTCGTAAGTCAAAAAGATACAGAGTCAATAGTCTGCGAGTAATTTGCAGTAATCAATCGCATATATAAATATATAAATATATTTATTCTCTTGCGATCTCGCTCTCGAAAAATATGTTTTACGAACAGAGATTGATTACGGCACTAAACATAATGAGACGACTACTTGATAATTATTTAAAAGAAAAGATACATGAATCACCACGTGATAATTATTATTGCATTTTTTATTCAAGCCGTATAAGATGTGAGAGTATTAATATCATTCTAATAGCAGTAGAAAATGTTTAAATTCTCAGAAAATAAAATTGTCATCATACAATATCTCATGGTCAAAACATTAAAAATTAATGTCAATTAAATTAATTATGCAGTATAGTCTTATTAAGTCATCATCATCTGTTAAAGTCTTTATATCAGATACTTAAATAAATATCTCTTAATATGAAACATTAAATGTTATTTTTAAAATACTTGATATCAAGTGTTTTAACGTATCTCTCATAATTAATTAAGTTCACTGATAATTTATATAAAATATATTTATATAATTTTTATTTATTTATATAAAATTTATTTATATAAATATTTATATAATTTTTTATTATTTATATAAAAACTCTTTTGTTTCGCGATAAAAAACACATATAATTATTCAATCTCATAACATATATGTATATCGCACAATAGTAATATAAAATCAATAATAGAGGCATAATAAACATGCACATAGATGGGCTGTGAAAAGATAGAAAAATAGACATAGAGTTACAAGTATGTTAAAATAAATGTAATTAATATTTATTAAAGTCTTTTTGTTAAGAGAGTTAATTCTTGTGTCCCTCTTTTATTTATATTTATATCACATACGTATTAAAAAAAAATACTTCTAAGTATTGCTTTCTTACATTATTTATATTAATATTTAATCCTGATAGAGATATAAAAAGGCTCAATATAATTTTCATTTTAAAATCTTATATTTAAAAAAAGAATGGAAATAAGTAAAGGAAAATAAAGTAACATACTTATTAACAAATAAATATCACAAGATGTTCTGACATTACTATCAGATTTGAAAATAATATTTTTTTTGTATGGAAATCGTTCTCATACGCACAGTAAATAAACAGATAAATGATTATCAGGATTAAATATTTATTTTATTCCAGCCCATCCATCTTAAGGTAATGAATCTATATTTTATGTATTTGTACATTTTCTTAATACTTGACATGTACATTTTATATGTAAGTTGCTGAGAATCAAAGTAGTAATTTAAATAATAATTCAATTTTTTCTCATTTTGAGAAATAAAAGCGTTTGAATGTAATTTATAATAATTATAACAATTAATAATTTGATCGGTGAAATCTCTGAAATAAAATGTTAATATTTTATATAATAAAAAAATTTACGTAATTTACGTAATTTAGACTTTCTCTTGTCTATTAAATTTTCTAAAAATTGGACTTTGTACCATTTTTCCATTCTTGAATTCTATCACTTTGATTCTCAATGGCTCCATATTTGTACCATTTTTTCATTCTTGAATTCTATCACTTTGATTCTCAATGGCTCCATATATCTCATACAATTTTCACGGATCCATTACCTTGATTTATAAGATAACTCAACTTTTCACTCACCGATACGCAGCGACGGAGTTGTAACGCCACGTTGATCTGCGCAAAAATATAAAGTCCAAATTAGCGCTCGAGTAACATAATTAACATTTAAAAACTTAATAATTTTACGTGCATTACACGAATATGCTATTCATCTTTCAAAGATAAGTACCGGGAATAAAAGATTATGTAATTTTCGCGGAGAAATTTTCTCCGCGCGTAAGCTTTCTCAGAAAGTTACAAACAAAAGTTTCCCTTTTTATTACTTATATAAATCATTCAGATCCTTGTACGAATCGTTCGAACAGGTAATTCAATAATTAAATAAGCGGAAAGGAAAATTGAAGAAAAATTAAACTATTAATTTCGAAGTGAAGTTAATATTTGAATAATAATACTAACCATAGGGTTGCTCCGTCGTCACCAGATGCCTCCTAGGCCTCCTGAACCGCCGTTCTTCTTCCATTCGCACAACGTGACACTGGTGAAAGAGAAACTAATCACAATCGTACGTGCTAATTATCAAAGTAACGAACAACACTTTGCATTCGCCGCATTAATCAACGTACGCTCTGTCACATCGAAACGGAACACGATCGCGCGGAAAAACAATCTGGCGATGCGAATGACGTCACGTTAAGTGGCGCGCTTACGAGCGGTGTGAACTTTGCGACCAGGGGGACCCGGAGACTCACGGAGGCCAACTTCACTCGCCAACCGCGAGAAAAAAAATTAATGCGTCTCGGAGCGATTTTTCGCGAATATTTTATTCGTCGTGAATCACACGCGAAAACTTGGATTTATATAATTATTCTTAACGTTCGAGGAGAGACACGAATTAAAATTCGAGCTGAAAACTCGCGCCGCAAATTCCAGCCGGACGTTTCCCCCGCGAAATCCGCGTCGCCGACGCCGCGCCCACGCCACGCGATTGTTTCGCTTCGCGGTATCAAGTTTCCAGCGATCGTACTTACCGTAATGAAATTATTGTGCCGCCGTTCCAGCCTCTCGGCCCAAGATCGGTCTCCACCTCGTACTCCGCGACGCTCCGCCAATATGGTCGAACGTGGCGTCGTTCTCAGCACTACGCGAGTCAAATCACGCACACACGACGACGGGATTCGAATTTAACTGTCACTCGCGCGCGATGAATCTCGAGAACGAGCGCATAAATCCATCCGAAAAATGCAGCACATTAATTAGCACGCGACACTTTCGCGGCTCTTCGCATCGTAAATCACGTCGTAAAAGTGGCGGCGAGCGAATGGGAGATACGTCGACTCGCGTAGTGCGCGCTTCGCATCTCGAGTGAGACGCGCGTTTAGAGACCGAGGACGATCCACGAAATCAAGGAGGACGATCGCGCGGCCGCGGCATCGCTCAATCACGAGGAATTGATCGCGCACCGCGGCCCGCGACACTCGTGTCAACGACTCGACAGGTAATACGACGCGAGGAGTGTCCTTTGGACCCGCGGCACCACGCAGTGACGTCACAGCGCGCGCCTACGGCAGTGCGACGCGGGCGGCCGGCCGGCGAGTGGCGCTACGTAGTCGAAATTAACTACGCGATTTCAACTCGACTGTCACTCGCGTAAATCCATACGCGTGTCTCGAAAACGGACGTGTAAATCCACACGGGAAGCGAGTGAGCGCGCACTTTAACGAGCACTTGACACTGTCGCGGCTCGTCTCTTCGCTTGATTCACATCGTGAAAGAAGCACCTCGCGTACTGTGCATTCCTTTATCTCGCACAATTTTGTAATTTTTCGTGGCTTTTCCTCGCTCAGTTTACATCGTGAATAGAAGCAGCGTACTGCGTATTCTTTTATTTCGCACAATTAATTTTGTAATTGATACTTTCGTGGCTTTTTCTCGCTCAATTCACGTCGTGAAGGAAGCAGCGAGCGCGAATGGAAGAGGGCGACTCGTGTGGTAAGTACTTTTATTATCCCGCGATCCGTTTTTTGTATCTCGAGTGAGACGCCTGCTGTGGAAAACGGAGACATTATTTCGGAGCATACTGTGAAGGCGAAGAGTACGATCGCGTGGTCGTGGCATCGCTCAATCGTGAAAAATTGATAGCGCGCAGCGCGCCGTGGTACTCTAGTCGGCGGCCGAGGAGCTAATGCGTGACGCGGCACGTCCTTTGGCCTTGGTGCGCGCGGCGCTGTGACGTCACAGCGTGCCTAGGCGGCTCGAGTCGCCCGGCGGCGTGCCGGCGCGCGGCGCTGTGACGTCACAGCGCGCCTACGGCGGCTCGAGCGCGTATGTTCCGAAAAAAAAATTTTTTAATTAAAATACGCATGTATTAAATGTATACTAAAATACATACATGTAAAATTATAGATAAAATTTTTTTATATTCTCGAAACGTGATTATCGTGCTCTGTGCGTAATAATTAATGATTACAAGCCTGGCGATTAATTAGCTTTCTCGATTAATGACCGAATGATATCGAGGCTGTTTAATTGAAGGTACTTTTGTGCGATTTATATGAAATCGAAGCAACGTAAAGTGAAAATTAAAAGTTATCATTTTGACGCAATAAAAATTTCGCGCATTATCTTTCGTTAATGTCACTTAGATTCCAGTATAAAATTTTATGCTAGAGTTTGAGATAACGTTCTGTTTTTAATTTTATATATCATATGTTGCGAGAGAAATTTAAAAAATTAAAATACTTGTATATAAACATAAAATATATACTAAAATACATACGTACATTGATAAATACATTAAAATATATATATATAAAATTATAGACAAAATTTTTTTTATGTTCTCGAAACGTGCTTTGTGCGTAATAATTAATAATTACAAGTCTGGCGATTTGTTTGGTTAATTAACTTTCACGATCAATGACCGAAAGATGTCGAGACGACGGTTATTTAATCGGTGGTACTTTTCCTATTTATCTATATGAAATCGAGGTTACAGGAGATGAAATTGAAAGATGATATGATTTTGCCATAAATAGATATTTCACGCGAACGTTATCTTTTATTAATATTGTTAGATTCTACTACACTTATAAAATTTCGTACCAGAATTTGAGAATCCTGTTTGTAATTTCATTGTTTATTAATGCGAGAAAGATTTAGAAAATTAAAATATATGCATGTATATAAAATATTAAAATTAATATTAAAATACACACATACATTGACACATGAGAAATTTACTATTAAAAAAAATGAACGATTATGAAATGAACATATCACGGAACAGATATTTTAAGTTAAGAATTAACGTATTATAACTATTAAATAAACATTAAATAAACGTTTTATATATATTTCTTTAAATTATTATTTGAAATAAATATTTAATGTAAAATAAATGTCTAATAAATATTTAATAAACATATATTTAATAAACGCTCCACATGTTTTGTTTTACTTGTAGGAAAAGTAATAATAAATAAAGTAATAATAAAATACAGTAAAAACAAAAATAAAGTAATAATAAAATAACAGAAATACATTATTTTATTTTAAAACAAAAATACATTATTTTATTTTTCTAATATTATTTATTTTAATTTGATTACAAAATTAAATCTCCTTTTTAAGAGAGGATTCTTTTATATTTGCATATTTATCATATTTTTTAAATATAAAATTGCAAACAGAATTATTTTCGATTTATGCGATTATTATATTTCATAAAAATAAAATTACGAATAGAATTCTTTTATATTTGTACAATTATAATATTTTTAAATATAAAATTATAAACCAAACATTTTTTATCTCTGCACTATCAATTCTCGCATCGCACTTTAAACTTTTTACTGATTTTAATGTAATTTGCGTCCGTCACTCATAGCGCGGATTAATCATAACTCAGGAACTCGTGATCTCGACGTGACAGGACTTTCGATTCTAATTAAAGGTTCGTACGATGAGTGCGATGAAGAGAAAAGAGAGAAAGAAACTTTTTGTATATTAATAACAAGTAATCGCGACCCACTTCACAGAGAGTAAAATCAGACTCCCAGAATTAAACGGCGCAAATTGCTGATGTAAACTGCGCCGAGAGTGAGTCATTTACCGCGAATATTTATCTCACAGCCGATTGCAAGTTAATTAGTCAGCATAATAACATGTTAATAAATATCTTGTTATGATAAATATTTTGTTTTGCAAAGGGGACCCACTTTTGCTTACACTTTACTGTATTTTCTTGATATACAAAAGAATCTCCGCATCTTCTTGAATATGAGAATGAGAAACGGAAAGAAAGAAGAGAAAAAATTCACAACGGAGACACAAGCGACACCGCTAGGTGCTGCTTTAATTGCTAAAAAATGCAGGTTTAGTGGAAATTACTTTATGCACTTTAGATAAGCTGACTTACGTGACGAACGGATGAAACACCGAGGAATTAAATATCCGTTGTGTAACCCACATGCTTCTTCGCGGAACGGTCTTGGCTTGATCTTAATAAGGTGTAACATTATGCAATTACTCCATAAGTAGCTCGGCAAAAATCATTGCGATTCTATCTGATGGCTAGCGATTCCGCCGTAATAAATCTCCCGTCCGCGCAAGCCGCCGTTTTCCAATCTTCTCTGGTTGATGGAATAGCCGCGAATAAATGCGCGCGCGGTCCATTTCATTCTCGTTAAATTAAATTTCATTTTAGTAAATTAGAGTCGTCTGCGGAGTCCACTTTAGACGATCTCTAAAAGTGGAATTTTGCATCATAATTTAGACTGAAGAGACTTGTTGGCAATTTCATGCGTCACGTAATTGAGGGGATATTTCGAAAATTAAAATATATGTATATAAAATATATATTTAAATTGAAATACATGTAAAATTATAAAATTCTTTTACATTTATATAATTTATACTTACATTTATATTTTTTGGGTATATTAATTGGCTTTTTTATATGTGCATAATTATTATATTTTTAAAATATAAAATTATAAGCAGAATTCTTTTACATTTACACAATTCTTATATTTCTTGAATATAAATAAAATTCTATCTTGAAATTCGACGTGAATTATAGATTGTCTAGGGTGGATTGAAAAAATTTCCGCGTTGCAAGATCACTTCCTTCTCTGAGGTACTTGAATATTCGTAGAGCCTTTGATTTCCTTGTTTCTCTCGTGATATGTAACTGACGTAGAAGGAATTTCACGTGCAGTTAATTGATCGACGCCACGCCTAAAGACACGCGCGAAATATCCGCGTCGCGGAAATATTTCCCGAATATGAAGTCTGAAGAAACGCGATGGATGGTACATACAAGACGGGGGATGACGGGCGCTCGCGAAATTATTGCTTTTCGCGTGGCTCGCAAATGTGCCGTTAGCCGCAACGAAGAAATTATTTACCATCCTATCGGCATTGTGCCGCATTAAAGTCCGGCTGGCCGGATACCGGAGAGACGGGCCGAGAGCAGAGAGACGGCTTGAAACTTTACTGCCAGAAGATGATCACCGTTACCGTTCACCACAAACACGGCAATGAGCTTCGTGGTTCTTTTCTTCTCTCCGCGATGCTCGCGACTTCTGTCTTTCTCTCTCTCTCTCTCTCTCTCTCTCTCTCTCTCTCTCTCTCTCTCTCTCTCTCTCTCTCTCCTCTCTCTTTCTCGCCCATCGGGCTTGACAAACGGAGTAAAGAAACCTGTAACGAGAATTGTAAATCGTTAACGTATCGAAAAGAATCCCGGAAACAAGTCGTTCCGTTCGCCTTTTTTCCTTATCCGTGCGACTGAGACTTTCCCTATGATCGATATTCCGCACGATTTATCATCGGCAACGGACGTTAGCTCGGCCGCGATCAAGTGTCACTTTTCTTGCTTTCTAAATCAATCGCAAGAAACTGTCTTCATTAAAACGAGCGAAGCGCAGGATACGCGTGTCACATTTTTAATCAAACTCCCGTATGTCATTAGACGGAAGAGGAAAGGAGCAATCGAGATATGTGCACACATGAATTGAATTCAGACGTTTACTCTGATTTTATCTGTCTTGCATGAATGATCGTTAATCGTAGATTAAGAAAGATTGTCATCTTCCTTTTGTCTCGGATAGATCCTATCTTCTTTTTTTTTCAATAGAACGTTACGTGACGTCACAGAAATCCGTGACCCACGGGGTTCAATGATCGGAAACCGCGAAACCCCGGTGGATCAACGACCAGAGCGCGCGAATAGATCGATCGATCGGGTGTGGATTCTCCAGATCGAATAGAACGTAGCTGGCCGGTCGCGCGTGAAGGGAAGAAACGCGAAACACGTCCGATTTCTTCCCGTCTCGTTCTTACCCTGGGCAGCTTCACGCCATTCTAAGCACCGGCCGTGCATAGTTAAGCGGGCAATTCGGCCGTGACGAAAATGAATTTTACTTGGGAAATGGCGATAGCCCGCGTCCGATACCGCTCGTGTAACGAGCGATACTCGGCATGCGAAATCCGCGTGATCGCGAAGCGCGCAACAGTCGTGCAATAATCCTTTATCGATGAGATATGGGGGTCTAGCGGACGAGTGACGTGTACGTATGAATTTCGTGAATCGATACCGTGAAACTGGAACAACATTGTGACGTAGACAATAGAGAAAAGGTCCTATATTTGAACGTGTAATTTGTAACTTGTGTACGTAACATGTGTTCTGCTTCCAACCATAGCTATAGTTGCTCCAATTGCGAGGCATCGAAGCGTAGATTTCATAATGACTCGAGCCAACTGGAACAGCTAAGACATAGAATCGATAACCAGAATTGTTTCCAGGTTTGGAAATAGAATAGAAATCGAAACGCGTCAGAAGCATTCCGTGATTTTATAGCAAAGAAGGATAATAGAACTCGAAGAAATAATATCCTATTGTGTGTTAGAGAAACATAAAGAATAATTATTTATGTTTTTAAACATGCGACATATAAGATTTTCATCTTCATAGTAAAGCCAAGCGATTCTTATTAATTTCTTTTAATGTGTTTTTTAACAACAGAAATTTTATAATGCTCTTAATATTGAACTTTCCTCAATTTGTTATCCGTCGCATTACGCAAGTTCGACTTGGTCGAAGACTGGTCTTTTCATTTGCAAAACTGGTTCGAAATAAATGTTTTTGAGAAGAACGAGTTTGAAACCGTGACATTCCGGAGCAACATATTACCAATTTGGTGACATAAAAATCGATACATTCCGCCGTGCAGCATACCGTACCGTACGTACAGCAATAATCTGTTTGTGGAGAGATTAGCTGTATAAGCTGATACGCGATTGCGGAGACCGTGAGGCGAATCGCCGGCGGTACTTTAAACACGTCTGGTAACAATTTGTCAACTTCTGGTTCGACTACTTGCTACCAGTTCTAAAGTTAGATGCCGAGAGACTCACGGCAAACATGTGTACCTCGCTCGGGCATTCCTGCAGTAAACCCGTAAAGCGTCGCTATGGAAATACAAAGAAATAAATAATCCTGTAAATTCTTCAGTCTCGAGAGCTAATAATTCTTAAAATATTTTCAATCTTTAATCCGTTTACTTTTTTTTACGTTTTACATCACTTTCAATTTTTAAATATATGTTAATAAAATAAGAAACAATCGACATGTATATTTAATTAAAGATACGTACATTATATAAAGATTTTTAGTCTTTGAACTCAACTTGCTAAATGCGATCAGGAATATACGATGTCAAGGAAATTAAAGTTACCGTCTTTTAAAATCACGGTAACTTTTAAGAGAAACTCGTTAAACCTTAAAAAGAGCTTTTAGTTTTTACTTCCCATTTGTGCAATATACGAGCCATGAGGAACAAGCCAGAGGTACAGCCATGAGAGTTGAAAGGACGAGAACACTCGTTAGGGCGTGCCTTTCCGTGTTCTTTGCAGCCTTGCATCAACTTTCTCCGCATTGTCGGCGAGCTGGACGTTCCTCGCATCCTTCATGCCTCACTATTACCATGCTATTATCATGATGCACGGGCAGAATAACAATAATAAAATGTAGCGCGCGAACTTGGGTAGAAAATAAAAAGAAATCGACTATGATAACAGTGAGAATGAATAAAATAATATAAATTAATAATAAATAAATGAAACGTATTTCTTACTTTTGTTTCTCAAACTCAAACGTTTTAGCTCTCTCCAAACCTTAGAGTCGACCCAAGCTCGTCCCTTCGACACCGATTAACATAAGACGCAAACAGAATTCGTAATCGATTTACAAATGTCCTGTTACATTTTACACGTGTCAGAATTCAGAAGCGATGAATCCGAAAGCATGCTCACAATGGCGTAAGAGAAATGTAATGTTGTTCAATGAGTTCTTCATTTCAGATGAGATTTCTTTGGTAATCTTTGATAAATGTATCTGACTTTGACTAAAGATCATTTTCTCCATTCTCCTTTTCCAAGTTTCGTTATCCAACTTGTTAAAATCTTTCCCGTTAGCTCTTTAGACACGTTGTACCCTGGGGAGGCGGGAATTAGCATAGTTCGTGATCGGAATATCGAGTACCGGATTAATACGTGCATATGAGTGTCACGATGATCGCGATCGTGATATGGGCGGGTCACCGCGGCTGGGAAGGTGTATACGTGTGTCGTATCACGCGACGTTTGCGTTAGCCGTAACACTTTCAGGGCGCGATCGTCAAACGGTGATATCGACGATCGTAACGGTACGTCTTTCCGTACGGACGCGCACGTTGTCGCGGAATCCCCACGCGGCGGAGAACACAGCCACGTGCATCCATTGTCCTCTCGCTCGTCGCGATTGCATAATAGATCTTCCGGCACGAGGTAGCAATTTGACTTTTGCACGCAGCTGTTCCATCGTCGCGGCGCGCTCGAACGCCCTCGGGAGACCTCATTACATTAAAAAAAAAAAACGAGCGCGATTAAACGCGCTAAAGTAAAATTGCGTTATCCCACGTTGTCATTACGCAATGCGAGATTCCGGGGATGCTGATGTCAGTGGCCGCGGAATAAAATAGTTATTATCCCACGACCGAGCGTAATTCGCAGCGCCGATTTCCTCATAGGTTCTCACGCCCAGCTACGCTCCAAAAATTTTATTTCCGAACGCTTGAGGATCCGCTGTACAGCACGTGGAGCTCCAGTCTTTCCTCGAGTATTGTTTCACGAAGAGAGCGCGATAGGTGAGGCTGGAGAAGAAAAGCCCTTCGCATAGCCTCAGCAAGACCTTCGCAAGTCAATCTGGATCAGACTCTCCTGTTAATGACTATTATGTACCCGGTGTCATCTCCATGGTTTTACAGCATCCGCGTTGTCACTTCATGTCGCATGCAATCTTTTCAATGTCCGTAGGAAGATAGATTCTCGACGTCATTAGCAAAGTGTCTCTGTTCGGCTTCGTCCGTCTTTCTCTTTCACCTTCCACACCGCGTGGAATTCTTCGCGACTCTTCCACTTTGCCACTACGTTCGCTTCCTTAGATCGTCTTCCTTCCTCGCGCCAGGTGTGGTCATTAATTTCACAGCGCGGTAGAGAAAGGTCGGCGAGGGACGAACAAAGGTACGGGAATTGTCCGCTTGCTCATTCGCTCATCGAAGCGAGGGGGGAAAATGAGGATCTTGGCGAGACAATTACTCGCGAGGGTGAAATAAGACCGCGATGGTACACAACAGCGATAAATATAGCTGCAGCGAGGAGAAAATATGTATATATAATTCCATAGATTTAAATAATATAAAAGATGTTCAAACATATTTCAAAAAGATATTAAAATAAAATAAAAAGATATTATTTTACGAATGAGAATTATTTTTTAGAATTAATTAAAGTGTTTCAGTATGGACAGTCACGAAATGTTTTTCGACCGCAGTTTTTGAATTATTGAAAGCTATTAAAAAATAAGTAATTGAATTTTCGTCGGGTTTTTATGCTGTCGGCTGGCAGAGTACCACGAAACGATGTTATTTATATGCATCTTTTTTATGACACAGGTCGGGTGGTTCCTCCAGCGCGTCAAGTGCTGGCACGGGATCGTCGACCGGCGGAGGTCCTGGGAACCCGGCAGGAGGCGGTAGGATGGCCGTCATCGGCGTGACCAGGAATGTACGTCTGAGGCGTCGCGGTAACGCTGGCTTCGGTTTCTCATTACGTGGTGGACGCGAATACGCCGCCGGGTTCTACGTCAGTGATGTCCAACCGGGTGGCGAAGCACATAGAAATGGATTAAGGGTATTTATCTTTAATCATTGATCTTTAATCATACCAAGTTATACAGAAATCCGCGTCTTCTTTTTAAGTTCTTCGTGTTTTTATCATTTATATCCGTAATTCAGTTGAGAATTATTTCTGTATGACAATAAATGTGATTGTAATGCTAATTAATATGAGGATCGCAAAAAGATGTTGGTTAACGATATCGCTTTCGGTTTATCATTTTCAGGTAGGCGATCAGATTCTAAGGGTGAACGGTTACCCGGTGGAGGACGCCGTCCACCAGGAGGTCGCACTCCTGGCGAAGAATCAGCAAGTTCTGGTTCTCAAAATTCGAAGTAACTATCCCTTCTCCAGCTTAATTATCTTTGCCGCGAAATATAATACTTGACGCGTAAACTTTCATCCTACGCGCCGCGTAGAGATAGCCTCGCAGGTCGGAAAGAAAAATAATTAATAACAGTAATACGTGCGCGTGTTGTAATAATCTCTATCTCACTGCTGATAGCGGGAATTTATAGCTTTCGATTTGTATTGCAGGCGTAGGGATGATACCCGTAAAAGAGTAAGTATCGAAACTTAATTAAAACCTTGCGCGCACGGTACGTACGTGCGCTTCCCTCCCTTTCCTCGATCGACATCCTCTCGTTACAAAAATCGCTTATGATTCGCAAAGCAATCCGAACGATCCGGTTACCTGGCACATGGTGCAGCAACAGCAACAGCAGCTGCAGTACAACGAAACTGGTTTAGGCGGTGTGCCGAGCGCAGAAGTCAGAATTCGGATTCTCGTCGGTGAGAAGGGTCGCCTAGGCTGTGGCGTTTGCAGAGGCATCGTACCTGGTCTCACCGTTCAGGTTAATAGCATCCTAATTGGACATAATCATGTCATGTGAAAACACCTGTCGTTCTTAAAATTTTTCCCTCGGTGTCACGAAAATTACGCTTGCTTCGTTTAAAATGGAAGTTATTCCGAGAAAACATTTAATTTCTTTTAATAAAAATAAATCTACAATTCTTTAATTGATTTATATTAAAACATTAAAATAAATTGAAACTCAGATAACTCGAGTAAAAGATATAAAATAACAATCTACTTTCAACACTTACTTTTGAGATTCAATGTTTCATAAAGCTCGCGTCATCGGTGAAAGAAACGGACATTAGTTTTGTTTATAAAAGTAAATCTTTAGGGCACGAGAGAAGGCGGTCCCGCGCGAGCAGCGGGCCTGAAGGCCGGCGACGTGATAATCTGGTGCAATGGGCAACGACTCACCGATCTTCCGTTCGAGCGGGCTATCGAGGTGATGCGCAGCTCGGCGATCCTCGACCTGGTGGTGCAACGACCCACGTCCCCCAGTCACCTTTACGACTGTCCCGAGCCACTGTGGACCCGCGGCTCCAGCGGCTACGATTCTGAGACGTCCAGCGTGGCGGCCGCGAGCCCACCGCCACAGCATCAGAATAACCCATCGTCCTCGCCGCAGCATCATCACGACGGCAGGATGCATCAGCGGTATCCGCGCGATGACGCCTGCAATAGAAACGGCAGGTCAGTTGCGAAGCTAATTTGAATTATTTCCTCAAAATTAGCTGTTTCCGATTAATCAATTCTGAAACTTTGAACGAATCATTAATTTTACTTTAGACGTTAATACGCACGCCCATTGCAAAATCG
The DNA here is from genome assembly GCA_928718305.1 of Tetramorium bicarinatum. Classification (NCBI taxonomy): domain Eukaryota; kingdom Metazoa; phylum Arthropoda; class Insecta; order Hymenoptera; family Formicidae; genus Tetramorium; species Tetramorium bicarinatum. Next base: position 9,064,817 of record OV788319.1, read on the forward strand.
CGTGGTAGATTTTTTAGAGCGATTTAGCGGATTACGGTAACGGATCATTTCGCAAACTCGGAAAAAAACGCGAGGCGCATGTGATTACCTACGGTACGCGCTACGCACGTGTCTTTTCCAACGGTTGCCAACCGTTATCGAGTGCCATCAATGAATTTACACCAGGAGAAAGTCGGTCCATTAATAGGACACTCGGCGATAACGATCGTAGAGTCCGCCGCAGCTCGAATTCCTTGCCGCTACCATATATAAACATTTATCCTGTACCTCGTTCTCCTCGGTACGCGCGATAAAAACGCGCAACTCGCGAATTTCGCTCTTTAGAAATCGGCACGGGTGCACTTACATAATCAAACAAATCCCGCTTCATTTCTGGGTGTGACGTTGTAGGATATGTTGCCCTCTCGCTCTGACGACCACCAGCTGCAGTTCCTCGTCGGAGTGGGCGCACGTGGATCAGGTAAAGGATTTTAAAATAGATTTTCTGTTTTTATATACATATATGAAATATAAAATTAACTTTAAGGGTTACATCTTGACAGAGTTATGATAAACAATTTTTTTCGAGAAGAAAAAACAATATGACAATTAAACTTTGCTTTATTAGATTTTGAGAATTCAATTCACGAAACTTAAATTATCATATACATATATTTCTTTTTTTGTTTACTTTTATCTCTTATCGAAATATATTGTTTTAATAGTGCTGACTTGTATCAACAAGCGAATTCTGTTCGATAAGAAGGTGCGGTAGCTTATCAACCTTTACCGTTATGCACCGAATAACATATTTCTAGAAAATTATTTCTAGAAAAGCGGAATATGTGTATTCAAAACTTGTGTGTTCGAATACTTGAAAATTTATGTTAACTATAAAATTTCTATTACATTAACGACTTTTGAATAACAATTATATTATTCGCATAAAACTCATTATATTTAAAAAATTTTTTAAATTAAATTCTAGTTGTTATGCCAAAAATAATTATTGGATAATTGCTGAAGTAATTACTGAATCATAAATTTTCTTTTAAATAACATACTTAATTTTCTCCAACTTTTGCGCTTAATTCTATATCTGTTAATAATAAAGTATAATTAGTAAAAATATAGTAACGTATTCCGAGTGAACATATTCTTCATGTTTTTCATAATTTTTTAAGGTACGAGATCGCTTAAAAAAACAGAGATGCAACGCCTCTCTCTCATTGGGATTTAATTTGACCGTTTTCTAGGCGCCGGAATGGTCGCGTAAACCGAATAACACAACCGTGATTCGTGTTAATCAGAGCTCGAACCAGAACCAGAATCATCGACCTATACCGGGCGGGCAGTACCATTTCAATCCGCGCGGCAATTACGACGATGACATCGACAACGAACCGCTTTATGATCCCGTGGCGCCCAGGATCGACTACGAGGTGCACGATTTCGACGCGAATCCGCGAGACGAGGCTAATCGCCGGCTGGCCTATCGACGAGATAACGCGAGACAGCAGGACGTGATTTATGACGGGCCCGCGGACGACTTGCCCATGTACCATGGCTCCAAAGTAAGAAGATTCTGCATTCGTCGAGATCTGTTTTCATTATCACTCCATTTCTCATATTAAAATGTTTTCTCGTTAAGCGATCGGATAATCCGGTTTAATTAAATATACGAGCGAGATGTGTTAACGTGCCGCGAATAATTTTCTGCGCCAGGAAAACGGCCAAGCGGTCGGCAATCGATTGACGGATCTGCAACTCATGCAACGACAGAGCGAGGCCGAGAGGAAGACGATAACGACTGTAGAGGTGCATCAGTCGGTTTGTCCACCTGCACCTCCGCCACCGCTTCCTTACAAATGGCCAGCAGGTTTGACGGCTTTTCCCGCAGCATCGTTAGAATAATAACTGACCGCGTTACTTCGCTCGAGCGCCAAGTCGAAAGAAGTCCTCTTTCCGCTGTCGATTTGAAAACATAAATATTACAAGTTCTTCATGGTTTTCTTAATAAATAGAATATATTCCTACTCGTTAAATAAATTTTAAATACTTTTCATGCCGACGTTTTTTAAATAAACATCGCTCGACTTCATTTACATTTATATATTTTTCGGTATTTTTAATGAAAATTTGAATCTCGAATTTAAGAGGATTAGCCGCTTCTATTACAGTCACGGGTCACCGTGTGTGTTATCTACTGTTACAGAGACCAAACCAATGAATGCCATGGGCATGCAAATGGGCAGCACCATGTCGATGGGCAGCACCGGCTCGACGGAGACCGAATCTAGCCTCGAGTCGTCCTGCAGCAAGGATTCTACATCAACGTCATCATCCCTATCGACATCGTCCTGCGAGCCGGCATCCACCGTTTCTTACGGATCAGCTGGTGGCGGATCCAGCAGCGTCACTAGCAAGACGACGGAGACTTCAACGGCCGCATATGCAACACCGCGCAAGGATGTCACCAGGATGTCACCGATCGTCAGCACCGATCTAAGCACTGCCATCACGCAGGAGTTGCAGAGGCGAGCACAGCAGGTAAGATCGATCAATATTGAAGACAAAATCGATCGTATATCTCAAATCTTCTTTCACGATAGCATCGCTCAATCTTGAGGACAAATTCCAGAGCAAAATATATAATTCACAACACAATTCCTTCCTATAATGCGTTCCTATCTTGTGTATCGCAATCAGGGCGCCGTTTATTTTCTTTCTCGTTGAACGTATTCATTTTTTAATCTCTATCGTTATTTTGCAACGATATCTTTGCGATTAGTATGTTTATCTATGATATCTTTTATATTTTATATTCTTCATGTCTATCACGCGGTAGAAATTGATGAGCATTATCAATGAATTCAAGTACTTCGCGATATAACGTGCCGCAAAAAGATTAATCTGTTGTCCATCAATATCTGCTATCTTTACATCGAAATTGTTTTTCTCGAAACTGATTGATATTTACAGATACGTTCCTAGATACGTTTTTAGAAATATCTAGGATAAATTACACTCAATAAAATCTTACTACACTTATTATTTTTAATTTACCTGAATAATTAATTATTTTCAATTTATTATTCATATTTTGCATCATCGCGAAATGTTGCGTATTGTTTTTTTTTTTTGCAGAGAATGAACAATGCCGGTAAAGCGGAAGCGCCAAAGGAAAAAGCTCCGGATAATCGTAAGCCTCAGAATCCCGAAGCTCTAAGGTCACAGGAGCAAAAAGTCACACACGATAAGGTCAGTTGTTTGAAATAGCATGTATGCAACATGTCACACATGTATGTACAAAGAGTGAATGTTGTCTATAATTCGCACGTAATCCGTTTATCGAACAATAACATTGTGTGACGTTATTTTAAACGGTATTATCACGAGCATTAATTGTTTCAACGTTATTACATTTAGAGTTAATTGAATTTTTTAATTCACTGATCAGATCGAAAACTCAATATGATAAAATCGATGCTTTACTTTTTTCACAGCTGATGGAGGAGTTTAAGCGTGCACACCAAAAGATGTTCAATTCTGCTCAACAAAAGGCGCAGTCCTCGGAACAGATTTCCAAAGAAGTTCAGGAAAAGGTAAGGATAAATCGTTGAATAATTTATTTTACGAGCCGTTTATCCTGAAAATTGCGCAATTTAAATATTTCGCGGAAAGCAATAAAATTTCCAATTATCATTCTTCCAATTTTAAAATAATAAGATAATATTCTACTTTTTGAATATATCTTTATATATCGTAATTTTTAACTATTGAGCTTTATAAACACAAGCCTCGCGAATTTACCTGCCAACTTGTGGAGTTTAAAATATACGATGCTCCAACTTTCATGCGATAACAATAGTCCACGTGACACCAGTCTGGTATACTGTTCCGCGATAAGCGTATCTTTCAGACCGATTAGTGACATAACGTATTGTACGTTATAATTGCGTTCAAACATTAACGTCATATGAAATGACGTTATAGCAATGAATTAAATTAATTTGAAACGTGAAATTTAAAAACGCAAAAAGTCGCGATAAAAGATATCAATAAATTGTCAAGTAGGAAAAAAATTAAAATTTAATCGAGGCATAATGCAAGGTTTCATATGATATCAATTACGATAATTCTCCGAAGATGTTCGTAATTAACATCGTGAAATTAATCGCCGCGCGAAAGCATTGATATTCCTAGCGTGTTCGAAAACAATAGCCGCTTCTATCGTGTATCAAGTTAATTTCGCTTTAACGAGATATCGAAGAAAATAGATGGCGAAGATACGAGCCTTACGACCAGCGTGCTTTTTCTTGACTGAGGGCATTTTCGAGGCGTAGCTAACTGGCGGCTCGAGTAGTGAGTTTTTAATTACACAACCGCTAAGCAAGGATCCGCCGGTGCAAACAGATAAGAACACGAAATTATGAAGACCCCGGAATAGTTATCGTCAGTGTGGCGTGCAGACTACGTAGCGGCGCGCACGTGTGCGTGCGTGCGTGCGTGCGTGCATTTGCTGACGCACCAATACGTTTGCCTGTGTATGTATACCTGTTGGGCACACATCGGCTGCGACGCTCGGTGGTATTGTTGAAACGACGAGAGATAGCGAGCAGTTTGCGCACTTTAAAGTCACGTATATTCCGACGTTTTGTTTCAGTTCTTGCATTACCGCGCGGCAAAGAAAATGTACGAGCGATATATCCGTGCGGAGGTAGATTTCCGCGTTTGGTTGCGGAAATAATATATCAGCGAATTAATTGCTCGAGTATTGGGCACGTCGCGATTATATTCTTAATATTAATTTTTATGTAAAAATGTTTCTGACAATTTAATCGATAATATAGGAATGATAAGCCCGTCGCGGAAATTAATTGCTATTCGGAAACGTTATTCAAAGCCAAGCGGTATCTCGAGTGTCTTTGGATCGCTGGGATAATGGGAATAACGGGAACGACTGTCTCTCTAGATTAGAACGTGTATCTCTAGATGAGAGTGTGCCGCAACAAAGTGATCTCGCGCGAGGATACATTTCTCATTATTTCGAAGATAAATCTGGATATTTTTTTCCCTTCTCGAGTGGTTGTGAGTGTGTTATTGTCGACAAATCACTGCCTCGCTTTTCCTGCGACCAGGTGACGGCTCGTTGTTACACAAGCGAGAGAGGCCGATTGGCAGCTTGTTGCCGCCTTATCATCCATTAATCATCGTTATCGGGACGTTCGCGGATTCATTCGTCGCAAGACCATCGTGCGCGAGAGGCATTCGATACCTGGGAGTGCAACGCGACACGCCGCGTCGAAGCGGAGTCTTGTGCCATATTTTTCCTTACAGCCTCGACTGCAGTTTCCTATGAATTGCGGCGGACGTGCAAAATAATAGGGCTTACATAAGAACGCCGGCGTAAGGCGACGTAACGTGCGCTCTTCTTGCCGCGCGTTTCTTCAGTCGCCTGCTGGTCGTGTCGCGCGATCGGCAGTCCGCGAAATAAACACCGCAAAACAACGAGGTCGTCCTGCGATTGTAATTCGAAGAGAATAGCAGGAAAGTGAGGAACACTGTGGCGAGGAAAACAGAGAATATTCATCGAAACATCATCGCGTGAAAGAGATATTTCTATCGGCGGCTGATGATTCTCCATCCGGGAAGTCGAAGGGAACTTTAAGAAAAAGTTAAGGACCTCAAGATATCAAGAAAGTTCAACGAAAACTGCCATACAAGATTGTTTTAATACATAATCTGTATTGAAAATACAGTTATATTTCGTGCGTGTGAAATACATTAGATTTTAGAACATTGTGACTGTTTAATGTGCGTCGCTTGATAAAAAGTGATAAAAAGTGCACGCGCAAAAAGGAATAGATAGCTCGGAGAACGTAAAGAGTGGGATACATGACGTTTTAAGTTACTTACTGTTAGATCACTATTGCTGTAATTAGAATAATTGAAATATGAATAAGAAAACCTCGAATAATACCAGCGACACAATGAGGAGGAAACAAGCGCTGGTCACAATTACACCTTACAACGTTAGTAATTATATATAAAATAATTAGTATTAATTTGCAATTCAATTTATGATACCGGCATGTGTGTGTGTGTCCAAGGTCGATTTATTAATTCGTTAAACATTTAATATTTTTGTGTCGACAGGTTAAAAATACTTTTTTAAAATATATATAATATATATTTTTTATATTACTCATCTTAAATTTTCATTTTTAATGAATAAAATACGTATCTAATTTCACTTTTGCATCAAATCTCACAATTCTAGGTGTTATATTCTATACTTCTTATTGGAACGATATATCAACATATCGCGTTTTATTGTGTTCTCAGGAACAGGAGAAGAGAGTGCTCATTAACGAAACAACGACGGCAATGACGGTGACGACAGGTCCTCCGGTACCACCGCCGGCGCCTCCCCCGCTTCCGTTCCCTTCTAAAAACAGGAACAGCGATGACTCGGTGGAGATGCAAAGCATCGAGTCGTTCAAACTGAAGGAGATGCCCAACACAGTGCCGAAACCACCGCCAACGTACTTCCCAGTGACGAGCCCCTCCTCGACGAACGGTAGTCCCCGGCATGTCGGTACCGGAAGCAAGGTCCCCAAGGATGCCGCGACGAGTCCCGTCGCAGAGCTCGCGAAGAACTCGTCCGCATCGGTCTCGCCGACCAACGGCGCTTCGAAATTACCTGGCGGCAAGGTGGCCATCAGGATAGGGGCGTACGAGGGTGAGACGAAGCAGCCATCCAGACTGGAATTCTTGCCGCAACAGCCGAGTCGCGAGAAAAACGGCGTCGACGATTCGGACAATGGTCCTGTCGTCTCCAGACTGCAGAACGAACTTGCTGCGACCCTGCAGAGGTCGAACCTCAGAAGAAAGACTGAAGGCGTAAGTGATATAATAAATACAATAAAATAAACTCACATAGACATATATGATAAAATTATCGCAGAAAAAAGAGAAAGTTGGCAAATTATATAGCAAAATTATATAAGAAATAGTGGAAAAAATTAAAAGTACGTTATAAATATTTTAACTGCATATATCTGTTTTTATAATGTCTGTTATAATCTGTTTTTATAATCTGTTTTTATAATTTCTGAAATTTATAAAATTATTTAATTGCAAAGTTTTTACAGCGTTTTACATTCTTGTAGCCAATTCTTACTTTAAAAACAAAAACAATGTTCCATTAAAATGCAAACTTGTTTTTGCGTTTCAGGAAAATCAGTCGCCCGTGAAGACTATTCATGAGAACGTGGCGGCGACCAGCAAAGAAACAACGAATTCAGAGCCCAACAAGCTTCTCCAGAATAACATCGAGAAGCTCGCTTCCGCTCTCAGCAACAAAGTCACCATAAAAGTGAATCCAGAGAACAGTAGTCGATAAGAATTGAGTCGAAAAGATGTAGCAACAATCATCTTGTATCTTCGTAAATTTTGTACATTTTTGCACGTTTCGCTAACCATTTCGACTTAATTATATAAGTGAAAAGGCGCTCCCCCTATTGGTGAGGTTCTTTTACACGTACGTGTTTTTTATATCTTATTTATTATCGTATTATACACCGAGAGTAAGGAGCTAATTCTTATTAATCGAGACGAGGTTTCACGACCAGTATTTATCACGTAGTCTTTTGAATGTAATCTACTGCGATCGCGGCTATGTATGAATCTTAACAGAAAATTCAACGAGATGTTGAATTTTTAAATAAAATCGACGACACGTAAATTGCTCGATCTTGAACCCCTTATCCATTTCCTAAAATTAAATACGAAATGTATGAGGCATTCAAGATTTTTAGAAATTAAGATTAAGACAATTTTTACGAATTTTGATATCATATATAGACATAAACGTACTATATAGCCAAAAGACTATAATAATTTTGCGACATTAATTTTTACGATATATATTATATGTATATATTTATTACCCTTTATAGAACATCTCCTGAGAAGTTGTCTGTGAATAATGACAGTACGTATCTCTCCCTGACTTTTCAAGCGAGAAAAACATTAATTCAGCGCGGTTAGGCAACTGACAAGTAGACGATTCTTGAGCGCTTTGAAAATCCTTCGTTCGTGCAGAATCTCATAGATGTTTCACGCAGCGCGACATCATCCCCTTCCTCGCCGCGCGAGAGAAGTTATTCATGAACGCGTCACGTGGAAAGAGGTTGCCCGTTCGGTCGCGGGGTAACAGGATACGCAAGTTATTGCTGTCAGAGTACCGCGAGTTCTCCGAGACGATCCTGGTGGAGTCGCCATTCGCGGAGACCACGAGAAACGGGCGAGGAATCCGTCAGGTCACCCTGGGCCTCACGCCAACCAGCTTGATCGTCGCCGCCGACATCCTCCAGACTAATCCTGGTTTCTTTTGTCCGCCCGGTATCGATCCCAATATCGAGAGCTTCGAACTAGTGTCCGTGTATCCCTTAGAATATGTTACGCTCAGCGTGTTCAGGAGAAGACGTCGCAGGACTCTGAAGGCAAGGTATATTCTTTCGACAAACCAAACGAGAGGTATAAACAAAATCACAAATTCCACCACTTTCTTACCATCGACGTTAAACAGAAATTGAAAGATTCGTAAATAAATCTTTAATCAATCTTTTTAAGAGAAAAGCGAATTTTTTACACTCGGCTTATCTTAGACTCATTGTCCTTAGATTCATTAACGGTCGGTCTAACTATTACGAGCTCGGCGGCACGAAGCGCAGGATTTCGTGGAAGATTTGGTGCGAGCTGGTGCAAAGATTACTGGCTTACAAGGCGGACGGTAGTTCGTTATCTGAAACAACGGCAGCGAGCTCGACGAGCAATAGCACCCTGTATTTGTTATCGTCCGAGATTGAAGTCAAGAATAATCGCGACGCGAGATGCAAGAAGTCGATATTCAGGTGGCGATCAGTGCAAACTACTTTTTATCCCTTTGCGTTATTCGCGAGTATTATTTAACAGCTGTATTTATTATATTGCATTTGGTACGCATAAAAAAGACGAGATTGATATTAATTTTGAACGAAAACGATTTAATTGACATTGTGAATAATATCGCTGAATATTTAAAAAAAATGAGTACAGGATATGGAGTCATTACGGAGGCGCTGGCGATTATATTATTCCCACGTGGACCGAGAAGAACTTGTATCTCGGGTCGTCTTATAACGAGTTGATGGACGGTCATTATACCCCGGTTCCGGTGAGATTCGCCGGAGCCAGCCTAGAAGATCTCAAGTACGAGCTGGAGGATCGCACGCGTTACATTGCTTGCGAGAAATCCTGCCATAGCTGGCCGTGTCAGACAAGATTTGGCGGTCGCGAAAGATTACAACGCACTGGTGGGCTTTGCAATGTCCTTTTCACAAGAAATCGGAATGTACGCCGATGTGATTACATCACAAGTTGCAAAAGTTCCCCTTGCAACATTTGTCAACTGGATAACAGTGTCGGCATCAATGTTCTTGGAAAGCACAGCCGATGTTACGGTTAGAATTTGCGAAATTCTAAATCTTCTTAAATCATCTATTTAGAAATATTTAAAAAATCCAAATTTCTCTAGTAATAGAAATTTTTTTAAAATATAAGATATAGAAAAAGCAAATAGAAACAATATATAATTTACTTATTAAATAAATGAAATAAATATGTTATAAATCCAAATATTTCAATTAAGATATTACATGAGCGTCAACAATTAAAAACCTTTAGAGCGGCGAAACATGCTCTTCGAAGAAGATTTTATAGAACACGTGGAAAAGAAATACGGAAAACATCAACAACATCGAGAAAAGTCGAAAGGTTCTTTAGTGTCAAAAATATCACGTTTTGGTCTTGGAATACCAGAGAAATGTACTTCCGAATTGATTTTGGGTCCTTATCGCGGTGATTCGTCGGGATACGTCGACGTCGTCGACCCTCGCAAGCTGATCGAGAGCGGCGTGACGATCTGGGAGGACAATTGCCGATCACTGAAGAATCAGAGGCATCCGCGAAGATACGGCTTCTCTTCGGCGGCGCACTTCTTCCATGCGCTCGGCCCGTGGTCGGTACAACCTGGCGAACGGGAAACTGTACAGACTCTAAGATCACCGAGCGCGGTCAACATCCGCAGACAACCGTCGGATCCGGAGCTGAGGCTTCCGGTTTCGCGCCGACAATTGACAGCCAGCGTATCCTGCGCCGCCTTGACGTCCGCCGGATCTAGCATTGTTGGCGCCGTCACTAGAGGACGAGTGATACTCTTCTGGACGCCAGAATATTGGTACAGGCCTCAGGCTGCGGCGGTTGCGTACAGGTGAAGAATATTTGTCATCCTGAAAATTTCGTACATGCAACTTATCTCAATTAACCGATGGATCAACTGAAACGTCAGCTTCAGCGAAATTTAAGGACGAAAATTCAATTTTAATTTAATTTAATCATCGATTTAAATCCAATTACATTTTTCATTAAATAATTTGAGTTGAGATCGTTTATCGTAAGACGATTTGAACGTCGGCTCATTAGCTAATCTCTTACGTAAAGCCTTTTATGACAGAGAGCTGAGACATCATTTGGCTTCTCTCGAGAACTTCCGGCGCGGAAAGGAGAGGCAGACGAGAAGAAAGTTCTTCTGTCGACGAAAGAATCGCCTCTCAGGCGAAAGCGGTAATTCCGAGGCTGTAATTACCGTGAAATCCAACGGTCTCTTGGATCGTATGCTTTCCGTCAACGGCGCACGCAAACGTGACGGTAAGACGAGCGAGAAGGCCGACGTCGACGGAGGCACGGCGCAATTACGGAGATTGTTAAGGATGAGCCTTCGCATCACTGTGTGGGACTTGGACAGCACCACCCTCGCCGCGCAGCTCACATCGATCGATCGCGATCTCTTCGTTCGCATCTCCCCGACCGAGATCGAGGCGCTGGTCCACCAGAGATCGTCGCGCAACGCGCCGAATCTTGGCGCGTGGATCGCTTTCAGCCACCGGATCGCCTGCCTGACTGTCAGCGAGATTCTCGCGATCAAGCAGCTCAACATGAGGACCAGGATTATGGCGAGATTTATCAACGCCGCCGACAAGTGTTTCGCGTTCGGCAATTTTCAGTCCTGTAGGTCTATCCTGGCTGGTCTGCAGGCTCCGCCGATTTATAGGCTTCGGAGAAGCTGGTCCTACCTGAGAACTCATCACGCCAGCAGGTTTCTCTATTAACCATTAAAGTCTCAGAAAATAATTCGCTTCGATGTGATTTTTAATTAGCGATATTTTACGTAAATTTTCCTCGAGTAGATTTTCTTGAGTAGACTTCTTTGAACTACGCGAGTAAATTCATGAGCCAAGTCTAGGAAATATTTTCCTATTCTTTTTCTGTTTTACATTAATAATTCTGTTTTATAAATATAGAAAATACATGTTTCTCTGTACTGACGCATGCATATTTTAGATATGCGGCGATGGAGAAACTGTCCAAGATTTATAAGAACTCACGTTGTCCAAAGTACCAAAGAGCTTGGGCCGCAGCCAAACGCAATCCACCTTGCATGCCATATGTTGGTCACTTTTTGGTCAAAGTTTTGAGATTAAATAGCCGGAAGAAAATTCAAACGGACTTCACAGAGAGACAGTCGACTGCGCGAATCAGGACTTCAGAATTTTTATCGATAAATAATAACTTCAACAATCTTCACTTATTGTCAGATGACAAGAATCCAATGGAATCCAAACCATCTCTAGCTAGACGTATTCTCGCAGCGACGCTGGCCAGAATAAAATTCACGGCGCGCCAAGACATCGTTGATGAGACAAAAGGTGACGTTTGGACGTTCAAACGACGATATCTCGCGCGCAAGTTTTTCCATCGTTGGCGAGTGATCGCATTGGAATCGAGACTTCGCTTGGAAAACGAGAAAAATTTGAAGAATGTGGACTCAAAGAGGAGATGTATCCTCGACGTCGCGGCCTGGTTGACAGATTGCCAGAGATTCGCGTTTGGTTACAATTTCCCATTGAACTCGTTTGCGTGTGAATTTCTTCTGAAGACGCGTTACAGAGAGGATCGCGAGAACTTTTTCATCAGCCTCAAACTGGAACCGCCGAGGACAACTTGAACTGATGGGCGCTGAAAGTTCTGATCAAGATTACATCGTTGGTGATGGATATACAATCGTTAATTTTAATTATCATCTGACATTCATCTCGAGGACGAAAAAGAACTACAATTATCTTGATGTTTCGAGCTCAACGAGAACGGTAAAGTATTGATATACTAACAAACTGCGACAGTTTATCTATAAATATTTATCATAAACACTTTTTAAGATAATGACCTTGCTGGACCATTCAGTATTACTTGCATATGATTTATTCAGAAGCACTTTTATTCGAAAACGTAATCATATCTACACGCGCTTTGTACGATTATTATTGCTATAACACTTTAATAAAAATAAGTCTTTGGATACTGCCCTGTAAATATTAGGTAATGGGTATTAATTGGTACTTTATATTCTTCTGTGTAATTTATTATCATTTTTCCGGGATCGGGAAAGAATTAAAAAACGGTTTTTTCATCACTTTTATTCCGAACATAGTGTATACAATTGTTATTTTACACATGTATACGCATGTATGTATATATGTATATGTATCCCTATACATATATATATACATACACACACATTTCTGTTTCTCTATGAAATTTTTCAGTCATAACTTAAAAAAGAGTGTAATGTGACAGTCGAAAAAATGAGTGTCACTGAATTAAATGATAAGTATCAGATTTTGACTAGATAACAACGCAATTTCGTGTATATACAGTAATGAAATATCTATGTTATCGATTTAAAAGAAAGGGTAAAGAGTAACATAATGTACATATAATATCGGACAAGGGAAACAGTCTTTTTCTGGCACGAAATCGAACGTAATCCTCCATCGATTATGTTGCGATTGCCGCAGCTTCACTCTTTGAAATGTACAAATGCTTTTAGATATAGATATATACACGTCTAAAAGAATTTGTTGTATTATATATATATAATATAAATTCTTTTAGACGTGTTTATACATATAATATAGAGGTATCTTGTAATTCCAAAAAGATTCCGCTCGAATGTGCCCCCGGGACAATTATCTCGCACGACAAATCTATTTACGTATAAAACAAATCTATATATAATATATGTATATACTTTAACACATTTAAGATCGCAATTACGACTGGCGTAATTCGCGTAATTTTTGTTCCTCGAAAGAAGAAGTAGAGCGGCATCCTACTCTTGCGTTCTACGAGACGCGGTTTTCTTCTTCCTACCTTTCTTTTTTTTTTCTTGTTAATCATACAGAACTCTGCGCACGCAGTATTGACGTTAACGCAAAATATGTTTTCAAATGCATCGCGAGCGAAATACAGCCGCGAACATGCCGCTATCCGATACTTCAGGGTCGAAATCTATAGTATATCAGAATAAAATTTCGCGGAGTATCAAAATAATTATTCATACTAATATCAGAGTATCGTTCTGCAAAAGTGAATGTCGCAGTAATTGAAAGAGAAATCCTTGCTCCAGACGTTAACGTTACCGATCCATTAATTAGTCACATCCATTCTAAGTACCACGTTATATGTAAATATACGCGATTCCCTTTTATCCGAATGACAAGTCCAGCGAAATAGAATTAGTGATTAGTCGCGATTGAAAGGCCATTTGCGTTAGGATCGCCAGATTGAAGGATAGGAAGGTCTTCTCTCTCTCTCGAGTCTTCTCGGTCCTTAAGCCCGTCGTCGATCCGATCCCGATGTCGTTCGTCATTCTGACAATTCCCTCCCGTGTCAGTCGAGTAAAACGCAGAGCCGCGAAGCTCTCTACCGCTCAGGCCGCTTGGAAGAGCGACCGGCATCATCTCACCGCACGGCGGCCGCCCCGCTTAAATCACATGCCGCCAGGCTTGGGAAGATTCGTGTCGTAGGCTCTGATCACGTCCGTCTGTGTCACCGAGCCACCCTCCTCTTGCGAGAACGCGAAACCATCTGCATCGCGCAGCATGCGCAATAACAAAGGTCGCAATTCATTAATCTCTGCCGCAAGAACGGTCATTAATGAGGCATGCGAGACGTCGAAGGCCTGCCTTCCTAATTTGTCTAATTCGCCGCGTCCAGCGATGAGTTAGCTTTCATTTGTAAATTTTCGAGCAACTTAGATCAGACAATCCACAAGGATTACATTGCAGTCTCGTTTCGATGATGAAACGAGAAACTTGCCGGCTCGTCGCTAGACGCGTACGTAGCAGCCGAAAATTCTCGGAATTGCTTCAATATACAACCCTTGAGTATTGAGATTCGGTAAAGCTCTATTTATAGCAAAAAAAAATATATATTCTCTAGTCTCGAATCGTTCCGCTAATTAAAAATCATGTCAGCTATATGTACAAGGCGTTCCGGAAGCTTTGCACTGCCATTCGAGATGATGGATACCGAGAGAAATTTCAAGAACGAAAGAGGAAGGGTGTGATTTCCGGCACGCCTGGCGCAATGCATCGGCTGCTAAAAAGAACAAGTTTCAGCTAGGTAAAATACGGTGCATGTGCAAGAGTGTGCAAGAGAATTAATTAATTAAATTTATCGGACAAAAAAAAACACGTAGAATTCGTTCGAAACGATAATTTAAAATACTATATTTAGGACGGCACTCGTCGATATAAAATAAAGCTTACAAACGGACGGACGCGGGCGGACGAGAAGGAAGCCGTGAGAAATTAAGCGCGTGCTCGATTGTGACGTAAAGTACGAGGAAAAATACGTTAGAGTAGTTTTACCCCCACGTGAGAAAGTAGTTTCGCGAGAGTCACAGTTACGAGGGAGGACAACCGATTCGGAAGACCTATTAGGGGGTGGAAAGAGCCCGGACAGACCCCGGACGTCGTACACGGGAATTTCTTCGGCTGTGTGCGAGTGTCTGTGGAAGAGACAACTTACGTGATAGCTCCACTTCGACACTGACTCTGGAGGCGGCGTTCGAGCGCCTGGTGAAAACGCTTTTAACATTTTTCAGCAACCTCGCCGTCTCGGTCAATCTGCAAAGCCGGGCATTCAACAATGATTTAGAGATTCTCGGCTGGCCGGAGAGCACCCTCGCATCCATGCGTCGCATGGACAAAACGACGAATTAATAAGTCCCTTTCTTTTTCTCTTTTTGCTCACAGTGTCTATCCTTCTAAATCGTCGCTCTATAATATCTCGCCTTCGGAATGTTCTCGGCCGACAATTTTTCCAATTTCATCGCGAGCTCCGTGAATTCTTTTTTTTCTTTCACGCCGACGGATATAACGTGACAATAAGTGTGGTGCGATTACCGTGCGGGAATTAAGTAAAACTAGAGAACGAGGTGGAAATTAAACGTGAAGGGGGTGCGTGTTAATTTATTCGCAAGGGGAAAATCGATACGTCCCTTACGCTCATTAAGAAATTAATTAATTAGACATGCGCGCCGCTGATAAGCCAGGTGTGTACGTATACGGTCGCACAAGCGTGAGCAAAATAGCTGTAATCACTATTATAGGAATTGTCTCGTGAGCTACGTCAAGACCTCGTGAAAAAAATTGCGTGATTGCCGTTTTCAAATCGCTGTGCTCTGTGCTTTTCTTTATCCAGCGCTACAACAAACGACCATGCGATCTCGTTTAATCGGCGGTGTTCTCGCTTGTTCATATTGTGGAAAAAAAAAGACATAAATGGGAGTATTGAGAGAATCGTACTACAACTGGCGGGGAGTACTTACACCTCGCGAGATCGGCGATGGCATGCACAGGTCTGCACGGGATACCACGTAAGAGAACACATCAAAAAAAGACCGCATTAACGAACGACAGATCGTTTACAAAAAAACATTAGTATAGTAGCTGATACACCATTAATTCTACATGCTCTATTATTTTAAAAGAATGGGATATATGAACTCTTATAATGCTACACTCAATGAATTCTAATGCTACTCATCCAATTTATCGTGGGGATCTGAATATAATGATAATCTAGCTCCATTGGAATATTTTATGTGCACGTATGTATACAAAATTAAAAAAAACAAGGGACTGATTTGCCGTCAGTACACACTGTACGCAAATGGGGAGATTAATTGATGAATATAAATAATGAGGAGTGTGTAAAGTAAATCTTTAATTTAAAACAAGAAATAAGGTTAATAACAATGATAACAGAAAATATATTAGAGATATATTATATACAATGGAACCTGCAGCATATCATAACGTATTATTTTTTACTTCTTCAAAGAAATGTAATTGAGTTAGAAATGAAAGCCGTGCGAGAGATTCTATTGCATATAACATATTCAATACTTATCCAAATTAAATAAATATAATTATTAAATAATTATAATTGCATTCCTTGAATATCATATCAAATGTAAAAAAAAAAAAATATATATATATATATATATATATACATATACAATGTAAATTAATATAACTCCAACAAAAAATATAAAAACATTTCTGAACCCGCAGACGCTAGACAAATTTGCAGCGTATACGTATATGGAAAACAGAGAGTACTTCTAAATAAAGTGCTGTGGAAAAATATAGCACTTTACATTACACAAATTTTATCGCGCTAACTCCAATATTGCACTCGAAAGGAACGTGTGTGCGCGCATAGTAATCGCATGTATAAAAATGCTTACTACATTGGCACTCTTGGAAGACGGGAATATGTCGGATGGATGGATTATTCAGGAATATGAGGTCTGAAGTGTTGCGGTTGATGCATGCTCGGAACGGTGCGTGAACCACGAGCCACGTGCTACAAACGGAAACACTCTCAGCCTACTGCGTCTTCGTCGTGAACAGATCAAGGTCCAATATCGAAATAACCATTGCTTCGCCGACCTCCTGTCATAATTCATATTTATCCGCTCAATTAGGAGGCAACGATATTGGTAGGCGTAATAAAACGTTTGTCATTATCAAGATGCACGCTAAATGATTAACACAAACGAGCAGACAAACGACAATGTTAATTTAGGAAAATCGGATAAGTTTACATTAATTAGATAGTTGTTACATACATGCACCTAAATGTATCAAAAACAGAGGATTTTTGTCCACAATTTTAGTCAGATCACTCAGGCAATATAAATCTGTTTTCAAGTATAAATAGTACGCGATAATGGAGCTAGAAAGCCATGCACAATTTTGGTAAGTCAACAAAATATATATGATTATTGGATGTTCATGCATAAATCCTTTCTGCGATACTATAACCCTTTAAAAAAAAATAAATAAATTCATAAATCGATACTTTATTTCTCGGACACCCTAAATTGTCAGTAATAATATACAATAATAAGATGCAACCTTTCACCAAATATTAAACAATTAATAACCACCTTTTCTATTATTTAAAATATAACTTCTATTTTCTATGTGTTAGTCTTTAATATAAAGTGGAAGTACTTACGAGCTTCTATAATCCTGATTGTTGAATATATCACCAGGATCAGATTTTCTAATTTCGTTCTCTCGGGCTGCTTCCGTTACGGATTTCCAAACCGTATTCTTCACTCTAATGTGATAAAAATCATATAAGTACAAAATATATATCATGCGAACATTTAGTAGCATTCGTACTCACGCTTTTACTGTGACATCCAGTAGCAAAACCGCAGTAGGTATTAATATAAGTCCCAGCCAAAAAACAGGCGAAGAAAATAACATTCTATCATTACCCAACATTACAGCACCAACGTTCAAGATGGGCCAAACATTACTACAATAGCAAGAATGTGTTAAATGTATTACGTGTTATTAACGCGTATCGGGAAACTTAAAACGAGATATTACGCTGAAAGAATCTTACCTATATATAAAAATAAATAAGAACCAGAGTATAATAGATCCCCACGTCGCCAAGTGGGTGACCCATGTCCACGAATTTATTATTAGACCCGCCTTCGCACATACCGTTACTACAACATACTAAGAAACCATACAATACGTAGATAGTCTCTTTCTTAGAATGAAAAGATCAATGTAAAGAATATATGAAATTTACCGTATAGACAAAGTTTCCTAATAGAAGATAACCACCGTCTCTACCATTCGCCCAAGCTACGTCTTGTTTCAGAGCCATTAGCGGCAGCCAATACAATAGCGACGAATGAATCAACGCATTTATAATCCATACCCAAAATACCTGGTTTGAGCATATAGATACATTTAGAAATGATTCATCTTTTTTTAAAATGTACTGGTACATTTCTAAATTTAATACTATTAATGTAGAAACGTACTTTAATATTAAAGAATGATTCGCCATTATTCTTCGTCGCGTACAATCCCGGATGAGCCAAGTGAGTTTCCGCGGAACACACTTTGTCGAAGAGACCCATAGCTAACGGAGGCGCAGCGGTAAAAACCTGTAAAATACACCAAAATAATTAAAAATTAACTCTATTTTTAGTAAAACAATATTGGACAGTTTCTAAAAACTTACCACATTGTAGAGACCAATGGACCATCTCTCGAAAAGGATCTGCCCGGACCAGCCGGAATAGATGGCAAACCATAATTCGATAACATATAAACAAATGTTCTTGTAAAACGAGTATAAGATTAATTTACACATTCTGCTATAATTCCAAGAGCCGTGAACGAATAACAGACGTTTCAGGAAACGAAACTGTGCAATAGAGTAATCCGAGGCACAAGCCGCTTGAAGACCCTCCATACCCGAGATGCCTACAAAAAAACAGAACATCGTGATGTTTCAATCATATAAAAATATTCGATGAAAATTTATATGCGCGACAAAACTTACCAACGCCGATGTGAGCTTTTTGTATCATAGCCACATCATTTGCGCCATCTCCAATCGCAAGAGTCACCGCTTTCTTGTTACTCGTGATTAAGTCAACCACCTTAAATGGAAGAAGTCGGAACGTTATGACGATCAATTAAACATTACGTAAATTCAAGTTAGAATTAAAATGTTACCTCAGCCTTTTGAATTGGCGATACTCTGCAACAGATAACGACTTTGCAGGCTGAACATAATTCCAAGAACTCCATCCTGATGTCGCAAGACAAAGCATAGTCTAACGTACTGCCGTCTATAATCAGAGCCACTTCGTTTTGGCATTTTAAGTCAATTCCAAAATCAAGACAGCGTTGAATAATGACTTCTCTTGTTTTCTGTGAGACATATTATGTCAGATGTATTACGTTCGATCGATTGAGACGATTAAAACTTTGATAATCATCTACTTACATCCAAAGAAGATTCATTAATAATATAAAGTGGCATCCCATGTGTTAATAATTTACACGAATAACCGATATTTATGGCGGTTTCTTGCTTATCTCCCGTCAATACCCAGACATGGATATCAGCTTGTATAAAAGCCTGTATCGTTTCCGGGACCTAAAATTATACGATATTAATTTTATTGTCGTTCAGGTTTAATTTAATTAGTTAATTAGTTAATAATATTCCATACTTCATCTTGTAGTTGATCTTCAATCGCAGTTGCACCTAATAACGTGAGTTTATTCTCAATAAAGTTCGCAGCTTGTTCCAATAGAGTTTCACGATTTCTCATACTAATCGACGCTTTATGGTACGATTCGCGCCACCACTGTGAAGAGTTATCGAAAGTTATTAGACAATTTATTAATTTCTCTCTTCTAAAACAAGATAGAATACACACCTGATAAACATTTTCAGGTATTTCCGCGGAAGCGAAACAAAGTGTTCGTAATCCATCACTTGCGAAAGCCTCCAAGTGCTCTAGAGTCGTCTCACGAAAATCATCCGCGTGCTCCAAGTCGAGATCGCTAGTCTCTAAAGAAGTCGACATCAATCTTTCGTAAATAACCGAGTCCGCGCCTTTGCAAAAAATTTTAATCTTTCCCTCGGGCGTTTTCACAATCACCGACATACACTTCCTAGCCGAAGTGAATTCTATAACGTTCAGGATTTCGTATCGCAGCGTCTCGCCTAAAGCTACAATTTCCACGTAACTGGGCGTCCGCATGTCGAATACGTAGTTGAATTTACGTGCCCCATCCACTAGCGCTCTTTCATCTAATATAAAGAAAAGAGAATGTAATGTATAATTTGTTAAATGCCGTTTTGTGCTAGAATATTTGCAAGCAATTTTTACCAGGAGACGCAGCGTGATAGAGAATGGAGTCGTCTAGTTTTTCGGGAATAACCGTGTGGCAAACGGACAACATGACCATAAACTCGTGAAGTATGGCCGCGTGCTCCGCTTTCTTCTTATCAATAGGATTCGAAAAGTCCCGCACGGATTTTCCTTCTATAATATCCTTAATTAATTCACAATTGCTATCACTTGTACTTTCGAGGTCTTCCGAAGGATTTGGCAAACTATAAAATATTCGAGAAAATGAATATTCGAATTATCAATAGAGGAAAAAGTATATCGTTGGTGTATACTCACTCATACAGTCTCCCACCGACTGAACATCGCTTGAATTCCATGACGTTCTTCGTAAGAGTGCCGGTTTTATCTGTGAATATGTATTTAACTATCCCGAGTTCCTCGTTCAGATTACTCGTACGAGCCATCGCCGGAGTGTCCGAATCCGGGTGATACATTTCTATGTCCATGTTAATGAACGTGGCCTGAACGAACCTCACCACTTCGAGCGTCACTTGCAGCGATATCGGTATTAAATTATTGAAGAGGATAATAAACGTCAGTAGATTGAAAGCGAAATTCTTAGTCATTTCCTCTGCAACGAGAAGAAGAAGAGCGAAGCTCGAGCATCCTCGAGATACGAGTGCAACGAGAGTCTGCGGCTGCCATGTATTTACCTTGCAATCCCAGGTACCAGAGGCCTTCTTTGTTGGCGTTCGTCCACACGATGTTGAATATCGCAGAAAGAATGCACAACAGAAGAAGTATGAAAAATAGCATCAGTGTCTGCGTGTTGATCAACCGATCCAGGGTGGATCGTTTCAACGGCGCTGTCGCGTTATTATTCTGCATGAGTTTCGTATCGTGTCCCGTGTATATCACTACACCGAACACCCACCGTGTGTTCCGCAACACCGCGCCACGGAGTAACAATTGATCGGGTCCTAAAGCTACACTCCTGTGGAAGAACAATGCCGCTTTTGACGTAACGACGCATTAACTGTCGCACGACATGAAGATGTCAAGAATTTAACGAATACCAGGACATTTTCATTAATAAAAATACGATAAAAATAAATAACAGACATTTAAAGCTTCATAAATCGAAAGATAACGAATTAAGGCATCATATAAGAAAGTAAGAAAGTAAGTAAGGCATCATATAAGAAAGTGATCCAGATATGCGAGTGCATTGATCTTTTATTAATATCGGAATTAAATGACGGTACAAGCAAAGCGTGCAGTGAAGAGAAAAAAATGTATCTGATGGCCGTGTTTTGCACATGCACATTTGTGTTCTTACTGTTTATTGGTCTCCCGTAGGACTCCGTGAAACTCGTATAAATGCCTATTGGGCGGCTCACATTGGATGTTCGCGCGAAAATTCATTAATTCCGCGGTATCCAAGAGATTGGCAGTGTCGGGATGGGCCTGTCGGATTTTCAGATTCGTCTCGCCGTCCAGGTTAGCGGTCTCTATGAAGGACATACCTTGTGGCTCCGACGATGACAACATGATCAAATCAGCGGGGAAGAAAGTGTTGTTGTGAATCTATGCATATTAAAGAGAGCAATTCTAGCGAAGGGATGTAACTGACGATTAATTATTATCGCATGAATGATCTTAGCGAAAACAGGCAACCTTAACCACATCGCCGACGGCTACGGAGCGCCACTGTATCCACTGCCAGTGCCCATCCCTCAGCACCTCCACCAATCTCATGTTTATTTCATCGTCCGCTCTGTGCCGCTTCTAAAAATTGGTAAATATTTCTCATTTATACAGGTCATGATAAGAAAGATACATAATATAATAAAATTGTACCAAATATACATACAACGTCCTCGACTATCTCTTTTAAAGCAGATACGCTGAGGATGAAAATCAATGGAACCAATGTTGTCCAGCGTCCTGTCGGAGACACATCTGGTATTTGCTAAATTTAAATCGGAGAATTTTAATGCCATTGATAGTACAAATTTCGAATGTAATCATGGGGATACATAAAACGGATTTTTCTTTATTTTAACGCTAGAACAATCACATTATTTTAATATATACAGACATCCTGTATACATCATGAACTTTAAAATTAGAACGATTGATGGGAAATAAATTGGCATATATCATCAATTTTTTTATCTCGACAAAAGTCAATATAAATTCCAATAAAAGCACTCAATCAAAAATTTCTATAATTAAAAAATCCATTATTTTATCAGGATTGGTTGTTCTAGTATTAAATCTGCTTATAGAAGCATTTGTGGAAAAAAAAATTGTTAAAGAATTCCGTACTTCCGTTTATTGTATCACGTTGCATCCGTAATATTTCTACGTGGACTCTACCTGCATGAGTGCGATGAACAGGAAGAAACAGTTGCTGTAGCGACGGAATTGTTCGAAGAGGAACAGGGGTACGAACGACAAAAATGAGTACTTCGCGGTAGTAATGTGATTGTTTTTATATTTCGCAGGTTGATGAGGGGCATTGACAAAAATGACCCTCTCCTCGCCGTCATTCTGTTGCGTGGCTGGTTGATCGTCGCCCTGTGAGCCACCATTTTCCGCTCTTACCGGACCAACTGCAATACAAAAAAAAATCCGTTTGATTTTTATCATTTACACAATATAATGAACAACGCATACAAATGTGATATTTAATATTTATGATCTCGAGTTGAATAAGTAGATTTTTCTTCTTCGTATAAATTCAGAATTATAATCAATAATTAATTTTGTAATGCCACGTGTCTTGTAGTACTCATACATCTATATTATCAAGTCTTTAATTAATAATTTAATGAATAATTTAATCAAACGTTCTCAATATATTTTCCATGAGCAAAAATGATTTCTTTTTGCTCATAGACGAGAAATTGTTCGTTCAATTTATGTTGAAAGAGTATTGACGGTTTTACAATTTCTCGCAGACTTCCCCTGAAATAAGTCTCTAGACTCGCATTTCTCTACTCAGATACAGAAATACATCCTCGGTCGAAGGAAAGGTTAATGTAAAGAACAAAGTCACGCTACTTTAATCGAAGATTCCGATCGTAAGAACGTTATTATGCCCGAGACATAAATGACATTCGTATCGTGCTCAGATATTTCTTCTATAGTCGCGCCAGCCGTGTAATGCTCCGCCCACGACCAGTTGGACTGACAGCTGTAACGCGACACGAACAATTCGCAGTAAATGACCGCTATTAAAGTACGATATGTAAGCACGGTAAAACTTGAAAAATAAATACGAGTATCACGGTGTACTTCTGGCTGATGCGCACCGAGCGCGACTCGTGCAAAAGGCTTCAGTTTATTGTCGTATATACATATGCATAATCTACACCTTCACCTTGAAACGCAACACCGACTTTAGATGTTTGCTATATTATGTAACTACCTTCCTTCCTTTTTTTTCACGATACGAGATAAGCAGGAAGAAATTTAATGTTTTAGATTTATTATCGTTTTAATTTTGTGAACAAAATGAAATCTCTGGGTATTTTGTATGTTCAAACGAATGTCCATAATTAATATCTATATTTAAACTTTATATATTTCAATTAGTATGATATTTTATATACTTTACAATAATTCAGTATTATTATAAACACGAAAATACTGATCTGTAAAGTTAGCATCCTGAAATGCGAATTCTTATAAAATCGATATAGCACGATTGTCCACAATTTATTTATATTTGTTCATAATCATTTGCAAAAAAAATTTCATTATCAGCGTTCCTAACTGCATTTTTTTTTAAATGAATTGTTTTTATATGAATTACATGAATTAAAATGTTCAGATTAAAATAAAAGAAGCATGCAAACAAAAAATAATTTATGGACGAATGTGGATAAATTGTGGAGAATCAAATATCATATCAATTTTGTAAAAATTCACATTTTAGGATGTCAACTTCACAGACCTCAAATAATATTGTACGGAATTAAAAAAAGTATGACGTAAATTTATTTGCTCTTCATAGAATAGATTTTCACAATTTTAGAACATTTGCCGACTCGAAAATAGCAGCTACGTCAATGGAATAAAAGATAAGCGGTTTACAACAGAAGAGAGAGATAAGTGCGCTTAATTAATAATCCAACGAGCATTTTTAGCTACGACGTAATTTAGAAAGACTGACGTACAAAATCTCACGCGATTTATCACAATTAAATAATAATATACACACGACATTATTATTATATAAATATATTACATAAATTATACGTTATATAGAATTATTATTAGAAAATATATCATAATTCATGATAATGCTACATTTTAACACAATAATACTACAAACAGATCATATTTACAGCCAGATACATTGTTAAATTAAATAAGGGATAATCCTTATCGCACACTCTTGTCTCGGGCATATCGGCGCCGCTATTATTGACTCGTATCACAAGATAACGCGGCTGTTAGACGAGAATCCCGGTCGCGCGAAAATCGTTACAGAGCACCGTTGTGAGACCGAGGACAATCGCGCGAGGTGGAGCTTCTCCGAGCGTCGTCAGAGCATTGTTAGATCGTTACGAATTTCCTAGACGGAGATCACCCAAGTCGGCGATCGTAGTTCCGCTATTTACAACGACGGACAATTCCCGCGGTCCTTAGCTATTCAACTTCGACCGGCGCGGCCGCGGCCTTCCACCTCTCGTCGGCGACGACTTACGGGTCTGGGCGTGCAGGTAAAGATGCACCCGGGACCTGAGTTCGTTGAACCACTGCACCAGCTTCGTGGCGGCGACTTCCATGATCGCGATCACGCGGTTACCGTTTCGGCCAGATCTCTCTTTCTCTCTCTCTCTCTCTCTCTCTCTAGCTCTCGGTTCCTCTCTTCCCGTCCCGCACACACGTATCTCACATGTCTGCACGCGCGCTACGCCCTTGCCGATCCATGTCCAGTTCTCCGCGTAGTTAAGCTACACCCGAGCGCCTCTCTTTTTCCTTTCTCTCTCTCTCTCTCTCTCACGCGTGCGGCACCCGGAAGATCAAAGCCCGTGCCGCGGCCGGATCTGAGCAGCAGCAACAGCAGCAGCAGCAGCAGCGGCGTCGCCGCATCGGGGAAGACGACGGGGAAACGACGTCACGGCTCGGATCGCCTGCGAAAGCCCTGATGAATAATTCTCCCCCTTTAATTGCATCGATCGTCGCGCGCAACGACGTCGGTGCGCGTCGCGGCGGTTCGCATCCGTCGGCGGAGGCGGAAGGGGGAGGGAACGGACGGACGCCGACGCGGCCGCGCCTCCACCTGGCGCGGTGAGCTTTTGAGGTTAGGCCGCGGCGCGCCGGCCCCGAGAAGACGCGTTTCCGCGGCGAACGGCCGGTTTCGCGCGACCCACGATTATCCCAGCGTCTCCTGGTGAACGCTCGGCGGATGTTTGGCGAGGGAACTCGCGTCACCGCGCGACGGAAAGTCCGCACTGACGCACTGCATCGCGTCGCGCTGCATCGCGATCCGACGACGGCAACGACGTTTTCGTCACGTGCTCGCGACGCATCTTATACAGGGTGTCCACGCGAAATCTCATCGGTTTTTTCCCGAGACTTGGGGGCGTATTCAAACCGCGTTTCTAAAGATGTTTTTGTGTCATTCTATCTTTATCATTCATAAATGTAAAACAAGGATAGGAAGAAAACGTGCTAACATCTTTAGAAACGCGTTCTGAATACGAGCCTTGGTCTCCGCGATACTTCGGGAACTGTGAATATTTAGAATATGAAAAAAAGTTTTTTAATTATAAATGGAGCTACATAATAAAATATATATTTATATTATGTAATATAATAATAATAATAAGTAGAAATAAATTTATAATAAACACTGTTGCCTATGAGGATCATCCATAAATAATGCGGTTTTTTAGAGATATTTAAAAAATGAAATAGAAAATTTGACATTTTTATTTCAATCCAAAATATATTTTTCATTATATTATTTTCAACTTTTTACCATCTTATATTTTCAATTCCCCAGTCTCTCGGTTTAGTTGAAAAATAAATCAAGCTTCCATTTATACCGGATTATTTATAGATTGACCCAATATTTTGTCAAGGAAAATTTAATCTCCGGATTGCTCGAAGAAACTGACGTTGAAAGATAAATGTGACAGAAACGGGACACCTTGTATACGCGCGGCGTTTAGGTTCACGTTTGACTGCCAAGTTATTTACAGCAAGTGTTCCGTCTAATGAAGGATCGACACGTAGCACACGGGAGATAAATGAGGATCGTCGCAGGGAGGACGGCGCGAGGTGCAATGGTATTTAATTAACGATGGATAATCGATTTTCCGAGCGCTCGCGCGACGTGTCGAAAACTCGGCGACGCACTACGCCACGCCGAGCGTGTTTTCGCCCGGGAGATAACGATTGCGTAATGCGGTTACGCGATAGTGGGCGGCCGCGTAATCCTGTCGTTATTACGTCCCGTCCTCCGTTCGCACGCGAAACGTTCGCGCTCGTTTATCGCACGATCGTCGTGCTAAAACGACACGATTAGCATTTCCGTCGCGCGCCCCTTCGCCTCCCGGCTTCGCGGGTCCCCTCCGTGAATTTGTGCAGTAAAAAAAAATACGAAAACTGGACCTACGAGAAAGAAACGCCTCAATGCAAACTACATTCTCCTACCTAAGAATGTAGATTTCCATTATTGCCATGAAATTCGGTAACTTGATTTACAGGGAATAAAAAAAAAAATGTTTTAAAAATAAATCTCGAACATTAATCTTCTTTTACTATATCTCATCTCTTTTTGCATGCAAATCTGAAATGCAAGCCGTATGTTGGGCCAGATCACGGAATTGTTCGATCCGTCAGAATGACGTTTCATTTGATCCATCGCGGCAATTAGAATATTAGTAAAATAAATTAAGATGATAAATTACACTTTGTGGCATCGTCAGAAAATACGACAGCTGGATCTATGAGAAATAAAAAAATATCACCTCAATGCAAACTATATTCTCCTGAAAATAAATTTCAAATATTTATCTTCCCTCATTATATCTCACCATTTTTAATGCAAAGAGAAAAATCCAAGCTCATAGAACGCAGGCCATATGTTGGTCGGCTAGGGTTGGATTGTGGATTTATTCCATTATTAGAATTATATCATTCCGTTGGATTCGTTCGATCGTACCACATTAGCGAAAAAAAGTTAGGATAATAATACACTTGTAATTTATTATTAGTATTACAGGTATATAAAAGAAAATGATACTGAAACACGCGTCTTCTATACTGAAAACAAGAAGCGATATAATAATAAAAGAAGATTAATGTACGAGATAAATTTTTACGAGAACTTCTTCATTCCCTGTAAATCGAGTTACCGCATTTTATGGTAATGCAATGCTATAAATACGGATTCTGTAAAGTTGAAAAAAAGATTGCCATCGGCGACGAATACGCTCAAGATTATTCACGAAACCAACATTCCATTCGCGTTCGATTCTGCTGAACGCAGAAATGCTACGAGATAAATTCCTACAGAAAACAATTTAATCAGACCTGATTTAATTGTGTGCTCCGCACGAAATTCCGACTCTCGCAAATTAGCTCCGTTCATTAACTCGACAAATTAGATATCGAGCCATTCATTCACCCTACAGATGTGATCTTTGTTTCTTATAATTGTCGTAACTGATAACAGCATCTCATTGTTCTCAATGATACATCGCTACAAGAATTTACAGCTCCCGAAATCTCTCTACGTTTACTCTAATCTGGCGGACTGCCATGACAAATCCTAGACGAATCGGCACGTCTTATCCGATCGAACGAGCCCTCTGCCAAGGAGAAAAACCAGCGCATTCGTCCGGCGATCGATCCTTCGCACCTTCCTTTCCCCCGAAACGAACACGGGATATCCTTCCCCGCACTTGCCTCACGTACACAATTTCCCGACAATTTCCCCACGACACGGCACGATACTCGGCGGTCCGCTCTCGGCCGTCCGAGTCGGGATAACGATCGTTCGAAACAAGCGTGTCTACGTCATCCGATGCGCGTCGGAAGGATTCTCTACCCTCGCCACACCCCCTGGCCGTCGCAACGACGACGAGAACGACACGGTCCGCGGGCACGTCGGCGCGCTCACGTGCACGTGCGTTGTTAGCGCGCACACGCGTCGCCCCGGCATCGATCGCGCCGCCGGGAAATCTCCGTCGTGCGGCATCCGGGAGGCACGCACCGCCGGCGACGCCGCGGCGCCCGCGGGACCGTGAAATTTTTCTTAATTCTTGGCACGCGTACAACGTCGAGACACGATCGGGGATGCTGCAGGACACATGGCCGTGACACATTTTCCGCGGAAATCCCGCGTTTGCTGCATCCCTAGTCCTGCTTTCTAAAAATGAATCAGTGTAAAAATGAACCATTAATTAACAGTGTATAACTACACTGAAAAAAATTCTGGTTAAAAACGGACGAATCAGAAAAATCTTGTAGGATTGATCAAATATTCTGGTTATTATAAAGTATTGAATTCTATTATAATAACCAGAATATTAGAACAATCCTACAAGATTTTTCAGATCTGTTTTGAACCAGATTTTTTTTCAATGTATTATATCAAACAGTGATAAGTATATTACTGGTAATTAGTCACTGAATTATTTAGTGAATTTTAATTTTCACTGCTTGATGCAGTAAGATTAGAATTGGTGCTCAATCATACAGCGCATGGCGCGCGCAGTGTCACGCGTGACAATAATCACTGTTTATCAGTGAAAAATAAATTCAGTGACAAAATCAGTCAAATTTCCACTAATTCATTTTTAGAGAGTGAGAAACATCCCTGCGAAGATCTTGCAGCCGGCGCTTTCCAATCGCCGGTGGTGCACGGTAAATTCAGGTCAGGATAAATTTCCAAAATCTGCGAGGGGGATGCGGAAAAGGAAGTTGGATCCTCTCTTGAGGTTTGGATCTCTACCAAACGACTCTCGTGACGCTTTTTATCATCTAATTATTTTTGCACGAGGCTCGCGCTTGCGGCCGATGCGGCACTGCTCCCGAGGGGTGGCCCAGACGAATGCGTCAACCACGTTCACGTGCTACACCGTAAAAACGCATGCGCTCATCGACGGCAACAAGTTGGTGTCAGCACCGACCGTGCCCCGGAACACAACGGCTGCGCCCTGGAGGAAGAGCATGGAAAAGCGTGCGATGGCGTGACGACTATATAAACGGCATCGATAGGCCAAGGACAAACCGGCGACGCCGCCAACGGGGTGGATTTCCGCTACCAACGAAACGAGGGACGATATTCGGCGAATACCATCTCTATCGCGAGTTCCATCAGTTAAACTTCACTTCGAAGAATTTTTAGCGCGTTTATAAGATTAAGTAGAAATCAATAGATTCACATTAATTCTTTAAATTATAATCCCGAGAATGTTGGGGGGACACTAATAGCCATCAAACGTACATCAGTAGCGAAATATTCATTTGCCGTTCATTCTAAAGCGAACTTCGCTTGAACAACGGACTTATCTATGTATTGGATCATCACATGAATAATGCGGTATAAAAGAGAGTTTATTCTTAGCTTGAAGTCAAAATGCTTTCATCGCCAGGAAATTGAAAAATTAAAATAATAATAGAAAAAAAAATTTTTTTTAAATTAAAATTAAAATGTTATATTTTTCATTTTATTTCAAAATATTTATTTTTTAAACCGCATTACTTATGGAACTCAATGGAACATACTAATTATAAGCAATTAATCGACGAATTAATTTATTCACCATCGGAGTCCGGCGAGCCGGTTTCCTGAAGCTCAATATGCTCTCCTCTTCTCCGTCTGCTACTGCTGCGCGTGACGGGGTCCAAACGGAGGCCGATATTGTCGACATTATCGATATCCCCGAGATCGATGGGACTGCCGACGATGAAGGGCCCCGTGGATTCCTGTTGTGTGCCATCGTTCGCTCGGTTGGTCGCGGGTGATACATTGCCGCCGTTGTTGTTGCCACTGCCGTTGTGCAGGGGGGTGCCGTCCATATGAGGTATGGAAGAGAGATCCGGTGGGGTGAACGGTCGCAACGGCCCAGGACTGGGAACCCGAGGGTTCCTCCTGGTAGGTTGCATTGACTGTGCCGGCGCCTGCAACAAAAATCGACGCGATTGATTTACTCGTGACCTTTCAATAAATAATACACAACTAGTGATCAATTTTACAGTCGATTCGCACGATCTCGGTGGTAGAGAAGAAATGGAAAAAGAAAAGAACTAACGCTGAATTCATTTCAAAGACTCGTACTCGGGATATACTTTAGCTTTCTTAAGCGATTGTTCATTGATTTTCGTACATATGTATCTATTCTAATATTCCTCGCGTATTCTTCGGCGTACTTACAAACCCATTACAATGCAATCGAAGACCTGAATCGCGTCTAATGAAGGACGTGACGACATTGCTTCGTAATGACACGCAGATCACGTATCATGCAAAAATTGTAACCATAGATAGACAACAATGGTACGTATTTATAGTATTTGACAACCCTGAAAGGAATTGTGAAACGCCAATCTCTCATGACGTTATACGTCACAGTTCATTCACTCGCAATTGTTTTGTCGTATGCGTCATATACGATATATAGTAGTTTCCTTCTAAGAAACTCCCCGACAAGGTAAAACTGATTGAGTCTCGGTGACCTGATTTAGTCGTTTCTCTGAATTAGCTGGAATTGGCGAGAAACGAAATTGTTGAGTCACGCAGTTGGACAAAAAGTCTATAAATATTCTAGTTCTTCTGACATAACTCCGATAATTCTGATTTCTATGCGACATTTTAAGTGAGCGTTAATTCTTGTTGAGACATCTTCTATTTTTGGATTAGGAACTTTTAGCATGTTTATATTCTCACGTGTCTTTTTCGTTTGACAGAATAGATTCGGAATGAAAAACAAAATTAATTTAAATTGGATGTTGTCTTTTATCTTCGCTTAAACATATAGAGACTCTAAAAATATAATATGTATAAATATTAAATATATAAGTATTATAACATTATGAAAATGAAAATATTATTTGGAGAGACTTATTCAATAAGGAAAAATATTTAATTGCGAAAGAAGAGTAGAGTTTGAATCAACACTTTTAATTTGTCACGTGTTTTTATAAAATGTAGAGACAGGCTGAATATTAGGTTTGTCGCAGAATTACAGCTGACAATACGAGTGACACGTTGATGACTCATACCTGATGGCAAACTCGACGATAATACACTACATGACCATTGGTGGTCGCATTGATGCAGATAACTTATGCAGGTATATAAAAATAGGACATAAATATATGCATATTTAACTTTTACAACCATTGCGAGAATGTAAACGGGAAACACAGTGTGTACGAAATATTTTTTAACGATGAATACGTAACGAATACTTAATTAAGATTCCGTACGCTTCGTTAATGAATCTGTAAGAAAAGTGTCGTGTTCTCTTGAGGAACACGAGTTTTCGCTTTTCCATGATGAACGCACTTATCCAGATTGAGTAAACAAACGTGAACGAATACGAATAAACGATTCGCTTCGCGAAGTTATGCCGTTTGTAGTATATATTGGAATAAAATGTTCGTTTACTGAAATCCGGAGATATCAATCACACTTGCGTTTCTGCGTATATACTTTTTTTTTTAATTTAATGATGAAATCTTCCGACATGGAATCAGTGAAATGTTACGTAAAGCTCGTTTTGCTGCAACGAAGATATATTTTATACGCGATTTTACACGTATTAGAATTTTAAAAAACGACATCGGAGGTCACGTATCGCGTGTGCCACGCACGTGCGTCTCTTTCGCACTGCAAATTGCTGATTGCATTAACTAGCCTGAATATCAAATGAATGTTCGTCGAGGACAAACATGCATGGAGAATAAAAATGGAAAACCATGAAATGGCGAAGAAACGGAATTTGCAAAAACGAAAGTTTTCTTGCTGATGAGCCGATCGTTTCGCGGACACATATAAAAAGCATGACGATAAGTTGGCGTTATCTAAACTCTTGAAACACTGACTGCACATAAGCAAACATACAGGGTATCAGAAAAACGCTTCGGTTATTAAAAAAATGTTTTATGTTTAAATGTGATAAATTTTCGGTTTGCTCGGATAAACGAACGTTTTTGATAACGGGATTCACGCGCGTACATCTTGCGCTTATCGCCGACTGCACCTTGCGAATTGTGTAAATTTGCAGTACATACCTATTCTTGGCAAGTTCGCTTATGAGTAATTACATTGATACTCACTACTATTAAACGTGTCGTCCGAGGCTTATTTCTGAGCCTCGTTTTGAAGTCTCGATCGGTTCCACGTGCTTATTACTGCCTCGCTTTATCGTCGACCCACTGACTCGGCCAGTAATTCATTGCCCGGCAAACTTTTCAGAGCAAACCGAGCAATGTGGCGTCTTATTAAGTATCTTGTACACCTTGATAGCAATATGCGCGTACAAAGTGAAGTGGACACAAATGTAGACTTTCTTATCACTCAAATCACCTCGATATCGTATCACAAAAGTGATATAGAAGAAAGATAGATTTCCGACGACTCGTAATTAATTTTATAACATTATCTTCCTTTTCATAGAAGCTTGTGGATATGGAAGACTTTTGTGCGAACAAACATACACGAATGAAGAAGACAATTTTCGTCCAGTAGTAAAAACACGGAAGTGGTCAGACCAAGCTTTTATTTTTATCTGGAAGATTGATTAAATTCTGACAGTTTGCGGAAGGGAACTCTTCCTTTATTCTTTCGAAAAGGCGTTGTATAAAATCACCGTTGAAAACTTTATTCATCAAAAATTGGTGTTTATTAGTTAAGGCACTTTTCTCATGTGTGATAAAATCAATTTCATTTTCTAAATTCTTTTAATTAATTTTAAAAAGTAATAATTTAAGTAAGAAAAATGTTGCGTGCACTCTTCTGTGGAGTTCAATTTTATCTGCATTTGGAATGCAACTCGGAAAGAAGTCAGCTATAATCTATTAAAGTCCATTGAAGTCTATTAAAGTCCATTTAAATCCAAGCGTCATCAACTACAACACGCACAATTGCGATAAATATTCAATAAAATTTTGCGGAGAATCATTAAGCTGCTAAAAGACACGCGCTTCTATCACAATCAGGAAAAAGGCACGTTTACTTATCACTGAATAGAAAAACAAGCGTCTATCGGCGCGTACTGGTCGACACTGCGAGTAAAACTACACACACGAACTGTGTCGCACTAGAAACTTTCCGCGAATTTCTGCTTATCGTGGGCGTCTAAAGGAATCACTTTATGTTAACGACTTTGCAAATGGCATTGCGCAAGTAATACCGGGGTGACGACAGCCAGGAGCGGTTTTTTCCCCGAGGAGCGTCCAGGAGTCACTGTAGAAATCCAGCGTGATATCGGCGAGGCACGGCCGATAGGAGAGAACGAGACGATCGATAACGCAAGACACGAAGTTTCGACTTGATAAGATCGAGATTTCTATGGCGCTTGCCTGGCCGTCCATTCGTGCGGTTGTAGCGAGACTGTCACGATGAATTCCCGCGACTGTCTTCGATAAGGCGAGCCTTCGATTAGGAAGGCCATACCTCACCGATCGTATCTTGTCGCAACTAGCAATGAGAAAAAAAAAATCGTCTCTTTCGTAACATTAAATTTTCAGCAAAAGAATTAACTGAAATGCTTTATGTCACAGAAAAGATATGTCCATCTCCAATACGAGAGAAAATTACTGAACGCTTCACATGCATACTTTGATCATTGCAAGTTGTTGTTATTGTTTAAAAATTCACAATTTTTTATTATTGCTTAGAAAGAATTTACCAATTCGAAATTTTTATTTTGGCTCATTATCGCATCATTGTCGCTTCGTGTCATTGTTTCTTTTTAAAGGAAGAATATATCGATGTTTTTATTTATCGAAAGCGGAAGCGCGAAGTTTCCTTGAAATGTCCTAAAAATAAAGTCGGACGACATTTACACGTGCGATGTTAATAACGAATTTATCAAGAGGATCGATTTCCGGAGTCAGACCACGGGGTTTTTAATTATTTCTATTACCGTGATTGAACGCGACTTTATAGTGACACCCGTCTGATAGAAGTATCGATCATGATGTGAGCCTTTAATCTGATAAGCTTTCATTGATCGCCGCTTGATTGTACGATTTTATTAATCTTTCGCGCTCTTCCCCGAATAATTTCGATGCCTTTAATAATTAAAACGAACGCTGACGACATTATCTCGTAAATAAAATCTTTCAGATAGGTTTTTTAGACTTGTGTCACATCTAAATATGTAGTCTCGATTTATTACCTCCTTGAGTCTGGAATGACTATTCTTACAAATTGCACTTTCTATACTAAAAAATTATGCACCTATTCTCATCGTTCGTGCGTTAATAAAATATAACACGATAACAATAGTGTAAAGGGGAAAATTAAATATAATACTGCTTTCCAAGGACCCGCGGCAATTCCCGCGGAGACGCGAGCCGTCAATACCGCAAATGCGATACGCGACTGCAAAGGAAGGAAGGAGCGTGATGATAGAGTGCAAAATGGTCGATAATATCGACGACGCTTCTCCGCGACAAGGCCATCGTAGATCGCCAGAATTGTCGGCGGTAAAGAGACGTTGAATAATTGAATTTTATCGAGTTGATAATGAGACAGCAAAGCGCGCGCGGTCCGTGCGTCATTTCGCCCCATTTCTCGAATGCATTATAAAAGAATGCCCTTTTGCCAACGGGGGGGGGGGGGGGGGGGAAGCAAGGGGGGATCATTAAGAGCATCGTGCTTGCCCTTCGAAAAGAGCGTCACACTCCGCGACGAACGTCGCCGTCGGAAATGTCGGCTCCCCGAAGCGGTGCCCTTTCGCACCGGTTTTCCGCGCGAAGCAACGCAACAATTGTCTCGAGCGCGAAGCTATCGGGCGTGCTATCGCGAACGCAAATTACTCCACTCTCGTCACGCTTCCGTCACGACGCTAATGAGCATGGACGTAATTAGCGTGACGCGACAAACGCGACGTGTAAAACGTAATAGTCCCCAGGATCATGCGACGATTTAACGAGCGACGCTCTCGCCGCGCAATATCGAGCGTCGTCGTTTAATCTTTTATGAACATGCCTCGCGCGAATCGTATGCTTCAACGATGTTCCGCGCGGAATTGGAATATTTCACTGGCGATATTTTTCGGCTGGAAGCGAAAAATCTCCCGTCTAATCGGACAGCGTGACACGAAGGTGTGCCTGTCAACCTTCGTCACGTACATTGATTACGCTCGAGCGGGAAGGTGTGCGCCGTGCACGTGCACGTGTTTGCGAATGATAATGAACGCGAATCCATCGATAACTCGCACGTAACGCCACACCCTTCCTCGAAATAAGGCCGCACGACCTTTGCCATTATCAGAGGGGCTGGCAGGGTGAAATTAGTCCAGTGCAAAGAGCCGCTACTCCAGGACGAGTGTGATCGTTATTCGGATATCGACGATCTCGCCGCGAATTTACGACCGATATCCCACGGAGACCGTAGTTTCTGACATCACGAAATGAAATTGACCATAATTATGAGACGTTAATTAATTAACTTTTGCATCACGATAATATATATTAATTTCTATCGATTTTTATGGGCATGCAAACCGCCACAAAAAAGATGAACGCGTAGCGTCACTTGGAATTGAAAAAACTTGAAGCGAATTCTTTCTCCTCACACTGTTAAACTCGTAGTGTCAAATTATACTCAATTTGAGTTATTTTTAACTATTCCATAAGTCGCCACTGCTCCTACTCAATATTTCATTAATTTTGATTAAAAGGAAGGTAAAATTTTAACATGGAAGTTAAATTAGATAAATTAACAATACATTGAGTAAGGCTTACTCAATACGTCGCTAATTTTATCTCATTGTTTTAGTCAAATTAACCGAATATTGAGAAAGAGCAGTGAAAATCCATAGAAATTTACAGTGCATGATAAAGAATGCAAAGATCCGTTTCGCGGACACGCGGTACCACACTGTAAACTCCTATGGAGTTGTCACTATAAGGAAGGTAAATTTTGACCAAAATTGAAGTTAATTTATCTAATTTAACTTCCATGTTAGTCAAAATTAACGAAATATTGAGTAGGAGCAGTGGCGACCAATGGAATAGTTAAAAATTACTCAAATTGAGTCTAATTTGACTCTACGAGTTTAACAGTGCAGGCGAGGAAAATCGAAGGTGTGCACGCGCGGTGCAGGGCGGAAGGCGCGGGTTTGTCTTGGACTCGATAAAAGCGAGCTCGTGCACGATGACAACACATGGCAGTCGTAACACTTACGAAACTTGCGCCGTCGTCGATTATATAAGCCGCCACCGCCGTCGTCGCGCAACACGTCTTTACTACTCGTCGCGTTATTCCCCGAGAGAGCGCGGGGTCCGTCGCGAATCTAAATCCAACGGCTTTGGAGGCTCGCGTGACACAAACTCCGCGGCACCGTCGTTCGTCACGGGCGAAATTCGTGCGTGCACGCCGGACAGGCTTTTCAACATTCCGCGGGGCGATTCGCCGGGGAGGAGGCTTTTATCGGACATTTGGGTCAAGTGTCCGCGCGGCGCCGGCCGCACCCCGTAAAACCACACAAATAAGTTCGCCGACAATCGCCTTCCTGTCTCGCTGGGTTTATCCCTTTGGCCGTCTCTAATGAAAACCAATTGTTGGCAGCAGGTTCCACGTCCGGTCCCGATGATTATCAGCTGCGTTATTCTCGGAAGAATGCGGGAAAGGACTGCATTCTGCACGGCATAAATTGGAGAACGGGACCAAGATCGCCGCTATTAAATGGGTATTAATGATTTTTAATTTGTAATCCAGTTTTTACAATGTTATTCAATCATATGAAAGTAATTAAGGCACTACGGATTTAACTTATTTATATTTGTTTGGTTAATTTACGTTGAACTCGAATTCTAAATCTCCGCAGGTTTTCTCCGAAAAATTGAAATTTTTGTAAACGTAATCCATAATTATTTTTTATCCACTTTGCAAAGTGGACAAAAAATAATTATTTACAGACAAATTGTGATTTATCCAATGCGATATTAATTTTGTAAAAATTTAGAGTGCCAACTTCACAAACCTGAGAAATTGTTTGCGGTCAAGAAAATTTGTATTTCCTCGCTTCTTAATGGCGAGCACACTCAGCTGTGGTAAGTGAATTTTAATCACACGTGTTGAGCGCCCGGTAAAACATACTTCTGGCACTCGTGAAACATTTCAATTGCCAACTCAAATAAATAGGGATTACTCGAGAACAGAACATGCCGAGCGACACGCCGCACCGCCGTGAATAAAGCCAGATTTCTGTAAACATTGAATAATTCATCCGCGTGGGAAATCAAACTTAGAGCAGTGAAGCCCAAGCGGATCGCCACTTGTTACTCGCGAATCCACATCGTGCGCGCTCGATCGAGAAAATAATTGAGGACATTTAAACCTCCAAACTGCATTAATCAGAGAATATTCAACTTCACTGTGTTCTCGAAACTAAAATTTCGCACGAAATTCCGCAAATAAATTCTAATTTACAACGTAAATTAACAACGTTACGATTCGTCCGTATTTCATTATTCCCTTCGCCCGACTCTACGAGAAAATAATTAAATTGCTCGCGTAGACACGATTAATTTCCTTTTCATCGGAACCCTTTAATTACTTCTTCCGCCTAAATTTGTCACGAGGGAGAAAGCGAATACAGACATAACCGTGACATCGGCATGGATTCATGGAACACGTCATAACGGCCGCTCCCATTCTTCACGAAAATAAACCGACGAAATTGGAACATACAGAATGAGAAGCCTGGCTGATCACGCAACGAGAAGAGGCTCCACCCCCGTCGCACGGTGATTATTAAAAATACCCCGTCAACAGAACAACAAAGGGGACGCTAATTAAGTCAACAGCACAACAGTCAGTTAATTGCGGGTGCGATATGTATGGAACACATTTTAATTAGCGTAAAGCGAGCTTCTACTCTAGAACAATATTCAAGATCAAGATCGTATATTCACGCACAATCAAGATAACGTAATAATCATCCAGCGAAATCAAGATAGGGAAGATAAAAGGCGAAACGTAATCCAACGTGTAATATATACAGACAAATTAATTTGCCAAATATTTAAACTTGGGAACGCGACAAAGTAAGAGGCGGCGGATAAAAGTTCTCAAGCTACTCCAAACAAGAAACGCGACACCAGACAACTTCTGAAAGCATTAACCGAGTTTCTAATCTCACGTGACAGTGGGAGTCTTCAAATAAAACGGGAAAGTAAGGAAGATCTCGAGCAGATAGCGAAAGAATGATAATGTTAATCTCTCTACTGTTGGATTCATCGAATTTACGATCGCGAACGAAGCGCTCCTTTGTGATTATCTTGGGACATAGGATTATCGGATCATTTTTTTTTCGCGCTGTTAGTCGGTTAGATTATCTCCGCTTTGATGAAGAAACACAATCCGCGGGAATTAATTCGCGGAGCAGCGTGTGGTGCGAGTCGCAGTCGGCGTTCCGGATTTAACACGGCGGCCGTTATTTTATCGATCATCCGGAGCGTAGTTACGGCCGCAAGGCCGCGGGTTCGGGCTTTCTGAATGGAGAAACGCGATTTCATATCGATACGCGTCGTTTATGCACGCGGGGTTCGCTATATCGCGAGAAGATACCTATCGACATATCGCGCTGCGAAGAAAAAGGGTCTGTTTGCACATGTAAAGCCGCGCTGCTTGGCTTCGTTCAAACAAACTGTGACCAGTGTCCACGTACCTGTCCCAAGAGTGGAGGAAATGAAAACGTTTTGTAAAACTAATGATAAAAATGAGTCAATAAAGTTGAAACCCGCATTTCAAGCCTTTAATAAAAACATTTATCTTTTAGGACCAATTGTATTTTTAAGATAAAAATGTATCGTTTCAATTGTCTTTAAAGGTAAAATATGTTCTTTTCGCCCTATAAAAGGAACACCATCGATTGCATAGAGCAGTCGTCGAGTTGTCGAGCTTCAATTAGTGTCTAAGAATCAATTTTGTAAGAATTCTGTGGAAATAAATTTTTTTTATATCTAAAAAATTCACGATTCTTACAAAACATAAAATCGGCGATATCCACAGTGAGGACTTTATTTAACTTATCACAAGTTGAGAATATGAGAGGCTCGTAATAATTACGAGATATTTGAGATATCCACCGATCGTGTGAATATTAGTTCTTTCAAGGCTTTCGAGGCTCTTTAAAAAAACCAGAATACTTTATTAAATTTTTTACTTTTGTAAAAAAACATTATTATATTTAATTGTACGTAATACATTCATTTAATTGTATGTAATACATTCATTATATACATGTTTAATTGTAATTCATTGAAATAGAATTTTTCCTCTTTCCGCGAGAAAGGTCCTCAAAGAGTTAATCCCTCGCGTGTCAGAATGGACGGAGTGAATAGCATCGATATTCGCATCGAATTTAAGTGTGCCAGTATGTACACTACGAGCTGTACAAAGACAGCCGAATGGTGCCGCACGGCCAGGTCAGGGAGATCGATGCATTATGCAACAAGTAGCCAGTTGCCGCTGGCATTGCGCTTTGGAAAGTCGCATGGAAATTCCACGAATGGTCCCGGCGATGCAAAACCGCCGACGGGACGCTCGTGATAGAGGTATCTCTTCCCTTCGGTGCGCCCTTGTTCGCGTCAATGCCAAACGCGCCCGATAAATTTATCGGCAAATTTATCGCCCGTGGTTTTCGCGAGACAATTCAATTGTCATCGCGAGACTAACTGTTAAACACACGCAGTCACGCAAGAAGGCGTCCCTATTTTCAATCGTCAGCCTTATTCACGAAATAACCGAGGAGAATTAGAGATCACTCTCTAACGCGTTTGTTTTTTATCAATGTAGACCTAATCTCGGCTTAGCACTTATTTTTCTTTTTATTATCTAATTTACTAAGATTATATATTTTCTTATCTTTAACTAGTTTTCTAAGAATTAGAAAAAGAATCGGAAAAAACATAAGGACTTTGATCAAACTCTGATTAACTTACTAAGTAATGTTCATAGTGTTTTCTAGATACAAATATTAATTCTTGTCGTGCTATTTCGATTACGGAGCAAGCAATTAAAAACTGTGCCGTAAGCGTTCTCTCGGTTGAATCTATTGTCGATTCAATTAATCGGAGTTCGATCGAAGTCACCCTATTATCGCCGAGAATTATCAAAAGCATTCTATCAAGCTTAATTTCAAGATTAATTCTCATCCTCTCACTTTTCTCCTGCATACGAGATTTTAGTCCCGAGTTTTATTAACCGTGAGAAAATTTGTAAAAGTTTAATTTCTTAAAATTACCGAAAGCATCAACTGGAAATCTTTCATCTACTCTCTTAAAGTCAATCAGTGAAATCAGCGATTATACACTGATAATCAGTGTATAATCGCTGATTAACAGTGAATTTCACTGATTCACTTTTAGAGAGTAACTTTCACTTGGCAACGATGCAAAATGCAGTAGTTTGGGGACACCGTGTACAAGTACAATCAGCTGACGCACGTTAACGTCACGTGTATGTACATACATACGAGTTAAAAGCCCCGGAAAAGAAAGATCGCGTAAATTTTGTAAATATTCGCATTTTGAGATGTCAACTTCACAGATCTGA
Organism: Tetramorium bicarinatum; assembly: GCA_928718305.1. Classification (NCBI taxonomy): domain Eukaryota; kingdom Metazoa; phylum Arthropoda; class Insecta; order Hymenoptera; family Formicidae; genus Tetramorium; species Tetramorium bicarinatum. The sequence continues at coordinate 9,105,718 of OV788319.1, forward strand.
ATTAATTCGTATTCGACAAACAACGTATTAATTTCGATTCCATTTATTTCTTATTTTCCTTTAGTTCTAAGACAAAGATAAAAAGTAAGTTGACCCAAGAGTGAAGTTAATCTACGCAAAAATAGACATTACAGCGTCGCGAGAATGTCAAGGATAAGGCCTGATAAATATTTAGTAGGAAATGAATACGTTATTTGCTGGCGTCTGCTCTTCTGTAACGGGAAGATAAAAAAGCGACATGAGGTTCTTGTAACGGGACCCTCATCACCCGGGAAATAACAGTTGCCTAAATAAACCCGTAAACCTCAGGGATTTTTAAAGTTGTTAAGAAACGTACTCCGTTGCCTCGCAAAGGGAAAGGAAATCGCCTCGTTCGCGTCAAGGCCGCGTCTTTAGACGGCTGATTGTGAGATTTAGGCCTTCGTTCGAACCGCGATTAACTTAATCGAGAATTAATTCTACCGGCAGAACTTACCTACGAAATTTCATTTACACAGAAGAAAACGTTTCTTTGCATTTAATATATTGTGTTTGACTTATACATATTTAACTAAAAAACCATTACTTTATACAAAACATTATTTCAATGAATGAAAATTTGACTGTTTCACCGCGTTAAATCATATTACTTTGACGGAAAAATAATTACTGTTATTATAGCGGAGTAAAATAATACTTTAAATAAATACGTCTATTTCAAACAAGAGATTGTTTCAATTAACTCGACATATCCATTATTAAGTTCTCATTTAAATCGAATAAGCGAAATTCTTTCAAACAATATTCCATTTAGAGTAAACACGTATGTTTTTTTTTTTAAGTCAAACATATCTGTTAGTTTTTAGTAAACAAAATTAGTTGAACTTGAGTCCAATGATTAGATTTCTCCAACTTCAACAAAATTTACTTAAATCCGAAGAAACATTTTTCTCTGTATACATAATTTGTCATCGCTGATCCAATCTTTCTCTCCACGTGTCATCAATGTGGACTGACTTTAATCTCGATTTAACTTTGTATCTTTTTCTTAGAGCTACAAAAACATACAGCGCAAACTGAGCTAAAGCTCAGTCTACATTGGTAGAAATGGAAATCAGGCCACCGAAAAGATCAACAATTCCGTCCGCGTCGGAGAGACGCTACCGCTCGGCGAGCTAATCGCGGAGTCTAGTCGAGGTCATCTTCTCTTCCCGGCTGTCCCTACATGAGGCGGCCCTTCTCCCTGCGCTGACACCTCCCGCGTTCTAACCTCAAACCACCGTCGCGATGCGACACACGCACGCTACGGGGGAAGGGCGGACAGGGAGGGCGAGAGGGAGAGAAAGAGAGAGTGAATCCAGAGAAGAAAGAGAGAGACAGAACGGAGAAAAACACTCACCCGTGCGTGGTCGCGTGTCCGCATTTGACTATGCCGTCGCACGCGTGCCGCCAGCTTGTCGGCATTTCAACCGCCGTCGGGAGGTAAATCCGCGCGTAACTCCAAGGAAGCGTGGGCCCGTCGCCGTCGCCGTCGTCACGCACGCAGGCACGCACGACGCTCGCACGCACGCCGCACGCGAGCGCGGGCGCGGGCGCGCGGGCCGCTGCCTCGCGGCCGCATGGGGGGAACCGCGAGTGAGTAGAGAGACGGGGGGGAGGGGGGGAGAGAGACCACTCGGTCCGCGCGTGACAGCCGACGGGGACGAGTTCCTCCCGAATTACGAGACGCGAATAAAAGACGCGTTCTCCCGCGCCTTTTTCTTCTCCCCGACTTCCTCCTCGCGTTTCGAATTTCGCCGCGGTGGCACGCGACGCTCGACGCGACTGTCCGCTTCGCGATTCGCGGCGAACTGCGCGGCGAAACGGCCGCGCGAGTGGGACGGGCGGGGAATCGCGCGCCGCTCTCTCGTCGTAGGCGTCTCGACGATTGCCCGGCGTGCACTAGATAACTGGCCGCGCCGTAAAGATGTATGTAAAGACGGCGCGCGTGGCGCACGGGGCATTTATTATTAACTCCATGCCGGATGCCATATGATGCCATAGGCGGGAAGCGCACATTCGTCGTTCCCGCACGCGGCCGTGCCGTCGCCGTCGGCCGATTCGCGGCCTGGTCCTCGCGGCCGCCAGCTGGCAGCACCTGTCAATCGATCGCGAAATCAGGGACGTCCATAAGGGGGACAGATAATTTAACGAGGGCCCGGCTCGATTTTTTAGGTTTCTTTTTAGGGAGGAGAAGATTTACGAAAGATTTACAAGAACTTTTTCTTTTAGACGTAAAAGAGAAACTATTAATATTATTAATAAATTAATATTAATATTTTGTTAAATCCTATATTATTAAAATAATGTTTTCAGCAGATTTTAAGATGTAGATTGCTAATACAGAAATATTTCTTTTTTCATCTGATTTTTTTCACTGACTATAAGACTGATTATTAAACATGTTTGTAAATTAAAAGTTTTTTATTTCTCTAACCGAAATAATGTTTTAATTTTGATAACAAACGTGATTGTTGGCATTGTAATAAAATTAGCTTAGATTGTTGATTTAATACTGTAAATATAAAATTATAGGACTTCAACATTCATTAAAATATTACGAGAGTGACGGAGGGTTAATAAATGTTTGTAGGGTGTAGCTACAATTTGTATGAGCGATCCTGACTCCTGACACAGAATCACTACTCATTATAAAGCCTGTATCAGACTACAGATTGAGATTGAAATTAAATTGGAATTTCACCAATCAGAACAATGTTCAAAATTACTTCATGTTAACTTTGTTCTAATTGGCTGACTTCCAATTCAATTTCAATTTGTACTCTGAAACAGGCTTAACTGTTAGCATCCAGCGACACTTTTTGCACTCGAAACGGGATAGATGTCTATAATTGAATGTCAAAAGGAAAAGGAGAAAGATTAAAAGGTATAAAAGGACAATCCATAGATATATGAATTTCTGATTATCTGGTTTTTAGTTTCTGCATTTTAACCTTTTCATGACCGAATTATTTTAGATATCATTATTGATATAATATTTTTAGTAATAGAATACATGTAGAATACACAATAAATCATAGAATCTTTTTAAATTTTTAAATGCGATTTAAAATTAATTGTTCGTCACTTAAGTTGGATATTAAATTTTAAAAGATAATTATAATTAAAACAATTGATATTTAAATAAAAAATACCGTAATTATATTAAGATATTTTAATATACATATATAAAGTATTCATAGCTAATTAATGATATATTGTAATTTTAACCAAGTAACGGTATCGCTTGACAAGTAATTGCCGATTGACTCAATTCGCGTTTGATCGAAGTCACCCCTCTCATGTAACGCCCTCAAGGGACATTTAAAAATGGCCGCAGTGTCGGCGCGTTAGGGAAAACACTTCATTCGTTGTCAATTCGTTGTTGTTCTCCGAGATACGGCAGATGTGTCTTTCGATATCACGGCGAGCCACGTCGATGTACGGACATTCTATTTATAGCGTATTCCCGACTTTTTCAGCGTCACCTGCCAAGTATTTTGACGTAGGATCAACCGGACGCGATACCGCGTCATCGAGGTAAAGAAACGCCGTGGGGGACGCGACTGCGTCGCGCCCTCGATCTTCCCCGTCCAGAGATTCTCGCTTGTCTCCCGCGAGAACGTCTCTAATCTCATCCGCCTTCAGGTAATCCAGACGCGGACGGCGTCAGCTGTGCGCGGTGAGGTTAAGCCCGCGGTCGTAGAACTCGAGAGAGAGAGCGTCTCGCGCGAGGAAAACAACGATGTCACCCGGTGTCAACGGCGGCGGCGGCGGCAGCAGCGGTGGCAGCGGCAGCAGCGGTGCCGGCAGCGGCCCCCGCAACACGGGCACCCTGCCGAAAAGCAATCGCCGTAACGACAGGAACCGGGAGCGGTCCGCCGTCAACCAGCAGCTCGCGAACCGCTCGGCTTATCACGGTCATTCGCAGAATATCAACAACTTGGTAAATCCGCCAGGAACTTTGCTCTTCCTGGTCTTCATCTTCCTTGTTTTGTAGAATCAAGTAGACTGAAATCCACGTATAGTCCCCACTAAGAAAATAACAAAACTAAACTGTATTATTTTAGTTGATTATTTTTGCTAGAGTTAATCTTTTGAGGCTTTTTCACCAAAAAGAAAAATTTTCTTTTAATGAATTGTAATATATATATATATATTTTTTTTTTATAAAGTTTAAAAATTTAGTAAACGTCCTGACTGTTTAAAGAGCCACTGGTCCTCAAAGATCCTTAAAAGAAAGAAATTGTTATTAAATATTGATCGCTTTAGCTTTATTTCATGTAATTTACAATTTTTAATACTTGCCAAACGTATTTAGTTGTCGAGGAATTAGCAAATAACGATGAGAGAATAGTTATAATAGAGAGATTGGAAAAAGGAGGCGATTATAAATAAGTTGGATTCTAAGTTGAATGATATTTCGTAGGAGAGAACGGCCGAAGCCTACTCCGACAGAGATACGCTATTAAGCTGTTCTCAGCAGTGTCGAATTCGGTCTATTAATAAACTGTAGAGTAGTGGGGCGTTTCTTACTCTAAGAATACATATTCACGGAGGTGAACCCGTAGAGCTGCGAGCATTTCTTCCAGCGCACCCCACAGGCTTATTTCCGCCCTACGTCCGCAATAGTTTAACGCTGTTTAAAAAAGGATTTTTTTTATTAGTGTCAACTGGATTGGCAAGTAGCTAGTGAGTACGAACGTGAACCGAGATTACCAAGAGAAACGAAAAACAGCAACACGAGATCGGCTTCCTCTCAACTGCCTTCTTCATTCTTTGCTACGTATCAAGACTTACCTGACTTTGGTGAGCGAATATATTTAATTCTGTTTCTTCCTCGCTGTGTGCTCAGCGTTGTAATTTTTCTTGTCGTTGCAGCATCGCACAACTCGACGAGACAGTGCAATTACAGTACAGAAGACTGCACACCTTGGCTAAAAATGGTACCAGTTACCGATCCCAGAACTCAGTCACCGTCACGATTACAGGGAACGAAGCCCTCCAATGTGAACAAGATGGTACTGTGCTGTATTCACTGTAGCTTTCTATTTTAAATTCTATCATTTTAATTTGATTATAATTTTTTTTATAATTTTTATCAATTATCATTTTCTATTTTTTTTTTCAAGCCCGATAGAAACCAAGTAGAAAGTCGCTTAAGTCAAATCAGAGACTACATCAGAGTCACTGCAACAATGATAGACTCTCTTAATCTATCCCCTGATCCTGTGAGTATCATTTATTCACAATTTAGTGTTGCAAATATTCAGTAGTTTATATTGTATACAGAAGATGGTGTTTAAATTATTTTTTATTATATATTACAATTAGAAATGTATCTTATAGCGCGCACTAGCTCAGAGTGAAAAGTTAAGTAGAATGGTGGACGATCTTCGCGACAGTGAGACAAAACTCGCGAAATTATTGGAGCAATATCATAATCATGGAATTTCCGACGAGGTTATTAATCTTCAATGTTTTATCGAAACATAAATTGATTTTGTTAAACTGAACTGAATCTTACTTTGTGCACACGCAGAACGGCGAAAACGGAAGAGAAGACATAGATGAATGCGGCGATATCAGCAGGGAGATGCAATTACGGAGGAATATGGAAGAATATCAGAACAAACTCGCGCAGTTGCAAGAGCAGCAGGTCAGCTTAGCGGACATGCAGTTGTGCGTCAGAGAAAGATTGAACAAGGCGCGTCAAGCGCAACAAATGCTTCTGCAACAAGATAATCAGAATGCGTCCGATTCCGCTACGTGGGACGACAACCGGGCGTCCCTGCCGAGTCCTGCTAATGTCGAGCAGCTTGAGTCGGAAACTGTGGCATTGAGAGGCAAACTGGCGCAGCTGCAGACAAAGAAGAAACGAATGGATCATCTTGTAGCGGAATTACAAGCCATAGAGGCGTCCGACAGAGGCAGTTGTGTTAGTTTAACTTTTATTTCACATGATACAAGTTCACCTAGAAAATACACAAACATAAAATTTATTCCTAATAACTTTGTATACACATAATATCATGTCCAATTTTGTCCTTGTAATGTTGATTACAATTAACTGTTCCTCTCTTCTAAAAGAAGGGTATCGATGTCTGTCCGTTGATGTACTTTATTATTCATTCTTATCGCATTTGTATTAATTGTCTAGAGTTCGGAAGGTTCGAGAAACACAATGAAGGATAAAGCCGCGGAATTGGAGACGATGAAAGCGCAGCTTGCGCATATAAAGGCCCTAATGGAAGACAGTACGAAAGTTCGCGATATCGATTCTTCTTCCGAACCCGAACAGGATACTGATACACACGATGAAAATGTAACAGTTGGGATTACGGAGGATATGACAAATAGTCCGTTTGATAGAAGCAATGATGCCAATTACGCAAAGCTTCGATGTTACGAGTCTAACATTTCAGACGTACGGGTAATGTCGACAATCTCATAATAATATAATTTTTACATAATATATAATTTTACATAATGTACACTTTGCCCATTTTCCAGGCGCTGACGTCGGAGCTTAAAGAACAATCGGCTTTGCTACAATCTACGCGAGCCGAATTGCAACGTTTGAAACAACAACCATTATCCACAACTGCTCAGTCTGCTTCTTCGAACTGCTCGATTTCCCGACCACCTCCAGCGCTTATACCTCTAAGTGCAAACGAAAAGAAGCAGAGTTGCAATACCAGTACGGAGAGTCAATCTAAGCAGGCGAAAAGATCACCACTTGAAGATCTTATAAGAAAGGTTTACAATCTTTGTATTTTTAAAATTTTTTCTTATGTAATTCTTATGTAATTACGCAATTACATATCTCTTTCAAATAAATAGGAATTAACACAATCTTCCAATGTAAATCGGGATGTTCAAGCGTTAGATCAAAATAGTCAAAGGAGCTCCGGTTCACAAGCTAGTCATACTAGTTTACCTGCAAATATCTGGCCTACCGCTGCAGGTAAACACTATTATGTACTATGATGATGTCAAATATTCTTTATCTTGCATATTTTATGTAGTTGCAGGAGGTTCTAACGAGCAAAGCGTAGACGGTGTATCTACGTCAGAAAACTTATTGGATATTGGTCCACCTGCTGCTATTGAGAATGGTGGAGTTGTTGGAAATTTATGGGCCTGCCCTATACCACCCCCGTCAATTAATCAAGGACAACCTGGTAAAGTATCACCTTAAAGATACTTAAAAAATTGATTAAAAATAAGAAAAATTAACGTAGTTTTTTTTTTTAGCCACGGTCGAGTATTATCGCCAATTATTATTGGGTTCGCAAGCTCATCAGTTACAAATGATGGGTACAACGATGCAACAATGCTGTCAGCTTCTTTGGACGCAGCAACGTGAATTACAATCCATGCGTGCTGCCATTGCCGATCTGCAGCTGCGATCGCAAAATCAGGTTCCGCAGCGCGTCAACAATGCTGAAAACCAGGAGGAACATTCTAATCTGAGCCGTAGCGTTCACAATCTCGGCGATACGTTGGACGCAACCTTACCTCCTAGTTCATCCTTACCGAATCTCGTGTCGCTACCTAATTCCTCAGCAGCGTTATCACATACTCCGATAATTAGTAGCTCTAACTCACAGCAGCAACAGCAGCAACAATTGAATAATCAAGTTCCTCCTGGTAATAGAGCAAACAACTACTGGGACAATTTTCGAAGGTAAAAAGATTGACTCATAAATTATAATGAATTTGTGTCTCGTTAGTATTGATTTATTAATGAATTAATTTCAATATTTGCGCAATATAAAACGGTAGACTTGTGAAAAAAAAAAACATTTCATTGTGTATATCCTTTCATAATTTAATTTTTATTTGACTATAGAAGTTTTTTTTCTGAAAATACACTTAATAAATTCGATTTCAAATGTGATTATTGTAATTAAAAAAAAAACAGATAAATATGGAATATTAATGACATTTTAATAATAATCACTGATAATTTTAATAATTGCGTAATGATATAGAGTATCACTATTACACAATTAGAAATATTAGAACATCTGTAATTACTATTCCATGTTTCTTTTACTCCATATTTGTTTAGAATATTTCATAATTGTCAAATTGATCGCATCCATTTTCCATTTCTTCTGTAAATCTAATGTATCGGCATTTCATTTAGTAATAAACATCACAATCTACCTTTGCAACACCTTTTCTGTCTTATACTTCTTACTTATCATTACCCTTGTTTAAGACTGTATTAAGCACTATATTATAAATTTAATTACATAATCCGATGGTTACGAATGAAAATAAGTAAGGAAAACGATTGTTGGTAGGTAACACATAGGTATGTAAATGAATTTTATGAGAGTTGGATAGGACACGTATCATCAATATAAATCTTACGATGACTAATATTAATGCATGTAATGACAATGATTGTGTTAACATTGAAAGTTTCTTACGATTTAACTGCAATTTCAAGTGAAAGCCTTTTTTAAAATTTTGTAATAAAACTTTTTCATTAACGATTGGTAATTGACTTTATGAAATATGCGAATTTTTGCCTAAACATAAATAAACGTATACTATACATTTGTCTTAATGTTATTTTTTAAATTTTCAGTTATTCCCGGCAGAATCTGCTCTCAGGAAATGTGAAAACAATGACCGATCCTCCGGCTATAGCAAATACGGCATGTTCCGCAAACACGACTAATACAAGCGGAAGCAGCGTTAACAGTTCATTAATGTATGCAATATAAAGTTAATTATATTAACAAATAGAGTGCATACTCTTTATAATATAAACATCTTTTATTTTATTGTAGAAAAGACAAACGGAATCGAGAGCAAGGATCAGACAATTTACCTTTACCATTAACCGGCGCAGAAACGCAATATTCATTGAATCTACAATTGCCGTCAAATTTACAACAACAGGATAGAGAGAACACTACTATTCGCAGTAATATAGCAAATGAGGTATCTCAACAAGTCGATAATCTTTGGGAGGAAGCTCATAGTTCTTTTCGATTACCGTTTGCAATGAACGATGATAATCCTTTTAATAGTCTAAGGTTTGAATCCTTTTTGAGATTAAATGCAATTATTATGTAGTTTTTACATATTAGTTTTACATATAAATATGTTTTCGATTTTACAATGAACAGTTCAGAGATGAAGGAGGCAATCAGCTCGCTCATCGCAGCGAACAAGAGGCGACCCGATTATTTAATAATTATTTTGAGAGAGATTAAAGCCATTAGCGAGGATCACAGATTGCGATCTCATTTGTTAAGATCGTTGCGTGCTTTACAGGACAAACAAACATTAAATAATTCGTTGGTTAGTATATAATTTATAGAGTGCAATATGTACATTTATAAATTACTTTATATTAAATTAATTATCAATTCTCTGCAGAACGAAGCACCTGACTTAACTCCAAGTGAAAGTTGTCAGTCTAGCGACGAAGACTCGGATATCGGTGCGACCTTTACTTTGGAAAATCATACGCTTATGCTCGGATTGGTTGCGACGTCTCATGCAGACGCCGCATCTTCTCCAGCTTCGTCTCAAGTACCATTGATAGAAACATTAGAACATTTGGAAATAACGGTAAATAATAATATCAACAAAATAGAAGAGCTCGAATATGTGAGAAATTATTTGTCTAAATTATAATTTCTAATATTTTTAGGGAACATTTGACTCTGCAAGTACGTCCACTGTTCCTTCCACTTCTAACACTAAACCCGGTTATAATGAAGACTTGGCGGAAGCCGATCAATCGAGACCTGAATCTTCGGGAAATCAAAAAGTATATCATCTTTTTTTCTCTTAAATTTCTGTTAAAAGTGGGTGACAAAGTGAATATTAAATACATTGTACATTCTTCTAGCTTTCTATTAGCGAGATAGATAACGAGGGACAAGAAGAAGCAGCGTCTTATCCGATTACTGCAGCAGCAGCTACTCCTGACCTTGAAAGTCTAGCTGCTAAAACTGAAGATGAAAGAGCGGAGGATACTGGACTAGATAATTTTTTCAGATTGCATTGATTAGCTTGATTGTTTTAGATTGCATCCATTAATTATATGTAATGCTATTTACAGCTATTTTAAGCGCGATATTAAAAAAAATTAGACACGTAATCTTTGATATAAGATATTACTGCTTCCATTTACAAAAATATTAATAAAGAAAGTCTGATATGAATAGCAAAAGTTAAAAAGTAAAAATTAAAAACTCTTTAATACCTACTGCCTACAGATTGAAAGGAGAAATCAGTAATAAAAATAAGTTTGTATTATATAAATATATGTTACATATCAATTTATGCAATACACGCACACATATACATATACAATCGTATAATGAACGTTTTGCATGTAAATAAGTGAGTGTACAGTTCAAAGAAAATGCAAGCGAATGATAATGATATGTGCTAATTTACAATGGAAATTTGATGAATTATATTAGCGATACGACAGAATATTCTGAACTCGATTTTAAACACGTTGATTTGTAGAGGTTCTGTATTGAAGTTCAGAATATGGAGCCCCTGTCTTTTCGAAACAAGACCTGCGAACAAAATTCTCTTCCAGCCCAGAAAAATCCAATTATACAATTTTTTTTTTAAGACGAACCATGTGTTTTACATATTGTTTAAATTTAATTTTCTGATATAGAGTAAGATAATAAAAAGAGTAAGTGTTTAAAAGGGCTACGTTTCAGCTTTCCAACTCTAGAAACAATTAATCAACATTAAAAAAATTTTTCCTTATAAAAATTACTTTTTTTTTTATTGTGTCACCAAACACTCGTACACCCTCGTAATAATCACTAACCATATATGATTAAGGAGTTACTTTCTGTTCGCTCTATGCAATTATTGTAATATTCTGAATTGCTATTCAGACGATTTTTAAATAGCGACGTAAACCAACACTTGTCGAAATGATTCAGATGGAAATGTTGACATTAAGGTTAAACGAGTATCGTCGATCAAGCCGCTCGATTTACTCGCTCTCCGAAGCGCTTTCGCCACTCGCGCTGGCGGAACCGCTACCGCTACCAGTGCCGGATTTCGATCTTGACCGCGACCTGGACTTGGATCGCGAGCTCGACCGAGATCTCGACGGTGACTTCGCAGGCGTTCCCGAGCGCGATCTCGATTTTGATCTAGACCTCGATGTGTTCCTCGACTGAGGACTGCCGGATCGAGATCGCGATTTACTGCGTGATTTAGACGGCGAACGCGACTGAGAACGCGAGCGCGATCGAGACGGTGATCTAGATTTGGATGGTGAACGTGAACGTGAATGCGACGGCGATCTCGATCTTGATTTGGATCTTGATTTTGATCTTGATTTCGATCTCGAGCCTGACTTGGAACGAGACCGTGAGCGGGATCGTGATTTGCTGCGACTAGCCCGCGAGGATGCCCTTGATGAGGCACGCGATTCCCCGTCGTTTTCCGCTTCGGAATCTGCAAACAAATTTTCCAGTTATTGAAAACATTATTAAAATAATATAATACAATGGGACGACATATGGCTTCGTGCTAACGCAAGCAATTAGTAATTAGAAGAATCTTCAGTTCAAATCCCAGTGGCTCATCATAGTTCGAGCGTCTACCGGAGACCGACTCCTCTTCTGGAGGAGAACCGGACTTCCGCAACGGTAGATTCGAGAAGGGGAGGCACAATGGACCTAATCTAAGTCCAGGTGCCATAGGCAGGCTTCGCTGAGGACCGTCTTCCTTAGCATCATTCTTATTAATATAATAAAATAGCCTGTCCTCTCCATGATCGGCGACGATACAAAACGAACCTTTGACTGCTGTGTCTTTTCCGTCTGTCTTTTCCTCTTGTTGAATCTGCTCTTCTTCTTCCTCTTCCTCTTCGTCCTCGTCTTCTTCTCCAGGCGGTTCCAATTGTTTTTCTCGATATCTCTGCATTCTGAATTCGTTGGCATTTAGCGGTCGGTGACGCACTATCAGGCGCGTGTTGTTTGGCTGCTGTCCGACCTTCTGGCGCCGTTTACTCAGTCGCACGCGCGTCTCCAGTTCATTGTAGTAAACCTACAGTACACAAAAGGATTAATGTGACGAGTCGCGGAATCATAATAAGCGTGATATAATAGTGCGCTCATATATATATATATATATATATATATATATATATATATATATATATACATATACATATATATATATACCCCGTCTTGTCTTATCACGAGAAAATAATTCTCCTCGTATCCTTTGGAAGCTTTGCTCTTCACGTTCCAATTATATTCTCTCGCCATTTTATACTCGTATTCTTCTTCATCGGCGTAATCGATACCAGCAGTGAAGTCCCGTCGGCGCTTCTCCAACGTTTCTTCCAACGGCAAAAAGTAAGCTACGAATTGCTCACCGCTCTCATCCATTACACCTCTACGAGCAAGCATCATTTTGAACACAACCTCAATTAATTCGTTTGCAAGACAACTGGTTCTTTCTTTTTTTCAATATAGGTATACGTTTTACTTTCCTTTTATCGTGCATGCATTTATTGTAAAAGCTTACCTTATCATTGCTTGTGACATTTCTTCAATCTGTGTGGGTACAGATCGACCAGTTGGTGCAGGATCAGAATCGAATATAACTTGTGCACATGGATATTTCCACAACTAAAAATTATAAACACAAAAGGGTGACAATACATATGGACGATGTTTTCAATGACACGTTGCTGCACGAGTACCTTAAAGTCTGGATATACTGGTAATATTTCTACAGGTACTACGTTTGGTTTACTGTAGTGTCTTTCAATTGGCTTTTTATTGTCTTCAAAGGTCTTTTCTATAGCTTTTATTTGACTATCACGATCCATGTACAGCGTCTCCTCCTAATAAAAAATTCGTGAATTTGATATTGAAAAGATACTAGTGAAAAGTACCACAAGAATTAAAGCTGCGAAAACAAAGGTCGTATTTTACTACGGATAGGTCGTACCTTGAAGTTCTTCTTGATACTATAGCCAACTTTAGCTTCCACCTTATCCGCTGTTTGTGGCTGGAACCTGGTACTTTCGGTGGAAATATATTCCGTGCGTCGTAGCCAAGAAACGCTCCTGGCATGATGCCGGGAACGTTTTGAATCCTGCGGCGTAAGGACATCTTCCTCCAACAACTTTTCGTCCGCTGGATCCAATTGAGCATTCGGATCGCCCGCATACGTGTCCTTGTTTATTAAATCAATTTCTACACCTAAATCGTGTTCCGTCAGTACCTCATACTTATAAATACGCTCCAACGAAGTCGGATTATACTGAATAAACCTGCGTTACAGACATGACAAATTACTATTAAAGGCAAAGAGACAGTTTGGGGAGAAGTTACAGTTTGGCAGTTGTCGTCGCTCACCTGGTTGGCTCGAAGGGATAAGTTATAAATTTCGGGTCAAACGGGATATCTGGCAGAGTGTTGCAATATTTAACTCTGCATATGAGCTCGGATCTGAAAAAAAGCGCGGCGATTTATCGATTTGTATATTCATTTGTAGATGATCGGTGGGGTGGGTACGCGCTCACTTACCGTTTCTCCGCTGGCCTAGTCGCGCGTTTGTCCCTGTCAGCTTGATTGCTGTTGGTCTGTATGGTAGGTGCCATTTTTTATGTCGTGAGAACGTCGATCGCGAGTCTCATATGTCGATCTAATAATTAACAACAGAATTCTCGACTGATAATGATAATACAATATAAAAGCGATCGAGACTTTTTTGGGGGGGAGGGGGGAATATTTAACGTGCCATTAACCTAGCAGAGTTTTTCTGTGGTTATCAGACACAGTGCGCTATATCCTTTTCAACCGCTATACCCTTTTTCCTACGTTTTTATGTATCGATCTTTTAATCAAGAGAGTGATCTCTTTAATCTTTTTATATATCACGGAGTCTTAACTCTTGTCCACATTAATCAAGAAGAGAATAAATCTCTTTAAACTTTCGTAGACCATAGTCTTAACCCGTATGCACTCCGAAACTTCAAATATAGTACGATAACCTTACTCAGACAACACACGTGGTTCAAACGACCGAGACTGACCGAGTGTCACATAACCACACCTCGCACAAAGAATAGGTTAGGTTATAGGATAGTAAGGCGAGTGCCGCTGAGTCACAACACAGTTTTATAATTACAAAAATATAATTACATATCTCGTATAACGCCCTCGCCCAAAAAATAAAACCCGGACTCCGTTTTTTTTAATATGTAGATAACCTCAAAATCTTGTCCACTAGTAAAAAAAGTATTGTAAAAGATCGATGGACTCGACATCTATCGAGATTGCTAATATCAGTGGCGTCTCTATGCATACGAAATGTGCATCAGGGGCTCGTACGAAAAATTTTCGTATAATAGAAAAATAACGCAACGATTCCAAAATTTTATATTAAACATTTTTCTAAACTCTTTGCGAGGTTTTATAAATAATTATATATGTGTAGATTCTATAACATGAAGGTTCATGTTGTAATACAAGGTTTAGATATATTACTAAAAGTCTAAAATTACTAAAAATAAACAATTTTTGTTCAAGTTGTTTACTAAATCATACATTATGAATCACTTTACGATAACTCCATCATGTTGGAACCATTTTATAGCATCTTCTTTGGTAAGTCGATGTTGAAAACCAACCTTACCAGTTTTCCTTCTTCTGTGGGCTACATTAAATCCTACAAAATTAAACACGCATTTAATAATCTATATTTGTATTTATCTATGTATAAGATATGAAACGTCTATACTGTTATTATATTTATATAATAGTAAAAATTATATTCAAAATGTAGTTTCAATCAAGTAACACACCCAATAAAATCAAGTGGGCATGGGTTGCAATAATGAAACATTTTTTCTAGCACAATGTAATATATATTAGGTGCGCAACTAAGTTCTCGCTGTTTTTTTGATGAAAATGCAACTTTATTGTGAAAAAATGGTTACAAATGAATCATTCAAAGTATTGCCCATCGCTAGCGACAACTTTTTCCCATCTTTCTGGCAAAGCTCGAATACCGTGACGGTAGAAGTGTTCGTCTTTTGAGTCTATCCACGAATCAAGCCATTTTGAGATGTCTTCATATGAGCGGAACTGCTGATCAGCCAGACCATGTGCCATCGAACGGAACAAGTAATAGTCGGACGGCGCAATATCTGGGGAATATGGCGGGTGGGGTAGGACTTCCCATTTAAGCGTTTCCAAGTAGGTTTTAACGGGTCTGGCAACGTGAGGCCGAGCATTGTCATGCTGTAGAATCACTTTTTCGTGTCTCTGCTTGTATTGTGGCCGCTTTTCGCGCAGTGCTCGGCTCAATCGCATCAATTGAGTTCAATACCGTTCCCCAGTGATGGTTTCATTCGGTTTCAACAGCTCATAATAAATAAACCGCCCTGGTCCCACCAAATACACAGCATAACCTTCGCAGCGTGAATCCCCATGATTTTTTTCTCTTTAGGTTGCTGTAATGAATCCATTTTTCATCACCCGTAACGATGCGATGAAGAAAACCCTTCCTTTTTTGCCGCTGGAGCAGTTGTTCAGGCGAAAAAACGACGCTCAACGTTTCTTGACTTCAAATCATAAGGAACTCAAGTTCCTTGCTTTTGAATCATTCCCAACGCATGCAATCGCTTGGAAATGGCTTGGCGGGTAACTCCTAACGCTGAAGCAAGCTCTTTTTGCGTTTGGCACGGATCCTCATCGAGCAATGCCTCCAATTCAGCGTCTTCGAAGGTTTTTGGCCTTCCTTCACGCGAACGGTCGTCAACATCGAAATCACCGTCTTTGAAGCGACGGAACCAATCACGGCACGTTGTTTCACTTGGAGCAGCATCTCCGTAAACTTTTTGGAGTTCTCGATACGCCTCAGCCGCCGTTTTCTTCGAATGAAAGAAGAAAAGCATAACTTCCCGCAAATGACGATTATTTGGCACAAAATCAGACATTTTCATACAACTAAAAGTATATGACGCAAAAACAAAATCACTAATGTGTCAAAACGGTTTGTTTACCATATGTCTAAGCTTGGTTCATGACGTTTTGGATATGTCACAGTCGACCAGCGTTTACTGCTGGAGCCATCTCTTGGAAAACAGCGAGAACTTAGTTGCGCACCTAATATATAGATAACACTTTAAAACAAGGATATCTATGATGCTAAATGTGCGACATTATTTTAAGCATTCAATATAATTAAAATCAGTGTCATCATTACTAACCGGGACGTCCAAGTACAACGTAGAAATCTAAGCCATAGATACCAATACTGGGATCATACTTAATTCCCAATTCATCAATGTATTCTTGAATACCAAAACCGAAATTACCAGTGCAAAATTTTCCTTTCTCAATTCATATTCGCGTACCTGTAACCAAATGACATACGTTAGAAATACAATATAAATGCAAATCATACATAAAAGTGAACTTTAACTTACCTTTAGGCCACGTTCTAGAATCCATCGACATAAAGCATGGACTGCGCCATCCATATGTACATAGTGTGGTCGACAAAACTGAGTGAGATAGGATGCGAAGACGGCCAATCTCTCTCTCTCTTTCTAACATACGTGATTACGTTAAATAGAAAGTGATAGAGATTGGCCGTCTTCGTATCCTATCTCACTCATTTTGTCGACCATTTTTACACATGGATAGCGCAGTCCATGCTCTATGTCGATGCTAGAATCTCCTCAGCTTGTGAGATGTGAATCCATAAAACTTAAATACCTAGAAATGCTTTGCAGCTCAAATCACACATGGCGATCTAAGGAAGCCTTTTCATGCAGCGAATTTTTCGCTGCGAATGATTTTTAGCGAATAGCGAATATGAAGACTAAAACCAGTGGTGTGTTCCATTTCATGCATGATGCGCATAATGCACCATTTTATTTTTTGGTGAACAAGAAAGATAAGGGCGACTTTCACAAGAGAAAATTGAATTAGAATTCAGCCAGTTAGAACAAAGCTAATATGAAGTAATTTTGAAAACCTTGTTTTGATTGGTCAAATTGCAATCTAAAGCTGCGTTCGGAAATTTCACTCGGGTGCATATGAGCATCGATAGAAGATAGAGCATATATAATAAAATTTGTAATTATATAAATAAATATATATATATATATATAACGATATAAATAATAATCTATGATAAGATATGCACTATTAAATAAATAAATCAGCAGCAGCGGCAGCGGCAACCCTACAGGCAGCGTTGAAAAATGCTACTTTCTCTCTCATACACGCATGCTCGTTTTCACCCATCTCTATCAATCTCCACCACGCGACTGAAAGAGAAATACAGAAATCTCCGAAATGCTATTCTGCTTTTACATCTTTAGAACATAAGCAAACAATTTTAGAAATATGATATACATATATCTCAATAATATCGTGCGCATATGGTCAGAATCTCTTGTTTGGTATTTGTTACGAATATAAAATCTGTGTCTCTTTGTATAGAAGCAACCGTTTACTTCATACTAGCTTTGTTCTAATTGGCTGAATTCCAATTCAAACTACAGCGAATTTGGGTGGTCGCACTAGTGCGCACTTAGTGCACATTAAAGCCGTTGTACATAAATCGACGTAAGGTTGAATGCTTAACATAAATATAGAGACATATTAAAAACCGAAATCTTTAATTCATTTTATCGTGCTATTGTGCTATTTTTTTTTTAAATATTTATTGGGCATTTTATTATTTACTTTCACATTCAGATTAGATCAGTATACAATGGCTTTAATGTGCACTGAGTGCGCACTAGTGTGCGACCACCCGAATTCGCTATATCAATTGCAATTCGTTGTTTGATACAGGCTTTAGTGGACGCATATATCCCCACCACTCGTGCTGGCAGCAGCAGGCAGTGGAGCCAATCTGGCATCCCTGCTCGCGCATAATCCCGGACTCGACGTTTCCGACGCACGACTCCATTTTGAATTTTCTCGTGCAAGTAGGCATCTTTTTCCGGGAATCAGATTGTTGGAGACGTCGGGGCCGCCCTCGGAGATGCTCGCGAGGTATATCGGGTGGCTGCGCCCGCTTAAGGCGGACATCGTCAGGTGCGGCGCGCACAAATGCACGTCAATTTTAGATACCACGTCGAAAGGGGCGATCGGGAAGCCTGCCAAAGTACAGGTTAGCCGTGCTCTATTACGCGACTTTTTCCCATCGCGGAGCCAACACGAAGGCCCGGAGGGTGTCTGGAGGACACGTCGTCTTCCAGACAGCTGACGGCTATCATTTCAGATCTGCTAATTATTTTCAACAATATCGCGTAATTGATAGAGATGGAAAGTTCTAGATGCTATCCTATGGCTACCCTGTGATTATCGTGTTATGCCATGGCATGACCGTCCTGTGACTATCCAAGACTATCCTGTGACTCCTATTTGCAGACCTGATCATAGAATTCGCTCGCGTTTGAAATTAACGTTGGCTCAGGCGTCGCTTTATTATGTGACTATCTCATGTCTATCCTGTGGTTATCCTATTTGCAGACTTGACAGTAGAATTTGAAATTAACGTCGGCTCAGGCGTCGCCTTGCAACGTGTTCCGTTGTCCACGACTTAGAAATCGAAGGCACCCTCGGCCTGATCTGCTTACACTCACAGATATGTATTGATCTCCATGCCTGTAGGGATGGGTACGCGCGCTGCGAAAGATGAAGGATAGCATCTTCGTCGACGTTTCCGACGGATCGACGTGCGAAATGTTGCAAGTCGTTATACCGAAGGCGCTTAAACCCGACGATTTGCGTTATGGCTGTAGCGTCAGCGTGGAAGGGGACCTTGTCGCCGCACCCAGCGGCCAAACCGAGCTTCACGCGACCGATGTGCGCGTGATCGGCGGGTGCAACGTCCTGGAGGACGGGTATCCCTTCGCACCGAGAAAGACGTACGATCCGGACTATGTCAGGCAGTATTTGCACTTGAGACCGAGAACGCGCGGCTTCTCTAGCTTGTTAAGGCTGCGCGATCTCGCCACCGCGATTATCGCCGACCAGCTGAGAGACAGGGGTTACATAAATGTACACACGCCGATGCTGACGTCCAACGACTGCGAGGGCGCGGGCGAGGTGTTCGTCGTCCGGCCGCAGTCCAGAGAGATTCTGGAGAGCATGAAGAAGGAGGGTCACGCCGAGGATGAGGCGTATTTCGACACCACCGCCTTTCTTACTGTCTCCGGGCAGTTGCATCTGGAGGCGGTAGCAAGGTGATTAAGTTTCTCTCACGCACGCTCGTCGGCGACGAGTGTATTTCATTTATCTCTTGCGGTTAAATCATGGAATGCAATGTATTGTTAGAATTTTTTCAGAGCTCTCACAAAAGTGTACACTTTCGGGCCTACGTTTCGGGCAGAGAATTCAAAGTCGAGATTGCATTTATCAGAATTTTACATGTTAGAGGCAGAGCTGGCGTTCGTTACGTCGGTCGAGGGACTGACGGAGGAAGTTGAGGTTTTAGTGAAACGAATTACCGAGCAAACGATCGAGAGGGGCGCCTCGGATCTACGTGCGATCGGCGCCCCAGACGAATTGCCATGGTTGAATAAAACGTTTGCACGTTTAACGTACGAAGATGCATTAAACGTGTTAAATAATCACGCGAATCGATTCCAACGACCTGTCAAGTATGGAGAGGCATTCTCGAAGGAGCACGAACTGTTTTTAGTGGAGCATAATGACGGGGTGCCAGTGTTCGTTATTAATTGGCCGAAAGATATCAAGCCATTTTATATGAAAGAATGCATGGATGATGCATCTAAGGTGAGTTAGCAGTAAATAAATAATGTGCATCTTTTAGAGAATGTACGTCTCCTATTGTTAATAATCATATTTTAAACATTTTTCTTTAAAAGGTATCGGCATTGGACTTGCTAGTGCCAGAAGTGGGAGAATTGGTAGGAGGCAGTTTACGTGAGGATGATTACGAGAAATTAGAGCTAAAACTGCCTTCCGCAGGAAATCTCTCATGGTATTTAGATTTGCGTAAATATGGGAATGTACCAACAGGTGGCTTTGGAATGGGCTTTGACAGATTCTTGCAATGTGTCTTGGGGATCGGCAATATCAAGGACACCGTGCCTTTCCCTAGATGGCCACACAATTGCAATTTATGAATAAAGTTTTCAGGGTTGTTGTATCATTTAATTTTTCCCCCTGATACAAAAAGTGGCAATATCGACACAACAAATCGAGCCACCTTTCCAATGGAAAAACAATGAAAATATCGCTTATGTTTCACACCGGAATTTTTTAAGAATTATAGGAACATACATACAGGATTCCCGCAATGGATGTGGTAATTGAAAGATGATCGGGGTTGTAACTTTTTCTAAATTCTTTCCGGGATGAAATTTAAAGGAATTACACAATGGTTCCATTTTGAAATGTAGTTTATTGAATATTGAGACATACAACGAAAATATTAACTTTTTATCAATGTCTTTATTGTTTCAAGTATCTCTAGTTATGAATTCAAATCCGTATCCTAAGCGGTTTCGAAGCTATAATTATAAAGGATATAGTAGAAAGGTTAATTAAAAAGAAAGTCAAACCTGTAATAAACAAGTCTTCTTTTATACAACAAAATAATGTATCTAATTGCGGTAGTCCTCGTCATTGTTTTTCCGTTGATTTATATGTATATTACAAGTAGAATAACCCATATATATCACATAATTTGTACACCTTGAAATGACTCGCCCTTTCCCTATTCCCTCAACAAACTCATCCATTTCGAAGGGTTCGCCGCATTTTACACAAGTACAAATAGTACTTAACACTACAGGTGAAAAATCACCGTCAAACTCACGTATGTATAAATGGTATCTAATGAGCATAAAACGTCAGCAAACTTAAACAGCTCTTTCTCACGAGAACTATACATATTCGATGTAATTTAGGGAAATGGATAGTAGCATTCTTGCGTGAATGTATTATTTAGCGATATGCTTTTGTAGTCAATCATCACGAATTTATCGATATATAATTTACACTCACTGAAAACTTCAAGTATTGTTCATACTTGTTTAAGTTTGCTGATAGTTTACTTGAGGGTCTCTAGGAGAAAGTAATGACTGAGACGCTTGTAGGAAAACGCAGAACAACCGTTAGCTTCCATTATATTTAGGTTTAACTTTCTTTATAATTAACCTTTCTATTTCATGCATTTAAATTTGTAGATTTAAAAATTCATGCATTTAAAATAAACTAAATATACATAAGAGTTATGTAGTTAAGTATAAGTTTTCTACGTAACTTTTATATATATATGTACGTGTAATAGTTTATTTAAATGCTCAAAGTAGAAAAGTTAATTACAAAGAAAATAAAATCTAAACATAATGGAAAACTGCTACTAACGGTTGTGATCCTCAGGACTTTGTTCTATTATCTAAATAGCGTGTACAAAGTTTGAAAATGAGTCTTTATGCGACACAAATGTATAAAGTGCTAGATTATTATTAGTTTAGATAGAACGTTCTATTTCTAGTTTATTTACATCCTGTACATCATAATTTTGTACAACTTGTACGACGTGATAATGGGACTTTTATAGACATATCTCGTAGGAAGATTTTTTTTCGTTCTACGGTACATTTTACTGTGCCGTTACGTGACGTAAGATAGGCGAATAGGGGCTATTTCAGTCCCTAATGTCATTTGAAATAGTATGAGATGTATGGGATGAGGGCCGGAATTTTAAAACTCGGGACCCTTCCATCACTAATTACTCGCGTTAGCACGCAGCCACGCAACATTCCAAAAGTTACTTGATAAATTTAAATTAATTATTATTTACATAATGGAACAAAGTCCTGATAATTCCTGCCCTTTTTCTACAGGAGGTAAATTCGATAACTTCCTACCCTGTAAACTCGGTTTAATGGAAGCTGCCACTAACGGCAGCTGTTCTGCGTTTTCCTCTACAGTCGCTACCTTCTCCTTCTCTTTATTCTCCTCTGGCTCTTTGTTAATATTCAGCGGTTTAGTAATATTAATCTTGATTCGCGATGGGGCCGAGGGAATAGCTGACTGTGTAGAATCCAGTTCAACATTTCCATCGATGGAACTTTTCACCGCGGCATACGTTGTGTCGACCGTGGCCGACTCAGTCACAATTTGCTCGGGATCTGGGGAGAAATTAAAGTATCACAGAATCATTCTTGTGTGAAATAGAAAGTAGTTCGTTTACAATAATCTAAGACAGACACACATACCTGGTTCAGGTTCCATAGGCTCCTCTTTGACTTCCACGTTGGCAAAATCGAATACCTCGCTGTCGGGTTGTTCGTCTATGTCATCTAGTGGCTCCTCTTTAATTTTAATATTATCAAAAGGTACGATTACATTTTCGCTCGGAGAGGATTCCTCTTCTTTATTTATCACAGGCGCATCTTTCTCGACGCTCTCTACGGCACTTTCTGTATTCTCTTCATTGACATCTTCCACGTTTTCTTTCTTCTCTGTATCGTTCTGCGGAACTTCGGTATTCTCTGTGTCAACGGGCTCTTCTTTATTCTCAGACGCAACGATAGAGTCTAAGAGTTGCTGCATATTCAGCTCCACTTGATTTAAGGTCTCTGTAGATTCGACTTGCTCCTCATTCGACATTTGTACATCGGATTTTTCCTGTTTAGTTTCATCTTCAGGTGTTTCCTCGGAACATTCTACCTTATTTTCCTCAATTTCCGAAACTGTTTCCTCAAGCGCCAAAGCTGACTTTTCTAGTGCCCTCTAAAGTTTCAACAATAGATCAAAATTCTTAAAATCATATCAATTCGATGATGCCAGCAATGTTGTGAATAAATACAAGTTATTTACATCAAAATCAATCAGTATATGTGCGAGTGAAAACAATTACACGATGATATATATTTAAAATAAAAATTGTGAAGAATGTTAAATTTTTTTAGATGCGTGTTAAAAAATCAATCTCTCGTTTTAATAACACATTTTAAATAATTTCATGTAAATGGAAATATTGCGTGTGTAAAGTAGCAGTTAGTTATTTTACTACTATGAATAATAAAGCTTGTAAAGGATGTGCCATGAAAATTAATTATTGAGAGAATCACGTACCGCTAGACTCTTTTCCTATTTTTTTTTTGTAAGAATGCAACAAACGGTAGTTTCGTTAATGGAATATATAATATCGACATGGTCAAACGTCGACAAGATTCAAACGTATGCACGGATTAGAATAGGGAAATACGAACCTTGTAATCCTCTAGACAGAGCGGATGGTAATTCTTGCCCTCGTAATTAACCGCCGGTCTCAAATGCCACTCCTCCTTTTCCTCATTATAAAATTGCTCGAATGCGTCATGGCATACTTGGCATCGCGAATCATCGTCGCTGCCAGTCGGTACGCTGGGCTGCAACGTTTCCTGGGGCGAATCATCGGTAGCCATACCTTCCGTTTCCGCCGTCTGTTTCTCAGTCTCGAACCAACTTTGCGCTGAAAGAAAGAGAAACGAGGAATATAAAATGAAGAAAAGACGAGGCATCAATGTGATCGAGTAACCAAACACGGATGTTTCGTTTACTCTTATTATAAAGTTATCCAAATCTTACGCTTTGATATCCTCTCGCTCGTCCGCTGAGCTAACTACCGCCTACAATTCGGCTGGCCTAACATTATATTCTTGGGACTCTGAGTAACGCGAGGAGAGACACAAAAAAAAATATACGAACCTCTGTCCTCCAAATCTTCAATTTCTTCGAATTGTATCCAGTCGCTTATATCATAATACCAGGGGCGCGAATGTGCTCTTCTTGCAGAGTCTCGTTCACGCCTATTCTGCCTGAAGTGCCAGTCTAAATGATGACTGTATCTAGTGGCCAATTCAGGCGCGAATCTGGCGCCACAAGAACTACATTGCATGCCACTGTACAACGCTGCTGCAATTGCTGGTTGTTTACTGAAAATAAAAGAAAATCGCCGTTTGTTATGAGATTTGATTTTGTCCCACCGATATATTGCAAACGACAAACACAACAAACTTACATCTTAAGAGTTTCTGGTTTATCAAAAGTGACTGGAGTAATTTCGGGCTCTTTCTTCTCTTCTTCTTCCTGTTTCTTCTGTTCCGTGACATTGGGAACAATACCAGTTTCAACTAATCTTTGGAACAATTCGGTCATATTTAGTGGCAATGTCGGTGCTGGTGCGGGCGGATTTTCCACGGGTTCGGCTTGATAGGACAACCCGGATGATGGTGCCATCGCTGATGGCAAAACTGACGACAATATATCTAATTGCAGGTCTGAAATGTCAATGATTATCAATAGTTAGATTAAATACTAAATATTACAATACACAGATTATTATACAAACAAAAGTTAGAGATATTCAATTCTAAAATATTATAGCACACAGAATACGAGAGAGAATTTTTCACCTGGCTTTGAAGTAGAATTAAAATCTAAACCATCTTGTGACGTGGATTCGTTTTCTACAGCGGGCAATTGGCTTGGCGCAGGAGCAGCGTCTACTTTCGGTTTTTGGGCTACTAGAGAAGTCGCCGGTGGTGGCGACTCGATGGGACCATCACCTCTCATTCCGGTAATTTTCACATGACCAGCGCGCACTCCTCTAGGCAACACCGAAAATCGAATAAAATGTTTCTTGTCTCTGACAATAATAGGTTTAGGTAAACCCCCGAATTCAACTTTGAACGGTCGTCCATTTAAAAGAACCGTCTGCAATGCATCCGTAAATTCCAATGTATGAGGCTTTCCCTCGATTTCGAATCTGTTGAAAGAAACAAACGTGATTACAAGAGCGCACATTTATGGTTTAATTCTTCAAATAATTCACACGCTTTGAGAAATGCACTTACATCTGTGGTTTCGCGTCCAAAAACACCGGTACCATATTTCGTGCATTGATAATGAGATTAATTTTCGCGACCACGAGATCTGTTCGCTTCACGGTACCGATCTTGACTTGTGGCGGTGGACCCTCCAGTTTTACGCTGACTTTCTTCCCGCTGAGTTCGATTGTTATCGGCATACCGCCAAAGTAACATTCGTACCAGCAATCGTCGACATACAATTCCCGAGTGGGTGCACCGAGTTTAATTCTGAAAAGATATCACTTGCGATATTAATGCAACTCCGAATATTTAAAGTTTAGTTCAAGTAACTCAAATCTAGACATGATGTACCCACCTATGCACCTCTCCTTCATACATAAACTCCTTGTATTGATCGTTAAATGCGCAAGTTATAGTGTCTTTCTCGTCAATCAATATTCTTCTTATGCCGTCCTGGAAGCCGATCTCCCGTGGATCGTCCCAGTTCATGAACACCACACCGGTTTGTCCGTAATAACGAATCTCTCGCGGTATATTGTCGATATTGATTGATTTCATGGTATCTCTAGCAACCTCAGTCAACAGTTTCGAATCCGGCGGCGGCAATTCGCGGCTATGCGGGCCCGAATTCTTTAACATCGCGTTACCATAACTCTGATCGTTATCTTCGAGATCGTACTTGGAGGGTGTGTTGGGTGATACATTCCTACCAGATCCCAGAGGTGGTATATTTGTCATAAGATTAGTCATTGGTCCGTTGTTCATCATCATTGCGGGATGACATCCCATCGCCATAGGAGAGTTTGGTATAGGTCCCATTGGT
Organism: Tetramorium bicarinatum; assembly: GCA_928718305.1. Classification (NCBI taxonomy): domain Eukaryota; kingdom Metazoa; phylum Arthropoda; class Insecta; order Hymenoptera; family Formicidae; genus Tetramorium; species Tetramorium bicarinatum. Next base: position 9,131,421 of record OV788319.1, read on the forward strand.
CCCATCGGGCCATTCGGCAAAAGATTCGACATGATCGGCCCGTTCGGACCCATCGGACCCATCATACCGGGTCCTAAACGCGGATTGGGTCCCATATTGTGATTAAAGCCGCTATGATACTGATAATCCGGTCGCATCGGCCCGAAGTGTCGCGGATTTTGCCAAGGACCGACAGGTCTCATGTCCGAATTGAAGTGTCCTTGCGGCCCGCCGTACGGTGGTCCCGGCGGATGCGCCCACGGTTGTTGCCACGGCTGATTCTGCCATCTCGGGCCGTTCGGGTTTCGTGGTATCGGATGCTCCTTGTTTCGCATCATTTCCTTATCGTTGGACGGGCTGAATGTCGCGGCGCGATCCCCAGGACCAGACATGTCCATATTAATACCCTTCTCCCATATCACAGTGCCAGCCTCTTTTTCCTTACGCTGCGCCGCTCGCAATTTCCGGTCCTCGCTCATGTGCAATACCTCCTGTATCAAGGTGTTGTACTGTGTTTTTGTAATCGATCCCTGATTCAACTGTTCGGCGGCTTGCTTCATTATTATCTCAATATTTCTGTCGTCATTTCTCTCAGGCTTATCATTCTCCCGACCTCTGCGCCCTGGTCTAGTGTCCTGTTCCTCGTTCGATAACGTTCTTCTTCTTTCTTTAGGATCATCCGGGAGTTTATTATAGAGTCTAAGACGTCCTAATCTATCCCTATTACGGTCCCTCTCACGCTTATCGTCGGTATTGTTAACTTGTTTATCTCTATCATTCTTCGTGGGCGTCTTTAACTTTGCCCAACCATCTTTTCCATCCTCCCCGGATATTACGGGCGGTGGAGGTGTCGGAGGTCGACCGGCTTTAGGATGCGTCAGTGTGCGCAAATCCACGTCTTCATTACCAAATAATCTGTAAAGTTAAAAGGAAATCTTGCAATTTGTTGCACATTTTATTGAGATTAATGTGAAATTGATGTAATCAACGTAACGATACATACGCGTCAAATTTCTCAGCCTTAGTTTTCTTCGGTGGAGTCGCCTCTACACATTCCTCACTGCGTCTTTTGTTAGTGTTAACAGATGGTAATACTCGTAGATCTAAATCTTCTTCTGGAAAAGAATTCAAGATAGAGTAACTCGTGCGAAACAAATTGATTACGAATTAACTTAATATTACCGTCTTTTTATTATATATTCCTATATAATATGCATTTCGAAGAATTAGATTTTCCTATATTTTCCTGAAGAAATGCACGTTAAGAGATTTCACCAAAGTAATTGGAATTCTATAATTGCGAGCGCAAGAGAAGTTAGTACGATAGGTTGAAGATACTACTTTTTAAAGATATCACCTGTTACACTGTCTTGCAATTGCTACCAGAGATGAGGCAAACATGTAGTCACCTTTACGAGAAAATATTCAAGACAGAAATTTTAGCAGTAAATAGAAAGAAAGAGCACGCAGGAAAATTGATACTTTTTCATGCAGAATTGATATATAAATGACAGATATCCATGAATAGCGTTACTGGTTGTTACATATAGATATATGTTGCCAAACACTGTCGACTCACTCTTTTCGGGTATGGAAACAGCAGTTCCAGGTAGAGACAATGGTGCCCTCAGATCTTCGTCTTTGCTAGAAGATTCCAATGTTGGCTCGGCGATTTGAGTATTGCCAGCACTGGCTGGAGAACGTTCCGGACTAAGACTGTCGTCTTTATTTCGTCTTACATAATTTCTCTGTCTAGCGTTCGGCCTGATCTCTTTGAATGCGGGTGGATGAGGAGGAGATACGATCAGCGAACCAGATTGCTCCTCCTCAGTAACACCACCGGAATTGTTCAAGCTCGAGCTCGATTTCGCGTCATTACGCCTTGGGATTCTATACGGAGGACTTGGACTACGCTTTCTAGATTTTGTGTTCTTCTTGCGGCTTTTAGAGGCTTGGAAGGATGATTGTGGAGAGGTACGTGAGGACGGTGAACTGTCTCCGCTGTCTTTCTCACGAGATTTTGACCTAACCGGACTCGAGTCTCTGTCGACTTTCGGAATCTTATTCGGACATGTCTGAGGCGTTTTAGATCGCGACTTATTAGCTAATTTCCTATGCGAAGACTTGGAGGAAGTGGAAGACTTGTCAGCCAAAGACGAGGAAGAGCTACGCGAGTTTGAGCTCTTCGAATCTTTCAACTTGTTGACGTCATTGCCTCCACTTCCTCGATTTCCCGTTGATAATACTGAAGACGAGTTATTACTGCAAACCGGTAAACTCTGACTGTTTTTGGAGTTGTTACTGTTTAGGTTACCACTACTATTACTATTTAATCGAGGGTCTTTCTTTTGACTTGTTCGATGCGAGACAGCATCTTTATTTGTAGTACTACTGAAATTTTTATTATTGCTATTATTATCAGCATTATTGTTATTAATAACGTTTAATAACGTCGGATTATCGGATCCGGCAGGAATCGCCGGAGGCTTGTTGATAGTTACAGCCGATTTCGAAAGTATCTGCTGTTTTAATTGGTTTGAAGTTACAATTGTATTCGCCACTTGCTGCGTTTGACCTTCACTCCGCGCTTCTTTCGGACTGGTCGTACCCGGTCGTTGTCGTGGATCTACCGTTGGCACTACCACGTCCTGAACAGCAGGAGTGGGTTTCAAACGTGGATCCCGTGAGACTGGCTTAGCCGATGCTACTGCTATACTACTAGCTGGGGCAATTCGTGGACCGCTGTTTGCTCCTGCGTTCTTTAAGAGCGACGCTGTCGCTGCTGGAAACTGTAAGTAAATAAAATTGTTATTATGTAATATCTCAGTAGTTAAATAATTATGTTTTAAAAAATTATATATATATATATATATATATATATATATATATATATATGTAATATCGTACGAAAGTGAAGGACTTGGACTTATAGTTCGGATTTGATTTTTCATCTTAATTAATTTTTAAATTCGTAATCTATGTAAAGCGAATTTTTAACCTTCCAGAATAAAAGTTAGACAATGGATTAGTAACTCATTCTCACAAAAGAAAACTTAAAAACTCTCAAAACTACGAAACCCGCAATTGAGACAGAATTACAAGTTTCTTTAATTTAAATATAATATATTTAACTTACTTGTTTTGCTACCTGTTTTGGAGTTTGATTTGGCACTACAATTGCTGCAGGTTTCGCCTGCGTTGTTGTCTCCGTAGTTGGCGTAACATGTGCAGCGGACACCTATCGCAACAACAAAAAAATATATTACTACTCATGTCGAAAGAAAGCCCGGTGCAATAAAATGTTGAACTGTGAGAGAAAAAAAGCCATAACAGTGTCTTATATCTATTTATAAGCAAACTATGTAGAACTTACTTCTGTCTTTAAGCTTCCAGCTTGTTTATCAAGTTGCCTCTGTTGTTGCTCTAAACTCGCTTTAGCCTGCAACAATTCTAACTCGATTTTCTTCTTTTGTAATTCTAACAATTCTCGTTGCTTCTTCAGCAGCTGTTCTCGCATGGCTGCTTCTGTTGTTGTTACCGGTTCTCCTGGTGGCAATTTAACAGGAGGCACGATAGACGTCGCGGCTTGTTGCGGCTAAAAGAATTAATAGTATGTAAACTGTGATGTAATAATAATAGGTTTTCCTAGCACATATAATTTTATATATATGTATATGAAACTTACCATTGAAAGAAACCTTGGATTGACATGAATGGATCCTGAAGGGATGTTAGCGGACGAGGCAGTGATTGGCCATGCAGGATCGATACTTTGTACCCGTACATCTAACGAGAATAATTTCTTTGGTGGAAATACATCGTTCCACGTTTGCCGCAACTTCCACATGCTAGCTCTCGTGTTCTCATCGACCTGTTTATAAAAATGGCATTGGCAATCTATTATAAAATAAAATAAAAAACCGCGAAAAATGAACGTAAGATCGTTTTTAGATTTCGAAAATATTTCAACTTTTTGGCGTGTACGTTTGACAAAGGATTCTCTCGATTGTGTTCGTTCATTAACTTTATTAAAACTTCTCTTAGAATTCGAGATATAAATATTTATATCCTTTCTGAAAGAGCCGATATTGAAACTACGTATCTATGAAACCTTTCAGAGTTGGGAGGTGAGTGATGTTATATTGATCAAACAATTATCTTATGCCATCGTGAAATATAAAGTGCCAAGCGACTCTACACACGCTATGAAATATTCCTTTCAGAAACTCGGTAGAGTTTATAGTTTTGTTTTGTTGCGTGCGGATAGAAAGCAAAGGTTACTCCTGGTCAACGACAGATCGTCGATCGCGAGGTAGAATCGCACTTGGTCCTAATGGTATTCTGTATATATCGACAATCATATAAAAACAATAAGGATATTTACCTTCTCAAATACTCCGCAGAATGTGTTTACTATGTTTTGCGTGAAGAGATTCAAATAGTCGCCATTCACATTCTTGACAATCGAGTCGATGAGATAGAGTACCGGTAATTTGATGTCACTTCTTACCTAATAAAACACAAGAATATACACAAATCGCAATCTCACTTTATTTATTTAATAAGAATACTTAAGCTATTATATGTGTGCGATTTAAAAGTATACATGTATATTCCGGAATCATTATATTTCTCTTCAACTACATATTTTTTTAACTTGAAGTCCATTTTTCCTTGGAACAGCTTGATAGGAAGTCTAATTACGAAAGCACTTACGTAGAAGATCGATGCTTTGCTAAATTAAATTTCAAAAGGATAACTTCGCAAGGGTAACACATAGTAAAATCTTATATTTTTCTTATATTTTATTTGTACAGATATTTAAATTGCGGCTGTAAATTGCCAGTACATTTAATGCTGCAAGTAAAAGTAGTGCAAAGTAGAGAAATAGCCACCTATCAAATTTCCAGCAGGAAAATGTCCATTATAAATTTGTTAAAGAATATATAGCTAAGGAAAAATGATATAATTTCGGAATACATTTAATATATGAAAAAAATATGTCACATCAATTTATTACATTCCTCAAAAATCGACAAATTCGTGGCTAAATTGTCTGTACGATTTTATTTAAGTACGGATGTTCTTACGAAGTAGCAATATATTACTTAGGCATTACATAATCCTAAGTATTTAACGGTCTGTACATGTATATTGCGTTTTATTAACGTATAAAATATACAACTCAACTGATTGGACATAAACATGTCAAATATAGGTATATCTCGAGTAATAAAAATGTGCGTAGCATATTTGGAATTTAACACAAATACAATATTAAAGTCAAGGTTTTTTATTTGTTATTTTAACATATATAACTACTATAAATCTTGATATAAAATATTGCTTCTTATATAACGCAGTTTCAAATTATTGCAGTCTTTCACACCTGACAGACTATATTTTATAAAACAGCCAAATTGCTTTAATCTCTCAATTATATTTTTTACAAAAATATCACAGATTGATTATAAATATGTTTATAAAGAATTCGCGAATGAAATGCGATGCAAAGGGAAACAGACAATATGACAGGACTGTTGTGCATGCTATATACTATACGACATAACAAAAGAATTTGTTGTATCTACGAAAGGGAACTTTGCAATTAGAAATAAAACGGTGAGAGAGAAAAAGGATCTGCAGTTTTACGCGAGTTAACATTAACATATGAAATTATTAATTTCGAAAAAACGTATTTTAGGTGGATAGGTAACCTTTTGCAGATGAGTCTCGACGGCTTGAACTATCGCTGATGCATGTTCGATGTTATCTTCGGCCAGCATGGTGAGCATGTTGATGAGCGGCTTACTGTTAATTGTAAGATCGGATAGAGATGAGATGTACTCATCTGCTACTTCCTTAGATTTTGTTGACGCGAACATGATGCCGTGAGGATCAAGAAAATCGAAAACAGGAATCAAACTGTAACATAAAAAAGAAACATACTGTACAGCACAAAAAGTTTATTCTTTATTTAAAATTTATATCAATTACGAAGAAAGAAAATAATTTATATATTTTAGGCATAAGGAATAACGTGCGATTCCGTGCTAACGCGAGTGATCAGAAACGGAAGGGTCCCCGAGTTCAAATTCCGACCATCCCACATACAATTTTCAGCGGGAAGTCACAGAGGATCATTGCAGACTGAAATAGCCCATTTTACACTATTAGGTAAACATGAGAAAAGCTTCTACAAATTTCAATTTCCCACTTAAATAATCCATCAAAGAATTATGTACTTCCAATAGATATTAAATAAAAAAATCTCTGTAAATTAGTTAATTGACTGAATGTTTTGTAGCGGAAATTATATATGTAATTATATGTAATGTACATTATAGTGTGTTCAAGGAAATCGAGAACCTAGTAATTTTTGACTTTCAAATACAGGCTGTTCCTAAATGATTGTCAGAATTTCAAAGTTTAATGGCCCACTTTCTTATTTTGCTCTGCAATCACAAGCTTCCTTAATTATTTAATTTCTCTTGATTTAAAAAAACAAATCATACATGAAATAAAAGAATAAATGTACAAGTTTGCACAATATAAATTACAAGCGTTCAATGTGAGCTCCCTTTATAGATAGGACATGCTGGTCTGCGAGACATAGGTTCTTTCCTATCTTCTTCTATTTACATCATGTGACTCCTTGCTGCAAAGGACCACGTGTACGTACATGCTGAGTCGCGATGGAAGATTGTTGTGGCTGTTGAGTGTATCACATCACACGTGCTGACCAGAGCGTGACAGGAATTAAACTAGTGGATGTGTGTCATGTGACGTAGACTGCTCACGTTGAAACATTTGTAATGTAAACTGTGCAACTGTGCAAATATGCCGCTGTTCTTTCGTAACCATATACGGTTCGCATTTGTATACGAGAAATTAAACAACCCTGAAACCTCGATAAATCCTTTAGGAACACCTTGTATAACGTTTCGCATGCTTTTTACAATTTCACGCGCAGCGACGGGTATTACATCATCCTAATTATCTCGCTCGTGAAGATATGCGTGTTTTTCCAGAAAAACCTCTTGTAAAACACGCATAACACGAATCCCAATTAAATCTATGGCCCGCGGGATCCGGAAATCGCGAGCCGCGACTAGGAGCGTGCTCCGCGTCTCGTCTCCTGCAGGTCGGAGCACGTTATCCGCGCACAAATTATCGACGATTCACCGGGAACGCACGAATTCCCGAGGGATGATTCACCGGGAGAGCGTTTACCCTCGGGGGGGAGGATGAAAAACGTGCTCGCGATCACGTCGTCACGGTCGAGCGGCGGCGTGACTTTTTTTTACGTCCGTCCCGTCCGAAAAGGAAAGCCTGCCTCTTGCGGTCGGCACCGCGACGAAAACTGGGCCGCGAAAGTGAGACGAGGTGACGCGTCCGCGACGCTCCCCCCGGCTCCGAAGGGACGCGGCTGGAAAATCCGGGGCGTTGCTCCCGACCCGGAGAGGGGACCAGGAAACTCGGGATGCTCTCGCGACGCGCCGTTTACGTAACACCATCCGCGGCTCTAGACGAAGGTCGGCGGCACGTCCGTCACCGCGGGGAGAAACACTTTATCGATTTCACTCGCGGTCTCCCTCTCTCGCGAGCGCGCGGCCGCTCTCGCTCGCGCTCGTCGATCGAAGCGGCCGCGAGCGAGCGAGCGAGCGAGCTCCCGTGTCCGGAATCCACGCCGCCCGGACGTCGTCCAGCGCCGAGCGTGGCCGCGGGACGACGTCCAGCGCGGCATCTGGAGCCGTCGCAACCACCACCGCCGCCACCGCCGCCGTCGTTGTCGTCGTGTCTCGCCCCCGTTTGCGACGGCAAACGAGTTCTCACGCGCTCGTTTCTTCCACGATACTATCACGATACCAGCCGGTCGACGATCGAATTACCTTTCCTCAGCGCATCGTGCGACGCAGGGAGGCACAGCTCGTTCGCCCGTATGTCGACGGAGCTCCTAGGTCGAAACGAGCGTTGCACTACACTACTTCAGTACTTCCGCGAACAGGAACTCAACGTAAAATGGCTGCCGCGCATACCTCTGTGCCTATCTGCCGACGGAACGGCGCAGAGATGTAACGGCGTCTCCTATTGGCCGCCGCAGTCGCGCGGCGGTTGCCCCACTATCGCGCGGAGGAACGAATCGCCGGACGCGTTTCACTCGATGGCGCTGCGATCGCCCGTCTAACAAGTCACGTAAACTCGTTTCTATGCCGTGAAGTGCGCTCAGGGTCATCGATCATGTAACTTTTCCACAGAGCGGAAACGTGTAAGGTGAAAAATTTCACGCAAACGCAACGATTCCATTGGCTAGGTATCGATCATGTAATTTTCGGAACCGTGAAAAGTGAAAATTTGTCGTACGAGTTCGAGAATAAGTCTCCACGTTTCGAAAATGAAGCTGATATTAAGCCTTGTGTTCACGATGCTAGAACTCGGTCCGAGAAATTTGTAGCCAATTAACTTGCAGCTTTTACAGAAAAGTGGCAATTTTATTGGCTGCACGGTTCTCGGACCGAATTCTAGCATCGTAGACATAAGGCTTTAGGGGGAAATCACATGATACGGGGTTCAGTGTGCGGGACAGAGGATGCGTTATTCGAACAGCCAATCAGCGCTTTCCCGCATTTTTCTATCTTGAAATCCCGCGATTCAGGATGAACTTTTTTAGATCAATCGGGTTGGGTGATTTGACGTAAAGTAGAGTCCTAAGCCCGTATTCATAGTCAGTTCTTATATTTAAGATCGTCTTAAGTAAAGTCTTATATGGTTCTAAACCAATCACAGAACCGTATTAGCGTCTTAAGACATTACTTAAGACGGTCTTAAAATAAGAATTGACTATGAATACCGGCCCTAGATATCAGAAAGGCGCCAACTCTACCCCCACCTTGCCATTTGTCGCCATCTTGAGCTGTTATGTGGTGTATATATGTGGTGTATACATACATCCATAAAAAGTGTACAGAAAAAGAGTTCGTCGTAGCTGGAGTTCTAGAGAGCTTAATAGTCGCAACATGACAAAAAATAATAAATATAATTATTAATATTTAAAGGCTAGAGTCCTAAATAAGACAAGATATTTCTGGAGAGGGGATTACATGCCTGTCATGGCAACCGACCAATCAGGAGGTGGAAACAAGTTGGCGCCTCTCTGATATCTAGGACTCTAACGTAAAGAAACTTATTGATATTAAAAAGTTTTTAAAGTTGTGAAAATAATACTTATTATTTAAGCTTTGTAAGATATAATTATCAACATAGAAAATCATCTTATGTTTTGAAAATTATCTTTTGTTAAAAGAATTTAGTAAAATCCTAATTTTTGTATAATTACAAAATTGTATGAAATTGTATGTATACATCGAAAAAAGATCAAAATTATAAAATCCATCGATTTTTCTGTGGAGTATCGATTATCGATTGTTAGTTGACGTATCGATGTATCGATCGCGCACTTGCTACGTCACAATGAAAAAAGGCGCGCCAAAACGGTAGCGCGCGAAATCGGGTCAGTCGGGTGGCACCGGATGGCTGCGAAAGTTGGGACGCCGTGTAACTACGGCAGGACCAACGGAGCGAATTTCCGGGACCGCCCGCGCGCCCGGATGGGGCAGGAACCAGGATGAGCGAGCGTCGGGACGCCGCGCCGTGGCAACACGGCCAGCCCGACGGAGCGATTTCCTGGCCCGCCCCCCTCCCCCCTTCGTCGCGTGCCACCTTGTCGTGGTGAGGGGGCTCACCCGTCGCTCCCAGGAGCTTCGGGTGCCAAGAGCACGCCATACCTTCTCCTCTCTCTCGGGAGGGAAATGAGTATGTACATACAAATGCTATTACAGAGATACAAAATTGTAACAAAAAACAGTTATATTCATTTATTGTGTCCTATTTTCTTACATGGCTGTACTTGATCAAAAATTTAACCCGTTTTCCGTGGACGTGTAAAAGCGCGCTCATGTTTCTTTCTACGTCTAGTAATTTCCATTTCGTGCAATTTTGTATATACTTCATTAAATATCTCATGTTGATCCTCCTCGGGAATGGTTTCCCTAAATAAAAAGATGTAAATTAGAACCAATAACCTTAAAAACGTTAAAAAATATTACAAAAAGATATTTTGCTTTCTTACCTGTATCTTTTCATTAGATCATACTTCTCCCAAGGCTTTGCTGAAGCCTTAGCTTTTCTCATCTGTTTTTCAGTAAGTACAAGTTTAATCTCTTCAACACCTTTCAACTCTTGACGTTCCCATCTCTCTAACCATGGACGAGGATTGAGCTTCACTTTGACCTTGTTTACAGGTACCGGCGCGTCTTCCGGCAAAAATTCCGGTTCCATATCGGAAGGGAAGGTACTATACTCTGCCGGGGCATCTCGCAGGTATCGTAGATGTGGATCCAATCTTTTCTCGAGCCTAAATCATTGTCGTGAATAGTGCCATCAATGTAAGAGAAAAATTTCAACTTGATTTATGTAACACAATAACGATATTCACCTGAGACACTCTATTTTCTGTATTGCAGGATCATATAACTCGTAAAGCACCTCGATTCCCTGATGATCAATTACGTTTCTCAGCAGGCATGTGGCCCTCAATCCCGATCCTGCTCTCTCGATGCATATGCCAACAAACTTGTTGACCTTTCCAGGAGCGTGCGGCTCAGAATAAGTCACAGCTAATATGGAACCGACATAAAATTCGGGTATCGCTATATGCGTGCGCCTTGCCAGCATATCCATACGCTCCAGCCTCTCTCGCAGCTGATTACGATATATGGGATTTGGATCTGGTAGAAATTCTGGGTAAATGAATCGATATCTGTCTGGGATCGCTTTCTTCTGCTCAACATTTTGTTCTGTCTTGGTAGTATTTTGTGATTCTTGTATCGGTTCCTGAGCAACTGTGGAGGAATTTCCTCGGATTGTATGACCTGAAAAACAAATTTATATAGTTTTAATAATTAAAAATTTTACATATATTTTAAGGAGACAATATCAAAGACATGCTTTGATACTGTCATGTATAAAGAATTGTATAAAACTGAAATTAATATAGTATAACCTACGTAGTATTTTCGCTGCTCGTAGACCAAAACTACGAGAGAAAATTCTCGAAATCACAACCATTGTTTTAATCTTTTATTAATCTTCGTACATTCATTTATACATTAAACATACAAAAACAGTTCTATCCTTTTTTGAAAATGTTTGAAAAAGAGTTATCTCTCGCGAGGCACAGAAAATGCAATTCTAACCTCGCAAGCGAAGCGTGGAATTAGCGACATATTTGGGTAACTCGTGTATTCCGCCGGTATTGCAGAGTCTTCGTAATTATCAAATCTTCATGAAAATGAAATTAAAGCTGTCATTCCGAAATTTAGGAGAACCTATTTGCAATTGTTATATTGACAGTAGTAAAATTAATAAAAATAATTTAGGTAACTGTAATTGTAATGTTACCTAATGTAAGTAAAACGATTTACTGCTTTATCGATCACGTGACGTATGAACCGTCCACGAAAAACATCAATGTGACGAGCGTGACGTGTCCATCTCTCTCCCGGATGGTTTGACAGCTCGATGGGTGTATAAGTCCAGACAGATTCCTGAGAATTCCTATATGCGACCTCAGGTGCGCACTCGACGTTTCCCAGGGATCGCAGCGGTGGTCACGAGCCACGTAACCTGACTGTCCTCCGGCTGCCGAGCGAGGACGAGTACCCGGGTGTCGCGCGTGAGGTTAGGTTCCTTGACAGGCCCGTCACGATGAGCCTGCGCGACCGTCAGATTAACGCCCTGAAGCAGATGCTGAATCTGAATCAGCCCGAGCCGCGGCTCGAAAACGCGGTGCCCACATGGAAGATCCTCGTTTACGACCGCCTCGGTCAGGACATCATATCGCCGCTCATCTCCGTCAAGGAGCTGCGCGAGCTCGGCATCACGCTGCACATGCAGCTGCACTCGGACCGCGACTCCATCCCCGAGGTACCGGCGATCTACTTCTGCGCGCCCACGGACGAGAATCTCGGCCGGATCGGCCAGGACCTGCAGAACGGCCTGTACGACATTTACCATCTCAACTTCATCTCGCCGATCACGCGGCAGAGGATGGAGGACCTGGCGGCCGCGGCGCTGCTCGGCGGTGTCGTCGCCAGCATCCACAAGGTGTTCGATCAGTACTTGAACTTCATCACCCTGGAGGACGACCTGTTCGTCCTGCGGCATCAGAACAGCGACGTGATATCCTACCACGCGATCAATCGCGGCGACGTCAAGGACAGTGAAATGGAGTCTGTGATGGACATCATCGTGGATTGCTTGTTCTCAGTGTTCGTCACCTTGGGCACGGTGCCGATCATACGGTGCCCCAGGGGCAACGCAGCCGAAATGGTTGCCAAAATGATCGACAAGAAGCTGCGGGAGAACGTGTGGGACGCGAGGAATAATCTGTTCGAGGGCGAGACGTCTACCGGCCACTACAGTTTCCAGAGGCCTCTGCTCATCATGCTGGATCGCAACGTCGACATGGCCACGCCGTTGCACCACACGTGGACGTACCAGGCGCTGGCGCATGATGTTTTGGAGATGACGTTGAACAGGCTCGTCGTGGAGGAGAACGTGGGACGATCTCCCGCTGGTGGAACACGCTCCAAGACGCGCGCCTACGAGCTAGACAATCGGGATCGCTTCTGGTGCCAGCACAAGGGCAGCCCGTTCCCCAGAGTGGCGGAGGCCATACAGGAGGAGCTGGAGCAGTATCGCACCTTCGAGGAGGACGTGAAGAAACTCAAGTCCTCCATGGGCATCGACAACGAGAGCGAGGTAGCGTTGTCGATGGTATCCAATAACACGGCGCGTCTGACGAGCGCCGTGAACTCGTTGCCGCAACTCCTGGAGATGAAGCGGCTGATCGACATGCACACGTCGGTGGCCACGGGTATCCTGAACGCTATCAAGTCGAGGCGGCTCGACACGTTCTTCGAGCTGGAAGAGAAAATTATGAGCAAGCAGACGCTCGACCGGAGCGTGTTGGAGACCATCAGCGACCCGGACTGCGGCACCGCCGAGGACAAGCTGCGTCTCGCTATTATTTATTTTATTTGCACGAACATGTCCGACGCGGACTACGGTAAATTGGAGGCGGCGCTGACCGCGGCCGGCTGCGATCTGAATCCATTGATATACGTAAAGCGGTTACGTAACTACACGAGGATAGCCGAGATCCAGAGCAGCTACGAGGGCGGCGGCACCAAGACGGTCAGTATGTTCTCCAAGCTGATGAATCAGGGCTCGTCATTCGTCATGGAGGGCGTGAAGAATCTGGTGGTGAAGAAGCACAATCTGCCGGTCACCAAGATAGTGGACGAGCTGATGGAATCCAAGCAGTCCTCGCGCACCGAGGACTACCTCTACCTGGACCCGAAGCAGCTCAAGCATACCGAGCAGATGCCGAAGAATCGGCCGACGTTCCAGGACGTGATAGTCTTCGTGGTCGGGGGCGGCAATTACATAGAGTATCAGAACCTAGTGGACTATGTCAAGCAACGAAGCGGAGCCGGGGTGAATAAACGAGTCATCTACGGCTCCACGACCTTCATCAACGCCAAGCAATTGCTCAAGCAACTTTCTCTGCTCGGGCAGGAAGTCCACTCGTGAACGGGCATGCTTTTAACATCCTCGTCAGCCGTATTACGCGCCCCCCCCCCCCTTTCCCCCTTGTTCATCATTCTTTCACTTGCGCGCGATCTTATAACTATGCATTTTTTTTTAATAAGGTCATTGTTAGCTCTTGTATAAAGTGTACGATATGAATAAAACCCGGTTCGTTATTTTCAACAATGCTTCCTCTGCCTTCGACTTTCCCTCCCACCATCGCGCCTGCCACGTGTTCCTTGTCTCTTTCTTGCGCCCGTGTACGCGTGACTGCATTCAATTTGTTTGATCGATCAGTCGTGCACGGCAGAAATATGCGATTCCTTCTTTGACATTTTTTTTTAAAGCGTATATACACGCTTCTACGTTGGCACGTTCATTGAAAATTGCGATTAATTAAAAGGACATTTCAAAAAGAAAAAGAAATGGCACAGGCTGAGACGTGGAATCTTGTGCACAGAGCGGTTATCCCGACCAATTCGCAGAAAGCAGTTTCAGAGTACTTTATATCCAAGCAAGAGGAACGTCAGACTATCAAGTAACGCAAATAGAAAATAGTTATAATTAATAAGTGTTGTAATAAAGCGTTTTTAATTGTTTTTAATATATCGAAGGATCATACGTTAAAAAATAATTAGGAGATATATAAGAAATGTAAAAACAAAGATGTGCAAGATAAACACGACGATCTACTGTAGTACGCAATAATTGATAAGAGCGCGAAACGGACAGTACAATAGAATTACGAGCTCTCACGCGTTTGTTTTATTAATAATAGAAAAAAAATATTTTTAATAAACTTTAAAATAAATTTAATGTTTTGTTATTGTTGTTTATAGTTATAAATTAAATTTTTGTCATTATCTATAAAACAATGTTAGAAAGTATCCGGAATGGGACAAGGCGAGAGTTTGCCCGGCGACAGAAGTGATCAGGACTCGTCGAGAATTGACCCAGGTCGAGGAAATATTGAAAAGGAAACGAGCGGAACAGGAGATAAAACGTAAATACATGGACGAGCAGTGGGAAGAAGCGAGAAAGCAGCAATTGGAGTTGCGGCAATCTCTCGTAAAGTTTAATACGCTCGTGAAGGAGAACGTCGAGAAGCGCGAGCGAGCCGAGCAGAAGATCAAAGAGGAGCATGAACGCCAGGAGAAATGCAAGCGAGAAGTATGGAGAATAAAATGATAAAAGGAATAAATGCTGGAAGCTCAGAGTCTCGCGGTTTTAATTACAGTCGCGAACAACTATTTAAAATATTGAAAAAGAAACGATTTATATATTGATCGTAATATTTCTTTTTTATTAGATCGAGGAATTGGAGCAAAAATTACACTACATGAGAAACGTACGCGATAAAATGCAGCGGTACGTAGGGGAATACAGGAAGTACCAAAACTATCTGGACAGGGTCGTGAGCGAGACCGGCGAGTTTCAGTCGATCAATGAAATTTTTAATCGCTATGAAACTTTAGTCGAGGCCAGACAAGCGTTGTCTGAGCAGCAAGACAGGAATCTTCAGATGCTAGAAGACAAAGGAACAGAAATAGTATTGTTTGAATAATTATTTTACATATCTTGAATCGTGATCCTACAAATTCTCATTATTATCTTTTTTGAATTATTTAATTTAACCGCCTTATTTAAATATCGTAATGATTAACATAATTAAATTAATACGATTCAGTTATAATTACAATTGCTTTATCGATTTTGTGCTTCGCAAACAGCTTAAAGTATTTTCATATATTTTTTTATCGACATATCTTTGATTCTTTTTATTTTATCCCGTCTTTTTATTCACGTTTATTTCTTATTTTATCATTTCTCGATATTTAATCGAGTTTTTAATTATATAAATCTTTTTTACGAGTTTAATATCTCTTGGTTTTCAAATATCTGTTTCAAATGACATTCCCTCTTTCCCCCTCAATAAAAAAGAATTGACAATTATATAGATAAATTTTTTTATACAGCATCACTTAACGGAAGTTCAGACGCAAGTATTAATGGGATTGAATAATAAATTGGCGCAATTGCAAGAGAGGTACGATGAGGCGAAAGCGCAGGCGTTGAAATGGGAGACAATCGTATCGAAGATAAAGGAGACCGCCGCCGCGAAGAATTTGGAGCTTACGCAAGTGAAGGCGTGCTGCTGGAATATCTATCAGCAGATTTGCAAAAGGAAAGATATACCCGTCAAGGTGAGCAGTGAAGACGTCGAGCAACAGCTGATTCACATCAAGCGCACTATTCTTGAATTGAAGCGAATTATCAAGACTGTCAAGAAGAAGGTGCGGGAAGAGAAAGGCTTGTCGCATCGTGAATAGAGGTACCTATCATCCTATTACCGCGACTGATTGCGATTCCGCGATGTCGTAAAGTGGGCGGATGAGTAAATGAATGAAACGCTTGGTAAAATTATACGTTGTACCACTTTTTTAAGAAATGCAATTGATGTTTTTTTAAATTTATAAATATATCTCATAATATATATATATTTTTTTAATCCACTTTGATATGTGTATATATATATATATATATATATGTGTATATATATATATATATATATGTGTGTATATATATATATATATATATATATATATATATATATATATATATATATATATATATATATATATATATATATACATATCAAAGTGGATTAAAATAAAATAAATTATTAAAATTCAAAAAGTCGATACACAAAATTATTAATATTTTCTTCGTGCCATTGCGTTCGCAGCGATCTGGTGATTCCCTCGTAAACTTCACGTGAACGTCATTAGGCATGATGCAAAAGGTCACGTCGCAAATCCACGAAGCAAATGCGCCTTCGTTAATTCCCTTTATTGATAACGTCTTTGAATAATCTTCCTAGACGCCGGTAAGTGACAGGCGGACACGTTGTGAAGCAGTTCGGTGTAATCCTCCAAGAGCCTTTGTCGCAGCTTCTGCAAGGCTTCTTCACGTGTCAACGGTACCTCCAAGCCCTCCGAAACGAACTGCAATTGTTCTTTCTCCACGCAGCTGCACCCGAAGATTTTAAAATAAACAAATGAAATAACACTGGATATCCTCGACGCGAATTTAACGCCAAACGATTAATAAAAATTTTCTACTGATATACTAATTAGGTATTTACTGTCTGTTTCTAATTCTTTGTCTTGATAGGAAAGGAGCTAATTTAAGTATCGAACGGAAATTAAACTGTCACATTCGAGATTAAATATTTGAAATATTAGGAAGTCTGAAGGATACCCGGAAGGATGCGAGTTCAAGAGCGGAATAAAGAAACATGATAGGATAACAACAGCGGGACTCACAGGACACAGGGTTGGGTGGGTACGATGTTATTGAGAACGGGCACTTTCAGCTTGGGCTTCCTCTCCTCGTCCAGCCGCTGCTGCGGGACTTTGCTCTGCTTGTCCACCCAATAAACCTTGTGGAACATCTCAGTGATACGTTTCTCGATAATGCCCAAATAGAGCATGACGTTGCTCATGGTAACATTGGTGTTGTCGCCCAGCAATTCTAAAATCGGCGAGTTGTCGCAATGTATCGCCTTGAACAGGCCGTCAATCCCCCGCAGCAGCTTATCCATCACGTCGTTGCACTGGAATGAAACGAAGCATGAGTAATCGTCTGTTGCATTCGGACTGCGGTTTGCCAAGTCGCTATGCGGATGTCGAAACCATAAATCTGTTTTATTAAGATCAAGGACAATATACCTTGAGAATGACGAAATAAACTTTGAAAGGCGGCAACATTAATTCGTTAATTTGGAAAATTGAAAAAGTAATATCTTGATCGCGATAAGATTGAGGAGAGCGGAGGAGAAGCACTCGATAGCACACTCACGTAAAAAAAAAAACAGAGTCGTTCGGTTGATTTTAGTCTAATCGTTCGCACATTACAAAAAATCGTGTACACTATTTACAAAGTTCCTTTCACGACGCGAAAGTACGTGACACTTCGATGCACGAGGCGGAACGCACGACAGCCCGGAAATAGATTTAAATGTCCAACAAGCAGCGTAGGTAAAAAGCGTGAGAACGCGAGCAGCGAACTCGTACGCGGAGACAATGGAAAGATTCGCACGAACTTAACTTCTCGGTAGCTTCCACAGAAGTGACCGAGATCTTGGAAATTTGGCTAATCTCCTCCCTTGCCCTTTTCGTAAGACGGTAACATTACCTGTAAGGAGCGAACTAATAAGCATAGCTTTATAAGGAAATGTTATTGCAGGGCAACCACGGCTGTTAGAATCGGCTGAGCTCGTCGTCGATCAGCTGTGGCCCACATGATGTGAAAACAATCTTTTGGGCAATAAAGAACAATAGAGACAGCGGACAAGAGCGAGCTTGCTCTTTTCTCTCGCGCTTCTAGATAAATGTAATTTTTACGCTTTAATTCGGCAATCGATTTCATTACCGATTCCAAACATATCTTGCATTCTAAACGATGTTCTCAAATTCTACTAAAATAATCGCGAGGTTTCAGCATAAAAGTTCGAACTGTTTTTTTGCTCACCTCAGTGAGATTCTCTTCGGCAGCATCCGCTAACGCCGTCTGTTCCTTCAATTCCTTGGTGATCTTTTCCAAGGTCTCGGTCTGCTGCTGGTCGCGATGCACATTCAGGGCACGTGCCTCGTCGATGGCCACTGTCAGCTGTTCCATTCTCGCTTGAAGACTCTCCAGCTCGTCATTCAATTCGTTTACGTAATTGAAGAGCGCGAAATTCTCCTCCTCTTGCTTGATGAAATGCGCGGTGAGCTTGTCGATTTCTTGCTCGCCTGTGAATTTATGATCGCAATAATCGGCTTTAATGTAATAGTAATTAAAGTTTAAATATCGAATAAGTGTTAAAATACAGCTACATCTTCAATTGTATCACGTACAAAATTGGAGCAAGTTTAAGTATTCCGTGAGAAAATCTAAGACCATTTTACAAAGAAGAACGCGTTTCAGAATGCCTGATTATTCAAAGTAAAAGCCTGGTTTACGGTACCGGTGAATTGCTTGATGGTTTGCAAGATTTGCGTGAAGGCCGCTATCTTGTTCTGCTTCTCCTCCCGCTTGGCCTGCCTCTCGGCTTCCCTCTTTGCGTTCAGATCGACCATCTCGCGGAACTGTCCCTTTACGCCGAGGAACTCCTGCAGCTTCATCTCGTTGTCCAGAGTCCTCTTCAACTCGCACATCTCCAACGTGTGGTTCTTCAAGTCCCTTATACCCCTGCGAACAGACGTTATCTCATCAGTTTACGGTCCAGCTGACTTTCCTCTTTGCTCGGCAGAAAATTATGCAAATTCGCACCGCAGCCAAATAAATCAAGGAACTGTTACGGCATCGGAAAGAACGCGAGCGACGGAAATTCTATGCGCCATTGACTTCGCTCGATCGTTGCTCCCCGAGTTTCTAATTCAAAGACAACGACGACATTTTCATTTCAGTCCGAACGCGAATGGATCTCGCATAGTTAGTAACAAAACCATCTGGATTATGGGGACAACGATCTGGCGGAAGTTTCCACTTTCGCGGCTCCGCGAGTGGACGTCGATGTCGATGTAAACCGCCGGTATCTCACGCTCACGTAGATCGCGTTTCACGCCGCGGCACCGATCAACGACGCGGAAAATCCGCGATCGCATCCCACCTCTCGCGGAGCGCCTGGATCTTGTTGAGCTCCTCGTCCCGCTGATTGAACGTGACCGTCGCCTGCTCGATCAGGTCGTTGATGATCTGCTTGCCCGTGTTCAGCTGGCCGATCAGCTTGCTCCACACCTGTATGAACTGCCCCCGCGCCTTCAGCAGGGTCTCGATCTCGGCGCGCAGCCTCGCGTTCTCCGCAATTACCAGGTTGAACCTCTTCGTCACCACCTCCACTCGGTTCTCCAGCATGAGTATCGTCTTAGCATGCTGCGCTGCTGTTTCCCGCGACTGCACGTCGGTCGGCACTTTCATCTTCATGCTCGTGACATCCTTCGAAAGCTGCAACAGCATTCCTACATGTCGCAAACGCGATATTTGCGGGGACGAAAGTAATATTTCTCCTCATCTACGCGGCTCGAGAAGACGATCCGATCTCTCGCCGTGACAAATCGCGACGCTTTCATTCATTATCGATCGCGATATCGCGAAGCAACGTTGCTTGCAGTCTAACATTAAACACGCCGTCCTGGTTTTCTTACATCTACGAATCGGTATTTCGATCGAGCGGCTTGTTAATTTTATTAGATTAATTTCATCAAATTATTTTCTTATATAAATCTAGACAATAACTAATTGGCAATACCAGCAACCTTGCTGATCCGCTCGTCAAGCTCGGCTATCTGTCGCTTCTCGTTCTCAATCAGCTCGATATACTTGGCGCGCTTCGTCAGCAGACACCTCAGCTTCCTGTCCATTGCCGTGTCCTTACGCGTGAATGACTTCGATCGTGCGGTTTTAATCGCCAGCACGAGCTCAGCCTTTTCGTATTCCAGCCGATCGATCGCGTTCTGCTGATTGCGGAGCTGCAACCTCGCGTCCTCCGCGCACGCCGCCCGATCGTTCTCCATTATCCGGTATTGTCTCTTCAGCCTCGAGAGCTCGGTCTCGGCCATCGTCTCCAGCTCCAGCTCGTCCTGGGCCGGCCGCTGCCTGTACGCCATCTCGGAGTCTCGCCTTCGGCAACCTTATCCCTCGATGATTCTAGAGTTTGTTAAAATAATTGCTGACAGTTCGCGGGAATCGTCTTGCGGAATTCGGGATCGAGGACATTATTTCGCGTACCTATTTTCCCTTCACGTCAAACTCATAGGAGGTACGTGGAAGAAGAAGAAAAAGAAGAAAGGAGAAAGCCGTCAGTTTCCCGGAAGACGTCGGTCTTCGCGATCGGCGACGTCGGTCACGAAGATCCATGCAGGGGCGGGTCGCACTCCAGTCGCGATCCCTGATGACATTGGACGCCGACATTTGAGAGAGACATCTGCCACCCCGCGCGACCGAGGCAGCTGTACGTAACGTAAGAGACGTGCTATAGCTGCTATAACTGCTTCTGTTGCTACTTCCGGTTGCTAAGCAATGGGCTCAGCGACGTAACGCTCATTGAACGTTTTGGGCGGCTACGAAAATTAATTTTTCATAGGCAAAGCCGTGCAAACACGAATGTGTTTTTAACATAATTTCAGCACATAACGAAGGTATGTAAGATGTTCCGTCATTCCAGAGCATAAGACATTAATTTAAATTATAAACTTCTTGATGAAGTCGGGAGGGAAGAGTAAAAAAGTTGTAAATTAATCAGGCAGTCTGCTATTGAAATTAAGCCAAGTTAATGTGATTTATTATGGAATTATCGGCGAACGTTTAAATACAGAATCTCCTTTAAGCCCGTTGTCCCGCCCTTCTGTAATTTATTGCACAATGTGGATTAATTTAGAGTCTTACGCGGCAAAGATTTTAATCATCAAGTTTAACTTTGCGATGTCCAAACGAAGATTTATCGCAACGCGATAATCGAAAGGACATCTACAAATTGCTCCGCTTACGGGTCTATCGATCGCTACGATAATCCGCGCGTGTGTTTCCGTTTCTACAAATAGGATCGAAGAACGAGTACAAGTAATGAATGAGGCGTTCCTCCTCGCAAATATAACACGCAGAAAACAATTTGCCTTCCTCGTTAACGTTAATCGTTTCCTACAGGCGGCCATGCAAAAAAATTCAGCGTAGAACAATAACACGCAGAAAACAATTTGTCTTCCCCGTTAATGTTAATCGTTTCCTACAAAGGAAAAAAAAGTTCAGCATGGAGCATCAGGTAGTACAGACTTTTATATTCTCGTAATTAATAAACATTGAATGTTACGCGCAATCTACAAAATTGCGTTCTCCCTATTTTAACGTCTCTTGTCTCTTTAGGAAATGAACGTTCGCCAATGGATTTCCAATTGACAAGAAGCAAGAAGAAATAATTAACATAATCGACTGACTCGAGGATCGACTCTTCCCCTCGTTGAGAACCTCATGGGCGCGTTGGGTGCTCCATGGATGGATATTCGGTGGGATTCAGTCAGGTGGTGGTTCGACCAGGTGGGTCAAATGGTGGGGATACACGCTGGCTGATGCAGACGGGGGAGAGACGTTAGTTCACCTCCGGAGGGGAAGGTCGCCAGGTCGATCGGTTCTGCCCGCCGCGCGCGGGTAACGAACGCGCGGAACCTCTCGGGTTTCCGACCGCCCGTCGCGCAGTGCCTCTCGTATGCACCTCCGTTTTTTCCTCCCGCGAGTTTCTGCCAACGCGGGAAGCGAGGACGCTCCGCTGTGTTGAGATTTGCCCGAGAGTTTGACGGTGCCTCGCCATTTCTCGGGCTCGACGGAGCGATTTCGGCGGTCGCACGGATACGCTTCGATCGATACCGTAGCGACGATTGTTGAAGAGCGTGCGGCGAGGAACGTTCTATGGAAGATACAATTATTGCGAGCTGCGACAAGACCGCGGTCAAGCCGGAGTTGCATTAGAAGGTAGACTATTTCGCCTCGCTGGAATAGTAATTATTTTCGTGTCTACGAAAAGATATACTTAATTTCCCAGCAAACACAGAATATTGCAGCAATATTGTTACAATGTTGTTGTAATATCCTGTGGCTGGCTTTATCCTTATTGGACTTGAATATTATTTGAAAATATTCAAAACTACGATTTGGGATTTGTTTAATTCGACGGGGTGTTTGAAAAGAGTTTTAATAGTCAAGCCCTTTCGTTTATACGCCTTTGCATTCTTTATTAATTTTTCTCGTCATTTTTCAGACTCGACTTGATCTCTCGATCTAACGAAGCAGAATGCAAATTGTCGCGAATTCACGTTTTGGTATTTACGCGAGTCGACACAAAGAGGCGGCCAAGCCGCTCGCGGGTGCGTCGAGCCGAACGAATTACTTTCAACCGCGCGGCAATATGGTGGGAGAGCCGTGCTGGTCGCTCTCGCGGAGCACGCTGCACGATTCCGTAATATTTATTTTCCACTCACGGCTAGTGACTCACTACCTGGCCGACCGTGCCACGAGCAGGTAGACCTCGCGCTCGTGTTCGTGTGTGAGATTCGTGACCGCACTCTCCCACATCCTCGCGCGCGTGTTTCGCAGTGGGCTCGGGAGAGGTGAAGGTGTATGTACCTGTGTCTGTGGCCATAGGTGTGTGTGTGTGCATATGTCACGAGCAGTGCTCATTTCTTTTTCAATGTTCAAGAAAGGGATTATAAATATTTATCGCGTCGTAAATATTTATCGAGGCCTTACGCGACGTTGCAAAATATTTCGCGAAAACGGGACGGAAGAAAGAACGCGCGGATGTGTAGAGAGTATCTCGACGTAGCTACCCTTTGTCTGGCGCAAAATTGTGTAAAAATAAATTATACTAAGCGGTTCATACGGTGAAACAATTGGCGAAAGACAAACAGAGGTGCTGCCGGTGGAAAACTACTGAGGGTTGATCGCGAGAAGAACGTTTCTTCGATCGAGTTGACGATCAGCGTCATTAGGGCAGGCGGTCTAGATCCACATCACCCTTATTGGATTTATTCGCGAGGGTTGACGGCGCCGCTAAGCTGACATGCGAATCGATAAACGTCAACTGTCGCACGTGCCGTCCGTGACCGTCGGTTGCCGTCACATATTATCGCCGCTCAAGGATAATGCGACGCAATTGCGACTCTATCGCCCTATCGCGGACTATCGTGAGCGGCAGAAACGCGCGAGGCGTTCTCCACCCACGCGCGGAACCGATTTTCGCGAGTCCGCGCGCCGAAATCAGCGCGATTAAATCCGCCCACGCGCGTCTCAATTCTACTCTCCTTCGCGACGCGGATCGAAGCTCACGTCGAGCGATCTGGGAATATCAGCTGGATCTCGTACCTTATTTTGAAACCTCGAGTCACGAAGTCGAGAGATTAACGTATGCGATTGTCGCTCGTTTACGCGAGGCGAATGATTCCCGTTTGTTTGCGAAACATGACGGGTTTTTCGTTGGCGATTTATTAATCGTGTCACGAAAATAACGCGTTACATCACATTAACGAGTCATTCAAATGTCAGGGTGCCGCTTCTAAAAAAAATTAACGCGTCAAAGTATGACGCGATCCACAATTGATGCACAATGTATATTGTTTAGTCAGATGCGCGGAAATAATTATTATTTCCAGAATTGACGATGACGAGAGAGAGAGACATTAAAATCGAACTTCTTGATTTTTCTTGCAGAGACCGACTGGACGCCCGTTGCGAGATGGTCCCGCCGCAAAAGAAACGCACACCGAGAGACTCTCGCAATCTGCGGTCTCCACACAGAAGATCTCCGCTTCGTTACTCCGAAATAAACAGCACGGCCGCCTGAGAGCCATCGATCTTCCTCGCGATCCTTCTACGAAGTTAAAAGCGAACGTTATTCACGCGCGGATAAATGGAGAACCGAGGAGTATCGTTGCGCCGTAATTCACGGTGTTCGTTCCCCACCTGATCGCGCGGCGTGCTCGCTGAGAGGATCATCGATCATCCTCGCGATTAAAGCCGCGAGTGAATTCGTAACCGGATGTGCGAGTTGTGAACGAACGAACGAACGAACGAGCGGAGTAGTGTCGCAACTGGACTTTCCACTCGAGTGGCCTTGCTCCGAACAAGGAAAGATCGAGGAGTTAGACGATTTTCGAGTTAAACGTCTCCTCCCGGAGGTAGTGTGTGACATCGTGCTGCGGTGCGCGGGGCGGCGGACGGCGTAAGAAACCGTCCAGGTGATAGCTGGTCGATCGATAGCGCGGCGAACTTCCGCGATCGATATCCCCGGGGAGAGGCACACCGGTGCGTTGCACTCGCGCAATGAGAACGTCGTCCTCGTCGATAACAATGATGCTGCTGATGGTGGCGGCGAAGCGGGCCGCACGTGTGCATTTGTACGATTACGCGTACACCGAGCGGCGCAATGTCAGGGCGACCGATCGCTTCCGGTAGCGCCGAGGCGCTGACACGATCCTCGGAGGACGGGAACCCGAGGGAGAGACGGCGGAGTTGCGATTACGCGAGCTGCGAGGTGAGTGCGTTATGCGTCATTCAGGCTCGGGTTCTTCAATCGCGTGCACCGAGACTTCAAGGCCCGGCTGCTTTTAGGTCGTGCGCGGTCCTCGAGCGAAACAGGTTGTAAAGCCGGTGCTCAAGGTCTCTTCCTACAACGCGGATGAATCTAAAAAAAAAAAAGATAAAGAAAAAATTCAATATATACTTCTTTGATCATTATGAAAATTGATAGCATAGGAATTAATTACTAGACATGAAACTTGTTTTCATTGAAGTAACTGCAATATGAGATACAAATGAATCTTTTTCTTTTTCTTTTGATGGAAACTCGTGTGCCATAATAAAGTGTTTAAGAAACGAGAAAAATACATAGCCTATTAATTACAAATATTTGCTCATATATTTTCTCAATGATATTCTCAATGATAAAGATGAAAAAAAAGGAGATTGTTTTACCTGAAGCCAGCAAATAAATACAACTGATGATTCATTGTAGAGCTCTAGGATCCGTAATGTAATTGTGTAAAAAATAAAAGAAGTTGAAAGGTTCCTATGGATGAAGAAATACTTATGAGCCATAATGATGTAGATAAGATTCTTTTATGGCTGGATAAGTAGCTTTTTATAGAGATTTATACGAACACTTGATTGCGGCGAAAGGATATCTTATTGTTTCAGCCATATACTTCATTTTTTCTGGCTTCTTATCGTTAACTGAATATCATGATAATCTGCCAGTGTTTGTCTGATAGAAATTATTTCTTCGTTGAATTGAGATGGTTCAATTAAATTCATATCTATAAAGAATAAGGAATTGATAATAATTTTGCAACAGTAATAATGAACTGAGAGCAGAAAAATTATATATAAATAGTAAATATATGAGACATTTATACAATAAATATAATAATATAATATCATTTAAAAATATAATTAAATATAATTAAAAATATATATTATTAATTAAACGTTTTAGATATACAATTCATTAATAATTCATTTGTAATTATTATAATCTTATCGGCTTGAGTATTTCGTTCATCATTTTTTTATTTATTAATATTTTTTATTATATTAGAATAGAAACATGTCCCACAAAGTTAAACTCGGTTTCTCAATTCAGGTTCTAGTTCGATTTAATTTCGAAACGCTGCTTGAACAATTCCGATATCGCACGGTGCTTTGTGCGTCAAGCGCAATGAGAATGAAAATCTGGAATTAATTGATTTTAGCTAATCAATGGCGCCTGATAATTTGATGCTGCCCACGCAAGATCGTGCGACGTCCACGAAGGAGAGCCTGTCGTGACGAAGTACTGTCCACGTCCGTGTCAAATACATCTGACGTGTTGTTGCCGAAGTGTACGCCTTACGCGGTTTTCTTCATCGATCGAGAATCGCGAGCTTGTGCCGCGAATCGGTGCAGAAGTGACGTTACGCCGTGCTGTGCCGTGGAAGGAACGCCAATAATTCGCGATGCTGCCGAAGAAAGACAGTCAGACGGAGCCGTACGCTCTCGAAGACATGATCTCGGATCTCCAGGCGAGGAGGCACTCGCTGGACCACGAGGACGTCGTGCAGGATCCCGCCGAGTTGTTGAAGCAACGCGAGAGGGACCTCGTCCTGGCCGCCGAACTCGGCAAGGCTCTGCTCGAAAGGAATCAGGAATTGACGAAACAGGCCGAAACCTTAGCCGAGGAATACTCTGCTAAATTGGAAGTGAGTACATACTGCTTAAAAAAAATTTTGCCTGGCGTATTCGAATCATTGGCTCGAGAAGAAACATAATCTATTTTTAAAACTCTCTAAATATAAATGCGAAAAATAATCATTCCTCTTTCAATCATTAAATATAAACAGATAAATAATATTAAAAATGATAGATGATAAATATTAATAAAAAAATACTAAAGTAAAAGTCACTCATTTGTATGAGATGTATAAGTTGCCAGGCAAAAGAGAGATTTAAGAAAATAAACATAATTCAACGTTTTCTCTCTCTTAAGTGCGAAGTATATAACTATACGAGAGCAATTTATCGTCCACGTTGACAGTTAACAGATAACGCTTATGTAATCCTTCGCTCGGCATTTATTAGATAAAAATTAATTAGAAGCGGTATATTGCATCGTTCGCGGGTATCTGATTTAACGAGGTGAATTTTACTTTCGACACGCCTGCGGGATTACACCTCGTACGAGGAAGACACGCGGTGGGGAATAATATTTTTATAATGATAAACTACGCCGAGAGTCTGCTCTGTTTCGCATGTACATAATGCAATCCGTTCGTTGCACGTGCGCAACGACGCAGCAGCTACGCGTTGCAAACAACTCGTGCTCCACTTTCGCGAACGTTAATCCTCCTTCCTTCGATTTTATATCTTATTACATTGCTGTTAGTTTTATGACGAAATAGACGAGAAAACCTCAAGTGACTCACTGACCATACAAACAACTCCTTGAGAATCCGCTCTCCGCGACGATTAGGGATTCAACCCATTTGTATTACCAAGCTTATCATTGCAAGTCTTATCTGATCGATAAAACTGTCAATTGTACGAAGACGTCTATTTAAAGCAGAGATACAGTCCGCGGTATCGGTGTAAGATGTTTCTTTTGGAAACGTTTTAAGAACAAAAATGTCGCACGTGTCGTTTTATAAAGCTAAACATATCCATCGGTCAATCGTAACGAAAGTACAGACCGTGTTATTTAACGCGTCATTGAGCGCGATGGAAACCGGACTGCATTATCTTGAAGTACCAGTCGCTTGTGTCGCTGAAGTAAATGGAGATCTGCAAAAATGTCCGGACAAAGGTTTTTCTCGGTACTTATCTTCTTAACAATACAGCCGAAGCGATAGCAAAACCAAAGACATTTCTAACGCCAACCGGGCGGAAATTTTCACCTTCGTGTTTAACGGGCACAGTCGCTTTCCAACATTACGCCGCCCGGCCGGCCGCGGAAATTCTGCTGCCGTGATGTACGCGAGCATGCAGCGCGCCGATTACATAAGGCAATAAATAACGCGGAACTCGATGCCGGAAAAATCGAAAATGCATGCTGTGCCTCGTCTCATACATACATACGACAGAAACGCGATAAGATACGAAGTCGGGCGAATTTCAGAAACTAAACAAACCTCGAACAAATTGTCGTGTCAATTCGATAAAAGAAATATTACGAATTAATATTATTCGCTAGTATTGAAGCTGAAACATTTTATGTGCAAGATATGCATTAGTATACGATCCGGTCTAAGTAATTAATTTAATAAATTGCTTAGAAACTAAGCTTGAGACATTTTCGCCAACATGTCTTATCAAAATAATGCACTCTTTCTATTTCTAATGTGCCACTACTTGTCGCAACAATAAGCACAGTTTCTCTCATTTTATATAATTGGCTTTATTTTACGGCTGTTTGCATATGATTACCTTAAATGTTTCCTTTTTCTTTTATGCCTTTCCAAGAGACACGATGGCACTCGCGGGGGCCGTCGAGACGGCCAAGCGAGACGGTTAGGGTTACTCGCGTCCGCCAGGCTGTTCATTTACCGTCAAGTATTATTATCGCGTTGCACGTATACTTTCTTGCGACGGCTATTCTGTTCTTCGCGAAGAGTGAGACGCGAGGAATAAAAAAAAGAAAAAAAAATAATGAATGAAGGTTACCGTTTCTTTATGGATTTCGTCGAAATCGGAGGTCACAAGATATACAAATCTGAATTTTAAAAATTAATATATTGATGGCATTGGATTGTCCACATTTATCTATAAATAATTATTTTTGTTCATCTTTCAAAACAATTAAAAATTAAGAAAAGTTGAACAAATTTTATCTTGAAAACTACTAAGCGCGTTTTTTTCTTTAATTATACATAGATTTTGATTTTCTATCATATTTGTCTATAAATAATATTTAAATGTAAATAATATTTTAATATCTACTGCTTTTGTTTTTCCTTTTCTTTTCTTGAGATGTTGAAATATTTTTCCAAATTTTCCTTCAAGTTCCTGTTATTTCTGACATAAAAATTTTAAGTATTAGGTAATAATAATAATTTGTCAGAAATTATATTATATTTTTCCATACTTTATCTAAACATTTTAATTTGTATAATTTAAAAAACATACTTACAATTGTGGATGATAAGAATTTTAATTTTTTTTTTTTGCAAAGTGGACAAAGAGTAATGATTTATGAATAAATGTGTGATCAATCAAATGCCATATAAATTATGTAAAAATTCGCATTTTGAAACTTCACACACCTGAATTTCAAGTGTCCTCTTTCTTCCTCACGATGGCGATTCATAGGCATTTGGAAACCTGCGCAACCGCATGTTGATGATTTTCGACGAACAGGAACACGCGATGTTCCCCGTTGAATTCCCGGGTGCCTGTTCAAACAAAAAACGTCAGATCTGCACGTCCATCTCTATCGCTTCGAGCGTTTCTATTCTTTCCATCATCATGCTTCTCTCACAGATTGCGACAGAATTAGCGCAGATTGCGGCAACTCGGTAGCTCGGCAACTAATGCTGTTTACCTAATTGAACTTTCCTCCTTTTGTCCGTGTCGTTGAATTTCGCACTCGCTCTACGCCGGTATTATTTAATTCAAGACCGATTGGTGCAACCGTGTCTTAATAATAATAAGCGGGCCTAGCGGTACCCGGCGTTTCGTACGCGGACAACGCGATTCCTACCGATGACGACCGCGGCGAACCACGAAAGCGTGGAAACAAGCCACTTAAGCAACAAACCAACGGCTCCGGAGACAATGCCCGGCACTACGCTCTGCCTGCGTCTGCCTACCCACGTTCCCCTATCTTTCCGCGTTCTGCCTGTCGTCTTATTTTTGACCTCCGCGCGGAAGGCCTGCGCCCACTTGTGCCCTTTAAATCGGATCTAGACAATTATCCGTTACAGCGAGCACGGCTACCGATGCGCCGATTGTGAAACACGATGTGAGACAGAAAGTGAAGACATGCAAACCTCTAATGCAGTCTCTGGAATTAAATATTAATGCTTGATAAAAAGTTAATAATAATTAATAATTAATCATTAAATATTTTAATAAAAATATAGTAGATTGTCTAACAAAAAGGCATTAGAAATAATATATATCGAGAGATGATGCGATAATAAAATGTAAGGAGAATCCAGTGAAGATTTCTTTGATCCATATTTAAGATACACGTGTGATTGTCAGAGAAGGGGGTTATGAAGGGAAAGCTCCATTGGACGGTGTTTACAATAATGTCTCTGCGAGAACCGAGTAGATAGCTACCTTCTACAGTACGTGACAATACGTAACTCCTTCCTTACTTCCCGATGTAATTATTCTTTCCGGAGGGGACAGATTTCTTTAAACATTCGTGTAATTGATATAAAGCGTGAAAATTTTCTAGCTTCTTGTTTCTTGCATCTCCGACAATAGCTAATTAGACTTTCTATGTGAACCCTTTGAGAACCGGTTTTTTAAAAGGCCAGAGCATTTATTTTATTAAACTTTTGAATTTCGTAAAAAAAATATTATATTTAACCATAATTCATTAAAATAAAATTTTTCCACTTGGCGAAAAAGTTAATTCTCAAAGGGTTAATAGATTTGGCAATAAAAATCCGCGCTGTCGTACTCGCGTTAATACATATATAATCGTTCTCGTATTTTTCAAATGTATTTTTATCTCTCTTTTTCTCTTTCTGCTTATGTTTGCAAATGTTTAATCGCATCGATAGCGATGAGTAAGACTTAATTGCGTCACCGTGCATATTTAATGTGCGCATGCACCTGCTTGACGTCACGTTGTTATCTATGATGCCTCGTCTATGTACGAGCGTGTTTATTCGCATATGAACGCACGTTGCGTGCGTAAAATATTAAGCGTGAAGGCGATAGTACGTTCCAGACCGAGCGCCGAAGGCGGGGCCATCTAATGTTTCCGGTTTCGCCTTTAATTAAGCTCGCCACGCTTGTCTATAGAGTAATCGCGGTCCCTTATACAACTCGAAGCGGTTGAAAGCATCGCGAATCGTCGATGGGATGTACCTACGTATCGTTTCCTCGACGGATCCGTTTCTACCCATTTCAACTCGCTATCAGTTACGCCAAACGGTAAATTACGAGCGCATATAATTAATGAGTCGCACGCGAAACATCGATCATGCGCGAATTTTCTGCGTGTAGAATGATTAATAATTAAATCGTCCCGTTTGTTTGATATATTTGACATCTTCGCTGATAAATGTGCGGCTGATTTAATTAGCAACACTTTTCTAAAACCATGTACATAATTATTATTAATATAAATATCTAATTATATAATACAATTATATTTATTTAATAAAAAACGAATACAGCAAAAATATTTAACGACTCCTCGTTGAATGTTTAAAGCTGGAGAAAAAAATTAATTTGTTTTTGTTTAAATTTATTTGAAATCGTACTTATTCGGAGGGAAACTTAGAGAGCCGCGCATTATGCCGCTTTCCTACCACCTGATTTACGATCGCGTTAATTAACGCGCGGACAGCCTGTAGATCATTTGCGGTCGTCATCTATCAGCGAGAAAATCTCCGAGAGTCCCAGTCGGAGATCGAAATGCGAACAAAAATACGCGCTTTCGTCGCAAAGTTACACTTTCATTTCTGCGCACGTGCTTTTGCGAGACGAGAAAAGAAATGGGTCGCGCGATCGCTAGTCGTAACGAAAGCCGTGCCGGTGCTTCGTGGTTGTATAATTGGTCGTCTGAAAGCGGACTGCTCTGGCAAACGATTCGCGGCGGCGATAAAAAGCGGGTCTTGTTATATGCAAGTGTGCACACGAGTTCGGGCGCTTCTTCGCGCTTTGAGAAAGCCGCCGAGTTTCGCACGCCTCCGCACCGTCGACCTGGGAATCCGCGGTTCACTGGCGGTAAAAATCGAGATCACCCATTAACCTCGAGAGGTGCAAGCGTGCTAATTAAGCGCGATGCGCTTAATTAGACTGTCACGGCCGACATCGGGGTCCCGCGCTTGAATTCGAGGGCGAGAGAAAAAAATTAGCATTACGTCGATGGGATTTCAGAGCGGCAGCTCGTCGCAACTCGCGTGTTCTGCATCTTGATCCTGTGATTGCTTAATGAATAGGAAAAACGCTTTCCGCATCTGGTGTTCTCTGTCATTTGCGAAATTTATGTAAGGATTGCACACAGAAAAACATCATGTATTCCACAGATGAGAAAAGCAATTACTTATTTTATTTTATTTAAATAATAGTCTTCTTCAACAAAGAATATTTTCTTAATAATAGTTTCTTAATATTTTCTTAATAATAGTTTAAGATATATTTATTATACAAGTCCAGAATACGTTTTAAATAAATGTAATGCTTATGATAAATTTGCGGATATATAAATTTACCAAATATACATGTACTTACAAGTATATTTATTCGTAGGTAGTATATATATTTTTCTGTGTGTTCTGCACACTGACAAAATGAGAGAAAAAGCTATAACAATAAATATGATTAATTTAATTATATGCATCATGTTCACAATTATCGTTAGAAATATTATAAAATTGTGGTTGAGGCCAAAAGTAACTATATTTTTCTCTCACAATCAGTGCATGTATCGAAACGCGTGCTAATTTTCATGCTTAACTCTGGGCAGCAAGAAGAACGAAATGTTATTACGCAGGGCAATGTAAATATAGACAAGATAATTCCATGTAATCCATTGTTTCCAATGAACGGTGAACAAAATTCGTTATGCAACGAAAGAGCACACAATGGTTCCGGCCGGCGGTTTCGAGCGGAGAGAGAAACGGAATGTGATGTAAATGAAGTCACGTTCGGCCTATCCTGCTCGCGCGTACGCGTCCTGGAGCTTTCCCAGGTATGCTATAACGAGTTAAACGGCGTTTTCTCGCATCGGAGCGAAGAAGAAAAGCGGCGCACGCGAGCGTCGCGATCGAGCCGACTGTGAACGCCGCGGGATAATCGACACGATGCGCCGGAGGGAAGCGCAACTTTTCCTCGTTACTTTTTCCAGCGAGGAAAAGTCACCTTTTTTTCCTAATCCCCTTCTCGGACAAGCCGGCGCTCTCGAGTCGTTATCTAGTTGTTATACTTCCGCCGGGGCCTTTCGTGCCTCGCATGAGTGCCTACGAAAAGGAAATTCGTTCGGTCACGAAGTTCGTGAATTTCTCTTTGTGTCAGGAAATGATATCCTTCTGTCTATCTCTCTTTCTGTCTTTTCCCCTTTCCTGCACGGCACAACGAAAGTTGACTGCAGCTCGATAAGATATCAACTATATTTAATTTCTAATTTAATTTCGCGTTTTCTTTCGATAGTGACTTTTTTCTCAGTTTCTTAACTTTCACGTAATGTTTTTGAGCTATTATTTATTCCACGTAAAGAGTGACCCAAAAAGGGCTATTTTTTTTCCGTTTTTGGACCCGTTTTTAGTCCCTTGATTTTTTTAAGTAAATCGTATGCCAAATATTACCTTATAATGAAGTATGAATTCTCGCAAATTTTTGTCTCGAGGTGACAATTGATTTCTGAGATAGAGAGGGTCAAAGTTCATCAGCGATAACGTTTATTTTTCAAAGCACAGTGTTTTTGACTCTTTGAAAACTCAAGATAATCTAAGGTATAATCCTAAGGTTTAATATGCAAAAAATTGTACAGAAATGTATGGAAGTTTATAATATCGCTTCATTCGCACCGGGAACCGTTATCGTTCAGGTTTCTTTCTCGAAGCACCCTGACCCAGTTCGTTCTTCAGGCCGGGTTCCAGGCCGTGAAGCGAGCACTGTGGTCCGTATCGGTACGCAATAATAGTCTGCAGCCACGCAGGGCTAATTGCAAAGGCGCGAGCGATGGAGTCATCGCGCGTGGTCGGAAAACGGCGAGCGGGACCGGCGCCGCTCGGCGCGAAGCGGACCGGAAGGCCTCGAAAAAAGTAGACCGTTAGAGGCCGAAACCCCTCGAGAAACGTTCTACCCTCTTTACTCTCCCTTTACTGCGCTCTTGTTTAGCCGCGTGACCGTACAATGGTCGCGTTTACAAAGTTGTCAGCTGTGCTGCGCGATTGTCTCGTACGGTTGCGCGCAGCGAGACCGCTTTTTCCACGTTTTATTTGGCGTCGACACAATAGAGGAGAATTGTTATACTTATCTTGCCTCGTGTCTCTTCTTTTTCCTCAAAGTAGGATTAGAAAGGCGGAATAAATTATGTCGCTCTTCGTTGATATTAGCAAAATGAGCGGCCGACTCATTGTCAGAGAAAAAATCACTCGCGCCTTTCTCACTTCATCTTTAAACATAAAATAAATAATATTTCTGTAAAATTGATTTAATAAACATTTTTATGTATTCAGAAGATGTGAGGAAAAAATTAAATGTCGACGAAAAGTGCGATTGAAAAAGTTTTTTAGTTTCTCAATGCGATATTTTTAAAGGCACTAAAAAAAAATTCTGGTTTAAATCGAACGAATCAGAAAATTTTGTAGGATTGATCAAATATTCTGGTTGTTACAAGGTAATAGGAATTCTGGTTATTACAAGTTATAAAGTATTGAGTTCTATTATAATAACCAGAATATTTGATCAATCCTACAAGACTTTTCTGATTCGTCCGTTTTTAATCAGAATTTTTTTTTCAGTGTGTAATTCAATTGCTGCAAGGGAGTTTTCTCGAGTTTCTGAGCGTTGCATTTGATCGACAATCATCCGACAGCACGGCATCGGGTTGTCGCAATTGTTTCTAATGTATCGATGTTTCTACTCGTTCGTTTAATGCCTCTCCCCCAGGCACTCGGTCAAAGAAATTATCTCAAACCGGTAATTGCCGCGTGATTGTTCCCTGAATCGTAGAAAGTTAAAATCCCGAGATTGAGAGATACGGTTTTCGTTCAGCTGCACAGCAATAATCCGCGGCTTCCTGCTTCCTTTTCGCGGTTTTTAAATAAGATAAGGTGAGATTAGTTCATTAAACGACTCGAGCGGCGGTTTCAACGCGAACGGCTATCACTTGAGAAAATAGATACGTAATATGCAATCATCTGACTCGTAATCAGAAGGTTAACACTTGAGTACCGTTAAGCGACGATTAGAGTGATTGTTATCCCCCTCTCGTTCCCTTCTCGCTTTTTCCTCGCCGCGCGATGCAGAACACCGTAACGCCCCGAGACGAAACTCTATTTCCGTATCGCTGAACACCGATCCGAGGTCCACGCGATCGTTATACCTCCGTTCGCCGGGGCGAGACACGGAAAGGGCGGGATGTCGTGGGCGATCTCGGGGGAAAAAAAAAAGGAATCGACGTCGCGACGACCGGAGATCCGGCGTTTTCCCGTAAGGCGCGTGGAAACGGACGGCGAAAGAGATCAGCTGATTAGAAATTCGCGACGCCGCCGTTACGGCCGAGAACCGCGAGTGATACTCTCATTGTTCGCCTAATTGCATCTTTCGCGACGTGTCTCCGCGAAGGAGAGAATAACGGAGTTCCCGGGCGCGTGCACGCGCGCCCACAATAGCTGGTTACATCGCCCGTTGTCTCACCGTCTCGCCGCGTCTTACAATTGTAGACGGCGAAGCAACCGTTTGAGAGACATACCGCGGCGTTGTCGCTCGACGAGGCCTCTCGATGCGACTGCGGGGGTTACTTAATATCGAATATATTAGAGGAGATTGCATTAAACATATCTCGTGTAATTGGAGAACAGTGCCTCTATCTCTGGAACTGTATCTTATTTCTGCATTCTCTGCTTTGAATGGATCTTATCTTAATAGGAATATCATTTGTGGGGCTTAATTAACGCGGCTGACGTCTTGCGTTACCGCCGGTTTGTCGAAAAATCGCTTTCTTTCTTTCCTTCCCCGGGAAGGTCTCGATACCAATCGAAGAGTGTCGCATTGCGGGTTGATATACGATCGGTCTCGTTCTTCCCGCGCGACCGCGGTTTACCGCTCGAGAAAGGGCGACAACCCGTGTATTTTTGCCCGCGAACTGGGACAATAGCGGAAGTAACCGGGCTCTTTTCCGTCTTGACTCCGTCGCACTTTTCGCGTCGCAACTGACCCGATTTTTTTCACCGTCTCCCGCGCTCGAGTAATGTTATTCCGCACGCGCGCGGAAAGTAAGTCGCGCGATGAGAAAAATACACATACGCGCGCACCGACAATGCGCGGCAATCGCAAATTACACGACGGGCATCGCCGGTAATATTCTGTTATTGCGTCTGGGTGCGTCATTAACGTGGATCGTCGTTTAATTAAATATTATGCCAGCCGGGTTTCTGCTCGCACGGCCTCGTTGAGAAACACGAGCGCGACGGTGATGCCTGGATGACGTGTCCGTATCTCTTCTCCCGGACGATATCCGACAGCCGCGTTTTCCGCTTTCGCGACAGAACGAAAATTCATCCGTAAAACGGGAGTGCGTATTTATCGCCGTCGTTGCATTCGTGACGACGTAACGCAACAGCTGTTAACCCGTTTACATAAACTAGGCTGTTCTAGGCCAGGAATTTCCTACTTTGCTGCGAAATCCTCGCTGCCATCTGTTCTGCCATCCGATTAAAATGCAACGGAAAGCGGGACGGGCGACGCAAAAAAAAATTCGAGGGAGAAAGTAAAGGTGCAATCAGGTGCAATTTCCTGTCGTGACACACTGAGAGAAAAACATAGTTACTTTTGGACTCAAATATAATTTTATAATATTTCTGTCAATAAACATGATTAACTTAACTATATGCATCATTATGTAAACCATAATTATCATTAGAAATACTATAAAATTGTGGTTGGGTCGAAAAGTAACTGTATTTTTCTTTCAGTGAACCTGAATTTTTCTACTTGCGATGTCGAAATATTTCGGGGGCCGCATTTAATTCTCACGCGCTCGTGGTTGCACACTCGAGATTCTTGTCCATCACTCGCGCGGCCGTCGAAAGTTTCCGCAGTCAAACAGATGTTGGCGATTTACTCAGATCAATTTGATAAGATAAGACTTATCTCATTGAGTTATAAATTTCCGACGGCCTGGAGAGAATGGCCGCGGCCTTGGCAGGCTTACGAAAGTGCAAACTGCGCGAATTTTGTTGGCCAACGACGGCGATTTAACCGCGTCGGTGAGTCACGTCCTTTGCAAACTCTGTAATAATGATCACCGTTTACCGTGGCAGGCGGGCTGATTAAATTAATTAACGCTATATATCCCGCTCGCGTAATCCACTCATGTAATATCTTTGATCAGACATCCGCTAACGATCTGTCGCATTTTTTTACATAATTACTTAACGTACAGTTGCATGATCGCATATTAATGTCTTAATCGTTATGCTTTTAGCGTCTTTAACCGTACGACTCTTTAAAATTATTCATCGCATTGGTGTTAATTGGCTGCGTCGGTATTTAATACGTTCTAGTGGATACTGTCTTGTGGAACGAAAAATCGTTGTAAAAATCCGCACAGTACACCAATTACCTTTTTTTTCTCTCATTTCGATACATACGGCCCGACAGAGATATCCCTCGCATCGCTATTAATTAATAGCTAAATTAATAGCGTAAATACATGTTTGCTGATAACAGCGATTTATATTGTAATTACAACGGAGATATTCCATGCGAGGCTTTACAGTCGATTGGTTTACCGTTGATTAACGCTAACTGTAACTAACTGCATTTTCTTACACCGCCTATACCGACAGTTATATTGCGATCTAGAAACGGATGGGGAATTGTTAACCGTAGCTGATTAATTGGACTCTCGATATTGAATGTTTTATGTATCGTCGTTTAATATATGTAATTACGGAAAATTGCCAATTCACGAGATTAAGCTAAATAATTGCCCGTCACGTATCGCCTGCGCTTGCTCCCGTGTGTCTTTTTATTGTCACGTCGCTGCTTATCTGCCTTAAGGTATTTCCAAACATTTTCACACCTGACACCCGTGGTTCTATCGTAATTAGCGCGTATCATCAAGCCGCGTTTTAATTGCGCGCTCGTGCATACGGCCGGCGGAGTAGCGAACTAGAGGAAAAAAAACTGGCTTCACGACTCGTTGCGATGATGATTGCGCCTTTGCATTTCCGTCTGGTCACCGTCAGCTCGACTTTTTTCAACTTCCGCAGCCGAATGTGGCGTGCCTTTATTAACGCGAGTGTGTCGTAAGAACCGCTATCTAGTCAGCATTTTTCGCCACTCGTTAGTAAAATTGTGTAACGCGGGTCTAGCACACGAGAGACTTTATCACGCTTCGTCAAACATTGGATAATATGTATATATATCTCGCAAAGGTTTCTGGTCGAACTGTTCTCAGTCGAACAAATAGCGGACCGGAATTGCTTTTGCATTTGCGCAAATCTCACACGCGCGTGACGAGATATTTAATTGTGCAAAACAACCATCACGAAAATTAATATTTTATCGTATTCGAGGAAGTATATCGGTGTCACGTATAATATATCTAAACTATACGCTCTTATCTTGTAAAATTATACAATATATGTATATTGCTTAGCACAAAAAATAAAAAATAATTCTTGATTTATTAGAGATTGGAAAATATCGGATAAAATTACATGGAATTAAATAGTGAAAGGTGTATGAAATAAAATTAATTTACCCTCATTTAAATTAAATATTTCCAAAGTCATGTCGCTAATGGAAAATTAATTTCCTTTCTCGTTGAAACAGGAATTGATTATCCATTTTAAATACTTTATATCGCAACGAGAATATTTCAGTAATAATAATCGTTCGTTAGAATTCATCACGTTCGCGTTTCGAGGGCTTCGGTTAAAATGAAGTAGGACGCCTAATTAGATCATTAGGCAGTAATAACACTCGCGTGCGCTCGCCGTTGTCCGCCGCGTTCCTCGCGAATAATTAGCGGCCCCGGCAGTTCTTCCCCGGTAGATCGAAGCGGATGAATAATAAATTCGACAGCGCTCCATAATAGTCTAGGCAAGGAACAGCCGACAAAGAATTTTCTCCCACGCGCGATAATGGAATCGATTACCGGGTGCACCGATCCAATTAACTCGCTTCTTCGCGTCGTCACGGACGATAAATGTGCCGCTTGAAAAATTACGCAATGTTTAACCGCGAGCAATTGTCGCGGGTTTCTTCACTCTCGTTCGCGTACGGATTCATCCGCCGATTGTGCCAATTCCATGTATCCGCTTTCGCTGGTCGACGATTTAATAATTGGATTAGGGGCTCGATTCTTAAACGGAATTGAAAAATTTTCGCATACGAAAGTGACGTTGTGCGTTCATTAATTAATACATGCACTGAAAAAAATTCTGGTTAAAAACGAAGGAATCGGAAAATCTTGCAGGATTGATCAAATATTCTGGTTATTGTAATAGAACTTAGTACTTTAAAACTTATAATATTCAGAATAGCTATTATAGTAACCAGAATATTTGATCAATTCTACAAGATTTTTGTGATTTGTCTATTTTTAAATTTTTTTCTGCGTGTATACCTTTCAGATCTTAAATTATATCCCAATTAGTGAAGGATTCACCTCCCCCTTCCCTCCAGGCCTTTGCCAAACTGGCAAAGAAAAGTGCGAAGAAATGAAAATTCAAGACGAAATTACGAAAACGATTTCAAATGGATTTATGATAAAGATAAAAAATTATTTTAAAATGGCCAAAATTGCCAAAATTGAGACGAGAATCGGAAAGACTGCGGGTCGCATTTTCTGTCGAGCAGAAACTTATTGAAGAACTACATTATATTATATTTTCTGTTATTAAAAATTATCTTAAAAATCTGAGATCTCCTTTCTCTTCTTGTCTCGAAATATCGCCCGGATTCGGCGATTTCTTTACGCGAGACAATCTTATATTCCGATCGTTCCGCCCGTGTTTGCTTTTGCCGGGTACATTCGTTCTACCACATAACGGATGGACCCGGTTGCGCTAGCTCGCGATCACCGCCGGACTCGTCACAGGCCATTGCCTCGCGATTATGGACCTCCCTACCTTCGCCTTCTACGCCACTCCGTCCGATTGCGCGCGCTCGGCATTATCGTTTTCTTCGAGGGAAAGTGAACGAAGTGCGACGCAATAATGCTTGCGCGTCGGTCCGCCTGACCGACCGCAACGCTGCGAGAATATAATGGTGTTAATTCGCGATTATCCGCGAAACTTCTTTTTTCCCACGGTCCGCCGCGACCCATCGTCCTGGGATGGCGTGCCGATTTTTCTACGAAAATTCCCTTCTGCACTTTGGATGTGACTATCTCTTAATTAAAATCAAAGATCAATTCATTGAGATTGAAGACAGGAATTGTGAGAAAATGATAAACGATACTATAGATAATGAATAAATAAGGAATGTCGCAACCATTTCAAGCTAATAGAAACTATTTCATCGGCATTTGACACTGAGCTTGAAATTTTTTTTTACTCCATTTACGCCGGCCGTTTCTCGAGTATCTCGGTTTCAAAGCATGTCTTTCCCTTTCTTTGAACGGAATATCGGTCAGGCGGCGCAGTAAACGACGAGGGGGTGTCCATTAGACCGCAAGTTGGCAGGTATTTGCGCCACGGTGGTCTCACTCGTCCTACCGTGTAATTAGATCGAACGCGGGCCGGAGATCGGCGTGTTTTGCAATAAGAGCGAAATATCTGTTTCGCGCGATTTTACGACGGCGAACGAAAGTTTCAGAACGAAACGGCGAGTTTCAGCGGAAAACGGAGTATCCTCGGCTCTCCCGTTCTAAATTGGATTCCACCTCTTTTATCTGAAGCATTGAATTTTCACGTAACTCCAGTTTGAAATGCGAAATGTAAAACAGAATTTTTTTGCAAGGGCAGGTAAATTGAAACGCAAACTGCAGAGTTCAGAGAGATACACCTCACAGATGTATAAACATTTATAAATAATTGAGATATATACAGAGAACAAGGAGAACCTATACGATTATTTTTTTCTCGTTCTTTTTCTAAGTGTGTCTTTAAAAGTTAATTAAAATATCTCTTCAGGTATTTTAACGTTATACTTGGGGCTGGTATACTTATACAGCACGTAGACACGGAAGGCACGAAGGCTAACAGGGCCGACCGAACCGAATGGTAACGTATTCGTGCCAGTCGCGGCTCCTCGCGATGATATACGGCCGCTGATATAATCTACCGAATTTTTATTTCGCGGACTACGCCGTCGTTCCTATCATCGATGCTGATGCCGTCCTCCGGCGTTTCGCAAGAACGAGACGAGCGGATGATCGGGAATTAGACAGGAGTCGTGAGTCACGACTCAGGGGGGAATCGTCCCCGGTTCTTGGCATCGGCATTAGACCGCCGGTAAAAAGACGCAACTGCATGCAATTACTCGCGTTCGCGTGCGGCACATAGCATTTTGCAAATTGCAGCCGATTGGCGCACCGCCAACGTCACGGATGTGTGACTCATTGCCTGTCGCTAACAAATAGATAGTGTACGGTTGATAGCGTATAGGCAAATATAACGGTCGCGCGATCAGTCGGCTTAAGCAGACAAGGGCGCGGATCTCGTAGACTGTCTATATTTCTATAATCGTCTATAATCTCCCTCGCGGATCCCGTTAAAATTTGCCGTCGGAAATTTCTGCACCGACTTTTGCGCCCCACATCTGTGCCTCGATTCAGTAATGGCGCTTGTAACGCAGTCTAAATAAATACTCGAGTGCTTCCAAACATATCCGGCCAATTCGTGCCGCTGCTCGGCTGCCGGCTTCGGCCGTTTCGGAGCCGCTCGCGTGCACCAAGCGCGCAGCTCGGCCGCGAAGGAAGCGACGTCCGAGAAGCTGCAAAAATCGTCCGGTTCGAGTGTGACTCATCACACTCGAGAGACTTTAATGCGCGTGTTTCCGCGAGCACCGGTATTTCTGGCTGGTGGCGCATTTGTGTTACACGTCGTATTAATGCGCAAAAACCGCAACTGGAGCGACGTCGTCGTCGTTGCGCCGCGCCGGGAACGGGATGTCGGAGACACGGGAGTTGTATCACGATCAAGTCGTACAGCCTCCTTAGATGTGTAGGGACACGCGTTCTCTCGTGACAAGTCAATCAGATCGATTAGATCTGCAACAGTTTAATTTCCGCAAAAAAACTTGTCTCGGTTCATTTTTACCTCAACTTTCTCGTATCGAAATATAAGAGTATAGATTTTTATTTAAATTATATTTAAAATTTTCTTTCCTCTATTTTTGCAAACACTGTCTCTGCAATGACGCAAATTTGTATCCTTCTGACGCAAGATATTTTTACGCAGATATCAATTAAAAGAATTGTAAATGAACATTTCAAAATTAAGCATGACGCATAATCTGGTTGAATGATATAAGATACTGAGAGCAGTCGATCGGAAATTAAAAATGATTTGCGATTAATTGATATCTGGCCAAATATTGTTCATTATCGGAACATTCCGATAAAATTAATTATGCGTATATACCCGGAAAATATTTCTTGTACCGTAACGTCCTTCGTACATTATGTCTATTGTTCGTTGGTCTTTCATGGACTTTGGGGATCGGCGAACTGCTGACCTGCGGGCATGTTGGCGATCGGTCGATGAGTAACTATGGGAGACCAAGGCCATGCTTTCCAACTCGATAAAACTCCCCGACATCAAGCTTTCAAACGCGAAAACACGTCATTTTCTATGCATGTGTTTTACATATTTCGTACGAACACGAGGACGTTTGACAATCGAAAGCAATTTGGCGATCTATCAGTTCTTGCTAATAAAGCATTAAAACTTTATCTTTCCAGTGAAAAATAATGTTGAACTTACTTAATCGATTTAACGTCTAATCAATGTCGATCAAAATCGACTCGACGTTTTTGCAGCCAATCAATTTCTTGCTGGATTGTAATATTCCAAACGAAAACATGACATAAATTTAATGTTATTAACATAGAGCTCTAATATCATTTTGATGTTGTAAATATTTAACATTGATTTGAACCCGAATAATAATTAAATCACAACGCGCTTATTGTCACAATGATACTTTATCATTGAAGTTAGACTGCATCTGCGTTAATCATGCCTTATCTTATCTTATCGCTAGGTATCATTATTTCAAGCAAAAAGTAATCTTAATCTTGATTGTAACATGATACGTGCTGATCCAATTCGCGATTATGTCGCGAACATATATATATATTCAACAATACTGAAAACAATAACTGTCAAGAGAAATTTGTGTTAGTCCTTATTTACAAAACAACTCTTCGACAAAGCGAAGACGTGAAGTATTATCTCGAAGTATACTTTCGTGGGATCGTATTACACTCTGTAACACGATTGCGCAAACATCGCTTTTTAGACTTACGTCTAATTAAGGATTGCCTCATTTAGTAAATAGAGTTAATTAATGCTAACGCTTCATTTGGAATCCGCCTACGATTTTTCGTTTGTTACGTTTTATTACGCGTTATCGGGCATCGGGTTGAGAAACTCCATGTGGGAACAAAGCGATTCACGTGTATATGCCCGCAATGAAACCAATTCTCGTGTCATGTCCCTTTGTTACGTACAAAAGCGTCGTGTTCGCACCTTTGTTGGCGGAGATTTTTCCAGACGATCTTATACGCCGAAGAATAAATATTTCAATGTTTCTTCTTGCATTCTTTTTCTCTCCTTTTCCCCTCCTTTTCCCCTCTTAATTTTAATCTGTTTCTTCATATTTGCAATTTCCTTTTCTATTTTTGCTGCAATCCACGATAATTTAATATTTCGAAAAAAGAAACGCTCGCGATGTCTTTTTTTTTTCATCTTGGAAAGCGTCTTTAAAGAAAAGGAAAGTGAGATAGTTGGCTAAACGGTCAAATTGTGCGTTTAATTGTATGTTAATAAATTTGCCAGCTCCTTTCACCGAGTTCTCAAACTTAATCTAACTGCACCATCTTAAGCCCGTTGTGCGTAGGTATGGACGTCGAGAAACGTAATTTATGTGCACTGACTCACGCGTTTTTTTTTCGTCTTTTAGAATGATGTTTGCACGCAATGTAAGACGACGGTTTCGTGAAAGGAATAATCAACGGGTTTATGTGCCACAATCTTTTTAAATGCAAAAATGCCGTTTTGGAGCAGAGGTCGCGGAAACTTGCGTCATTTAAATCGGCGCAGGCACGAAGTTATGAATCGAAAGAAATAAATTCACGATATTGCGATCGTTAATTATTCCAAACGTTTTTACGCAGAGTTTGGAGCAGGAAAGGCACTTACTGCGAAGGAGACTCGAGGAGGCCAGAGATGAAAGCGAGGCGAGGGCCCTGGAGCTCCAAGCTGATGTGGAGACCCTCAGGAGCCAATTGGAGGAGCAGAATGAGAGGGCGAGAAGGGCGGAACGCGACCAGGCCACCCTCGTCGCAGAGTTGACGGCGCAAAATACGAGGCTGGCCGATCAGCTGAGGGAGGCCGCCAAGCAGGAGGAGCAGTTGCTCGTGGAGGTGAAAGTGCTGAGGGAAAAATGCGCTCTCAGGAACACCACCCTGCAGGATCACGTCAGCAGCCTGGAGATTCTCAGGGACGAGGTGAATATGAATTTTTAATCTTGATCGTATCGTCATACATCATCCAAGTGTGGGCGTTATTAACTCCTTTATGCATATAAAAACTTGACTTTTTTTCCCCTCTCTATTCGTTAACGCTACGAATTTCTTGCCGGAATTTCCCTCTCGCCTAATTGATTTACGTGTAGAACGGAAACTGTCGTTATTAATTATTATCCATCGGAAGCCAAACCCGCGGTTCTCAGGCGGGGCTTGCTTGAATAATTCGCAGCATCCTTTTTATAAAAAGGAAGCGGTAATCGTTGCTTGCGTTCGCACGTGAATTTATGCGTGCAATCTCTGGGAAAATGCCATCATCGAGTAAAAATGAACGTGACCCTCGGCAGTCGACCCGATTTGCCTCGTTCCGCCGCCCTTTCATCTCGTCTTACAATAGCACAACCGGATGTTGATTCTCAGGAA
Organism: Tetramorium bicarinatum; assembly: GCA_928718305.1. Taxonomy (NCBI): domain Eukaryota; kingdom Metazoa; phylum Arthropoda; class Insecta; order Hymenoptera; family Formicidae; genus Tetramorium; species Tetramorium bicarinatum. The sequence continues at coordinate 9,176,095 of OV788319.1, forward strand.
TCGTTCGTGGTTTACGTAGGAAGCTCATCGAATTAAATGTGCACAAAAACAAATCAGTGTAAATGTGAGATTTACATTTGGCGAGCTCTAACAATTACTATATTTTAACATTGTACTTCATATTTACCCGTAAATTTCTGATTTTAAGATTGAGAAGTAAAACTTAAATTGAAATTAAACAAAGAAATGATTAAACCGCGAGAAATCAATATATTACGCACGTCGTAAATCTTGCACGCGTCGTTTCAGGTACAACTAGTATCCGCACAAAGGACGGAGCTAGAGAGGCGGTCCTTGGAGCTGCGCGAGGAGAGGGCCAGGGCGATGGCGGCCCTCGAAGAAGCCGAGGAGAGAGCCGCGGCCTTGGAGCGACTTGGCCACGAAGCGGAACACCGTGCGAGAGTGGCCGAACAGGAGAGGTGAGACTAGAATCTGGCTCGGTTAATACGCGGAGACAACGCTCGATTGAGCACGATTTATCCACAGTTAAATCTTACCGAATTCCACGATATTCCCAAATTCCACCCCCACGTGACGGTCGCGTCTTCGTCGAGTAAACGCGGGATGTCAAGCGGATAATACTAGTCGTGGTATTTATTCGATATTATTTTCTGCAATATCAATTTTGTACCTACTTTACATTTGAGATATTCAAATATGTTCAATCATATATTGAAATATATTTATCACCTTTAGGGACGAGCTGACGTCGGCAATAGCGGCTATCGAGGCAGAAAGGAGAACCCGGTCCGACTCGATACAGAAGACGCCGCGGTCTCTGCAAGCGGAGATGGAGTGCGAGGAGAGTAGCTCGCTTGGAGAACAAGAAGAGGGTCTCCGGACAGAAGTGGCGAGGGCGACGAAACGGCTGAGAGAATTGTGCGCCCATTTGAGACGCGGCGAGGACGACTCGGGTTTGCAAAGCGATTGTGACGAATCTATGCTGGTGATCAATCTCAACAATTCCGAGGCAGATGTGAGCACCAACGAGCGGGAGACTCACCCTTCGCCGGTAAGTCCTCTTTCCGCATCATTGAATTTTTATTACAAGTAAATGGCATTAAGTCTAAATATATAGTCGAACAAATACTTATATATAATTTATTTATCGCTCTAATCATTTTCTTTGTAGACGAATTGTCCGGGTGCGCTGATAGAGCTGGTCGAGGAAGTCTACAACCTCGCGCTGTCGGGGAGAGGAGCACCAGGAGAACTGGGACTGGCGGTGGAGCTTCATAGAGTGCGAGAAGAACTGGATAACTCTCGGGAGCAGTGCAGGATACAGGAAGAGGAGCTGAAGCGACGCGGCGACGCCGTTCTGGAGCTGACGAGCAAGCTGAGCGTCCGCGAGACTGAACTGCGCGGCGTCAAGGAGGAACGTGACAGGGCGAGGGGTGACATCGAGCATTCCGAGCTGACGAAGGACGAGATCGTGGCGAAGGCTTACAAGGTGCGGGACCAGGCGGTGGCCCGACAGAACAGGGTAGAAGTCGAGCTGGCCAGGACGCGGATAGACATCCTGCAGGCGGACAGCCAGTTGAAGGAGGCGATCAAGCAGAAGGTCGAGCTTAGCCAGCAGTTGGAGCAATGGCAGATGGACATGCAGGCGCTCCTGGACGAGCACGTGCGGAGTAAACTGACCCCAACCTCGCAGCTCGTCGCCACGAAAAACGGCGAGAACTCCGACATGTCGGCGCCAGCCAGGAAGAAGAGGAGCACTGGCTCGACGAGAAAGATGTTCGGCCTATTTTGACGAAAGTGACGCAGCGCGGTGGCTTCGCTGCGTTGAGCTGAGTGACCGCGACTGACGTGGACTAGACTTCTGATCCCTGTGCAGCCACTTTGCATAAAAGAAACGTTAATCAAGAGAAGAGCGTGAATTTAGATTTTAAGGACCGTTCATTAGTACTCGGCCCAGTGATGACAAGCGTTCCAGACTTTCTGTGCTCTGCTGAGATCATTCTAAGTGATACCACTTGCATCATACATATTGCATATATATGGACAGGCATACAAATTAATCTCGAAACTAATGACTCTATGTAATTAAAAGTTTTGTAATTAGTAGTTCAAGCCGGACTCGTTTGGACTCGTGCGAATTTCACGACCTGTCTCGGCATAAAAATGTTGAAATGTCTCGTTGCATGACGCGTGCGACAAACGTCCGCGTCGCTCACGGCGGGGAGTCTATTACATCGGTGCTGACGCTCGTGTCGAAACCGTAATACGAATTTAAGTGGCGTCGCTCGCAGAAACAGGGACGTCCGACTTTCCACGATTCCTCAACCAGGGAAAGTCGCGGACCGTTCTTCCCGAAACGGACGACTCGACACGCGTTTAATATTGTCATAATTTTCATCTTCATCTCGATATCCGTGTTTTCTGTCGGCCACTTTTTGTTAAGCGGCTTGATCGATGTAATCCAGCGGACTGTCTCATTATCGTTCACCTGAGTTTGTAGACTGTTCATGTGAAAAGTATTAATGATAAAATTACGTCGCAACGCCGATCGCTAATGGAATCAGCGAGATGGACACGTCCGTTTTATTGCAAAAAAAAAAAAAGGAGAATCGTTGCAAATGTTCTCTCCCCGAGAAATTAAAGTTACGGACGATGTCTTTATTCTCCTCGATAGATAAATTTTCGACACGTCTAACTGACGTTTCTAGCTCAGGGAAACCTTTCGCGGACGGGTTCTTCTAATTCTGCTCTTTCATCGCGTTGCTCCCGCTCTCGAAAGATCAGGGGGGACCATCGGCTGAAATCGAAACGAGATTGACCGGTTACGGTCTCTCGCTTCGCGCGGGCAGGCATTAATTGTCCGAAAAGTGACGAAAGAGCGCAAAAGGTTTAATGTCCCGGCAAGACTGATTAGGATCGGCAAAGCGCAGCCGCTTTTTTCTCGCGCGAGAACGCGTCCTGTCACTCTCGTCATCGTGGAACGAATCGTTCTCCACGGTGAGAACGATCTCCGAGGGGAAAACTCCTTATTTCGAAACGATCTCGACGAAATAACGAAACGAACGTGAGTCACTCGGTCCTCGCTCTATTTCTTCTCTCGTGACGCGGGGACGTCGAGTTCCTCTTGATACGAAATATTGTGATACGCTGTGTCTTACGTTAGAGTTGAAGAATGCTGTGCGCCTTCCAGCACGTTGCGGAGGTGTCACTTTTATAATAAATCGACGCTCGTATTAGAAAATGAGAAATTAAAAGGAATCTTTTTTTTAATTTCGTCAAATCGCGAAAATAGTAATTTATAAGAAGACCGTATGCATTTATTGTGCATAAAATGTGTGTATTTAAAGGTAACTCCACGCACGGGCTTGGATGACTTTCACTATCGAATTACCCGACCACGAGTAATTACTGTCCGTCCATCGTTCCGTCCGACAGGACCAACGAATTGTTCGCGATACAACGAGAAATAATGAGTGAAGGATGATGAAGCGCTTGGAAATGAAAGTCGATCGATCCAGCCGTGATCATTGATATTTTAACGCGACGATAGTGCAATATCACTGGAATATTTTTACGACGACATTAATCGAATCGACGACTGCAACGACGTTCCTCAAGAATTTCTGCGCTCCGGGCGTTCGCGGATAATCGAGGAGCAACTACTGCGACGCGTTTGACGGCACGTGTGATCTTTCATGCGTAGAACATTGCACGAACACACGTGTGCGTACGTCGCACATAGCGAATCGTTTGTAAATTAGTTCCCTTCTTTTCTGTCTTTCTTTTTCTTCGGGGCGAGCGTACCGTTGAAACTGTATGATAATTGTATAATTCTCGATCTGATCAACTACGACGATATTTATTTAATAAAAATCTGTTTTGCGAACGTCTTGCGCTTCAATCAGTTCCTTTATCCTTGCGATTATCCAATTGAATTTTCTTCGTTTGGCGACTCGGCTTACCTCCGTTTACTCTTATCGTTCCTCTCCTCCAGCAAGCTGGAAATAACGAGACACGTGAAAAGAAACAAATAGGCATTTATTCACAAGAGGCAGGTGTAGTTACAGTAGTTTCATTTCTGTCTTGCTTTTCGTATATATATGTATATATATACGTGCATACATATATACACATATATATTTATATATTTATAATAGTATCTTGTAACCGACCCGTAATCACCGATCGGTCCAACTACGCAATACAAATGGGCATGAACAATGGGGGCGGGTGCATACAAAGTGTTTGTCCTCTCGCACACGAAACGCGCCGTTTCTCCTCCCGTTTCTCTTCTTCCACATTCGCTTTCTTCCTCTTTTTTCCTTAAATTTTACTTTAAGCGCAGCGAGATTCCACTTTATAAAATTCTGTGTGTACGTATGCGTGTGTGTTCTCAGATAGAATCCCGCTGCTCGTTTTTTTTTTTTTACTCGCACGCCGCGATTCGCCGTGTCCCGATCCCGACGAATCGCTCCGAAACGCGGACGTACCCAGAACTCGGACGTCCTCGTGACGCTTCTCCCTAATTAAGTGCTTCTCGCGGCACCTTGGATGAGGATCGTCTTCAGGGGAGAGCGGCTCCGGTCGCTCGTACGGGTAGTAAGTCAGCACGCGAAATCCGCGTAATCGCATACGGAAATGCAAGTAGGAACCGATACAATTTAACGAGAGGATCTTTCATCCTCAATTAATTGGCGGCTAATCCACTCATAGACATACCGTATCGGCGACCCTCCGGACCTCTCTTTCGCACGGATTCCCTCCCCTTCCTCAAAAGGTGTTGGCGTGTGGTAACAATATATAATATATAGTATGACAATATACGACGACGGCGGCTCTGTAAATTTGTCCCCTATAGTAACGCGACGATGACGTGATTCATGACAACAATGTAATAACAATGAGGCTTTTAGCGGCGATAGCGTGAGTAATCATAGATTAAATTCGTAATCAATCCGTAATAATGAGGCGAGTCGTCGCGACGCGAGTCTCATCGAATGTAAAGCACTTCCCTCGTGTCGAAACGAATAATCAATAGAGCAATTAGTATAAAGGTATAGAGAGAGGTACGTACTCTTCTCAAGGTAGAGAAAGAGAGACAGAGACAGAGAGAGAGAAAGAGACACTATAATTATCGATGAAGCAATCGTGTTTCTTTTGTGCAGAACAACTCTTCTATCAGTAGATTCGCATTTCTTCTTCGTTAAGGGTATTACATGTCACGGTAAATATAGTAAGGTTCGCTATGCTATGTCAATTATAAGTGGCTCTTGTCGTGTTTTTCAACCACCTGAAAACCCACCCCCTCCCCCAAGCTCCGGACCACCCCATCATTTCGAGATTATTTCCCCCCCCGTGACGACGTGTCAACACCTATATAAAGAGACAGTTAAGCTATGCGCAATTTGTGTGTGAGTGTGTAAGTTCTTCTCTCTTCCGTGTGTAGTACGCACGGGGCTGTATCTACTTGGGATCGTGTGTGCATGCGTGTGTGTATGTGTATGTATGTGAATGTGAGTGATCGTGCATCGGCGTGTATGCGATGCGATGACGGTTTTCCGTGCACTGGTGTCTGTCCGTTGAATCCCATAGCTTCGGCCTTACTCTCTACACGTGTATATCATATTTACAGCCACACCACATTTGTTAATTCCTCTCGCGCGCTTCTCGAGGCTGTTCTCCCCCTGGGAGGGGGAGAAAAAAAGAACGAAAAATGAGGAGGGTCGGAGGAGACGCGGGACGGAGAATCTCGCTCTTGCGAATCTTCGAATTCCCGTCGCCGAGCTCCTTCGATTCCTCGCGACACCGCTAGCGATTCCTCTCCCGAGTTCACTGTACAACGCAATGTGTTACGCGACATTTAAATTCATTCGTTCGCGAGCGAAGTATTAATCTCGCGATACGAGGCAAAAGAAGAAAGGATCTCGACAATGATGATGGATAAAGAGAGAGATATCGCGATGAACTATTTACATAATAATAATAATAATTGCCCTCCCCGATCAGCAATATACTCATGCATACTCATTCTTTCACGCACACACTTCCGCAACGCTCTATTATATCTCGTCTCTCTTCTTTCCGCTTTTTTCTGTGTTTTTTTTTCTCTTACTTATAACACTACATAGAAATATCTTCGTTCTGGGTCCCGCACAACTTTGTATCTCTCGCAACGACGATGTCTCGTACGACGTGACCGTCCTCGTAGGAGGACTGTGTTCTTTAAATGGGAAAGGCTGCCTCTCGAGGAAAATGCGAGGATGCGATTTCAGTGGCTCAGTCTCCATATCTCACTCGTTTATCTCAGGATACGCGTAACTGTCGATAAGTGCCACTTGGATTTATTTTTGGAGAGATGGAATTTGACGAATGATTTGTTAATTCTTAAAATAAAATCAAAGCTTACCCTTTTTTTACGATCATCGTAAAATAAAATCAAATCGATTAAATAAAAATCGGATCGAAATCAAGGGAGGGTTGATTACAAATCAGGCGTGTATTAGGGAGCACGTGTTTTCATCTAATCGTAGCATTCCGTGTCTGTTACCAGCGGTGAATCTCCTTCACGCATCAATCGTCATCATGCACGCGTGTGTATACGTATCGTGGATTTGCGGTGCAATGCGATCGGATTTATAGAAGTGTTGTCATCGAAACGTGCCAGGAGCTACGTTCTCAGCTATCTAAATTCTACCAGATAGCGGCGATCGCTGGTGCAAAGTGCAGCCCAGTGGCTTGTACATGTTCCTACGTGCGTGGGACGTGTGGGTCTAGATGCTGTGGGAATAAGTCTTCGTACGTGCCGTTTTTTTTCTCGTGTTAACGATGTCTCTTTGGTACGAGCATCCCGAGCGTGCGTCTCTATTCTCTGGGGTAGCGATCGGAGAAATTGCGATGGCCTGATATGCATACGATTTTTTTTTCAACTGCAATTCGTCGTGCTACGATGCGCCTAGCGGTAATAATTATCATTTATATAGCGTTCGCGCTTACGAGGATAACAATTATCACCGACGATAATAATAATTATTGATATCGCCGTTACTCCCGGTTTAACAGTTACCACCGCGCTTCTTCTTGTGTAAATTCTTATTGCGCGATACAACGACTGACTACGATCGCACGGTGTTTCGATACCGTTGCGCACCACTGATCTCTCTCGCCTAAGTGTCATTCCTCCCCCCTGCCCTTCCCTGGTTGAAGTCTAAAGGACGGTCGCGGTATAAGTATTTGTCGTATCGGCTTCGTGATCTCCGAGGTGCTGCAAAGCTCTCCCCTAAAGCTCCTATTTAATTCGCCATAAAAAATAAACTCCCTATCGGCCGTCGTGTGAACGTGCGCGCGTGTATGTCCTCGGATCCCCGTCGCGCTCGATTGGCGTACCATTACCAAAAAATGAGAGAACGCGACGATGTCCGAGAGATATCTGGTCGCGGTGCTGGCCTGTATGTATGTGTATCTGAGTGTGTCGCGACGCGCGCGTGTGCAGGCGGAAGTTCTCCGCACTCGTGTACGCGTGTACTCCATGGAGCAGGTCGTCCTTATCTCTCTTCTCTAATCTGTATACCCGAGATTACACACGCACGTGTATGTGTGTTATATATTATATTTATATATATATATATATATGCAAGCTCTCTATGGCTCCCCTCGAATCATCTCGAATGCCTTCGCGGATATACGCTTACTACTACGCTAATTGCAGAGCTCATTCACTCTCCGACACGCATACAACTTGATTCGCCCGCGAGATCCCACCGGCAGGCTCCTCCACTTCACCTCCCGCTCGAGCAAGCGAGTTGATTAAACTTAGCGCGATAATCATCATCTTGTATATACAGACAACTTTGCTCTTCGAACCTTTCCGATTCCTTCGCTTTCTTCTCCCCATCCCCGCCTTCCTACCTTTCCCCGAGCTTTCTTCCCATTGATTTCTTGCGAATGTTACCCACAAGCTGGTATACGCTGCCTCCTAAAGATTTCCGCGACAGGATCGACGCATCGTCCCTCGACACTCTCCCTCCTTCATCGGATTCATTGCGTTAACATACATAACATCATATCGACATAGGTAAGCGTAGTCCACTATAGCTGTGGTATTGGTATAGCATTCTGCGCAATTTTTCGCGAAATTCAGTCGTTTACGTTGTAAAGAGAATATCCATTCGCCCCATGGCTGCCTCCCGGCACATCAGGCTCACTCCCCGTGTTTCCTCTAGGGGTTGCTTTCCCAACGGGTGAACTGGATACGCCTGGTGTCCAGGGAAGGTGAGAGCAGCGACTTGAGGGATGCACTCGGTGGTGAGCCGCCGAAGTATTTGAGCGTCAAAGGCGACTGCAGATGCCTGTGTCGGATCACCTCTCGCTCAGCAGGCAGTGGCCAGAGTTCCTAACGGACAGTCGGGGGACTGATCTGATTATAATCCAAAATGTCCGCTCGTTAAATCTTCCCGTTCCCAATATATAAGTCTATTTATTTTCATAATAATTACGAGAAAACTAAATATATATTTCTATATTTTTATTTTCTAAATTTTTGATAAATATTACTGATTCATACTGATTGACTTTATTGATGATAAAACTTTCTAACGTTAGGGAAGATAATTTGATAAGTCAGAAAGTAATTTACCTGCAGCGAGAGAGCCTCGTCTCAGGATTCGCCTTGCTTGTTCCTACGGCCAGTCAAAGATCCAACTAAAGACTTCAGAGTCGCGCCTAAACCTCTGCCGCTCGGAGTATTGAGACTGCTAGCGTTTCTGAAGCCTTGTGGATGTGCGTCCAAGCATTTCTGATACCTCAGCTGAAACAGAAACGTTCCCTTCATGTAATGTCTCAGTCTAGCTAAGCGGATTTGTGGGATTCTAGAGGGAGAATCCTCACCTTGCAAGCGGCTTCAATCGTCTTGCAGAGGGCTCCACTGCTGGGCTCACAGTTGAAGACGTGTGCGATGAACAAATCCTGTGCGGTGTGCATGATGAAAGCGCATTGCTTCACGTTACGTCCAATACCGAGAAATGACAAGTAGCGCACTCGACATTCGGTGATGAGTTTGTCGTCCTGAAAAAATTACGATCATTACGAATAATTGATTTCATTTTCACTATTTTTACAATACTTGAATGTCAGTGTCTCTTAATTTACTCACGTTCGGCGTAAGAATAGAAATCATGCTAGGAGCTACGGCGACGTTGACGTTTCGCCATTGATTGATCGGCGTGTTCGTCACGATATGTTCTATCGCTTCGTTCAGCACTTCCATGCCGGTTGCCTGAGTAACTTGCATGGATCCGAGATACTGCGCTCGCAACACCTTCTTTGGTTCTTCCATCGGTGTTGGGAAAGATTGTGCTGCGCAAAAATACAACATGAAGATTATTTAACTTCTTTTTGAGTTTATCTGTCACTTCCAAATAGTTATTTGTTTCTTAGAATTTAATTTTTAATCTCTGAATGTTTTTGTCAATTTATCGAACAAGATATTTTCTATAAATGTATCTCATGATAAATATGTTTAATAAAGTATTTAATTTTTTGAAGATATATTAAAACGAAAGGTCTAATTTATTTGGGGTTACTTACTGACTAGTGCCTGACCGTTTCTGTGGAAGCGCCGATGTTCAGTGGGCAGATTCGTAGGTCTTGTAGCGAGGCTCGTCCGGCCGTTAATATCTACCGGTTTTGCAAGATTCTGATGTTGAGAACGCTCGATCATTATTTTTTTGCAAATGTCGCGAAGCGTATTTGCAATCGTGCGCGCCGGTATGTCGCAACGAAACACATGGCACATGTGTTTTCTAGTCGATCGGTCTCTTGCTACGTAAGCAAAGTCCCTGAAAGTAATACACATTTAAAAATCGAATGTTTGTCCGACCGAGAGTTTTCTAATTTTACTTTTTGCTTTATTTTAACGATATTTTATATCGTTATATAACTTACCTTTCGCTATTAGGTCCATCCAAAGAAGAGCAGACATTCATGAAAATAATGTAAATATTATTAATAAAATAAACATACAATAAAATTTGATATTCATTATTGTATAAAGAGTGTAAAATTCGAAATTTTACAAGTTGTAGATTTCGACAAAGAATTCAATTTGCTTCGATTAATTTTGAACATGATTAATAATTTACTCACCGACAGTGGTCTCTTCCTACGCCCCATACTCTAACCGTATGAATAGGCTGTGTGTTAAGTACGGTGAGATTCTCCGGATCGATCAGCTTGAGCGCGCCCTCGTCCAAGTCCATAAATAGATCCTTACCCTGAAATATTTCGTAACATATACCTCATCGCGTGTTTATTGTGCAGCAAAATTAAAATACCTATATACATCGTTAGCCATTTAAGGAATTAAATGTCCTAAATATTCTTTTGTAGTTCATATCACTCATTTTGAATTTTATCAATTGTTAAATATATTGAGTCCATTTTTTCCATTGCCTGTACATTTTTTAATTCATGACTAATAATATAGATTTAACATACTTAATTTCTCTAAAGAAACTTACATCACCCCATCGTCCAACGACGTCCAAAAGATCGTTTCTACCGAGTGAGAGATCCACGATGCACTTATTGACAGCCTTGCTGCTTCTCTCGGGTGTCAGATCCTCTTCTGCGATCTCCGTCCAACCCAAAGATCGCACAGCGAATCTGATCGGCTTGTCCCTGCCCTCGGAGTCCGCTCTAGCAGGATAGCTCCTTCGTCTGAAAAAGAAGAAGTAAAAGTGAATCAATGGCAATCTGTACAAAAAGAAAACTGTGAACCAATTGGAGTATGCTTGCTTACTTGAGCGCCAATTCCACTTTTCTCTTGTTCTCCAATTCCTGGTCCAGGGCCGAACTTGTGTTGCTGCGAGTTACTGTGTTCACCATACCGCTCAAAGTGTGAAAATTGTTTATCTATAACATTAACAATAAAAACGAAAAATTACGATATGAGGCATAAAAGACTGTAAGTTAATATATATATGTGATAATGTATATTATAATAATCTTTCTTTATAACAATAATGTGTGTATATTTACTAATAATTTAATTGTGTTCAATAAAAAAATATTGATTGTAAAATGTTTCAGCAAAATTATTTTACTCACGCTATCATTATCCTTGACGAGGCTTCGACGCGCCTCTGTTTTCGAATGCAGAGGAGCTTCCGGCGGTTCTCTCTGTATGTTTCCGCTTTTTACATGCCAATAATAAGGTCCATTCTCATCTGAAACAGCAGTCGATCCGATCGTTACTAAAATTTAAAAGCTACAATTATTTATGATAGTAACGATAATTAATTATTAATTATCAATTTCATCAATATGAGTGTTGTTTTATTAATAAAAAAAGATACGAAAAATTATAAAAAAAAGACAGTTTGGAAAAATTAAAAAACTTTGATATCGAAAATACTAATTATATTTTTAATTCAACTCATTTTTATATTGTATTATCTCGAATTTTAGCGATTTCTTTTCTACGAAGTATTATCTAAATCCCTTCGTATTTCCGGTTTGATACAAAAATCGTATTCACTATCACGGACTGATAATCGTACAGCCACATTTAACGTTAAATACGAGCTTTTTCCGGCACACCGGTACCTATCGATCGTCGTGTTCGAGTATCCGATGAGATGAAATTTCCGAGAAAATGCTGGACTTTCGAAAACAATTTTATGGAATCTATTCTACGGAAATAATTCTATGGAAAATTTTTATTTTCACGTCATTGTCCATTTCTCCGTTTTTATCTCGATATAATTAGTAGATTAATAAGTAGATCTGACGTAATTACTCAAGATCTAGAAATTTCTGATGCGTTAAAAAATATTTTGCGGTTAGTACAGAAAATAATTAAAAAGAAATGGAAGGCAATCGTCTCCATTATTTGAAACAAGCTCTTTTTTGCTATTTCGTTTAGCTCTATTCTGATATCTACCTTCGTGCTTTTGCCAGCCGGGCGGCAGATTCTCGTCCTTATCTTCGGAATCAGTGCTGTCCACGTCCGTCGGTTTCTCCTGGGTATTGTTCTGCAGAATCGCATTGTTCTTCTGGTCCTTCGGCTGTCGCCGTTTCACCGGCACCGCGTACAGCTCGCTGTTCAGGCCACCCTCCACGTGCGGCACGCCGCCCATCTCTGCGGTCTCGTTGTCGGGTTTCTCGCAATAACTGTGGTGACAAAGAAAACCCAGGGTCAGAAAACAGCGTCTCGGTTCACCCCGAAGGGGGTCAGTCGCCCTATCGCCGCGATGTCCACTGAATACTTAAGCGATAGAAAAGTCTAGACTCTCGGTCCAAAAAACGTCTTTAAAAAAAGTCTCGTGAATTCAGACATTTTTTAGAGAGTTTTCGTGTCATCTGGCTATTCAAACAGGCATATTTCTCCTTATTATCGCAATCACAAGCAATAAAAAAATGCACATTCTCCCTAAATTCGTCCAAATATTTTACGAATGTACATTCTGTATTTTTCACGTGCATTTGTATATAGACAGAAAAAAAAAATAAAGAGTCAAAACTTGCATTAATAAAAATTGAGGTCTGTGAAATTGACACCCTGAAATAGAAATTTTTACCAAGTTTACGTATATAATTTTTATAAAAATTCGCATTTTAAGGTGTCAACTTTACAGATCTATACAACGGAAGAGAGTCACAGCTCTTACTGGCCCAGCAAGGAAACTAGCGATAATATACAGTGCAAGCTACTAATTCCACCACAGCAATATGCAGATTCGAAGAAACGCTTTTATTTTTATCAGTCGCCTTGAATCTAAAAATTTCATTTAACGACGATTACTTTCTACAGTCCGGACTGCGTTTGATTTGTTTAAATTCGTCCTGCAGCGTCACGAGGCGGTCACGCGACAGCGTTATCCACTGAAAGTCTCTCCGCTCTTTCTCTCTATTCCTCTCGTCGTATTATATCGCGAAACTCGTCATGAGAACGCGATTGTGCGGTCGCGCTCGCGTGACTTCAGGGAATTCCAGTCCACGACATTTCATGGCGAATCACGATCGCCGAAATAAGCGGCTTGATTTATGGCGTCGTTGTCCGATCGTGTTCGTCTCGCGGACTCGAATCGTTCAGTCGTTTCGCTGAGCATTCGCGGAGGACGGCGTCATCGACCACGACGGAATGACAAATTGATTTCCGCTCGTTAGATCGTCTGATCGGCCGTGTCGTCTCGCTCGTAAACCGCTATCGATCCGCCGCAACGGAGTCCCCGTTATCGCTCCGCCACGAGAAATCCTCGCGTGCTAATCGAAGCCGGGTGCGACACGAGCCCGGCCGGCAGGAGATTATTTACGGCGGCTGTAAAATAAAACGTCCTTTGCGAGAGAAAGAGAGAGAGAGAGAGAGGGCGAGGAGAAATTACGCTTTCGTAGTTGGAAATGATGTAGAATTATGTACCGTGCGTTCGTGAGGGGCTCCGAAGTTGGAATGGCTACAGATAAATCGCGACGAAGGGATTGTAACAGGTGTCCGTCAAGTGCTCGTTCTAACAGACAACTGAAAAGATTTCGACCGCGTTCTCACTCGGAACATTTTGCAAATGGACGCGAAATCATTATGAAATTAAAAAGTCTAGCCGAATCAAACGCAGTCAACAAGCGTGAATAAACACGAATGAACGACTCGCCGTGCGAGATACCGACGACACCGTTGGCACTCGTCTCAAGCAAACTGTACCTACGTGTCTGTACGCGCTCGTTTGCTTTGTCCACGTCCGGCTTTACGTAATAACTGATGGTGCAAAGCCGCACGATAATTGTCCAATGGTCCCTAATCATCAGATGTTCATCATAGTCCATTTATCACGTATTGCAGCAACGTCGACGCAGAAACGTGATTGTTATCGTGATAACGATTTCACACCGAGAACAAATACAATACAAAGCAAGCCTGGCACAGGCCAACTCGCGTCTTCTATCTGTCGCATTCGATTCATTCGCTTTCACCGCAAACAGATGTTATACGTTTTTCAAAACAAGATACGCGAAAGAAAAGCATCTCGAAAGGTCTATTACACTTTATAATATGAAGGTGTGCGAGACAAATTCAATGGCCGGAAATGGTATGAAATTTTACTTCACTTTCTGATACGCAAATATCGCGCTTTAGATCAGCGAATGGAAGCTAAGGGGAACCTGTGATATGACTGTAAAATTGCGGAACATTGTGCTCCGAGATACGCACTCTTACGCCGTCGTAAAATATATCGCGGAAACAAATCGCGCGTTTCGAGAATAAATCCGACGTTCTTACAAATTACGAGGAGGGAAAATTTCGTGGTGACATGCGATGCAACGTCGTGGTTCAATCAAAGCAAGCAACGAGGTGCCGGTTGGACGGCGGGTGCGGATTTCTCGGTTTAACACTGGCGAGTCTCTTTACGTACTCGGCGCTCGTATCAAGCGACAATACACGTCTACAAACAGCGCCGGTAATCTGCATGAGATCGTTTACGCGAGAACGGGGCGTTTCGTTGTGATGAGAATGCCGTTCGTTACAGCGAAAACAAACAGAAGCAACAACTTGGGCACACAAGAGAGAAGCGATGGGACGATAGTGGCAAGCGGATCATTATCTGCAGGGCAGAGGCGGGGGTGAAGGATAGGGTACCACGAGACCACGAGGGTGTGTTCGTACGTACTTTCTCGACCCGGAAGTGTCCGCAGCGTCGATCGATCCCGCGGATCCCGACTGAAGGGCGTGAGACTGAGGCAGGATCGCGCTCGACGACGACGTGGACGACGAGCGGGGATTCCCGTTGAGGGTGTCGTCGACGAGAGCGGACTCCGCCACACCCTCGCAGCCGTACCTGAATCAGCATTGTGCAACGCATTAGGGGAATGAATCGTAGTGGTGATAATGACAATGCCTGTCGCGATTGCACGGGCACCGCTCGCTTATTAACCCTTAAACGACGCGATTCCCTTCATCATCCGAATCACTTTCATGTTATCATTATCATGTATCATTTCGTCATAAAGAGATTCGAGCGTTTAAGGATTAAATTGAGCTTCTGATATTCAATTAATATATTTTAATTACATTTCTAGAGACATTACTTTTAGTATTTTGTACATTTATTTTCTAATAATTAATTATAAATTTATATAATTGCTTTCTAATAATTAATTATGTTGTTACGATAATATCATCCTAAATGATTAAAAATGTTTTATCGTTGCGGATGTATCTTTTATAAGCATTCCGACGCATTTACGAACTGCATGGCACAATTTAAACGCGAGGTTCACGAAGTCGACGCAAGGTGCTATTAAAATAAAATATTGTGTAATTTAACATTTTATATTCGTTTACGCCGGGATACTCCTACTGCGAGCGCACGCACTTCGTTTCTCGCGGATGGGGATCGCAACGCGGCTGCAAGGTATTTTAATTAACGATCGGGGAACAGTGCCAGGCACCGACGTGGTTAGTACAGGGTCGCTAACCATGTCGAAGTAATTAAGGGATTAGTCGAGCGGTTTGCTGACTAACGCCAGCTGCCTCTCTTGAGTATCGTTCGGGCGTTAGAGTAGGTACCTAAGGGCTACGTTCCCTTTGAGCGCGCTCAAGGAATACGGATTCTGGACTTGGAGGCCTTTAATCGGCGGGATTATAACCAGCTACGTGAGTCTGTAAGCGAAAACTTTTCCTCGGCGTCAACTTGACTTACTTCGCTCGGAAGACGTTAAAAGTTTCAGATGAGCAGAAATAAAAATGTTTGCGCAAGAACAACGACATTGTTTCTCTTTAAGTTTCAAATTTGGTAGAATCATATAGTTGTTGTTTCATTTTACTTCGCTCGAGTGCATATCGTAATTTTATCGAAGTCTTCAAAGGAAAAATATTATCTGTATACAATAAAGAAATGTACGTATACTGACAATAAAGTAGCAAAAAGTCTCAATCATTTTTTAAAATAGAAATTTTATGATTCATAAAATCATTAAAGTGCATCCTCGTTTAGTGGGGAGTCTGAAATTTTATCCCGCAGGTGCAGCTACGACTGCGTGACACTTATTGCTTATCCCCTTTCGTTTAACCCTTCTGCCACCCTCGCGGCTGCAGTGCAGGGGTCGTTTCCGTATTATCGGCGATCAGACTCGATTCCCTTTAGCGAAAATTGCACGGTTGTTAACAAGAGTTTGAGTTTCTGCTGTGTTATTGCGTCACATCTATTACGTAATCCTCGCTAGGAATCGGGCGGATGCATCGATACACACTCGGTATTCTCGACTTTGTTAATTGCCCGATAATAATCGCGATAATTTCTCGTACGTGCCGCTAATTGCCGGACCCACTTCTCGTCCGCTTGTAGGGGGAGAAAACTACGAACTGCGCGTGCAACGTACTTTGGGAAGAAATTTTTCCAACTTTTCTTCGCGTGTGTGCAACATCAAGAAAATATCGAGCGTGGTCGAAAAGGGCCGCCCGAAGACGTCGCGAATAAATCGGGCGCAGGCATAACTTTGGAAAGCTTTACAGCTTCCATAAAAGAAAAGAGCGAAACGTAATTGAATTTACAAAAGAGGCGACGACGCAAACGACGACGACGACACGCGAAGCCAAATGACATAATTTCGCGCGAATATGTGGGTTAGGGCCAGCGCGAAGGGTGTCTTGGAAATTCGCCAGAAGTTTCGGGGGAGCATCCTTGTATTTTGTATTAGGCCGCGAGAACGATCGATAAGATATCGGACGTGTCTGCGGGAATTCCATCGCCGAACGCCGATTAACACCCGGGGAATTCTTCCGGCGTCGTTGCACTCCTCCCCGGGAATTTCGGATACATCGGGCCGCCGACGATCGGCTCGCAACGATCTATCGAATTACAAATATTATGAGCGGCGTGACGCGCTCGGTTATTAAACGCGTTATTAATTAATTCCGGTAATATCGTATCCCCCGTACCCTCCGGTCGGGTTCGAATCAGGTGGACCGACGAGCGTTTTATCGGAAATGAAATCGCGATATTGACGCATTGGCGTAATTCGTTTTGGAGAAACTCGGTTCTCGCGATAACGCTATAGTCGGGAATCGTTATTAATACCGTTAATCCCCGGGATTGGCGGTATTGCGACAGTAGTATCTGGAATATCGGGTTATTGACATCGGGTGCATCGATCGAGCGACGTGTTCCGTATAACGTTACAAGATCAACGATCATCCGTCCGGACGACGCGGTCGATTTGAGCGACCGAGGCACTCCGAGATTCGTCTCGGATGGTCGCGAATCGATGGCAATGCGATAACGGAACGCGATACCTCGTAAGACGAAACGGGGTCTATAATCGTATAAAGAAGAAAAAAAAAAGGAAGAGAGCTATCGAAGAAATTGAAACTTCAAAGGAAAAGCTTCCCTTAGTTATTCGTGGCACACACATTTGGGAAATTGACGATACATCGCGTTAGCCGGCAAGGGAAGTAAAGATAAACTGATGGCGATACAACTTAAATCAGCTGCCGCGGGACGGTAATTGTAATCCAGCCGGCGCGTACACGCGCGCACATCGCCGTAACTTTCAGTCAGGTGTAATTAAACCCAATTAGGTCGTAAGGTGAGCAACTTCTGACGCACCTGGCTGGGCCGTAAATTACGCCGGCGAGTTCTCCCCTTTTCCGCTCGTGTCTATCTCGCGAGCACCATGATTACAGTATTCGTAATTTTATGGTTTCTGCTCGAGAACGCGGATCATTATCTTTTGATTACATTACTATCATCATAAATCGCGACCCTTTTCAGGGAAGCGCGAATTAAATCGTCAGGTACGGCACGAGACAAAGAAATCATTTCCGCAATTATAAAGCACACAAAAAGATATTATGAAAAAAAAAATCACGAAAAGAATAGTTTATATACTGATGCCATAATAATGGTACATCTTTCGAGGGAGTTTATTCTTTGGATTCGAGGCCGCATCGATCCTTAACGCGCCCTGCATTCTGTCAGTACATCCACGTAACAACGGGTTTCCCCTATTAATGGAATCCGACAAACGCTTCACTACAGATGAGAGAGCGAGAGCGAGAGGAGAGAGCGAGAAAAGGAAAGACAAACGCAGAGGTTGCAGAGTGTCGAGAAGATCGGTATCGGTCCTCCTGGGCGTCTGTAATTCGCTGTCGGTGTTTGTCGATCGGCAGAAACAACGGCCGATCGACCGTGACGTGGACATCAGCGAGGGGTGATTTGCGCGAAGAGAGTTAAAAGGGAAAGGGACAGAGAGAGGAGGGAAAAAAAAGCGAAAAAGCCTAGAGAGGAAAAAAGTGGCGCACGGCCGAAACACCGTGTAGGTAGATGGACGTCCACGCGGAGCGCGGTGTAAAGTGAAGGAGAAAGAGAGAGAGAATGGGAAAGAGAGAAAGAGAATCGGGCTGCTCCTCTCCTCGCTCGATCAATACACACTACCAGCAACCACCCGACCCACCCTCCGCGTCTCTGCCCCACGGCGCAACCCTCGACCACTGTGCGGTGCTCACCCGCCGACGTCACCCCATTTCGAGCGCACAGCCACCACCGCATTCGCACGCACACATGCATGCACGCACGTACATCGAGTAGGTGATATGGATCGCTATGATATCGACAAAGCCGCGCCGTCATTTTCGCTGTCTTTTCGGACTGATTGGCCGAGATCGACTTTCGGCGCTATCGACGAGCAATCGGCGAGCGTATTACGTGGGGATTATCTCCGAGGATTGCGAATTCCGATGATCTACGGGACGAATGGACAGGCAGAAACCTATGATGGAATGAATTCGTTTTCCTTCGTGAAAAAAGTTATGATAATGTGCAATATTACGGGGCTTTGTTTCTTATTAGTCGGTTGAGTACTACCTAGAACACATAGGATCGCTAGTTAAACCTTGTCGAAGCTAGGGGGTATTCCCTACGGCCCTTTCACCCTTCGAGTGGCTGGCAGTGCCGCATACAGCCCGCCGAGGTAATTAAGTTCTGGCCGATCCGATGGGAGGAAGTCTCGAGAGCTTCGGAGAGCTTGCTCGTGGTTTCTCCAAATACATTCGGTGGCCTCGCAATTGAACCACAACTTTTTGCAAAAATCGTTAACCGTATTAACCGTTACGTATCGGTGAATTTTCATGCCGCTACCGTGGAATGAAATGCGTATAATTGAAAAAGTGGAGTAAATGTAAATTATATTGTAGCTTAGCAAACATTAAATTAATTTATGAATGGATTAGATAATTAGAAATATAAATGAAAGCTGTACACGCAAAAGGCGCAAGCAAACCTGCTGCTGTATTTATCTTTAGTTAACAAGCTCTAATTATTTTACAATTGTAAGATAAACTGTAAGAGATAGATAGATTGTAAGATAAATATATTAAATAGAGAGATTGTAAAATAGATTATGAACTAGAAATGTAAACACGATCTAAATAAAAATATGTATATAATACTGATTTTGAAACGGAATAAAGTAAAAGAAGAAGAGAACGAGAAAGATTTTTTAATTTCAAGAAAATAGTTAATTAAGATATGAGAGAAAAATATAAAATATTATAAGATAATAAATTAAAAAACATGTGCGGATCTTGTTAGACATATTTGCCAAGTTTAGAATTAACATTACATTATTCATTTTCTTGGGTGTTCATTAGGGGCAACATCAATCAAGCAACAGAGTTCCCAAGCCTTGCGGAGTTGAAAGCAAGGTCAAGCAACGATTGAAAGACGCCGATCTACGCACGCTTCGTGACGAGAATGTTCCGATAAATGACTCAATTCCCACAAATAGCCGATTCATGAAAGAAACTGAGTCACGTCCGTGGGAAAGATCTCTGGAATAGTTGGACTGAAAATTCACAACGTTCCTTTAATTTTCTCTGAAATAATTATTGACTTCCTTTTCACCTTTCAGATTATTTAAGAACAAAGATTATTTAAGGATTGTATTCTCAAACTTAGAATGGCAGTAATTATCGCGCGAGTAAATTACTATCCACGTGCGAGCTATTGATCTTAAAAGCGTGAAAAATTTCGCGCATATTATTAGGGCTGTAAAATTTTTATCGGGCGCGGTATAAGACTTTATTAGACGGCGCATAGTAACAACGTTTGCTTTAGGCACAGTAAACTATACTGCCCGTTTCCCCGTTTCATCGCCGTTCTCAGCTAGGAAATAGCGTCTCATCACGGTCGCCATAATAATGTCGAGGAATTTCTCACCCCGGCGTTAATCCGTATTTAGATGAATTTTTTAAATGCCACGTTTCTCCGGAAAATCTCGCCGTTTACAGAACAGGGTAATCTCACATTTAACAAGATAATCTCCACTTGCATAATTTCGTCCCTTCGTAGGGCGTGTGTTTACGCCGCTAATTTCCCTTCATGTACTCCCGTGATTTAACGCCTTTCAAGCTTAACGCCTTTAACGAGCGTCTTCGCGATCGCGGATTCGTTCGGCCTTATAAGGACAAAACCGGGGTAAATCGCCACTAAAGCCTGTTTGTACTGAGAGTAACAAGATCGTTTCGTCATTTCGCGGGAATGAGCATTAGAGCACACTTGCTACTACAAGTCTGACCGTTTACCGGGCCGTTTATCGCTTCATCATCAGGCCTCCATCGTGAAATCCTCGTGGTCCACGACGCGGCCCTTTACGACGTATTATAAATCGCGTGTTTTTCGTCAATGTTCTTTCTCTCTCTCTCTATTTTTTTACGCGCCCACCGCAGCCAATAAACTTTTATGATTGGTCGCGGATCGTTCCATCGTAGAATCTGCGCGCGAAACACAGGTTAATAAAGTTTCGGGCCGAGAGATGTACTTTTTTTTTTTCATCGAGAATCTCGCCCATTCCCCTCTCGTCGTTACTTTATGGGTCTTTTTTTTTATGGAACTCGAAAAAATCCGCTTTAAAATCGACCCCTTCCAGGCAATACCTTCCGTTTTACTCACTTGATGCATCAACTCGCGCACTGTCAAACTTTAATCTAACTTGCACGATAAAAGGCGATCAAAAGCGAATCAGCGTCTAGAGCGACTTTTTTTTTTCAAGGAAAAAATATACCTATGCCTGTTATTTTTTTTGAGATCAGGCTGCTTTTGCGCTGAGCGTGGTATCGATCCGCGCCAGATTGCATTTTATTTTGCGGCACCATCGCGCTTTTCATATTTGATATCCGACCAATTGCATCCGCGGCGGTTCCCTCCGCGATATCGAATACTAATAAGCATGTGAATATTAAATGTCTCGGGATCAATGGAATATTAATAGAGCGCATTGCGCGTATCACACGGCGTTACAAATTGTAGCTGCGGCAGCAATAATCGTCAACGAGATAAAAATTATGTTGCCGTGCTCGCGGAATATCCCACGTGAGAATTATGCGGATCCGATCTCACCGATCTTCCTAACATCCGTGTAAGACTATTATCGCACGAGTCCTTAGCCCTTAGTCCTCTCCCGGCATATATCACCGCGACGTAGCTGTTGGCGTCGCAGGGAACACCCTGCATCCTGGACAGAACGATTCGTTCGCGTTTACGAGTGCCCTCGCTCCGGATTTCAGTTTAGCCCGATAATCTCCAACGGCTGGGCATCCTGGCAAGACCTCTCGGGACGTTATTCTTTCTATCATTTCCTCTCGTTTCTTTTTCTCCCTTCCCTACCCTCCTCTCTCTCTCTCTCTCTCTCTCTTTCTCTTCTTCCTCTCTTTATTCTTTCTCTTTCTCTCTCCGTTACTCATTCCTTTTCCCTGTCGCCGTTTTTTCGGTCTCCAGACTGCCGGAGCTTTTTCAAAGCCCGACGTGGGAGGACTTATCAAGCGTGCCGACTTGCCGGGATCACCGATTACGTCCTGCAGGTATTACCGGAGAGAAAGAGGTGTCCCGGAAGAAAAAGGAGTCCTTGCGGAAGACGGTACGCGAACCGGAGGGGGGAATTCCATTTCCGGGATTTATGGACGCGTCGCGCGCGCATGCATGTGACTTGCAGCATGATGTCGGTTTCACCGTAATTTCCTCATACTTCACGTTATCGCGGCTGCATCTCCTTCTCCCGGGTATCTCTGTTGCGAAAGACGTGCGCGCCGACGAACAAACGTTTCCATTCATCAAGCGTCCGTCCGTCGGGTGGAGATGAAGTCTTTACAGGTCACCGGTAAAAGTATATGTTGCCATTTAGATTTATATAACCCGGCTAATATTATATTTACGCTGGGGGAACGATTTCCCGCATTTCTATTTTTATTCTCTCATCCTGCGTCGTTACGCTATAAAGAGCTAAGGAAACTGAGTAATTTCTGATAAATAGAATGCTCTGGCTATAGGTGCAACATCGCAGGAGAAAAAAAAGAGACCATTGGTATCGTTTCATTCGAACGAGGCGAGACACTTGTGCAACCGAAGCGTTTCGATCATCGATAACTACCGGTCTAATCTCTAACCGGCCATTCAGGGCATTCGAGATACGATCTGAGGCGTGGTCGCACGCCAATATCACCGCTCGTGACAGACTCGCGTATACAGAGTGTCGAAAGCATCGCTCACTTTCCCTCCCTCTCTCTCTCTCTCTCTCTTCGCTGCGGACAACGGAAGCGGAACTGAAGAGAGCACCGTTCGCCTTCAATGTACGCATAAGCATCCATCAACTTTGCACATGTAATATGTCTGTAATCATCGTTAGATCGTATCGAAATAAATGGCACCCGAGTGCGCAATGTTCGCGGCGCCCTGTACATTCGCGTCGCAACAGAACAATTATTCCGTACATTCACCGTGAACTGTCGGTCGCGCGATCGACTTCCAAGCCGCGCGGCGTGTTTTGCAAGATAATGGACCCACCCGGATGTCTCCTTTTATTCGTGTCCGTGTACCATTATAGAGCGGCGAAGGTCTCTCCAGCAGTTGAAGGTTCGTTCACGCGACCGGCATTGGTCAGGCCAGAAATATCCGTCTCGAGAGCGTCTCGAGAGGCGACGATTATCGCGCGTGGAAAAGTTGCCGCGGCAACGAGAGGCACGCTTGAAAAACCGTCGAGATTCTCTCTAACGAACGCCGCTTGGAGCCTGCGCACGATTGAAATAGAAATCTTAAGGACGGCAGCGCTTTCGATCGATTAATTTCAAATTTTAATGAGATAGTAATTTGTACTCTTTTCCTCGACAAAGTAGTAATTTAATTTACTTTGCTGCTTCTTACTTATTAAGAAATGTACTCAATTTCTTTACATTAGGAACGAACTGATTGTCAATTTAAAATAAAATGACAAGTAAATTTGCTGCTAACAGGAAAGGTGTATTCGATTGCAGTTCACGCGATGTAATTCGTGGTAACTCGATCTGCAATTTGCCGTACAGCGGCGATTAAATTCGTAGTTAACCGGACCTACGTTCGATTGTGATTCGCGTAACGTAGCGATTAGTTAATTTCGTAATTTAGAATGCAATAGGAACGAGTGGCATTCGTTGCCGACTAATGATACGAAACAGTATCGCCAATGTTTTCGACGTTAAAAGTACGATGGTAATCTCTACCTGGTGGGTACATGGCGGTGAGTATCTGTATACCTGCTGTTATCGTAGAGACTCTATTACCATTACCGGTACTTAATGCTTTCCGGGTGTTAATGGAAAGCAGACGTAGCACGTTCAGTACGGTCCTGGCTGCTACCTACGATCGGCGGAGAAAGGGAAAACCGTGCGGATATTACAGGAATTGTAAAGTCGGCGGTGCTAAGTGATCCGGAGCGGCGCCGATTGAACATCGCGCCTTTTTAGGCGTCGCAAATTAATTAAGCTTGTCAGTGATTAATCTTGGATTTTTCTACTAAGCGGGATTAAACGGACAAGCAGTTTTCGCTCTCTTTCGGGGCAAGGTCTGCAGCGAGTAATTTCAAGTTACATAACAAGCATGTGGCGGATTTAAAAGTGAGTGAGCCGAGTCCGAGCGACGACTCGTGCCGACCATTTCGCCGGGACGTTATTATGCAAATCGGGCCGGCCCCGTTATTTTGTTACGCTTATTACATAATTACGACGGCGTAATCGTCGGCATTCCGTGACTACCGCCGTACGCGGACCGTACACGTCATAACGAGCCCGCGATAATTTCTACTCTTGTTCCGTTACGCAATCGTGAAAACGCACACGGCGGCGGTGCATTCCGGTGAGAGTCATCGACTCGATAGCACCGAGGCAACGCGTTCCTCTCGTCCGAGAGAGAGTCCGCGGCTTTACGATCTTTACGAGCCTCGGCTAGGTGGAGTATAAGTTCCCGGAGTAATAAATTCGCGCAACGCTGCAGAAGCGTCGTAATTGACCAGGAAACGGGGAGTAAATCAGCAGACGCGGTCTAATAGAACTCGACGGTAAATTATCGCCCGACGACTCGCTCGCAAAATACTCCGGCGTCACGCGGATTAATTTGCATAATTAATCTCGGGCCCGCGCTCGCCCATGCTAACGTTCAACTTTTCAACGGACGCGATACTAACGAAGCGTAATCTAATTTACTCGCCGGCCCGCCTCGAGTCGAGGCCGCCGAGTACTTCGGAATTAGAGACACTCGAGCCACAGTCTGGCCTATCAACACAAGAAACTGAGTTTCCTACGAATAAACGGTGCACTGCGCTCGCGGCACAAAGTCTTTTGTGCTTAACATCTAGAAGACACGGGATCAATTTGCCTCTAATTAATTGTGACAAGTGCAGCATGTGTTCAAGAGATGCAACTGATTGATTTCTCATTAATAAATAAACTGTGTTGTATAAATAAACTTTAAAAAATTGAGAATGTTAAAAATGTCTATCATTATTTAATTCTGCACCAAAAAAAAATTTTTTTTATATACGTGGAATCCTCTAAATTTTAGAGGATTTTATTCTTGTATTGACCTCAAAAGGATTCCTCTGAAATCAAGACAAAAATAGTACAAATAAGAGTATTTAAAAGAGAAAAAAGTATTTTTAACTTTATTGCATTGAAAGAGAAATACGCTTGCTGTAAAATAGTAAACTTAGAATATGAGATTATAGAAAAAAATCACTCGGAACGTAAAATACTTTTTTTTGGGTGTATATAAACTGCCCATGTAACATTTTCCTATCGTATCATTTTTCCTCCCATGAAACACTTTCCTGACTTGCCATCGCACGTGCCTGTGCGCCGCTCCAAACACTCCGGGTGCAGCACCTACGTGTGAACTTCGTGTCGGAAAACGCGAGGAATTCACGAACTACTACGCCGAATTCCAACTGTTCTTGTCGCGTCGCGAGTTGTCTCTCGGATGCGCTTCCGTGAAGTTATATAATTCCAACTTTGGGGGTCATACTGACCCCGAATACCGTAACGCGGAGGGGGAGCTATCGACTCTGGAAATTAATGCGACTGTTTCAGAAATGCAATTCGATCGGATACTCCCCTTGAGTGCGGCCGGGTTTTAAAATTAAGTAATTTCGGAAAGGCGAATTCGTTTCCCCTGTTTTCCGTCATCCGAGACATCGCTGCAAATTTCGATTTTAGAATGCAACAGGACATCTCCCTCACGGGAAATACGGGAGCTTTTTGCTCCCGTGCTGCTCAGTTATGCAATTGTAATGCTCCGCGATAAAATATTCAGTATAATCGTCACGGGTGGAAAATACGTGACAGATAGTGGGAGAGAGCGAATAATAATTCACGCGCGCTCGCTTATCTCCGCGCATCGTGAATATTACAGGCGCTATTATGTTAAATATCTTCGGTATTACATTTCACTGCCATTACCTTTGACTGCGCGAAATATGGGCGCTTGAATTACAAGGGCTTTTCGCTTCCACGAAGAGTCCACTTCAAATCGGCCGAAGATCACCGCCGCGACGGTGAAAGGAATGGAGAGATCGTTACCGGGATACCATGTATATATACGCGAATGTAGACTTTACGGAGTCCAGTGACGTTGTTTCAAAGGTATACGGTAGTCGGAAAGAGGGAACAGACGATCAAAGAGGAACAAGGTAGATTGGTTGGGGAACGTGGGGAACGATCTAAGGCGGACGCCAGGGCAGAAAGAGGGACAGGATCAGACGTGTGAAGTGGATTCTAATTTTAGAAGGAAGCGAGATTATGTCTCTCTGGCGCGACGATGACAGAGACCCTCGCACAGTCGAAGTGAAGACGAACCCGACGTTAGTGAAATACGATTATACCCTCGGCAACCTTCTAACTTATTAACAACAACAAAGAGTCACGCCTTTCTCGACGATCGTTCCCCGCGATACGAGCTAATCGCGATAAATTGAATAGCGATAGATCGTAAAAATTTGGAGAATGCTCGGCACGACGACTATTGCATGTCTCGCGCGTTTAGAAAGTTTTACTCGCGAATAATATATCACGCCGAGTGCCAAGACCATTAATTATCAACAAACGATCTATTCCTCCTCCCAACTCGCGCGTAGACTGAAATTCCTTTCCCCCGTCTCTTGTGGTGCATTAATATTTTTCGGCGCACGTGCCGTAGCACCACGTGGATTCGGCGAGCGTGCATACGCAGACTCTAGAGCAAATCCCATTAAGTCTGCGCAACTTGCAAAATCCGATGACGAGATGCGATTAACGCCGCCATTGAACGTCGATGACGGCGACGAGGTCAGCCTACTGGAAAGCACCCTCGAGCGAGTGAGAAGTCTGGCGAAACGCGAATGCCCTAGACGGCTTTAATTAACGATTGTCGCGAGAGCAAAATGGCAAAGTCAGGCTCGGTCGAGAGCGCCTGCATTGTGAACGCCGGCGCTGAAAAAAAGATTAAAAAAAAGGGTCTCGTTTATCGTTCAACTGCAATTTTTCCGAGCGAATTAACGAAGGTACGCTCGTCAGGATGTGATCTCTTCTGTTTTTTTTTTACTTCGCTTTTTTAAATTAGCTACGAGTGCCGCTGGTCCCTTATTGATTATTGATTTTATTTGCTTGCCAAATTTTGCGACGGGTCGCGACATTTCTCAAGATAGCTGATAAAAGATATATTATTAGCAATCTTCATATTGATTAATCACTAAATCGTATTAATATTTATTAAAGATTTATCGCATTAAAATATAAATATAGAAGCAAACTTTCACAGTGGCTTTTAATATATTTCGCTCTGAAATAATAAAAAAAAAACAGCTTTGTAACTTTATTAATAGCACACGTTCTAAATGATGCGTATTGATATTTAAAAAAAGATACTTTTTCCCCATCAAATGTTAATTAAAATATAATATCCTTTATGGATAGAATTATCGATAGGGACCGTATTGAATACCAATTACCACGAATATCTAATTACGTCCCCATCAAAATATTCAAATTTTAATAATACGGGCCATCGGTTGTCATTTTAATTTTGCGTCAACGGAAGTGGAAGGATGATTATGATAACCGACGAGAAATTCGCTGGCGATCGCGCGGGTGACGAATTTATTCTGGCTTAATCGCTCGCGATCATCGTTATTAAACGCTGCAAAAGAGGAAATGCATCGCATCGCTTTATGCATCCAAAGGAAGAAAAGAGAGAGGAAAAGGAGAGGAAGAAAGAGAGACACTGCTGAAGTCACCGAGCTGGGCGCAATCCCCGCGCTTTTATACGTAATAACGTAGCCACGCGAGGGCGGCTTTTATCGACCACCCCTTTCCATGTCTGCCACCTCTTCGTCCGTCGCCCTTGCACTCCATCCTCCCTTCCTCGCGGCCCTACGTGTTACGAGCCCCCGTTGCCCTCCAGGATAGAACGATAGACTCCGGTAAACTCTCATGACTATCGCTAACGTTAAGTGATAGGATGCGAAAGGCACAAACTCTCTTGTTTCTCCTTGACTCAAAGGATCCTTCAGACGAGTCCGAGCCTTAAATTTTATTGACAGTCTTCGGGAGAACTATCTACCGTATGGTCCGTTTGTCCGTGTTTCAGCCGAGCGAGTAGAGACAAATAGCATTTACAACTTCTCCATCTCGATAATGCGATTAAAGAACCGACAAAGATATCATCAGCTTTATGTAAAATATTATATTTGATATCTAAAGTCTGCTAAAATAGTAATTTATATTTCTTGTAGAGAGAGGACATTTTATAATTAATTGTGAGTTCATTTAAAGTCCGCACTGTCCTTTAGTTTGTGTATCTGGCAGAATGCGCAACTTTGAAATTGAAATTGGCATCAGTTATCGAATATCAACAACTTGCCTCATTATCGAGCAGCATTTCATTTACCGAATCAACAGGACGAGCCACTACATCAAATTAATTAGTTACAACGTATTTTCCGACGTACATTAGTTACAATGTATTCTCCTCGAGCGACAGGGGCGCGATAAAACAATCGAGGCGAGAATTATTTCCTGAAACGAGAAAAGTCGATGCCACGGATTGACTTCGGCCAGGTCGACTCCGACATTCGGCGCGCTATTTTGCGAGGATATTTATTAACAATTACGCGGCGCGTCTCCATGAAGGCCGGCGGAATGCTTTATTGCGAGCGGTCGCGTATCAGTTCAGCATACGCCGGCTCGATAACTATTTTCCGCTACCTGATCCATTTCACGCTGTGCTGAGCAAAACGGCGGGCCTCGGGATGAGAATTTGCTCTCTCTCTCTTTTGCGCGCGCGCGCAAAAGCGGAGCGTGCGCCAGGCGATCAGGGTGCATTGTTATCGAAATTGCATCTGCCGTGCGCATTATCATATACGAATGCATGTCGATACGTGAAGAACTTAAATCGCTGACAATCGAGCCGTGACAATTTATCTCGCGGTAATTACAAGACTCGCCCACGATATCCATATTCAATAAGAGAAGTCATGGTAATTCGTTATGCTAATTTCTAGTCGGAGACTAGACATTTCCATCTCTTTACGGTGAGTATTAACGCCATATTAACGTGACCTTGTTCGCATCGTTGCGTTTTAAGTGCGCGCTAAGATACGCGCATTCAGACACGATGGGATCGATAACATCGCGATGAATTATCGCAGGATCATCGACGTTGGGAGAAAAACGAGTTATTCGTATTTCGGTTTAATTACAGCTCTAACGGGAGCGTGGCGCATTGAGTTACGCCAAGTGGAGAAATCCGTATTGATCAGACATAAGTAGGTCTAACGAGGGAAGCGCGCACGATTTAATGCCGCTAACAAATTATTGTGAAAAAAATTGGGCGAACCGGCGAACGCGACGAAATCGCGGGGTACGATTTCGGATTTCAATATTCATCGTAAAAGAAAATTTAAATAAGGCAGGGACGCGAGTGGTAAAATTGAATCGTTCGTATCTAAAATGGGCGAGTTTATGGCTGGCGGCGTTAGACGAGCGCTAGATACAGGAGAGACGGATGGTACCAGCGCGAAAAATCAATATTTAACCTATGATTTCCATCGCGGTCTAGCCGTGCCGTGCACGAGCGGCAACGAAACGCGCGTTACGAAACGATCGCGATATTAAAAAAAAGAGTCTCAAGATGACTTACAGTCAGCTGCCACGGAGATCGGCGTGCAACGGCAGTCGCGGCACAAGCTCAACCTCCACCGCACTTGGATTGTTATTCATTTAGAAAACGGTGAAGCCTGCCGCCACCTAATCTCCTTTTTACCCCCGTTCACCACCCCCTCGCGGGCGATGGTCCCGCTCACTCCCCTTCGATCACTGTCACCTTTCACGATTATCGATACCGGGCGAATCGACGGCCAGCTGATGCGTGACGCGGCCGGACCATCGAGGTTGCGACGAAAAAAAGGGGTGGAAGGGGGGAGGAAAGGGGAACGCCGAGCCTTCCGCGAGACGCGCGAGGGAAGCAATCACGACCGCTCGATGGTCGGCGATAGACTGAACGACGGCGAGCTAGGCGGAGCGGTTCGGCTCACCCGTCTCGGCTGACTTCGGTGGCACTCGCTACTGCCGCGGTGACGTCATCGCGGCGGAGCCGCGCTGTACCATCGCGTGCCCTTACTACTTACCGCTGCCGGCGCGGTCGCCGGTGTGCAGGTGCATCGCGATGCATTTTTTAGTCCGGCAGACGTTTCGCGACTTCTGCCGGAGCGCGCCTGGCGCCGCGATAAATCGCGAGACGCGCGACGCGTCACCGGCAATTACAATAAATGCCGCGGCGACCGTGAACGCCGGCTGCATCCGCCGAGGAATTTATTATCGGCGATGCGCGTGACGCATTTGAAAAAGTATACACGCGAAACGTTTCAAACCAGATACGCCACTTCAATCAGCAGGAAAATAATTAATATCGATTACAATTTGTCAAGATATTCAGTTGTTTAATATTGAATAAAAAAATTGAAAGATTTGATAAACTCTGTCTTTCTCTATCTGTTCCATTCTTCTCGCCTCTCATTTTAGATATAATTTCTTTTTCACAGAAAAAAATGAAATATTTTCTTATATTAAAAAGATTGTTATCTTCCAAAGCCTTACCGCAGAAATTTTCTTCGCGGCGTTCCTGCGAGTAAATCCGCGAAAGTTTTCCTCAGACAGTCATCGATGGCGACTAGGGGGTTCGAGCTTGAAAACAAGAGCGACCGAGGGTGGTCGCGCTCCTTTTCTCAACGATGTTTGTCGAGGAAGAAGTAGTTTGTCTAATTGAGTAGATAAGGTGGAAGTTGTCGACAGGAGGGACGACTTGTTTACGCGAACGACGAGGTCACGATATAGATCCCCTCCCCTTTCGATTCCCCCTCGCGAGATTCACGAATCGTAACTGGGACATATAAATGTCCGCCCTCCCTCTTCTCGATATACGAAGATTTAGTGGGCCGAATACAGGCGGCTATCGTTGACGTGACGCTGGACGCGATCGAAGTTCCACTCGTTAAGCGAACGCGGAGGGGGAGATATTAAATGGGCGGGCGTAATGAAGGTTTATGGCTTCCACGGAACGAGGGTTTATAGGAGGGATACCGACTGATTTCGCGAACGAGATTTCGGTCCGGAATTGGATGCACGATATGTCAAAAGAGTTCACTGACACGTCGATCTGAATGAAGCAGAAACGCTCGAAATAATCATGTAACACGGAATATATTTTAGTGATAACTGAATGACAATCGTCGTAAAAGTGATTGCATTAATTATTTAATGTCATGTAACCGAGTGTTTTCATTATTCGAATCAGTCGCTCGAAAATGGAATCACCGAGGTAATCGCGATACGCGGTAATCTTAACGCGCGCAGAATCAGCCCACAATTCTTCGGTTTATCGCTCGACGACGAGCCAATCGACAGCACCAGGATACACGCTATGCGTCCACAGTCTGCTGGAGATTACGAACAGGATTCGATACACAGAATGCCGCAGCCCAATCAATAGAGTACAGTGGCCCCGGCGGTCTTATCGAGTGCATTCTCACTCGCCGATGACAGATACATTTCGCGTCCGGATGAGCTCCATTCTCCGCGGTATTCTCTCCCGAAGCATTCACGCTCCGACGTCATTCTGAACGAGGGAGATCTGTGAAGTTGACAGCGCCAACTTGGCACTTCAAAATGTGAATTTTTACAAGATTGATGTGATATTTGATTGTCCACAATTTATCCACATTTGTTAAAAAATAATCGTCTTTTTGTTCATCTTGTCCAAAAAAATTAAAAATAAAAGAGTTAAACAAACCTGAGTATCCTTAAATGCGTTTTTAAAAAATATATATAAATTCTGATTCCAATAAGACATGAAAATTATTTGCTAATTTTTTATTACTATTTGCTTTTAAAAATAATTTTTCTGTTTCAAAAAGTTACTTAATATCGAGCTTCTCGTAAATCTTTAAAAACTAAAGCAAATTAGTTTTCGAAGCAAAAAATTAGCAAATAATTTTCATATCTTATTCGTTACGAAATTATGTTTCATTATATAATAATGAAAAATTTCACGAGCCACCACCACTAGTATATTCAAATTGTGGACAATCAAGTGCCATATCAATTTTGCAAAAATTCGCATTTGGGATACCAATTTCACATATCTGACCAAGGGGACCACCCTCCGTTTGAGGATAAAAAGGGACGGACAAGAAAAAGATAGCGATGGAATTTAGTCATTTCAAGAAGCGATCGGTTGCTTCCAACCCCCCCCTCATTTTTGGAGGGGAGAAAAAAAGAGCTCAACAGCGCGATAAAAAGTGCAATAAAAGTCGCAAATGTTGTTTGCGAACACAGCCGCGCCCGAATAATCACAAGACAGTCTCCCGTGCAATCTTCTCTTCCTTCTTCCCTCTCCATATATCTCACGGTAATATTAAATGCCATAAAAATCTACATGATTACATACGGCAGTTCGCTGTTGCAATAGGACCGTGTACGCCCGATGCACTCGACAGAATGGCATGCTTTCCCCTTATTGCCAATATTTTTCTTAGTTCCCCCGCGTCGTGCGTTCGAGGGCCAGAAGACGTGGCTCTCCTTCCTCGTGCTCGTAGTACGACCCCATGAAATAACGCGAAATAACCTCGTCATCTCGTAAGTATAATTGTAGATTCTATCGGCCGCGAGGGTGACATTTTATGGATTCATTCGTCACCCTCGCCGACGAGTCTCACCGTGCACACGCAGCCCGAGGGTCGTCGCGAGGGGTGAGAAAGAATTCCATCGCGATACTCGCGTCGCCCGCGCAACCCCTAATTGATCGTCGCCCGCCTTCATTTCCGCGGTTATTCATTCGCCGCATTTCAGCGTAGCTTGTTCGCGCGTGCCGATTGCCATACCGAGACTCACTGGTGATCCAATAAACGCCCCTTCGGTCAGAACGGCCGATTTGCGACACGAATTTATTATTCATCTGATAATGCGCGACTTGCCATAGGTAATTTTTATTGATTGCGCAATTTTGAGATAATCAAAGAGGATCGATAAAGCGTAAGGTCGTCTCGTTCTCAGAGATGCCTCATCAGGAAAATTTTTCCAAATTAACTGAAAAGAAGATGATAAAGATATGTGACCTGAATATTCGCTATTATACGTATAATTTTATCATACATCATGATTACATTACGGGAGGAGAGAAAATGGAAAATTGCGGACGTGTATCGAATACGTTGAATTTTCTTAAGTGCAGCGCGAATCTTAAAGTTGCAAAATTTCTTAGATAAATCATCTCCGCACCTGCAGCTACTATCGAACTCAAGCAAATCTTCGCGGTCGAACTTCTAATAGCCTGCAAGAATTATCGGCGTCTTTGAAACTCTCGCGAAAGTTACGGGAGAAAGAGATAGGAAGCTACCCATGTAATTTCCAGCGGATATGCATATAGGTATATGAGGGTAACATACATCGGTCGGACTATTTTGGCAAAGTAGCGACAGGGAAGATATATCCTATAGGACTGAAACTCATACAGAGAGAGAGAGAGAGAGAGAGAGAGAGAGAGAGAGGCGGAATCTGAGAGAGAAAGAGAGATGACGGTCCTCTCGTCGCAAATACGACGAAGACGATAAATTAAATCCCGGAGTCGTGCGCAGAGTCGCGTGAGCAATGAAACCGCCGAACCGGAAGTTATCGCGGCTCAAAGCACTCTGTGGACTCTCTGCCGCGGCTTTGCCGCGCGGATATCCCGAAATTCCGTTATCGGCGTTTGGCTAGTGCGAACAGGAGGACATGTAAATCGCTTAACGTCGTCCCGATGGCTCCAAAAACCGGTATGTGTTTGCCGCCGTTCGTAATTTCCATCCGTCCGCGTTCAGAAACTGATGCATATTTTATTTGAAATAAAAGGAAATAAATCACGGAGCTTAAACATGTGGAACATTTACTAGAAAATGCACAAAAATATAAAACTAAAATGAATATTATAGTATTCGCAAATAAATATTACGATTATACGAAGAAAAAGATATCACCGTCCAGTCATTATCGGGTAAATTTCTTTTTCAGCAACGACGTGGGGCTCGTCTTTTTTTGCGGATGACGAGCCGATCGAATGTAATTTCCACAAGCATCTCTGGAATTCGCCAGTTGTACCCCCGCTATCGCCAATAATTTCCCCTCGATGCCGTTCTTCCCTGCCTTTTCGACCGTCCTCGGGATCTTTATTTCTCGGGTCATGGACGAGAGATCGAGGCGAATGCGAAGGGATGGAGAAATAGATAGAGATAGATAGAGAGAAGGAAAGAGCGAGAGGATGAGAGATGGTAAAAGTGGAAGCTGGCCTTACGATCATCACGAGAGAAGTCTCAACGATTTCGCGAGCAAAAAAAAAATAAAGAATGTTTTCCTCCTGTCGAGGGTCCACTCAAACCTCATCTCTTTTCACTAGGGAAACGAGAAGAAAGGGGGTTCTCTCTCGAGGGAAGGGATGGTTGAATATTTATCTATATCATTCCATCGTCGAGTTCACTCGATACACTTAAAACAACCGTCGAATCGCCTGAGGGAGCGTTCTCCAGAATGGAAATGGTGCGAAGTGTCTGTCGCGATTCTTAATGAAGTCGCGAGTGATAATACGGGTTCGCAAATAATGCCAGCGCTATAATCGCGTGGTTGCAAAATTCTGCTTAAAACGACGTAGCCCAGATCGCTAATTAGCAAAGTAACTGCGAGTCAACGATACAAGGAAAACTTGGTAATTGAGAAAGTTAATTAAGCCGAATTTTTCTTCCTTATTTTCCTTTCCGTTATGCAATCCTAAAAGTATGAGTCGGCGCGACGGAAGGTGGAAATCCAAAGATTTCACATCGGGCAACGATTGTGACGACTTTGTCACTCCTGGCCGGCCATCTTTCGCAATCGATTCTTCTTCGACGCATCGCGATGCACCACAAAGCGTCGCGTTCGTGCTCGGCAACTTGCATTGCAAAGCACTTCCGGTCGAGAGGATCCCCGCTGACGCGGTTGCCACGAGAAAGGGGGAGGGGCCAGGGGAAGGGTTGGTTGGGAAGGGTCAAAGGGTAAGAAGGGTTCGTTGGCCCTTGATCGACTTCTCCACTCCGCGCAGGTCGTCCCTCGTCTGCCGTTTGTTCTACCTGCTCGGCGCACGTTTACCTACATTTTCGAGACCTCTTCTTGTCCCTGCCCACCTCCCTCCGCTTCCCTTTACCCACCAACTCTATCCTTAACTCGGTACTTCGTTTCCTGTTCACCCTTCACGCTCCCCTCGCGTCGACGGATCACCGCGATCGCATGAACGCAGGAAGTCGGAAATTTCTCAGTCTACATTTCTTGTCGGCAAACCGCTCGAGTAGTCTTTTCACTTTCTGACAGTACTTTCGCGTACGTTGTACACAGATGAATTCCGCTGTACGCCGTACGAAACGTAATTCCTAGTTCACGAAAATATGCGGACCGATAGCTCAGAAACGTAAATTAGCGGAATATATTCGCCAATTGCCAACTTTATTCGATTTACGAGTATACTAATGCGGGTATAATAATTGTCTACGAAATTGCGTGCGCCCGCGCGATATACATATTATACATATTAAACCGACGTCGAATAAAACGAAGCGAATGCCTACGAATAAAACCGCGTGCGCAGATGTTAGATACCTCGGAGATAGTTTCGTGCTGATATCATGCACGAGTCGGGTTTGATTATCCTCGGAATTTGCGGAAGTTGAACGGAAGGAGCGCGCGATCTTCCTTGTCTTGCATTTCAGTGTATGGATCGATCCATCATCTCATCCTCTCGGCGCTCCCGTTACGTGTTTACTTCCTCCCCCCCTCCCCTCTCTCTTTATTCTCTGTATATCGACCACCATTTTCCCCGCCGGTTTGTTTGCTCTGCATTCCCCGCTATATGCCATTTTCCTTTATTACCTTCCGCATGCACGCCGACGTGGCGCGTTTCGCGAGACCGTCGCCAGTCACTCGATTTCTCTATTTTCGCATGGTGCGCATCGCGATGCACGAGATCGCTCGTGCGAGCGGGGGCGACCTGGGACTACGAAATGCCAAAATCTTCTCGACTTACACGCGTCGCTTCGACCAGGAACGAGAAACTACCTCGTGGGACTCGTCGGCGACGAAGCGCAGAATTTCGAATTACGATCTTTTGCTTCCTGCACCTTTCCCGCTCCTTCGTCGGTTCGTTTTTACATGTACAAATAACGTTTCGTTTGAATTTCTTAGATTTCTTTCAGTTAGATTTTCGCATCGTGAATATTTCTCCGTAAATATTGGGCAAGACTCCCTCCATTAACATTTAATTTATCATACTTAATTCAATAGACACTTCAAATACATGATGACGAGATGACTGGTTCGACTTAAAAATGCACGACTTCACGACCCCGTATCCTGATAGCTCGTAAAATACGGCCTGAAAAACCATAAATCTTACATTCCTCGGCGAAAAATACGGTCGATTGCATAATTTGATATGCAACGACATACTCACGTCGAAGATCAATTCTGAATACGAAATGTATACTTTTTTGACGCAGGAATACTGCAGGAATATTCTGGTTTCAAATGAAATCTACGTCTCGTCTCCCAGTAATTTCTGTCATGTTAAATATTTCTGATAACTTGTAAAAAATTATCTCATATCTACTTTACGGTATCTATTTTGTGGACAAGGTCTAGGTGGAATCTATTCCGTTGTCCCTCATCCACTCAAGACACAGGGACACGGATCCCGGCGAGAACTTCTTTCACCGGCCATCTTCCCGAAAGTACTTTACGAAAAGCCGAAATTCGCACCGAGACGCCGGTGGGAGAAGGAAGAAAAGTTTACGACGTGACACGTGTCGCGCATGACAAACCACGGCGAACGCAGCCTATCCTCTCCATTTTCTTTTGTACAACTGCCTGTCTTTCCTCGGTCCTCGTTCCTGCATAATGCATAGGACCGATGACTTCTCGCCGGGAGGGAATCTCATTGAGATTATATAATTTAAATAAACGCCGCGCCCCACCGAGTCCCGTTTGACGAAAATTTGTTTCTTGCACCTTTCTCACATATAAATTACACATTTATAAGTCGTAAAAGAGGTTCAGAGAAATTCTACTACTTTTATTCTTAAATTAAACACGCGCGAATTACACGAAATTAGAATCCAATCAGAATAATTATTTAAACAAATTTTATAAACGTCTTTAATTCTGCATCATCTACTGAAGTATAAGGTTTAAGAGAAGGATGCAAATGTAACACGAGACTTCTGAAACATCAGTGTTACGGACATGCGAAACTTGAATTTCTTGCTGCCACGGCTGGCTTGTTGACCGACTTAATCGCGTTATAATCAATGTTGTACGATGATTAAGTGCTATCGACACAGTATCATTATATCATGTATCACATTGCGATCTCCAAACGCAATAATTTATCATCCCGGACATCTTTACGGCGGAAAGAAACGTGAATTATATTGAATGAATTTAATTCGAGCCGCCTCATTAGTAAATTTCGCTTAATTAAGTTACATTTTAATTCTTCCCTCATTTGTACTTCCCTTGTACTGCCATTATTACTTAACAAAATTACGGGAACGTAAAACAAACCGAGTTGTATATAAACTAAAAGTTGCATGGTTATATCCATTAAAAAATTTGCATAACTAGCACTTTCGCAGATGAAATAATTCAGATCGTTTTAATTTTGTGCTATTTAAGGAAAATGGTTTTCGGTGTCCTGAATACGTCAAAAATGTTGAGCTGGCATTTTAGTAGCTCTCTAAATAATTCACGTAAAATTAAATCGATCGATCTATTTCGGACGCAGCTGCGTCGTCGGATTTAGCCGCCGCTTAGCAACGAACGAAAATTTTTGGCTCACGTCGCTTCGCAAAAGATACCGTCGCGCTCGTCCTGCTCCGGGCTGCGCAAGCCGGGGAGGTGCACTGCATCGGGCACGTTTCGACGGGATCTCAAGGTGGAATGCAGAAATGTGCACGTGGCTTCAAGTTAGCATATAAATGAAATTCGCCACGACTCGTAGAATGTCAATGAAAGGCAAGCCTCTCGCGGATGTGCCGCGTGGCTGTGCCGGAGCGCTTTCACGTGTGTGTGTGTGTGTGTGTGTGTGTGTGTGGAAAAATGGCGGTCAAAAACGCACGGCTGAAATGACTTTGGGTACAAAATATGAATAGATCTATTCTTCGCAGATGGAATATTCGATGGCCGCGATCTCCATTTCCGTGGGTTTGTCGGAAATACGAAAATTTTTGTAAACCGGCGTCTTTGATAATTTCACTACCTTAATAAAAAGCAAGAAAAACGCCGTATCGCGTCGGGTCCAATTTCCTGTGGGCAACCAGAAGAAAATTCGTGCTTGCATTACGCGCATATCGCGATCGTTTATTGTTAATTGAGCCGACGAAGCGGGACAGTCAATATCCTGTTGGCGGCCGGTGATACGATCTGGAGTCGTTGGCGGAATGCGAACGAGCCACGAGGTTTTGTCGGCGAAATAACGTGTCCGGCGAAATATCCGCACGTTAGCAGAAGCGCCGCGGACGGACAGGCGTTATCGTTGTACACGGGAAACGATTTCGACGTGTCCGCCTTTTTCTTTGTGTCCTGTGAGCGGGACGTGAAGTCTCCGATGGATTCCTACTATTCGAGGCGCGTATCCGCGCGGAGAAAACCGACCGTCATTAAAGCGACAGCTGTCGATTAGATTGGACGGCTACGCGGATCGAACGGTAATTCCGTTTTCGATCCTCGCGCGGAAAGAGGAGAATTAAACTGCGCAAAGCGTTTTACGCAACGATAAAACTTCTTTTCGCTGCAGTATGTATGTTTTCCCTCGCAATTGTATCATTTAGTCCATCCATCAAATCAGGGTGTGATGGATGAGTAGAGTTTAGACATTCAACATGGTGCTTTTCAAGAAAGGCGAGATAGATGGGAATTAAACCGTCTGATTACTGAGATGATGGTTAAAATACCGAGAAAAAAATACCACATGTTAAAACAAAAGTTACTTCGCTATTCTAGTTTTGGATTGACTTATATGGTATTGTATACTTATGTATATGCTATTTTTACATACTTCGTAATTTTTTAAAAAGTAAAGTAAAAAAATTATTTTTAAAAGCAAAAATAGCAAAAAAGTAGTAAATAATTTTCATGTCTTATTGATTACTCTCGCAATACAAAGTAAGTCAACTAAGCAGTTCAATATTAAGTAACTTTTTAAAAAGTGAAGCAAAAAATTATTTTTAAAAGCAAAAAATAGCAAAAAAGTAGTAAGTAATTTTCATGTCTTATTGGTTACTCTCGCAATACAAAGTAAGTCAACTAAGCAGTTCAATATTAAGTAACTTTTTAAAAAGTGAAGCAAAAAATTATTTTTAAAAGCAAAAAATAGCAAAAAAGTAGTAAGTAATTTTCATGTCTTATTGATTACTCTCGCAATACAAAGTAAGTCAACTAAGCAGTTCAATATTAAGTAACTTTTTAAAAAGTGAAGCAAAAAAATGATTTTTAAAAGCAAAAAAGTAGTAAATAATTTTCATGTCTTATTCGTTACAGGTGAGTATATAAAACTATCTAAACCAAATTATTAGAACGTAAGACATGAGAATTATTTGCTAAATTTGTGCTACTTTTTGCTTTTAAAACTAATTTTTTTCTTTTACTTTTTAAAACCAATCAGCATCGCGGAAAAGAGATAACAATATTTCGAGACTTTCAAGTACCGGTTTAACACGCCTTTTTTAAGAATAGATTGGGATACTTGATCAATAAAAAGATGAGACATCATTAAATAGTGAAATTATTACGAAATATCATTATTAACATTCCACTAAAGATCATTTCTAATTCATTGTACGAAAGTGTGATTACAACATTATCAAACATAAAGGCCGTCATTTGCGTTACATAAGTATGCTAAATAGCGCTATATAAGACAGCGCTAACTCATTTTAAGTTTAAACTAGTCTCGGTGTGACCATTATCGACATTAACAACTACATTCGACAAGCGCCTCTTGTACCACGTGCAGCTACGATTAAAAGTTTCGGAGGTTTAAGTCGAATGTTTGCGAATTTTGACAACACAAAATATTAATTTTTACAGAATTAATGTAGCATTTGATTACCTATAATTTGTCCACATTTCTCTGTAAATAATTGTTTTTGTCTATCTTGCAAAAATAAAATAAAATTGAACAAATTTCATCCTATATATACGTAACATTTCTCTATAATTTTTATATTATAATTTTTCTACCAATTGCAATTAATTTTCCAAAAATAGACGCAAAATAAATGTTGCACTTAGGAAATAAAGATCTTACATTCCTGCTACCCCGCACGATTGTTCATAGTAGAGCAATAGACCCGAAGGAGCAATGTTCTTTTGGTATTGAGTTTAACGCGCACCGGATGCCGTTATCGAACGCATTCGATCGGGACTGCGGGTGTAATAGCAATTAAGGTGCAACGATGGCGATCGAGTTGTGCCCGTCGCGGCTGTCTGACCCGAATCGGCCCTTTCCACTGCGCTGCGACGTTAACGCGAGGTAATTCAGCGAACGGGACGAGGAATTTTGTATCGACACAGGACGGCGTGTGAGCGTTCGATCGACGAGTTACGAGCCGGTAGTACGATCGATTCTATCACGTTACATTGAGACTAACGGAGACGAATGGCGCGGCCGTGGAGAGACGTACCGACTTTTATTCTCGCCGCGCAAATGGCAGCTTATCGAGTGTACGAGTATCGTAATTTTCTGCTCGCTGACGAACGAGCTCGAATTAGGGAAACAGCGGGAAATGTATGATATACGAGCGGCGTAGATAAATCGCCTTTCATCGTTAAAAGTCAACGGGCAAAAAAAATTGAAGGATAATGATAAATCTAAATATAAGTGATAAGTCTAATTGTAAACGTAATAGAAAAATAGAAAATCCAAATGATTACGAAAACAAGTTTCTCTCCCTTTTCTTTTTCAAACATCAATTCCTCTTCTTCTTTTAATCATTGGGATATCCTATGAAACATCTTATCTCAAGCGTAACATTTTCTTTTACGAGCTAGTATGACGAGCGCAGCCGTTGATAGTATTCCCACGTCATTAAAATTTAATAAAGACATCAAAATGCTTCCGTCTCTACCTCGGCTCCACATCGAATATTGCATTCAGGATAACGGGCCGCGATGGTTTTCGTTGGTACGGGCGCTGACGCCTCTCCTCGCTGCCGGGTTCTGAAAATGGCTTAGACCGGAATTTAAGCGCGGCCAAATAAGCTGCCCGTTTCAGGGCAGCGGTCGTTCCCGGATAATGCGATTTATCGGCGTTCTGCGCAATGCAGCGAAAACGGGCGATGAATATCCGAACGGAGATCGGGTGCGAGGGGAGAGAACGGGAAAGAGAAAGGGGAGGAGGGTGGGGATTGGGCTACCATGGAATTGATCGACGAAAAGGAGAAATTCGACCCCCCGAGCCATTTTCGTACGAGCGTGTACGCCTCGAGCTCCTATCGCGCGATATCTCCGAAGAATGCATTTCGTGCAGCCTTCGTACCAACGGTTACTATCCTATTTCTCTCGAATTTTCGTTGTGTCGACTTTATTAGCTAAATATAAGCCTTTAAGAGCGAGCAAACATTGGAATTAATTATTAAAGATAAAATAGTTGATTCCATATTTATAAAAACTTGCGTTCTTATTCTTTTCTTTTTAAAGTACTTGTAACTTGTAATATGGAGGAAACATTACGGGTAGCCATAAATATTCAAGATGATTTATACAGTTCGACATCACGCTGTCATTCATTATTGACGTCAAATATTATATAAAAGCATAAGAAGCTTGATTTCGACTTTCTAAACATATTCACAAAGGGCAACGCATATTTGTACAATATTGCAGCTTAATTTAATTCCCACGCGAGAAAGCGGAAAAGCGCTAGTTATCTGCCAGTTTCTGCCGTTTATTATTCACGAGTTAAGCGAGTCCGCGATACTTCTTTCCCGTGACGCCATGGCGCAATACAAGCACTTTAATAACGGCGTTGCCCTATTTCTCTTTCTCTCTCTCTCTCTCTCTCTTTCTCTCTCTGTTTGCATGGCCCTACGGAACGACAGAGCGCAGCCGATCCCGTGCCTACACCCGACCATTTGCATAAAACAGGTCGCTATTTATCGCCTCCTTGGAATAATGAAACTTTACCGGAAGCGATTCTGTCGCGTGCACCTATTCTGTGGAACTATTACGGAGTATCCGCCGACACGATTCGCCGTACCAAATGCGAAGGAACGG
Source organism: Tetramorium bicarinatum (assembly GCA_928718305.1). Classification (NCBI taxonomy): domain Eukaryota; kingdom Metazoa; phylum Arthropoda; class Insecta; order Hymenoptera; family Formicidae; genus Tetramorium; species Tetramorium bicarinatum. Next base: position 9,218,198 of record OV788319.1, read on the forward strand.
CATGAAAGTAATGCAGTCGATGGTGGAAAACAATTTGCTCTAGCTCTGCATGCATTAGCGCGTTTCGAGAAACACCCGCTAAGCACAAAGGTACAGAAAATGCGAGAACTGCTCCCGGAAACTATCGAGCTTAAATAGCTTATATTTCGAAATTAAGAAGAGCTGCTAAAGAACCTTAAAGGTTTTTACACGTATTAAATGCATTATGAAAAAAAAAAAAATCAATACCGAAATACAATTATCCCGATTATTTCGGTAATTTTAATTTAAATTTCAGTTTATAAAGGTGACATAAATGTGCTAATGTGCACGAAAAACAGGAATGACCGCGATGCATTTTGCAGCTCGTTCGGACGGCGCTTTTCGAACCAGGTTAAACGAAACATCGACGGAACATTTCATTGGCCTCTCAACGACGGTATTTTAATAACAAGCCCTTCCCCGCCCACGCTCGGTCTCTCACATGTAGTTTGTAGTACATAGTACAGTTGCGCTACGCCATCGCCGGAGAGCCGGCCGACTCTCTCTCTCTCTCTCTCTCGCGACGATGCCTCAGCAATTTGCATGAAATTGGAGACCCCACGGCGAGGCCGGCACGTATACGCCGATCTCTCGTTAGAATGGAAATCGCGGATTGAAATTTTCAGCAGCGCACAAACGCGGCGGCGGCCGTACACGGTGGATACGTGCTACACGCGTGTTTCGCGCACGGTTTACGCGATCCGCGATCACCGATCGATACGACCCGAGGTGCATTTTTGAGTACGGGCCGCGTACGCGTCGAAGAATAACACAGGTTTATCCCGGAGATTTCGGCGAATCTGATGCGTCGAACAGGAATTCCCCCGACATCTCCGATAGGCGCCCCTAATCCGACCCGCGTCTATCGACCCCATGTTTTGCCCTGCGGCTGAAAAAACTTTTCAACCGCGTTCCCTCTTCCGCGAGAACAAGAACTCCGTAAATCTGCTCTCTCTCGAAAAGTGTCCTCTACACGGACTGACGATCGCAGAAATTTGGAGGTGGATTTATGAACTTCAATGCAGCACGATGTAATGACATCGTGTTTTACACCTATACACGTGCAGTGCTATTTAATTACATTAGAGCACTCGCGATACAGTTTCGTCAGTCGAGTCGGGCATTTCTATGCGAGGAGCGTAAACCGGGGAATATTCTGCGGTAATTTCAACCGTATGTCTCGCACGGCTTAGAAAGTCGTTGCTGCGACATAAAATATAAATGCGTATCGATTTTACATCCGCGGGAATACGTGCGACACGATGTTACAGTGAATAGTTACATTTTCTCCGTGCCTTCGACTGCATTACGTTCCCGACAATGTTTCCATTTGTACGGCATATTGCCGAAGACGTATTCAATACCAGACGCATCTGAATCGAATAAAATGTATCTGGCGTCGCGCGATTCCGCGAACCGGTATTACATATACAGTTCCATTCGTCGCAGCCAAAAAGAGTCTTCCTTCTTATTTTAATTTTATCCGAAGTACAACCGAACGAAAACGGTTACGCTAAATTTTACTTGAGCACAGCTGAGAATAAATTGCCGATTTATGTGTAACTGGTAAGATTCGTTTCCCGGATAGAGACAGGGCGATCAATAATCCCTAATGATCGTTCGATCTGCAACCGCGAATAGCCACGTTGAAATTTTTATCAACTACCGAGCGTAGGCGACGTGGAGTCTCTACATAAATTCACCGACGTATGCGCCGGTGCATGTGCAGGCACCGGGGGACGCCGCATTATTTATACGCCCGCGTTCGACGTTACGCCGGAGGTAGTCGCGGCCATAAGCCCGCTCGCGTGTGTCTTCCCGTAAATGCCGCTCGCAAACATGTGCGCGCGCGCGCGCACGCACACTCATACACACAATGCCACAAAGTGGAGTCTCTTATGATCGCGGGAGGACTTTGAGCTCGTTGCCCCGCATGTGACACACCTTAATAGTATGGCGTTTACTTTCTTCGGGGTCTTACTTTATGCCGTGGAATCTTGCCTGATACATCGCGTGTCGCAAATTCGGCTGCGCTTTATCCGTTCGTAAATTTATTGAGAAATTTCCGGCCGCTGTTTATCGACATATCCGGCTGCTGCTGTCTCTACGGGCGCGCGTTCTCGCGCGCGCTGCCGTTCGGTCTGACTATTTATCGATTCGTACCACTTCCATCGCCGCGGATTCATGCGCGATGAATAAAAGAGAGGAAGAATGACAGGCACAAATATCATCTCGGATCTCGATCAAAAGCCGGCGAACATTCACGCAAATATCCGGGCGCGATGGCGCCCGTGGCAATCGAATTGAATTCGATTTTAAGAATTTAATAGCCGTCTGCGCCTTAATCGAACTATCGGGCTAGTTTCTTTTATTCGGGTCACTCGTGAGAATTCAATTCACGTCTCCGATATAAACAATATATATATATATATATATATATATATATATATATATATATATATCTCGGGCTATGATCAATTCTAGCTGGTTCACTCGTCTTAAAGTGATAAAGATAAAAATGGGGGGGGGGAGAGCGCAACCGTTATATTGAAAATCCTTTGTTGTATTGAAAGCCGTTATATTGAAAATCGACGAAACGTGACCGAGTTTATTCCGATCGTTCGACCCCTTCCCTCCTTTACTCGTGTGACTTTCAACGCGTGATCGACGGAACGAAATTTCAAAACTTCGGTTCGCAAGGAAGATAAAGACAGCCAGGAGCTGTCGTTGGGGTACGTTGCAGGTAACGACGTTAGGAGATTACGGCGCGGCGTTGACAACGGCGACGTAGTCTATCATAAATTTCCAGGTCGTATACTCTGCCAGACAGGACGTGACAGGCTTGAGGGATACTACGCAAGTGCATAAAAATTTTAGAGTGCGTCGGGTGGTTCCTAGATTCAATCGCGTTTTAAAGATGACTTCCTTGAGAATATTATTTCCTGTTTAAAATAAACGCGGTATAATTGCTATATCATTGTATAAAAAATTTGATAATGTTTGAATTGTGTAAAATAATACCATTTAACAATGTATTTAAGGATTTGCGTCAAACCCGCATTTCCGCATAGATTTTAAGAATATTAATAAAAATTAATAAAAATTGTAATTTATATTTTAAAATGTATTAATAAAATAATTATTTTGAATCGCGAAAATAATTGTCATTATTTCTGCTCAATAATTCTTAAATAGGACTGTCTTCGCTATTAATATCGCGCCACGATGCAGCAAATACACCGAGTTTCTCCCAACACATGAGTTAGCACCGTGAACGTGTTGGGGATCGCGGGAAACACTTCCCTTCCGTATATATCTCGTTCGTGAAAACGAGCGTAGCAAAACCGTGGAAGGAGGTGTCAGAGGCGGCGCGCACTTTCCTTCGGAAGGACCTCATGTGGAGGGTTGCGGTCGCGAGAGTGCCACGAAGACGGAAACGAAAGAGAAAGAGACGACGGAGGGTAAAGCCTCGAGGAGAGTACCGCGCAAGGATGGAGGTCGAGACGGAGAAAGAGCGAGAGAAGGAAGAGATGAGCTTTTCTCTAAAGAAAAGCTGCCCTAACAAAGGCGCCTTATTTCACGCCCAATGTACCCCGCCTCAGACACGATCGTTAAGATACCTATCCCTGCGAGGTGCGAGGAGTTCCTCCGCGCTCCTTTTCCACACCCCACGAGTTCCTTTTCCCTTCTTTCCTTTCTCTTTGAGACCCTCGAGAATGGCGCGTCATTTCTTATGGGTTTATGCCTTTCTACCTGCGAAGTGTCCACGGGATGTTATCGCGGCGAGGAAGTAGGAATGTGCGACAATTCTTTAATTTCACCTGACGTTTCCTGGAACCCGAGAACCGATTTGTGTAAATCAAACGAATCGCTCTTTCCTCTCGGCGCAAGATTCGCCTGTCTAAACTCTGAATCATCATAAGCTTCCCTCGGGAGCAACTGTGTTAAAGATCATGGTGATCTCTGACCCATTGAGAGCGGGGCTCGTCGTTAGCCTTCAATAAAAATAAAAAAAAAGGGAAGAAGAAAGATCTAATGGTACGAAGATGAGAAATGGGTAGTTATATAGCTGATAAAAGAGACTTATTGCAACACTCTCTTTCCCTTTCTCTTTCTCGCTCTCTGTATCCCTTTTTTCTCGCCTCGAGCCTGGCCTGCTTTAGTATCGGGTGTCTCGCAATTCGCACTCGACGCCGAATGGCGCGCCCAACGCATCGTTCCTTATGGGTTTATGCTTCCTGAATGGAGCTGAGCCCGAGGGACTTTATCGGAATATCGGTCGACAACGTCGTTATGAGGCGTCGCTTTGTGCAGTTGGCGCGATTATGCGCGCATTCTGCCCGCGAGGGCCGTTCGCGAACACTCGCCCGGTACCGCATCACCGTTCACCGAGGGGGTCGTATGGGGGATGATAATAGCGTGATAATAAAAATGAAGAGAGCCGGCCACTCCCTCGCCACATAGACCGCACTGGTGGAGTGGAGTGCAGCCGGAATTATCTGGCGATATTGCGCGGAGCGAAAACGCACGCGCGCTCGCGCGACGAGTTATACGGAATTTCCTTTTTACGAGCGGAACAGACGTCGTCGCGACGTGTATTTTTAGCACGACAGTTTCTTTTTTCGCTTTATGTCACATTCCCGAAATACGGATTCCTTTTTTTCGGCAAGTTCGCGTTATATCTCGCGCGGCACTCCGCGCATGAGCAGATTTACGGCGAACTGTAAATGTAAGTTTGACAGCAGGTTTTTATCGGAGGACTCTGAAAATAACAGCGAGAGCTTTTATTACTTGGAGCGACCTGTGCCCTTACTCCCCGAATTTGTTTACTCAATTTTTCATGCGGCAGCTGCCAATAGAAAACGCGAGAGCAGGAATTGGGTTCTCCGCTAACTCGTTATTCAATCGATTTTATCGGAAAGATGATATAGCACAAAAAATTCAATTTTGAGGAGAAAAAGCTATTTTATAAAAGCGTGTAAAAGAAATTGATTTCTCGCTCGAGCGTAACGTGCAGGCGTTCTCGCTACAACGCCTCAATAAGATTCTTTTTTACGTCGGCAAAACTTTCGATCTTCCTACAATCTTTCTTTTTCTTTTCGAGTGTCCGAAGGATGATTATCCAGAGACGGGTAAAGGGACGTATACTATAAGGGCGGAGGATGTGATAGAAGTGAATATGGATGATGCGTGGTAACTGTGTTTTGCCGCAGGCCAGATAAGCTGTCAGCTACCGATGGAGATTGATGCGTCTCACATTGATCTCCATAGCATGTCTATTCTATTTTTTTCGCCATTGTTAACCAGGTCTACTTTCTCGCTGGATGAGAACTAATGCGATCACGCTAGAGCATGTTATTTCATTTCTAACAATAAGACGGCCTATGCTAAGTGAGTAGAATTGATGGAAAATATCTTTGTCATAAAAACACAGGAGTTTCTCTTGAAATTTTATGATTATAAAACTTAACGGCTTATTCGTTATTTTAGAGATATGATCTGCAATATTTTTCAGATTGTTCTCATTTTATTCGTTAGTGCCTAAAGGAAAATTTATCAAGAAATTACGAAGAAAGCGGTTAATCTTAAAGGCAACAGCGCGCGGGAGGGAATTATTATCTTAGACGTCATAGGACGGCATAATTTTAGTTATCATAACGGAAACTCGCGAAATCGCGAGAGTCGCGACATAATTCAGTCTCGTGCACACACATCCAGCCCGATAACCTCGTTTCGCGCGTTATCAGCGTTTCCTTTTTCGCGTAAAAATTTCCACTTTTCATCGACGGTGCCTCGCGATGAAACGCGATTTACTCCGGAGATACGACTCCGTACTGGTTTTGAATTTCATGAGAATACGTCCGGCAAGAGACGAACTCTCGTTGGGGGAAAAAAAGCGGAGAGAGCGCGGAAGAAGGGGAATGCAAGCAGCATTTTACTGTATTTTTAGAGCAATGTGAAATTAAAGCGACTTTTAATTGGCGGCAACGCGGTGCGCCTTTGCAGACTTCTAATTTTTTAATTCGGCTCTTTGTGCGCGCGTCGACTACCTTTTATTTGACGAAGAAAATGCATTTTCTCGTTAATATTCCTTTGTTCTTTGCCGACCGTTCCGGCGGATATACGAAGAAGTCCGGCTATTAAAAACGCTACGACGCTCTCATAAATCCCGTATTTTCTTTTTAGTATTAAACGATTTCTTTGCGTGCATGATTTTCCAAGCTTCTTTCGTGAAAATGTATTATTCCGCCTTTCTATAAAGTCAAATTGAATTTCGTTGGACACAAAATAATTATCTAACAAATTAACGGTAATGTTCTTCTACGTACTTAAAAACTTTAAAATATTTAAATCGTTTTTCGAGACTACGTAGTTTTAGTAATTCCATCTTCTGTATCACCTTGTTTCCTGCAACGTCATCTAATTATCTGCTCTAAACTATAAGCTCTCTCCTACGTGTTCGTTATGCAATAAACTCTCGAGTGGCATCTCGCCACAGTTTGAAGCAAGAGTTTCGTTTCAAAGAACACGCTTTTTCTTTCCCTCCACGTAGCCGGCGAGTTTCCCTCGCGCACTTTGCCGCCGACGTAACCCGTTTGGTCTCGGGACGTCACCTCCGCCCTATCGCGAACAAGGTCGGAGGTTGTAGATGGCGAATCGACAGAGGTATGAGAGATAGTGCGGGGCCCGGACAAAGTTTGTCGCAAGTTTAGATTGAGTTCAATCTCCGAGCACACACACGGACGCGTAAGCGCACACATATATGCACACATGGATGCACTGTGCCACCTTCCGAGCACCTTCTAGCCTATCGTGACTCAACCGCCGGTCCTTTCTCGGCTCCTTGCACCCCAGTACGGCCAGCTTATCGCCTAATATCCAGCCGGAGGTGGAAATGTCGAGACGTTTCGTGCCCAGACCCGCCGTCTTCGAGTTCGCGCTTCTATGCCTTCTGGCCCCCGTCCCGTCCCTTCCGCCCCCCGAAGGTGACAAAGTAGCCGTCCAAAGTAGAATTGTGTGGCACGGTCGTAAAGTTTTTTCTTTTCCTAGAAACTATTGACGCCCGGGATGCTTATCAGCGAAAACGGTTTAACGTCACCTCGCTACGTTTAACGAGCGCCTCGCGAGAGTTCAATGCAACCACGTGGTTGCTGATGGTGCGGTTTGTTAATGCGTTTCAGGGATTGCAGTAAATTGCGCGCAGAAGTTGACGATTCCACGAGGGCATGCAGAATATAGATCTACGAAGTTGATATCTCGAAATGTGAATTTTTACAAAATCGGTATGGCATTTAATTGTCTAGCATTTTGGACAAATGATGAGCAATCAATTTATAATTTTGAAAAAATGCACCTAGTTCTCAAGATAAAATTTTTTCTCGAGATCAACTTTTATTATTTTTAATTTTTTGTAAAGTGAAGTGAACAAACATAATTATAGACAAATTGTGGACAATCAAATGTATATCAATATCATAACATATATCGTATCAATTTTGTAAAAATTTCGGAGTACCAACTTCACAGATCTGCAAGATATACAGTTATCCTACAAAATTTGAAGGCTTAATATCAACAATATTCATAAATAAGAGGAATATAAAATCTGTTACAGGAAAGTATCGGATAGTTACTCGTAGAGGGATAAAAAAACCACTTTCCTTATACACACATGAAATCGTTGAACAATCAGGCGTATCTTTAAAAAAAAAAAACGCAAATTGTTTATCGCCACGCACGTCGAATGGGAATGAAATTACCGATTTCATCGCAGCATCGAAGCAATCGTGGGAGCATTCCGGAGACGTGGAGCAATATTCCGGATGTGTCAAGCGCCTAACGACGTAACGTTGCGTACGTTAAGAGCACATCACGTAAATCAAGTTAACATGGTACCGCGATGAAAGCCTTTACCGGCTTGTCGTCGATGAAATTCGCCTTTCGTTCTTCCCTTCCCGCCGTGCCCGTAAAATTCGATCAGGAACGCCGTATTCTCGTTGGCTGATGGCGTCATTACCTTACTTCGCCATTTTGCCGACAACGCAGCGAACAAGGAAGCTACACTGGCGGACGAAACGAGTGGCGCGCGTTTCCTCCTTAGAAATTTTGTGGGATGAACTTTCTCTCGTGTATCACCTTCAATAGCGGACAGAAATGTCTAATACTTTTATTTCACTGTACCCACAGCGCCCTTTTCGCCCTGTCAAATAAATTCTATTTTAGCTTTCTTCGTTTTTAAGCCAAAGTCTCTCTGCATTTCTAAATCGCACGGCTGACTTTTGATTTCTCGCTAACGCACAATGTCGCGCATTACGCTAAAAGCGTAAGGGAATAAACTTGAAGAAAAATATGAAAGAATGGAGATTGACGATCCAAAAGAAAAGGCACCATTGAGAAAAAGTAGCACGATGCGGAGGCAGCCAGACGTCGGACGTTTCCTTAATTGCATTTTTATGCTCGCCCGGATTTCCGGGTCGGCGAAAGGGTCCAGGGGTCCAAGGAGAAGAAAGAAGTTTATTATACCGAAGGCAGAAACTCTCTCACGAGTCCGCGGCTAACCATTAATGCGCCTTGACTCTTCCACGGAATGAACGAAATCGGTGCGACGTGATCTTTGCTTAGTCGGAGAATTTCGAGCACATGGAATATCCGACATTGGTCGACAAAAAGAAATAAGAAATATAAAATGTTAATAAAATATATCAATAAAATTTAATAAAACATTAATAAAATATTATTAAATATTATTTAATAAAATATATGATATTGAATAATGAATTATTCAGCAAGGAAAGTTAAAATTAAAATAGATTTTTTGTTCTGTTATTTATATACTTCAGAGTTAATGCATTTATAAAAAATATAAAAGTTTAACACGATATTTGTTTCAAAATGGAACATCTTAAACGAAAAATTAAAGAGTCATTTGAAACTAATTATTAAAAAGTCTGGTTGAAACGACGTTAAAACGAATTTAATTTCAATCTTAATTGAAAGTAGATTGGACCTAGAAAATAATCGTCTTGACCTTTCGGAAAATTTCGTTTCCACAATTAATGAGAAGTGAGAATTCAACAATCTCTCTTAGATGTTATAAAGTATCCGAAAATAAGGTTTTTAAAAAATGATAAAAAATTAATGCAGAATGGGAAAGTTTATACACGGCACTTATATCTCTCGGAAAATTAAAAATGAATTGGATGTACTTCGAATACCTACTAGTTGATGAGTTTCAAACAAAAGCAATCGAATTATTGTGCGCTGCATAATGTACAAGGATAATAGGGCGTGATTCTTTACTTCGTAACTTCATAATTTTTTCACAACTAAATTAGCGTTCTATAAGAGTTTTCCTTAGTCCGGATTGCGACTCTTCCCCGTCGTGTCTCCGATTTCATGAGCGGAATCGCGTTTCCGTGTTATTCTAAATATCCTCGGAAACTCGATAGCGTAGTTGGACAATGGAGCAGAGTCCCGATGGAAATACGAGAAAGAAGAGAGAAGTGAATTCCGGCCGCACGGGGCTGCACCGAATTCATGTAACAGTCGCGAATAAGTTCGAACTGTCTTGTAACATCGACCGTCCGTTCTATCGGGCTGTCTCTCTCCATCCCCTATCTTCGCGCTTCTAGATTTATTGAAATTTTATGCGGTATCCCTATGAGGTCCGACTCGAAAGTTTTATCGACGGCCGCGATGGGTTGGACCTTATATTACGCGGGGAAAAAAGTGAACGAGGGCCGGCTTCTATTTCGTTGCTCGAAGCTTATATTCCATTTTTCTGTCAAAGAAAGAGAGAGAGAAAGAGAAGAGAGATAGAAAGAGAGAGATCCGGATATCTTAGTTAGTCAAAATGAAAAGATGAAATCCTTTTAGAAAGCTATTTTCTGATTTATGATTGTAATTTTCTAAATTTCTTTTTGCTGACAGAATTATATCAATTTTTTTTTTAATATTGAAACTTGATGCTAACTATAAGTTTTGTTTAGATAATAGAATTTTCGCAGTTTTATGTTGTCATTTTTATCAATCCACGTGTGAAAAATCCCGAATAACTCATAAAGAAATTAAATCCGCGTTACCGAAAGCAAAATCGCGATAACGTACGGTGGCACATTTTTCTGTCAAAACGACGATTCTTTATTGTATTCTCGTCCTATCGCGCCCTTAATTTCCACACGCGGCAATATTGTTCCATCAACGTGCATCGGGAAACCATTTATCGGCCGCCAACGAGAGAAAGAGAGAGTGAGAAAGAAACCATGACAGAGCTAACAGTACTCACCCTAGGTTATGGTTGTCCGTGTTGTCGGGAGCGTCGTCCGTCACGGAATCCTGCGTAAGGGGGCCCTGGGTGACGTCCACCCCCATACTGCCCAAATCTAATGTGGCGTAGGTTCTGCGTGCCTGCACCCTTGTTCCACCGCCCCCTCCCCCGCCGCCAATCATCTCGCCACTTCTGCCGCCGCTGCCGACCAATTCCTGATACAATTCATCGTAGAGAGAACTGCCGTTTCCGTTGCTGTTCAGAGCATCGTCCAGCCGAGCTGGATCCAAGTGGTAGTTGGGATTTTCAAAGGAAAGGAGGCCGTTTTCTGGAAACAAAAAGACACATCTTGTTAGAATAGAGATTCAATAGATGTTCTAAAATTATCCGCGATATAATATATTGGAAACAGGAGGATTACGTATTATCTACATTTTTGTAATTTATCAAATATAAATAAAAATATTTTATTAAGAATGAACGTTTTATTATTTTTACATGTGCCTGCTTTAACTTATATATGCAGGAAACGATCGAAGATATTATCGATGCAAAATGCCCGGCTATAACGAGGAGGAATTAATTATTCAGACGATTTTCAAGGCAATTCTTTCGATAATCCTCATCAATCACGCAAACGGAACAGCGGAAAAATAAAACATATAAAACGACGAAACGAATAATCAAGGAAGAATAGATATCGCGTTTCAGAAATTCCTTGTTGTAGCGATTGATTCACGACGACTTGGAAGCAATTGTATCATGTATTCGTAGAAAATTAGGCATCGATTTTGCGGAACGCATGCGTAGTTGTTCGCCATTCCTTCGCTGACGTGACTGCACGTGATAATAAGCGATCCCGTTTTCTCCGAGGAGCATTACTTGGCATAAAATCTCGAATGGCCCCGTTGCTTTCGCGTGCCGTGCGACGACGCGGCCACGTCACGACCGCGCGCGGTTCCCGCGGCTTTAAATACCAGCAGATAACGAGCGGCCAAAGGTCAAGGCTCCGAGTTATGGCAGACCATGGTAGCGGCAGATGCGATCGACCGCAACTGCCGATGCATGCCATGAGACATTGCCAAAGGTCGCTCGATATACACGTATCGATACGCGCGGTCGACCGCCTCCGATATCGGAGTAAACGCGCGTCTCGCCGTTTTAACGTTACGGAATCTGGCGTGATCGGATGTATTTCATGTCAAGGAATCGAATTCCCGATACGAGAAAGAGAAAGAGAGAGAGAGAGAGAGAGAGAGAGAGAAAGAGAGAGAGCGTCAAGAAATTGAGACCCGCTTGCCTGACAAAGCCGCATGACAAATGTTTGAAGTTCGGCTGTGCTTTTCGCGAAAAACGAAAGACCGAATGCCGGATCGGAATCCAATTTAAGTTGGCGCTAATCTATCGACGGCGGCGATTACGGTAAGAAAGCTTGTCGCTCGAGATCGCCGAAGACGTGGTATTATCTCGGCGGTAGACGCGATGAGAGAGTAATGGCACGAGCGTTAAGCTTTAAGCTCGCCCGGGATAGATAGCCAAGTTAAATACTGCAGTCGCGGTTATCCGATATTCCCGACTATCTTTGCGGTAACTCGCACGGAATACTAATAAAATTTATTCAGCGCGGTTAATATTGGCGGAGTACACCTCGCCCGTTAATATAGAGCTCTCGGCCGCAGGAATTTATCATCATACGGCCATTATGATTGTTCATGCATGCTTGTGTTTGGTGTAATTGTCGATACAACCAAAAATCCACAAATAGCTTCCCGACCCGATACTAATGGGGAACACGTGTCGCGTGCGGAGCCGCGCTCGTTTCAGAAACACTTCTCCGGTCTTTAATCATTTGTCACCAAACGCTCGCGTTACACGCGACCGTAATTCACTTCTGCGAAATGATCTATGGATCCAACGATCTGCCCGATCGATGTCTCGCTCTCGCTACTCACTGATAATCCTGAGAAAGACGACAACGGCGAGAACGACGTTGCACAGGAACCGACAAAGCGAGTCCATGCTGGTCTGACGGCTGTCATATTGGCGGAAATGGCTTGGCCCGATACTCTCCGCGATACTCTCTCGCAAAATAATCGGCTAAAGACGGCTTATCGACGCCGCTGTATCGGCGAGCGCGGCGAGCAAACGTGCGAGAGCTTCAAGTCGAATCTCTCCTTGGCCTCCTTTGTCCCTTCCTTCCTTCCTTCCTTTCTTCCATCCGCGATTCTCCTATCTGGTCTACGTCTACCCGTCTCGCTTGCACCACCCGCTATTGATTCTACCGTGAAGCCTAAAGCTCCCCGCTTTCGAAAGGAGCTTCTTTTTGCTCGGAGTGACTCGCGGCGCGAAGCTGATAGGTCGGACTAAAAATACTGCAATGTTTCGTCCCACCTCAAACTGCCAATACCTGAGAAGCGGCGAGATTCAAATCCAAGGTATATATTTTCTTTTTCTAAAATTAAATACAAACACATCGGAGTGTCAGATATTTCTAAAACTGATATTTTTACGTTTCGGATAAAAATTGTGCTTAGAAAAAGAAACATATAACTAGCGACGCTATAAAATCGCAGACAGATATATACGCCAAACATGAATTTCCGGATGTTCATTCAGTCCGCGTTCGCACGGCACCGTCAATAAACACCATAGTTTCGCGTTTATGGCAGACGCGGTCGCGACGTAAATACCAATCACGAATCTGCGATTCGAGAAGCGAACGGGCAATGAACTCTCATCATCCGCGTCGGTACGTTCCATTCAAACAACGTTCGCGCGTACGTAACGATCTTCCCTTTTATTTTTTTTTTTTCGAGGGTCAGGTTAGCGCACGGTCACAAAAAAGCCTATTAACTTGTTGCACATGAAACGGCGCTAAACGAGTTATGTGGTGAAAAATACGAACTTCCTTCGTGGGAGTTAATAATGTCGAAAAAAAGCAGAGTTTAACTGATCACTTATTTTAATAGATTAATTGATGCCGTTCATTTCGTTTATAATAAAGTAGCGGGAGACGCCTCTTCGCTGATCGATCAAAGCTAAAATTAATGATCTTGTTACTTTGAATTTTTCTTTGTTCGACAGACAAAGCGCCAGCATGTTGTTAACAACGTTTTTCGTGAGAAGTTAATTAGTTGATCAAAGAATAAAATTGCATTTCTTTGATAGCTTAATATTACGGTTTAATTTTCGGGAATAGCAATCTGTGTAATTTATACAGCGCTATAAATTTGTTATTCATTTATTGAAATGTCACGAAGCTCGGGAGAACCTTTTTACAATACGTAAAAAAAACTGTTTAATTAAATAATTATTTTATAACGCGCGATGCTCCAACACTGTACTGGTAATTGCAGTAATTAATAAAAGAGTGCTCTATGAAATTTACATTTATGAACAACTGTACCTGCGTTGTACAAGTTAAATAGAACTGAAAGTTTAATTACATGATGTTTTATGAGATACTATCACTTAACAGCTCGTTTGTAAAATAAAATGGGTCTGTAAGTTTACACATACCACCTGCGTGTTACATTTAAAAATGTTCTGATGTAAAATTTTGTTTTTGACTGCACCAATTTATAAAAAACACTTTTCGCAAACAGTGTAACTTCTGCCCGTGGATTCAATTAAATTTCTATTTACAAAAATTGGTTTGCCTTTTTGCGAAAGTTCGTTAGCGTTTGACGAGGTTTGTAAATTGCGAGAAAAGGAGGCCGCGTAATAAAATGAAATCGAAGAAAAAGGACAAATGAATCTGCGAAAGGGTTGCGCGGGGTCGATAAACTGTCTGACGGCGACATTCCGCCACGTGCTCGTTATAGATACGTGCGAACAACGACTGCACTTCACCGAATGCATCTCGTTATTTTTGTCATGTGAAAATCCTGGCACGTGGAAGGGGGCTGCGGGGAGGAGGAGAGAATGAACGACGAGATGTGTTTTAAAGTTCGAGAGCACGTCCGATGCGCGAGAGGAGCTGAGCGAAAAGTATTAAGGCGACTGGTGTGAAGGAAGACTCTGAAAAATACCCTACGTGCTCGTTAAAATCCCATCTTAAAAAATCTCTCACGTGGCGCAACCAGACGCGTGTTGTGTCTGAAAGGGACGGAATAAAAAAGAAGATGGAAATAAAAATTGACCGCTTGAACGCATTTAACGAGTTCCGTAATGCAAGAAAGCCTCCTTTATAATACTTTATCACACATTATTAAACTCGCTTTGTCGTATAGCTGTCTTTGAAATACCACACCTTCTTTTATTAAAAAAAAAAATCGATAATGTAACACGTAGAGTATACATGTATAAAAAGATTCTTTTGGAAACATTTCAGAATATTTTTTCGCAACAATCCGGTGCGTCAAAATATTTGAATTCTACGAATGCTATCAAAAATAAAACTAAAATTGTACAAATGTCAGAGTTCCGACTTTTATACAAACTTTTCATTTTGAAAAAGTTTGCATATTTTCAAGCTTGCGGGAAAAAAATAAAGAATTGATGGATCAACGGAAAGACGGTTTGCTAACGAATCGACTGCGAACGAGAGCTCCGCAAGCTACCTGTTACAGACGTTATGGCGCGACAGCGCAGCGTTTGCAGTCGTTGGGTTCGCGAACATGTCTCGTTATTTCGCGCGGAATGAAGCAGTTTAAAGTTTGAACGTCTGTTGAGATCGCGGAAAGGGCTACGCGAATGAGACAATTAAGAGCGGTAAGGATAACGCGGAAATGCGGACGGTGTTCGAAGTTGTTTCACGGGGCGTTCCGGAATTCATTCGCGAGAATAAATTCCATCAAGCTTGGATTTTATTTGGAACTAGATTAGGCAAACTTCGCGATGCAAAGTTTTACATCATCGACGAGTAAAGTGCGCGTAATTACCCCTAACTGTGCCACGGATATATGTGCGATAACAATGCTTCAGATAAACGTTCAAAAGTTAAGTTCAATATTATTATTTAATTAAAAATGGCAATTATAACTTAAATAAATTAAATGTTAAATTACTTAGATTTGGCGGAGAGAGCGTGACTTTCGAAAAGAGCTGAATCAAATCGGTACAGACGGGGCGACAAATTGGCTGCGGGCAAAACTGCTCGCGTTCCAGTTCGCGGTGCTCCGAGCAAAAGTACGCGGCGCAGTTGCAGCTGCATACTTTGGGATGCGTCCCGTTATTTCGTCGCCCCGAAGGAACCCGCACACACAGTCCAACCGAAAAGTGGGCTGCTGCGGAAAGTTTTAAAGTTTGGACACGCTTTCTCGGAGAAGGGGGAGGAACGAGGGGAAATAAGTGTACAAGCCGGAAGCGAGCAAGGGCGAAAGAACGAAGTTGAGGGTGCATGGAGAAGAGTGCTGTAGGCAAGAAAGGCAAGAAACAGAAAAAGAGGGAGAGTGGAGAAAGAAGGGGAGGGGTAAAAAGCTCTGTCACCGCCCTCGATGAGTCACCCTATCGATTGCTCGAGCGAGTGTAGGTAAAGCTGACGGAGGTAAGGGTGGGTTTTTACCGTGCGCCTTTCTTCTTGCCGTTGGCGTCCTTATGTAAGTCCTTCCTACGGAATATTAAGTTTCATAGACGCGGAACAACCGACCCCCATTTCCTCCCTCTCCGTTTCGCGAGTGAAGGACGCGTGCCGGGCAAAGTTCGATCGTTGAAATCGACCCTGCCACTTTTCTTTGCCAAGATAATTTTCTTTTCACGGCTGAGTTCGATGAATAAGCAATATGAATGTGTATGAATTCCAAAATAAATAAACTTATTAATAATAACCACAAATGTTGCATAAAATAATTAATTTTCTTGTTAAAAAAAAAACAGACGTTAATAAAATTTTATACAAGAAATATAATGTGAGAAAGTAACAACTCAAAGACGAAAGAGACATCTTAGAGCACTTTATCAACTAAAAATGAAAATCAATGAAAGTGTATGGCGCATTGCAGTAAAGAGTGGTTGCGAAAATAAGGTGATCTCTACATCCGGGCTCTTATCGTGGAATTCAACGGTTAATCGATTTCTCCAGTGCGCGATTATGCGAAGCGCAGAAGGTGAAGTTTCTCGCTTCATCCCGCCGCACGGCACTGCCCCCATAACAATGAAGTTACGGACTTAAATGTCTCTCACACGGGAAACCATGGAGAATGGGGTGCGAAGAACCAAGTGCCGCGTCTCGTTATGGCCAAAAAAGGCTGCGGCAATTCTGAAAGCGGTCGTTAAGCTTAACGACGTGCACAAGATGGCGGTGGCGACGGCGAGACGGTAAGGTCAAGATTTTTCGGCTTGCGTTCTACGGCAATGATCTCTTATTCACGTTGCAAACTCATTTCGTTATTCCACGCGAGTGTATTTCAGGGAAATTGCCAGTATTCAATCAGCAACATTAAAAGCCGAATAATACATAGGGTTCTATTCTCTTCTCGTTTGTTAACGATATTCGCAAAGTTACAAATAATATTACTTTGTACAATAAAAATATTACTTGCGTATTATAAATTATTAATATATTAATAAAAATTTGTTAAAAAATCATTTGTAAACTGTCATAACTTTTTAACAAATAAAATAAGGTTAGAAATACAGTGTTACAAAGCTATATATTTTACTTTACTTTCTTTTATGTTAAAATTTAGACGTTATCAAGATTAGTTTATTTTCTGTTTATTTTGTCTCATTGATTCATCACAAATTGAGGAAAACATAGCGGAAGAATCATCGTCAAGGCTTTTTTGTGAATAATAGCATTTTACATAATTAAAATAAAATATGGTACACGATCTTAATCTATGCAACGGGAGCTACCTTCATTGACGAGCAGACAATGGCCGTTCGACGTTATCGGGAGAAATGGATAACAACGAGAGTGTATGAAGGGTTTACAGCCGGCCGTCGGTTAGGTCTCCGGGGAGGGAAAGGGGAGGTGATATGGTGCGGCTAATAGCACTTAGGGGTTGCGTGCGGCGCCGCACATAAACGGCGCCGGCACGTCTAAGCGTCTCGATGCCGAGTATATTTCCCGGGTATACATATGCTACTCGCGCGATCGCTGGAAGAATCGCTGGACAATCGAAAGAAAGACCTGGACAAACGTGCACGTATATATTCTTCGGGGAAGCCAATCTAGGTGACCGTCGTGGAAAACGCCGCGGCGATTGCCCGCGTCGTGTGAAAAGAGATTGAAAAGACCAATCGCCCCTGCCTAACTCACGCGCGCCGACCGGGATCCGTTGCGGGTTTTGTCAAGGGAAGTACGAGTACGAGAAAACGAAAAACATTTATGAAGTTTTCCTTGTGTCTCGCCGACTCATGCAATCCACAGAAATGCAAATTCCAAGAAACGTAATAGGCACTATTCACCGAACTCGTAATTAACTTGATCCTTGTCAGTACTTGCATGTATCAAAACACTCACATTTACTTTTTCCTGCAATGCTGAATACGTAGAACATGTTGAATATTTAGAGTTAGAACATGTTTCCTGGTTAACAATTTTAAGAAAAATATTTCTACGTACAATTTAGACTGGAAGTATGCAATACCAAGAAGCTACGGAGAGACTCCGTGATGATGGAGTATCCCGTTCCGGCCAACTCGTGCCCATAAAAATCGCTCGACAAAGTCGAAATTCTTATGACGCATTCGCGTGACGTTAGGGAGGACTTTAACAGCGGAAATAACGTAGACAAGTTTTATTATTCGTACTCGACGCGACATTTTGATGGCGCCGATGCGCGATGCGTGAGTGACAATAAAATCTGTTCAGTGGTAACGGCCGAACCAGCCGAATCGACCGCAGTCCGCGTCTGACTAGTCACGCCCGTTTTCACTTCAAGCTCTGTACTGGGACGATATCGCGGCATTTAAAGCGTCAGCCCGTGCTTTATGGCATGTGTAAAGGTACTACGTACAATGAATATGAATAAGTGTTCATTCAATTCACGGGAAACGGTTGTCGTTTTAACCTTCAGCCTCTTTCCGTTTAAAATATTTCACTGCTCGAGTGTTTGTTCCTGTCACTCTAGATGATTTGTAAACTGATAATTGAAAGATTTAACACACATCGCTGAGAAATTTCACATATAAATGTATTAAATATAAATATTTAACTAAATATAAAACGAATTAATTAAATAAAAGTGTTTCAAATAAAAAGAAGATAAATATTCTAACGTGATATAAAAATACGAGAAAATTTAATTCGAAAATAAATGGCATTATATTACTTAATTATAACGTTAATTTTTGTTAGTGACACTTTAAGGAAATTAAATTTAATACCTCGAGTCGGTCAACGCGTTGTACAAAATAGTAACACTGCAGAGCTTTTCACAAAGCGTGACGGTATCCACATCAAAAATTTTAATTTAATTAGCTACTGGTTCGTTACATATTTAAAACGTATTTCCCGACGACGGAAGGGGTGTTCTATTTTTCAGTTCGTTTCGCTGAGGCGATTCAACGAGATAGCTACTTCCCTCATTGCCATTTGCTGATGCAATGGGTGATTTAATTAAAAGTGAGAACACCCAGTGTAATAACGCTTTCATGGAATGACACGTTTATCGCAAGTAGATGGAAAGATAGAAAAAAAGGAAGTTTCAATCTCGAAAAAAAAATTTTAAATATCGTATAAGTTTTCATCTTGCGATTAATTCAAAACTAATTAAATGTAATTTATCTAATTGTACAACAATTGCGTCTACATAATCACAGGTAATATTGATTTAATAAGAAGATTCGCTTATCAAGAACTCGCTTAACAAGAATTCAATGAGTAATTGTTTGCTTTCCACTATGACAAATGGAATTTTTCATAATGTAAACGGTTTGCTCTCTACCAAATCCTTGACCATCTTAAATATTTGTTTTTGCACAGTTCCATAAAATAGCACGAGCGTATTTAAGTATAGAATGCAGAAGGATGTATTAAAAACTTAAACAAAAGCCAGAATTGCCTTCACAAAGTAGCATAAAGCCATTCGTCACTGTCTAACGGCCCGAGTTATCGATTTGTTAATAGCGTACGTAGCGACATAAGCAAGATGATTCGTGCTATTGTTAGTTGAGATATATGGGGAGAGCCGTCCAGATAATTGATGCAAATGAAGTTTCATTAATTCCAGACAGTATATAATGAATGTTATTAGAATTTTGATTTTTTTCATAAACTATAATTTAAATTTTAAATAATGCCTTTGTCATTAGTTGTTTGTTACTGTTGCAAAAATACAGCAACTTCTTCATTATTTCTGATATTATTTTAAATTTCCTCGGTCGTACGCAGATTTTTGTTAAATACAACAGCGAAAAGAAAAAAATCTTAAATATAAAATACTGTGCTACGCAATTCTCAACGAATCTTTTTATTTATGGCAGACGCCATAAGTGAAGCTTCGCGGCGCAGATTGTGGGGATACCCCCTCGATGAGTACGCAGTATCCTCGTTAGATTCGCATTTAGATCAAAAACCGTACCGCCGTAATGAGCCAAGTTCGACCGTCGTTTTTTCCCATTTGGCCTCCTGCGGCGTCGCGACGCCGCCCGAGTCTGACATATGTACTCTTAATGATTCCCGTGGCCGAATTCCAGCAGGCGGCGGCCTTCGCGAAAACTTTTCGAAATTCGCACAGCTGACCGTCTCGACTCAGTTGTGCGGCTGCTGTGTGGAAGAAGTTAAAGGAAACACGAATTATCCCGAAGAGACGTGAGACAGCGTGGGCGAAGGTGCTTTATTTAAAGTGTAGTTATCGTAATAGCGCGATACTTCTCGGCGACTGTATGCTTTTCCATAAAAATTATTAACACCGAATACTATGCGCTTCCGGCAAGGAGAATGGATGAAGGTTAAAGGAAACTTTACGAGCGGCGTATAGCGTAAAACTCGCGTAAATCGCGCTGCGAGAATTCCGATAAAGTACTCTTGAATATCCCTATCGCGGTCGCTGTCACGATAACTTCCGGACGCGAGCCATCGATTCGAGTCTGAACAAGCATGCCGACTTATACGCTACGTGTCCTCGCGGCGCTTTCTCGCGGTGCGCGAGAAAAATAATGGCACCGTAATTTATTTTTATATCAGGGGACGATAAATCGCGATTTTACGGCGCTCCGTTAAGATTTTAGTACGTCCACGGAGAAAAAGTGCAGTACGTGTCGTCGGTCGAGTCCGTGAGCTTTGCCGCTCGTGCGCGCCCCGGCGATTTTCTATTTTCCGATCGTGTCCTTTGCCCATAGGGCTGACCCCCGTGATCGGCGTATATGGCGTTAACTTAAGCCGCGGGTCGTCGGAAAAGACTAACACACCGGATATTTCTAAACGAGAAATGTTCTCGCGTCGCCGCTCCGCGCGACGTAACGCGTCGGCCTGCGCGCCAGACTTTTCGCGTATCTCTACTACTGCCGACGGTATGCGTTACGGATTAATTCGTTCCTTTTCGGCTTTTTCTTAATCCTTGCATCGTCGAGTTCGCTCAAGTTGCCTGTAGCCTCGCGTTATTTTAACCGTTTTATGTCTGGAATTTTTACTTTTCCTACATTTTATTTTACGGTCGACGCGCGTGTGTTTCGAATAAATTTGAATTGCGAATTTATCAAGGCACCGTTTACGTCACTACGCGTAAAAGCTCAATTAAATTATCCTATTTCGGAAAGGTAGAATAAAATTAAACAATCTATTCTCATCGATTACGGTTAATGCGCTCTACGGCTTACAGCAGCAGGGGGTGATTTATTTTTGACGGTAGTTTCGCCGCGGGGAAACATATTGTCGCCTAAGAACCTCATCCCGTCTTCCCGCCACTTATCCGGGTCTACCGTTTTACGAGCGCCCGTTTCGCCCGCTGCGGTCTTGTCGTGGATATTTCTCGGGAAGGTGTTTTTGACCCTCGCCACCTGCATCCCCATCAGACGAGCCACCCCCTGCTTCGTTTGTCCGTCCGTAGGTACGTAAGTCTGGCGTCTCGCGCACCTTAACCCCTTAATGCCCATCGAGCAGCACGTACGCCCGCTACGATGGTCTTAGAGGCATCTTTCGGTTTTACCGTGCACCCGTAAAAGCGATATTGCAACCGGTCCATGTGAAATTTTCACCAGTCAATCCCCCGTCCTCCTACCACCCGCTTGCGGTTCGACTAATCCTTTTAACTATCAGCCACCGACTTTTCCAGCCGTTTACGACGCGACGACTTTTATCGAGCACGTAGGGAGCGTTGGCATTACATAAGACTCCTATCTCTCTCTCTCTCTCTCTCTCTCTCTTTCTCGCTCCCTCGTTTAAGTGATCTTGAACGGTGGATATTATTTATGAACGCACTGCTGGAGCACGTCTCAGTCTACTGTCAGGTAAATTCAATTACTCGAGTAATTTCCCGGATAAATTTTAAGTGCTAACATTCACAAGTACAAGAGAAACCATTATGCATTGGATTTAATGTAATAATTTTATGTGTGTTCGAACGGAGAGCGCGGTATAATGAGAACCACACAATAAGAACATAATATATTAGGGTAGATGGACAGTTAGGGCGTATTATAACGCGATCGTGTCGCAAGAGAAAGGAGCATAGTTCGATTATACGCGAAACGAGCCTTTGATCCTGTGTACGCTTGTGACAACACGTAATGACTTGTAATACCGTACAAAGTCCGGGTAATGCTACGTTACTCGCTTCGGCGAACAGTAATTTGAGAAAATGGCACGTAATTTCGAAGTACGTCGGTAAAACGCTACTCCTAGCTTCTAAATTGTTATTGTTACAATTAGAGAATAAATTTTACGAGAAATTTATTTTTACCTTGTAAGGAATTTGTATGTCACGCAGGATGAAAGAATAAAATAAATTCGAGTCTAAACATTCAGTCTCTCGCCATAGAAAAACTGTTTTTTAATCTGCACGGCGAGATGAGAAAAAGTTGGCAATAGTAGTCATCGTTGTAAGTTCATAAAGAAAATTATTTTTAAAAGCTATCGGGATGGCTCTGCCATGACACCCGGCTTCATTTTCTTTCCTTCCTGCTTTTAGCCGTGGAAAAAACGGCGTAAAATGTATGGGATAGTATCGTTTAAAATCCTCTCGGAAAAGAGACCTGGTAAGAAGATAAAGTCTTTCCAAAAGGAACTTCCCGATTAAGGGAACGTGGATTATAAAAGTTACCTAACGGCGGAAGCCAAGCGAGAGAGCTTTCGTCGGGAGCTCCTTTTCGACGAGTTCCAGTCTACATTAAGATAAAATGTGCTCATCCTTTGCCGCCAGATAAGCCCGAAATGAATTTCGAGGAAGGAAGGACCACCGGAAAAAATCCTGCTCGATAACATAAAGAAATAATATAGAAATATCTTAATACGACACGATAAATAACGCCACGTGAGAAAATTGATAATATAACGGCGCGATATTGAAATCATATAGTCACAGTCCTGGATTCACGCAGATCCCCCTTTCACAAAAATATTTTTCTTTATCATGCGGATATAAAATACATTCGCGTCGGTGAGATTGTACCCTTTATGCTACCTTCCCCAACCACACACTACGAAACATATTACAAGCATATACCATGTCGAGGGCAATATCCGCAAAGTATATAATTCTCTACATAAGGAGAGCAGAGAAGGTGGAAGTTATGAGGCAACAATAATTTCAGGAGGAGGATTCTTCTTTGGCTCCTCATCGTGAATTTTCCAGCCGAGCTCTGGAACAAGGGCCGACGTGAATTACACGGGAAGGCAAAGAGAGAGGCGGATGAAGAGAGAGAGAGAGAGGAGAGGCTGGAAACGAGAGGAGACGGGAGACGGTTGTCGCTCGTGCAACCCTTCTCGGGGAACCTGTTATAAGGAGATTTTCCGAGGCAGGCCTCGATGTCGGAAACTTTTGCACGATGTACTAACGGCAATAACAGTATTTCTTGCAATATTAGTTACTGACCGAAGAGGCGAACGGCCGGATAATAAAGTGATTTCGGTGTACGAGGGCGAAATTGTCTGGTGATGGCATGCAGCGCATTATTCCGATGACGGAATGTCTTTATCAAAGTTGCTAGTAATCATTCGCTCTTTCACGAGTGATATAAAGCAATCTCCAAAATAAATTACGCATCGACTTGTATATTTATCGTGCTGAAGATACGCAGTGTCTTAAATACTTCTTACGTTTCGCTCAAGCGCTTCGTTCGAACGAAATTTCCTACGGGAATTGCGCAACATCGTGAAATACAGAGAACCGAATTACCTGGGAAATAGATACTGAGGGCGGGGATACGCGAAAGCGAAAAGGGGTATCGCTTGCAACCCTTTCGACGCGAATCCAACTATAAGGAGATTTCCCGAGGCAGACGTCGACTGTTGGGAGTCTTGCGCGAAATATCAGCGGTTATAACAGTATTTCTCGCGATATTAGCTGGAAGCCGTTATATTTCGCCAGACGGCAAAACCTTTCGGACGATCTTTCCATCGTCCTTCCGACCTTTTCCTATATTGCTGCGTTTTCTGCAAATGTCTCTTCGGTTTCTTCTGGCTTTTAATTGATCTGTGGTTCCTTGCATCCGGCCTCCCGGCGCGGAAACTGCTGGACTTTTGCGCCGAGATGCGTGGTGCAAATCGAAACCCATGTCCGAAATGAAGTTTACTGCCGTCCACTATGGAGCCATGAAAAAGCTTCATGGACTTTTACGGGTGGGTTCCCCGGAGAACACGCCATTCTTTTAAATCGCGTCGGATTCGGGTTCAATTTTCTCATTTTCGATAAAAATGTAACATAAGTGCAAGCCAAGCAAAGAGAGATGTAAGACGAACCTGTGGAATTTAATTTCCAAATATAGTAACGTAATTTCAAGTCCCTTATCTATAAATGTATGCGCGTTTTTTATTATTTTATTTTTCTTATTTCTTTTTATCTATATCTTCTTATTTTACAAAATTAAAATTATATCAATTCATTAATTGTGATTTTCATTTTGTTTGCTCGTTATCTTTGCGTATTGTTTTAATACATTGATTTTTAACATTACTTTGTCTCGCTATTTATCCTCTGTCTGTTACGTCTCGCCCGCCGATTTTCTATTATCTCTCTTTGCCGTTCTATAATTGACTTACAGCCAGCGTCGCCGTTGTCTTCGGCGCTTGGCTCGGAAAAGGGATTGTGGAAAAGCTTCGTTGGCTGTCCGCCAACTACCAATAGGAGGCAACGAAAGCACGCAGTTTTCCAACGCGAACCACGAAATCTTTTTGTTCTGATCGATCCTAAAGTCTGACGACGTCAATGGTGCGTTTTTCATTGGCCTTGCAAACTATAGTAACATAATTCCAGTATTGTTCTATAAAATTTGCTTGAGAAACAATTTATCGTTATCCGAAAATTTATTTTTTTTCGCATATTTGCAAAAGTTAACTCGTTAACATTTTCTCAAAATCTGATAAAAAAGAATTTAAGATACTGCGTTAGCATTAATTAGCATTAATTAATTTAGCATTCTTTTTAATCACGCAATTTTTAGTCTTGTTAAAACTTGATCAATTTTAGTGTCAGAATATTACGGAAAATTTAAAAAACAAGAGAAGATTTTAAGAATAATTAGATTACGTTATTAAAAAAAGATTGATAAGATTACCGGTGAAGAAAGGCGAGAGATAACAGTTAAAACGATAAATATTAGTGCACCATAGAAATTAAAAAGCGCGAGAACTAGAGAAATAACTACGAGCGAGATAACGAGTAACGAGCAACGCTCCGCTATTTCGCAGATTAGCTGAAGATTAACGTGGCGGCTGCTTCGGGCACAAGCTCCTTAAATCACACCGTCGTTTGATACTAATCATGGCTGAATAAATAAGGAGCGTGCTTTAAGCAGGGCCGAATATGCGAGTAAGTAGCGTGTACACTCACGTCTTTATCATCTCGTGGAAAATTTATGCGACCTCGAACAATTAATGCATATTATGCGACAAGAGTATTACGAAGGACACGCTGACCATTGCCAACGCCTGCTGTTCCAACAATTTTTGCGTGCAGAGTAAAGCCTCACCTTGTCGGCTTTTGTATACGTGTAACGAATCATTATTAATGATCACCGCGACGATATCTCGTGCAAACAAAAGTGTGCGAGTTGTATGGATCTAGGAATAAAAGTCTACCGTTTTCATATTTTTTTAAATCCGTAGAGATCCCCGACAAGCCACGCACGAATAAACAGCGAGCGCGAAATTTCATTGCGGATAAATGTCCTCGCTCGCGGTTGCCATGATTGGAACAACTAAATCTTGTACGCATGTGCATGCACATCAATACACAATACAACAAGTACCGAGTGCAAACGAGCGTGTCGTCGCATCGCATTGCGAAAACCGCGAACCGCGCTTCCGGTGATATAATTTCCGCTTGCACGTTTGCATCCGGATAAGTCGAGTATTTAATTCGCGAAACGGCGGCGTGATAAAAAAATTATCGAGGAAAACTGCGGCGTTGGTAACTCTATAAGGTAGGCGAAAAAGCACGTCGACGGCGGGCAGGCAGACAGGCGCTCGTGGCGTTAACGTAACTACGAGGGTGGAATTACAAGGGGGTTAATCAACGCACGCGTACATGCACACACAAGCTCACACATGTACAGCGGCCGGCCTCGGCTTTCGAGTCCAAGAATTGTAACTGCGCCCTGGCAGTTCCCCATGGACTTTATGCTCGTAGAAAAGAGAGAGAGAGAGAGAGAGAGAGAAAGAGAGAGAGAGAGAGAGAACCGGGAGAAGCGAGGAGAGGGAAATAGAGACGAACGATCACGAGAACAGGGAATGGGCCACGAACAGGGGGGCAAGATAGGGAACGGGTGGAAGAGGTACAAGAGCAGAAGTGTCAGGACACGATCCATGGCAAAGAGTGGAAAAGAGAAGGGGAGAAAAAAGGGAGCTCGAAGGGAGAGGGGTGGTTTTACGAGGTGGACGCGGCACTTGTCTGCGACGAGCTTGCGGGCTTCCTCGTAAATTTAACTCGAGATCTCTTTCCTCTTTCCCTCCATACTCTCTCCATTCTGTTCCCCTTTTTTATAATTTACCGCGAGCCAATGGGGATGCCTATGCCTCATATTTCTTCATAACGTCGAATGACCCGAGACTACTTCCTTTTTTATTGCGGCCTTTAATTGCAAACGAGCCTCGGGAGATAAACCGTCCCGAGGCACGCGTGTTTCACACGAGCATAAAATCCACATTTTAACTTTTTATCAAATTTTTATGAAATAGTGTAAAAAAAAAGACATTACTATACTTTAGTGTGTATCAGTAAACTCTGTATGACCGAATCAAAAATCGTATTTTCATTTTTGCCTATCCCATTAGCATGTAACTTGATCAATTTATTAAGCGTACTTTTTAACGCGATTACATGCACTTCTCTTGACGCGACGCCGGCATCGATTTGGCGCAATTTTCATGATAGACTGCTGGCGAAATATCTGCCGTGGAACGATGGATACGGTGAAGTACTATCGTAGCTAGGACTAATCTGGGATATTACGGCCTCAGATCCCCGTTATTAATCGCCGAAAACTTTACGCTAAGCGGGTATATGTATATCGCTCGACGAATAGTTACGCCGCGGTCTGATATTGTCGCCTAGGTAATTAATTATTTCTAATAAGTGCAAGCTCGCTTGGAGAGTATGAGTCACGGCGATCGTGCTGCATCGCGTTAATTAATTATCGAGGATTAATGCAATAATGTTTCATGGGGGTATCGCCGGCGGGGACTTTATCATTAAAATTATAAAATGATCTAATGGAATATATGCAAAACTTCAAAAAGATATAATTAATTATATGCAAATATAAATTAATTAGCAAGACTATTAAATAGTATACTATACTCACGTGTTTTATTTGTTGTTATGTAAAGATTTATACATCTATATGGAAAAGAAAGTAAATTATATCGCGTTTGTTTTTCATGACACGATTAGAAAAGCAAACAGGAGCATCCTTGGAAGTTATGTTCTTTCATTAGCAAACGTATATTTTCTCCTCGGGATTTTTTGACGTAACTTTTGCGGCAAGAAAAGCAAAAAAGATAAAACAGGTAAGACGACTCGCCGAGAAAAGAGGATACGAAAGACGCGACAAGACGAGAACGGGGAGGGAAGGGAGGTTGTAACATTTTCAGGGTGGATTCCCGGCTAATTCGAAACAACCTCCGCTCCTCCCTCGGATTACAAGCGAGTGGGAGGGAGAGAAATTGGAAATGGGATTGCGCCGTCAGGAGAGAAAAGCCCTTTCTCTTTTAAATAACTTACGGCGCCTCTTGGAAATCGCGAACATTTCAGCCTCTTGAGATTTTTACGGAAACTTATCTGAGAATTAGCACGCTATACATGCTTCATTTGTAAATATCTGCAAGGCCATTAGATGAAAAATCATTTTGAAACATGCCAAAAAGGACACAGACTTCCGCAAAAAATTATAAATTTCTCCATCGTGGAATCCATTTAATTATCGGATATTATCGTGTTTCAGAAATTGGATAATATTACAATTAAAAAATATCGCTTCTTATATAAAATCTATCCATATCGTAATTTCTATCCACATCTGATACGCGTTCTTCACAATTGCCAGCAGGTCCATTGTCATTATCACCGCGGAATTTACGCTATTTGTTTGCGCTTGGATAACCAATTCGTCCGGCTATTCGAGCACGCATTCGACGTTATGTTGGCTCGGCAATTCGTAGGGCTTTATCGCCGCGCGATTACCGGCGCGGCTCGCCGGTTTCACGCGACCCAACGTTATCAATCTTCGTCGGGAATTTCACGGGACGCCCGTTCGTATCGACGCCGACGAGACACGGCGAAATGTCGCCGCACCGCGTCATAAACGGGCGCGCACGTGCGAATCCACCACACGACATCGCGCACGGCAAAAGAAAGTTATTTACCCACGGTCCCCGGCTAAGTTCCGCGACGCGTGAAACGTGTCCGCGTGAAATATGACGGGGGCACATTTCGGGACACGTCATTTTTTTCGTCCTTTCTTCACCCCCGTAATTTAATATCCGCGACACCGGCGTGACGTCGCGCATGACGCGAACCGCCCTTCCGCTTGTCGTTAAGCACCGACAACTTGGCAAATTTTGCATCGCGTCGCTGCAACGTCGACTCCAGTTTCTTATGAAATGTCTTTAACACTAATCTTTATTTTTTTACGCTACATGTCGCGGAGTTTGTATCGTCACGTTCCTCTTTACTTATTTAATATTTGCATGCGTTGTAAACACTATAATAGTCAAAATGCGAATTTTTGTTTCTTTTCATACATTTTATTTGTTTGATAACTTAAGAATATTTCTTTCTGATAATTATTTTTGCGCTCGATCTATTTGTCGACGACGTACAAAAATTCCTAAAAAAATTTTTTAATGTCAGACAAAATTTTTATTCATCTTTTGATGTATGTTTTTTTCATCATGTTCGCATTTTCACTTGGTTTCGGTCGCGTGTTTCCTTCCGCCGCGCGGCGATGCTGCCCTGCTGGATGAAAAACACACGCGCGATAATTTTCCCGCGATAAAATATTCCTCGCTCAGAAATTTTTGTTTGCCTCTGCCACGCGATGCCGCGAGAGATGCGCTGAACCGTACAACGACCCCTCGGCCCTTGCAAGAATCGTCGTTTTCGTTTTTTTTTATTTTGTACAGCGTTACTCGTTCACGTTTAACGCGCTATGTTTTCATTATGCACCGGCTCTCGCAGTATTATGCGCGGTCGCGCGTTTTCCTGCGAAAAGCACGATAGCGATAACACGAGCGCGATAATAAATTGGTTTCGCCCTTTCCGGAACATGTCTGTTTGCGGAACGTAATACCTGTAACGCGACTATTTTTCGCATTTCGACAATACCGCCACCGGCCTGTACCTTCGTGACGCACGTTTACTGTTCTGCCGAGCCCGCTTCGCATTTTCCACGAGACAAACATGAAAACGTACATCGTTCATTTGTAAAACATTTCTATCTATTATCTCTTTTCATCGAAGAAAAAACTCGCGCTGATGAAAAATTTAATCCCGCAAAACATGTCGAAAATACTACGAATCGATTTTACCATGTACATTCATACAGTCGTTTTCACGCTCTCTTATCGCGCGAGATTGTAACTTGCAATTTTCACAGATTTGTAAAAATCGCAAAAAAAAACACGACTAGCAACGCAATCCCGTTGATAACACGTATTTTTTTGCAAAAAGTTTTTCTCGTTGTTTAATTAAATGTTTTGGCAAAAGCAATATAATTATTCTACATTTTATCGTCATGAATCTCTAAACACACGTCCATCACAGTTAAAAGATATTTTGTAACACAGATGATGCCGCTTTTCAAGGTATAATTCTAGAATCATAAAACGGCAGATGTCATAAGTTGAAGTTATCCGGGGTGGCTTTAACAATATTATGGAATGCCATTGGACAAAGTGCTAGCGAGAGATGAAGACGCAAGTGACACCTGCCATAGAGCGCATTTACGGCGAGAAAAGACGTCATTCGCTTTTTATTCCGTAACAGAATTCTCGATGGATAACGGAGAAAATGTTTGCGAAATAATCTCAAGAGAGTTCAGACAGGGATTTCTCCGCCAGGTACAGCGTAGAAACTCTGCGGTATTCCAGGTATATAATTTCAAGTCCCGTCATTCAAACGGGATTAAAAGCGAAGTGCGAGCTGCTTTAGCCAAGTGCCGATCCCTTTTGCCGTCGACAAAGGGAATTACAAATGAAAGATTTTATGACGCGGGTTTGCATCGGAAAACATGAGGATTTCTATGAAGAGCATCTGGGGAAATCACGAGTTTATTCAACAAAAGTTGTCTGTCCGAATCGTTCTTGTTCCGCGAAGCTTCAATGCGACTCGGCAAAACGGTTGTTTAAATTCAACTGAAACAAATATCAGCTCAATAAATTAATGTTTCTTTAATTTGGCGCAATCCAAGGCCATGGTAAAGAGAAAGAAAAGTAATTGGCGGCATGTTCTCGAAGTCGTTGTTCAAGTCAATGGACGAAAGATTAAAAAAAGAAGAAAAAAGAAAAGAATGAATTTAGAGATAGTCTTCCAAGAAATTCGAGACTAATTAGGACAATATACGACAATATGCAGAACATACGATGAGTAAGCGGGATTTTAATAGACGGACCTTCTCGATCATTAAGAAAAAGTGCTCTTTTTCTTTGCCCACCCGTATTTTTATCGTCTAATCTCTTATCCTTAAAATCTGTCGGCGAAGGACGATACTATCTTTGAAACCAAGAATCCCGTTATATTTATCGCTCGCTTCGTTTTAGTCGGCTACTCCGAAATTTGATGAATATTACGGAATAATTATCTAATAAAGTTTTATCATTGATTCATTAACTAAACATATTGTTATTTTGCTACACTTCCATTTGTGAAATAAATTCATCGAAATACACGTTTCTAAAAAAAATAATGTATAAAAATATCGTAAAAATTTGTACTTGTAAATATCAAACTGTCATGGCTCAATAAAAATAAAAATTTCATATACAGAATGATTTGTTTGATTTCGTCCCCGTGGATTGCCGAATTGCTTTACACAAACAGAAAAGTAGAAAAAAACGTAACTGCAATTTGTAATTAAGGTACATTACGTGAAAACGTTCAGGTTTTATATTCGTTTCGAGCCGAGAGCAATTAAAGCGGGGAATCATTATCCCCGCATTTAAAGCCTTATTTACGAAGAGAGAACTATTTTTCGAGTGTGATATACTGTCGTGTTGAAAAATTCTACCTTGGCGAGCAACGGTGTCTTATTTCCTTCTCATAATAACCGGGCCGCTACCGTACCTCCGGCAAAAGAAGCGCGCCCGCTATTTTTGAATTTAAAGTGCAACTTAGTGTCTCCTGTGATATATCTCATGAAACTAAAGATAACAGCTCGGCTTGCAGCCACCTTTTTTTCGCTCGAGTTACTTGTTCAAGCGAATTTACACAGTCCCGCCTGTACACATATTTATAGAATCATAAAATACTAAATCAACACGATTTTTCTTCATTACACGAAAAGACATTTAAACGCGAAAATATTTATTATTGTTACACTGCATAGTAAAAAGAAAAATCTTTTTTTCTATGTTGCAGCAAATGGAATAATCTCGATCAGTACGCATAATAATAATGTCACCACCAGAGAATTTGTCAAAGATACCGACGCACTAAGTATCATGTTGCCTCACGAAAGGCAGAGTACTGGTAGCGCAGTACTGCAACGTGTATGAATAATTCAATGAAACGATAACGGCATGTCGCGTGCTAATTTAGGGTCGCGTTTCTACCTAATAATTCATAGTTAATGATATATCAGCGTCGTTCTGCATTCAACAATTCACAAGGTACCGCAGGGAATATTTTTTAGTATCGGGATAAACACGACATTACTTGAATTAATAGTTTCAAAAAACTCTTATCGTGCTGTTTTAGCAGCACATTAATTGTATAATTCTGAAAGGTTTGATATAAAAAATTTCAAGAAAATTTCAAAATTTCATTTACGCATATTATACTTATTGGAAAATCCTTTTAAAGATGGTCCTTTTCATGATAGGATGTCTCGATTCCTAATTTCAGTTACCACCAGTAACGGATCGAAAATGAATCGATTTAATTGTAAACTAGTTGCCCGAATTTCAAACTGGAAAACACGATGAAAGAAACTAATAAAAAAGAGAATGCAATCTCGTCGAATTAATAACTGGTCGTGCATTTGGCCGAGTCAATATGCGACAGTAATTCGCGCAATTGGTAATAATGAGTCGTCAGAATAAACAGAAACGACAGTGGAATGCGTGTGTGTGTGCGTGTGTGATGCGTCGAGCCGGATAATTTATGGAATTATTCAGCGCCGATAATTGCGCGTTTGGTGAAGCGTATTACAGGATCGTTTCGTCCTCGAGTTTATCGGCAATATTTGTCACCGCGCGTTCCGATGCAACAACCCTTAGACCTTACTTACTCAACCAACTTTACGGGGTACCTGAGTCAGTATCGTAATTATGGCGGGTTATGGGACATAAAGAGAGCGAGAGAGGCAAAGACAAGGAGATGACGGGGAACTCCGGATCTTGCCCGCAGCTGGCAGCGGAATGGCTTTTGTGCTTGCTACATTTATGCCACGATGGTGAAGGTCAAATGCGAGTATATCGAGCTAGTATATTGGAGAAACAATTTGAAATAACTCCGACAAGTTTGTGAAAATTAAATTTAGAGATTATCGAAAGTCAATCTCGTTTATATCGTATTTGTATTTCAACAAGTTTAATGTCCGCCAAAAATAATTCGTCGGTATATCGAATTTTTTAAATGCGAAAAGTCATCTGAAAAAAATTTTAGTTGTTTTTTTGCACGTAATTTCGGTTTTAAATATACAAATCAAATGCAATTTTATAATCTGAGCGTTAGAGAGAAATAATGGACAGCTACTGTCGAGATAAGAGCCTCCGAAGCGTAATATAATCGCTCCTTTATCCACTCGCGGTTGAACTTCCCTGACATTTTAATAAATGTCATTTACTTTTTAACGCGGCGACGATGGCGGTCGAATAAAATGTTGAAAAATACGTGACGGCAAACGAACAGAGAGAGAGAGTGAGAGAGACAGATAGAATATCTTCTTTCTCCTACATGCTCGATGGACATATATCTTCGCCAACGAACATCGCAATCGCAAATATTTGCGTGAACGTCCATTTTAGCGACCACCGAATCGCCATGGCGTTTCAATAGGTCGAGCGTGTTGCCACGGTCGTACATTCAATTTTCTACCTTTCCTATGACTCGCCGACCAAGCGATATTACGTATTTCTCATAAACTCGGAGAGCTATAAATGAAATAAATGTCGGCTTCGCTACACGGTAAAAGAAAATCGTTCGTCGCTTTGCTCTTTAATCACTTTTTTGCTTCAAATAACATATATAATACGCGCACATATTAATATTATGAAACAATTATCATGTATTCTCGATGTTAAAAGAATGTCATACTTTCTTTGCAAAGTTATTCGATACATTCGGATAACGAAACAGCGAGGTTCAACGAAACAGAGAAATATCTTGTCATGCATGCGGTATGCGGTACTTTAAGAAAATTACGCGATTGCCGACAACTTTGCGCATCTTCTTTTGTGTACGTAAACTTCCCTCGAGTGGAATAAACGAGAAAATCTGTTTCGTTGCGGACAGAGTTGTGCGAGAATCATTGAAGAACGAAGTTGGACAAGGAACGCCGCGTAGAGCGACCTACCAAATTTCCTACTGGTGGCTGCACGGCACAGAGAGAAAGAAAAAAAAGAGAGAGAGAGAGAGAGAGAGAGAGAGAGAGAGATAGAAGAAAGAAAACGCCACGGCGAGAATAGGGGATGGAAGTAAAAAAGTTTATCGCTTCTCGGCAGAGAGCGCGAGCGACTGCTGGAAAATCTCGAAAATTATTGCCGCATGCCGCCGTCGCGCGAGATAGCTCGTGTCGCGACGAGAAGGGAGGCTGCTTTCTCTCGGCGAAAAGAAGCGCCGGTGCAACTTCCACGTGCGGCGAGAGACAGATGTCGGGGGGGAGGGGGGTATGAGAAGGACGAGCACGAGCGGCGACAGAAGTTTCGCGAGTAACCGGGAAAGTTTCGATTCGATAATTCCAAGTATCGGAAAATATCGCGACGTCGGAAGCATCCGTCGCGAAGAAACACTTAATTCGTGATTGCCAGACGGAGAAATTTGATTCGATCCGAAAAATTACTTTTACGCTGAATCTCAAGACTACAGCCGTTTATATGCTTTACGGGAAATTTTCAGATCTGCTCTGGCTCTCCGTGACGTTCTTCCGAAGTTGCCGAGTTGCAATTCCACGTCTCGGATAATGGAACGTACTCATCTGGCGGCGCGATGCTAATCGCGACTTCGTCCAGAATGGTGATTTGTCTTTGGCGAGGGATTTGTATTCCGATGGAATATAAATTTTCCATTAGCGAGCGAAAGTTTCGAGGAAAGTTGCGACGAGGACGATTCGGGGTTAACGGAACCTTTGCGATGAAAACGTCGCAGACGCAAAGTTCGCGCGCGTTCTGCTTTAGGGCGCAACTTCGTGCTGATGGCAGAGTGAGAAAGAGCACAAGGATATTTTGAAATTCGTATCAGTGGGAAGTTTACGAGGCGCAGACGCACATCTTCTCGGCGACGGCCATGGGGCAATAAGTTTCAGGACTTATCCTCGGGATGAACGCCATTTCCAGAAATCGAGAGACTTTCTACAAAGTCGGACCTAACTGCGCGGAAGCCCCAGTGATTTAATGTAAAAATGCGCATTCAACTTGTGACAAGTTAAAGAATTTTGAAAGAAACCTTTGTAATTTATAATAAAATGTACATTATTTTTTCTGTTAATTATTTCTGCGTATATCTTTCAAGAGAGACTAAAGTGTTTTGACTAAGAATAAAAGTGGATCGAAATTAATTCTACGCATCAGCGGAAAATAGTTGGTTTCGGGGACGACGAAGAATTCGGAATTTTCGCGAATACTTTTACGCCGATAACGAGATTAACGACGAATCTATATGGATAAGGCTTCAAGTGGAGCACGCGAGTTGTACCCTCCTAGTAGCAAAATCCACCGTCCCTCGCCCTTTCCCTAGCGCGAGATAATCTTGTTACTGACGATACCTATCCGCCTAATCCGCAAGCACGTGTCTATGTACGCCTAATCGTTCGTCGAACCGACAAGCAGAGAGAAAGGTAGGTTTCCCGCCTGCAAAATCTAGCGCGCGTCTCCTGCTGAGAAAGCTTCCATTACGAAAAGGACGAAGGAGAATATCGGAAGATGATACTACGGGGATAGTCGGATCCCGTGATTGCCGGAATTGTATGGAATCCCGTAGGAAGGGTCGAACCGGTCGACGCTGGATAATCCACTTTCATTCAACGATTCAACTGCCCCCCCGATAACAGTCCGTTGTCAACTTTAACCTTTAATCCGTATTGTTATCCCGTCAAATCGTTGTAAATTCAATGCGCACATAAACATGTAAAGCATATAAAAATTTCTTTAAATTATAAAAATATTAAAAATTCAAAGAACGTTAAACTTTAAAGTATAAATTAAAAAATGGAATTATCAAACCTCACGAAACAGTCACACTTCTCTCAGTAGCAAAATTAAAGAAATTTGCCGTTCATTAAATTTGATTATTGCCAGGTAAGCTGAACAGGAAGCACTACTTAATTATGGCAGAGTCGGAAAGAGACGGGACGCAGCTGCTGCGTCATGCTTAGATAATACAATTTCCTATTTGTAAGACGAAATTACAGATCCCGCAGCCACGTGCTCTATCACTCTCATCTAACTTCCCAATAACGAGTTCTGGTTGAGTAACCAGAGATGCTTGTTTACTGCGGATTTGTTATGGTAGTCACACCGAACGGAAGCGAAATAAGAATCGATAGGATCAGTTCGAATTGGTCGTTTGTTATTCCGGAGGGATCGTTCAAACCTTTCCCGCGGATAAGGAGGAAGAAAGGAAACGAGAGTAAAGAAAAACAAGAGTATTGTGTATATTCTTCGTGATCGAGCAATCAGAGTGGCTTAGCGGTCGCGAGCAGGAAAAAAAGTCGTTATAAATAAGATGAGCGCTTTATTAAAAGCACTCAATATGCCGGAAGGCAATCCTTGCAAGGCCGAACAGAAACGTCTCGCTCCATCATCATCGATTAAGGTAGGTGGTCGCGGAGGCGACCTGTTTACTGTTCCCCTAGGAAACCGGCGGCGCGCAGCATGTATTCCTATATTATGCAAAGCTTTAATCGCATACCTGGGAATCACCTTACTGAAAGCAATTAACTCTATATTCTATTTAGTAGCCGGGGATAGAAGCTAAATGCGATACCTAATACTTTATGTATATCGCTTACACGCGTTATGTATATTGCTTTTTTTTTACCGTAATAAACATATTTCTCTGTAATTTGTGAATTTCTACTGATTACCATTTCTGGCCTTTTTAGCATGCCGAGTCTTCAGATATACGTGACCCATAAACTTCCGACAATCTTACTGGAGTATATCTTCTATTAAATGTAATTGTGTAAAATATAGGAGCAACCGCATTACGAGATTACCTAAACGCAGAAATATTCTGGACGATGCTATGCAGATCTCGTAGGGATAGCTTTTTTCCCGCAAATTTCTTTCCTTTCCCTCTCTTATGCCGGGAGCAGCGCCGCACACAATTCCGAATTACGCCCTGCTCGCAGATGCGGGTGGACCGTTGTGCGAGGGAGCGAGTGTCTGCATGTTGATCCGCTGATGTGAACCCGGAGGTGTATCTGCCCCTAATAGAGAGCGGCTACCCCTGGGGCAGCTTATGCCATTCCAGCCAGACCGGGACGAGCATTACAGCAACTGTAGATGGCTGGCTTTACCCTCGTTTCTTCGTCGAGCTATGATAGAGCCAGCTATGTCCTTCGTTGGTCCACGCAGCTACGAATTAACGCCAAAATACTCTGTGATATTTCGAGGCTGCCCGTGGGACCGACCGACCATTGTTACCGGTCTCCGTTAACTGAAGTACATCTCTGACGATCGTTGGCCTCTCGCAGTGAAACGTACGCCTTTTTTAAGTAGCGATATTTAAATGCATTGAGACAGATAACGATAGTGTCGCTAATAATCGTAATCAGAATACGAACAACGATATAGTGGAAATAATAAAATAAATTCTCTTCGTTCTGTCTTCAGAAATCAATTCCACTTGTTTCAAGATTCTGCAGATATGAAAAGGTAAAGAGTCTTCCATGCGCATTAAATATCTGGGTTATTGCGTGTTGTACACGTCTAACGGCAATTTTCTCACATTTACGCTGAAACGTGGGAGGTAACTGTGGCGATGATCCAGACGGCATAGCTGGAGAAGTGGGCCGGTAATTTCATTTGTACGGCGAACGGTACATGGCTGCGAAGCGAGTAAATGAGCGTCGCAGTCGGTATAATGTACGGCGAAGAATCCTATCGGAATGGCATTTCTGTCACGGAGATGTTTCTCGTTCCTCTCTCCTACCTCCTACCCGCTACCGGACTTTATTGCATATCCCAAGTTCTTGGCTCACCCGCGCCCCGTGATGCACTACTGTGAGATGCACTGCAGCAGCAAGCGCCGGCTATATCCGATTTATTGCGAGCACGACACGTACAATGTCGTATCGCTGTCGAATGTCGTACACATCTGATACGTATAATCTGATATAAGACGTACGAGATCGACAAAATTAATTCAGACAAGATTGAATTAGAAATGACGCATTGCAATGTCAATATCGAGTTGGAAGTGCAGCAACTTGAATCAAAATTTCAGATCTAATTATATATCGCCGAGATATTGCGCATATTCCCTATATACTTTCATAAATTTCTTAACATTAACGTAAAAATAGAATTTTATCTTATATCCTTCGAAATACATCAAGATGGTTGATGAATGTTCGCAATGATTGATTTTCTCGAAGGTAAGTTTAGATTTTTCCGATCCTTTCTGCCGCTAATAAATGTTGTCTTCCAGCGTTGTTAGGCTGAAACTATTTCGAAATGTAGTTCCCTCCGGATCTTTCCTGCCGTGGTAAATTCCATTTTCGCTCAGAGTATTTTCTCCCCGCATAACACGTCTACCATCTCCAATTCCAATTATTTCGTTCGTTCTCTCTGCCGAGCGCACCCGGCTCGTTGGCTTATTATCGCTTTCCTCTTCGGGCACGACCCACGCGTCACGCACGAATCCACACGCGATTCGTATGCGAGTGAAATAAGCTTCAAGCCCAAAAACGAGAAGGCATTTTGACAAACAAGAAGATTTATCTCCTTACCTCTCGCGGCCGCGTTTCTTTTCGCCGCACCTCGTAATGGCAATTTATATTCGCGTTTCTCGTAACTCAGACTTTACAGCGTGAATACAAATGAGCGTACGCGTCATTCCTGCGCTTAAGACAGCGAAAAGAAGGAGAAAGAGGGAGAAAGTATATGTATTCACTACCGAAATCACAGACGAAATACATGGTAAACCATGTTGCATCTCCGCGAATGGTAATCCACCTTTTCTCGATCGATAGCTTGTTATTCCTTCCGTTCCTTTTGCCAGTCACACTGCGCGGCCGTAAATCCGCGCCCATAAGAGAAAGGAATTTTCATTTGCTTACGAAAGCAGAATATTTGGAAACTCATTGACGATATAAAACAAGATTCTATTATTTAATGCATTTCCAGCCTTTCTAGTTCTCACCTTCAAGAGAGTTGAACCTCCAAGATTCAAATAAGAATTCGCAATTCTATTAATTTGTCAGAGATATTTCTTTGAAAATTTCTCCGTTTCTAAATTCGCGCCAACTTCTAACAGTTTCACTCTTATATAAATATTCTTCAAGTCTTCCTACTTTCTGTTTGATTCTTTTTAACATTGTCCCGAGAGTTTATTACTTTTACTGTCGCGTCAGAAATACACAACATAAATCACGTTATTCATTAAATATAATATTCGTGCGCGAGACGAAGAAGCACTTTCGAAACGGAGGCGACTATAGAAAGATATTAATATTCCGCGTCCGGTACGAGAAGTATATTCCAGGTAGCGACGTGGCCCTACAAGAGACTGCCGCTTGCCATTTTCTCGCCCGTAATCCACGAATTTCAGCGGAGGACACGGGCACGCACGTGTCCGCGTGCCTCAGCACGCGAGCGGGCGTGTTTCGCACGCTGGGTCCGCCGCCGTCGCATAATCGTCCCACGGCTTGCATTCCCGGCATAATCTTGCCGACGACAGGATCAACGGAGGTCGTTACAAGCTACCCCTATGCCCCATCCTTGCGACACAGTTTGTATAACGATGCCGACACGTCCCGTACCCTCGCCGAAAACACGTATTCTATTCACGGATCAGCGTGAGGGCTAATGGACCATCGTGCTGGTTCACCCTCGTACCATTTTTCATCCTCGTTGTTTCCTCTTGTATGCCTCGTGGACATTTCGAGCTCTGTTTCCGATATGGATCGAAGCTTAATGTATCGATTTATTTGATTGCTCTCTCTCTAACAAATTTAATTGCTTTAGAAATCAGATGATGGAACCTATATACAGGAATATAGTTTCTATATTTTTAGTTATTCTATTAAATAAAACAATTTCATATCATTTTAACACTTAATTTAGCGATTAAATAAATTTTTCTAAGATTAAATTTCTTGAGCTGTGAAATAGTTCTATTAATAATATTTTACTTTTGCACTAGAAACGAACTAACGATATTTATACGATAATATTATCGTATAATATGAAATTATACGATAATAAAATAAAATGATAATTTAATAACTTGTAATTTAAGTCTTTCTATCCAAATGAAATTAGATTTATTAAATAAGATTAATCAATAGTATAAAATAATCTTTGATCTATAATTTTAACTTGGACAGCGCAAAGATTCAATCGCGAAAACGGGTAATGAAAAATCAGACTTTAATATTTCGAAACCGCGTCCGACTAAACGATGTTACGTGTTCTGTCAACATTCCTCTTGCTTGCTTCTATTTCGCCATCTTATGTTCTCGCTCGATCTTAAGATTCGCGCATGGAAGAAAGTTTCGACTGGACGCGAACTCTTCTCCCCCTCCCCCCCCCCTCCTCATCCTCGCTACGACCTCGTCGTTCCATCGCAGTCGCGAAAGTTAATAGGTAGGAAACTCGACGTAAGCCTCATAATAAAGTGGAGGAACGTACGGTCCTTTTCCTCCGCTTTGCACCGAGAAATATTTGCTCTGGCAACGGTCGAGTTCCGCCCAGCCGCTTTTTATCTTTCTTGTTCCCGGAAGTTTTCGCTACGGCGTGCGTACGTTCCTTTGCTAGAGCGATAATTAAGCGCGACATGATTAATTAAACGTGAGCCTCGTAATAAAACGTTATTCGTATCTCTCCGATGCAAGTTGTAAAAATAATCGAGATTATTCTGCTGCGATAGAAAGTGCGATTAACTTTACATTGATTTTTTAAAATCAAATATTAATACATCGCGCATCACACTGTTATACTTTCGATATTTAATTTTCCATAATAAAGAGCTTGTTATCAGATATTTATCTTCAAGTGTATTTCGAGTTTGCAAATTTGATCTCGCTGTATGAACTTTCTGGCATACATTTTGAACTATTAAGGTAATTCTGTCGCGATATGGCTTTCCACCGTGTACATTGTTGTTTCCCAAGTTAATCGGCAGAAAATCTCGAGCATAAACCGCATAATAAAACAGAAGACAACCGCACGTTCCTTCCTACCATGCTCGCTCCCCGTTTTTACGCGATCTGGAAGAAGGAGACACGACAACCCCCCTTTTGCAAAATCTGCTACAACGGCTGTGTCCGCTTTCGCAAGGTCGGTATACCGTCGGTATATTTCGTGCACCAGGTGGTACCACGCCGACGGTTAAAACAATTTGCCATAAATTTTCCTCGAGCGGAAGGTAACGGAGCGGGGCAGGGAACGGAGCGCGGTGTGGCGGAACCAGGGCACAGAAAGGATTCGGAGCAGGGATTCTGGAAAGAGTCCATCCGCGGTAAACCGATTTCATTTTCTGTCGTTACAGTTCCGCTACGTTTCCCCGAAATGCCGTGCTGCATCACGTTCATAATTTTTTTTAATATTTCGAAAGCATTCTCGCGATAACGCTTATTTTTAATATTCCGAATTTTACTGAATACACTCGAGACAAAAATCTAACTCTGAGTACCTCGCACACAAAAAGTTGCGGCAAGTTACAATGTCCAAAGTCGAGAGAATAATTATAAAGAGAAATAAATTGCAGGTAATAATAAATGGTACTCTAAGATTCCGCGCGAGCGGAAGAAAGCGTTTTGACAAGGAGCGATCTCGTTCCCGGGCTCTTGAGGTGCCGAAAAAAGCGCGCGACAGCTTTTGGAAGCAGCCGGACGGCAGACTGAAGAGGTTGGAAAGATTCATAAAACAAGAGAAGCAACGAGGGCGACATATTGCCGCGCGTGGCATGTATTATGCATGAAGAGTTCCTGGGTGCCCTCTCCTTCCGCTTCACCTCTTCCTCGCTGCGTCCTTTTGCTTCTACACAAGTCTATTAATTCGAAAAACTGTTCTTTCGCCACTGCCTGCCACTTGGGTAAACGATTTCGAAACCGTTGATGAACAAACTGCTCTCAAATGCCGCGCCTATTATATCTTTCTTCATCCTTTGTCGCAGTTACTCGATTCAACTTAAACGCGAGCAGTAATTAATCGATCGAGATAACTCCGAATTTATGAGAATACATATTGGTAAGTGAGAAATATTTTTTCTGAGAAATAAAATTTGTGCTGCATCTATTGGATAATTTCTTTCACGAAACGAGGTCCTCCTGATAAAAATAAATTGTCGTCTTATGAAATAATATCTTTTGTGCACGAACGACCTCCTTAGGGAGTTTGCTTATTAATATCTTCCATCGAGGAACTAAATATATCCCGACGTGGGCGATCGATATATTTGAATTGGTTAAGTTAAAAGAGATACTTGTGGGTGAAACTTTCATAAAATTACTCTTTGAGTGAACGTGAATTATTCGAGTAATATCGTTAAAGCTTAATTCGGTTAAATATCTTAATCCTCAAAATTAATTAAGTCCAATACTTGATATAATTACAGCATTAAAATGTTTGAATACTAAGTATTTAACTAAGCGTTCTGCTAACAAATTACATAATGACGACGATGTAATGTCGGTATTTTATTCACAGCATGACGCATGTTTATTAAACAGTCTTCCCTCCAAATCTTCTGCCCCACACCCTCGATACGTAAATGACGCACGCGCCACCCCCGCAATTTGCCTTCCTCGCCAGATAAAACAGCCCTCTCTTCGTTCGATTGCTCGCAGAGAACACTATGTATGTACAGTTACCCCGTGTCGTCACTGTGCTGACGGCGGCATTCGAGGATCGACACAATATCCGCGTCTTTATCGCTTTGCCACGACGCATTGAAACGAGTGAACTCCCACGTGTGTGTACACGCAACGAACGACGCGCGAGGGCGTAAGACCAAAGGACGAGTGTAAGCAAAGTAAACTGAGGTTGATGCGAAACCGATAATGTCGTTGCCGCCGCCGTATCTGGCCGAGGGGGGTATGCTCGATCTGCGGGTAGATTCCGGGGGCGCGCGAATCCCCTGAACCTCGCGTTCGCCACCCAGCGAGGATCGCCCCCGTCTTCCGGCCTGCAGCTTCTTTCCCGACTTCGACATCCGGTTATGCGAATCGCAGCCGCCTCAAGTATGAACAAATATGTATTAGATTTTTATTCGCCTCGTCGCGGGATATTGCAAATGGAAAACGCGTCTGCGACGCGGCCATATATCTCGTGAGATAGTTTTCGAGGTGGGCGCGTATACGTGCGTGAGTATACGCTTTTTTTTTTATACGGTATCTATGTCTGATGCATAGTGATAGGTTCGTTCGCAAGGTATGATAAATTGTAATAACCCAGTAAACGATGGTATATCCGCGGGGGTCTATAAAATTTTGATGCGACTGTACGGGAAATAGAATGAATCGATATCTGAATCGTTTTATGCGCGCAGTGACATGCGAGGAGAACGGGATTAACGGAATAACAGTGTTTTAACAGCAGCTGTACAAAAGATCGCGTCATATAGAATATTATAATTGCGTTCACACCATAAATATATTCCATTAAATTCCTAATAATCTGATAACTCTCCGAATAATTGGCGATGCTCCGTGATGTTTTAAAATTTATTTAAGAATTTGTATGCGTCGAGAGCACGTTGAGATAGCTTCGTAGCTTTCCTACGCAGTCATCCTTTTTCCCCGGGTAT
Organism: Tetramorium bicarinatum; assembly: GCA_928718305.1. Classification (NCBI taxonomy): domain Eukaryota; kingdom Metazoa; phylum Arthropoda; class Insecta; order Hymenoptera; family Formicidae; genus Tetramorium; species Tetramorium bicarinatum. The sequence goes on from OV788319.1 coordinate 9,261,380, forward strand.
TCTTTATTCGGTGTCTCGGACATCGTAAATGGAAGAAAGCCCATAGCTTCGCGTATTGGTGCTCGCGCTATTCGCTTACAATATATTACAAAACTGTCCCATTGTGCTCCCGGGTATGTGCACTGCACTCTCGCGCGCACATTTCAACCCCGCCGTTTTCCCGTTCTTCCGGTACACCTGAGGTATGCACTTTGCAAGAAACTGCCGTGCGGCCCACTTTGGCGAGACAACATTTCCGCTACGGCCAACTGCTGGTCGTTCTTCCTCGCTTTGATACATTCCGAAAGTTACGAAGAATGCCAGCGTAACGGACGACATTGCATCGCGGCGGTAAATCGCGGACCGCCATAAGTGAGGAAAGCGAGAAAAGAATCCCGGACGGACGCTCATCGTGGATGCATCTCGAGTGTTACGTTCATTCCGCCTTGCGAGAGACGGCCTGCATGCCGGAGTGGCCGACGTGAATGCAACGCCCATCGTCCACGATGCATCGCGCCGACCCGCCCGATGCATGCATGCATCCGCGGTGTGTAACGCTCGTATTTTACCGCGTGAAGCATCGCGGGGGGATGCGTCGGACGATTTACGAGAGCGGGGTGATTTAGGGGCGAGACTACGCGAAAGGACCGGGAACGCGACGGAAGCGGTATTCAAGATATCCAAGCGGAGTAGAGCTGTTCAAATCGCGATTATTATCCGATAAGTGGAAATGGATAGGTGAAGGGGTTTCCGTTTCTCTCCTGACATTATATCCATAGGCCCTTAAGTATAAAAAAAGATAAGGGTTTAACACGCACTGTCGATTGGAAGTATCGATCGGGGGTGAAAGAATAAGCGCAAGAGCGCGACCGTCCCGAATGAATCCCGTGTGATAGGAAAGCCAATATTATTACGGGATACTTTTTAGGATAACCAGGCACGGATTTCTTTCGAGAGAAGAAGCGGGAAGTCCTTCGGGAGTTCACGCGGGATATCTGTTCTACGAGAAGCGCGCGCACGTTTGTCGCGCATGAAGAAATTTAGGTCGACCATATTTTCTTGAATCAAGATCCTCCGACGCAGTAAACCACGAAGCGTCGATGCAAAAATTGCAGCTTTAAACTATGTAGACTGTGGATTCTACAATTTATAGCCCTTGTAAATGCAAATGTCTACTGCCGAGTCGGAGTAATTGATGGCGTTAAAACGATTTAAGTAAACGACGAGATCACTGTTTCCTTGTGTCGCGGATTAAATATCTTCGTTTATTAATATGTAAAATAATAAAATACACATTTTGAAATTTTAACTACGAGAAATGCTCGACACAGTCCCGTTGTTGACCTCCTTATTACATCCCAAAATGGACATCTGAAACTCGAGAATATTGTCAAGTAACTTCGTGAGAAATCTGGAGCTCTTAATAATTTGAATAGCTTTTAGATGGAAGTTGCTCTCTAAAATTCAGATCTCGAGACGCTTACATTAAGTATGATTTCATTTACTCGGCGACATAAGTCGACGAAATCACGATTGGCAACTGATTAAACGAAATAAAGTTCGAGATATATCTAGGAAACGAAACGACAGTGTTACAAGAAATATATGTCGGACGATCGATGGCTTCAGATTGCGTTCTCAAACCACATCGGTGACATTGGTAGTATTACTAAAACAACAGCGGCGACACATCGGTAATATTACTAAACGTAATATTACCATCGAAATAATAACGCTGCGCGTGTTCGCGTTCGAAGCACCGCAAATACCGCAAATCCGGCTCTAACCCGTGGGCGCATTCTAACGTCGTATATTAAATTCTGCCTGCGTTGATAGGCGTAGTTTGTAAAGGTGGAGTACGCCGCACATTACTGTCGTGCGTCGCGTCATGACTGAAAACTACCGTCGTTCTATTTCATCGTCGTCGACATCGTTGGAATGACGATGTCGCAACAGGGTCGGTAAACAGCAAGCACGGTTTTCCTAACTCTCTGGTAATTAAGTGCGTCGAAACTTGATTAAGGCTTATAATTGTGTTTTATAAGGAGTCCCTGGTACGGCTTTTTGAAGCCGCGCTCTCGCAACGGCTTCTCGACGAGAACGCGTCGGATACGTGATCGGACTGATAAGAGGGTCGAGCTTAATTATTATCAATGGAGATTCATATTCGAACAGCCATGTGTTTGGCCGCTACGTTAGACTACACAGAGAATTTAAATTTGAATACCTAAAGCGGTAAAGGGTTGATACACTGAGAACTATTAATTGTCACAAATATAAGCACGCTTTTAAAACTGTATTTTTTCCTAACGATAATTTAAGATGCTTCGCAAAGCATAATAGAAATTTTTCTTGCTTTCTTTTTTACGAAAAAACGGCCTGAAATGCGTGCTTCGATTTTCTTTATACGCGAGAAACCATGTAAGCTTGTTAGCCCCGCAGGTTGCGAAATACTTAATCTTGTACAGTGTATTATCGCGTAACACGTATCCGTACACATAACAACGAGAACCAGGTTGGATTGTGTCACGTTATCACCTCGGTGTGATAGAGTCTACGTCGTTCTATATTCGTTCTATTTTATTATCCTTCTCTTTTGTCCTCGTTACCATGACGATGCGACGTTCGGAAGAGATATTGAAGTCATTCCCTGCGCAAATGACACTCGCTTGTCGATACGCTCGCCGCTATCAATATCGATGTTGCTGATATAAAAATAATGGACGATAAAAATGAACAATGAGAAAAAAAAAAGATGTTACCGCCAGGTCGCTCACGATTGTGCCATTTTCGTGATGACATCGTCAGCGCCGGGAGATCCGCTTAAGCGTAATTCGAATTCGCAGATAACGCCAATCAGTCTATGGCCAGCAACGCCGATGAGAATTCATCGGCATCGATTTCCGGGCAATTCTCGTCGAGGTATCATCGGACGGTCGCCGGCGGGTTGGAAGTTGGTGATAGAGGGTCGCGGAAGAGACGAACGAATTGGATAAATCGGCCTAGCTTCGGCGACAATTAGCTAATGCATGGAATTGTTTCAACAACACTGTTACGTGTACAGACGTGTTGTTATACGATGTTTTCAGGTGGAGATAAACAGTTGCAACGTCTTTATATTTGTACCATAATGTTTACGGTATGTTTGTCATATTCAATAAAATTATTTTATACTATAATAGCTGATTTTTTAAAAATAATCTGTTGGATTAGATATCGCAAATATCTATCAAAATTTTGACAGATTTTCAAGTTTAAAGCAATTTAAAAACGGCAAAAATTCTCGAGAGTTTTCAATAAAATAATTAATTACAACAAATACTCGGATCTAAAAATTCGTTTTATCATGTTACCCTTTTAATATACGTTTTCAAATGTCATACATACCACTAAAAATATTAAAAGTCGTTATTTTTTGTAATATGAACAAATACAAAAATATATTTAAAATAAATCCAATATTATTAATTTAAATCAATATTTGACGTATTATTTCTTTAACAACAAGCGCTATATTTTGGAGACTCTCTATTGGCAATTGCAGTAATTTTTTATGATCGCAAGATAGCATTTTTCACGACGAACGAACGGAATCGACTCGAGGTTCGATGATGTACTGCCGGAACTGACGAACAAATTGGACAAATTGGCAACTGATATCGACGCAACAATTAGCTAATGCATCGAAAGGCACGCCATCGCTGTTGCATCGGTGTGATATAGGCGAGTTTTACGAGCCGATGAGAGCTCGGGCCGTGAGAAAATTCGCTTTCCCAGATGCCCTCAGCCCAACCCCGCCGATAATTGCGGACTATAAAGTGCGATCCAACGTTCGCCACCCTTGTGACCAACCCTCGCCTTTTCAGAGAAAGATCGTCTTTTTTCATACTATTCGTCTCTTTTTTCTTTCTCTTTCTCCCTTTCTCTTTTTTCTCGGATATTCGCGGCGGAAGACCGACAATCGCCATTCCGAAAGAAAGGAATAGCGGTTACGAGGGTGAATCCCCGCGTTTCCTCAGAGATTTTTAATGGTTATCGTTTTTTAATGGACCCACCCCGGCACGTATGGCCGGTAGAAAAGATTACGGCAGAAGGGATGCATTGTTGCATTTAATGGCAAGAGATCGAGAATTATTTGGGCGGTCTTGAATCACGGTAAAAATGAAGAAAAGAGGAAATATTTTTAATCGTACATTACTCCATTTTTCTGTTGAGTATTACGCGACAATGAAACGTTGTCGAGTGAACTTAGAAAGTTATGGTGTTATTAACTCTTTATCCTATGTAAAATTTTGTTATTTTAAAATAATAAGTATTCATTAAAAATTGGCACATACATGGCTCGTCTCACTGTACATATAATAAAACTTACATCATTTTCAGTCGCGAATGTAGATAAATCTGAACCATTAAATTACCGTTCTATATTAATTTGTAGAAATTCTGGAATTGTGCAATTTATACGCATCGTTATTCCAAACACGCAATTACGCAACACGTGACCGTTTACGCCGGTGCGAATTATTATTTAGAGCGCCGTCGGGTGACGTTACATTGTACATTCAATCACCGAGCCGATCTCTTTAAAATGACGCACGAGGCAATGCGGCGATATTTATTATCATTAGCCGTGCAAGCGAACACGCTTGTTTACGCGCCGATGTACGTGTTCGCGGTGCAATGGAGGCCACATCGTCGGTCGTAAAGGTTTAATCGATTCTCGACCGGATCGCGCACACCGAGCATACGCGACATATATTGCAAATCCCAATCTGCGATTTTGTTCTTTTTACTATTCTAATGGCGCATTTGTTCACCTATATTTCGTCACATTGTACTGATTTGTAATCGAGTCCATATCAAAACGAGAGAGCATAATATATGCAGATTATATCGAGTTCGCTTTTGCGACAGTAAGAAGTAGCGTACAAAGAACATTATTTACTCTATTTAGAACAATAAAATGTTTTATTGCAGTTTCGGCGAATGATTTTTTTTTTTTAGGAAACGATCTTTATCATCCTTGAATCAAACGGTAAACGATTTTTATCGTCCTCGAGGTAACGGACAAACGTACGATTCGATTTCGGAATTAGACACGACCGCACTCTCGTCGAAATGCAATCGGTCTTGCTTGGCCATCGTAAATTTTTTATGGGCCTTCGATCGTGCCGTGTCCGCGATACTTATCGACCGCGGCCTGTGATTTCACCCCTCTCGTTATTCGCGCGGCGTACTTGACCCGCCGTTTCCATCACGTCACGCTAATCGACCGCGCGGTTACGTAAAAACCTTCTCACGATTTTATACGTTCCCGCTGATATATTATTATCCGAAAATCTAACTGCTTCCCCACGGACAGTAACGTTCCGTAACAACGCTAGTTTTCAATTGCAATTAGCCGCGGAGCAATTATGCCGACTTCCTCTGGCTCTTAGTCATCATCGATCAAAGTTACTCGTGCGATGTTGGTGTAAGATAAAATGTTAACAATTGTAAGTCCTCTCGCATTCTACATTTTGTGTTCCTTATTTGAAATTTTCAGAGTCATGGAAAATTAGGCGTGACAAAAAACATACGCGGTTGAGTATTATATATTATTATAAACGATTAATATAAAAAAAAGCTCTTTCAAAAGTTAAATTTTTTAGCTTACGAATTCTGTTCTTTAAAAATACAGAAATATACGAGAGAGCCAAGCCTCAATCGTAAAATCGAAGCGTTAACTCGGGGTGCGAATGCACCCCTTTTTGCCATTCGTATCAGACGTATCTGGTCCCGTCATCCACCCGTCGGTTGTTCCGTCATGTCGCTCTGATTTTGCGTGATCGAACGCGTGCAATGAGCCGTGCTTTCGTCAGTCACGCAACAAAAGTTTTTTCGTGCAATTTCGTTCGTGCGCATTTGTAATCGACACACCCGCTACATTATATGGTGTGCGAAGAATGGAACTGACACGGAGACCTTTCATATATTGCGAAAGGTAGAAATGTACGGCAACGTGATTGACTGCTTCGTTGAATGCCCGAGATAATTCATTATGTATAGACAAAAATTAAGGTGCTATTGTGGCAGGCATATACCTAAGCTGGAGGAAAAATGCGAGAGTAATTTTCATTATGACTATTCAGCCATCTGTTGACCTGGTTGACTAAGAGACGTAATTATGGTCGAAAAATGGACTTTTATAATTTCTTGGGGAATGTCGAGGAATATACAAGACAGGTGCGACTAATTTCACGAGGGGCACTACTTACTGTCTGCTAGTCTAAACGTAATAAATCGAAAAATGGAAAGCAGAAAGAATCTGGAGCACGTTTCACTTATGGTCAATGCAAAACAGATTAGAAATATGATAAATGTTAATCAAGACAAAATTGGTCATTTGTAATTTTGATCATAATCTTTCGAAGACTGCAAAATTCAAATATGTAGCTATTTTCAAAAATCGATTAAACTTAATTAATAGTGTTTCACGTGAAACTATTTAATTCACGTAAACATATTTAATGCACGGAGGACACGTATCCCATAAAGTTGTGGAACGTGCTCGAAAAGGGTGACGACGACGGGGGACATATAACTTACGATTCGCTCCGTGGAGGACCATCGTGGCCGCGTTCTACACAACTATAAGTGTCCTCGATGGCACCCACCGGTTATGTACCTCTACAACCGCGAGCCCGGAAGTGACGCGCGAAAAATGCCTCGCACCTTGAGCCACCCCCCCGTGCACGCGCGCGCGCGCGATTAGCTCATTCTTTCGCAAACGAGTGCGATTCGGGGTACGGGGGAGGCGGAGAGTTTTCAAGAAACGGCACGGGATTCCGAGTTCAGCACGAGTGACGCATCACCATATGACGCGAGAAAACGCGATCGCCGATATGTCTCTTGCAACAGCCGATCTACTTCTTCCCCATCGAGCGATGAATCTTTGGTCGGTGGCAATTCGATCTTCTCGTTCTAGCTCTCTAACTCATCTTATCGGAGGTAACTATTCGGAGTTGTCGACTACCGAGAGTTTGCGGGAAACGTCGGAAATGATTATTACGACGAGGTTTTTCGAGGTCACGAGCGGACAAATGGCACCCCGAGACGTTGGGGCGTCGCGGTTGTCGCAGTGTGACTGGCGAGACTCGCGATCACCCCCTTCTCCGTTCGCGCGCATCGCGATCCCCTCTACTCTCTCTCTTTCACCCCCCAGCACCCTCTCTCTCACGTCACTCGGCTACCCCTCTCCTCATCCCTCTGCATATGCGCTGCCGTCTCTTTCTCCCCTACGTTCCATCAGTGACTCCACCAGCATCCATATCTCGTCTTTTCTTTCCTATCGTATTTTTTGTCTCTATCTATCACACCTCTTGCGTCATGTACCCTCGTCCCTCCTTCATCCCTTGAGGTTTCTCCATGCCTCTCTTTCTTTCATTCTCTTTCTCCCTCATTCTCCCTTCTTACTCAATCTTCTACCTACTCCTATTTCTTTCTCTCTGTCGCACCCTCGGTTCTCCCTACTCGCCTTGTCGCGCGCGCATCTCCTTCTGTCCCTCAGCAACCCTCCAGACACTGGCCAAGCTGGTCACGTGAACGCCAGCTCGGCCAATCGTGCGCCGGGTGACGTCATCCGCGTGGGCTCTCTCGCACGGTTCGAGAAAGAAGTCGCAGGCGTAAGGGTGCATTTGCGGAGTCCGGGGGGAGATGTGTTTCATACGGGGTAGGGATGGATGGCCGGTCGGTTCGATCTATGGTTTGATGCAACGGCGGGACCGACGATCCTCAAGATCTTGCGGAAAGGTTTAAGACACCATCCGCCGGTTTGTTAATAGCAATTTTATACTAATTCTCCTTTTTTCGGAGAACATTAAGAAATATATGGCGCAACTCTTAAAAAATTGCAACGTATTAAAGCTGTTTTGCGCAAAATTAATCTAATTTATCCTTTGGGATTTTTGCATAGATTTCTATACGTTTTTATGTATTTATATGTAATTCAACGCGGGAGTTTATAATAAAAAATGAAAATGTGTAAACGAAGTTGGCGATCGAGCTTTTAATTTAAAACCTGTTCTACTCTCCTATGTCCCGCTTATTTCCCCTTTTATTTTGCAAACAATCACATTCAATTTCCATCTCTACATTTTAGTATTTATTCTGTTTTATATTTACAGTTTGTTACGTAAATTCATACGAGTTATTTTTTTTTCTCTAATATCCATTGTTCTTAATTAACTGTATCTAAATCATTAATTCTGTAACAACAAAGTTTCTCAATGCAAATAAAAACTATTATGTTTTTGCGAGAAAATTCTATATCTGTTTTGAGAGAAAGAAAAGAGATCGACGAAGTTAGTCGCAGATTTTTTTTCTCGACCCAGGACACTTCATGTCGCATCTGTACTATGAAACTGGAGGCAACGTACGACCATAAATTGCGTCACACCGAGAACGGCTCATACCGAGGCCCATTTTTCTCCCGGCCGGAAAATGGGTTAGTGCCGAAAACCTTCCTGTTTGTATTCCGCGCTCGAGTTGGGCCTCTTTTTTTTTCTCTTCGTAGACATTACGAGGTCGTCGTCACCGAAATGAAATTCCGCGCCGCATAGCCGGATGATGCGCACCGGGGAAGTGGAGGCTGCTAACGTGCTAAATCAACGTTACGTTATGGTTCGCATGAAAGCACAGGGTTTCCGTAAAATCTCATCAGAACGATTAATTGATTAAAAATTCGTTATTATGTTTTCATTGATACAATGTTGGTAGAAGCATTCATTATAACGTGACCGACAGTCCTATCATGCGATGATTTCGTTGCATTTTAATTCTCACGAATGCCAATATTATCATGTGCAACAAAATGTGTTCGTTACTATCCAGTTATAGGCAATATACATGAGTCAATCAACGTCTCAATGATTCACTGAATATGCCAGAAGGTTATTCACGAATGAGTCATTTTCACATTCATATCTTTTATGTGCAAAAAATACTGCAACAAAAAGAATAGAAGTAGGAAAGCGAGAAAGAGAGAGGGGGAAGGAAGTATAAGGCGGTTAACATTACTGAACATTCATTTTAAGAACAAAAAATCCTCTTTGGTGGTAAAAAGACTCTCGCACGACTTCGCCGTTACTGCGATCGGACGCTGCCAGATGTGGATTTACTAGGAAAGTTTTATGCACCGACAGAGAAAGGAAAAAAAAAGGAAAATGGAGAAGTCAGTCGTAAATCTTGTGCCTCGTAAAATTTTCCATTCGTCTTTTATTTGCATTTCGCCGCAACTTTAGCCCGGGAAAGACGGTCGTAATTCATCCTTTCTTACACGTGTGTAAGAAATAATGCGAGTTAATTTGTGTACATATTATTGATCTGCTTTCGTTAATTCTCGTTAATGTGTGATTTGAAAACTTCGAAAAGACTTCAAGTTTTGATAACCGTTGGCAGTGTGTACATACATCTTGATTCGAAAATCAAATAAAAACCTAGAATGCTGAAATTCATTCGCCCCGCATGGCACGAATCTATTCGCGCGTGAATGCAATGAAGTGTGGCAGCAAATCTCGGTCCTGTTATAGTGGATTAAATCCAGCGCACCCCAAATTTGCAAATAATTAACCGATATTTGCAGTTGCCGATGAATTGCGCTTACAATCAGAAAGCAATTATTGAATATGAACTGCGTCTGGATTAGCGCGCATTTTAAATACTTTATATAATTGAGAGTAGTTAATCTAATAATTCGTATTAAGTATCATATGAGAAAAAAAAACTTTATCGTGACTATACATGATGCAATCTAATTCGCATAATATAATGTAAACTATGTAATAAAATATCTAATTGTAATTTTAGACCATTTAAGCATTTAGAACGAAATATTCCGTTTAAAGATTAGTTTAAAGATTCTAATTTTAAACAATTATTATAGCGTTAATTAAATGTCGCACAGACTAGAAAACACCTCGTAATAAACTCTCCTGTTAAACTCTAGCCCTTTTGGAAATCTAGATCCAAACGGTCGCGAATAGACGATGCAATTTGCAACTGCTTATTTCGGAATTGATCGATATGCGAATTCATCTTTAAACGGGCGCTTTTAGGACGCGTCGATTTAATCCCGAATTTCTGCGTCATCGAAATTCCCGCTGACCGGAAAAATATAATCCTTTTCAAACGCAACACGCGAGCAAAGCCATAAATCAAGTCGGGCGCAATAATTGAAATGCAGGCGCGAGCAATCAAAAAGCAGTGGCTCGATTCCCTCTCACGAGGCATTCTTGTTTTTTTTTTCGTCCATTTTAGTCGATTTTTTTTTAACGTTGACATGAACGCCCGACTGTCAGGTGATTCAAATCACGCGAGCATCCGCGTTTTTGCAGCAAGCATTTAGCAACCATGCGAGCGCCAGGGATAGGATAAAAATTTACGATAAGAGGGGGAATAGCGTCGAAAATATGGTTGTGGAATAGTAGAAAACATAATTATACTTCATTAGTAATAAACTCTGTGTTTAATAATTGGTACCACGCAATGAAAATTGAGAGTCCATCCACGGGATCCGCGGGATCGGAAACTTTATTGGAAGATACTGCAGTTTATTTTATTTCTATTATGCCATATTCTTTCATTAAGTTATTCTACCGCACACGATAATATGTGATATTAAAGCGGGGAATGTATTATTTCGTTTTATTCATTCTTTCCTGCACACGCAAAGGAATAAATTAAAACCTGAACAACGGAAACATAAAAGAATAAAAACATTATTTTTCCAAAATTAAAAACAATTTTGAAAGAATATCTGATAAATTAAAAATTATCTAAATAAGCATGTAAAGTTGCAAAGGTGCTGTCCTGATAATTAAAGTGCATTTGAATGAAAAATCAAAACTGGCATTTTCATAAAAATGTTGACCCCGCGACGAATCGATCATCGTGACGAATGCATCCTCGTTGATGTGTGATAAATTTGAAGATGGATTACGCGAATACAATGTACCGATAAAATTTTAACGATCACGACAATTGCCCGCACTCGTCGTGAATGAAGATAAGCGCGTTAAACGCAATGCGTAAATCGCAGCGGACCGTGCCGTAATGCACAGCACGAGCATTATATCGTACATTATTCCGCGTATTATTGTCCATGCCATGCCGATGAAAACCGGTACCTAATGACCTGCACAAATCATTGGCCGAGCATTGTCATGCGACTGCGAACTACACGCGTGCGAGTGACAGCACGACAAAAAAGTTCCGTGCTTGTTCATGAACTTGTCAGCAAGTCGATTGTTAAGTCAACTGCACATGACGCAATTAATAATTGTAGTAACACAATTTACTGGTATGTTAGTTTGTGCCCTATTTCGGCAACGTACAATATCTTATATCCTTTTAATTAAAAAGGTTTGAAAAGCAGATTTCGAAAGATAGCAAGCATAAAAGAATAGTTTTCTAGCGTAAACACAAACATTATTAATTTAATGAGATTGCATACTCTTTTGTAATTTCGCGACTAACAAAAGGACACGTAATTATATGTGTGAAAGAAAAAATCACTAAAATCATAATTTTCGCCCTGCATTGTATAGAATTTAAAAAACGCGAAATTACATAACACTGAATACGCGAAATAACGTAAATGCTGAGCGACGAAAATGCATACGACGAAAAAAATAAATCTCGCGTGTTTCTTATGTGAATGACTGTCCGGGTTACCCAAAAGGAAATAAAACGTGAGTGGTGTGTGAATGGAGCCAGGTCTTAACAGAGCAAACGAGAACGACTCGTTTCACGGTATTTTTCCTCTTTTCACACGTAGTTTATATATTTGGGGAGAAAAATCGCGACCCGAACTATTTTTTCACCATTTCAGCCAAAAAAGAAATGGAAAATGATTGCGGTCAAGTACTTATGTTTTCACGTGGTCGACATAGAGCTATGAATATCTCTGCCATTTTGCCGTTTTTTTAAATATTTATGTTATCGAAATGCTATACGAAATACTGTAAAATAATAACGTACATTTTATACCTCGATAAAAATATATAATATTAAAATATAATTTTTTTCTCTTTCGGCAATTAATTTGTTGCAAATTCGTATCGCTATGAAAAAGCCATCGCCGCGGGCAATGTTAATATTTTGAACGAGTATATAATAACGTGCATAATGCAATTCGGGAAAATTTGGGATCGCACAAAATAGTTCAATATCTCAGTCTCTCGCCGAGTCAATTTCATAAAAATTTCGAAGTCATTTGCTTCGAGTAATTATCAAGGAGTCATTCGCGGCGCATCATTGAAACGGAAAGAAAGAGCAGGATGCAGAGTACAAAAATAAATAAAAGATTGCTGCGGGAAGCAGGCAACAGGAAGATAGATCCGGTATAAATCGACTTGCAGCGCAGCGCTCGTAATTGCGTTCGGCGACGACGGCAGCGACGCTTTTAATTAATGCGACACACTTTTTTCCCCATCACTGAAAAGTGCCACATCCTCGTAATCCACACCACGACCGCCCGGCTGAGTCCGCACGAGAACGTGCAATGGGAGTTCGTTAAATAAATGGAAAAAAAATCCCCCTCGACCCTCGAATGCACTCCCGCATGGTCCCGGCGTCCCCCCCTTCGACCATCCATGTCGTGAACTGCGCGCATTTCCGTTTATTCTGGTTTCGTGCGGCACGGATTAACGGGTGAATGCGATCGTAAGGTGCAACGAGCATGTTAGAGTAGGGCAGTGCATGATTTCAGAACCACATATAATTAGTCGCACCGGCGTCTAGAATTAGCGTTGGAATTAATTTATATAAAAATTTCGATTTAGATATTGTATTTAACATATAAAATACGTACTATCTATTTTTTGTGTAAATAGAGATGATTCTTGAAGATGTTCTCATTAGTATATTATTGAATTATTGATAAAATGGTACATGTGCTAAGAGAATAAGTTTGAACACTAGGAACAGAAACGCGAAGAGGGCGGTCAACCCTCTGAGTGCGAGGGATGGTCTATCGTGCCCTGCGGTAATTTCCGTTCTCGAATTGAAATGTTATTACGTTAGCGACACGTTCCGGTATTCCTCTCATCCTGTCTCATCGCTTTTATTTTCTGCCTACTGGCTTTTTTTGTAAATGTGATTTGAGGCGAACACAAGCGCACATAAGAGGAATAAGAAAGTATAAAAAAAAAAAGGAAGATAAGAGAAAGAGGAAAATGAAGGAATAAGAACACAAATAGAAATTTATTATTCTGGAGGAAACTATTATTTTTCGTAATAAAAAAGAAGATTATGGTTGTAAGATTATAATAATAAATAAGATAAATAATGTAAGTTATTCTTATCTTTCATAAAATGCTCAATAAACGAATGTGACTTAACGAAAAGGTGCAGAAATTTCAATCAACAAAGGAATAAAGTGAAGCAGTGAACAGGTGCAAGAGGAGCTTGTCACGATCTGCAATCTAATTCGTCTCCGAGGGGGAAGAAAATAGGGAAAACGGAGCGAAACGCCGAGTCGTTAATCCCGACATGCAGTTTCTGCGAAGCGAATTCCGCGCGGGAAACGACAGTCCCACAGAATCGAATTAAATCCGGGATATACGATTTCCAGCGAACATATCTCCGGTTCGCGAATCGGTCTAGAGATCCGCTCGAGATTTCCCGGCGTGAGTTGCGTGCAATCGGGAAAAAGAAATCCGAGTCCTTCGCTGCGACATAATTTATGTACGCACCTCTGCGATTCGCGCCTTTGTGGTCCCGTAGGATGCATGGCAAATTTCGACGAATTATTCAAGAAACGACTTACAAATAGATTTAATTTCTAATTCAATGAAAGACACATCAAGGATGCCGCAATTGTCATATATAATTGTAATATTTTAATATTCTGAAAATTAGTGAAAATTGTAAATCCTAAAACGAAAACATTGAGATTACGAGATTATTTTCGATTTCTAATTAATCAATTTTCGCCGATAGGATCACGTAGAGTTTACGTGGTTAACACGTGAACGAATGAAAATCACATTGCGTAAATTGCGAATTATACAAATCTGTGTATTTGGCCTGAAAATGCGAATTGATATGGTATCTGATTGCCTCCTATCCTGAAATTTCCTGAAGCTTGATTTCCATAATCATGGCAATTCGCCTGATTCTACTCAATAATTCACAATATATTCGAGGTATATTTTTTTATTCTATTTTTACTATTCGACAACTACCTTGAACGAAACCTTGAGGTCAATACAAGGAGAAAAAAAAATAGAATGGAAAAGGAAGCCCGAGTTCCCCACGCGGCATTCTGGTGTCTTGAAAACAGGAACATTCCGGTGGTTTAATGCCGACAGTGTCGTCCATCCCCATGCGAGAGGATGGGACAATGTTGTTATCCCTGTCCTGCTTCTCCATTTTCTTTTCCCGGGAGCGAGATGAAGAGATGCAGGAAAAGAAAGAGAAGAGAAATTGAAGCGCGGAGGTAACCATTCCGGATAGCGATGTTCTTTTCTATGGAGGAGGAGGAGGAGGAGAGGCGGGGGTAAAAGACGACGCTACAGGTACGGGGGGAAAGGGTGATCTCCTGACTTTTATTGCAGCCGTCCGTGTTAATCCCGAGCACCCATAAATTCATCCAGTGGGAATTGCTTCTTAACCTCGTCGGTATCGCACTAAGTTCCTCCTATCGAAGTCTTAACTAACATACGTGATCTTTCTTTATTACCGAAAGAGATTTCTGTATCGCAAATTGGATGTAAGTATTGCGATTAAATCAAACGGCACGTCGCAAGACTCTGATTTATAATAAATGGATGATACGATAAAAAATGAACAACTATATGGCGAATTGGAAAAAATTGAAACTACGAAGGTGATCGAATACATTTTGTATTGTATGACTAACTAGCTGTAAAATTATTCCGTATTTCGGGACGAGCGCAAGAAGAAGGAAAATAATTTACTGCGACAATTCGTAGGATGGCAGCGAGAGGTCGACGGAAAACCGAAGGGAAAAAGCAAACTTTTAATCAGTCGGTCTCCCCATTATCTCGGCAACCATTCCGATTCTTCGAGGTTTCAGCCTTTCTCCGTCCACCCACTCCCTCGCTGCTAGGATGGTACACCCGCCAAATTACATCGTCGCTAATCCCCTTCCAGTGGCATTAATTAGCTCTCGATTCCTACCGCCATCGATCTCACGACAACTCGGTAATTTGATTCTCGCTTGCGACGCGGTTGGAAACTTGCGAGCCATGTTAATATGTGCGACACCGGAGACCCCCTCGTCCCTCGGATCAAAGAACGGATTAATACAAATACATCGAGGACTTGATGTATCTACATATGTACATATGTATAACTGAATGGATTACGTTAATGAAATCAATGTCCGAATCATTGATTTCCATCGCCATAGTACCGACCCGGTGCTTGCATACAGCTATACAAAACGAGATTACCGCTTGTTTCTCATTTGATAATGACTCATCAAATATTCAGGAAACATATCAGAGTACTGTATATTCTAATTTTAGTTGATATTAAGAATATTTTTGGCAGTTTCACATAATACTAATAAAAAAATATGTATCTTCCAAATAATATTTAGTTTAAGTTCTGTAATTCTCACGAGTATTATTTTGCAAAATACTCTGCGAGATATTGCCTCTCAAGTATTGTGATACTAGACATGCGAAGTTCAAGCAGAGCGTTTTCATCGAGGCTGTTGTCGCTTGCGCGACAACGAGAAAGAAGTTCGGTTTAATCTGGCTTCGAGGGCTTCGTCGTGTCCCTTCCCAGCGGCCTCGTCGGATTTGAAATTCACGTGTCGCGAATTTTCGAGGGAAACCCAAGCATAACGGCGCCGTCTCTTCGATTCTACGGCGGGATTTTTGCGGAAAGCCTCGAGGGCAAAATCGTCGCATGGAAAGGGCACAGTCTTTTCGTTCGCTCGCACCGCGGACAAACTCAGCTGCACTATTGTCGCGGTGTAATTTGCATGGCCGCTTCCGTTTTGAAGCCTGCTGGTAGTTTTCGCCTCTTACAACTTTCTCAAATGACTGCGAAAACCCGACCTACGTTTCGCGCTGTTCTATTGCACGCCGGAAGAAAGGAAAGTTATCTTTTCTAAGTAGAGGTTGGCTCAATTAAAGATTCTTCTTTAAGATATTAAACTTTCAATCAATTGTTAAAATATTTAACATTGTGAGTAAAGCTTGAGATGAATCTCGGCCCGCTTTAAATTTTCGCGAATGAAAAATTGATTTTAAGCACGTAAAACAGCCGCCATTAAATTATATGCTACTACCTGAAAGCTACGTAGAGATGGGACGAGACGTGCTGAACAATGCTACTTAAGTACCACGGCAAGAACAAGAACTGACAAGAACTCAAGCGAACGAAATTTCTTGTTTCGAGTACTCGGCGAATGGTGGGAGGAATGGCAAAGAATTAGCTGCAAATCGAAACGGCGCCGGAAACACGTGTCCCAGAGCAGCTTCGAGCAGGAAGCGAGGTCTTTCCTTTGAATGCGCTTAATTGCAAGAACAGTTTCGTTTCCAGATCGCGGGTCAGGCAGACTGACGAGAAGCACGGAAATGATTAACGACAAAAGAGGAGACCCCCCCTGTTGGGATCTCCGGAAACGGACTTGGAGAGTGCACGAGAAAAAGGAACTGATTCTCGAATCCGAAGAAACGGCCAGAAGCCGGTAATTACCCGATAAAATTCTTCCGCGCGACTAAGAAAGGAAGATTCACCCTCGTTATACTCGTTATCGTTAAACGACTCGTTTGTTCTTACAGTGTTCATAAATCAAATCTTCATAATCCTTTCGACTTCACTTTTAGCTACTCTAACAACGAGGTCCGTGAAGTTGACATTCCGAAATGTGAATTTTTACAAAATTAATATAGCATTTGATTGTCCACAATTTGTCCAGATTTATCTATAAATAATCTTTTTTGTCCATCTTATAATTAAAAAAAAACCCTCTTAAGAGTGCTGATAATGAATTTGTTGAATGTTCAATTTTTTTGCAAAGTGAACAAAAACAATTATTTATGGACATATGTAAACAAATTGTGAACAATCGAATGTCATATCATTTTTATAAAAATTTGACCGTCTGGGTGCCAATTTCATAAACCTTTAACAACGGTTTGTTAAAAATTGTTATACATATATGTACGATCTACCTCAATTTTTATGTTATAAAATCAATTAAGCGCAGCTATTAATCGAATTGGTTTCTGACATGTCATCCAATAATTCACATTCAATTCCCTAATATTTATCGTAAATGCATAAGCGATTGAAATCTGAAACAGGTAAAGAGTTTTCACGGTGCGTTTTCACAGAAAATGCATTCGATAACGTGTGTTTAATCAAGCGACGCTCTTCATTAGTCATGATTAACGCGAAATAATAACGTCAACGTCAGCGAAGAGCGCGATCGATAGCGGAAAAATAATTTAACGCGCCGGGGCGAACTGGGTCATTGATTCGCTTTGCGTTAGTTGCCGGGTAAGTACCCGATAACCAAATTTAACTCCGACGAGCTCTGTAATAAACGGATAAGTAAATCCATTAGCCGCGCTACCATAGTAACGCATAAATTCGTGATCCCCTCGAATGCGCCGATAGCGATTCTTCGTGTAATCGATTATCCCCTCATTGCCATTACGTCGCGTGACTGCATCGGCGGGCATAACTTTCTGATGCGCTTGGAATATTTTGGAGACGATCGCAAAAGTAAATTATTTGTCAGCGGAGCAAATGGCTCTCACGTAAAATAGTGAAACGTCCGTAAACGGTGTAGATCGTGTGGAAGGGAATCGGAATACAAAGATAGAGAGCTGTCACCCTCTCCCCCCCCCCGCCAGCGAGCATAAGGACACGGAAGTTATGGCCGCGCCATTGCAGAATACCGGGATAGATCAGGGATGGATGAAAACTGTGGTTCCGAGTGGGGTGGTTGGTCTGACGCAGCAAACAGAAAATAATACCGGGCAGCATTGTTCCCGTTTTGTTCCCTTCTGTCCCGCTTTATCCACTCGCCATTCGCGTTCCGCCACTGCAGGATCATCCGCTCTATTGTCGAGTTTTGCCGGAGGATCCTCTCTCGCTCTTCATTCCCTCCCCCCTGCCCCTTGCCGCGGCCCTACCGCGCTATCGTTGTAGTACTCCGCCCGACCCACCTGTTTTTTTTACTGCCCCGCCTCGAACGGCATACGTATTCCCATTTTTTAGCCGGGGTTTAAAGGGAGAGAATCGTGACAGATTGCAGCGTTTATTCCAAAAGGAGAGGCAACGGTCACCTACATTATTAAACGCGTTTGTCATATATTAAAGTTATTCCACCGCGGGCTGTTTACGTGACGTCAAGGGAATTCATGTAAATGTTTAAGCATCATTTGCTTGAATACGAGGAAATGCGACAAATATAAAAAGAAATAAGAATAGAAACATCAAAAGTATCGATCTAAGAAGATAATATACAGAAATAGTATAAAACGGTTCGATGCTCTTTGTCCTAATTTCACCCAAGCTGCATCCTGCATAGTATATAAGAATATTTTATTTTTAATTTCAACTTATACCTATCGTCCTTTATTCATAGCGTCTCGTGCCGTTCAATAAAAAAAAATATTTTTACCAGTCGACTATCGTGCGTGGGCATCTTCTCGTCCCTTCCTACGTATCGCCCATATTTTATTGTCCCTTGAACGGGAACGATGCGAGCTGATCCGCGACAGATTGAAACGTTTATTCCAAAGGGTGGGTGTGTGCCGGTTATGATTCATCACGCGTGCCGATGAAATATACTTTCTCAGCAAGCAAATGAATACGAAAACTAATTTTCGATGGCCATCCGGCGCGCTGATTCGGCCTCGTTTTTCAATTTTCCGCGCGCCGTCGTCGCCGCCGCCGCGACGTGATCGTGAAATATGATTATTCCGTCTCGCGTAGATTATTTTTAACGCCCGGCTCCTCTCCTTCATCCTCGCTTGTACTCGCAACCGTCCGGCGATCGACGAACGATCGATCGGTATATCGAGTCGGGCCGAAGCGATCCAATCACACCGACTTTAGAGCAACGATATCGCGCAATCCGGCGAGTTGATTGAAATATCCGGCGTGCGCAGTTTTTCCACGACGAGATTTTCACTAGCCGCGGATTGTTTCCGCAATTTTCCACGTGTTTCCCGGACGCTCGTGAATATCTCGTTTTTATGATCAACAACAAACATAACTTTTTGCACGCAGCGTGCATTGCTCGCAGCTAATCCGATCGAGCTCGAGCGTAATCCATTTCTGTCGACCTTTTCTATTTTTTAACCTATGGTATTTCTTTCTCTCTTCTGCAGTATAAATAAAAATAAATTAGACTGCTTAATAATAGCGACTGAAGATAAACGCAATGCAAAGGAATATCATTGATCTAATATTATCGCAACGTAATTTGAATATTCCTCTTCACGAATCCTTTATCGAATTTAAGAAAAAGATTTGGTATCTCGATATTGCACGCAACGAAGTTTACAGCTGTAACGGAGAACGGTGATCGACATGGGTGGCTCGTGAATCCGTGAATTCAATAGAATTTCGCCAAAACTCTCAGCCAGATTTGGCAGCTCTCTCTGGAAGCGCCTGTCGACAAAGTTCAACCACTTTGCAGCCAGACGACAAGCGATCGCACCAATTTGGCTCGCTGAAATAGACTTTTGAGCTGTCGATACGCCGCTCGATACACGAGATGTGTAGCAAGAATATCCTAATTAAAAATACCTAAAATACCTATGTTCCTCTATATTATAATTTTTTGCCACTCCCAATTTACTCACAAAATAATCTACAAACTTAATAACAGTCGAATCCATAAATTACCTATCGCTATGTCAAAAAATTTTCATTTAGAAGAATTAAAATATTTTTCTTCTTTTACAATTTAAAATCTTTTAAATTTTTTACGACTAATAACAACATAATTTTTAATAACTAATTTTTTTAATACATTAGTACGTATATCTAACAATATTTTGCAAAAGTTATCATGATTTCGATAATACTAAACCAGACAAATTGCCAACAAGGAAACACATCGCTTCTCCATCCTATTCCCATAGAAAAAAATCAACGACGTGTAGGAGTAAATTATCCGCGGATTAAGAGCGTCGTCTACGCGAAAAAGAGAACCGCCAATTTCTAAGGGATCTCTCGAGTATGTGGAACGATACTCCATTTTTCCGGACGACCGTTACGAAGAAACGGGATCGAGCCGTAGAGCGATTTATTAAGATCCTCGACGGTCTCCCGGGCAGAAAGTAAACCGGAGCTGGAAGATGGAATGAGGAGAACTGACCGGGAGAGTAGCCAAGAAGGATGACCGTAAGGCGCGACTCGTCCTGGAAAATCTTAACGCTCCGCAGGACCAAGCCTTCTTTTCTCTCTCTTCCTCGAAAAACAAAGTATCAAGCGCGGAATCTCTCTCGAGAGCGATGGAAATAAATCTTGCAACGTCATATCCGTAAACATACTCTTGCCACAAAAATTTGGACGAGAGTAGAAACGGAAGATTTCGTAAGAATTGCGGTGATTTGCGTGAGTCAAACGAATTTCCGGGACGTAAAGAATACCGCGGTAATAATTTCTCATTTACCTTTCGCCCTCCTATCTTTATGTTATTCGCGCCATTAAATTCCTTCGCGATATAGAATTATTCGCAGTTGGCGAATTATTCACAACCATTATTTTCTACTCCGACATTTAGTTCTGGCTGTTCTGCAACAATCGCGATGCAATAAATGATTTTATGACTTACTCGAAGGCGGGGTTGCCAGTCACATTGACTTAAGCTCGTATTGTGGAGAATCGTTTATCAAACGCTAATTTACACGCCGAGTTTAATTCAGCGGGAGTTGATTGTGTAATTTCACAATTTATGCTGTTCATTGTCGCGACTTGTCCCGGAAATTCTCATCGCAATAAAAATTTGCCGTCGTTCTACTTATAGGAAATATATTTCGGAAAAAAAATACGGCTTGCTAATGTATTAATTTTAATATTAGAGATTGGAAATAAAAAAACTGTTGATTTGATATCTCTCAAAATTTCCTCCGTATTCCGCAGTAGGAAAGCATTTATTTTTCTTCCCGAGGCACCTCAGTACTATGTACCTCGTACACAGACCGACAAATCACTCGTCGTGAAAAACGGGGAATATTACCGGGTTTCAGCCGAGGAGCATATTTACCAGCGGACGTAATCACGGGCTCCGCGCCGCTCACTTCTGCCAACGCACGGCTACTTTCACGATGTCGTCACGACCGCGTGTATTGCCCATTAATGTGAACTACGGCCCGACCATTACGCCGGCTTGCTCACTTTCGAAATAAAAGACAACGGATCGCGTACACCCACGACACGCGTCGGCCGTAAGATCGCGCATTATATGCGTGGCCTCCGATATTTTTAGTTGGACAGGCCTTCGACACGGGGAAAAATGTGATGGGCGTGTTCGCTTGCTCTCAATTGTATTGCAGTTTCGACATGTGAAACGTTGAAACATATCGAATGATTTAGTAGTCGTTACAACAGAACCTCAGTTCAACGGATACGACTGAGCAATTATATATTTTTCATTAAGCGTCTCGTTGAAGTGGATGTCTATGAGTGAAAAGGTAACAAATATAAGGACTACTTACCTAAGAAGATCTCGTCGATGTCGTCAGCGTGGAGGTCAAGGTCGAGCTCGGGCGCTCCGTTGTTGCCGGGAGCCTGGTGGCTCCTCTTTGCCAAGTCCATCAGCTCCAGGAGTTCGTCTCGCAGCTCGAGGCGGCCCGCGGCCAGAAGCTCGGCCAGCAGGGTCAAGTAGGGAGAGGTCAATAGGCGCGGACTGGTAGCACGCAGGCAACCGGGTAACCAGAGTCCTGGGAGGCTGTACGGAACCACCGGTACCGCTCCGGCACTGACGAAGCCACCGTTCAGGAGTTCGCCGCACAACATAGATGCCGCGATGACCTCAACTCCTCCCTCGTGACCTTGGCACCGCCTCGATGTCGACTATCTGCAAACCACATAGCGCCTTCGATTAGTCCGAGCGGGAACGGGACGTCCTAGCGAGGACGAGGGAAATTAATTGCGAAACTTGCAGCGAGTTCTTCAAAGGTTAACGGAGTAAGAAATGGGACGGGGCGGGCGCGAAGGTAGAGAGTGTTTCGCGACTTTTCTCGGTGAAAAAGTTGAGAGACTGAGCTTTACGAGTTCCTCTCGAGCGAGAGTTTTTAGGTCCTAAAAAAAGCTAGCAGCTGTGTTTAACTAACGGAAGTTAAGATTGCAACAGCAAAGATGATTATGCAGCAGAAGATTAAAAAAAGGTTTCGGAATCAGTAACTGTCTCAGAAAATAATTAACTACAACCGGTATTACACAGTTTGATAGAGAAACATGCAGACTGCTGTATCAAGTATTAAATAACCCTGAAATTTCTTACGGCTTTTATATCGATATAAAATAATTCACTTGTGCAGATTAGTTTCTTTCAAGAAGTAAAGTTTCGCAAAATGTGAGTACAGCACTAGTATATTACGAAACATTACTTTGTATGTAGAATGCATCTTTCTTCCTTTCTTCATTTAAATGAACTTCGCAAACGCGTATAACGGTTTTTTAATCCATTTATTTTGACGCAAACTTTCTGAAATAATCAAGGAAAAAAAAATTAATTGTTTACTTCAGTCTTTTTTTCTCGAGAAAATTACATATGCGTGACGTTTTAGAAAGTTGGGTGCAAATTTTTGAATGCTCATGTGTTAGTTAAATAAAATATCCTTTTTCACAGTATAAAATACTAGTGAATATTTATTTGCCGTGTGTGGATTTTATCTTACAATTTCGATGATGATTGTTTGAGATTTAAACCTGAAGTGACGATGACAACGGGAGAAAAGCTTATTTGTCCTGACCGTTTAGAAAATACAAACATTTTCAATATTTAAGTAACTAAATAGACATAGAGATAGTACACATATTTATAATATCACAGGACAACCATTTCGTTAACACGCGCGTATCTCGATGCAGAATTCAGTGTTACCGAAGTTGTCGCAAAGCGACATTGAATATACAATTCCATGGGCGAATATGAAAACCGGGAGGAACGACGTGGATATAATAATAGTTGCGAAATTTGAAGTCCGGTCTCGGTAACAAAGGAACCGGGGTCGGGTAATACCGAACGCGAAATAACCGAGGAACAATACGATCTCTCGCAGACGGGCAAATGCGCACAATTATCGTGAAATATATACGCAAATTAATCCTACCCACGCGAGGCAGGTCCCGATGAAACACGAACCGAATAGAGTAACGAGAAGGCGGTGCCAACGAGATACGGGAGATAACGGGTGTTCGAAAGCGAAGGCGCCTGGACAATCACGTTTCGAATCGCTCGACAGAACGATTTGATTTGACTGACTACGGTTTATAGAGTTAAATGAGCTAAGCTTGCCGATTCAATTACGGCAGATTTGCTTCAAATTTATCGATTTCTAACCAGAGCAATTTACTGCAGCCTCTTTGTGCAATCTTTATTTGCAAATATTCGGAGAATTTAATATTATAAATATTCATATGTTCAACACACGTTAAACTTAAACTTGCAGCAAAATAAAGAGCAACTCTTTTTACTTACTAATAAACATGCTGTGTGTCAACAATCTCTATTAAAATCTAGAAGATGTCTTTTAAATCAATCGTGATAGAAAAGATATTCTTAAAATCATCCAACATTCGTATCTTGCATTCGTGTGTCACATGTAACATCCAAGATAGTTAAATTCACACACCATTTTCCCACGCATACACTGAAGAGAGACTCGTGATGGACGACACGGATTTTTCCGAAGGGAAACCCGACGCAGATCGCGGAATTTTCGAATATTCTTGGAGAGGACACGCGGACGCACTCCGTCGCGGACACCGGCGATGCGGCACTGAACAGGCGCAAATGGAGCGTGACAGACGGAAAACCGGAAGTGATCCAATGGGAGGAGAGGCATTCCCGTGGAGCCGACCGCCTCTCGGCGCGATGCATGACGTCAGGTTTAGAGCGGGTGTGAATGCATCGAGTGATCTCATGGCGACAAGGCTGTGATAAGCGCCCGATGCACCCGACATCGCAATGATAAATGGCAGGCAGGCGAGAGTTGACGGGTTTTTCGAGACCGAAGACCACTCCGCAAATAAATCCATTTTTGCTTTTGTACGTTATGAATTAAAAGTTCTTATTGATTAGAGAGAAAGCGATTTAAAAATCAGGAAATATTCTTGATATCAGCCAATAGACTGGATGCTTTGTAAAATTGGAGCAATAATCGATGTATTGATTAGTTTAAAAAAGAAAAAGAATATTTTTAAAATTGCATTTTAAGCTAAATCAATTTAGCACCTTCAATATTGAAAATTCATTTATATAGTAACTCGCTTATCTTTCGCTTTAATATATATTAAAATTAATTTGATAAGATTTTAATTTTCATTAATGTACGATCAATTAACAAAGACTTCAATATGAGATTTTCTTTATAAGACGGTCTTTGAATAAGGTCTGTGAAATTGGCGTTCCTATTTTTAATTTTTTTTTGCAAAATGGACAAGAAATAATTATTTATGGACAAATGATGGACACTCAAACGCTACATCAATTTTGTAAAAATCCGCATTTTAAAGTACTGACTTGAAACATCTTTGAATAATAAAAGAGCTATGTAACATACATGTCGAAGAAGACGCAACGATACACAGGAGATACATTCCTGAGCACGTTTTCAGATACACGTTTTCCTCGCGAATCATCGCTGAGTTGAGCGTGGCGGATCAGAGATGAGATACGCGCAGCGAAAACATCTCGCCCGTTAATCCGATCGCCTACGCACGAATTCCCGGCGTACACGTACACGAGATTACATTATACGCATCTCGTGCGGCATGAGATTATGTCGCGAGACATTCCCGCGAACTTCGGCGTCCCTGAAATTCCGGATCGGAATTCGCGGCATCGCGCAGCGGCGTAGCGACACGGGGAACAACGATCCTCGCATCCTGTCCTCCGCGAAATCGAGCGGTATGGACAGTAAACACGACGATATTATCTCGCGAAATCCTTCGCGAAAGTATTTGTTACGGAAACCAGCACGATGCTCGCGGCTTAGGAGGTTGCGGAGATTCCGCGCGCGTCACCGTCGTCGCGGAAATTACTTGGGGCAGAGCAAACATGTAATGTCATCCATATAACGCATGACAGAAATTTACTTGCTATATTGTAACGTAATCCAGAATCTTTCTGGGATTTTCTCGCGATGGCTGTATGTACCATCATATTTTTCGAGAAAATTCATTTCTTTGAGAAAGATAATATAACGAACTAGAATAGCAATAAGGGAGCAGCGGTGAATTTAAACTCGCATTCTTAAAATTACGGTATAAATAAAACTTTAAAAAATATATATTTTATAAATCTGAAAAATACCCTAGATTTCTTTCTAGATTAAGACACATAGTCTATTTTACAAAAGTTGCAGAGTTGACTGTCTGGAAAGCAACGAAAAATTACCCGTAGATTCCCGTCTGAAAAGAGTCCAATCCTCTTGCTTTTCAGATTCCATTGTGAGTCATGGAGAATGATTGCAGCGACGACGACGTCGCGCGAAATCGAAGCTGCATAATTTTCTGGTTCACGGACCGGACGATCGATCTGACGAATTGCATCAAGTGCATCGCAAATGCACATGGATAACGCTGCATTCGCGTGATTTAACGGAGTGAAAGATACGCGCGCGCGCGTGCCAGTCTTAATACATATCTATAAGTTCCGACGAAAGAGACATTGTCTTCAGACAAAAATTTACATCGAAAACTGCCATTAAAATTATATTGGAAAGTTCTAGAAGATAGTGTATATTATATATTTCCGTTAAATATAATTCAATATTTAATATCCGCTAAATACATGTTTTCCAATATAATATAATCGCCGTAAAATCCGAAACTTTCAATCATCGATATTAAATACCGCTTCGATTCCGGCATGATAACAAGTATCGGATTAGTTAGCGTCGTCGCAGCAAGCGCAAATATTAGCAATACATTTCCGCTTGTCAATATATCGTGATATTTGCGCGTATTGCAACATCGAAATAGAAATGCATCCATACGTGACATATGACAATTAATGTTCGTAAATTTTTTTGTTTACCTTACACGACATGTTACATGTTACTGTCATACGGTTTATTCTATATTTCTATAAAATAGTCAAAATATATATATAAAATCACATATTGATCATTCAGACTCGAACATGTATCGAAATAAGAATAGAAAGGTAAAAAAGAGCCATTAAAAGATAAAAGCATTGAACAAAAACATTAAGAAATAAAAATAAAATTTTTTAAAAACTCAAATAGCCATTAAGAAAATTAACGCTAAGAAATGAATCTCATGAAATCCTTTCAGTTGTAAATAAGAGAAAGTAAGTAAAAATTGCATTAAATATTCATTTTATTAATTAGGCACATCTATCGTGTGCGTAAAGTATAATACGAGAACATGGAGAACGTAACAAATTCACGTCTATCACCGTAACTAGTGCTAATTACTTTCCGGGTTAAAGATATGCTCAAAATAAAATTCTCCCCTCGTTACTCGCATGCGATTCGCACAACTTCAGGCCGAATTCACGAGCAATGCGCGCAGAGAATTGCACTATTACTACAAGCAGGATGAATCACGACTAACTAGAAATACCGGTACTGGCAACTTTCTGGATAACGTAGAGAAGGATGCGCGGTGGATGAAGGCATCGACCAGGGGTGGCAGACGAACGGGAGCCATGGTGGTGTTATTCCTGTTATTATCCACCCCCTCGCTTATTCGAAACTGGAACAACCTCTCTTCTACCTTACCGGAATGCCCGCCATGAAACGTACGACCGCTCGGCACGAGATATCGTTCCGTGGCCATTCATAAAGCAGCCTTAAACACCCAGTCTTAATCACCCCCGCGAAATGGACCGTGATTTATGGGTCGCAGCCCGCGGGTTTTGTAGCCCGAGTACTTACTATATAAAAATTTCACAACTCGCGAGATTCAAATAAATGCGAACATCCTGCGGACGCGGTCACGGGATTAACCATGGCTCTCTCGTATTATTTCGCATTCGTGGAGTTCGTATTTTCCTTATTTTTTGTGAAAAAATTGAAAAAGGCGAGTTTAAATTTTTAGACAGAATAAGTGATAGTGTTTAAATAAAAGAAGATTTAAACTTGTTTCTTCATATTCGAGGATAGAGATTAATAATATTTACAAGTTCGAGTATTTATATATGCCTACACATTCACACGCGGAGAGACAATGCGTTTCGCGCGGGAATTTTCGTCGATTTCAGCAACACTCGTACGATTAACATCGAGACACATCGCGCACACGGAGGAACGCAAGCTTAACTGCAAGGAGTCCTCGAGCACGTACACGCGAATCCTGGTGGATCGTTTCCACCCTCGGCGTCTGGGTAAACATCGTCGCCGCGTCGTTACCGGCTGCAATCTCGGTCGTACTTGCGAAAATCTTGGAGCAGGGCTCGATATCACCTGGTTGTGGAAAATCGTGAACCGCGCGAGAAGGCTTATAAACGGTAAACCTAAGCCAGATAGATCGTACGATATCGCCCTTCGAGCCCTACAATACTCAGCACAGGTTTCACGATAGATTCCATTTGGATCTTCCTGGCGCACGATAGCGCGGAAAGGACGCGAGCGCGATGATAATCAAAGTGAAATTGTCGAGAATGAGACTCGGTGCGAAGGGCGCTTTTGACGAAGAGTATGACAAAGGGAAATATTCGACGACCGTCGAACAATTAATTAAAACGGTTGAAATTTCATTTAATGCGCATTTTATTTTACGTGCGTAATGATGATTTTTAATCAACTCACTTTTCACGATTGGAAATTGCTTTTGTTACGGACAGGGACAAAAATTCGATAATCAATCGACAGATGAATTTAATTGACTAAAGTATCTACTCAATTAAATTCGTCGATTGATATTATTATTCAGTCGATGTTAAAGATATATTCAATGAATAACTGTAGTAGGTTAAATCTTCCGTAAATGCAAAAGATTAAAAATAAATTAAATTAAATTAAATAGAAGCTACGTCGAAATATTGATTTTTAATTGTTGCAGAAAATTATGATTTAATAACTGCATCATATGTATAATAAAGTTGAATAAGCATAATTCAATTTTGCTTATTTTCTCTTTTCTAATAATTTGAGTATAGTATAACATAATAATATACAAGTTAATTCAAATGAATGCAGGGAATGATATTTTACGTTAATGTGATATTTGCGTTTCATAAGTCGTATTCACTCATTGTTTGTTGAATTAACGAAAATTACATCGTATCCATCGAAGTACATATGAAGTATATCATGAGCATAACATGATTAATTAGATAATTCAGAAATATTGCTGCACATTCATTTTCCCAACTTGTCATAGCTAACTTAAAATTTTAATTGTGTTTTTACCATTGCTCTCTCGGATTAATTCACTCCGACTCCGACCTCGCGTTGCTAATGAATTATTGCTAAAGCAAAAATTATGATTTGTTAATTTCACTCGAATTTATTACTATTTAATACAAAGCAATTTATCTAACAATTTTATACGTATGTGCGTTAATTGATCATATTTTGTATGATATCGATCTCCCACTAAAATTTCCTTAATAAATATAACGCATAAAGATAGTAAGATTATAATTTAATGACAGTAAGATATTGATAAATTAGTGTAAGAAAGGAGTGTGATTTCATTCAATATTATAATTCATCAAATTATAATTCTGCACAAATAATGATGAAAGCGGAAAGACAAGAATATTCGATATCGTTCAAGAAAGTGGACGGGACGTGCCGTCGGAAATCTCGAGCGAATTTTTCACCCGGGGGCTTCCGTCGCTACCCCGTTGATTACATTAGGGGCAGGAGAGGCCCTCCCTTCAACTTGGAGCGAACCGACGGGATCTTCCAAATCGAAGTCGGCTCTTGGCCGACAAGAATCTCGTCATTAAGATTTTTTATTTGAATACAAATGGCTACTTGCCCCTGGCTTGCGCGGGATCTCACCCATCCTTTGATATCTCCAGGGAAAATGGGCAGGCTCTGTGACTCACACAGCGTTATGGAATGCACTCGAAAATTGATGTTTTATAAAACGCGCACCCTTGCTCACCACCGCTCTCGTTCTCCGTAAGAGATTTTTTTTTGTTTAGCGTGTATTTTACAAACGCGATCGCGCAAATCGATTTCATTTACTTTTACCGAAGGCTACGTAAAACGAAGGAATCTCGTAATATTTCTCTCTTCTCTCCCGAACAGCGCGAAATCGTTGCCGACCTACCGCAATCTGTAATCTTATTGAATTTTTATTATCCTGCCTGGAAAGTCTTGCCGCAGTTGAAACGCGATTTTCATGCTTTCATGCGTCACTCTTCGTTTCTTCCTCCCTTACGTTTTTCCATAATAATGTCTTCTTTATCTCTCGCAATCTCGTCACCGGCATTTACAATACCAACAGTTTACCATCGTTCGAAAGCTAGCACGCAACTTTCGCAATTGGGATAATTTCTCACAGTGGACATTTTACATCACTGTTCGGGACTCGCATCCTACGATCTCGCCGGACAACGGGGCGTCGTTAAACTTTCAACCATCCGTGGATGGCCGTTGTGTACGGACGTCCTAAGTTAAAATGGAGCTCATCGTGTGTGCATCGCGTCGCGGCGCAGGTAAGGCGAGACGTAATTTACTGGTTTCTGCTTGTTACACCGACCGCACGTCGACGTGTCACCGGCGTTTGCTCGTAAAGCCGACAAACTCGACGTAATTTTATCCCGTCTCTAGATATGTCGGTACACATATATACGGCTCCGTGCCCTTCACCCTCCAGCCAAATGAGATTTTGCTTGGTGCAAGCGACGCAGGTTCCGCAGGATACGCAACGGCCAAGCTTTGCGGAGTATCGGGATAGAACAGTTTATGTAATCTGACACAGTGATCTTGTCCTGCTCTTTCCGTGGTTAACCCTTATCCGCGCAAGAGACAGACTCGCCAAGGCGAGGTCACGACAATATTCATTTTTTTACGAGTAAAAAGAGAATTGGGACCATCTCTCCCCGGGAAGAGAGGGAGAATTTATTTTAAGAGGAAAAATCGTTTTTAATTCAATTACACATTCTCGATTTACATTTTATCGATGAACGTTATTAAATAATCATTTATTCTATATAGTTATCTCGTCTAAAAATTTACGAGATGATGACTGATCAATTTGAATTATTCTAAAATTGCCCTATATTTTAAGAAAACGGTACATAGTTGACATCTTTCTCTGATAATAGCTTATTTTGTGAAAATATCAAAATATCGTGTGAGAAATAATATAGAAGCATCACAATCGATTTAATAACTATGCCAAAAAATCGATACACCATCCATATGCACAATCATTCGGCTAAAAGTATCAAATTTCATACGGAAATATGAAATTAGTATAAACAATATGATGTCGGATGTGCATATACTGGCGTCAGCGAATCGCAGACATGCAAATGGCTTTTGATACCGCAATAGCTCGGCAATCAGATTTGCGAGTGAGTCGAGGTTATCCCCCGAAAGGAGAATTTACATGAGAATTTACATGGTTTGCTAGAGACAGTTGCAAAGAGAAGAGCGAGGAAAAAGAGAAGCAATTGTGTGAAGGTGGTAGCTGGTGCCCAATATAAATTCAAATGTATCTGACGCATCATCGAACAACGCTTCTATAAAGCTTCGTCATCCCATTCCATGAAAATTTCTGTTTCCACGTAAATTCCATTTTTCTCGACGAAACAGTGCTTTATTGCCTTAGGAAAAATGCTGGCTGTAATATCTGGCGCGTCAATAACGGAAATGTGTACATGATCTTACTCATTCCGACTGCTTTACGACAATAGTTATAGAATCCTATAACAATGTTGATTTTGCTTCTTAAATAATCATTAAACAAATCAATAGTTTCTACACTTTTCATATATTCTTCTTTTTCTATATTTTAACATTCTTTAATATTATTTTTCCGTGTCGTAATTATATAAAATGTTTGTCTCTACTCTTCTTTATAATATAATTTGCAGATTTTTGCTACATATTGTTTACACGCGAATTGATCGATGGTTTAATCGATCTTTTCATTGCAGGAGGTTCATATATCGCGTCGGGAATGCGAATTCAAACTCAGGTGAGGAACTCTGAAGCGAGTGAACTCAGTCAGGGGACAAGGCAGCAGGTTGATTGATCGCGTGTCAGGTTCCAGCCAACCTGGCGCCAGTCCAGTGGTGCCCAACTCGCTTCAATGCGGCGGCGAGGGTGGGCATTCGGACAACTCTTACGGGTTGGCAAAGCACGGGGACTATTAACGGAGACGGAAGTCGAGTCGCTTTTATATCGGAATGTAAAACTACGGACACCACGCACAATGACGACAATGTTTCATTACGTAGCTGCGTGCAGTCTATTGTAGACAACGTATATTATGTGGAGAGTAAACCAGAAATAAAAAAAATGACGTAAAAAAAATAAATAGAGATTACAGTCTATTAAAAAAAAAACTTGTGAGGTAACTGTGATAAATTCTGCTCTCCTTTTACGATGCAGAAGTTGCCTTTAAAAAAGTGGTAAACGCGATAACCGCAATTTATTTAAATTTAAAGGTAGGTACAAGATTGTTGGTATGGCTTTAGACGCCGTAAAAAGAGATTACCAACAGGAGTGACTTCGTAGCAATAAAAGGACTCTTTAATATTGAACTTTCGAGTTTTTAGTTTCATCAGAGTGTCAACAGAATTTTCAAAGTGATGACATTTTTAGACGCGACGGGGTTATAAAATGTTATATTATCCGCTAAATGGAAAAGATATCTTCAGCAGCTTCTTACAAACTATAATAATGTCAATATACATTTAATAAAAATTATACAATAAACTGCAATGGACGTGCGATTATTTCTACATATCCGTTACACATTACTATTGTATCTTCTTTTTTAATTATACAAAAATTACCATCTCTAAGGAGGACAACGACGACGAACGGCGCACTTGCGCCCACGCGGAGGAGCCCACGGGGGCTGCTCTCTCCGGCAATTAGAAGATAATTACGATGAAACGGCGCAGTCATGAGTGGCGATAAACGCCGGGGTATCGGTTTCCCTCTATCATACACAGAGTGCAACGAATAAAAAAAATAACTCTGAAACTCGGTCAGGGTAAACAGTAACGAAGCGCCGCGCGCGCGCGCGCGGCGAACCGTTTTAATTCACGACGGAAAATACACGTTTCCAGAACGGCGCGGCGATCGATAGGGAGTTACTTCGCGCACGTTCGACCGGAGTAGATTCGCGTGTGCGCGAATTAAATTCGCATGGATTTCAAGGAGCGCGAGAGCGGCAGATTTGAACCCCTCCAGAAGGGTCACCCCCTCGTGGAAACGAATCACGGCCCTGCGCGCCTCTCCCAACCATCGTAACCTGTCAGTCACTTTATCCGTCCCCCTGGCCCTGCCGCCGCGCTGCCGGATCCCTTTATTTGATCGACGAGTGACGTTATCGCGGGTAATATCGGACGGCGAGAAAGAGGAAGAGAAAGAAAGAGAGAGAGAGAGAGATAACTCTCTGGTACTTCCAAGCGATCCGACTCGCTCCATCAAACATTCATGCTGTCGGCCGCAAGCTCGCGCAGTCGACCGACCGCCAGCGACCACCCTGTGAAAACGCATCCGATAAAATGCAGTCCAGCCCAACACCTTTTGTGCGCCCGTGCCGTCGTAACGCGCTCGCCCACTGCCGTTCACATATACCCCGAGATTAAACCTTCGTTTCCGCCGCGTCGCGTTTCCTTTGACCCTCCCACGAATTCGATCGTAATTGACCTCGCTCTCTTCCTCTTTATCCCGCCGTCTCCCTGTGTCTGCCTGTAAACAGACGGTATTTTTAATACCGTACTTTATTTCCAGACGGCGACTTTAGCATCTTGCAAATGCTACCAGCCATCGTAATGAGCGCCATTGTCATATCGCGTTAAAAATCACCTTAAATGAGAGCTTAAACAAGCTCTCACACGCGAGCTGTTCTTGTATCGTCCGAAAATCAATGTGTCCACCAGGGCACCTTCCGGCATGCATTATGTTAGGGAAAGGATCGATTTTCGCGGTCGCCACGATTATGCGCTCCGTGTTTTTGCAACGGCCGATAATAGACCACGGGCGTAAGCGACGACGCGGACGACTGCTTCGCTAATTGAGCGATCCCGATCGTTCAGCTGCGCCGTCACGTTTATTCTCGGGTTTAGAGATTTTAATGGACGGAACGGTGCGCCGTAATACGATGAGAATAAGAGGAAGGAGTGAATTATTCGGTAGTGCGGCAATGAGAATCGTAATTTTGAAATCTAATAAGGGCGAAGAATGAGTACGCCATTAGGATCTAAATCGCATCAAATGAAGTATACGAGCTGTCTTTGTACGAGCTATTCATTTCGAGAGTGACATGAATGAAATTTTAGAACCTTTGTTACAATATAGATAGAAATCAATATCGAAATCTGTATTCAGAGTAGCTGAAACAACTATTTGCAAAATCGCCTCGTAAATTCGAGTAGCTAACGAATATAGTAACAAACTTCGATATTAGCTAGTCGCGGGTTTATAAGTGTTAATTAAATCACGACATAAATGCCGGGAGCTTAATGACATGGAAGTCGTGTTTAATGTGGAATGTTGGAAACTTGCCACCTTGCGCAACAATCGAGGTAACCCCGGCGGAGATCACAGGTGAAAAGCGCAGGGAGGGACAGAGAAAAGGGCACGAAGCAAGAGAGAGGCACAGAGAGAGAGAAAGCGAGAGAGTTTGGACATAAGGAGAGAAGAGCGGACTCTAGAGCACTTCGTCACACTCCGGAGAAGACAGAGAGGACACGGCGGCTTGTTCTAGTTTACGATTCTCAAAACGAGAACGTGGAGGGAACTCAGGTACCCGTATGTCCCACGTGGCTAAGAGGTTCCCCCGAAATTGTTGGAGAATTCGGGCGGGTTCGCCGGTGAGATGACTCCCGAAGGAGCTCCGATGAGAGATACTCTTTACTCGACTCTCGTCATCCACCATTCTGATGCCCGCATCAAAATTTCAACTTTTGTCAAAATTATCGTGTTAAGGATAAAGGCTATATCACATCTCGACTACCGAGATTGCATATCTTTGACAGCGTGCAGAAAGAAAGAGAATACATAAAAGACCCCTATATTAAAAATAATAATCGGATTGATTATATACATGCATATATGTATAAGAGAAAATCTTTTATAATATAAATATAAATTGAAATTAAAGGAAAGAAATATTTAAAAATTATATTAATACAATCTGTACTCTCCCTCTCGCTCTCTCGTTCTCTCTCTTGCTTGTTATGAAGAGCTGCTGGGACCATAAAATCAAAGATGAATTTATTAATCATGTAACTAATTGATCTGGACGTGTAATTATATTAATTGTTTGCGGCCTATCCAATTCATTACGTATTAATGCATCGGCTGCCTCATTAGAGCTGCGGCAAACGTAGCCGGAAAAGTTGAATACAATGGATTAATATATTCAAACACGACAGCAATTGCTCGCGTTTGCAGTCTATATTTAGTGACAAACATGATCATATATCATAATTTTCAACATTAGATAGTGTTAAATACGGCACGTCTCTCTCTATTTCAAATTAAAACGGATTAATATTTTTACACGAAAATTACAAGATATTTGAATTTTTCATTTAGTGACATTTTAAATACGTTTCATTGCTCATTTCCCACAGACTTTATTTCAGTCTATCTATTTCTGTAAATGTACAGGTCTTTGTTTATATTACGATAATTAGACTGAACAATCAAGTGCAAAGACGATTTTGCAGAAATAGCCGCGATGACGCTTACTTCCGCATAAAAGCGCGCTAGCGAGCTGCAATAATCGCGCCCGCCTGCAAATCCGTCGCGGACAGTTTTATAATCCACCGGTTTTACACCGTCCTTTTATTAATACGGCGGGGCAGTAAACGGGGTTAATCCGCGGCGCACGACAACGCGAAAGCGCCGAATTCGCCGACTGCATTGTTCGTGAAGTTTAAAAAAGCGACTGTCCTGCGCAAAAAAGTATCACGGTTCTTTTACACGGCTTATTTTATCGGCTAAATTATACTAAAGCGTTATTTTTTCTCTTCCAGAAATAATTCCTTTTAAGGCTGCTGCAGAAACTTCTAAATAAATGGCGTATTATATCAGATAATAATAATTGTATAAATTTTCCAACTCCATATTTTTATTCTCTGCTTCAAGCTGATTTATTTTAAAATATGTTTTCAGCCGGTGAGAAAATTTGATTTTGCGTTACAAGCATGTAGCAGTGTCGCCTCTTTTCCAGGGATTCTTTGCCATTGTTGAATCAACTTTGTCTTGAAAAATATTTTATTTTTGTAAATAAAGTTTAAATTGTCTGAAACTATAAATGTGCAATAGCGAAAAGCAATTGCGTACATTCTCCCGAAAAATCGATGATTGCAAAATAAAAAACAGAACGCTCTAATAGAATTTAGAGGCAAGTTTCTTTATATTTCACCTTACGAGGAGTTCGGCGATTTTGTAAAGTGAAAAAGTAAATTGAAGGTTTAAGAGAAAACAAAGTTAGCAAAAAGTCCGCTTTTGCTTTGATGCTTTAGTACGGCTGGTGACCCGTGTGGCTTTCGAAAAATTCATTGAGTGTTCTAATCGGTATCGCGGCTTCTTTATCGTCTCACAGTAATTACGCGAAGCACGAACTGGTTTTCCAATAATTCCGTAGAAAGAAGTACGGATAGAAAGCTTACAATCGTAGCTACTCTCCTCGTATTAATTTCGTTATTTCTGTACCTCTGATATCTCCGCATTACCGATTTATTACCGATATATCAATAATAATAAATACTAGGCAATCGTCTGCACTTAACATTAAGATATATAAGAGAAATCTCAAAAACGATGTTTAGCTCTGCTTAATTGTCGTTATTTTCAGTAAAATTTCAAGTTAATCATCTCATTTTTTGGAGTGCATGTGAATTAAACTTGTAAAGTTTCTTAAATAATAGCTCTTAATTGCACAATTATGCAACCGAGAGTTAACTTGGTGCATAAAATGATCTTTGTCGCAGCGTTTCTCCCTCGGCTCTCTTAGTACCGTCGTTTTTCCGGTTAGTTTACCGTGGATGGACCATAAATTTACGCCCGAAGGAAACGGCGAACAGTTTGTCCCGCCGCGAAACAGACACGGGCAGCGCCGAAGAAGACGGTGCGCTTTGAGCTCCTAATCCGCCGGGGAGATTGAAGAACTGCGAAAGAAAGAGTCACGAGAGATATAAAAGGGACCAAGGGTGGATTCTAGGACAAAGGGTAGACGAGATCGCGACGAGCGAAGGGATTTGATACGTCGAATGAAAAATGTGAGCGACAAGACGGATGACAGAGAGCGTGAACGAAGGAGTAGTCAAAAAAAAAATTCAAGAAACGTCTTTCCGATATGTCGAAATAATCTGAAGGACTTAGATACATGTTACTCGGACTCGCGCATGATGTGACTTACGATGGACCAAAAGATATCTAAATTATATGTCTTTCCCATAAGAAATCGTACCACCCGAATATTACTCTGCAACGCCGACGGCGTGTCGGCATCACCTAGAGCGTTAATTAAATCTTTCAACGGCCTCTCAATGGCCTCCGACGCACGTGCGACATGACCGCACCGCAACCGCATCCGTCATTGCGATCATTACGGGATCGTTGGCACGTCGTCGCCACGCGACGGAAGACGCTGGCACTGCAGGTATTCCGTCCCGGGAATGCAAATGGCCCCGCGGCGGATGGTAATATGCAGATTAATCCGGCCAGCCAGCCGGCCGAAAACTCCTCGTAACTATTCTCATTCCCGCGCGGAGAGAGTGTGCCGAACTGTTCGCCGCAAATCCCGGCTGGGTTCTTATGACAATTGTCTCCCGCGGACGAGAGGATCGGATTTCAAAATTTTTATCCCGGGAGAAAAAACTTGAGCCGAGAAATGGCTCTCCGACCAAGTTTCTTTAGATCTTCCATTTGTCATTTTATTATTAGGATACTTAATGACGAACTGGCAAGAACGCAAAAAATTATTTGCCGAGGAAAAGTCAATCCGAAAGTATCAACGAACATAATACAATTAAAAAGTTGCTCGAGAAATCTATAGCAACATGTATAAAATGGATTTAATTCATATAATAGATATAATAAAGTTTATCAAATTCGATTTACGTCACTTTCGAAATAAACACCTCATTTAGAGCGAAAGGGATGCTGGGTTTGTCGACAGAATTACTACCGTGGGAATTATCTCGCGAAATTTTCGCAAATCGTCCTGGGACGTAGGCAGAAATCTGATTTCCAAGTTTTGCAGGAAGCTTGGGGATTGTTTCGGAACTTAAATTGGGGTTGGCGCTATTACCGAGATGGATTAAGAGATGCTTGATAAACATCAGGTAGAGCATCATGACGCGCAATAATCTTCGTTATATTCTATCGTATTATAACAGTCTTTAAAAAATTTCTTAAGCTACTTGGGTACAAAAACTTGCCTGTGTTATCTAAATAATAGTGAAGGAGAAAAGACAGATTTATTGCATGTACATCCCTGTTTGTAATGATTTTAGTTTGTATAAAATTTATATTCTTTTCTATTGGCACGAAAATTGCAACGCTTGCGTCATAATTAAAGTAAATCAAATTTTTGTTTGTAATTAATGGTATATCCAAGTCTATGAAGTTGACATCTCTGAAATGCAAATTTTTACGAAATTGATATGATATCTGATTGTCTAAATCTGTTCATAAATAATCATTTTTATCTATCTTGCAAAAAAATTAAAATTAAAATTTTTCATCATCAATATCCTAGGTTTTAATTACATTTCTTTTAAAATTTAAATATAGTTGCAACTTTTTAATATTTTTAAAATTAATGAAAGTGCTTTTTAAATATAATTTTTTTATAAAAGATGAGATTTTAGCAATTTAATAAAATTCTCTAAAAATAAAAAAAGAGAAATCAAAGGTAAGATTATCATTTTGCACTACGCTAATTCTAATAATAATTCTAATAATCTAATTCTAAAGCATTAAATTTTCTGACTTACTTTATCTCTATTATTAGCACTGTCGCAAACTTCATTTTAAATATTTCACAAATGACACTTCAGGCAATAATTACGTAATGGTAATAAACAGCTGTTGATATTACCGGATATCGATGATGATCGAACGCGTATAAACCGCGAAAAATGCGTACTCGAGAACGTCGGGGCAACATGGTGAAAACAATTCGTCTCAATAATGCCACTCGGGGAATATCGATGTTATTTTATTGAAAGGGTAGCTGGGTGCGAATAATACCGCCATAAATCATAGGGACACCGCGTAGACAAATGTTTCGCTGCACCGACGCGAACAAACGAAGCGGAAGCGCACATTGGTGTACCGTATTTTATTTCATTCTCTGAGACCACTAAATCTAAAATAATAAACTCACAATCAAATAAAATTAGATACACATGGATTAACCTGTACATGTTTAAAACAGATTTAAAATAATTAGCCAAAATGAATTCTATGCTGCTATCCAATAGGTAGTTGGCATTTTGTACCTCTTAAACGAATTTATAATAAATTCGAAGGGGTTTATTCTTGCGACGCAGACGCGCATGCTTTCGCAGCTAATTGATCCTTTGGATTGATTTATCGCTTGGAGATTTCGTGACAACCCTTTCCGCATGCAGGAGAAGGCTATCATTCACCGGTGCATTGGCGCATCTGCCGCGAACATGGTGTAATTCCTCGGGAACGAGGTTGACTTTGGAGACGGCAGGTGGTTTCCGAGACCGAGCTTGATCGATCGACGAAGGAGAGAGAGAGAGAGAGAGAGA
The DNA here is from genome assembly GCA_928718305.1 of Tetramorium bicarinatum. Lineage (NCBI taxonomy): Eukaryota > Metazoa > Arthropoda > Insecta > Hymenoptera > Formicidae > Tetramorium > Tetramorium bicarinatum. The sequence continues at coordinate 9,300,486 of OV788319.1, forward strand.
GAGACAGGCTTAATGACGAGGCGACGATCGACAGCGTTATTGCTCAACGTCCGTCTAGCGATGTCGATCGCATCCGCGTCCAGGAGAAGAACGAAAGAGAGAAACGATAATAATTAATGTCGCCTTTCCCATCCGAAACTTTTCCGCCGTGTAGCCGTGACCGAGCACGTGCGCGCATTCCCGCCACGTACGTAAAATACGCGACGTGTCACGAGTGTTTCGCCGTGCCGAAAGTTTCCGCCCGAAAACTGGATTTTCCGGGCGATCGTGAGTAACGGTACACCGCGTGTCTTTGTCATACCGGGCGAAGATAATGTTACTCATCAAGAATGGGAATCGCGTACTTGATGACCGAGCATTATCAAGTTCGTGAGATATTCCAGTCGTATAATTGTACGACCGTAACTGACGGATTCTTAATTAGTAATTACAACGTGTAACGAAGAATTATTAGACGAATTCTTATGGAACGTATAAATTACTAGAATATATACATAGAAACTGTACATCTATATAGAATATATGCATCAAATTAATAATATAATTAGAAAATTTTAACATTGTCGGGGCAAATGTTTCTCTACGTAAAATCATTTGTCGTATCAAAATCCATTATTAAAACTATACAAGATTTTAAAAATTAAAAATTAAATTTATATATGCATATATAATGTATTATAATTTAAATCTTCCTAAAGTATCTGAATAACAGATTTATACTTGGAAATCCGGAAGCATTGATCATCATATGAAAATAAGAATCTCGTTTGATCACCGCGACTCGAATGCGATTTACGATGGATCTTTTACGAAAAAGAGTGGATTCTCTCTCTCTCTCTCTCTCTCTTTCTCGGCGGAGGGAAAGCAATTTCGCATTAATAAAAACGAAGGAATTTCCGTTCGAGCACGAGCGGGTTGTTACCGCGGGAATGCATACTCGTTCTCAGGCAGTCCCGGCACGTTTTTAAAGTGTCTTCGGTGTCAAAGACTCTTCTCGCAGAAAACTCCGGCAAGGCGGGCGCGCGTCTCTCGACGTCCATTCCCCGAAGAGGATTTTCGCGAATTCGTTTCGGCTGTATTTTCCACCCTCGAGTCGGATACGTTCCGTAGGGCGCGTAACGTCACCGAGATGTCTCTTGGTGGAACAATATTTTCGTTCCGTTTCCGCGCGGCCGTTCGCCCCGTCGCACGTTGGAGAGAAGATGTACGGGACGATCGACGGGACGTTATCGTATACGCCAGATCGAATTTCGGGCGTCTGCTTGTATTTGTAGATCGACGACCTTTATCTCTTCAACTGTGTTATATTGCGGAGCTCGTGCCCGTGCTTTTCACACGATTAGACAACGACAGTCGAAGCCCGTGGGTTTCTGAACGAGTTCCGTTTCGAATTTCATTCGGGGAATCGTGCGCTTCTTACGCGAAGAAAATATTCGCGAGGAAAAGTACCGTTTCACGAATTATGTAAAAATATTGCTCCGCCGTTCTCTTCGGCAGGCACTTCTCAAGATGAGAATAAATCGGTTCGCGTGAGCGAATCGCACTGCTTTCTTCGCAAGATCTATCAAAGCTACACATGTATCGCGGCGCGGCAAACGTTTTCGTACGTCTATCAAAACTTTGATAATACTGAGGTTTCGGAGAAAGAAGTAGCAGTTGGTCCGCGGGTCGGCAAAAGAGGGAAAGGCAAACCGCGGCGAAGGGGGGGGGAATCGGGGAAGAGAGATCGAGGTACCGAGGGATGTGGGTCGGTGATCGATTGCTCCGGTACATGCACAATATCGGGGGATGGAGTCATGTATCCAGGCTAAACAGCCCATTTGCCCGGTACAATGGGAGCGAACGTCGCTGTGGGCCCGACTTAATTACCAGAGGCTGCCTTCGGCAGACGGAGGTGGGAGGGGGCGAGTGGCGAGGCTTTATCAGAAGCGCCTTATACAGCCGAGCTTCCGTTTAATGGCCGCGCAAGAATGCGAATTTGGCGACATGCCTAGGAATCTAATCTAAGAAGCTATCCCGGTGCCGCCTCTTAAACTCCGTGTTAGTAATACTCGAGCGATTATGAATCACGTTAGCTATTATTACGGTAACGCGTTTCACTGTGATTTACCGTCGCCGAGGTATTACTATATATTACCGAACGTTAAATTATTCATCTTAAAATACGAGCTTAAAGTACGGAAATCACGACTATAAAAGTTTTTCGCTATTCAAGTTGCGGGAATTTCTTTTCTCGCGTGAAAAAGGCGGGTCGCGTAAAATTGACTCAAAGTCGAGAAAAATGCATTCCTCGTAGGAGAGAGAGTCGCCCATAACGGAGTTCGGCACGGATTGTATAAACCACTTTCGTCCTTGTCTCCTGCATAACGCGCATGATGCATCGCGACGCGACCACCTTCTATTTTCCGAGGAAACAAAACAGTTTCCCGATAGTTGGCGGGGCGCGCGAAAACGAAGGAAGCACTTCGCCATTAGTCTGCGCGAAACTGTTGGTATGTATCATTCTGTAACGAGGGCAAATTGCGAATCCACGCTACACTTACCGGAGTTTTCATAAAGTTCGCCGGGCGGGAGAGGCCACTGCATTAGACGAAAGATACCTGGAACACAAAACGAAAAGAACATCTTTAACTCGCGTGGAAACTACGTTAGCAGAGAAACTTCAAGTTACGCCGAGTCTCAAATCTCAGCAATTAGCCGGACTATCGCGACGCTTATCTCCTCGACGAGATAAATCATTCGCTAATTGCAGCTTCTTTATTAGATACCTGTTATCTCGGTATATTAGTGAAAAATATCGTGGGATCAATGCTATTCTTGCTGAGCATATTTCGAGGCAACGTGCCATTTTCTGTCGCCTCCTTTCAAGATAAATGGAAGAAAATAAACGTATCTAAAGTTATGAAATAAATTTTTCTCTCGAATGTATGAAATATAACAGTTGAGATCAAATCATTCTTAATTCCATCATAATTGTTGAAATTAAAATTTAACTTAATTTTTTAATTTATTATTATTAAATTTTTAATGTTAGATGCCCTCAATAAAAATCTTCTGGAGAAAATATTATAGTAAAAATTCGTGAGATAAATACGATTATTTATGGATAAATAATGGAAAATCAATGTCATTTTTGTCAAAAAATTAGTTTTAAAAACAAAAAGTAGAAAAAATTAGTAAATAATTTTGATATCTTATTCGTTACGTTGTGATAATTTGACTCAGATAGCTTAATATATAGGCACGTATAAAGCTTTGTAAAAACATACAATTAATTATTAATTTTCGTAATAATAAATATAATCGCCGCATATTGATTTTGTAAAATGTAAAAATGAAATATATCTTTTATATAATTTATACTACAATATTTTCTCCGTACACATGTAAAGACGTAATCAACGAGATTTACTTTTGAATAAATTGCAAGTAGCTAAGTAGCAGTAGATAAGAATGATAACATTTCACGGAAACCAACTTCCGCGTCTAATACAGCAATAATTCTACGCGAAACACCGTCCTCCAATTTCACACGTCGGGAAAGGGATCCGCGAAAGATCTCCCCTGATGTCGGTTACCCCGGAGTCAAAGGCGCAAAACGAGATAAACGCTCCAGGACGCTCGACGGCGCGAGTCCGAGGAAGAGAAGTCCTCTTTTATTTCAATCCCCCATCGTCACGCTGCACGGCGCGAATCCGAGCACATCCGGAAGACAGGGCGACAGATACAGAGGGGGGAGGGAGAGGAGGAAGAGACGTACGAGTGGGTCGTCTCTGCAAACGCACCCCAAACGGGCTGGCCTGAGTGGTTTCCCGTGTTCGGCGTCGCGCACACACGACGGGGCGGTAACACCGTCGCGGTGTTACGTGGTTCACGCGCACCCGGTAGAAAGAGAGTCCTCGAGAACTCATCCTCTCGCCGGAGGACTCGCCACGTGGAGGGTACATATACGGCGGTCGAGTGTTTTCGCGCCGAGCGGAGAGCAGTTGCGAATGTTGGAGTTTCTGGCCGAAACTCCGAGTTTCTCGCGAGGCTCCGTCGCGTCTCTCACTTGGTGTCTGGAGGGAGGACGAGTGCCTCCTCGTCGAGGAGAAACTTTGACGAAACGCATTACGGCGCAGTAAATTCGGCGACGCCGAATATACACGGCGCGCGGCCGCTTAACGTCGTTAGGCTCCGTTCGGAGGACATCTGGGAAACTGCTCCACATCGTAACCACCTCCGTATCTCCAATTCAGGATTCTGCGATCTGCTCAAAATGGCGGGGCGACAAACTAGATAACGAAATAATTGCAAATGTCAAAAGCATCGAGCCAAAAATATATCAATTTTACCCAGCGAGTTATTACATTTCAGTTAAATCGGGTTAACGATGCGACAGACTAATTTCGCGACGGCGTCAAATCGATTGCGGGCGAAATAGATTGCTCGCGCAAAAATGAAAAAAAAGAAAAATCTAGTCACCTGGAGATCCACCGCTGCCATCTTGCCGGAGCTGCTTCTCCAACTGCCGCTTCGTCGGCACTCACTCGCGCAAGCCGAGCTCAAAGATCCGAGCGATCCTCATCGCGCGCGATTGATCGACACGACACGAACACCCGGCCACGCGAACTTTCCGCAACACTCTCGACAACTCTTGTTCGCGTACGCGCAGCACATCTCGGAGCGAATAACGCGACACGCACTGCCGACAGTCCCGACGTCCGTCTGACTCGCTCGGTGCGTCGCTCGAAGGACCTGAAGTCGCGCGAGGACGCGCGACAACTTCACGCCGCGCCGGATCACGAACGCCGTCGGAATCCCGAGAGTCCAGATGTATTTTTCCAGTCACATCCGCGATGTTTTGCATGCACTAAGATATCGCATTTGTATCAATTATCACGGTTAACGCGAGAACGAGAATTCATGGTGAACGAAAGCTCCACAATAACGACCGTGCGCGATCCGATAGGACGCTTCGGATATATCACTCCCGATGGGAAAAATCGCGTACACGGGACAGGAGGGTCGCGACACGACTGGCGACGACCACTTCACGCGTCTATGACGTCACGAGCCTACAAACGCTGCGTAATGAAATGAGCGTTAAGACGCGACCGCCTCGCGCGCTCCCGACACGGCTACTGAGCTCCTCGAGCGGCGTGTAGTGTTATTATTTACCTCACTCTCGAAATTCGGTGAACAACTCAAGGCCGGCGCGCCGAGAGTTTTTCGACTGTTTACGACTTCGCTAGGATTCCGAGAATCGCTCGGTCGCCTCGATTCCCCGAATCTCCCCGCCGCGACGTGAAGTCAGTTGCGTTGGAGCTCGCGATACAGAATATAAGCGCGCGCGCTAATTAATGTAATACGATTTAACGTTTTCGTATCTTCAATGCGTATTTATATTCGATACGATATGAACTGCACGATTATCAATGATGCTATTATTAATGAGAAGGAAAGAGAACTTTTCGCGGGAACGCCTGCCGTGAAACTAGCGACGAGAGCTTTGACGATTAACGTGTGAACCCCGTTGCACATGTAACCAGACGCCTCTGTTGCTCGTTTAATGACGGGAGAATTTTTTATTATGAATTTCTTTGTTGGAGGATGATTTCATGTAGGAGCCGTCGGATCGAGATATCGCGCGACAATTATTTTTCGATCGTCGAGAATTTTAATTTTCGTCTTTATTTAAATATTACTCTCAAGATTGTTCGAAATTAAGCTTTGACGAATAATTAATAAATTAAAATTCTACTGTGCTGGTTAGATCTTAATTTTTCACGATTTTACGCGTGGATATTGACAATTAATAAGTCTCGTAATCGATCTCGCTCGTATTCTATTGGATTTCGAATTAAGAATCTTTGCACAATCTATATATCTCGTCCGATATTTCCATCTATTAAGATATTACATTGTACAATGATCCATGCTCGCGAAAATCGGAGTTAGCTCCTGTTTTACAGATATATCGATTAAAATTAAAAATTGATTTACAAGATTTCGATCTTTAAGATTGATTTTCGCGTACTTTCAAAATTCTTTATAAAAATTTAATCGCGATTGCGATATCAAGTATACCAATTGCGTTTTGAAAAAATAAAAAATAAATAAAGTCCTGGTTTTAAAATATTAATATCTACATAGATAAAAATGAGCGTGTACTGATATATCGACTCGCATTCAATCTTTTTTAACGTGCTTCGTAGTTTAAATAACCGAAGATTCAAATGCATTTTCAGTCTCACGCGAGTATATGACAAATTGAGTTTAATCGCACCCCCGAAACAATTCAAACCCGGTTTCAGTCGAAGACAATTCGAGAAACTTGGCGAGTAGGTACTTGTCAAGCTTATAAACGGCTCGCATCTCCGGCGACGTGTGAACATCTCCAAACATTTTCTCGCGAGACATTAACTACTGCGAATATATCTGAGAAACGTCGGGTAAAATACCATCCCCAGAATAGAGTATCTGACAATTGTTTCCGATTACGCCGTAAACTTGGAGGTTTGATAGAACTAATGTTTCGTCGAACGGAAGATTAATGACGATCAAAATGAACGGACGGAGCTTCGCTCTAAATATCGGAGCAGGGAAATATCGGGCGGAATTTCATCGGGATTATAACGCGATTTAATATAATTTAAGGAAAGATCGTAATAAATATCCCGTCGTCGAAAATAAATATCCCGCGAAGGATAATGGTCGACATTTCATCAATTTACAAATTGGCACGTGCTGTCTATAAATTTCGCGACAAATGCCGTAATTAGTATGTAAACCTCGTTACAAGTGCAACCCAGTCTCCCGTTAATCGTCGAATGGCATCGATCGTTGTCGATTCGCGAATTTCGGGAGTGTCGCGCGACGTTACAGAAACGCTGTTTGATGTGACAGTTCGAGGGAATATCATTATAATTACGTGAAAAATGAATATTCTGCGAAAAATAATCGATATCTCATCGATTCACGGATCGGCGAGCGCTTCGCTGTGAATCTAGCGTCGAACGCTCTGATTGGTGGCTGAATTCCGTGACAAGTGCAGCCCAGACGTCCCCCCCGCTAGTCGCCGAATAGCAACGGCCGCCGCCAGTACGCGAATTTCGGGAGTGTCGAGAAAAAGCGTCGCGCGAGATTACAGCAAGATTCAGAAACGCTGTTTAATGTGACAGTTATAAATCTCGCGAGAGACATCATCATTGACGTGTGAACTCTGTACAAATGCAACCCAGACGTCACCCGCAAGTCGCCGAGAAGTAACGGCTGTCGGTTCGCGAATTTCGGGAGTGCCGTCAAAAAATATCACGCGGGATTATAGTGAAGTGCAAGAACGCTTTTTAACGTGACAATTCGGTGGATCGTCATCGTAATTACATCAAAAGTGAATATCCCGCGAAGGATAACAATCAATATCTTATCGATTCACGAATCGGGTGCTGTAAATCTTGCGCTATGACGTGTGAACCCCGTGACGTGTGAACCCCGTGACAAGTGCAACCCAGACGCCCCCCGCTAGTCGCCGAATAGCAAGGGTCGTCGACGGTACGCGACGTTCGGCAACGCCGGCAGAAAGGATCGTCCAGGATGCCATCGCGACCGCATCGCGTCCTGCTGTAGTGCCGCTGCCGCGGGTGACAATGAACAATGAATAGACACGCGCCTCTTCTCTGAAAAGGTATGGACTTGGCGTATCTCGAGGCGCGTAACTAGCCGATTCACATTCAATCGCGTCTTTCGCCAGTTATGGCGCCCGTCGCGCGGCGCTCCGCGTATTTTCGAAATCTCGGGACTCGAAATCGCGCCCATCGCGCACCTCTGCCAATTCGCGTGTGAACATTCGCGAGCGGACAAGTATTGGCAGTGCCGTTTCGAAATCAAATGCCGTCGAAAATCGCGATCGCCGGCGTTCGTCACTTTGCGTCGTTTCGAACTTGCCACCGGCAAGTTTTGCGCGTGAAAGTGAAGTGGCGCACGAATGACTGGGACCTGCCTGCGGTGGATCCGTATCCGGAGCAATGCAGCCGTCAACGAAGGATCCGTCGGAATCGAATGCAGCGGAGAGCGCATCGGTGATACATCGACCGGTGAATGAATTAATTAATTAATTAATTAAATATTATCCTTATACCAAAATCATATATGTGCAATTTTTTTTGGTACGCTATTAGGAATTAAAAAAGGTGTTCCCCTAATTTTTTTACTTCAAAAGTGAAAATACGCACATTTATGGATTTTTGATACAAGGATAATATGCATTTATACATATTTTATATGTGTAATTTTGGTACGCAATTAGGAATTAAAAAAGACGGTCCCCTAATTTTTTTACTTCAAAAATAAAAATACACACATTTATGGTTTTTTGATACAAGGATAATATGCATTTATACATATTTTATATATGTAATTTTTTTTAGTATGCAATTAGGAATTAAAAAAGGCGTTCCCTTAATTTTTTTACTTGAAAAGTGAAAATACGCACATTTTTTCGATACAAGGACAATATGCATTTATATCTTGTTCATCCAATGATTTGATTGGTAATTGCGTTACACTTATTCCCGAATTACAAAGATACAAAGGGCGTGGAGAAATATCAGAATAATTTCCATTCGAGAATATTCTCTTGATTTATTTCCGCCTCTAATTACGTAGAGGACCCGTTTGAAAGATTCCGTCGGGAAAAATCTTTTGAGTCGTCCGCTGCCCTTTCAAAAGCGGATGGGCTTTAAGTCGACTAGCTTTTATGCAAATAAAAGTTTGCTTATAAAAACGATTCGAATGTCGCTTTCTTGATTCCACTCATAATTCATGAATCCGTCGGATATATATGATTTTACTGCCTAAATTAATACATGCCGCGGCAAAATTAATGAATGATAAAGCAGACGTTCCGTTTCGGCAGTGATTGCGATTGCATTATCGCGATTATTTACAGGAACCTGAATTATTCGTAGTCTTCATCAGACTCGAATTCTCGATAATCGCGAATTATTTAACAAACTCATGTTACGCGAAATTTAGCTGAGGAGAAGAATAGACTCCAAGTCGGGGTGGGAAGATAAGATAAGACGTCGCTGCTTTTTTTCGCCGTAGGTACGGCATTCCGATCCAATAACCAAGTTTAACAGCAAACTCTCTAGCGAATTATGCGAAAAACTCAATTTAACCGACGGCGCCGATGCATTACGGCGCGATGCATTTGCTTCCTCGGCAGAGACCCTTATTCCTCTTTCTCCATCCTCCCCGTCGTCGCTGGTGCTCCCTGTCGAACCGATCCGCCCCGTGTTCGACCGTCGGAAGACAAGGGAAAGCCGGGAGGATGCGCGAACGCGCGCCACCGTGGCGAGAGGTTGAGTAAAGAGAGCGGAAGACGAGGAAGTGGCAGGGAAAGGACATCCTCGCGAGTTGCAGTGCATCTTTCTCTGATTTCCCGAGGGACGCCGCCTTTTCGCCACGCTTATCCACCGCGAAGCCACCGGGATATCGCGCGGGTGAACGAGAGAGAGAGAGAGAGAGAGAGGCCGCAAAACGCGCGTGTCCTCGCGAAGCATGATTTATTTTATCGCTCTTTGAGAGCGGCCAGCATAATTCCGGGCCGTTCCGCCGGCAGTTATTTACCCTCCCCCCCGTCTCGCGCGCCGGGCCCGACATGGGGGTGGAGAGGGTCTCCCCGACGGGGGGATCAACAGGTACAGGACTCTACCGGAGCCTCCCGGCCGCCGCCAGGATCGGAACGACGAGCTACTGGTTCTCGCGTGTCGAAAAGTTGCGAGGATACCTTATTTTGCTGCCGTGTGCAACTTGGATCTTCTTTACGGACGAGTCTCTATTCGTCGATTAAAAATTTATTGACTCGCGTCGCGATCGTGCGGAGAAATATTAAGACTCGCATTTTCCCTTTTCTAAAATTGACTATATTAATGTCAAAATTATGTAGATGTATTATTATTTATTTATTCTTAATTCCTGTGCGGCTTTGGACGAATTTCAATTATGCATTTGCAATTTAATTTGTGACATTCAAAATTGGTTTAATAATGTATTAAAGTAGAAAATGATACATCTCTATAGATTTAAATAATTGAATATCGAATTGAATTTGTTTATCGCGCATCTATTATTGCGACAGGAAAAACGAAAAATGATCTCTCCTCAGTTAAATTCTCCGTGTCTTTTTTCTGGTCGAAAGTCCAATTTTTTCGTCAGCGTCTACCGTTGTTCACGAATGGCATGTGTTTGTGGCTGAAAATGAAGCCAAGTAATGTGATATATCTGTGATAACGTTTTATTTGAAGGGGAAGGGGTACGGGGAAGAATATGCCTTACAAACCCGACGCGTAATACACTCTGTGTCCGATGTCTCTTCCGGACATACGTTGTCGGCCGGGAGAGGCCGAAATGAGAACGGGAGGATGAGAAAGTGGAGGACAGCCTTGTAGCAGGAAACTCCGCGGAGTGGCACAATAACGTTTCTTACGCCACGTTTCCGGACTGGCGTGCCGTAGGTTGCGAGCGGGTGGGTAGCTCGGAAATACCGGTGGAAAATGAAAAGGGATGGAACGGTGATGAAGGAGAGGAGGAAAAGGAGCAGAGAGAGAGAGAGATATATATATATAAGTAAAGAGGCTAGAGGGGAGAGGAGTGGAAAATGCAGTCGCCGTCTGGCATGCAATTAGGGGGTAACACTACTCTTGCGCGAGCATTCCTTCTTCTCTCTCTTCCTGGCGCATCCCCCTTCCCGCTTTCTCTCCTATAGGACTTTTATTATATCGGTCCTTCTTCGTCTCCCTTTTTTCCGCGTACATTTACGTACATTTTCCTATCCTCCCTCACGTGCGTATGCACGTACACTCGCGCGATCTTCGCTATAATCCTCGTCGCCGATTCTCGGCGCACGCTCTAGATAATGACATGGCTGAAGAAGGACTGTCACTGAGCGTTAACAGTCCGACACGCGGATTTTATTCGTCTCCTTTTCTCGTAGAAGCGGGAAAGTGACGCAATTTCGAGGGCGATTAAAGGGATAAGCTGCGGGAAAGGAATTATGTCGGGCAATTGAATAAGCATCGAGAGAGAAAATCAGTCTGCCGTTCGAATCTGCACGAATTTGTGCGCACTGTTTTTGTAATCTCAATTCTTTATTTTTTACCTTCATGGAAAGGGATCAAAATATTTCAACGTTTTTTTTAAAAAATATAACAGAATATCTAGTCTCGTCTCGCGAACGCAATTATGTTTCACGATCGTGAATGATAAATTAAACGTCAGTTTCATGTCTTTTTGAATAATCCAATGCATTGATTCTTGTGTCATAAACGACAATTGTTAACGCAGCTCGAATCACTTGATCATTTTATGCGTGATTAAATGCGATACATTCCGATGCAACGAAAATATCACTGAAATAGCGATATGCAAGCAACGTATCGGCCTGCATCACTATTCAAACGGTCGATAATATCCGTGCATCTCTAAACATTTATATCGTGCTATCAAATATCTCATAAAATCGCGACACAATCGTGCACAGTTTAACCGCTTTATCTGCGCGCTCGCGCTCAACGAGTATTTTGTGAATTACATGGTTAGATAAATCACCATTATTCCTATAAAATGTTATCAACGTATACCATGCAATTTACGAGGCGTCTCTGCTGGCCGACAAATTCCCGCGAGTGAAACCGGAAACGAAGCAAAAAAAAAAAAAAAATACAAGAGTTCGATGCCCCTCGAACCTGTGAGGTATCCTCGGTATATCGAGAATTGGCGCTGCGATGCACGTAAATATCAATTTTCAGATATAAACTTACACACCGTTTTCCGCATGCAGCGTCATTTACACGAAAAACTCGGCAGGTGGGATTAATACGGGTGTCAGTCAAAAATAGGGATAAAAAGGGTTTCGTGACCCCTGCGAGGGTATCAAAAATCTTTTGGGACGGGGTGGAACAGATAGTATCATTCAGTGACCTGACCGGATGTTTTCCGCTGGGAAACACTGGCAAACAAACAACACGTATGCAAACCTCTCTTTTCGTTGCATTCGCTCGTTGCGCTTTTCTTTTTCGTTGCACCTTTCGCATCCTGATAATTTCACGTTGCGATATCCATGATTATGATTCTAATTAAAATATACATGTATACGTATGCATATAATATTAATGAAAATTATAATTATAACGTAAGCGTTAATTATTATTATTATTATTATTATATCATAAAAGTGACTCGCCAGTTCGCGGCATGAATTTTCGCATTGTTGGTCGGCACCGAATGTCGCTGTGAAAGGATTATTACAACACAATGAGACACAACGTGCAGCTTTGAGCCTCCGAGCTGCGTACGCGATAGTTTTATTCGAGCGCCATTACAATAATCGCATCTGATACAAAACTTTGATCTCGCAAGCAACATTTAATTAACGGAAATTAAATCCGTTCGTTTGACACGCAGGACAATAGCCAGATTTTAACGAACGTAGAGTTCCCACAGGGCGAAAGAACTTGGCTGATCCGTATGAGAACAAAAGAGCGCAAAGCCTCTCGCATTCGGCAAATAATTTTCTTCATAAAATTTGAGTTAATGAAACATTAGTTTTTTAATCGATGGGGGACCCTTTCTCTCGAAAATTCCCACGAGGGATGAAAGCGCCCCGTCGCAGACCTTTTCTCTCGGCGCCAATGGAGCTCACGCTATTGTAACAGAAAATTAGAAATTGTTCTCCGAGGTACACAAAGCCTCGCGGCATAGGACGCCGGTTAACGAACTTCGTTCGTCACTGAATCTGGAGCGCAAACAGGTCCGCAGTTAGAAAATTTCGTTTCGTGTACCCCTGGCTTTTATCATTCCATTTTGTCCCCGAAAACTTTGGACTTTTCTCGAAAAACATATTCGTTCTCGTAACCGAGCAAATACCCGCGACCTGCAACATCGATTGAATGTCTCGTCGCGCGCTGCGAGTTTACCTCTCTTCTTCTTCTTCTTCTTCAACTTTTTTGCTATTTGTGCCGAATAAATTTTGCATAGGGAGTTATCGGGGAGAAAAGTTGCACAATACGATGTCGAAACATGAATTATGATAAAAGAGAACGTTATCGATCAGTGACACAGTTTCGCAATGTTACATTCAGAGTATCGCAATACAAAAGATTCAGTAATCGTCTAAAAAAGTAAAACGCGATGTTTCTAGCGGAACGATGGAATATTTGAACGGTTGCATTATTGTTTATTTAGCTTCCCTGATCGCGGCATTATTGTGCAGCTTCAGGCAAGCGACAAAAGTTATCACCATATCGAGAAGCGAAGAGAGAGAGATAGAGAGAGAGAAAGCGATTCGATCGTGCGACATCGACAGTATCGATCCGACGTTCGGTGGCAGATACGGCCCTCAATTTCCGGAAATTAATAAAGCTCGCGCACGTCCGTTACGTGCGGCAAACAAACCAGGGCGACGTCGAAACGAGTTCTCCTATTCCCGCGTGTTCTTGTCCCACGTTCTCGTTCCTGGTCGTCGAACGGGAGGAACGCTATTCAGGTCGGGCGAGCGCGAAAACAATAGCTCTAATCTCGGCTGGTCACAATACATGACTTGCTGGTGTTTCCTGGCCGATAAAGCGTCGTCCACCTGTCTTCCAATGTCCAGGAAAAATGTGTTCGAGTGCACCTCGATAGAAACTGCACGCGAGACCGGGATTGCCTGGGTACTGTGACGAAAGGAGAAACAGCGCGAGCCGTGTAAAGCGCGTTATTTAGGTAATAAAAAGCTGGTAACTTAATAACGCGAGATTTAATTATACTACAATTCGCAGAAAGTGCTTCCTTATAAACGTTATCGGATATCGCTCGAAATTATATTGAAAGTATCAATAGGTGTTCTTTTATGAAAATAGTTCTACGTTCTTGATAAATGGGATTTATTGGAAAAGTTATTAACCACAAAAAATTAATAGACATTATTTCAACGGTAATTAATGCGCCATTCAAATTATATGTAATAGCAAAGTAATCTTTTTTTTTTTTAATCTTTGTTTCTCTCGAAATCGAATTATCGAAACCGTACCTGAATTAAATATCTCGCATTAACGATATTTCTAAAGTTGTTTAATTGAACCGCGCGATTTGCTCGTATCGAGACGTTTTCCTTTCCATAGAACGCAGATTTACTTCGGGTTCTGGCAAATTCCATTCCTTCTCTCTCCCAGTTTCTCGTATCTGACTAATAAATGAAACGATCGATCCCCGGCAAGGCAGAGGAAAAAAGAGAAATGTATACGCGCGCGTACGATTCGGCTTTGGTGAGCGAGTAGGAAAGAAGATGGACTAAGAAATGGAGAGATGCGTCTCTCCCTGGTATCTTCGCGGCCTCCAGGGACCATAAATGGCATTATCCTTCTGTAACCGGCCTTACAGCATGTACATACATGTACATACATATGGCATACATCCGTATAAATATACAGAGTGCCTTGTCATTTTCGGATTTTTCGAAAAATTTATCATTTTATTCCTTATTAATGAAGAATTGATAATTTTTCTTTTGAGAAATAAATGACTTTTAGAATACATAGAATACACTTTTACAATACACTTTAGATAAAAAACTGCTACACTGTTTTAATTAAAATAATATTTGTATTTGAGGATCGTTCTAAATGTAATTAAAATTGAGAAAAGATTTCGATCGATAAAATTCTTGTTAAAAAAGAATCGACTTTGACAGTTAAAGATTTCGCGGAGAAAATGGAGCGCAAGTTAGGACACCCTATATGTACTTATACACATATACATACGTATATCCAGGAGGAACATCAATATTTTCTTTTACCCATGTTTAACTCATGTATTTATGTTCGCACTTACGATTACGATCCTTTCTGCTAGCTAGTATCTCACAAAGATCAGCGTCGCGATAGAGGAACACGGTTTTTAAGTCTCGCACAAATACAAGTCGCATTAGAGCGAGGTAAGGGTGAAAACTGAATGGGGGACAAAAATGGGCGTAGAAATATGGTGCATGTACCAGCGTTGTCGCACGAAAATTGATTGCAGTAAATGAAAGATTCGGCTCGACCTTCTGCGGCTCCAAAGGGATGATTTATGTGTCTCGTTTCGGTTCCAGACAAAAATACAAAAGAGTATTTATTCATTAAACGAATTACGGTATCTCGCTGTATACGATCCACAATAAATTTTTTTAAATGAAACATTTATGCTCTCAATAAATTTTTGTTATACTAAAGGTAGTAAATTTTTACTTTAAGAGGAATTACAGAAAATATATTTTATTTATCAAATATAATGTAACTTTTTTTTATATTCGATTCATGAGCAATGCACTGAACGCGAGGAAAATGAGGAAAATTGCAGCAAAGTCATCCCTTCGTGCCCTATCATTTCGCATGAGAATTCGCCGCGACGACCGTTTTCTCTAAGAATCGGCGCGATCTCCGGGTGCGAAGTATTCACACAGAGAGGAAGATACGCTCTCTAGTTCGCCCTTCGCGCTCTTCTTGTTACCCTTCGCGCGCGAGAGGAAAAAGAGATAGAAATCGCTTGTCTCGGCGTTTCACGTCTCTCGGGCGAGATAAGATCCACGAAAAAAGGGGCGAATAGCTGGCGACGAACGCACGAGAAAGAAACAGAAAGATAGAGAGCGTGGGGAAGAGAAAGGTCGCGAGACGTCGCGCGAACCTCGCGATGGAAATTGAATTTCCACGTCGAAAGTTCTCGGGAGACTCGCTTTGTTACTACGCTTATGCGACACAACATCGCGAGCGGACTTTTGCGGAGCATCGCAAACTCTGGGAAAGTTTGGCTGTGAGGGATCACCCAAAGTCAACATCCAAATGAAGAGTTTAGTTTCGAGATACCTAATTGGGACATTTAGGATTGACAATTTCGAGTATAATAATATTCGAACCGGTTATTGAGTCACACTTTCGATATTTGGCAAAAATTTTCCTTGTATCAGAATTAATTTGGATATACGTAATATGGAACGATTCCTTGGTGAGAGCTAATATAATTTCAAACCCTCTCTCTTTCTCGCTTTCTCCCTAGCATTAATTTCTTTCATCAATCCCGCAGCTATTTGTATAATTTAGCCTTCCAATTTCAGTTTATATAGATATTGCCGTAGGGTCATCAATTTAGTGAAGTCGATATCAGCAAGCGTCGCATCTTGCAAGCAGCAAGTTTCGCCGCGACCTGTAGTTCGCTTCATAAATTAGGTTCTCCAAAGATGGAGTAACTAACCAAGTGCGCGCATGTTGCAACCGGAATTAATCGCGAACCTATGGCTCCAACTAGTCCTTTGGCATCCTTATGGCCTCGTTATCGGAGGACCCAGCATTCAAAGCAAGTGGTCCTACGCTTAATAATCGTTAACATCTGTCTGGAATACATTTACGCTTATTGTTCGAGATTATCGATCAGAATTATCGATTCCCCGACGATTCCCATGCACGTGCGCGAAACAACATTACACTTGTACAAATAAGAACAGATGAATGTTTATCTGCTTCGGAAGTGATAGATGTTTCTGAGATAGGGAGTGAGAAGTGTCTTCTAGAGTAGTTATACTCCAAAAGCTATGTTTCGAAACATCAACAGTTAGGAGAAATAACTTGTTATATATGTTAGAGAAGACTAATATAACGCATATTTTGCTAACAGAGTTTGCATTTTAATGAGTAATCACAAGGTTTTAATTGAATTGAGAACGGAATCGATGTAAAAACTTTGCATATTAAATATCTTCAGAGAGAGAGAGAGAGAGCGGGAAAAATAGTCTTTTCATCCGGGAAAGGAAATCTAGAAAACATGATACAAAACTTCTTGGCGTTCTGAGCGAGATTAAATTACTGTGCATTTATAGCGCTGGGGAAGGTTCGCAATCAAACAACTTTTGAAGCCCCCATGTAAACGCGAAAAATATCCCGGAAAAAATTTCAAGAAGATTCTAAATGCAGTAATATTTTTTATTAAAAAAAAAAAACGATTTTAATAAATTAATATTTTTGACAAAGTGCAATAAATGATGACACTCTGATGATATTCGTAATAACATAATATTATATATCCATTATTATATGAAACACATTAGCATACCATCATTCGATGAGGAATTTCTGGCATTTCCGTCCCTCGTGACGAGACCTTGTAAAGTTCAAGGTTGGGTCGGGACAGGGGAGAGAGAAAAATGGACAGACATTGCGCCAATATCCGAAGCCGCGGGGGTTGCGAGTAGGGCGGAAATGCGAAATGCGAAAGGCTGGAGGATCGAAGGAGGAAATTTACGCTGCCTGTATATTAAGAATATGAATCCCGTCGGATGTTACCTGCGGTGTAAAGATTTGATTAAAAAATCGCAACGCGTAACATTTGAAATCGTTTGGCATGCCGGTCGCTGCCCTTTTCTTTCGTCAGCCTTTAGACGAATTTCCACGCGCAGCAGCTAGGCACGCCCTTCATCGACCGTTTCCTTTGCGAATTAAGCTCGGGGATAAGGTGGCAGTGTCTCGGTGAGGCGGCAGAGAGGGTGAGCAAGTCAAGGGCAAGGGCGTGGGTGTGAAACTGAGGAGAAAAGGAGGACACAGAGTAGGACGGAAATTCCACGGACCATGGCGCGTGTTACCGCTTGAATGGCGAAACAGCTGTCTGGTAATATCTTTTTTTTATGTCGCCGTATTGTCTACTCATGCAAATTGCTATACAAGATGTTCCGAGCTTTGGTAAACGTCACTTTAAGACGCCGCTATAAACCGGAGACTCAGGCAACGTAGGTCAGACAGAGACTTAACTTTATGCAGACAATACTAAACGTGCCATGAAAAATTATTACACGTAATACTTTTTTATTTATTTGTACATTTTATATATTATTATTTTTTTTTTCAAAAGTTTGCTCAGATAAATTCTGAAAAAATTTTCATATGTGCACTGTACATTAATGAAATTTGAGCGAGTTGCATTTCATATATTTTAAATCATATTTTCATATAATATTTTAAACGCAAAGACGGCGATATATTTGCAGAACGTAAACGCGATTTTTGTCAAAGATAAAGAGTTTCTTTCCCGGATGAAATTTCAGATAAGGCATTACCCTCGAAGTCAACCGACAATCGCGGATTGTTAGAAGAAAGGAAGAGGAAATGTTGGCGTTTCAACACCTCTGTCGTCGCGCTTTTTTTTTTTTATTCGGCCTGTCGTCTTTGCTAAAGGAATAAGCTTGTAAATTTTACGAAATTCCGAGAAGGCGAGTCTCGCAACGGCCACCATAAATCCAGCTCCCGTCGCGACGCAGCGGGGGGTTGCGTTACGGCACCCCCTTTCTACAACCCTACTTAGCGATTAACACAAAGCGAGTTAAATATTTACTTTAATCGGCGCTAATCAGCTATAAAAGGATTTCCTAATCCACGTCGGGACCCGCGGCGATTTATTGCGATAATAAAGCTCACGACAAATTAATTACTCCTACATCTGTCCTCGCAAAGATAGATTTACCTGCCCAGTAATAAAAATTTATCTTTAGAGGCGTCTTGTAAATTCTAAATACTAAAAAATCCATTAAATTGAACAGTGTTATATGAGGAATGAGACTTGGGTGCAATTAATAAAGAGAGTCTTGCGAGAGTCAGTGGCGGTGACGTGAGGAACTTTATAGTTTTCTCTTAATTAGGTCGTGTCAACCTTGACTACACGAACGTGGATCTTCTCTTCGTGACCTGCATACGCCACTTTGGATTGCCCCGCGAATTTACTGGAGAAGGAAGGAAGGACACGCCGAGACGTGTTCTTCCTTCCAGCGTCAAAGACTCCCGGGTTCGTAGTGCAAAGAGAGATCTGGCGAGTGGAAAAGATTGCCTTGGGGTTCTTCCAAGTTAATATCCATCCACCTTTATTTCTCAAAATATCGCAACTGTAAAAAGTATAGTCTTTGAAGTATATTCTTTGAAAAAACATCCGCGTGTGCGCGCGCGTTTTGAGATAGATCAAATATTTCCAATTAATAATACATAAATTAAGTCAAAGTTATTTTAAAAAATTGAATTAGTAGTAAATAATTTATATTCTCACATTTGACTTAAATCGATGGCGGAGCCAACAAACGAATGTGTCGTCGACAACCGAACACGTCGAAATGGATTTATCGAATATTCATTTTTATCTTCCTGTCAGATATCCTAATTAGATTGTAGAGAGGCGTTTGTTGCTGCAAGAAGAATGCCGCGGGAGTGATAGCGGGTAAAAACGGTGAGGGAGAATTCCATCTGTCGAACTTATAAACGATCGTCCTGCGCCCCGATTTCATTTCACGACCCGTCGCACAACTAGACGCCTCTTCCTTCCCCGTCGCCCCTCATAATTGTCATAACTTCCTGCATTTTCTCGCCGTTATATCACCGCTCGTACATCTTTCTCTCTCACCCTTTGCTGCTTTCTCATTCGTTTTCGCGCTGCTCGCTGCTTACGACGGGAGCGAGGATGACTTTCCGGCCGTGCAGGAAGGCATTAGCAATAAATTATAGAGGCACGTCGGGAAATGATAAAATATTCGCGCGCTTATAATATCATCGATGGCTGCAGTATTATGTCCTCAATTTTGCATAATTCCTAGCGTAAATATTCGCTTTGCGTATTTCTCGGTAATATTCTTAGTAAAAATATTGCGTAGGAAAATTTTAATAAAAATAAAAGTCAACTCTCTTGATTATTAATGTACAAAACTTTGAAAAAATCATTTTTATGATCACAATTACATCCGATGACGGTGTCTTTGGCTAAAGGGTGGAGTTCCAAGAGAGCTTTCAAAGCGACATTTGCAACCGTGTAGAGACTATGTTTGAGTAGCCTTTTGACCTACGGCAGTCAAAGAGCGCATTCACGATCCACGGGCCTCAAGCACAACCGGAAATTCCCCTCGTTCGTACCGACCTTAGAGCTCGGCCTCGCCGAAATTCTCCATACGTCGAAACGAAATTCAGGAAACGGCGCGCGACGCACGGGAAAGCCCTCCGTCGAACAAGGAGATGATCTCGGGTTAAGGTCAGACCACGGGGCCGATTCAGTGTCGTATTAGGGTAACCGACGGTTCTCTTTTCTCTCGGCCTCGAAGGGAGGCTCGGCGGAGAAGCGTAGACTGCGAGAAAGAGCCAGCCAGAGAGGAGAGAGAGTATTGACGTTGCGCCGCTTTTAAATATTGCATCCAAGTCACGTTCCTGGACCGTATCCTCTCGCACCCGGCCTCTCCCCCAGCTCCTCCGCACCCTCCTACGCCGCTGGTATCCTTTGCGCTTGCCGAGCAGCGGGACCGAACGTCGCGTAACTACCGCAAGGTTTCCAAGGAGACAAAGGAAGAGACAACGTAGACGCGACGAGAAACGAAGAAACGACGATATAGCGAAGAAAAAACATTGAGGAAGGCTGCCACCTGCAGCGGTAGAACGCGCGCGAAGGGAAAATAATAATGCACGGATGTACCTTCGTATCTGCGCGAGACACGCGTTCTACGCTTCGGAAGAATGAAAATAAGAAAAATGGAAAGCACGGCGAGACCGGGAAGGGAAGGAGGGATCGCTTTTCGTCAGCTTTTGTTCTCGGCTCTCTTTCCCTCTATCTCTTTTCGTCGCTTATTCTCGCTTTCGCGCCCCGCCGTTTTGTAAATGATCTATTTATCTCGGCTTTCTCTGCGGTTTCGCGACCTGCCTCTGTTCTCCTTTACAAACAAGAATTTTAAAAATATGACTGGAGTGACCGAAAGGGCGGCTCGAATGGTTTCAAGGGAATACGAAGGACATAAGTCGCGTAATTAAGAACGTGATGGACGATCGTTTATTTGATCACAACGGAGTTTGTTCAAAAGCTATTGCATTAAAGTTAGTATTGCATCGTGCTAAAATTTGATTAGAAAGTAGAGAACATGATTTAAACAAAGTGAACTTTTTTTCAAATTGAGGGCTTTCCCTTTTCGAAGCTTTATTTTTGTGGAAAGTAAATCTTTATTTATGGGAAGCTCACATTATTCTCTCTTTCCACAGTTAGGCAGCTTTAAATATTAGGATAGCGCGTGCTATCAGGCGAGCTGAGAGGATTAAAAGCTCATCGAGAAGAGGGAAACGTGACATGTATTTCGTATCGATTTCATTGTTCGGTCCACGAACGATACGCGAAATCCCGAAGAGCTTTAAACGGGGAACGTAAGGAAAGGAGAAAAAACTACGCACTGGGGTCTTTTTTCCGCTCTGCCTGCCTCTTGCGCACGATCCTTAAATATTACACGAGATCGATCTTTGGATCGAAACCCCGCGCGCGATTTATTTCCACCCGTATCGAGTCCGTCTGTGCTATACTCGCGAGGACTACTGCAGGAGCTTTGGCGTATCGACTTGCCGCAACGAAAGTATATAAAATTCTACGTCTTTCTCTCGACCTCGCTCGGCTTTTCGTTCATATCCCGTTCAATCCTCCTGTATATCTACGTATAGTAATTACACATGACAAGTATCTTGTCGAGGACTAATTGCATTGCAAATGATTGGTCGTGACAGTCTCCCTTCGCACAGGATGACATTTCACTTTGATGCAGTTAGCATCTCATTTTCGGAATCTTGGTGTAATAAATAGAGTTCTAGATCTCGAGTAATTTTAGAATTTTAAAAAGTACACTTGACGATGAAATAAGATAAAAATAAGGATCTAAAAATATAGAGTGTCAATTTTATTTTTGTTATCCTTTCGTATAGCGAAAGTTAGGACACATATAAACAAGATTTTATAGATCAGTAAATATTTTACGTATAACCAGACCATTGGACTGCAGCAGCCGGCTAATGCACTTGTATTATATCCGTCATGTTTTTTAATATTGGTGGTGGTTACAACTTTTTATACGATCGTTTCGAAAACGCGACAGAAAGAAGTAAAAAGTCAGACCTTTTTATAGGTCAGATCGTAATGCTAGCGGCTTGTTGGGCGCGAATTCTCATCACGTAGAAAAAGAAAAAGCGTTTCGTGCTTATCAGCGGTGCGCGAGAACAATAGGCGAGAATTACCTTTCGCAATAACCGGAGCACACTTATCGCTCTATAGCCAGAAAAAGATTTAAGCTCGCACCGACAGCTTCAAAAGCGCGAACAGAGAATATGAAATTTATATTACCGAGAGACAGTTGGCGGCTCTCGATAGATTTGTTACAAGATATTTAAACAAGGAAAATGTCAATTAGAGGCAATTAACTCAATACATTAAATCAATACAACAAATCATCAAGATACGTCAATGATAG
Organism: Tetramorium bicarinatum; assembly: GCA_928718305.1. NCBI lineage: Eukaryota > Metazoa > Arthropoda > Insecta > Hymenoptera > Formicidae > Tetramorium > Tetramorium bicarinatum. Next base: position 9,322,771 of record OV788319.1, read on the forward strand.
TTCTGCATCAATAAGAAAAGGAGATTTATATTATTTTTAATTGAATTCATTCCTTATTTATAATATATATTTGTGGAAGGAATTCGTATATATCTTATTTGTAGAAATACGATTTTTATGTATTTCTTATATGTAAAATTTAAAATAAGCTTCTTTGTGTAAAGATGAGATAGAAAAGAACGATATACTACGCCGTTAGGATTTAACATCACGTTACATCATATATGTAGCAGCATGTAACATGGAAATCGAAGGGGTTGATTGAGTTCCATCTCTCGCGAGATCATATCATCGATGACATCGATGACAATGTTGGTCTACGAGCTCCTGAACGATTCTACTCTTCTTCGAAGGGTATTATTCGTAAAATTAATGGTGTAGCGACAAAAATACTTACAACGAAGTCCAAGTCGTTTCCACCCTCGAGGACTCCCGCCGAGCAGCCTGGAGCCAGCTGGCTTCTCCCCTCTCTGTCTATCTTTCTTTCTCTTTCTCTCACACCCTCTCAGTTTTCACTGTTCTCTCTTTGCACCTGGTTGCAACGAACCTTCCGGAACAAGGATAACGCGCGTACTGCGCCGGGGAATGAGAAGGGAAACGATATAACGCAGCGCGCCACGGAACACACACGTCACGCGAGCACGAACGGGGTGGTGCGCGAGGGTGGTTAGGTTAGAAATACCATGGAGTCTAGGGGTGCCGTGTACAGAGAGCGTCTAGTTCGCGTCGAGGGCGTCGCGGCGCTACCAAACGACGACGCCACCGTGTTCCTGCAACCCCTCTGCCAGTCCCTCTCTTTTTCTCTCTCTCGGGCACGCGCACCCCTCATTGGTCGGCGGTAGCAGCAACCCCTTGTCCCCACCGTGTAACTTTCAGGAACGTCGAAGCGCACGTGAGCACCCCCAAATGTCATTCTTTCGGTCCGTACTTTGCAAGAAATGAGAGATAAAACTATTACCTGATTTTTCCTTGGGTTTACTATTTTTCTTTTGGAAATTTCTGAAAGTAAAAAAGAGTGCAGTGTGCAAAGAAGTAAACGATAATTAAAAAACATAATATCAGATTTTTATCTTTTGATTGTAATATTATTTGCATTTCTGTTGATTCAAATGTTAGCTATTATATACATATGTTTATGTAAATTAGCTCAGATATAATTTCAGATAATTTTATTTTTAAACTGACTTAGCTTCACATTATAAAATAAAGTAATGAAATCCGCGAGCTAAGCTCTCTTCTAAAATCCAGATCAAAGGAAGTACGCCGCAGAAAGTTGCGTAACCATTGCGTAACCTTTGAAGCGGCCGCGAATCTAGTCTATAAATTACGCAGAGTTGTGGATTAATCAGCGTCTAGAAAGTTGCTTCAGCATCCCCTCATTGCTGTCTGGTTTGCAATGTGTACACGCGTTTTCACTTTTCGCATCTAATAATTATAATAAATCCATTCCCGGTTTCTTCGAGCCGCGCTTTCCTGAATAATAAATTCAACGGACGCCTGTTTGCAAACTTTCTGAATAGAACATGCCTCAACGAGAACTTAAATATCCTAACACAGCGATGAATAATTATCGAGAAAATCGCTTTGCTACTTACTAATAATAAGATATTTATATTTAGCCATAACTAAATAATTAAATAAAATGATAGACTTTCTTGATGATAAAATTAAATTATTTGTCGTAATATTTTAGTAATAATATTCGAACCGTTTAAACGTAGAAATGCCGTAAGAAGAAATAATTGCATCAAAACTGTGTGACACATTAAACATCTAACAAGGGATGGCGGAGGCAAAGTGATCGAAAAATTCAAAAACTCACGGTAGATTAACGAGCCGTTCTGTCAGGTGATCGAAGGCTCGTTAATAATCGTAATAGACAATGGCTTCAGAAAGCGTGACAAGAACCGCGTGTGTAATTGTGTACTTGCCAGAAGGGAGGGTGCAAAAGTGAATTGCCGGGTCGTGTCACGCGCTACGACAAGCATGCCAAAATCAATACCAATAGAAGCCTATCCCGAAATTGTTGCATCTCCTATTTCGTTTTTTTTTTTAGCTGCACCATGTATACGTCATTTCTTATTTAATTACAGATTGAACACTGATACCAGATATTAATCCTTGCGTTAATAAAAATTGAAAGGTTACATGTGCTGATTCATTATCGCAAATTTTTTTATATAATATATATATCTTTCGTCGTAGTAAGCGTAAAATTGACTGTACATGCTAAAGAATTTGTTAAAGCATTTTCCGATACTAGATCAACCTGTGTACATTTGTCAATAGAAATTGCATTTTATCGTTCCATTCAGCATGTATTCGACGGATTTTAAAGAGTAAAGCCGGTCGATTGAGCTGGGAAATTTATTGAGACGAATCTCGCCAGATTGGACATTTAAATACACGTCGCATCGTGTCGGCGTTTCCATCGTTTCGTCCGGTCGCATCTGTCCGTTTCGGGCTTATTAATTATTCCGCGTGACGAGTGGACTGAGCCAGGAGGAACGATTACCTGGCGGTCCATGAAAAAAGGTACAATCTCCCAAGTAATTTTGCGTTGCCGACTTATTTATTAAAAAAGTCGGAGGCAAGCCGCCTCTCTTTAAATCACGTGCATCCCAGGAGTACGTTCCTCTCGCCTCTCTCTCTAATATTTATTAATCTCATTCGTGCGCTGACGATTTCCGGCAACGACATGCACACATCAACTGCCCACCCGGTAGAAATCGGACCGTGCAACATTAATATCACGCGCGCAGAAATCCGCTCTCATCGCTCCGATCCTCCATCGCCTTTTGTCAGGAAAATGCGCACTTCGTTACGCACTCGCGAGATGAAATTGCTCGGAAAATTGCCGCTTTAATGTCCACGTCGCATTTATAATCCGCGCCAATCAAGGAGACAGTCAGTCTTCTTTCGCAAATATCTTTGCTGAAAAATTTTTCCGTAGTGAATGAAAAGTTGTGAACATTTTTTTTTCGATGTAAAAAATGGGAAAAGATATATATATATATTTTTTCTTTTTTTTGAACGGTATCTTTCACTGTTTGAACAAAGGATCAAGTAAACGCAATCACTTTTAGATACATGAGAGAAATTTTATAGTCTACGGCACAATCTTGTCAAAAAGGAGATGGGGATTAACCGTGATGTAGCTGTGTGCGCTCGAGCGAATTAATAGCAGGCGTGAAAGGCGGCGGCTGTGTAAATTTCTTAGCCCGCACAACGATCGTCTCAAGAGCGTGTTGCGCGGACATTAAGCGATTATATTTCCGAGCTGCCGCATAAGCGGCCGCAGCGAGAGGGTTACCTCGACAGGTTTACACGTCAAAGTTTACCAAAGACTTCAAAGAGAAGAGTTGGTGCGCCAAACCTTCGCGATACACGTCTCTCGTCATTGCTTGTGTAGATGCATCCAATACACAAGCGAGATTTAAACCACGAGCTGCATATATAAAGTACAAGTCGCGTAATATGTGGTTAACATAACTACATGCAATTATATATAAATTAAATATAAATTATATATAAACCAATATTTTGAAAAGTCACTAGTTTTAAAGTCACTTAAATATAACAAATTATTTCAGTAATTTTTTTTCAGTAATAATAATCGTTCATAAAATTTTCAATAACAATCGTAGATAAGATAAAAGATTAATATGTCATAATTAATTAACAAGATGCGATTCGAAGTTTACGCGAGTTCCGAAACACCCTATATACTTTATGTGTCCGTGAGACGTGTGCGAGAACGAAGTTGACTCGAAGCGAGGGCATTAGGGATGGGTGATTGTAATTTCACACATGGCGTAACGCACCACTCTCCGTTACCCTTCACCTCTCGGCTTGCCTTCCTGCAACAGGAAACGGTGGTATTCTTCCATCCCTCTTCGTCGCTCCGTCAGCCCACGTCGTGTATTTTGCTTTCGTTCGTTGATTGTACGAGTGCAACCACATGCCATGGAATACCCACTTCTGCTCCTCGTTGTCGCTCTCCTTGTCCCTCACTCTCTCCCATTTGCTCACCTTTGCGTTATTGTCACGAGACACCCTTCGCCATCCTTCACGGTTCGTGACAAGCGGATACCTTGTCCCTTACCATATTGTCAACCGCTATCCGATGGCCCGGAGCTGATTAGAATTCGTAGATGGAAGAGGTTTAATGTAGAAACGATTAATTATCTCAGATAATTTAAGACAGTACTTATTGTATATATCGTTAGATCTCCAGGATCATTATAAACATGTGATTTAAAATGGCTAAATCTTTTTAAAGAATTTTATACGTGATGCATAAAAAGTGCATAGATAAAATGCATCTGCGTTTTTATGCAAAACACACACATTAAAACTTTTTGATAAAAATTACTTTTACGTTGCTTTTCGCAATCAAAGTGTTTCAATTACAGCCGAGTTTAGAAAAGAACCGGTGAGCTCGAACTGAAATTAACCGAAGAGTTTTCGGCGTTACCGGGCGTAACGTACTTTACGGAAATTGGTCTCTTTCAGCATAAGTATGTAGCTCGACCTCCCGAGCAGCCTTAAAAGATTCACAAGGGCTGTCCGTGCGGCCGTTTGGCGAAATTTCTCCACTCCGCTATACCGCGCGGTTCTCGGCGATATTTAATATCGCGAAACCGACGCAGGCTGCTCGGATCGCGCGGCGAAGAAGAAAGCGGAGGGAAAGGCCGGGAGAACTGGCGCGGGCGGCGCCTTATCAAAAATTAAAATTTCATTCGGCCAAACCGAGTGGGCGCTATCGAGATCCTCTCCGGGAGTGCGATAGTCTCTCGGAGAGAGATACCGGAAGCGAGATACCGGGAACAGCGTGCCCCGGTATAAGAGGCAGTAAGCCTTAATCGTGAGAAACTAACTTCGCCCAAGTTTCGACGAAGCCGCCCACCGCTCTTCTGCGCGCATTGTTCTCCTTTTTCTTTCAAATTTATGGGCCACTCCTGCGGCACCCTTTACACCCCCGCCCGCGACTCTGTAAATCTGAATTTTCTAAATCTGGATTTATCGCGGTTGCGCTCCTGTCGATAATTTGTTGTACGGTCTTCGAACTCTATATATAAGTTGGGCGCGATAAAAGATTTCCATTGCAATCGTCGGAATCGCGGCAGCGTTCGAGAAGTCGATCCTCAAATCCTGGATTTATTTTCGAAACTTTCATTTTAAAATTTAAAAACGGGACGCTGATCGTCGCTGTACTAGCGTACCGAATTTTCAGTTGCACGTGGCAAATAGCAATTTGAAACGTTAATATTCTAGTCTCAAAGTTAGCACACTTAAAGTTAACACACTCTAAACTGCGTGCATTTATTTTTATAATACGTGCTATGGTTATCAAGTTCTTTTCTCCATTTCTAACTTCCGGAAAATCCGGGAGCTCAAATCCGTGCCGAACCGACTCGAAAAGTCAGTCCCGAAATCCGAAACTTCTCCACGTCCCACGGACTGGTATTTCAAGGGGCGCGACCGCGGATAATCCGGATAACGCGATCGTGCCGGACGGAATCGCGAATCGGTTGTATTGGAATCGGAGCCAATCCGACGTGCTGGCGGCTGACAATTGGCGGCGTGGCAATGATTTCCGATGAGCAGGGCCAGGCAGATGGAGATTCTGACCAAGCAGGACGTACGTATATATCGGTCGGCGAGAGCGCGACAAGGAGCGAGTCGCATCCGGCATTTGCGGCTGGCGGTCACACGCGGATTCCGTCCGATTTCCCTCGTTCCACCCGATAATTTTGCAAACGGCCGTTCAACCCCGATTCTCGCCTTCTCCTCTGTTCGTGGTTTGTATTTCGCTCCCTTCTCTTGGACTGTGTATCTCGAAGCAATGCACGGCAATCCCGCGAGGATTTCCTTTAACCCATTGCTCGTAGAACTCTCGGTCTCTGATTTTAATAACAGATACGCGAGGCAAACTATTTATACGCATAAAGGAATACTGAAAATCAATTATTTTTCTAGATAAGGAAATTGCGGTATGCTTTGAAAGCGATTCTGATCGAGAAGTTTGAATAATGCATGAATATGATATATTTTGATAAAAATGACGAAACTTTTATCTCTGTGATGTTGGCATTCTAAAATGCGAATATTAATTTCTGGACAAAATGCGGACAATCAAATGCCATATCAATTTGGTAAAAATTCGCGTTTCAGAATGCCAATTTCACAGATCTGAAACTTTGCTGGTTTTTACTTTGTGTGCATTTTTACTGCATTACGATGCGCTTGGATACACCAAAATGCCAATAAAAAGGCATTAGAGAATGTAAATGGATTCATATATCGGGTTGGGAAAGTACTTCAGCGCGCCGAGGTTGGTGGAAAAACAACCGCGAATCGGAAAGTTATGAATATATAATGCTTGTCTAAATTTTTTCACTATTTTCTCTGTTTGAAAGTTAGTATTTCCCCCTTTGATTGTTGGATCTATTAATAATAATTTCTTTATAATTATCCGTGAACTATATTAATATTTATAATTGTTTACTTGCTAAAAAACAATATTGAAACAAACTTAAAAATGAAATATTTGATAAAAAATTTGATAAATAAATCTTCAGAATCAATTTGATATTCATTACATCATATTTGTCGTGTCATCAGCTTAATTGAGAAACTGACAAATATTGTTGGCAGACTATTACCGATAATTTAATGACTGTTAATTATAGTCTAGCTATAATTCTATTACATAATATTTTCAAATAATATAAAATAAAATATAAAATAATATTTCTCCGTCTGCAAAATTGCGGAGTCAAGGCACATTGAGTCTTTATTACACCAAAAGAGAAAAGAGAAACAGTAGAAAAAGATATCTCAGACGCAGTGCGATTAAAAAGCATAGAGTAGCTCGGCCGAACGAAAGGATCGAAACGTTTCGTTCCTTCCGATATCACTGCCAGTAATTCCTTGTGGTCAATCATTCTGCAATCGCTGTTGTCTCCCATCCCGCAGGAGGCAGGTACATTTTTCTAGGGTTGCGGGACAAGTGTTGTCCACGTGGCAGGACAGAAAGATGCTTTCATAAAGCGGTGCTTTTCTTTTTGTGTCTTCATCCGCGAATCCAATTCTTCCTTCCCCTTTGGTACCTTCGCTTTTGTTTGGCCGTACCTTTTCTCTCACCTCGCCCTTCTTCCGGCCGCTATTTCGCTTTCGAGCACTCTCTTCGAGGATGCGACTGTGGATCTTTCGCCCGCGTTTTTCATGAGTTTATTTTCTTACTTTAAGTTAATTTCTTTCTTCTTATTTCCTAATTTGTACAAAGGCATCGGAGAATGTTGCAGATGCGCCAAACAGCAGCCTGCGAGATTATTAATTTTAAAACTAGTTATCGCTAAAAAAAATATTTTAAACATAAGATTACGAAACGTAGCTTATTATATTTTCTCCTTATCAGCAGGAAAATTTTATAAAAGAAATTAAAATTAAAGAGAGTTAATTATTGCGTACGTTCAAGAACTATAATAATTTATTTACGAATATACAGTACACGTCGCATTCAGAAATTTAAATCATCGTGAAGCGTTATCTCGCAGCTGCAAAAGCGCTCCTTGCGAAAGGAGCTCGCGCTTCTCTCTTGGGAATTCGCTCGGAGAACACTCGAGCGAGAATTTCTGGTAGCTGATGGGGAGGATAACTCGTCCCCAAAGTGCAGTAACCTCGGCGAAGGAGTCCTAGGACCTCCCTCTCTCTCTCTCTCTCTCTCTCTCTCGTCTGCATTGCGCGTGCAAGAAGACCTTATGACCCATGCAAAATGGATGCATCTCGTTCGAACCGAGTTGCATCTTTTTCGCCTCCTTCGTCGAGCCACCTGCTAAATCGAGCATGCCTATAAACCGGAAGCGCGGAATTTCATTTGAATCTTTCTAAACCCACCTCAAATTTCGCCCTTTTCTTACCTTTATTTTATCTCACCCGACAGATAATGAGAATACATCTCGCTGCAGTTTTCAAAATTCGCTGAGTAAGAATATCAGATTTTTAATTTATCGTCGACTCCCATTTGCACTTTGATATTAATAGGATTTTATTTTAAACTTGAAGTATTTAGAAAGTGTTTCTGTGTTAAATATTATTTGGCTTAAATAATTTTTCTATAATATCGTGCAATTTTCTTAATCAAAAGATATCCTCGCGATCGATTGGTATCTTGCAAGAATGAGATTTCATTAATTATTAGTTAACTAACTCAATTTGTCCAGATAGCTTAGTTTTATAAGAGCGTGGCGTATCTTTTCTATTCACACGCTTCTTCAATCATTTTTAAGACAGAAATTAAAAGAATTACCTAAGAGGCAATTAATCGCAGAGAGATGGATCGTAACTATGAGTAGTATGCCGGGACCGGATGGTAACGTAAAGCAGCCCGCTTGTAATATATTATTTAAACGAAACCCTGAAGGCCGCAGTGCCGCAAATAGAATGAAGCAAGCGGTGATCGAGTACCCCTATGCGTTTTCTGAGGGTGCCACATAGACGGGCGGTAGCAGTTACATCCGTTTCAGAACCGGGAAAACATCCCCCTCAATGAGACGATGCGGTTACGTAGTTACTTCTCTCCCCGGCACTGTTCTCTTGGCTGTACTTACGTGTCTCGAACAGGTTACAAACGACGGGCGCGGTATTACAACCCGCAAATTACGGGGCCCTCTATTCGTTCCCCTCGCCCGTTACTCCGACTGCAACACAAATGTGCCGCCGGTCCAAGGCTGGTGGATTACGCGCTTGACTGTAAAAGCTCGCAACTACTCTCGTCACACTTCTCTCTTCGAATATATAGACACATGACATTTCTGAGATATATTAAAAAAGAATATATCCATCAATTAGTAAACCAGGTAGAGATTACTTTGAAAGGCAGTTGCGAAAGTAGAACTCGAGGAAGAGTCGATAAAAAACACATATATATGTATATAAATTAAATTTATTAATTTAATTATATCTGTAGCAAAACAATAATTCTTAAATAATCAATAATTCTAATAACTAATAAATAATAGAGGATAATATATGTACAATGATTATTATAATATTCCTGCAATTTTCTTATATTGACAAAAATTAAAAAATAATTGAATGTCTGGATAAATGAAAATTTGAATGCCAGGGGAAAAACACGTAATCGCATATGGAAACTAAACGTCACGATGGAGAGGAGGTACTTCTTCCGTTCATAAATTACAATATTCGTGAGCCACCCCCGTCGTTAAGCGAATGCGTGTTTCCCGTTGCGCGGTGGTTCTACGCGAAATTCATTTACGGAATTAATACCGCGGATTTGCTAAACGAAGAATTACTGCGTGTCCCGCGTCCGCTTTAATTGCGCGAGCAATACTATTTGCGCCGGACCGGAGGTTGTTCACAAGACATCGTTACTACTTTCGAATTACCGCCACCGTATATAATCAATTAGCGTGATTTCATTGTTAGAGTTAATTTTGGCTGTTTGAATGAGTTATCTTTTGAAAGTTATTTCGTGTAAAATATTTTTTATGTGCCGTCGGAGAAATAATATCATTTATGATAAATCAATTAATAATCATAAATTAAAATTAAAATAATATTATTAATTATCACATTATGTTATTATTATTCATTACATAAATAATTATTTAAAATATTGTACATTTAAGTGTACAATAATGAATAGTAAAGCATAATTTTAAGAGTGACGAAACCGCGCGTGAAAGTTTCATTTTGCGCCACGGTTTAATTTTCTGGAACGCTGAATCCGCAGGATGCTGCTCGCGTATCCGAAATCCTCATTTTGCCCAGAGGCGATCCTTTTCACCTCCTCTACCCGAAATAACGTGGCAAAAGGTGGCTGCGTATTACGTCGTTTGATTAATTAATTTACGCCGATGAAGCGCTGGATTATGAACCCCCGAGGCTGCAACCTTTCCTATTGCCTCGTCTCCCTCGCGAAGAAACGAAGTAAACAAACGATTCCGTCCGCTTTTCCAGCTGCCGTTATACACCTAATGACATTAACATTAACCGTGACGACGGTTGCGCAAGCAGATAATTGTATCGTGTAAATTTGCTAAACGGCGTGACTGCCGTTTCACGCGGAGATACGTCTTAACTTTCTTAAAATGGGCTTTTCATTATTGTTTGAAAATTATGTTTCTATTTATATACTAAATAGTTCCTATATTATCATTTTTGAATCTTTATCGAGCAATCACATAGCAGCAAAACTTAAATTCCGTTTATCTTTATATAATCTTCGTTCAACTAACAGTAAGATTTAATAATATTGATTTTACAAAATTTCGACACGTTATAACAATGATTTTAATTTTATATTAAAAAAATAAAAACAATTAGAGAAAGAACTTATCTTGGTTCTTCGCATATAAATGTTGAGTTATAGATTTCTATAATTTTATGAATTATTTCATAAAGAACTACACGTTAATCTTTTATTGACAATAAATAAAATGATTTTACAAAATAAAAACGCGTATATTGTGATAAGAAAGACAAAAGAGTCGTCTCCTGTGCCGTTGAACATGATTCTTGAGATAACAATGAATAATTGAAGAAGAAGAGACTCTAAAGGGAAAGGACACGCGAGGAAACGCGTCTAGTACAGGGAACTACTTTCTATGTTAGAAAGGAAGGAACAGCATCGTATTCACGAGAGGCACGAAGGTACAAGCATTAGTTTTTGCGAGTGTGAGACTCGAGGGACGAGTTGCAGCCACGATGCATCTCGGTGGGCTGTGTCGTATTTCACTGCGTGAGGTTTGCAAGTTCACGTTACTAGGATAGGATCTGGTAGTTTCGGTAAGGTAAAGGTTTATAGGGCGGCGAGAAGAGTTTGCGCTACAGAGTACCATTATAAATGGCTGAAACAACTGCAGTTGATATTAATAGGTAGAATCACTGATGTTTCCCAGTGTAAAGCGATGTATTAAATAGAGATATAGAATAATAGTACAAGAATCATAAAACAAAGTAGGAGTATGTAAAATCAGCAGACATTTTGGATTTTTTTCAGTATTAAGTATTTATTACATACAAGCATTTTTTACAATATGAAGTATCTGTTTTTTTAGACATGACTGATGATATTTAGCATTTTTCTTCGTTATTGTATATTTAGAAACATTCTCGTACTCTATTTAATTATCATTATTATTAGGTATTATTATAGAATAGTTTTAATAGAATCTCAACCAAATCTAATAAAAATATAAGTGTACACGTGACGCAGGGGTAATATACGGTGTCCAAACGATTAATAAATATTGTCGAAAAAGAAGAACTAATATAAATAAGTTTCATACAATAAGTCGTAACGAATCGGGCGGTTCCGGTCCGTTGCAGCGTTAAAATTTTTACAAGACAAACACAGAGGCAATTTCTCGTGTGAGAACGGGCGATAAAACATGTCAATAAATCTGTCACTTTGCATGGTTTCGGGCTGTATAGTGTATACATTTATTCTGCTTATTTTCTTTTTAGCAAGTGGACATTTTTGACATATGAACAAGTGACTTGTGATGCAACTTTGTATAAACACGCTCGCTCTAATAAAAATATAGATTAATCGCTTACAAGAAAATATATCGATATTCACGAATAAAAGAGTTTCTCTTAGTGCCCGAAAAACAAGTTGCAAATGCAAACAAGAGAAAATCTCGAGTTTAAATAGAAACGATGTGAACGAGAAAATTTCAATTATATACCATATGCGTTCGATAAATCATCTACGACGATATTATGATAAAATGCAAATAAAGTAAAGAGCGAGGGAAAAAATGGGGGATAAATCTCGCGCGCAAATGTACGAGGAAAATTGAATAACAAACAATCTGTACACTAATCCTACCTTTCCTCTAGTGTCGACAATCGTTTCTCTCGATCATGTTTTCCGAATAAAATCAGGATAACAGAAATAAACATTTCTTTATCCTAGTTATAAATTGTCGAATTCTGTGTGATATTATGAAATAGGGCGAGCGCAAAATATAAAGCATGCTACTGATATATTCCACGTCTCATAATTTTTTTTATGTTGCAAATAATGACAAGTAGAATTCTCACTTTTTGAACGTTGCAGCGATATTCGCTTTTGCGTTATGCATTAACGTTGCAGTATCGATCGTATTTATCTTTCTTTGAATAAAATGCAATTAAATCCCATCTGTAGTATCTCTCACGTAACAATTCTTACAATTAACGTTACTAGATCGTCACTCACCGTTAACTTATGCAGCGGCTATCTCACAAAGCAATCAGCATTATCGTCGTCATTATCATCGTCATCATCATCATCATCATCATCATCATCATCATCATCATCATCATCATCATCATCATCATCATCACAGCTAGAAAATTTATGCACGATCCGCAAGAAAAACGTAACGATAGTGAAGTCTAGCAAATACCTAGAGTATATACCAATGTTAAGTAGGCCCTCTAAATGAAATACGATAAAAAGAAAGAAAAGAAAAAAAAACAGTAAGATTGCTTGACTAGTGAGCGCACGCCCCGAAATCTGGTATGGAAGAAAAGTGTTTTCTTTTTCTCTATTCGTGCTACTTTTCCCCATCTCGTATCCGCAGAATGTCTCTCATGCTGAACGCGATAACGCGCTTAGATCCGCTTGTGAAATTGTTATAAGATAGTACCATGCTACGTTATCTCTTATATGTTAGGGACATTCTCTCTAATCCGTCGTTTTGGCAGATACGTTCTTAGCATCTGATCTGACTCCAACTATTTTATCCTTCTTCTTCTTTTGTGTCTTGTGCTTTATGTTTATTCGTCATTTACTCTCCGCGTAATTTCCAATTCAATCTCTCATCTTTATTGATTAACGTCTCAAAAATTTTACTTATAATCTACACACATATGTGTGTGTATGATAAGGGCGAAATCGTGTATATGTGTTTGTATGTGTATGTGAGGGGAAAATAATTTCATGTCGATTCGTTACTGTAAAATATGTTCGTGTATGAACATCCGAAAATAATGAGTGTTACAAACACAGGCCTCAACCCCCTTCCTTAAGAAAGTTATTTGCCTAATAGCATACTACGACACACAGCTTGAGTGTCCACACATGCTCTGTTGCGCAATAATAATTAATTAACATTATATATTATTTTACACTTTCTTCTTCCCGGTGACGACGCTCAGAGCTCGGCATAATTATGGGGCCTGGGGATGGTCTTTGCGTCCTCGTTCTCGTTCACCGAGATATCCCCTTTACACATGATACGTCGCGCGACGGCGGTTATTTACATTATCATAAACAACAACGTCTCGTTTCGAATATAGCTATTGCTCGCTATGAGCAATTCGGTTATCAGTTGCCTAAACTGCTCTTTCTCTGTTCGTCCGGGAACGTTTAAGAGACACCTTAAGATAGTAGATCTGCAGAGAAAAAGAGAAATAGCATTTACATAAGAATCTGTTAGCATTTTCGGTTAAAGTAAGTCACTTATAATGTGCAGAATTTTCTAACGCAAAGTCGCGATTTAATTTTTCTTTATCAAACGATAATTCGATAGTTAAAAACGCTGCAATGAAAATCGGGCTTACATACCTGGTACTTGATTGTTATCCTGTGGCTTGTTGATGAAATTGTCCTGGAACGGATTGACATTGACATTAGCAGCGGCGGGCACGAACCCCATCGGGGTAAATGGCATCGCTGCCGGGTTCAGATTGGAGTTGAGGGTATCCTCGTTCGCCAGATTGGGCGTCAGTTCGAGTATCGGCCCGGTATCGTAGCCGCTAGTGTTATTACTCAGAGTATCGAAGTCCGACAGGTCTAACAGGTTGTTGGTCACGTTGTTTTGCTTGCTACAAAACAAGCCAAATGAAAAACATACAAAGACTAAATTGACAGCCAGACACATAGATTAGGGACTACGACTTAAGCAACTATTTCACGATCACTAATACGGAATCGCTGCCGCTAAATTAGCTATGCCGATTCGTTAACACCTCCAGACAATCGAATCACTAAAACAAAATGAAATGGATTCAAAGTTTGTCCAATAGGAATATAGTTCGCGGTTCTATACATCTAAAAAACGTTGTCAACTGAACGATACGAAGCTAGATAAAGATAACTAAATAACATATCGGATAAATATAAAGCGCTTGTATATCATCTTCTGCGTCATCGATCAATATGACTGCTCCTCTTTTTTTGCAGACTTTGAATGCCTCAAGAGGCAACTATTTTGATGTAACTATAAACAACTATTATAAGCGGTTAAGTCGGATAGAAATTGCTTTTATGCATAGCAGTACTAACCGAGATGGTCCACAACCTTTTGCGATCCTTTGTGGTATCCAATATAAATCTTTCGCTTGCATTTGGCCGAATAAAAATGTGGATTACAGCTAATTATATATATTATTCTGTATACATTACACATGTCATTCTGCCGATGGATCGTAATAGGTTTTTATTTAAATAACTACGGGAACCAGTTGGTTAAATCGACACAACTGTGTAATTATAGTAATCATAGCTTGCTAGGACATATTACAGCAAAACAGCAAATACAGATCTAATTACATAAAAAATTGAATCACATTCGATCGAATCACACTTGTCGGATTAAGATGTATTAGAGAAGAAAATTCATGCCGCGTTTGGTCTTCTTCTTTCCTTTATCTTTCCTATACGGGTACCTTTGTGTAGGATTCGTGGATGTGGTGTGCGTGAAGAGACGTTTTCTCACGAAAAAGTACTATATCGGAAAACATGTGGAAGTATAAATAGTACATAGCAAAAGTAGGCAGTAAGTTGACATATACCGCGCTTGATGGTATACAATACACAAGCATGAGGAACGCAGACAGTTATTGTGCAAGGAAAAGAACAAGCCACACCATATCAACGTTAGTTAACATGCACTGGTGATTTGCAGAGATTGTTACGAAAATCAGTCGCACTTACGGTATACTCAACGGGTCAATAAATGGAAGAACACTTTTTAGCACCTAATTGGAGGAAAGATCAAAGAGAGATACTCAGTAAAGATGATATTTATAAATTGTTATGCTGTGTGTTTATTATATCATGAAAATGTTAGTTGCGTTTTTCGTAATGTAATTGCAATATGTTCAGCATTGTCGCTATTTTGTAAAAGTCATGTTAACATTATTCATCCTTGCTGAGTTGGTATATTGTGAAATCACAAAACGAAACGTTTCGATGACTCATTAGATTTATGCCGCTTGTCTCTCTTTACATTATATACATGGAAATTTATCTGTCCTATAATTTAACACTAAGTATATTTTGCAGTTTCGTTAATATTTCTCTTAACAATTTCATGCTTTATGTGCGGTGTTACATGACGTTCTTCCAACCGACGTTCACATAATACTTAATCGGAGTACGTACGCGATTCCCGTTATCTTTGATAATCCTAGCTAAAAATAGTATGTAAATTTGTTAGTACATAGCTGAATATCAATTATAAAATATATGTAACTATTATAATAGGTGATACAATATACACTCTCATACTTGTAATCTCATCATCATCGCGAATAGTAATATTAGTCTCATATGATTTATTATTGATTAATATGTTGCTAATTGTGCAACTAATCGTAAATAGTGAGTCGCAATGGCGTGCTTATTATACTCGTCAACTGTCGTTCTGACTACTTTTGCAATGTACAATACGCGTGGGTTATTCAGAATATTTGCATGAAGCGATAAATGTTCGGTGAAATTAATGTCAATAGGCAGTTCCTTCCTGTGAAAGTTTCAGGAAAGCGCAGTATATTTATATATATATATATATATATAAACTTTTTCATTAAATAACTGTTTAATAAGGTGTACATATATACGTATATCACTTTGAAACTTAATTAATTCACTTTAATAATTAACTGACATTACACGACATATTATGAACAACATAATTCATTATATATACAAAGCCTTTAGGAATATCTAACAATTTTACATTCAATCACAAATGAAGAAATAATTGCTATTTCAGAATCTGATAGAATCTCTCTTACATATGTATACAAATCTACAAAACTCGAAATAATCAATTTGGTGCGGTAATCGTTTATTGCGATTTAGAATTTTTATCATACTTATTTACAAATAAAATCATGTCTGTTTAATTTAATACATTTAGCATGGCACGTATTTTTTCTGAATTTAAATTATACAGGGCATCCAAGAAATCTCTTCATATAGAATTTTTATTTTTAATAGATGCCATAGTAATATTTGATTTCTTGATTTTCTGTAACGCGTAGATGGTTTCTTTTTATTGAATATTATGTAAATAAGAATGTTATGTTTAAGAGTTTTACATACAATATTTAAAAGTTGATTGCGATTAGTTAGCTATCTTACGTGTATGATATTTACACGCTTTAAATTCTTTCTCCGATTGAATATGGCCGACCTTATTTTTGATTATACAACAATCAGTTCACTTTAATTAATATATTGGCTAGTATTGTGCCATTATGTATGCTCTGTAAAAATGTAAGTAATCGACATGTTGTTCTGCACTTATCTATTTCATAATTAATTCGTAATTATTTAATTAATTCGTGATTAATTAAATACAACAAGAGTTATTTTTAATCATGCTTACAAGATATTTTCGCAATTACACCAAAAAATTCAATCTTGATATTACGTTCTTGTTTTCAATATTTTAATATGTACTTTTTGATCATATAATAATCAAATTCTAATAGCGTATGTCACATCTAAAATTGATTTTGAGCGCTTTTGAATTGTGCCGAAACTTGTATGTTTTAATGCTCAATTAAATACGCGTTACTGAAACAAGCTATTACTATGGTATTATTGTCCATCGATCTAACGAGAAGAGACGTACGATTTTTTTGACTCTCGGTCGACGACGGTATAAAGGCGGCACCACACATGCATTCGGCAAATCCCGAATATTCGTCGTTTGACAAACTGTTTGCCGAGATGCTTGTCTAATGGCGAGCACGCGTATCCATATATACGCGCATTCGGCAAACATTTCATTCAGTCCTTTGATACGTCTCAAAAGACCGACATCGAGCGGGAAACATTTGTAGTTTGGCAAATACCGAATATTCGTTCACGCGCACAATCCACACTAAACAAGATTCGACGAACATTCGTTGTTCGGTATTCGCCGAATGCCACATGCATGGAGCCATCTTAATACTCTTACGATTTCGTGGTTTAGAATTGGTATACTTACACAGTAGCATTGTCCAGCGTAATCGATTGACTGTTGATACCGTTCCCATGATTCGTATGATGACCATTCAATTCTCCTTCAACGTTACCCTGATTATTATCCAATACAATTTTACTTTCGTTAATGCCGTTGCTATGTGTCGTGCCGTTGTGCACTATGTCAGGTGCAGGTACGTTGTTTTCCGTGTGATGCGCCCGTTGTTCGCTGCTGATAAATTGCTGAGTCGCCTCAGAAATTAAACTGGCTGTCATGACGTCGTCACCTTTACCATCCGGTACCGGTTTGTTCTCATCGGTAGGGCTATCTTCTTTTAGCTTATCGCCATCGCCACCCTCTCCCTGTACATATTTATCGTAGGATTATTTTTTTAATTTTACATCTTTATTTATATAAAATTCAATCTCGACAAATTGTTTCAATATAATTAATTTAAATATTTTTTAATTTAATTAAAACGTTAATATATTTAATGTCTCTAATGCAGACGTACCTTTGCAGACGTATTGCTTTGATTTTTGCCTCTAGTCCTAAGCATAATCGCCTCGACTCGTTTACGTCTGGCATTGCGCTCCTCTTCTTCCTTCTTAAGCCTCTCAGCGTACCTTTGCAGACGTTTGCTTTGATTTTTGCCTCTAGTCCTAAGCATAATCGCCTCGACTCGTTTACGTCTGGCATTGCGCTCCTCTTCTTCCTTCTTAAGCCTCTCAG
This sequence comes from Tetramorium bicarinatum, assembly GCA_928718305.1. Lineage (NCBI taxonomy): Eukaryota > Metazoa > Arthropoda > Insecta > Hymenoptera > Formicidae > Tetramorium > Tetramorium bicarinatum. The sequence goes on from OV788319.1 coordinate 9,340,731, forward strand.
CCATTTCGATACGTTGTCTATAATTTAAATATATGAACATTATTCATCACATAGTCTAACATGAATTTTTCAAAGCAGAAAGAGAAAATTGTTTAAACTAACTTTTCTGCTTCTTCTCTCGCTTTGCGCTCTGCTTCTTCTTTCTCTTGTTTCTGACGAGCTTCCTCTTCTCTTTTTCTTCTATCTTCTTCCTCGCGACGTTTAGCTTCCTCGATTGCCAACTGCAATCGTTGTTCCTCTGCCTCTCGAGCTTCATTAGCTAAGCGTATAGTTTCTTCCTCTAGACGACGTTGCTCTTCTTCCTCCGCGCGTAATCTTTCAGCTTCTAAACGTGCTTCTTCCTCCTGTGGAAATTGTCACACGTAAGATAACAGATAAAAGCCAAGTCGGTCTAATATTAAATTGATTTATAGATAGTACCTGTCGCTGGCGCTCCAATTCCGCTTCTCGTTCCGCTTGTTCTCGAGCTAATCTCCTACGCTCAGCCAAAGCAGCTTTTGCTTCCTCCTCAGTAGTGATTCTGATTTTCGCAATCATCGAAGCTGTAAAATGAATCATTAATAAAAATAGACATCCGCCATTAACAGTCAAGAACTTATGATAAACGATCGTTCAGTCTCGATAAAATTTCGATTAATCATACCTGACATATCAACCTGCTCGTCCGTTTCACCTTCAAGCTTGATTTCAGTCTCTGGCGATTTTTTCTCCTGTTTATTCTCCTCCTTTTTAGCGACTTTTGACGGTTCTTCCGCAATAGCACCAGATAAATTCTCCTGCATTAAATTAGTTTCGTCTTTGACTTGTTTGCTGGCCGACACAGGTTCCGTCGCTACCTTTGTATCGTTAGTTACAGATTCGACAATGTTTTCCTGTCGGAATAAAAATTAGAATTTAAATAAACATTTTTTACCGCGCGAGACAAATTATATGTATATTAAAATGTTAGGACAAGGAAATATTTATTTTACTCTGAATATTTAAAATATAGAATATAGTTATTTTCCAACGTGTCGATGTAGAAAATTTACCTGCGTCTTTTCGCTACCCTGATCCTTCTTTTCTTCATTCTTGTCCTCCGATTTCACATCTTGCGCCTCTTTACCCTCATCCTGCTTTATGATTTCCGCATTAGTTTCGCGGATGAGCGGCGCGTGCTCAACTCCAGGACTTTGCAAGGGTGTCGCTTTCGGAGTTATTCGCGGTGATGACTTGGCATTCTTGATTAATTTCTCCGTCGGCTTCTTCATTTCCGCGGCTTTGGGTATAGAAGGTTTCTTTGGAGTGCTATGGACCTTTGGCAGTGGTGGCTTTGAATCCTTCGTTAATTTCGCATCACCCACCAGATCTGCGATAACGAGAACGATCGGGATATTTTCTTTTCTACGCGCGCGAAATCTAGTCGATTATATACAGTATTTACATGTGCAATTCTAGCAATCTAATTAAAAATAATATACACAAAAGTGAAGAGAGATTTGAAAGAGAATAAAAAATAATAAAAATTTAAATTTATAAAAATGTAAATTATTCAAGAGAAGCTATATGGAAAAAAAAAAAAAAATTAATTCGGATAAAGTCGATGATGTCTTTAAAATTCTTCTTTGTCGTATTTTTATCAGACGTACATATGTGTTTGAACCCTTTTAAGATATTTGAATTCCAGATAGAAAAATAATTTTTCATTATATTTATCTCCTTTTCGATCTAATCTTCGTTAATCAAGGATTCGGTTTTGACGAATTGTTTTTCTTTCTTTTTTTTCCTGGTCTCCTCGTTGTTCCTCGGTCTTCAAAAAGAATCGGTAGGAGAAGAAGTAAAATAGGCATGCTCACTGTGTTTCTCTGTGACCGAGACACCGGTACCGGCAATAGAAGCAGGCCGCGGTCGGCGCGACGCGGCCGGGCGGGTACGCAGATTGACGTTACTGCTGCCCACGCTGCTGGCACTCTGCTGGCTCATGGAGCTGTGCGGTCGGGACGGGCTGTTGGGTGTCACTTCGCCGCTGCGGATACCTACGCGCACCCACCCAAGATAAGTAATCTGTTGGTCTTTTCGCTGGAGACTGATTGAACGCGATCGCGCGGATCTCTCGGTAGAGAAGCACGGCGGTGCGAGTAAACTTCCTGTTCGTATTTTTCACTTATCGAGAGCTCGTGTCGCGCTTGTGACGTTGTTGTGACGTACGCAACGTGTAGCAAAGCGAACAGCAAGAAATCGAAACGCAAGCACCGCCACCGAATGCAGTCGTGAGTATAAAAAAAAATTAAGGAAAAGACGAAATAAAAAGTAAGCCAATGTGAATAAGAAAAATTAAGTTATAATCTCGCAAATAAGAAAGTGAAAGTATCGTAACTGAATAAAGTAAATTAATTAGGAATAAATTGCACACTAAATACAAATATATAGATATATATATATAGTACTAAGTGAATTACGACATAAGTTACGTAGTGATATCATAAAGTATAAGAAAAACGTGCATCTTACCGAGATGTTAGCTCATACCTTCACCCATGGTATCGAAAAGCCGTTGAGAGATCTTCCTTACTAGGAGACGTTGTTAATCAATTTGGAAGTCAAAAGAACCGGCTGTATCAAAATCGACAACGCACTGATAATACTTAATTAAATTCTCCTCATCTGCATTATTAATTTAATCAACCGTTCCTTAATCGCTGCATATCGTTGATGCAACCGGCTCTTGATGTTAAAAGTAACAAAAGAGTCTGCCATCAGAATCAGAACATGATATTAAAAAATATAGAGACTTTCGAAAATCGACGTTAGTCACTGATAAGAAAGTATAATAGATATAAGAACGTGTATCAAAACGCCGAACCAGAATAATTAATGTTTCCTGAAAACTTGAAATTAGAAAGAAAGCATTTTTCCTTTTTTTTTCACGCCATGAAATAAAGTTGATCGTCCCGATTGACTTACAAAGACTCCTTTTCTTACTCATTCATACATGTGTGCACCCAACTCTGATCAAAGTTCTCTTGTTAGACAGTGAGTGCATTCATGTGTTATCTTTTTATTTAGCCTCGCTTTACGAGATCATTTTCCACTCTGTCGAAGACCATATGTCGATCTAGCTTACGAAGCTGTCACTAAGCGACGACCAATCGATGACTACAGTGACAAAAGTCAACTAGTAAATTAGTACAAAGCGAAACGGATGATAAATTATTTGGAGAAAAGCTATACAATATTAATCGGAGAAAGTCAGCATTATACAAGAAGGATATTAAATATTCTTACAAGATGAAACTATGGTTTACGTGTAAAGAGACAATATGATCTATTGAGTCGCTTAAATATTTTATTGATAATTATATAAGATTAAGGATAAGATCTATACTCTCTTGGTGCAAAGAATGGAAGAATTGCCGGTTAATTTCATGGGAAATTCGTAGGAAATTGCAGGTGATACTTTCGCTATGTACAGAAGCTCGATTTAATGAAGGACTCGAGGTAGTCGAGTTGAGTGCACGGTCACACACACTTACCTTGGTGCTGGGCCTGCTGATACTCGCGGGCCTTACGGCGCAGTCTTTCGGCGCGGGTGGGTCTGGGCATAGGGACCGCGCCCGGTAGCGTGCCCATGCTACGCGAGTTATCGGAGCGTTTTAGGCTCTTGGCTCCCCCGGGCGCGGCCAAGTGCGACATGCTGCGACTCATGCTAGAAGCGCTCTGCAAAGGCTGGCTCTGCCGTTGCTCCGTCAACGTGCCGAGTTGCTGCTCGGCCGTGCGTTTCCTAGGCTGCGCCAGCTGGTCCAGCCTGGACATGGAGTAAGTCCTACCTGGCGAGCGTATAAAGGCCTTGACGCTGGAACTGCGTGCCGTCGACGGCGGGCCGTCGCGCGGGGACGGTATCGTCGGCATGAGGTCGGTGCGTCTCCTGTTCACACGTAGATAAACCGAGGTCGGGGTGCTGGGCGTGCCACCGTCGCTATCGTCACCTGTAAAGAGTCTCGCTTAGGGTGCCGCCCGTACTGCGAAACGAGCAACGTCCGTCGATTCGTGTGGATACGCGACGCGGCTCGTTCAATGGAGAGGCACACTCGAGTAAAGAGTTTCTCTGACGCGCCAACACGGTCGCATCCAGATTTGTATTTCTCTCTTTTTTTCGCTACTTGCAGCTGTGTTGCTTTGCTTTTCATGCTGTGGCATGTAAGGATGACGCGGAGAAGTACACTGAGAGAGATTCTATTCGGAATTGCATGGACGTAAAGTATATTTGTTTTGCACGAAATTTCAACGTAACAAAGAGCTTGTGCATTTTTTAGATAAATAATTGAAGGAAGAAGAGATTACAACAAAAGAATATCTTTAAACATTTTTTGAAAGATATTCTCTCAATGTACGTAAATCGCTGTGTATTAAAGCGCATGTAACTATTTAGCATACATGTCGCATCAATTTTATGTGGAAAAGCACACATATTACGATATCTTCTACATAAAAGCAGGAGTATTCGAAAATAACATTTAATCGAACAATCTCTAAAAATACAGCGAGAAACCCATCAATGCAAGCGATAAACTTTATATTACTGACGATTATAAGTCTGCATCAAATTAACGACATTATTAACAGATTTTAGATTCCCAGTTAAATCTATTACAGCGTGCAATAATATTACTCTTTTATTACTAACATTTAATGTATTAAAACTTAATTATTAACATTTAAACTACAATTTAAATTCTATCCTGTAGTAAATTATCGTATATCATTTCAAGTTACTTACTTATACTGGTAAATTTATAATCCAATGTTAAACTGATGTACATAATGAAGCCAACGTAAGATTGACTGTGACTGATAATCATCATTTAATTATACTCGCGACAATTCATTAACAAATAACATTAAGCTGCGCATTACCGATTGGCAAAGCCGTTCGGCTTGTAAAATGCATGTTGCAACTAAATATTAATAGTGTCTAGTGATTAGTTCGTGTTAGTAACGAGATATAAGGGATTGCAATACGGATAGACAAACTAACGACACAATTGTTGTATGACATTGGTTTCGCTCACAAGTGGCTACAGTAAAATCCACCTGATACCAATTCCATACAACCGGCGCTACGGAAGAGAGTGCGGGATATGCTTTTATGGTATTAAATGAACGTGACATGCGTCGATAGAGTATGTAGTGATGTAAATGAAAAACGCAATGATGTAGAACACGAGAGAGAAAGGGAGAGAATCCGACGAGAACGAGTGCTAAAACAAAACGAGAGGTAGAGGATCGACAATATTCATTCTTGAGACGGACAGAAACGGATCTCTCCCGGTTTTCTTGCAGGCTTCTGAGACATCAGGACTCACCACTGGCAACCCGCTGAATCATGGGACGCCTAGTGTCGCTATCGGACTTATCATCGACGGCAAAGATGTCGGTTGTGGGGGGCAGAGAGAGGCTGGCTCTCTTATGCTTGGCAGGAGTTAAGGGGGGATCGGGGCTAGAATTCCAATTGAACACCTCGTACATGGACGAGGACATTCTCATATCTGCGAACAAACCATTCAACGCAACGCAAATATTAGGTGCTCCGCGAAAAATCTTTTTAATGGGGACAGGAATGAGAAAAACGGGACGGGAAAGCATAAGTATCAGCGTGAGTTAGATACAGTGCCGATCGTACGCGTACTGTCTTCCTTATTATTTTTCCGTACACCTCGCTATGCACAACCACCACCGATAAGTACAGATTATAACTAAGGAGAGAAGTATAGAGAGAAAACATTAAGTAGTTAGAAATTATTTTCTGGTCCCGTAAAAAAAATATTTTAGTTTCCTTCCAGTGGTCGTTTCCTTTCCAAAATTTAAAAAAAAAAAGAGAGAGAACATATGCTCGGATAGGAAAGAATGTAGATGAAGATGGGGCGTTTATAGAGTGAATGCTAACCGAGCAATCTGTGTGCAGTGTACAAGTAGAAACAAATGATGTCGCGTAAAAAGCAAAACTTGCGACTTATATCGCGCTCAAAACGTTCTCAAGACTCGCTGTGTAATCAATCTCAAGCTGAAAAGACATAATACGTGACTTTGGCTGTCGTTCAAAGGGATATACCACAAGAGTGTACACAGAATAGGCTAAAGAAAGTATAAACCTGAAAATAAAAAACCAAAAGTAAAATTTACGCTATGGGCATGATCGCGTTACAAAGTCTAAGACAAGGTGCTGGACAATCGTTCTTTCATGCTTCGCGGTGTCGTTTTCGCCGTAAGCAATTGCGAGAAAGAGCTTCGTGTGACGGGTAATTTTATACGATTTATAATCTCTTTTAATTTAATCGACTATTTAAGAATTCAATTTAATTAAGCGAATTAATTACAGCAAAAAAATTTAATTGCTACTTATTAATTTTCATGATAATTTATATATTTTTTATTAAATACAATTATCTCAATTTCCTTTCGCATTTCATTTTATAAAAATATACAACAAATACGTAACCAGCGAAACGCGGATTGAATTCTGTAACAAATGCTCGTAAAATTTTGTTTATCACATCTCATACGATGTTCTTCCTTACCTTATAAATGGCAATATCGATTGCAACTAAGAAAAATATATATCAAAGGTATTGGAAGCGATCGTGCGTAAAGTGTAGGCTGTGAGAAGACGCGAGTCGCTTCCTTGTCTCGTTTATCCGGCTAGCTCTGAAAACCGACATGACATAGAAATATATTCTCGTAGTGACAACGCGATTAAACGACACCATCCCCCATGAATCCTTTCGCGACAGGAAGAACGATTGTAGGCCCATACGACAAACATCAATCATTGATACATACGTCGGACGTTCGAGTAAATAGGGTGAAGCAAGCAAATGGGAACGGGACGTGAATTCACCGACACGATTTATTCTTTCGGAACGAATCGTCAGATTTATCTCGTTTCGAGTAACAACTTTCGAATCACAAACGCAAAGGGATCAACTTACGAAATATATCGCTGTATATTTAATTGCAAGGTGGCTCAACTCTCATTATCAATCAGGTCTCGAGCTTCCTTATTACACGATATATACGTAATGTACATTAAGTGTCGCGATCCGTATTAATACTCACATTAAGGTAAAGCCGCTTCCGAGTCGCTCATCATGAGTGCTCGCAACAACCGCTCTTGATTCGACGCCCGATTGAATTTACAGTAAATACTAATTTGCATTCTACCGGTGCACGGTGCAGAACAGATACCACGTGTGTATTATTCATCCGCCGTATGCGAGATACGGAAAAGCCTTTAACGCTTTCAGCTGCTATACTGGGCTACTTCATATTGCATACACGCGAATATTTCATAGATATTTCTTGTGCATTACATATTTCAATCTCTCCCTCTCTCTCTCTCTCTGATAAATCAAGCACGGAAAGCGCCATATTATTTACAGTTCGTTGCAAATATCTTGATACAGATGAAAATCGTGCTGACTTTTAGAAAAATGCGAGAAACTGATTAAATCGAGAATAAAATTTATCGGCATTCGTGATGAAGATTCATCGGTTGAATCAAATTTACATTTTGTTTATGTATAGACTGACATTATAGAATACGAAGATAAACTATTCATAAATATTTCAAATGCTATGAGAGTTTCCGATTGAGAACTGTTCTCGCAGAACAGAATGCTCGAGTATGTAGCGACTAACATCGCGCGCTGAAAGGATTAATCGAATTTCCATGTGCAGTGTGCAGCTAACGTGTACGCATCAACGATCGCCTTGCCGATTGGTCTTTCGTGAACTTCGGTGAATTCGCGTAATTCGATCGGTATTTGATGGAATATATCGACTGACCTTCGCCCGGCTTCCGGTCGAGTCCACCGGCGGAAGTGGCTCGTTTCTTGCTACCGTCTAGCTCTCTCTCGGAGGACCTCCTGGTGAGGGGTTGCGCAGCAGAGAACATCATGACATTAGTGGTAGATGTGGCCCTGCGGGTGCCCCAGAAAGTAGAGCCGCCGGTATCGGCGGGCTCCAGCATCCGCGGTGTGGAGCTGCCGAACGCAAAAACGATATGCGACCTCTCATTTCTCTTCTTCGCCTCGATGCGTGCTTCCCTCTCCTGGTTCTTGCGGAGAATAGCCTCCCGTCTCTCTCGCTCCGCCTCGCATATCAGCCGTTTTCTTTCCTCGACTTGATTTCGTCTGCGCGAAAAAGCAACGAAACGTGTCCAGACATAACAATTTCAGATGAAACTTTTAGGAATGACCCGAGATTTAGTTTCTTTGCAAGTAGTAAACGTGTAGATTCTTTTTAAAAATTTCAAGATACGTGTAATTTAACAGATTTGCAACTATATTCTTCAAATTCTATATTTAAAATTAATCAATTAGATCAATCATGTTTTCTTAATTATGGCACTTTGAATTAACCTGTCGTTATCACGCGATCTAAGCTCATCGATTCGTCTTCGTCGTTCCTCCTCACGCTGCTCACGGAAGCGTTGCGCGGCGAGAGCCTGCTGCCTGAGCTCCTCCAACTTCCGCTGCCGCTCCTCGTTCTGCCTCTCGCGGACGAGCTTCGCCCTGTCCAGCTCCTTCGAGCTTCCCGTCGAGTCCCGTCCTGTGAACAGCGTGAGACGAACATATTTAGTATATACCCTGTCTAAGCTAATTCCAAATGCTTAGTTTGCATTGATCGTTTTCCGCAAACAAATGAACTCGATTAGAAATCAACGCATTTTCTTTTAAAATGTTTTACGAAGGAGTTTTTAATCACATCTTTTCATTCGGTTATACATATATTTAGTAATAGAAATTTCAAGTTAAGCAGGTTTAATCAAAATAATTTACATTCGAAATTACAAAAGATTGTTCTAATTGTAAACTATAAATAAAAAAATTTACAAATAAATAATAAATTATTTTAAACAATTTTCAAAGTAAATATAATACAGTGTAAAAGTAGAAAATTATTAGGAAAGTAACATTATTAAATATTATCGTAAATTAACTGTTAAAAGTAACTTACGTAACGAGGCAAGAATGCGTGTGTATGTGTGTGTATAGGAATAAGATAATCAAAGAGAATATATGTATATACATGTACATATAGTACATCGAAATAGTAATAAAAATAGCTATTTACAAAACGAAATATTCAATCAGAAAATATTACACGATGCAAGGCGCGATTAAATAATGTCCAATATGAATAAAATTTATTTATTTAAGATCAAAATATGTGAAATTAATACGAATATTATCTGCCACTGTTATTCGTTAAAATTGATATAAATGCAAATTGGAAGCGTTAAAAGGCGTTGTTAGCTTATTAGTGTTATTGAGAGAGGAAAAAATCTACTTGAAAAAAGGAAAAAGGGAACGGTCTGTACAATGCCCTTGAAAACGTTGATACCTTCATTCTCGAAAGGACGATCGCCGTCGAGGGAGTCCTCGTCGTAAAGACTTCGCGGGCGCTTCACATCTGCCGAGAAGAAAGCGAGACATGTGCGTGTGCACGTAAGATTCTCAAGTTAATTAAGATTCAAATTAAGACTACTGTACGTATGAATAAACGCATGAATGAATGAATGAATAAATGGTTATCATTGTATGCACCTGGTGTATATAGTGATATAGTATGTAAATATGTACTCGTGCGGTTAAAACAAGTGTTTACATGCACATGGTTGCTTGTGTTAAGGCAAGATTGTGGACAGATGTTGCAACAGAGAAAAGTAATGGCTAAATCGTGTTGACGATAGTATCGACAGATTTTAGTAACTGTTGGTACACAAATACAAAATTCCATTAATGAAATAATTAGGAATTAAAAACAAATTATAAAATGAAAAACAAGACATTCATTCTAGTTAGTTTTTCTAATATTTATGTAAACTACGTTGTCTATTCAGTTTTTCTTTGCTTAGTAATCTTATCTTCAGTTTCCTTTATAGCAATATCTCCGTTTTATAAAATGACAACTCCCATTTTTTTAAACGACAGTTCCATCCTGTAATCCTCGTCTGCCTTTTAATTTCTTCGGAAAAAACATAATTAGACTGAAGGAAAAAATCTGCAGAATAAATCTGCTTTTCAGACGACATTCATTTTATAAGTACGATAAAAAACAGGTTATCGCTTCTTATGATATAAAAAGAAAATCTTTTTCACTGAATGCGATATTAAAAATGTGAGCTGCATTTGCTATGAAGCTTTCAAGATGAGCTGAAAATTGCGTAATAGTGAAAAAAATGTCACATTTAGTCAGTTCTTATTATTATCAATAAATGGATCAAGATATAATACTACTAAAAATTTCATAGCGTTCACCATAATCCAACAGTTCAGAAAAAAAAGTTAATTAAGAAAATACAACATTTTAAAAAATATATAATATTTCTGAGAAATTATATTTTATTTTGCAAAATAATCACTTTAATATTTTTAAGGTACATGATAAAAAATATTTTCGCAATATATTTATCATGTTTATATTATATTTAAACAGAAACTCGCGAATGCAACAACATGTCGTGGTATTAATATACTGCGATATATTTTTCTTAATATCAATATCGTTTATTAAATTTATAAACGTATCAAAGAATTAGTATTCAAACTGGAAAGCACTAACCATTATTTGTTAAATACGCATTTTGTTACGCGATTGTCAAATTACACGACTCATTAGCATTGTTGTTATTTACAGGATGAATACGTTTTTCATGAAGCGTGCGCTGACTGAAATATTAATGAAAACGCTAACATCGGCTTTATTAAAGTTAGCCTAGCAACAGCAATCTGATAGGCCCAATAAACGTGATTGGGAACTTTTATGGCAATTTCTGCAGCTTGTCGTTAAAAGAACAAATATGTTACGATTCATATTCATATAACACATTGATATTTTTTTTTTCATACATGTCATCTCAGTCATGATTGTTCATTCCTTATGCCTACAGTTAGTTAAATTCGAGCTTTGTGTAAATAGAATTCCGCATCAGGATTTATTTTCCGTTACGAAAAATCAAATATAAACGGATATATTTAGGCAGCAGTCTTTAGTCTTTCTAATTATAGGCGTAGATATTAATTTTCTTGATTTCAAATTGCAAATCACATTGAAATTATCACATTGGGATACATTAGTCTGTTGTTAACAGCAAAAATCATATGGAATTCCTCGAGTGACAAAATTAGAATCGTAATACATATCATTTTCCGTTTATAATTAATTACTTTCGAAAAATTAGATGTGTTTCTGCACACAAATGCGCTCTGCACCGGGTTGGGATGCGGTTTTCGGTCTTAGATGTCGCATCAAATACATCAAACGCGACGATTCCGTCAACGTTGCACAGAGAGTGTTCCGCACACAAGTCACACAATCGTTATCGAAGCACGTTGAGCTCACGCCGAGCATACCTGTCAAAGCGAGGGAGTCATCACCACCAATCTGGGCGAACCAGTGCATCGTTTGCTCTGCGGAAGACAAATTCGGAGATATACACATTCTCTGAGAGCTATAAAGTTCGCGCAGTTCGCAATACTTGTCGTGTGATAAACGCTGCCAGCTGTGTGTCAGCGAAAGACGTGTGTTTAACGATCAACGATATCAAAGTACATTGTAGATAACACCAGCTGCTTGTAGTCAATATCGTTTACCTGACGAGATGACAGTGTCGCGCACGTTACATGATACTCCGATTTATTTGACCATGACACACATATATTGTATATTGCTAAACAATATTATCTCTGAAGAGAACCGTTTGAAATTAAATATCTAATTACGTTTTGGTCCTTTGAAGTTTATTTCGTAATAAACAAATACTATATAAATCTATCTGCGTAACGATGCCACTCGTTAATAACTCTCTATGTTCGAAATCACATTTTCGTTGAGCGACGAGGTATTGATCGACACCTCGTTATCTCGCGTATACACAATCGGTGCCAACAAAATCGTTCACTTTGCATCGATATTGCATGAATCTGATAGAAGCCCCACTCTCTCCTACATTCGCTAATTGCAACGCGGCTGGCTTATTTTCATCCTTCGTTGACGATCCGTTTTCGACAAGCGTCAACAGGAACGGCCGCCAAGCTGCCAATATTGTTTCCGGCCGCTGATTGCGAATACCACATGCGAGGGAAGGACGGAAGAGTGCGAGGACAAAGAAGAAGGAAACGGTATACGTACCGTTGATGGTAATTGGACATGTCATTAGTAATGCGGACACGGAATCGAGAATGAAGAAGAGAGAAAATGTTGAAGAACGAGGGATGAAACGGCTGAAGACTGCGCGGATGATATGAAAAGGAGTCGTTTTTGACGTCACGAATATCGAGTCGCGTCGCAATATGCAAAAGAGGATTCTCGATGTTGGAGGCAGTGCTGGATTTTTTAAAACAACATGTGATAGTAATTGAAAACTCGCCTTTTATCGAAGATAGAAAACTGCTGAGAGCCACTTGCACGTAAATGTAATTTGGAAGGCGAATCACTGGGAGGAAATACTCGATAGTTGCTGAAGCGGTACAGCTGAAGATGTTGAATGGAGCACTCCAAAAACGAGAAATAAAGAAAAGAGAAATAAGCAAAAAAATCGCCATATGGAAATTTGACGTCGTCGTGTCTGTTTCACTTAATTTCGCTTATGGGAAAATTGGCGGACTCAAAATTTGCAAAATCATGAATTATTAAAGCAAGAATTTTTTTTATGACTTAATACGTTTGCGTCATCGCGTCGACTTTCATCAATAGACGGATATTTTTTTGAGGATTGTAAAATATGAGTAAAACAATTTTCAGCATTTTTGTATTTAATCAAGAACTATTTTACGATTGGATAAGCAACAACGTTAATATATACGAAACATTGCGGGCATAGCACGTAATCGTATTCTTGCGGATAAAAGAACGGCGAGAGAAAAAGTTTACAACAAAGCATGTTTTCTTCTCTTCTCGACCCATTATCCTGATCAAAAAGATTTTTCTTCGACCGTGGGGAACAAGGAATTTCCGTCGGGAGATGGTGAAAAAGACGTCAGGGCGATGATAATGATACATCGCTGAAGCAGCATTTTCGAGGATGTAGATGCAAAATGCATCGTTCGGTATTGCACGCAGTCCATAGAGCTGTTAATCTCCGGTCATTCGGAAACGCACAATGCGTCCCGATCCATCCATCTCTCTGAAAGCTGTCCTCCACACAATATCGCCGTTAATTCACCCGCTTTTGACGGATAGAACGGAATAACGAACGAGAGACAACGCGATCGCGTTAAATACAATGCGCGAAGGATTGGAATTAAAGAAGAAATTGAAGTACTTGACCTTTAATTACTCACACTCAGTTTTCTCCCCGTAATTGCTTGCGTGAACTCTTTTAGGCCCTCATAATAGAATTCATAAAATAAATACCGTAATTACAAACAATTAAACCTTTATTGCACTACATAAGAGAAAACATATTAACAAAAACATTAAACATAAATTAAAAAGCGAGTGAAGTCTGAAGACTGCGGGCAAGTAATCAAAGGTTAAAACCTTTATGAAATGGCACATTTTTGAAAGAATTTTACATAAAGACCTTAATACGCATATTTCTAAAATCGAAAAATGATAAATTCATACAATGAAAAAAAGATTCTGGTATTCTGGTATTAAGTATTCTGGAAAATCGTCAAAAGCAAGATTTTAAACTGCTTGTTAATTAATGCTTGGAAGTGTCTCCGCAGTAAATTGTTTTCTGCAGCATATGGTATTATTTTAGGCAGGTGGTTCGTTAAAAATTCCGATTCTCTCGGCGATATTTACAGTGGCGTGTCCGCAATTTCGAAGAGATAGATAGACAATGCGGTAACCGAGACAATTTAACGAATGGGACATAACCGCGACGCGCGCCGTCGCCCAGAGGGATGCGCTCGTTCGAACTCTGTTATATCTATCGTGCAGCTGCAGTCACAACCTTCGTCATCGTTGTTACTGTCTTGGAGGCTCAAACGTTGGAAAATCCGCCGGTGGGTACACAGCTCTGTTAATCTCCCTTCGCTTGGAAGTGGGTCGGAAAACAATGGAATCTGTCACTTCCATCTCTTACTGCCTCTGTGCCACGGATGTTGTCTTCTCAATTCTCTCCCTCCAGTTTCTTTCCACCTTCCTGGCTTTTCCTCTCGAATCCTCCATTCATCCACTTGACTATTCTATCTCGCCAACCTTGCTCGAGTGGCGGTGTAGAATGTGAATAGATACGCGATGATTTAACCCACGCGAATGATCCATGAGCATTGGCGTGAGTAACGAGATTCTCTCATCGATGATCATGCTTTTCACAATCGCTGAACCGATAATTATCGCGTCGGGTGACGCCAAAAGATATTTATACAGATCATGTTTGGGAGGGAATATATACAGAAGTAAATCACAATTTTTTAGCTTTCAGATTAACAATCTTATCTTTTACTTTCAAATAGATAATCTATGTGAAAGAGAATTTTAGAAAAGCTTTTATTTTAAATTATTTTTTTATGCTTTGTTATTGATACATATTTATATTCGTGTTTTAAATTTCCAATTTACGCAAGATTAATTTCTGTCTATTGATCGTACGATACTTATTGAAATATATATTTTTCTTTTTATTTATATATAACGTAATTTTATGTGGTTAAATTTTTAGTAAAAGTCGTAGGTAACAATTGAAATTGTCCTCATCTCTCACGCTCTAGGGTATTAATGTTTTACTAATATTCAACGAACGAACGTGCCTCTTGAGCAAGAACGATATTTATATTTCGAATTTAAAGTCTCGATAATTCTCTTCGTCTTTTAGTTAAACAAAGGCATTTTAAACATTTTATAAGTACTTCGTTAGTTTTTAGGTAAACTGGAGAAAGTAACTCGAGGAAAGACATATATACGAATGTTCTTCAGATAATATTTTCTCATTCTTTCACATTATATTCTCATAAAACTCGTTGTTAAAATAAGAGACAATTTAAACTTTCGATCAAACTTCCAACAGTGTATAATTACGTAAATTACGTAAATTAATGTATTATACTTAAATTATCTAGCGCGAGTTACATGTATGCACACGCTCGCATTCGCACGGACCTTGTTAGTCCAGATTTAATTATGTCAATCACTGAGACGTATCTAATTATACAATCATTTAATAAATTACGCATCGCGTCCTTTGAATTTCATTTTTATGCGCTACCACGCGCGCAATTTTTCCGGCCACACGTAGCAATCTTATTAGCAATTTCACGGATGCTCTTTTTCACGATTGATTAAACTAACGGCACCTCCCACAAAAGCGCGAAGTGCAATTGAAACGTTATTAAATCCACTTGACCGTTTTGCAGATCGAACTGGGAGGATTGCATTCGTTATCTACTGCGACCCAGAGGTCGTACTACGGATTCGTCGCGACTCAATAGTGCCCTCGATTCCAGCACAGATTGAAAAGCAGTTACGCGGTTTCCCGCGCGAGATTAATATCATTATCGTGAAATATCTTGATGATGTAGCAATCTACAAACCTACATTTCTATGAAAATTCACCGAGAACCTTGGATTTACGCAAGATATTTGATGAACTGATTGTCCTCGTGCAATTTTGCAAAGCGATTTCAATCTTTTTTTTAAAATGAACAACATGAGGGAACTTTATGAAACGGATTATTTAATACTATTACAACGTAAATTAGCGTAATCTTAAACATGTAGCGTTTATACCGATAGAACCGATAGGAAAAAGCTAGCTAACCAGACGTTTCTTATTTTCTTTTTAAACACTTTGAGCAATTTTGTATTTTGAAAATATAACGTGCTCAAAGTGTCTCATATTTTTCAAGTCTTCCCAATAATAACTGACCTGTATATATGTCTACATCACTATTTGTATTACAAATAAATGATCAAGCTGTGCTGTCAAGCGTCACGGAAATGTCGGTAGACACGGGGTGCGATATTGAAAAGTGCATCACGCCTAAATCCGCCGTGTAAATGTCAAAAAGCCGGTGAGCGGTATCACATCGAGCGTCACACTCGCTATGAAGTAATAAAAAGTTTCTAGCAGGTGCTTTAGAGTTTCGACGAAAACCTGCTAGGATACATCGAGATAGGTAAGAAAAAGAGAAAAAAAGCTTATTAAAGTCTAGAACATTAGCTGTCAAGCACACCGTCATATCATTTCCATAACGAAGATATTTTATTAAAATAATATCTTTACGAGAACATTTAGAAAATTAAGAATTACTTAGTAAATTAGAGTTATTATTAATGCTTGTCGTTAAGACTATAAAACGATTTATTTATTTTGAAATATAATGTGACGGTTCTTTCGGTAGACTACAATGTTTCATTACAGCAAATGAAAATATCCTAAATACGATTTTGTTTGTCGAACTTACCCTTCGTGAGAGAGTGGCGATTGTGTGCAGAACTGGACCTTTGGTTAGTTTCCTCAGGAGCGGCTCCAGCTGTAAAATAAATTGTTCCGCGTAAAACAACTCTCTTCCCGTAGCGGAGTTAGTTATTGAATATGCGAGCATATTACGGCAGTGAATAAAAATTTAATTAAAAGCAGTCGCCGTCCAACGACATACGGTTTCGACCGCTTCGAGCATGTCTTGTACCGGTATTAGTATTCCGGTAGCCGCATCAATTCCTCACGGTGAAACAACTGGTGTCATCCCGTGGAAGACAGAAGGCAGGAAATTTAATTAAAGTTACTATTACACTATCTAAATTCGGAATTTAATTTAGGATTATTGATTAAAGCGCATTTAGGTGCTCTATAATTTGTGCTAAAATTCAGAATGAAATTCTATTTATAATTTCGAATGATACATATTTTAACTAAATATATGTGTAAATTATAGAGTCTAAAATTGGTTTAATTTGTTGTTAACTAATTATGATATAAAATAATTTACAACTTTGCAATTAACTTTGCAATTCAAATTTAGATATTATATGATAAAAATAATCAGAGGAAAAATTTCCGATACGTCTATCATTAAACGTGAAGAAGTTCCACATGTCGAAAATTCTAATCGCAAAACAAAACTAAGCTATCGACAGTGAGCGAGACAGTATACCCACACGTGCCCTAAAAAATTGCATTATGTCAACGTGTATCGAATCGAGCGACGCATGTAGGTAAAGGCTTGACGTGAGAAGGGAGAGTTGCGTATCTGGTGCACGGGTGCATAGAGTAGACGCGGGTAGTTGAACTTCGACATTTCACAGAGAGGGTCTTTTCCTTCCATTACGTGGAGATATTCACCGACTCAATTGGGTGGAACTTGGGCGTGCTAGTGAAAAGGTTCGATATGCAGGCTCATGTCTTTCAATGAAGTATATATCTTCAGAATAATTCACTTCGAGATTCGATGGAGTTCGTTCTTATTTGTGAAGAACTTATTGCTACCTAATTTCGCGAATGATTACAGTCGGAAACCAAGTTCAATAAAAAAAAAAAAGCGAAAGAAATATATTATTATAGAAATTGAGTTATTTGTACAAGTCGTTTCCAATTTAGAGAATTTACTTTATAAAAATAAACACATATTACATTTGGAAAAAGAATATAAAAATATATTATAGATATAAATACATGTGTAATTAAAATGCAAGAATGTACTTTTAAACACTTGTATTTATAATTAACTTATTGTTGGAAAAACTACATATCGCTAAAATGTTAGAACCATATTAAAAATTTTAAGCGTCTTAAAAGCTTCTAAAAAAATAATCTTTTAACGTAGCAAGAGAAGCGAATTACTATATTTTTAGCTTAATATAGCGATGATTCATCGACAATTTAAAAAAAAAACTAAATTATCTCTCGTATGAGAAACGACGGAAGAGAGTACTTAGGCTCTAATTCCAACCGCAAGATAAGATGTGAGAGCACAGAGAGAGAGTAGGAAGAGAATAATCCGAGTCGGCGGTGAATCTCGCTTCCTACAGCAGGTATGCCGTAGTTTAAAGTATCGGACGGTGGATAATGACGCGGAACGACGGATGAAGACGCTAATGATGATAACGCGAGACGTTTATAGCGAAGAGAAAGCATTTTATCGTGCGTCGTCGGCGTTCAGCATCGATGGCCGTTCTTACGAGGACAGCTCTCGAAATTCTCGCTAAATTCGTGCTATTAAGACGTTGCAGTCTGCGGATAAGGACGGAAAGGGTGAGACGCCGATAAACGTTAAGATAAAATCTCCGATGCAGCGCGCATCGCTAAGAGAAACGCGTGGGCGTGGGACGAAAAACCGGAACAAAATCTTTTGTAGTTTAAAGATGCCGGAGGTATACTTTGGAAGGTATCGCGGGCTATTTGTCAGAATTGAAAAGAGTGTCGCTGAAAGGAGAATCCGGTTCATTTAACGATGGCATGCTCTTTAATTCATGTGAAGTACAATAACCGCCAATTTATATTAATTCCTTGAAGGTACAGTCTTTAACACTGTTGTTAATTATACTAGGGAGTAGATACAGAAGTATTTTCTCATTAATGTGTAGATTTAATCCTGATTTACGATTAATCCATAAAAAATTATACGCGATATATGAAATGTTTAGAAAAAAAAGTGAAGCAATAAACACGAATAGCTATGTGAATTCTTTTATCTGTACGACTGGTGGGTCATATTCAATTAGCATCGTGAATGCTACATATCACGATTTACCAGCTATTGCAAGAATTACGAAAAAATAAACTGCATTGCTATCTGACTACATCATGTCATGCAACAACGAGATTTGTGAGATTTGTGAAGTTAGCAGTTCAAAACAGGAATTTTTATAAAATTTATGACATTTAATTATCCATAATTTGTCCACATTTGTCTGTAAATAATTGTTTTTTGTTCAAGATACATTATTTAGTTCTTTTTTTACGAAAAATTCACAAGTATTATTGGACACTTGCATTACTATGTAATAAATTAATTTTTCTTTCTAGTTTTTGGTGTGCGGAAAAATAATTCATCTTTTAAAATTCGTGAGCATGTGGAAGCATTTAGTGATGTATATATCACATTCGCTACATTGCTCAGAACTCAGCGTCTTTATTTTTAAATGGAGTCTTTTGTATTCCCGCACGAACTGAGCTAGAGGTGCTTTTCTCGATGTGTAACAATTCTTATCGCATCTCGCCAGTCCGGAGCTACACCCTCTCCACATCGCTATTCAGAGGAAAAAGCGCGCCCACCAGCGGCTATAAATTTTCAGGCATTCTCATGCAAAATAACAGGGGAAACCTAACAGGATGGTAAAAATTTAGAATATATATGCAAAAGAGATTTAATAAAGCTTCTTGCATTGTTAGAATCAATCTCATTAGCTTTAAAAATCTTCCTCTGCACAATTAGAATTTATGCGCGGAGAAAATATCGCACGCGGGTATGCAGAAAACATGCGCAAAGATTCTTACTTCCAACCAAGAAGCGTTACGTGAATAGTGATCAGGAAACTCGGTTTCTCGCGTTACGTAAGAAATTCGTGCGCAAGCGACAGAATTGATTTGCATAAATCGCTGGACCGTATTGTTAATAAATTACGAACAAGAATGTTGGCTTGTGACACGAATTAATTCTTCGTCTCCCTTCCGCGTGATACTAGCCTGATTCATTTGCAGGTCATTACGAAAACCGGTGACTACCTCGTCACGTTGCGTACACTCGAATGCACTTCAAGGTCTCGGGAGCAAATATTAGCAGCCGTTTAACTAGTTGGCAAATACATGTTAACGCATTTAGCACGACGGTCGCTGATGATTCGGCGTTGCGTTGTGTGTATACACACAGCGAATCGATAAACAACACGGAAATGTAAATCTGCATCGAAAGCTTTCAAATTGGTTTTAACGTTCGGCAATTTACGAATGAAGTAGCACCGGATGCATTATCAACAATTCTTAAATAAATGTAGTTTCGAAATAGTCCTATCATACCTAGATTTTGTAATCGCACGTTTGAAATCATATCTTTCTTAATGTTATAAATAGTACGGACGATCTTATTTGACAAGATTGAACAAGATCCGTAATTATATGAATAGAATATTTCGATAAGATTAGATTTAAGTGGCGTAATTATGATGAAATCGTTCAGCTCTATCTTTTTTTCTGTATTAATAGTGTCACGTTGAGATCGAACGTATCATGTACTGATTGTGAGATAGTTCAACGTAATGAATTTGTATTGGCCGGTTTATCGGATGCTGGAGAGAGTTAATTGCTACTAGGCGCCGACGAAGAAATAGCAGGTGCTCGCTTCTTCAGTGACTATCTCGACGTGCACCGGTGACATGACACCCCAGCGTACTTTGAAAAGGCGCTTAAATTGCCGGCGGTGCAATCCCTAAGAGAACCAGGCGTATCTTGATCAGACAATGGAGAACTGTTGCCCTTCGCCTCGCAATTAAATCGTTGATCGACAGAGTCGCTAATTGCAATGTTCTGCAATATAATACACTTCTCACGAACGAGAGACTGTAAGATAAACGCGCATCTTATTCTCGATAAACTTCCAGGAGCTTAAAATAGTATTAGAGTAGTATTAAATTAAAGTGGTAAGAAAGGATCCGATAATAAGAAATTAAACAAGAAGTTGGGAAGAACGTGAAGTAAAGTAAAGTGATATATGAGAGAGCGCGATAGTTTGATTTTGTTCGATGTGCACATATTTGCTTTTCAAAACTATTAAATTTTGTAATATTTGATCTAAACGGGCCGAAAGAGTATTTGCAATTATATTACATCTTTATGCATTAAAATTTAAATTTATTAAAACGCTTTAAGATTGAATTCGACAAAACTGATAGCTTCATTATGTTAAAACTGATATTTCCGGCCGTGTGCAATTTTTATAAGACTTAATTACGAGATCGCTACTATCATGATTTAAGTGCATTGTTTTTAAATAGGAAGGAAGATTGTAACGCATTTGCGAAAAACCATTGAGGAAGCCCGACGTTGTTCTCTTGTCTCGTCAAGGCAACACAGTGAGCCTTAAAAGAACAAGGTTGCCATGAGAAAGAAAAGGGAGAACTGTGATGGACGGGAAGGGTGACGTCTATCAAGCGATATATTAATTTAACGGCTGGGTGGTCTCTGGCAGAAGAATAGGATGACCTATTAGATCCGCGGGTAGAAAATAAGCTCTCGAAAAAACCAGAGCTTTAATCGTTCGCGAAAATCATCTTGACAATATGAGAATTGAAATAAGACTTCTTATTTCAATAATACAATTATCTTAAATAATAGAATTCGCAGAAAAGTACATTAATTTTTTTCGAAACATCAGGGCAATTTTGAAGTTATCTTGAAATCGTAAAATGAAACAGAAAGGGAGAGCGAAACAGGATGAACGGTTTACCTCTAAAAACAGAATGTAAATGTTTTTTAAATAGAGAATTAAGGTGCTATAATTTTTATAGGAGAAATCTCGTATTTAGCGATACTATTCGAACAAACTTTCATTATGGCAAATCGTTGCACCTCAAAGAAATGCATGTTTCAATGACGGTTTGCGCAGTGATTCGCATTTACGGCGGCGAGGAACATAAATGGACTTCATGATTGTCTCCGTTTAATCGTTTGCCATAATAACATCGATCGCGAATATGACGATAAGCATTTGTTGTTCGGCGCGAATGTCGCAAATATTTCATTAGTAATATATACGCCGGCCACTATTTCGCTCCGTGATAAATGCAATCGTAAAAGTACGCGGTTATCTTTAAAAAAAAAGAAACAAGAAAAGGAACTGTACGCTCGACGTATACTGATGAGAAAAAATTCATTTGCTTTCGACCTGCTTTGGACCGAAATTCCACTCGTATTACCGCTTCTTTCGAGTGGAAATCCGCATTTAAATTACGCTACTTTCTTCCGCGCATTAAAATTTCATAAGAATTCCACGGAATGAATGTTAAGATATTTCGTTTCACTATCGCGTTGTATAATTAGGTATTTAATTCATATTACTGTCTTTCCCTTGAACTATCGTTTAACTTATGACTTATAACGATTTCAGGTTTCGAATGCAACGCCAAGTGTAAAAAGACAGCGTATCGGCCGAACTGACATTTATCCATGCTGAAAATGTCAGAGACAAATGTCTGCAGTGATAAATGATCCACCTGGTCAGACGCGTTGAGTTACTCTGAGGTTCAATTCCCAGCGCCAATTTCCAGGTAATGTTTGTATCGTTTCTTTGTTCATTGTCCGTGCTAATTTTTTTCCTTCGCGTATTTTCGATGATTTCCACTTGACTTCATGAAGCGACATCGTCGATTTAACATCAATTTCGCGCTAGTCCGAATCATTCGTTATCAATCTCGAGATTGTCCGATATCTAAAAAAGCGTGAAATACGCAAAATAAAATATCACAATATTATTTTATTCCTTCTTCGGTAAATTTCTGTGCAGAATAAATATGAAAAGACATGTTTCATGAGAAAAAAAATCCGTAAATATTGAAAGTATAAAATACTTTCTATAGAGACTAATAAACAAGGAAATATTGGCAGAGTTTTGCCAATCTTTTTCGTATTTGAGTTTAATCATAATGAACGCATTGCGTGATTGGAAACACTGCAATCACATATTTACATGTATATATATATTACGAAAGTATTACATACGATTATTTACTGGAATCTGAAACATCGGGCTCTCTACATAATTTACAGAGCGAATAAAGAAACATTACTTTCCTTAATAAAATGCGTTCCGTTGGGAATCAGCCAGGAGTAGGCGGATGAAAAATAGAAGGAAATACGTGTGTTGCGTGCGCATCGGAATAATATCGGAAGCCTAGACGTCAGCCTGTCCTGAATAAAATAATGTCAGCGTGATGTTAAGGTTTTAATCATTTTAATCCACGCCCAGTCGAATGAAGCGCGTGACACAAATGACAACTTTTGCATAAAAGAGATAAACGCAATGTATATATATATATATATATATATATATATATATATATAAGATCGTGGATAATCATAAAATCTGTTTCTATTAGCCTATTATGTCCATTCAAATGACATACACGCGTATCGTGACTAGATTGTTCCGGAAATGAAACTTGCTCAACAGACGGAAAGGCCAACGATTAGATATCATTAAATGGACGTTATTCTCTAATAAGGATATTCTGTCAAAGTTTCCAACAAAGACACTTCCACAATTGTTTGCATGACAAATTAATTGTCCTGATGTTCGCGGAATGCAATTACGATCCAATTCGGTGCGCGTCAAATTCCATCTGCACTAAATCGTTTTAATTTTCTGACCGTTCGCTGACGTACGTTGACGTTCCACATTCAGGAGGAACAGCTGATTTGATTCGAAATTCTCGCTTGATACAGATTCATTTGCATCCGCAGAAACATCTCACGAAAACACGCGTGCTTCCCTTTACGTGCGTCGAGTGAATGATTGGAAAATTATTGCACGAATTCAGATAATATATACAGGTATGTACGTGTACAGAAAAAAAATCCAACGAATGATCAAAATTTAACAGGCCCTTTACGGAGATTTGAAATCACGAGAGATAGATATTAACACTCGAAATATATAATCGATAAATATCTGATAAGCGCGGACCGATACGTCCGATGCAGGCAAGAGCGAAATTTCGTGCAGCCGCCCATCCGTGATATCTATTGCACCGATTTTTCACCATAAAACGGCATCGCGCAACGCTAAAAGGAAAGAGGAGAAAACGCGAAAAAATATGCGTATCGGACGGCAAAAACAAAGGCAGGCTTATCCGAGCCGACAATTCAGACCTCGATACTCGTTTTCATTTCCCATTTCGCGTTGCTGCTCCGACGATGGCCGCGAAATCGGTCATCGTGTACACATTCGACGTGTTCGAAAATATAAAACACCGAGAACGGCCGCGAGAATTTCAAAGCGAGGAAGCAATTACCGTTTTATGGTCATTGAAACAAAAGCTGAGATTGACTCCAGGCAGGAAATTTAATTAAGAGATCAGGTTAAGATTGTTCCGCCGAGTGTCGGTTCCCCGAACTTTACAGAGCGTACATTTAACGCATATCTTAAATATAATCTTTAAAAAGACGCAAAAGTGCGCGTGATCATATTTCCACGAGGACGTGACTGTCTCGAAACAATCTAAATATAATATCTGTCTCGGGCAGAAAGGAATCTTTATTCTTTTCCCCCGCGTTGTTATTTTACCGCTTCTGATTGCATCTTGATTTGTTGTTACTTTAGTAAGTAGTACAGAGAATGCAGTAACAGAGTTTACTTAAATATACTTTACGCTTTCTGCCCCTGAACGACGGAATGAATAAATATCGATTCCTAACGTTACGCGGCCATGTGTTCCTTGGCCATCTCGTCGAATCCAATTCCAGAATGGCATTTAGAGAGAACGGGATATATAATCCATATTCTAGTGCGAAGGAAAACCATTTACTGTCACCGTGCGCCACGTGCGTAGTAATATCGCCGGAACATTCCTTTAAACGAGCCGAAAGTTTCGGCGAGAGGCATAGGTAGGAAAAATAAAGTTCCGGACACGAAGGGAAGGTCTTCCGTGCACCTGGCAACCGCATATTCTACATCACGAGAGTATATCAGCGACAAAGCACCGCGGAGGTAAATTCTCGTATGTATGGAAAGTGTGCACCCGGTATGCTGCACACAACAGTCGTATCTTTATTCGGTAACTGAAAGCTCTAGAGGCATAATAGAGACAAATGTTAGAGATTAAGCGAAATATCTCTAAGAGGAGTAAATAAATCAAAAGCAGAGATAATGCGATAATGGAATCTAAAAAAGAAAAAAGTAATAGGATTGATAAAAAAAATGTATCGAGCATATAAGTGAGATATTAACAAAAGTTCCTCAAATTAATAAGAGTTTCTTTTTGGAAGAAGCGGTTTTATTCTCGATTCGGACATTATAATAATTTTTACTTATTTTGTGTTGAAAAATATATCCGCCGAATAAGGAATTGACTATTTGCAGTATTGATCAAATCTCTTTCAGACTAGATGTCTGATTATCCTGTCAAATCCCGTTATGCATTTGGTCGAAGAAGATAAAAGCCGTAATGACTCTATCTTCAAACGAATTTTTAGGAGAAAAAAGAATGCTCAATGAGGTCCGATCGCTCGTATTTTAAACCACAAAAATGGCTCGTATCCTCTTTCGCTGCCTTCTTTAGGAAAGGTCTCATTTTATCTTCTTTTGTGGCGGATTTCAATTGGCAAGTCGTTGCCGCAAGGGACTTCTTTCTTCCGGCGATAACGCGGAGGCAAGATGGACCGAAACAGGACGGAGGCGTAAATTAGGTCACTCTATTAAAAGAGCAATAAAAAGCTGTCAGCTTTTGACTTCTTCGAATCTCAATGCATTAGCTGTATATTTAGTGTATTTCCATAAAAAAATGCAATTAATCACGTAGTTATACAATCGTTTTTTAATGAACACTCTCGACAATTAGTAGCAGGAAAAAAAACAAAATATAAAAGAAAGAATAATAAAAATATAAATTATTACGTAAAAAAGTAAAATATCTAACCAAATTAACATGCTAACAATTATTTTTGTTATTCAAGAAATTTTGCATTTAATGTACAAAATCAATATTTAAAATTATATCAAGTAACTAAATGAAATTAATCATCATGGTGTGAATAGAAGAATAAATAAACCTAAACTGCGTTAGTTCATCAAAATTTATGTTCATCGTAAAAGGCGTTGCCGCCAAAGAAACATTCGTCTCAAAGAATTCTGGGAATTCTATTTTCACCATTCCTTAGAACGCCGGAAGTCCCGGTCGACTTTTTCGCACTAGACCTCAATCCATCGCAATCGGGCTCGTTTATCACTCGCGCGAGAGTTCTACTGACTGCCGGCGAACAATCGGAAAATTTGTCGGGTCATTAGCATCCGCGATCGAGTCTCGAACGCGATCCGTTGCGCCGCGAACTACCAGCCGTTTCATTTGCCATGCCGTCCGCTGTCCGCACCATCTGATTAATGGCCGAAGTCGATCGTCAATTCATTCCACTCATTTTCCTGCGGGAAAGTCGCCCACGCTCTCGAGTTATTGATATTCAACGGGAAAACAATTCAATCGTCTCGGGGTCTCCTCCATATCAATTTCGATGGAGACGTTTATGTCGATATTATGAATATTGTCGATTGTTATATTGTAATCTGCGCATGTATATCACAGTATTGTGGCATTACGATGACATTTCTCGTGGGTTGAAGATGATCAAATGTCATTGAAACAGAACGGCGTTGGTTCTTTTTTACTTTGCCAGCCTGACATTTTACAGTTTAGTTCTGCTTAGCCTTTTTCACACCTCCTTCAATTACGAGATTAGAATCGCGCTTTAAATAAATGATTCGTTTGATACTTGAGACGAGAGATGCTACTACTTTCGCCGTAATAATTACTGCTCGTGGGCTGATGTCGCTCAGCATGGAAAATAGAATGTTTCTGGGTCGTCTCAGGTCCTGAGAATAAAGGACGACGCGTTTATCCCGTCTTTTACAGAGTAATTGCAGTCGTAGCGCTAGATAAGACCCAGGATGCATTCTCGATTCTTCCGGGACGCCGCGCCGGCAAAAAAAAGGGCGATATTAAAGCGTGCTAGGATCTGCAGGTGGCATTGATTTATTATTGATATAATGCTGTTATTATACACTACTATCAAGTTATCAATCTCATATCTTTAGAGAAATTTAATAATATAATTGGCAACAAACCTGTCTGAGATAAAATTGGATTCATTGAACGTATCGTAAAATGCAACGATGTTTTTGTCAACTCGAAAATTTTAAAAATAATTTAACTGCATTCTAATTATTTCGAAAAATTTTCTAGGGCTAATTAAAAAAAAATAGTTACTTTAAATAATGAGATATTTATATTTCCAATATCTCTCTTGATACTCTTTTTAATTGTTTTCGTTGTACGAATGCTCGGCTATTTTTAGAATTAGATAAAATTCTACAGAACGAGCAAAAATAGTTGTTCTTTTCGCCAAAAGAAAGCCTTGTGGCCTGATAACTCGGGCCGAATAAACGCGAATTTACAGCTCGCATGTAAGCGCCCTAAATTGGACGATTTATTGACGTTGGGACCGGAGGCGCGCAAGAAACTCGTTAACAAGGAGTAGCTTTTAACGACTTGGCCGCTACAACCATGGCGGGGAGGGTCTCGTGGATCCGGCATACCGGCGATTCGAAATGACTGTTGTAATATTGCGCACGTACGTTTGTCTTTATACGTCACGCGAGAATCGTTAACAATATCCCCTAATTAATTACTCGTAAGTCGGCTTACTCGCTTAAAAGGGGTTCAGCGATCGCGCGTGAGCTTGCGAAGATGCGCCGGGAAATAATTAATCGCCCATTAACGTCGTTGAGCGTAATTATTGCTGCCGAGCATCGTGCGAAACGGAACTGCATCCAGCTGTGAGATAACCGATCGCCGTTTCCGCCTATACAACGAGATCCGTGCGGGTATCCGATGATTTATGACGGAGATGTCACATTGTGCGCCTCCGTTCAATTTGCCACTAACAAGAGACAATATTTTTCCTTTGGGATTATTTTTCCATTGGAATACTTAACAAATGCTAAGAAACAATATTGCCCTTTAATGAGATGGTTAAATCAGATTTAAAGTACTTCAACAATTTTATTGATGCTGTTTTTCCTTCGTTTATATTATTATATGGTTTATTTATTATATTCACTGCAATATACACAAATATGTTACTTAAGAACAATAAATTATTTAAAAGCCAACGATACTCTACAATAGCAACATATTTTATGACTGAAGGAAGCGTCGTCGAAAATTATTTCCGTCGGGCGTTTCGAAAATTTAGTTCGAATATATCACGCGATTCGTAGGAAAGATTTAGACGAGATAAGTGTCCGAAAGAGCACGACAGCTCGAGAATAAAATAGCAGATGAATCGACAATTTCTCGGATAGAGGCTTTGATGTCTGCCTTCCGGATATTTCCGAATGCATCCTGTACGTTGTTGAATCGACGAGGGCTTTCCATTGACGTCTGGTTATTCCTGACAAAGTAATTCGGCAACATGTATCGGGCAGAACGAACAACGCGAACCGTCACCGCCTATTTCGCCGGTTGAAAGATTCTTCGATACTTTCCGGCCAGATTTAATTAAAACAACAGCGGGTGGCCTCGCCATCTCAGGAAGCGCATCTTAAGCTCGAGACGCATGACAGCTTACGAAAACTTATTGTTAACCGTAAGCGAGACTAGTAAACTTGGTTTGAAATTTTGAGGCCAGTTCGCGCTGAAATCTTGACGTCGTTTAATGTACTGCGACGTTGTGGTTAATTGAAATCTTTGTCTCTCCTACGTTCTCGAGAGTAAGTTTAATCGGCGGTAAAATTAGATTATCGGAGAAGAGAAGAGACGTGTCGAGGATCTCCATCGGAAAGGAGGAAACAAAGGCCAGGCCTTTGTGAGACAAGCGTTTTCTGTGATCCATGCAGAGTTACGTATACATTGAATAATATACATGTAGTTATGTATTTCGTTATGTGACACAACAGTGTACCGAGTTCAGTAAATTCTCTCGCACGAGATGAAATATTCGACCTCTTTCTTGGCCGTAAAAACACGGTAGAAGAAGTTACATAAATCTGTTTTTCTTCCAAAGTAAATAACTGTAGCTTAGCAAATATGCGGATCGAGGCATGCCGAAAGTCCAAGTTTCGCCGGAAACTAGAGGTTCCACGATCTAGATGCGCGCTCCAGATATTCGAATATCGTCGACTAACTAACGAAGAAAGCTATGTATTAGTGAAATATATCCTCTCGGCAAGTAATATCGCGGAGCATGCCGAGGATCGATGTAGGAAGAGAATAACTAATGCGCCCGAAACGTATTTACAAACGTACAAATGTAATTAAGCCGCCACTAGCTTCGAAACAGTGATTAAATGGCCTCGCTAACTCAGAATATCTAATTTACAATTATGAATGGTAGCGTATAACGGCACACAACAATCGCCGTGATAGAAAAATAATGATAAATGTTAAAATAAGAGTAATTCCAAATATGTATGATTTATAAAATTCCAAAATCCATCACAAAATAAAAACGAATGTCATTATTAGTTTACTCGAAGAAAGAATTAATTTCTAAAAGATCAGAGTGCACAAATGAAGTAGTTGTATGATTTATTAGAGCATGTCACGTTATGGCAGTGCAAATTTCGAGCAGCAATAATCTTCATAATTTATAACTACGTTTAATCACGGTTGCCCGCGCCAACGGACGACGTAATCGAATTAATGACCGAGAAACGATTCACTACCAAACTTCAACCCGACGTCGACGTTTATGCG
Source organism: Tetramorium bicarinatum (assembly GCA_928718305.1). NCBI lineage: Eukaryota > Metazoa > Arthropoda > Insecta > Hymenoptera > Formicidae > Tetramorium > Tetramorium bicarinatum. The sequence continues at coordinate 9,370,119 of OV788319.1, forward strand.
AAACACAGGTAGTAATATCATGCAACATAAGTTTGATTGATAGCTTCGAAACTTTCGATTCAATCGAGATGACGTTCATCTCGGTTGAAGAATCCCGGCAATGTTGATTGAAGTTATTGAAAAGATATCTGTCTCTCCCGAAGAGTGCGCGAACATTTGAGAAAACGTTCTAACTTCGCGAAAGTTTTAAAGTGCGTTCTCCGAACAATGAGCAAGTCTTTCGTGTCGACAGAAAAAGTGATAGAAAAGAAAGAGGACGTAAAAAAAGTACCAATGGGAAAAACGCGGATAGAACGCGAGTTGAAGCTAAATCGAACAGTGACCTCGTTGGAATTAAGTTCTTTTTAAATTAATTTCGTCTTCTTACAGTCAGTAATCTCATAGCCGGCGATAACGCGCGTTTACTTAGTCTCGTATCGCGAACTTCTTCAAGCTCTTTCAAATAGTACGATGTGGTAAAAAGGAGTAAAGTCGAAATCGATACGAATACGACGATTTCCGATAGTGATTATAAAAAAGTTTTTTTTCTCTTCTCAAAGAATTAAACGCAATTAGATTTTCTTTCAGAGAAAATCACATTCTCGGTTTTTAATGGATATCAGATGTAGAATCCGTAAATTAGGGTTCAATTATGCAAATGGCCTTTCCGTTATAAATACCTGACGCCGCAGAAGAATGATAAGACACTTCCGTCAACTTTGGCGAATACTCACCTGGAAAAAAACAAAAAAATATAACATTAGAAATTTTGCCCGAGTTAACGAATCCTATACACGTAAAAAAAATTTATATTATTAGCGTCTTCTTAGAAAGCTGTTTTTATTTGAATGATTCCATCGTCGTTCTTAATTTTATATATTTCAAGCAATATTTCGTTTCAGCTTTAATTGTCAATAGATCTAATATTGAAATATTAAAGTCCGAAACTGTAAGACGATCTATAATCCGTATCAGATTACAGAATAAATTTCTATTTATAATTTTATGTATTATGTATTTTGATCTTTCAAGTATTTTTTATATTATATAGCAAATAAAATTATAAATATTTATAATTTATAATTTTAAATTTTGATTAAATTTCTTATATAAATTATAAATCGTCTAACTTGAACTTCGAATTCTAAATATTGAAGAATCTGCAGTTGAGAAGATCGTTTTCAGTTCTTTAAAATATATCTAGTACACCAGAAGACACGTGGAAACTTGGTATCGCAAGCAAACCCGAGGAGTGTTCTCGAACATCGCGAGTTGGCACATTGCAAGATAGCTCTGGCTATACTTTTAGGCTTCGAGTGCGGTCGATGCAGTTGCAAAAGTCTCGGGAAAAGAAGGGAAGTTTCGATTACGAGAAAAGGTGCCGTGTCAAGCTGCCAGCGCAGCGATTCGGGCATCCTCGAAAATATCAACGTATTGCCCTCTTATCAGCGATCTTGGCGAGAACGATCCGCTGCGATAGCAAAGTCAATGGATCGTACAACCAATTCGTATAGTTTTCAATCCGTGGGAGGCTTAATTACATAACTTAAATTATATAATGTCAATTATTAGCTTTTCTTTTTTAAAACATTATTTAAAAGGTTATAAAAAAGAAATCTTCGGCTGGAGATTGACGCGATAATAGGACACGTTTTATATTTTACGAAAGTAAATAAGAGAAAATAAAAATATCCAAGAGAAGAAAAGAGTATTTGTGTCGACATCACCAGACGATCGGAATCCCAGGACACAATACGAGAGAGGAACCGAACGAAAGAAACCCTCGCAATCGATCGCTAGATTGTTTATCTAGGAATAAAGCAGCGCGGTCGCGTTCCAATCTTGTTACTTCTTTGAAGTCGAGTTTCCTTTTTCTGTCAAGCATGGAAACGTTAGGTAGTGCAGAGTCAAACGAGTCGGATGCATCGCGCGTGGAGTTTCGCATAAATGTACATGGAGACACGAAATAATATAATCGTCAGAAGGATTCTCAAGGCCTCTTTTCAAGTTTCACTTTTTTGCAATGCGTGAGATAAAAATGCATAAACGATTAAGTACGAAAACATTTCTAGGTCTATTTAGTATCGAGTTAAAAAATGGAAAAAAAAACTGAAATACCGTTAGGAATCTATGATTAATTTTTTTCTGCGATTTAGCGAATTGTCTCAAAAGAAAGCATAGCAACTGTACAGTTGATTTAAAATTTCGCCGAGTCATCAATGACCTCTTATGAGGTCTTCGGATTTTTTATTTGTGTGATAAATAAAAAAATTGTATTTTTTAAATCAGAGAAATAATGTCTTTCTTCGATTCACACGTACTATAATTTGATATTATTTGGCAAAGAGCACAATGTAGAATGAAATACCGACTGCATGTTGCGTTCACATCGTAAATCTTCAAATTCTAAATGACATATTTACATGACGTGTAAATAAGGCAAAAGCACGCAAATGGGCTAAACACCGCTGTTAATGATTTCTCTGCGAGAAAGACACAGTCTTCGCTTTCGCCTGAACTATCTAAGATCTTCCCGTTCATCTTCGTCGTTAAGGTATTCCCTGCAACTTCATGAACTCGATTCCTCAAAGAGCCGCGATCAACAACTCCCGCAATCCCCAAGCGTATTTCTCGAATGCGGCGATCTTATCGAACTTCCGTTATTCCGCATCAAGCACTCGCAGGGGATTATCATTGAACATTTTGATACACTCTTTTCTAGATAGCTCCGTTTTTAAAAGAATCTATTCGTTATGAACTCGTTCTGTTTATAACAATTTTTATGATTAAAAATGATAAGAATCTCACGTTTCGATCCTCTTCAATCTGATACATATATTAATATACTCTTAATATAATATCAGTAATATACATAAATTTAATAATTATTGTTTTTAAATAAGTAATTATTGAATAATTTTAATGAAGTTACAAAAATAAAATTTAATTTCCGTTTAGAGGTATCTTGCATCGACATGTAGCGAGATATTTGCATATCGATACAAGATGTAACTAGATACAACTCGATATAACTAGAAATACATATATTTCACAGCGCAGCTTTACATATCCTTAAAAGCTACACTGAAGGTGTACCAGAATAACTCATCATATTGGCTATTTTCTAATTATTAATTCCCATCCAAAGATAATTAAATTCTCTAATATCTCCCGTGAGAGGTACCGTTTCCAAATGAACAAGCGGTGTACATTATTACGAATAAATTAGGTCAGGTTCTCTGGTTCAGTCTTGTATTTTTAGTGCCGTACGAATTACATGATTGAACTCGCGTCGACATGCGAGAGGCACGCGAATATCTTACAATCCCGCGGGATAAGCCGACGGATCTGGTTGAGGGCCGGCCATGAAAAATTCAGTGTGCATGCGAGCAACAGGGGAAGGTACCTTCGTCGCCAGAAGTTGAGGAGTTGTCCTCGGGTTCGGGCGACGACCCTGGGGATCGTCGGCCGACTCTCGAGTCCGGTCTGCCGCATTCGCTGACGGCACTTCCTCCGCCGCTTCCACCTGCTCCTCGGTGGTCCTCACGCTGACGTGCTGTCCCTTTCTCGGGGGACACCGATCGGGACTCCCTGAGCTCGGCGGCACCGTACGTGCCGCCACGTCGTCCTTCTCTTGCCTCGAGTCCGGGCAATCGCTTGCTGAAGTCAGTGGGCATCGCTGGTCGCTTTCTGGGAGTACGTTTACGTTTACGCCACGGTTTACGTACCAACGAAGAAGTCTTTCTAAATTTTTTTTCTAGCATGAGACTCGCCATCGCGATAACCGAATAAGCTTGATTCGAGAAATATTTTGAGAGGATTCTTGGAACGAAAACAAACATCGTAATATCTCGTTAATGCGAATCTAATTAATAAAATTATTAATTTACTGTATAATGTAATTTTTTTAACTATTTTCTTTCATTACTTCATGATGTAATATGTCAAGGTAAATTAAATAAGTATAAACTATTGATTTGCGAGATTGAATATAGCAATTCGTTCAGTGAGATTCAGATAAAATAAGAGAACGCAAACAAATACAGATAAACAACTTGTTTCAAAAAATGCGAACGATATCGTAGTATTAGAGCTATATTAAAAATCGAGATATTACGTCTACGTTGTTGATTTTATCCGGCAACACATTGAAGCTAATCTTGGGTATATGAAACGGAAGCGGACCAGACTGCATTGAGCTTCACGAAATGATGCATGTGATCGATCAATTTCCTCGAATGACAACGTCAAGCTAATGGATCGATAGATCTAACGCGAGCATGGACCATCGTGACATGAAAATATCGTTCGACGCTATTGTTTCGCGAAAATGACAATCATGCAATTTTCCGGGTATTGTGTTTTCGTTAATTAATTTAAAGTTATAGGTTGATATTACAAAATGATAGCTATATCTAGAGTGAAAGAAATAATAGCCAATTTCACATTTTCGGATAATTACATATAATATTTTTATAATTTCCAGATAAAACGTTTAATCATAAAAATATATTAAAATTGCTATCTCCATTTTTCACTTGTGAAACAAAAACTCGCAAAGTGCGGAATTAAAATTAAACTATAGAAATTTAGACGACTAATTTTAAGAGAGTCGATAAATGGATTGTCCATTCCGGTGGACTAATTGCTCACAAAAACTACAGATCTTTTTTTTATCCGTCAAAGCGCGAGTTCTCGAGACGACGAAAGGATCAATGGTCGATGCTCGATCTGTCCCCGAAGAATACTTGAGAATAATGAACTAATGCCAGTCGCGCACCGCACGTAAACGTACTCCCTGAAGTCGTTCGTCCGATCGGTCGGGCCCGATCTTTCTGAGGCCGGATCTCTGGGCTCGCCGGCGGCGTTTCCGGTCGGCGACGCTCGCTTTCCGGCGGTGGTCCCTGAATGATGGTGGTGGTGGTGGTGATGGTCTCTGGCTCCTTCGTGGCTGGCATCACGGACATTTGCCAGGTCAGCGTTGGCAGCAGTCTTTGCCTCCTTGGCGGGTGATGGCGGCGGAGACGTTGGTGGCGATGGTGATGGACTTCCTGCACGAGCAGAGTAACACACTGCTGCCTTCCGCAGGGTCTCCCTGCACAGCTCGGAGAACATACTGTCTCCCCCATGGCCGGGGCCCCACCGGACCGACCCGTTTCTCTCTCCTCCCGGTCGCTCTTCGTGGCTCTCTTCCCACAGTCCGCGAAACAACAGTCACGAATTTCGCTCGCCGTTCATCGTTCGTCTCCTCTTTTCCTTCCCGGGATCAGCACGGCGATTTCATCACGACAATATTGACGTTACATTGCGTTTGTCAAGCGCGAATCCGATCGCGTCGCGATCCGCGAGGTTTAGGTCCGATTCGAGGATGGAAAACTCGCTTAGGCGAGTACCTAAGAAGGAATGATCGATAAAGTTACGCTGGGGTTTAGTCTCACAATCAGTTCGTCGGCCTTTGCGTCGTAGAGGTTGGCTCGTGTTTCGCAGTCAACGTTTAGCGTTAGTAGAAGGAAGAAATCGATACCAAAGTAGCGGAGAAAATGATCGTTTAAAATTCTTACGGCGGGTTCTTGTTAAAAAATGGCGGACAAGTTAAAATTACGTTAGGGTATCTCAAATTTCCTCTCATTTCTCTATATATACGCTTACCTCCCTTTTTAAATATTTTATTACAATTCTATGAACATTTATTAAATCTATAAAAGGAATATGAATGAACTAATCTTGGAAGCAGTAGAAATATCTTTTTGACATAAATATATTTATACGAGTAACAGGAGAACATGATGATGGGGAATTTACGGCAGGCACCATAAAGCATAGGAAGGCACATCGTGCGGACAGATGACACGGATGCATGTTCATTAACGTAGGGTGCACGACACGGTGTATAGGGTTACGCCGGTCATGGTCCGTAACAAAAATGTCTGGCTGATTGCCAGCCGTTTGCAAAATTTACAGCCACGGCCCCCGGCAACGCGAAACGTCTCGTACAAAGCGGGATTCCGTGACGTTCTCATTTGGGGGGCTCGAGAGCGGGGGAGCACCGCAGCGATATCGATTTACATTACGCTAAAATTACGCCGCATGCTGTTAATTTAGCTCTCGCCGCGTGGGCATGTGAGGTATTTCCACCGCAAACGCGGGTATGAATACGCGGGCCCCGTACGATTTATGTCGCGTATTCCTCCCGTCTCCCACGTCACTTATTGAAAATTATCAAAGCAAGTTTAACGACTCCGCTCATGTGTTCAGTTCACGTTAAACATGCTATTCGTGGGAGTTCCATTAACAATGTTTGACGATTAATAATCTAATAATCGCTGATACGATATCAAATTCAACTAATGCTAAATTGAGCATAATTGAATTATTGATTATCGCGAATTCGCGATAATATAAATTATAACTTTATAAAAGATATTAATTATAAATCAGGTCAATCGATGAAGAGATCGTCGATAAAGATTTTACAGAAAACGAATTACGCTCCATAATTTTTTTAAATACTCTACATTTCTATATCTACACTGAAAATAAATTTTGGTTAAAAACGAATCAGAAAATCTTGTAACAGTTATAAAGTATTGAGTTTTATTTATAATCACCAGAATATTTTATCTATCCTACAAGATTTTCTGATTCGTCCGCTTTTAACCGGAATTTTTTTTCAGTGTACAAGAATACACATTCCAGAATACTAAATGTATTTCTGTATTGATCAGGATATAGATACAATAATGGAACTAATCAGTTTGCATCGATAAAAACTCGTTACTGTGATATCGATGAATATAGTTGCACTATATTCATGAATATAGTTGCAATATTTCATTTCATCAATAATGGAAAAATTGCATTCGATTATAAAACTGGATAGCCAAATATCAATGACTGTTGCAGAAACATGCATTTATTTCGCACACACAGTCTTCTGTATTACGAGAGTACAATAGTTTCTATTATTTAGCATTCGATTTCGCGTCGCATTAATGAGAATCGTGCAGAATCACCCATTTCTCTCACGTTATCGCATATAAACGCAGATAAACATTGCGCGGATGGCTGGGTTTCGGACGGAAATTCCTCATATTGCGCGTGCTATCTAGAGGTGTGCGATAAATATAAAATTCCGAGTGTGACCTGGCGAGAGAATAATTTCGGAAGTTTCAGGGAAATGCGATTCTCTATTTTTCTCACTCCCTCTTCTCCGCGGAGGAAAAATGGTCTACATTCTCCGCTTGAAGGACCCTATGATTTATCGCTGCACGCGACGGGCAGCTCGCAAAAACTCTTTCGATATGCGCACACTTAACATGCACATTATTCCGTCAAACATCCGTTGTGCCGTTGCCAGACACACATCGACCATTAGGAAGAAAACAGGATTGATGAGAATACCCGAACACGGCGATTCTCAGCCGCGCTAAAGAGAATTCCATCGCTTTCGGTGAAACTGAAGAAACGAGTATCTTTACCGTTTATCATCTGTTTTCGAAAAGCAGGTCCATGAAATAACGTGAAAACAATATTTCTCAAATGACTTAATGCTCGTGCCTTGTGTGGAACGATTTTATTATAAAAAAACTTTGTTCATTTTCTCTAAATCAACATTTTGTACGATTTTCGATGATTAGATTAGTTGTCGGATTAAGCTTCATCTAGATTTAAGCAACAGATTAACTTCGGTTACAAGATTATCAAGGAATACGTTGCTGTGTCTCGATACAAATCCCTCGAGATTACGCCGTAGTTTGGCAGAATACTAAATATCTTTCCTCGCAACCTGATCGCGCAAAGTTCTGACGCCAGAGACCCGGAAACCGACTCCGTCGTGAAGGACAACTATGCAGAAACATGCATTTTCATTCGGGTGAGGCTAAGCGATTCACGCTCATGCGTGAAAGCAATCGCCGACGGCTAGTCGGCCTTGCCGATCGGCAAACGAATCATTGAGCTTCTGTCAGAGTCAGACGTGCGTGGGAACAATGGCGCGTCATTCTCCTGGCATCTAGTACACGTGGAGACATCCTCATTTTCATTCGCATATATGTATGTGTTACAACGTATCCGTAATGTCTGTAATACGCTTTACGTTTTATATTAGCGACAGGATTTTAGCAAATACAAGAAAAAGAAAAACGACAGATAAGCTATTTATGCAATATGACTAATAGAAAATTGAAAATAGAAAATTGAAAATAGAAAATAGAATCACGAAACAGAAAAAATATCCTAGATTGACACTGTTAATGAGTGACAAGAGTAAAAGGATCTTTGTGAGACGTGACGTTTAACGGGAACAAACGGGCGGCTTCAAAGTGGTAAAAATAAACATTTGAACGTTGGCAAATTATTACGAGAGAGATACTGCAAGTCATCTTAATTTAATGTTATCTATCATTCGACGAGCCTCATGAGAATCGCCGCGTTCGCTTTAATTCCGGTACTTAGGACTCTCAACGTATCTAAAGGATAAATGGCAAGGCATGTGTGATGCGGCCGAAATTCATTATGTTAATTGCTGTCCCCGAGGCGAGGGCGGATATAAGCCGAGAACAGAATAATGAAACAAAGGCAATTAATTTTATTCCGTAGGCGATCGGATGTGTCTCTTGTGCTAAACTGCAGATTGCCGTAATGGATGTGGAGAAATTTGAATAATTAAATTCGCGCTATTATTAAACATACATATAATATATATATATATATATATATATATATATATATATATATATATTTAAGATTTTATTCTAAAACTTTAATCGGGATAAAACTATTAGCTCGAATATAAATAGAAATCTGAATTTCTTTGAATATTTTAGGCAAGAATTCAATACAAATATTATTGACTACTATTTAATATCAATAACTTGATTTTAAAATTTTACTTTTCATTTTTTCTTACTAAAAGTCTTATATCTTCTTTATTTCTAAATTTATAGAATGTTTTAATAAGAGAAATTTTGATATTAAAGAAGATATCAAGAGATTAAGCTGTAATTATCTGACAAACTTTTCCACGATCGAAATCGATGACACTAATTAATTTCTTATCAAAGATAAGTCGGATTCTGCAAGCTTCAGTGCAAGTCATTTTTTCACTTTATAATGACATGACATTTCAATCTCCTATCGAACTTAATTTTAAATAAGTTTTCTTTGACAGATTGATGCATATTGTTATGAAAGTCGGTAAAATTTGATTTTGATGGCTTAACTCGAACTTTGATTACGAACTCCATTTGGAACGCTTCGGGTCGGTCGTTTTCCGGAAAATTGTGCCTGCCAAGACGCGTTCGGTCGCCAGCACAGACTGCGAGGGTGGAAAACAAAAAGTTTCCCCGAAAGAACGACGCCACGATGCCGGTGGGGATATAATTCTGTTACTATCTCCGTGCCACTTTGCAGCATTTCGTTGGCAATCAGATCAACAATTTTAAAATACGTAACGTTGAAAATTAAAAGGATAAATTCAAGTAAAAGAAGCTATTCAGATGGATAAGATTCATAGTAATGAATCAATTATGTATCCGATTTGTAATGTCTTAAGCAAATAATACGAGATAAGATAATACGCCGATCGTACGACGAGGAAAGGTCAAAGTTCAATCGCGGATTAATTTCGAAATTAGCCAATCTGTCGTCGAGATCGCTAGTTTAATCCTTGATTAAAATGAAGTCGATGTTGATGCTCGAAATTGCATCGATACCAGGCGGTAATCCTGGTGGGATCGCAGTGGCCACGTGATCGAGACGTTTGTGACATTCCATCTATCCACGTGCGACATTTCACGGAGTAGATCATCTCAAATATCCTGTGCAATGATTTAATAAGCTTTATCAATTTTTGATGCACATTCATTTGCAGAAGACGGCGAAAAATGCAGCTCATAAATGCGTTGATCAATTGTCTTTGATGAATTAAACAACTGAGAAGATTAGAAACTCTACTTCCGTTTATTGCGTTGTTATGAAAGTATTTTAGAATTCTGTGCGAGAATTTACAAAGCAGAATCAAAATGTATTATGCAATAATCATGTGACCACAATTCTGTAAATTGTATACCTTCTTTGAAGCACTTTATGTTCCTCGGCACTTAGTTAATGAAATAACATCTGCCAAGACCTCATAAAGAAAAAAATCAAGAACAAATGAGTTGTATAATTGAGGTCGTAGGGGAAAAAAAACATACAATAAATTAATTTAAAAATTGAAATTGCATCTCATAAATAAAATAATCTGCCGAGTACTCTTCTCAATTGCCAAGCTATTAAATGAAATAATTGATAATTCACGCAACAGCTAGTTTCAAAACGTACATTGGAGAATCGCTTTTTACCACACCCGACTTTCCTCTCAGCTTCGTTAAGCTGTTAGATTCGACCAACAGAAATAAACAAGTAACAACAGAAGCCGTCGACACCGAGGGACAGACGTGATGAATTTCTATCCGCATTAAAACGAGCCAACCGCAACGGACCGCAGTGTAGGAGAGCGGAGTCAGGACGAAAGAGCGGAGGGAGATTTTGCGGCACGAGAAAGCACGATGAAAAGCACCTCGTTGCGGACGCGCGAGTCTCGCGTTCACCTCGTGGCGAGCCGACGTGCCATCGCGAACCCGGGTTCGAAGTGGATGGTCCCGGATCACCTGCGTACCGGATGGTCTCCAGGCGAGAACTGAGCCTGCGAGATTGCCGAGAGGGAGAGAGAACGGTGCGAGGTGCTACGCCGAGGCGACCCCCGTCTGGAGGGTGGCGCACGCGGAGAGGGTCGCACCGACTCCCACGAAGGTCCGACGTGCGCCGCTCGGTTAGTACGTGCGTAGTACATCGTTGCGAGGATCCTGGAGGGCTGGAAAGAGTCGGAGGGATATGGGGGAGGACAGGAGTGGAGGAAGGGTAGGATGATAACGGGAGGGATGAAACGAAAGGGGCGGTACTGTCAGTTTGTGCGTATTCCGTATACGTGTACCGTACGAGAAAAGATGACAAAGTGGAAGAAAGAAAGAAAGGGAAAAAGCTGGAGGAAACCGTGTGAGATAAGACGAGAAGGCAGTGGAATCACAGATACAGAGGAAGCGAAGGAGTAGAAATACCGGTGGTAGTGGCCGTCCTCCATCGCCAGCGGTGCTGAACGACGCGGCTAGTGGCGCTGCTGTTGCATCGATCAGCCGTCGCCGCCGCCGCCGCCACCACCTGCAACCCTCTCCCGAAATGGTCAACCCTCGATCTCGTAGAGCGGCGCGCGTTCGACACATCCGTTCAGCCCGTGCTGCCTAATTCCATCGTGATCTTCAATCTCCTTCCCCCGTCATGGCTACCCTCTGCCCATCATCCCCCTCGTCCTGCTTCTTACTCGCCACCGATCGACCGATGGGCTTGATTTATTATTTTGCCATTTGAATTTTCGCCCCGTCAGCAGGCGCTTTCGCGTGAACCAGCGTTTTGTATCGCGCTTACAGTGATCATCGCGATTCGACGGAGAACCAGGTGACCTCGATGAAAAAAAAAATTGACAACTCGGTCTTTAATACCTGGCCGTTCGTACGAATAGAATTCTATACTCGAAATCGTGTGAGATCACGTTAAATGTTCTCACTCAGATTTAAATCGTTAGATAAGTTGAAAGTAGCTTCGGGATGGAAAATTGACGCAAAATATCACAGAACATTGAACATTAAACGAACAGATTTTTGTCGTGGGTCGATCCCTCCAGAGGCTCGCAAGTGAAGATTTAGGATAGAGAACGGCTGGCAATTCCCATAGTCGATCCGCTTTTCTCTCGGTCCGCGACGTCGTCCTCGAGGATCGATAACCTTGAAGACGCCGTAGCAACGTGCTCTAGAGTTCCTCTACGAATCCCCTGACGGATTAAGGCGATACGGAGTAACACGATGCGGGAATACAGAAACGTCTTCCTTTTGGGGAATTGTCCGACGGTGAAATCACGTTATTTCTTCGCCAACGTTATATTCGCTACGATAAAATTTTAGATCGTCACTCTCGGTTTTATGATACCATATCTAAACGAGACGAGCGAATACAGCGTCATAAAAATAGTAGATTATGAGAACTACTTCTTATTTTATAATACATAAACGTAATAATAGTTGACAAATAATTCAGCCAAGAAAATAACATGGTTTGAAATTGTATTGATCTTAAAATCATCTCGGAATATCGCAAAACTTTATGAAATATAACATTTCAAAGTGATACTATTTCGACATGTTAGTTTTCTAGAATATTTCTGTATATAGAACCCTTTGGAGAAACAATACGTTTTCAAGGCGTTGTCCCACTTTTCGAATTTCTACGGCAGCTACGCTTCTCGTTTGATACTTTTTCAAATTTCACGATTACGCCCTTTCGAAACTTTATCGCGTCTGCCGAGCGATGTTTCCGAACGTCACACCCGAATTTACATTGTTGACGTGAACGACGTGGCTCGGTCCTGCGTATGTGTCTAACCGAAATTCCGGGCGTGTCTGGCGCGATGGGAAGACGGCCAATTCGAGAAACCAGACTAATCGGAATCCCTCGCCGCGTGTAGCCGGCGTATCCATGTTTCCGCGCAAGAAACATCTCGACGGCGTGGCACGGCACGACGCGGCACGTCCACTATCGTTGCCGGTCTTCTGTCGTTTTGCTACTCATCTCGAAAGAGGACTCCCCGGGGTGGCCCCAGCTATGCGATTTTGCTCTCGGTCCTACTACCACGGCCTGGAAAATTACATCCCAACACGGGGATAATCCGATGACGATCCCAGCTCAGGCTAATTAGTTTTATTCCAACGCTTGGCTAAACTCATTCATGGATAAACTGCATTCAATATTAAATATTCGTAATTTTAGAGCAGTATTAAATCAAACGCGAAATAATTTGTATTTATAACGATGTAATTTATTAAGATAATTTATTAAAACGTTACAGATAACTTCTAATGCTTAGCTAAGCATTCTAATACATATAAAAGAAAAAACTTATTTATTCTCGTAAAAAACATCGATATATTTCAATTTCTATGATCTACTGATAAATTTTTTAATTCACAGAGTAAAATATAATAAAATGTAGTGATTTTTTTAAGTAATAAAAGATATGATGCTTCAACGCACGCGCTTTTATAAGTCACGTTTTAATAACTCACGAAAAAAGTTTCCGAGTTTTCGAGGAAAATATAGAAATCATTTAATCAAGGTAATCAATTCCAAAGCATCCTTACGTTCGAAATATTTAATTGGAAAAGTTTACCCGCGAGGAAAAACTGAGAGTTTGCGACTCCGTGCGATACGATCATCAATCGTTAGCGAATTAATCGTCGAGCCCCGAAGAAGTTCGTAGCATCGAGCCTTATCACAGTGCCATAATTATCGAGCCGGGAACGAGCACTCGAGAGTGAAGTAAGTTATTTATCGGGAGATTAATTTCAACACCGGGAAAATGTCCATCGACGGGGAATGCGATTTCTCTCGAATCTCTCGTTATCGCTATGAGAGAGAGCCCGGAATGGGAAAGCAGGAAAACAAGGGAGCACTTGGCAGCACTTAAAGTGCTTTCGCATCTCTCGTCCCACTTTGCATTCGCAAACTTGCCTTATCGACAATTACGTGGATCCCGCCCGTCAAAAAGTTGCAACGAAAATGTTAATGATATGAGAAATATTTGTTCCATCCGAGTATCTAGGAAAATTAGGATTAATAAGACCGTTTTGCCTTTCACAAGCTCAGATATATATCGTTCTCTTTGATCTTTAATATTACATTTTCCATCAAACGCACGAAAGTACCCTTCATCCTTTTGCCGTGTGACTAAGCGAATTAAAAACACGCATTTCCCTTTCTGTCAGTTTCGTTAATTACATTGGCCATCCCGCTTAAAATCACATTCTTCCACTAAATGAAAATCAATTGAACGGCGCTGCGTCCACTCTGTCCATCTACGTTGCCACGCCGTCGTTCGTTAATTCTCGTCATATCGAACTTCCGCGCGGGAGCAAGTTGCCCCTGTGTTCTATTCGCCGTACTCACACAACGGCTTTTCACACGGAGGCCGAAGGGCGACATGGAATGTTGCTTTTGCGAGTTGCGAATCGGTGAATACTCGACTAACAGCTATTCGCTCACACCTTATTTAAGTGAAATCAGAATTTCGCCCATCGATTCTTGGATATCAAAATGACAAGGGTATAAAGTAGAGATTTATCTCCATTTTATCTGCATCATTTTTTAACTAAACTATGATTTTAATATTTCATATTTATTCCTATTGAGGCTTATTTCGAATGAGATTCTTTTTTTTCTTGCGTCGACACTGTCTTCATCTGGACCCGCTGTCCTCGATACAATGACACTTTCGAAAAAGTTTGGTGGCAGGTCTCCTTCAGTTTGAATTATACACACTGAAGAGTCCGAGAGTCTTTGTCGAGAATGATTCCTACTGGGACACTAGGAGTTACACTCGAACGTAGATCGGTGGATCAAGTTGTGCGCACAAAGTTGATTCTTCGAATCGAGGAATTTTATCCTCATATATTTTTCAGTCTCAAAAGTAGTGCTTGCCATGTCATCTCTTCGATAGACAAAGATCGATTACATAAGGCAGTCTAGTAAACTGGATTTAAGAGAATCACGTAAGATATCCTTCATCTTTAAATCGTAGAAATACTAAAATAAACCGCAGCGACATTTTTTCGCCGTCGTTCCCTGTTTTCGCCGGCTAATTGACATCTCCCATGACGCGAGCAGAGGGAAAGGATGAAGAGCGATGTGAGAGGAAGTGAATTGGAGGGAAATGGCCAAATAGGAATTGCCGGGATGCTGCGCAGTTGCAACTGCTGTCGCACTGAAGTAGGACGAACGTTCTCCCCGACTGCGTAAATAATAAACGATTCCTCACGCCAGCTGCGGTGGCGCGATATACAAGCTCACCCGCGGAGAGGAGATTCTTTTTCGTAAGGCGATCAAATAGTTTACGTATCTGCCAAATTACCGAAATTATGACGTGCTTAAACTGATTCGAAATTCGACGATTAAATCGTCGAGATGACATCGCGCAAAGTTGCACAACTTCTCTTAAAAGATTGTTTCTCGCGAATACGGGAAAAATGAACGAACATCCAATTATTCTTCAAATCTGGACCATACCGATACGATCTTAACGCAAGAACGCGGAATGTATAATCATGTTTGTGAAAAAAGATCGTTAATCAAAACTAAAGTCGCTGAACGTTAATCAAAACTGAAGCGACTGAAAGTCACTTTTGACGGAAGTTTGCTTAAACTTTACCATGGATGTGGCAAACTCGACGATCATTTCTGCGTGTATTCACCACACGAGGGAGAAATTATTCAAAAACTTGGGCTAGAACAAGCCCACACAACCGCGATATCGGTAATACTTTCCTGGTAACAATGTGATATCGCGCTTGAAAATTTTTCATATAAGATACCTGAAAGGGAATTTGTATTTATCTGGCACGATGTCGAAAATAGGAATAAACAGAGCCTGCATTACATTGCTCGACAAATTGTATATTTTTTATACAATGAAGAACATAAAATATTATAAAAATTTTCATTTATTCAATACGTAATTTCTAATAAGACAAATATAAATAAGAATAATTTTTAGCAATAATTTTTAATAATAATAATCTCTTTAAAAGCATATTTTTAAACGTTAAAGAAACGTTGCATTGTGTGAATGATCGCATTGATACGTTAATAAAAATAATCTTAAATTTTTGCTTTTTATCATGTTTCTAAAGATATCGACCCTTAAGGTTTTAATTGTCAGAAGTGGGATAAAAATATTTCCTCGCAAATTTCGATTTGTACGTGACATTAACGATCGGCCGTATCGCTCGTTACCGCAATCCTTTTATCGCAAGATTTATGTCAAGTGCATCGAAAGCCTCGAGTATTTTTATTCGATCGAGATAAGGTCGATGCCGCACAGCTTCCTTTGTTTCGCCATTGTAGCCGGTTTCGGTGGACCACCTCGACGGAGTTGTCGAGTATTTTTGAGCCACAAAGGCGTACGGCATATTTCGATGTCAAAGAACGTACGTTATTGTCCGATGCATATTCGTGTGAATTTTGAAACTATGGACACTGGACATCGATCCCTTTTACTAAAATTAATATAAATCTAACAATGTTCAATTCACAGTGATGTTCAATCTTTTACTCTTTTCTTGCACTTTTCACATATTGTCTTTCTTTGTCCAGTTTTTATTTGGACAATACGCGGTAAACTTTTTCAATTGAATTTTCGTCTCGTTCTTATAATGAACGGGGCTACAATGGTGACCCACTGCCAGCAGCGTTGACAAGCGTAACGGACGTAAATTTAGCAGAAAACAGAGCGAGAACTCGATTATAATAGCTGCGAATTATTGCGAACAACGAGAAAATACCCGTGCTGCCGTACAACAATTAATTTTTGCCGTTAATTATGAGATTTTTCTGAGTTCGGAAAAAATGAGATTAGAATATTGATTAAAACGAAAATATACATATATGTATATTGATGCTTTAATGGAACGTATAATTTTAATTTTTAATCATGGGAAATCATCAAGAGGAAAAAAATGAGAGATCTTGCATAGTAAATGATAATTTCGTATAAAGAGATTTTTTTTCAATCGCGCTCGTGATTACAATCCCTACATTTAGGGCAACCTTTTGTTCTCGAGAAAGAGTTGTTTTCGCAATCGCTCCTAAAAATATAGTATGCGGGATATTTTCGTTTATTCGGATTCATCTTCTGTAAAATCGGAATTTTCCCCGTTTCTCCTATTGAATAATAGAAAAATGTACAAAAATATACCTCGTGAAATAACATTTTTATTTAGTTAACAGAAGTATGCATTGAATCTAGATTTTTCGGACAAGAAGTTAAATAAAAACTGATTTACTCATTTCACTGTAAATTTACAGTTAAGTATTTTCCCATATTTTATATCCCATTCTAGATAATCTAATTCGAAATAACATCGCGACAAAGGCCGGTAAATATTATACTGATATTAGGAATAACTGAAGCTCAAATAACTTTGACAGCAAAAGTCCATTATAGACTGAGAACTTCTTCATCATCCGATATACTTAACTTATCGATATCTGGGTCCGAGTTTCAGTAAGCAATTTCTAATTAATACAATGACTTACGATATAAGAAACCCATCTTCACTGTTCTGAATACGTTATCCCGATCACTATTCTAGCCACGTGGAAAGGCGGATATTCGCGGAGGGCGAAGCGGACGTAAAGCGTGCACGTCTATCGAATGGAAGCGGTTCGTTTGTGCATCTTAATCTCGCCATTGTCAGCTTATCCGTAGAATTTGAGCATTGCAAATCGATCACGAGAACGCAGTATTACTCGAACTTATCAACGTAGATTTGAAAGTCATGTACATATAAACAGATTAGGCAAATTATTATACTGGATTATCGAATTTATATAAACACATTTTTATATAAACTCAAGTCTTGATCAGAATTAATTAATATTAATATTAATATATTTGAATGATTTATGAGAAATTAATTGCGTTGCTAGCCGGAAAAAAAGTTAAAAATAAGCTGAAAATATTAGTGAAAGAAAAAGATCACAATTCTATTTAGGGCATACAATATGTTTAATCAGCAATTTTTGGCTCTTAACTCTGTCATATTTTGCTGTCGAGCAAAAAAAGTGCTAGAGAAATATATCTCTCTGTAATAAACTCTAGAAAAAGGGATTACATGTCTTTTTTTTCATGAGAACAGCTTTTACGTTAGTCAGTTAATACCTCTGCATTTAACAACTGCAGTTCGCCAGTTATGCGCATGCATGAATCGCGTGAGAATAAAAGTGTTCCACCAAGAATAGCATTGTGAACTTTCTCGGCAATTTTATTAGAGTGCACGAAGCGTATTAAGTCAAATATATTCCCATGAACAGTACACTAAACCGTTTATGCAATGAAACACTTCTGTGTGTAGCACATTCATTATCACGCGGTATTATTTCGTAAAGCCATCCAGCAGCTGGATCCCTGACATTGTTTTATTCAAGATCTCCTTGCTAGAGGAAGAGGAGATTCGCAGCGGAAACAGATGGGGTACCGCAGTCTTCTCCATCCGAATGTCGATAACGTTTGCGTCTGAAGTGAATTTGCAGAGTCGATTCTCTGATAGGCGCCAATCAGTTAACCAATTTAACGATACATCGATCAGATACATCAAGTGAGTTCGATATGTAAAATATCGAGTGACGAATTGTACATCAATTATGCATGAAAATTACAATCTTCGAATATTATATAGATTTCACGTCATTTTTTGAGAATTTATAAGAGAAGAGATAGTGTAAAATATAGAAATGATTGAAAGACATAACGAAATTATTCTCCTGTATTTTATAAATTAGGGCCAATTTTGAAGTAGATTAAAACAGTTTCGTGACATTAAATTGAAAAAAGCTTCATGGTAAAAATTTGTGCACAACACGTTTAATATTAAAAGGTTAAATTTCAATTAATTCCTTGAATTAAGTAAAAACAAATAATATTTTGTTATTTTAATTATCATGTATGTCAAAATTGTTATTTCAACGTAAAACATGTAGTTATTTAACATGTTATTATTTAACTCTATTGTTTTAATTAAATTAACGACATATTGAAGCAATGGTGACCTAAGGAATGATTAAAAAATGACTCAAGTTGAGTATAATTTGACATTGTGAATTTAACAGTCAAGTCATGATGACATTATGATTTCAACAGTGAATCAACGAAGTCAAAGGAAATTATATTTGTAACATACGTTACACCGTGTTATATCGTGGTTTATGACAACGCGATAAAAGAGATATCTTAATCTTTAATATCATAATCTTTATCAAGCTATTTATATTAGTGACCGTCATAAAGTTAAGCGCGTAAAACACGAATTGGCTTTCATTACATAGAAAACCATTACTGGATCGTTAAAAAATTCATCGAAAATTGAAATCACTGACATCGTTGGAAAACGTATATTTGATAAACGAGTTTTATCTTGCGAAGTACATCAGATCTATTTTAGCAAATCCACAGCTCATTTCAAACTAACAGAGTGAATATTAAATAACTTGGGTAATGTTTGATAATCAATCAAGTGTTTTAAATTAGAAGCGTCTACATAAATAATTAATCTTCTTCAATTTCTCGAAATGTGAGTATAAACCATCTGTAATCGGTTAAACTAGAACGCATGGACATACACATATCGTTCGCGTTTATATTTATTCACGAGTGCAAATTGACAATGGTCAACGCCACTCTTGATTTAAAATCAATATTTAGCGACACGTTCGTCAACGACACCATTTCAAGCCTCGCTCCATTGATTCGCGTCAATAACAGACCTCATTTTTCAGAATTTGCATTTTTGCTGTACCAACTTTATGATTTTTTCCCAGCCTCTCTTTCTTTCTCGATCAACTTGTCAACAATGTGTTAAACAACCATGAAAAGTCACGTATATCCTCTTTCGCCTCCTTGGCATTCGAGAGCTCATTAAGGAAGACTTAGAACTATTGACGACTCGACACACACAGCAAACTTTCTTACAAACTCTGAAGATTCGAAAGGGCCCGGAATTAATTGCTCGTCACGCTCGGCACCCTTTCGAAGCAAGGTATTGCTTTTGGCCGAAAGTGTTCGGGAAAGGACTTTCTTAATGGTACTTCCGCGCTGCTTTAGTGTTGCTCAACAACGAAAGAAAGAGAGAGAAAGAGAAAAGCAGAGAGAGAGAGAGAGAGAGAAGCGCAACGAACGCATATACACGATGTGCCGAAGTTTCGCTCGGGTAATTTGCCACATGATGCGCCCTTTGGGCGCGGATTAAGCTCTTTGAGCACGTACGTATTCTCGAAGAAGGACTCGGCGAGTTCTCTCTCTCTCTCTCTCTCTCTCTCTCTCTCTCTCTCTCTCTCTCTGTAGCGCGGAACGATAACGATGCCATAAAAGGAGACTTCGCCGATAAAGTGACTCTGAAATATGGCACACTGATCATTTTCGCTTTACTCCTTCCTCAAGCGTTGCAATCTCGCGGAATGCAAACGCGTTGAAGCGCAATATCGCGTGACCGCCGCGGACTTCCCACGGGGGACTTGATATGTAAATTCCCCTCTAATCTCGGGAATTAATCCTGCCGTTATTTATTTCATCCTATCTTAAAAGGCCGTTCATTCAAAAGGTGGCCATTCTCGTGTCGTCGCGCCGACGGCCCGGTGTAATCAGTAACGTGAACTCATTCCAACCATATTGTATAATCTCAAATTTGAAGACAATTTATAATTTCAGATACTGTCCGAATAGACAATATTTTTATTTTACGTCGGACAATAAAACACTTGGTGTTCTAAATTTGATTTGAATCTTATATTAAGTTATTGTCGAACTCATCGAAATTTTATCAATATCAATATCTGCTGAAGAACATATCGGTTCACGTATATACAAATTGCTGTTCGGTTGAAAGCATCGAATAAAAAGAAATGTCGGGCTCGAGAGAATGACTGAACACGGCATGTCCTATAATTGCATTCGCGCGACGAGTCTACATACCGCGATTATCTGGATGACTTGTATAGCGGCTTTCTATGGCGGAGTACTCACCTAAAACAAAAGAAGAGAAAACATAAGCCTATTGCAATTACTAAACGACAAGATATTATATAACGTCGCATAGTAATAATAAGTGTTCTACGTTTTGGCGCAATGCGAAAACCGATATTCCTGAACGATTATAGTAGTCTTCCAGAAAGATATTTCTTTATAGAAAAAATATCTTTCGTAAAAAGAAGCACAAGGAAGAAAAGTTTATTACAAAAAAGTTCTTTCTAAAAATATATTGCCGCCGGCAAATATAAGTTTTTCAAAATATTATACCAATATTTTCTTAACAGATATAATGAAATACTGAAATATTGAAAAATCTGAACGACCCGTTTTAAGCTTAAAAGTAAAATAATAAGCATTTTATAATATATATAAATATGCTATAAGTATTAAGTCTACTTTTGCCTCCAGGGGATAGGATGATATTGGTTTTTCTAGTTCCAAGGTATTGATACATCGATATATAAGCTTTGAGTGTATTTATTGACACAAATGATCCATGATAGAAATTATTGAGCCCCAATCGATGCAAACTGATGCTGCAAGCATACACATCGTGTATAATCTCCTATCGGATAGGACCTATCCTATCAAATTTTGTTCAATATTGATTCGAGTGAAATGTCATGAGTATATCAATATATTTTCCTTACTACGCTATCAGCCAGTTATTCAATTTTATTAAATAACTTGTAAGCAGTGCAGTAAAGCAGGTCTGTGAAGTTGGTACTCTAAAATGCGAATTTTTATAAATTAAATGTAAAATTGCGAACAATCAAATGCCATGTCAGTTTTGCAAAAATTCGGAGTGCCAACTTCACAGATTCTAATATTATAAAAAAATTTATTTCGCAATTTTCGTTCATATAATGATATATTTTACTAACATTATCGAATTATTATTATCATCCATGTGGCAATGATAAAATAAGCCAGTCTTTTGGAAAAACGGATGTCGGGAATGAAAAGTCTCTACTGTTCAGTTACAGTGAGTTAGAACTGCCGTTGAAAAAGATATTTTCGCTGTGTCTGTAGCGTGCGCAAATTAACGAAAATAACACAAATGGAAGGCAGACCTGCGTAAATACGAATGACGAGTCAATTAATTGGGGCGTGAATTGATTTATCCTGTAATTAACAAACCCGCCCATGTTATTTCCCGCCCCCGCGGTGCTTCCTGCTCACATGGACGAGCGATGATGCATACCTCTCAAGGAAATTGAAATCGTTGCCTTTCGTTGAATCACTGAGAGAATCCTAAATAAGTCATCTCCTTATCTCCATACGATCGATCAACTATCTTATCAACGCGTGCCGTCACGCATCTCTGAAGATGTGTCACGTCTCTTCGTCGAACGCGTTTTACGTGCGAGTTCTAAGCGCGTGACGACACTCCAATTGCGCCGCGTCTCGGGTTCCCGATCAGACAACAATCGGCACTCGAGCCGGAACTTCATACATCGTCGCACGTTTTATACGACGTCCGTCCCTTCGAGAATGCATCTCGGCGTACTTTTCAGCGCGTGACATCAACGGATTCTATTAGTCACGGAGCAGGCGTGTGCGGTAATTGTCTGGGAGATCCGCCGTCGAGGAAACGATCGTTCCCAGAACAGGCTATGAAGTGGCGGTGCGGCCGGTGCCTGATGTCGGCTTCCTAAGCAGCGCCGGCATTTAATGCGCTTAACGAGAAACGCGTCGCGAGATTCTTATCGGGACATCGCCGCCGGTGCGGTGTATAGACCGTGAGTTTCTCCTCACTCCTCGCAAGGAAGTTGCATTATTTTATGCATCCCCGTCGCGTGTTTCCGTCGATGAGAAAATTCGCTCGCCTATGCATATTGCGGTATGCTGACCGTACGATCTTTCTCCACTATCTTCGGAATTTCAAGCGAAAGTCAGAAAATTTCGAACGGGGTTCTTCACGTTGGAATAATGTAAATTTAATATGTAAAATATACATATCTTGTGTTGAAATAATTTTAAATTGATATCCACGTTTCAACGCATTTTACTAAACATCTAATATAACGTACTGTCGTTTAAATTATACGATAAATATTAAAATTCTCGGTTGACACAAATCCAATTAGTTCGGCATAATGAAATTTCCATCGCTTTGACGTTCTCGCGTGAAAAAACCAAGACTGATCACCGTATTATAGATATTTCTACGTAATTAATAAGCTCATTCGTGTATCAAAGTTCTGGTCGCGAAAGAATCTCATTATAACTGTTCATTAGAGCGGCTCAATTATGTCTGGGAAAATCATACTGTGTTATTATTTTGTCGACTGCTAGCTAAGTTACGCGCGCAATGTCACTCATAAGTGAAACGTGTGCAGATCGAAGGATATCCTTGAAACATACGTCGAAGGCGAGCTACCATTTAACGCTCGATGCATAGTCAATTCGAAGTTTTTAACATTAATTTGAATCTCGCTACAAGTGAACGAGAAAGGAAATTATTTCTCGATTCTGAAGAAGTTCTTCGACGATAATTTTAAATAGAATCGCTTGATAAAAATTCAAGTCTCTTGGTTTCAAACAAAGTATATGTTGTTTATTAATAAAATAAATACTCATCGTCGATTACGCGAATTGGTCGGATAACCATCCTGCAATTATTTTAATTCCACATGAATCGATACCGTGAGAGACGTCTGGAAATCTGCACGTTACATCCGTCTCATAAACAATTATGGTGTATATAAATCGCATAGAGATCGACATAATCGATCAACAATGTCATCGTTGATGGGCGTGCCGCTTCCTCCATTTATATTTAAATTATCGCACGATCATTGGGGGAAATGCACAATGTGTGGATGCGCTCAATGTTGGGAACTTAATGCGCTCCCGTGTAATCAAGTCCTCCCTTCGCAACTTCGAATCGCCTCGTATGTAAAGTGGATTCAGCCGCGCTGCTTCAGTCTTAACTTGATTAAGGTTCTTACGTGCGTGTTTCGGGAAAATATCATTTTCATTAAATACCCGTGCTCCTTTGCAATTACAAAATCCATAGATGAAATCTAAAGGGCCGCGAGTCAATTACGCAAATCCTTTTATACATGTAAAAAAATTTCATTTGCGAAGATCTATTTGCTCCTTATCTCGAAATGGTTTTCTACTTTCAGTTTACCTTCGTGAAAGTGCACTTTTCTGGGCGGTCGATGCCTCGTGTGCTCATGAGCGGGGAAGTCGTGCGGGCCGAGGTTCTCCCTCGATAACGAGCTCACCAGGATCCCCCTCAAGGTCGCGAGGGTGCTGCTGGGAATCTCTCTATTCATCTTGCCGGCTCCCATATCATCCGGGTCTCCACAATCAGCGTCGACACACGTGTTCGCAGCCGGTGCAACGTCCCGGATAGAAAGGTAAGCGATCCTTGTTCGGCATGACGACTTCTACGTATTACGTCGTAACGATGTTATTCGCGTCCCAGAACGTATAATAAAACTTGGCTGTAGACAGTCCCCGAGGACGAGCGCTTCGCCGATAGGCGAAGCGTCCAGGTTTCACTCGGTTGCTCACACCGGGCTCCCGATTACACCAAGTTATTCGCCGTTCTCGTTTACGGCCGATAAACGTCCGAGCTAACGAAGTAATCCCCGTGAACGGCTGATTAAACGTTCATGTGTTGCGAACGAATCGCCGCTGAAAGCGAAAGGTATCGTCTGAACGAGGCAAGAGAGGATTCGATCGGTGCTCGCGTAATCACCTGCTGCTGGCGGTCTTGTGTAATTATTTAATTTATCATCCGCCGTAAAATTCCATCTCATGCAAACGGAATTTTAATTCAATTCATTAATTTTCAGATCGATAGGTGTTTTCGTATACTTTTACTAATGTAGATTGGTTACGGCAGCGCGGTGATCGGTGTCACATGCCATTGCCGTGACACGATATTTCAATCCAGCTGAGAAAAATAATACAACACGTGACGTTTCAAGATCGTGACTACCTTTTTTTTTAAAGAGACTTGCCTGCGATCGCGCGTTACGTCAGCGTGTAAATTTAATCTAGCGTTCGGCGAAAGATAAGTTGCTCCGAAGCACGTTTAAAAGCCGGAATTATCGACGAAAAATCATGGATGAAAATTATTAACACGGAATTCAACTTATGCGGCTATAATCAAAATCGATAAGTTCGATGACGCATAAATTTCGTAATAAATATTTTCGTTGAATTGAATTATGCGTATAGCTATTAATTGACATACGAGATTTGTTTAGTTAATCGATCATAAAAGAGATACGCAAGAATCGCAGCTCATGATAGAATTCACTTTAAATAGTCTCTCGAGATAAAAATTCAAGAGCGAAGACAAATTTATCTTATTACATCTCGATATGAATTTTAATTTGAAGATACGAAATTCCTGAATATAAACTATTGCGCGATTCATTCATCTCATTGATATTCGAATCCAAATGTTGAAAAGCAAAACAAAACTTAGCATATTATATGTACTATAATTTCTATTCCATTTTAAAACATCCAGTTTTAAAAGTACATTGTCGGCCAGGTCTTTTTTTCGATTTACACACAGATTAAATGTCACTGCGCAAAGACAAACTTGTTGAGATATTTTGTCGATCTCTCTGACAATCGGATCTCCATTCGATTTGCATCCAGATTAAAAATTGCGGTGGGAAAGCTAACTTTTTCTTTAAAGGACTTCTCGCGTGCAGGCCGAATTCCGGCTGCGAGTGATATAATTTCCCCGGCGTGACATTTTTACGTAATTAACTGAGCCTTCAATCGCGTGTATCGCGAGCGGCGAACGCGCGGCGGGTATTCGATCGATCCGGACTAACCGGTTAGAAAAATTTAATTAGCACCCTTGCATGAGCCGTAACGTAAGAGCGATCGCGGGTACACCGTGAAGCGGCCGATTTTAAAGAGTCGGGCACCCGGATTCGTCGGTGCACCCGCTCGCCGCGGCACGACCTCGCACATTTAGAAATCCCGGTGCATGGCAACTTTTCCTTTTCTGCCGGCAAATCGTGCACTCCGGGGCCGCGGTGGCACGCAACGTAGCGCGCGCAACCCACGTTGCATTCCGCACAATAATGCACTCGATACAACAAAGAACTTGGCGCGCGCGCGTGCGCGCACTCTCACTTTGGCGCTCCCGATTTACCGGCGATTTCACTGAGAGAGAGAAAGAGAGAGACACACGTCACCACGAGGAAGCTCGATAATCCTGTTAGCTTCTCGAGGGATCCTGAATTAATCCCTCGCCTCTCGTTCTCTCAGGAGCGACTCATACCTCTCGTTCAAGGACGTATCGCGCCGTTCCACGAATACGTGTGTATCCTGCGGATGTGACGTCGACATGTCATCGTCGCGATATATTGTTTAACGATGCACGAACGTCCCCGTCGAACATGCCCGAGTGTGTGACTGACTTGCTGGAAGAGATACAGGTCCCTCCTTAGCGCGAGTGCTTCTCGCTTCTTGCTCTTTCTCTCTCTCCGCGCTCTCGCACTTCTCTCCCACTCGCGGCGCGTCCCGCTCCGCAGGTACCACGCGGATAGGTGTATTACCTTCGGTAAGGTGCCTCGCATTGCCGTTTGACGCCGGGACAGAGTGGGGACGGAGAGAACACCTGTATATTATACCTGCCGATGCACGTCTCTTGCAAAACGAGTGCCGTGCAATGTGAGACAGTCGCGAAACGGATCGCATAACAACCGAGACGAAATATGGGGTAGCGTCTCGAATTCAAGTATTATTCGGATTACCTCTGATATGTACATGCTTCGTCTTCCTGTGACTATGAGTAATAGGGTAGTCGGGTTATTCATGACTTCGGGGATTCCTGGTATCCGAAAGTATACTACAAACATCCGGATGTTTGCGCATAATGCTATAATAATGAGTACGTAGGTATAGAAATGCCTGCACGCTAAACGAAACGGTATGTTATTAACTTTTTGTCAATGAAATTAATAGAACCGAATGCTGGTAAGATACGATAGTGAGAAGACTTTCACGCCTAATTTGGATCCGCCGCCGAAGAGTGTAACGCTTAGAATGCAAGTATAAATATCTTTCTACTTTCACCGCGCTCTATTAAGAAAACCACAACAACATGATTCTCCGAAGACATCCGCGAATGTTTATTGTAATTGAATTTAAACCAAAAATTCCGCATTAAAGAGCGAGCAACAAAGGCTGATCAAAAGTCAGCTGATGGTTCGTTGACTCTCCACTTATGGTTATGCTGGAGTTTCACTCTGCAAGCACAACGGAGCGTATAAACGGCAATCGGAGAATGACGAAAACGGCCTTAAAAGGCAATGCTAACAGACGTTCTCTTGATTACAAGTATGATAGAAATCTTGTTGTTAGTTAATCATTTAATTCATTTCAATTAATTTTTGTCCTTTTCTAAAAATTATCCTTTATTATTCATCTATTTAAAAAAATTGTTCAATTATTGTATGATGCATTACAAGTAAATTCTTGTCTAAGCGGGAACTTGTTAAACTTTTTAATATAGAAAAACTTGGATGTTTCTAAGAACGTGTCAGTCAATTTATTGAAAAATTGAATAAGATGTATTTTTTAACGAGAAAGTTTAGTTATTGTAATTTCTAAATAGAATTTTCCTCTTCAAAATCGCAAAATCTCGATAGCATAATCAGTTCACACCTCGATGAAAATGATACTCATTTTAGCGTCGCGTCGATATATTGTAATCGTAAACGAAGGGCAGTTGTCCATGAACTCCATAAATCATCCATAAAGTAATAACCGGTCTAACGAAGATCTATACTGACTTCATAAATAAATCGTGTCAGATCTTCCTTGTCGAGTCCTATTCCTGTGGTAAAAGAGCAAATAATTTTTTCAATTTATTTTCTTCGATAAAGCTTTTGATTAAATGTTTATTTTACTTTCATTACTTCAAAAAACAATATTAACTTTTATTGTTCCATTTTGATACCTCTACATTTGTTTTTACGCGCCACAGTGGAAGTAACGCACACACGAGACTATCTGTGAAATTGATCAGAGAGAGAATAAACGTTGTTGCATTTGCCACATGAATCGGAAGAGGAAGAATCGAATTCGGTCGGAAGATCGTTATAACGTGTGTGCACTGCATGTGTAATTGTTTAAATGCGTTTCAATGTCGATTTTGCAAATCAGCCTTTACGATCAATACGTGTAGAGTACGCTCGACAATTTGTGAGGAATAATATTGTCAGCGGGTAGAAGGGGCATTTTTATCGGATCAACTGTATATTTTACGATGCGGGAAGGTAGCAACAATATTTCTTTTTTCGCCGTGGCCCTTCTTGGGAGAGGCGTTAGAGCGTGGCAATCGTAAATCAGCCGTAAAGTCGAATCGACCGTAAGTAACGACCCTGATCGCGGACTCCAGCTTCGTCCTGCTCGCAAAATACGTAGCGAACCACCTTCGTTGGATTCTTAAATCTCGTGTCGCCAGCAGATACGACGAATAACGCGCTTTTCTCTCCGCAAATTGTTTTTCAACGTAATAGGATCTAATTTCTCGCGGTAGAAAGGCAAATGTTCACACTTCGCCGCGATAAAGATAATTTTGAGATTACATCGGAAGGAAATACGCATTCCTCGAGTTACGATCGTGTTTCAAGGAAACGCACGACGAGCATCGCGCTTATATTAGTCGCGACGCGTGCATCCGATATACACCTGGCGAGCAAATCTGCATCGATAATGCTCTATACGCTCGCATGCTGCGACGGTAATGACCGTGAACGGAGAAAGCGAGGAAGTGCCGTATTCTGCCGGACTTTAGAAAAGCTCGGAAGAAACGAGTCGCCTAAAATAGCTCGCGATTTCTTCTTCGGTCGATCTCGCGGGCTACGACTTCCTCCTTTCGTGATCGCTATATTCCGCGAATAGCAGCTCGCCGCGGTGGCACACAGTCGCGAAACTAGAAAACCGCAAGGCGGTGACTCAGTAGGTTCCAATCGCAAAGAAGACTAAGAGTATTGCGCGAGGGGAAGAAGCTGTGTGTCCGCGTGAATGGCTGTTCGACTGTTCAATGAATGGAAAATTTTACGGGGCGCTCTTTCTTTCGTGCGCCTTCGGAAACCCGGTTTGCAAGCCAAATCCGGCACGCCGTTCTAAATTCGACGTGACGCACGTGGCGCGAGTAGGTGCCGAGCGAGTAAGAGCCGCGTGAGTGAGCCGAATCGAGCGAGTGCTTAAGATTCTAAGCACGATGCATGAAACAGGAAGAATGAGGAACTCGCTAGATGGACGGCAATTCCTGTTTTCCCCCTGGAGCTTGAATAATAGTATTTCCGAGCTGTAAGCTGCTCGCGAGACAGTCGGAGCAGCGGAGCCAACGATAAGCCACAATTTTATGTGTTACGGCCGCGCTGCAACGCGAGCCATTAAGGTGTCGGCTACTGATTTGCATCGCGGATCGCGCGCCGGCGATAGCACGCGCGCTCTTACGCAAGAGATTTGTCCCGGCTCGACAACACCGTCTTGCGCAGCGGCGCACCGTTGCGTCGCGTTGTGCCTTCGCCGTTGCGATTTATGCGTCATGCAACGCTGGTATTCTCGTCCCGGCGATCTTTCGCGGCCGGGCGACCTTGCAATGCCGTGATGCGATGCAACTGACGCGCATGGCGTTGCCTGACATTAGCATCTGACACGATCGTCGCCAAGAGAAGATGCTTCGGAGTAGCCGAGCAATCTACCTGTAGACTTTAGCCGACAATAATGTGAACTGAGCGCATTTCTAAGCGCACCGTAAGATGTGTACGATTCACAAAATTATTAATCTCAGATTTTCTCAAATCGTTTCTCCGTCGTGATATTACGCGCGGAAAGACTCGAGTCGATAACGGATTTCGCGGGAGTGAACGGAATTCAAATCAAGAGTCCTACATAAAATGTAAATCGAGTTCGTGCTATCCATTTCACGATACGCGCCGAGGTAGATGCGTATCTCTCGTTTAATAATGGCTAGACATCAAAGGAAGCGTAAAGCCCGTCGAATAATTAACGATATCGCCATAGAAAATGACGGTCGCCTGAATATGAACTCACGAAATCTATCGGTGCTTAGCAAGTCCATAAAAGAGCCATTAGGAAGTTTCCTGTCACGAAACTTGGAAATCGTTAATCCCCGTTCTCGCGAATTGTCGACGGGGGTTATGCATTTAAAATTCTAATCGAGGCTGTTTTTATCTCGCGAGGACCGGTCGCTGTGAAACGCGAAAAAGGAACGAGATTATCCCTTTGTGGTCCCTCGGGACAATATTACAATGCGAGCGGTTATTAACTCTTAAGCGAATCCTCTTTAGAAAATACGTGCATTCTCTCGAGTATCTAAATCTTCGTGAGTGTCACCATATTATTGAAAGTATTAATAAGATTTCCGTCTCAGCGGTAAGGAAATTATTTATTCACCATTTTAATTTAAATATCAAAATTTTCTTTAAGCTTAAAGAATTCACTTATTTAATATTGAGAAGGATATTGACCCATTTAAAAATAGAGTAGTGCTTCTCGCGATATTACCTTTCAATTTTATAAACTTAAAGTTTTCTCCGTTATATGAAAGCATATAAAATCGAGCTACATAAAATCATTAAAATTTTTTAACGATTATTGCTAAAACAGAGACGAAATGAGGCGGATAGTATAGTAGTCGTAAAATATGTAAAAAAGGGTACTTTGAAGAAACAGAAAATTTCTTTTTCATAAGAAATCTAGAAACATGTACAGAAGAAGTAAATTACATGTAGCGCACGTTAAAAGTTAATTATTAAATGAGTTCGTTTTAACCGGAAAGGTGAGACGAGCTCAATGCTCTATATGGACATTCATACACATTTATACATCATCTGCATACCATATATACACGTTTTTATAAGTAATAGCGCGATAAATATTTGAGTGAATACTTGAGTAAAAAATGAAAGTGAGATGCAACTTAATTTAAAAATAGCAAAAAAAAATAATAAAAATTAAATTTATATACGTATTTAATATATATAGAATAGGTCAGCGAAAGCTAAATCCTATTTTTTATTTATATCCCTCAATTAAAAAAATGCAGTATCTGGTCGAGATCGTTAAGTAATTAGGAAGTTTTTGCACGCTAGGAGTTCGTGTGCAGCCGCAAGTCACGAGGCACGTTTCTAAAGTGTTATTTCGGACATTTTAATAAGTTACTTGTGTAATCGGCGAGTGCGGAATGGAAATAGGAATCGAGCGATGCTTTTCAATTTAGACACGCACCGCGGATTACGTGACGATACTCGTGAAACCGTTGCTTCTTATCGAAATGACGATTGCCTTATGTCACAATCCCAAGATGTAAGCCAATCGCGAATTGTGCGATTTAAAGATTGGAAAATTGCATCAGAAACATTGCAAAAGAGCTTTGAGATTAAAGCTAATATCTGTTAACGACTACATCTGACGGCTATCACCTGAAACGTGAGGATAAAAAAATGCAACAGGAAAAACGAGGAGCGTACAAAGGAAACGGAAGGCGTAGGTAGAAATGCAATAATCGAGATCGTCACCGGTGCGCAAGCATTCAATTTAACAGAACTCGGGCGACATGGCTGCCAAGTTGCGCGCGTCATGCATCGGGGATGCAACGGCACATGTGAAATTGCATCTCGGTGCAGCGTGCCGGACGTTACGGTCCTCAGACAACAAAACGGTAAAATGTTTTACATGACTGAGAACCGAGGCGCGCCTTTTTCCATTTCTCTTATTGGCCTCCAACGAGCGCGCCATTTTAAGTGCTGTGAAAATATCCGCGATAAAAGCATCCTCACTTTCACGCGGAGGAGCAGGTTGTTATGAATAATTTATGAATAGATAATTGATATAAAAAGTGTTAAACAACTAGGAGAAAAATAGGAATCTCGTTAGGAGAGTTGCCGCATCTCTAAATAGTGTTATATAAACCTTTCGGAAATCTGACAGGATTAATTCCTTTCATGTCAAGTCTTCAAGCACATTTGACCGCTTGATCCCTTTTACGTCATCCACATCGTCCTTTTTCTCTAAAACCTCGGCGTTTTCCCGATTATTACAAGTCGCTTCATTCGCGTCATAACGTGTGTTATGTAGGTATCCGAATATACTTTCTACACGAACGGCAGCATGGCTTTACGCGAATGCAAACTCGTTCCGTTCGATTCCTCCGTGCCTTTTGCCGTGCCGCCGTTGACCGTAAAAGTCGAGCGACCAGTTCTTAAATCGTCGGGAAATGTATTCCGCGGAATGCGTTATGCCAAATAAAGGCCGATACATGGCCGGTTAATACTGTAATGTGGTGGAAAAAAGTGACCCGCATGTCGGTCGCCACATGTCGCAAGCGTACCGACATTTATTGGGAACCAATAACCACGGTGCGCGATATATTACCTCCGTGAAATAGAACTTTTCTGAATAAACACAAATCTACATTCCACTCGCGGTATGACGGATAAAATAGGCTGATTGCAATGACGCCCGACTGAACTCATTTCGACAACTTTCTCAATAATTGTTCGGAAACGGAGATCGTTCTGGGTAAAAAGTAGGTAAAAAATCGAAATGTTCTCTCTTTCACGTTTTACGCATCCTATTCATAAATGCAACGTTACATGAGAAACTTTTTTAATCCTGCCAGAATTATAATTTTCCTACTTTCGATATTCGTCGTAAATACTGTAGAATAAGAAACATAAATTTTATGACGGAATCTTCATTTATATATCGAAACAATTATTCTTGCCGCAAATTGAAGGATTAACATAAATTTCATCTTCAGAAATTCACGCAAGAAGCATTAAATTAGTATTGTTCATACGATCCTAATTCGCGGGAAATCCACGCGGTTGAATTCAATCTGTTCGTTTGCCTTTGCACTATCCGCGTATCCATGCGAGATGGGATAGATGAGAAAGCGAATTCGAAGGATATCAGATTAGCGGAGCTCAAAAGTAAGAGGCATCGCGCCAGTTCTCGGATTCTCACGATTACACCTACGTCCGGTAGCTCGACACCGAGACTGAAGCTCCACGAGGATTAGTTTTTTATTTACAAGGGCCACCCGCCTGTTGATTGCATCACATAGGTATCGTTTTGCTGTGATTAGAAATTATGCGATAAATCATTTGATTACAAAGCCGAAAAATTCAGGCCTAGATACTATTATTATTTGCGAATTTGATCTTGTTAAAGCGAAACAGGAAAGGAAATCAGACCCACAATTCGTCCAAATTTCACGTAACATAACTCATTAACTCAAACACTAATGAGTAGCTAATTAATTTCGTTATATCCACGGCCAAACGAATTTTATTAAGTTCACTTATGTTAATCCCGATCATTACGAATGAAAATACATTATGAATCATTGTATTATTTCGGAACATTACGAAATGATAGAGACGGATAAACGCGACGATAATGAGCGAACGACTCGTGCGCGGGCTGTGTATGTGAAAATGTGAGTTGTGAAGGGACGGAGGGGGACATGATCGGCGTGTGTATCTCCGGGCAAGGCCGTCTACACGGTTTGCACGAACCGGTGCATCGAGCAGCACGACGATTACGGGGAAATACGGAGCGTGCGAGCGAAGCGGCGACTGGAAACGCTCGAGATACCGTGGGTGAGAAACACAGAACTTGCCGCCCACCCAGCGAAGACCATCCGGGACAATAAAGGAGATGGCAGGAAGCTAATTCCTAACTCCGAATCAGTCGACGCGACGTAACAAAGTGCGGAGGGACGAGCTGCCGAAGCTTCGCAGATTTCAATGGAGACGTAACTCGAGATTGCAGGATGATTAATGAGGATCGAATGGATTGAGTCCTATTAATTTACTAGATTGATGAGACCTAAGTCAAAGGACGGTTTGTAATTCGTGTCGGAATTCAGGATAAAATTTTACTAACAATTTTATATGCATAATATGAACAAATATTTAAAGAATTAAAATACAGTTATTAAACATATTAAAATTGTAAATATGAATTTTGGTTTAAAATTTGAATTATAGATTATATGAGATGAGTGGGCTTAAGACTTGTATGAATATTTATCATTTTGTTATGTTAAACTTTTTCTTTTTAAATATTTTTTTCTTACAGTCATGAATGAGGCGCTTATTTTTCGTACCGGTTACATATTGTAACTTTCTCCATAACTTGCCTCGTTTCTGGAAACTTTAATATCCCACCTTCAAGTCGATTGATGACGAAATACTCGCCTGCATGCGATAAAATAAAACGTGATCGATTTGATCGACGATGTAAATATCACGTAAGGGGGTCAGATTTTCTCCGACGTGGTTTGTGCGTTCGGCAACTGATTCACGGCGATTATTATCCACATTCCTAGGTCTCTTTTTCTTTTTAAGGCGTTCTCCAGACTTAAGATCGCGATCGCCAGATCATGAATCAGATTTCAGATTTCCAAAGGCGAGCAGTTACGAAATTTTTCATGAATTCGGTGTCTTAAGAATGCGCGTATCGCAAACATTACTTTCGATATATGAATGACGTAATTAGAAAAATTATCATTTTTATTATTTAACTAATATCAGGAGAAAGTATAGTCTTACAATTTTAAATCTTTCATACACTGATTATATCTTTTTTCTATCAAACATGATTTTTTATGAATATTTCTTTCACTTACATAAAATTATAAATTTTCAATTCACATGTTATACCAGTAATAATATTGAATGAGCAAAAAATATTTCATAGGTAAACTAAACAAATGAATGAAAATAATGTTATGTTTTAGAGAAGTTAAATTATTTTTGTTCCATTCCGTTTTTGCTGATAAAATATTTATTAAAATTACAGCGAACTCTGTAGAAAACGATAACATAAATTAAAAAGTATTTATAGCAGATGACAAAAGTACGTGAATATTTTTGTGGAAATTAATTGTCGCGTAGTTGGTGAAGAAGTGGATTATTCTCTCGTGAAGTGAAACGCGGTCTCTCTCTCTCTCTCTCTTTCGCTATAAATTCTAGCAATTAAAAGCACGAATATGTTACCGCGTCGCGGAAATACAATTTCGTCCTTTATTAAGGTACACTTTGTTATCCGATTCATAAGTACGATCAGTGAACTTGGCTCGTAATAAAGATTGTCTAAGAATAATAACCAACGCAGTTGCACAAGAAATACACTTCGTTCAAATAAAGAAGAATTTAAGGTCTGTGAACTTGGCATCTCAAGATGCGAATTTTTACAAAATTAATATATCAATTTGATTGTTCACATTGTCTACAAATAATCATTTTTGGCCACTTTGCAGAAAAAAATTAAAAATAAATGAAAAACCTTTGCAAATTAATGCTAAAATTTCATGTTTAAAATTGCTAATCACTACGCTTAAGCGACATGCAAGGAAATTACATATATTATTGCAATTTTAGGATTCTTGCCACGTAAAGCGGCTTCGAGGCACTTCAAAGATGTTATCGGTAAATTTGGCTTGCGAAATTACGTGATCGTGTGGCACGATTTTTCTGCAATAACACGGATCAATCAATAGTAATGCGTTTAATGCTTTACTTCTATTTAAAATGAGTTTTTTTTTGCGTCGTTTCTTTTTTCCCCGATCTATTATATTCATTTTAAACATTGTACTAATAATGTTACGTAGCGATAAGACATACACGTTACATTTCCGTCAAATTTGTGCCGCCTTGTTAGAAGCACACGCGGTATCCATGCAGGATTTAAAGTCAATTTTACCGAGTTAGAACCGTAGAAATTACTGTGGAAGTTATGAGACACTGTCACGAGGTGTTGCACACGGGCATTTGTGCCGTAAGAAAAAGCCTCGTTAACGGCCGTTACGTGTCCCTTTTTCATGTCGCTCGCGAAAGGCACTGGCCGACCAGTCGGTGGACGAGAAGTTAAGCGCTTCCAGCATTCAGTGCTTTTGTCACGAACCTCGTGGCGTTTTGAAAAACAAAAGGCAATTGTGTTTTACAGCTATATTCGTAAAATCGCGAACAATCAATAGAGGAGGTAAAAACCGTGGTAAACTGTGTCGAGCTCCACCTAATTCCAAACGCGGAAGAACGAAATCGCTCGAATCGATCACGATCCCTCGATGTTGCGATATCGCAGTCGCGTCTTTAATTAGCACGGAAAAACAATCGCTAAGGGATAGCGCGCAAAATGCGCCCGCTCGTTCTCACAGCATTTAGGACACAATTGTAGTGTTTTTTTGATTTTTCTGATATTTTCTTTAGAATTCGCGGGCAAATTATCGCGTGAGAAATCCCTCGGTTGCGTCGCGCAGTCGAGCGATCTATAGAGACTGAGTCACAATCGTGTGCGTGTACAATACGAATATGTATGCACTCGTACACGATTAGATACGTTAGAGTCTCGATATGTTAGTCTATTAGACTGAAATCATTCGACGCACCTGCAAATGAATCGAGCTTGCCACGAGTCCTTGGAAGGGAATTCCTTTGCTTTGTACTCTTATGCCTTTCGCCTTCTCCTTTAAGTTAATTAGCTCAATGTTCTTTAATGTATTTAACTTGAATAACTGAGAAAAATCCTTGGTTCTAAATTTAAGAATAGGCATACTAACGAACCGTTTTAGAATGATTACAAAAAGTTTTAGAGGGACAATAGTCGTTCGTTGATAAAAATGTCGCGTAAAATAATCACTTTAAGCTATTAGATGTAATATGCGAGGAGGAGCAAAAAGATTTCGAAAGGTCCCGCAATATCTTCTTTCGTCCTCATATGCATAATCGATCGATATTTCTTTGCATTCCATCGACCGGAATGACGACCGGAATGGAGAAAAAGCGGACGTAGGCGAGGTCGGGAAATCAAAATGGAATTCATACTTTCGAGGAAATTCATCTAGCACACGAACGACGAGGTGTTACCCGTTTTCTCGATGACGGGGGAAGAAGTGAAATGAATACGTCTCGCGGCGTACCGATGACGATTAAAAAAAATTAGAACAGATCGATTATTGTTATTTAGTGCGGTTTCGTCGCGCAGGCCGATACGCACAAATTATACATTACGTTGCGAATGAGGTCGTCGCAGTAATTATCGGCGCTTGATGGATCTCTCGCGGGAAGTTTCTCCGAGTTACAGATTGAATCCAGGGATAGGAAATGATACCTTGAGTCGCCAGTTAGCCGATTGCAAAACTAGGCCAGGTCTAGACGGACAGCCCTGCAGGCATTTCGCGCGCGCGATAACAGCTGAGCGCAACGCGCGCGTCCATGACAACGTGATTAGTTCCTCCTTTCCTTTTCTTTCTTCCCGCTCCCGTTCGCCAGTAGTAACGTCGTAATATTCTCCAACTTTTTGCTCTTTCTTTTAAAGAAAACGAATCCCCTCGCAACCGAGCGCGATGCAGTTTACTGGCGCAAGAAGTGATGCGGGGAGCCCAGGTGATGGAGCCCGAGCAATACCTCGGTTGAAATGTGGGTCAGAGACTCTCGTCCGTGCGTGCGGCTCGAATCGGAAAAATCTCGGTTGCGATCGCGCGGCAACCTTTTGTTTCTCGCTCCGTCGAGTCTCCTCCTTTTGAAAACCGAACGACATCGCGTGCGTTGTAGAACGATGGTTATTTTTATTTCATTGCCGATCGAGCGACCGCCAATGTTTTTCCGCATCATTGTTCATTTATATAACAACGAGGACTGTTATACAATACGTGGCTGCTATTTTGCAAATCGTCAAAATAGAATCCATCAAATTTTTAAACGAAAATTAAAAAGAACACTTCGCATGTGTACCTCGATTCACACGCTCCACACGCTGGTGAGTCCTTAACG
Organism: Tetramorium bicarinatum; assembly: GCA_928718305.1. Lineage (NCBI taxonomy): Eukaryota > Metazoa > Arthropoda > Insecta > Hymenoptera > Formicidae > Tetramorium > Tetramorium bicarinatum. The sequence continues at coordinate 9,407,574 of OV788319.1, forward strand.
CTTATGCGAAATAGGTCCGCTTTAATTACAGAGAGAAATAATTAAAAAGCATCTCATTAAAAGAACGCCTACCTTTTTCTTCATGTCAGAGAAAATGTCTGCCTGAAAAGCACATTTTAGTATATAATTTTAATATCGTCGAGGTTCGCGTAGCACTTAAGCGATTCGTTAACGAGATCAGGTCAGGATCGAAGAACGGTTGGGATTAATTTTCTTAAAACAGTCGATGGAAACCACATTGAGAACGATATTAAAGTCAGTGAAAGAGCGAAGGATTGAACACAGACTTTCAACGTGACTGTAACTCATTAAAGAGACGTGAGCTTTTCCACCGAGTGCATCATGTGCTCGCATCAGACGGCCGTAAATTGCAGTTAATTAGCTCGATGCTGCAGATTATGCATAATTAAGAACGGGGGATGCAGCAGAAAGAGGGAGGTATTACATAACGTCAAGCGATGTCTGCGATTTTCCTCCCGTTATTATTCTTTTTTTTAGCATCATTAACACAGTGTCATTCTCGCATAATATTTTTAATTATAATGATACAGAAAATGGAATGATGAATTGTGATGTATGAAAGAGCTGCAAACTGATGAATGAATGTTGCTATCAATATGTATAATTAAAATGGATGGCTAAAGATAATATTGTTTAGATATGACTTTTCTTCGAAATAATCAAATGCTTTCAATATTTCATTAATAATTGTATAATTGATGGTTAAATAATAATGTAATAACGTGGGTATCGCGTATATATCCGTAGATAGTAAAGCAAATCCGACAGTCTGGATTACCAACTACTGCTGGGTTAGCATCGATCGAATGGCTATCTTTTGCTGGTGCCGCTCTAGAATTTCTGCTGTACCATCTGTACTGCAGGAACCTGTATTGCATTTGCAGCAGGAATCTGTATTACAATTACCGACGATAAAATTACATATGTACAGCCTGAAATATACATTAATAAATGTAACGATCTCAAAGAACGCACAAACAATCAACATAAGAAATCAAATTTTAATTTCGCAAATTTTTTTCGGGAAAAAAAAACAACTCCAAGAACATTATTGTGTTTCTTACAATTAATTTAATCTTTCAATTTTCCAAGAAAGATTAGCTAAAGATGAAATTTGAGATTTTTCCTTTCAGCTATCTATAAAGTGACTAAGTAATTGAGTCAGTTGCAATAACGAAAGTCACACGGTTTCGCGACCTAGACTTTGTCAATAAAATCGCTATTCACGAACGGTCGACGAGACACTCTGTATAATTCTATCTTCTAGACGAGCGCGGCTACATCATGCTTATTGATTTCTTTAAATACAATTGGTACAAATGGTACTGGCAACAGCCGTTGAATCACGGGCATTGATGTTTCGCGAGGCTCTTGTTGATCACGAAGGGTAGGAAGAAAATGCAAATGCTGGGCGAGACGGCGACGCGACTCGTTTGTTGCAACGATGTGGGCGGATTGTCTCGCCCCCGCAGCTCAAACAACACGCCTGAAAGACGAGGCAACCGACCGACCGCTGTACTCCTTAACTGCACCCTTCGTGATCATCTCCTTGTCCCGCCCTGTTCCCTACACTCCGCAGCAATTCGCCTCGTATCGAACCTACGGTCGCTGCGGTCAAACATCTGACATGGCTCTGATTCAGGATTATATCTTGATGCGAGAAATTCAGAAAATAATGTTTGCAAGCATAAAAGCTTAGCATAAAATATAGCGTGTACTGTTTATGCTCTTAAGCCTTCAAATATGATGACAGGTATACGATGCAAAGGCAACATAAAATGATTTATACTCGAGCAACATAATAATTTTCCGATAATAAGTAGTTACTATACATAATTAAAATTGTTCTATCTCGAAGACAAGTGTTTATTACGCAAACTATAATCATACGAGAGAAATGACTTTATTTCTGCGCAAATTATATTCGCGAAGCTGTTACGTTGCCGAGACACAAGGTGTCATAAACGGGACAGTTCGCCGTCAGTGGTTTGACAAACGCAGCATTTGTTCTTACTAAAAATGTGGGCGCCGTGGGCGTGAAAGGATCAGCGAGACGGAGAAAGTAAGAAATAAATTGGGGAGAGACGTCTCGCTTCCTCGTGAGGATGGTGCCTCATCATCAGGCACGTGCTAGACCGCCAAGAGAAACCGGTTCTCTTCTGATCGCCGACCAAGGAGTTTTTTTTTTTACAGGTCCGCAGTGATCCTAACGATCGATTTCGGTGCATTATCGTGTCAAAGGAAACGTTTTCTTTCTAAAGTAACAAGGGAGATTTCCTGAATTCCAGAAAAATTCTTCGTGATTCAGACATCGTGAAAAAAAGAGTTATGTAACATGATTACAATTCCGTAATATTCAGCACGCGTTGCGCCAAAGTTATATAAAGTTATACAAAGAAAACTGCCTTAATATTCTAATAAATAATATTTTCATATAAGAGTAGAAATAACGATAAAAATTAATATTACTTTTTCTCTTATAAACCTCTCTTCTTTAAATTCTGCAGGAGAAAAGTTTTCTTTTAATATATTTATATTTAAAAAATAATTAAAAACGCTACTGCCATTAAGCACTGTACAGTTTCGGAGCTGTTGAAGATTTAATTAGCACCGGGGCAACGAGTAGACGTGCGAGAGGAATTTCATAACAGAAGTGCTCGAACTTCTCGAACCAATAACAGAAGTTGGAAGCCGATTTCCTATCGCTGATGTTTGCCTACTTTCGCAGAGCTCAAAATAAATCCTTTCAGACGTAGAAAATAGGCTCTCTGAAAGGAATTCATTGTTGCCGACCAATTAACGATCGAAGAGAGAACCTCTTAGTAAGCTGCGAGATTGAAGCTTGTAAGCTGGCACGAAGGTAGATTTGGTCCCATTGTAAATTATATCGTACGACGCACTATCGTACACTATTCATAAATCATCGCGCTGTAATAAGTCGCGGCATCGAGATGAAAGTTTTCCATTCACGATGTCCCAGGCAGGATCTAATTACAACTTAAAAGAATTCCCAACAATACCGTGTACATCCCTCACGCAGCATGCTCGTTTCCACTCGTCGTGCAACTCTCAAATTACACATTTGCAAATCATGCATATGATCATAACGCGCGTCGCAATTTTGTACAACATTTAATTAAACGTTGAAAGCGAAGAAGTGAAAGGACGACGATGAATATGAATACTAACATGTTCAGTTAAAATAAGATTTTTCTCTTCCTTTCTCTAATCTTACATCGTGTGTATCTCTCTCTCTCTCTCTCTCTCTCTCTGTCTGTCTATTATTAAAATAATAGTCTTTGAGATATAAGATAAAATTATACGAGAATTTTGCTCGAAGTGTCCCAGAATTTTTTCGGTCACGACTGTAATTTTTGTGACAAAGTCAAAGATGATCTTTTGCAGATTAGCAATAGCAATTTGTATAAAAAAGTAGCAGAGAGTTCAAATAATTCCAACGCAACGAGTCATTCTTAAATTGTTTATCTCGAGGACATTGTCTCTCGATTTCCTCTCCATGACGGAAGTACACCGACGAACGCTCTACCATCTCCGGTCGTCGAACGACAAAGCGAACATCAGGAAATTGAATTCCGCTAGAAAATACCACTCCGACTTTGAGCGTCGACAGGTGGATTTAAGTACAACACTGACTCTAGGCAAGTTAACAGCAGTATAAGCCAAGTATAAGCCAAGCAGGACTCTTGTTCTTTATAGTCGCGAAAAAATATGAAGACACTCGTTTTGAATCTCGAAAGATCGAATGTGAAGAATAAATGAGATTCGACTTTCATAGATGTTTTTTTTTTTAATTAACTTTAATCTTCTATTTCATTTTGATTCATGTGCGCAACTTACTAATCAGAGCGCAGTGACTTTAACGAAGAAATCATGCATCATCCACACATATGGAAGGTCGATATTCGCGCGCGGAGATAAACTCACACGAAGGCGCGCCGAGTGGAACAATGAAGAAAGCATAAATCGCGGAATAATCGAATCTGACTGAAAAAAAAGTGCAATCGGCCTGTGCGATCGATTGAACTTCACGCAATCCGCGGACCAATGTTAGTCACGCATCGGGGAGCTTTGAGCTTAGCGTACTTTCTCTTGGAAGAGCGACATGTTGCCAACATAAGGAAGACGAGGAGGCTGCGTGGCGGGGCGCCAGTCTGAAGTAGGTTTTCCTAATAGGAGGCACTTACTGCGTGCTTTTTCAACCTCTTTGCGGACAAAGATTCCTTACCGCATTAAGTCAAGACATCGTCGAGGATCCTAAAACTACTCGTTCTCGACTAACTCGAAATTTTCATCGACTCGTACAATATTAATGATTAACATCTTATGATGCGCGCGAATAACATGTCAAATTTTATGGCCTTATTAAAAATGATTTATAAAAAATTAATTTATTTACAGAATTTCGCTTCAAATTTGATTCAAAGATTCGCAAATGAAATTAATATCTTTCATTTATTTATTTAGTAACAACGAAGACTGAAGCTCCGTCGCTAATTGGAAAGCTCTTAACGAGGTGAGCCGCGAACTCCACGACGAAATCTTTAGCTAATTGGACCGAAACTTGTCAAGTTTCTCCAAGTGCCCTTTAACTTAATACAAGTTAAATATAACCATTTATTTGTGTATTTTGTTAAAAAATTCCTAAATACTTAGGATAGTTAAGAGGATATTGGTCTTCTACATAATCCATTAAACGATACACTCAAGTCAAGTATTTGTACGATACGACAACAAATCGTGATGATAGTAAACGAAAGGAAATGAATGTAAGCGAAGTTCCGGCCTTGTAGCACCAACGACTCTTCGCTGTTCAACACATTCGAATGAAGAACAATAGGGACTCTCGTATTTGCATTTACAATTGTTACTTAAACAGCCGATACACTCATTCTAAAAAAAAAAGGTTTTGATCTTTAAATCTTTACAATAAAAACATCTTGCCAATTATTAAAAATTATTGGCACATGATTTTAAATAAATACATTTCAATTATAATATTTTCGTATTATTATAATATAATCGTAATTATAATATTTTCTTGAAAAATCACAGTAGAAATATTTTTTCTATTAAAATAAAACTTCAGAAAGTTGTTCTGATAAACTCGTACATTATACATTCTATTTATTCTTGTTTTTCTAGATTAATAAAAATTCTAAATAGCAATCCCTTCTCGAGGGTGCAAAAACGCCATTTCCAGGAATTAAAACGTGGTAGCAAAGTTTCTATCGCGAATGAGACGGCATGACGCGGCAGAATTGGCAAGCAGGCTCTCTCGGATTTTCTTTACGTTCGTCGTGTAACAGTCGATTACACGGTAGCCGATATAACGGGCAGAGTTGAGATAATCTCCTTGATAAACCGTCACTCGTGACCCGTCTTTGCCCTGGGACAATGAATCGCGATAAGGATCGAGCCTCTGACCATGAGCCGGTGCACACGAGCGACGAATTTCCGCATACGCGCTTCGCTCGCCAAAATTCGCCCGACGAACGAAGAACCTGCGAACGAAGTCCGCAAAAAAAAAGAACAGGTTCATGAACTTGATCTTGTATCGAGTCATTCCGTCGAAAAAAAACCGCGCAAAGAAATTCTCAAGTTTTTCATCAAGTTTACCATCTGCGAGATTAAAAATACTTTAATAGCGCCTTTCAATTAAAGATTCATCATGACAAAAACCGTGAATCTGTATGCATGTGTATGTGATCTGTTGCAGAAACTAATCTTTCCTTAAAGAAGTTTTATATGCTAGAGACAATAGCGTGGTAAAATGCTGTAACTGTCAGTTTATCAGTACAGTTCTGAAATCCTAAATTCGATGGAAAAAACATTTCTCCTACGATTTATCACGGAAAATTATTATAATTACGATTCGACAAGATAAATGGCATACAAACGTACTGCGAAAATGCTATAAAATTAATGCGTACATGAAAAACAGTTAAATACAATTTTTATATTTCGCACGCGATACTATCGATCGCTTTTTAGCAGACCGGTGGCGATTACGGACCGGTGCACACGTTGAAATTTCTGTCGAGCGATCGTAAAGTTGCGTAAATGTTCGAAGTAATACCGGACTTCGAAATGGAACGCGTCCGGCGGATTTAATTAAACACGAACGCGGTAATACGGAGTTTAGCAGAAATCCGCGTAACGTGCTAACGACAGTGTGCGCAAATGTTATTTTGCATCCACTTTTGTTACGTGTCTCCGTGATAATAATCGAGTGGGATCGGCATCGCGCATTCTTCGCTCGATCGCGCGATCTATACCTATATCTACAGACAGCAGGATAGCGTGAAATTACCTTCGACTTTGCTCTGTGATTTCTTTCGTACTTCCCTCTACGTAAACTCGCTACGTATCATTTTCTCTGTCTGGCTCTTTGACGTAATCATGTATTTATTTATCTCATTCTGTGTAAATTTTATTTTAATATAATTAGATTTTCTGTATGATGAAATGTTTATAATCACTTAGGTAATTTTGTTGCGCAAAATTATATTACGTATAGTTACGTAATATTACGTATGAATGTTGCATATTTCATTTCAAACGCTTTGAAAATATTACGCACATTTCGAGAACCTTCTCAAATATCAGGGACCGTTGAAAGAAGATAAACAGGATTATATAATATATCCTTTCTCATTCAGAGGAGTGTAAAAATATTAATTTGTTTTATAGACTGCGCACAAACAATGTCAGCAATTCAGAAAAATGTAAACCGTATTACGGGAAATAATAGCAGAGTCAGGTGATCGAGATAAAACGACGGTTGTCAAGCCGGTTGGACACATGTGACGCGTTTAACCAGACCATCGAGTTCCTGTTCAGGAACTGGTCGCTGAATGAACAATACCATCTTCCCGATAATGGAATTTTACGGTCGTAAGAGCGAGACCCGGACTTACTACAGCCATCTTATGCTATAACCGTCACATAAAAGTGTGCCGTTTGCTTGGCAAACAGCTGCGAATTTCAAAAGTCGCATAAACTGGACGCGCCTTTGCGCGTGCAAACCGTCAGTCTTAAAGATCTGTGAAGTTGACACTCCGAAATGCGAATTTTTACAATTTTACATTAATGTGGTAAAATTAATTTGGTATTGTCCACAATTTGTTCATAAATTTCATTTTTTGTCCACTTTAGAAAAAAATTAAAAATAAAAATTTCATTAACATCCCTAAAAACGTTTTTTTAAATTATATATATGGATTTCGATTGTTCATCATTTCCATAATAATCATATTTATGAATAATCCGAATTTATGTATATTTATAAATAAAAAAACGCATTTAAAAGTGTCCGTGACAAAGTTTGTTCAACTTTTTTTTTTTGCGAGGTGGGAAAAAAACGATTATTTATGGACAAATGCGAACAAATTGTGGACAATCAAATGTTCTATCAACTTTGTAAAAATTCACATTTTGGGACACCAATTTCACAGATCTTGTTCTTGAAATATGGTAAAAATAGACGAAATGGTTAAAAAAAATAATTAAGATTGAATTTATATGAAAAATTGCTAGTGTTACAGTTATGAAAATTATAAAAAAATGATTAACAAATTAAAAAGCTTTAAAGAAGAATTAATATAGTTACGATAACCACAGAGAAGAACAATGTTACAGCTTCATTTAAAAGTTTAACGAAACGGGGACGGAGTCTATAGTATTGATCGTGAGACTCCCTCGGCCAATGGTCGGCCTTGCCAGACATACGCATTTGCGTAAATTCCACGAGTTTGCGCTGGCGTGTTTACCGGTAATTTTGAGATTGCGCGACGCGAAAAGAAACGGCTGAGGCGAGGAAGCGAGGTGCGCTTTTGCAAATCATGCGAGAACTGTCGGAAACTTGAAAGCGAAAGACAAAGTTCTTGTGAAACAACTCTCCCGAGATCTGAATATTCCTCGCTCTCCACGCTCTTGTCCGTGTTATTGAACGATAAATCGCCGCGTGGAAGGTATTTTAATAGCGCTATAATTCTCTCACGAAATTCTATGTTAAAAATATTACCGTGTTTTTCTGTCCGCGGAAAACTCCACTTTCACCGACAGATCGTAAAACCATGTCGATTAAACAAAACACCACGCGTTTCTTCTCCAGAAAATAAATAATTATATAATTATATACTATCTCGTGACAAAAAAGATAGGCGTAAATATGTCGATAACAAATTATATCCGAACAATACGTGAACGTAAGATTTAAGAAGTATAAAGATTCGAAATTCAATTTTACCTGTCGTCAGTGATTTAACTCGGCAATCCGCGTGAAACTCGTAAATGAAGCCGCAAGCGGATGAAGGAAGTATGCCACGTCTGTACTATTTTAAGCGATATATCGATTTTAAAGTTCATCCGATGATTACACAGTGGTACGATTTAATATTGTACATGGACCATCCATCCATGAGACAACTTCACCGGACGCGGGTTGACTCGTCATGAGGGTATCAAGAAAAAAATAAAAATAACAAAATAAAAAAAAGAATCTAGTCATATCTCTCTCTCTCTCTCTCTCTCGGTCATTTAAAAATAGCCTGGATTTTTTTCGGAGCAACACGCACACACTTTCATTATTACACATTCCGCGCATTCGTACGCGTATCCTTCTTGGATGTTGCGTCAATCGATAGGTTGGCTCTCGAAGAATGAACGGCGGTCTTTGTATCGGCGCTTCTCGATACACTCCCTCAAGGATCCCGTCTTTACGAGAGAAACCTAATGTCACCGCTACCATTGGGAATAGCTATCAACCGTTAAATATCTCTCCATAATTCTATCATCGAGTCATCGCGTATATTGAAAGGCTTGACTGCGACTGAGACTTGGACGTTTAAAGCGACGATTCATGCCGGTTGCATCGTACCCTTCGCGACTTGATGATCCCCATAAAACGTTACTGTCAAAACACAACGTATTTATGGCGGAGGTAGGCACAGTTCCACGTGAACTCGTAATGCTTCAATCAGTCGACAGCGCAAATAAATGATGTAAAAAAAAATTCGCGATATCGAATTTTTCCTTAAAAACATTTATCTTCATGATGATGAAGCATTTCAGGATTTCGAGTCTTGTTTCTCTGCGAGCTCTAAATCATCCGATAGAGAGGAACGTTATCGGCGGAATTACGTTTACGGTACAAATTAATCGCTCGTTCGCCTCAGATAATTGAATTTTCGTTGCGCGATCGATAGCTCGCGTAAACAGCGATTTGTCGAGTCGCTATGACAAACTCCCCCTCCCTCCCTCGTGTAATGCGTAACACGATTGTGTAACAAGACGAGTTCGGCAGTGAGTTCACCTTGTTACACATGCGTCGATTATGTCTCATCGCGGGAGACACGTGTTTCCGGGCTTTGAGAACGAGGCACGGTCAATCCGCGCATTTCCCCGAGCATAATTGCAAAGACCTCGCTGCACGTGGGGCGTGGTTAAAGGCCTGTGTGTTACGTTGATTCACTTCATTAGCTACGAAATTCAGTTCGAATTGCATTCCCGTCCTACGCCCGCAGCGATCGCTGTAACTCGATGTAACGTGGGAACACTCCGCGTAATTGTCCAAAGCGTGACTCTGTAGACGTCATCAGCTCAATAACGACGCGTTAATTTCGTAAATAATGTACGGAATACGCGTAGCCGTGCTCGATGCAGCTTAGCAGCTGTCGCCGTTACAAATATTCCTCCATTATATGGAGAGAGTAAACAGAATATATGCAATTTAATATGATGTATAGAACTTTCTAAATTTCCCTTCCGACTACGCCTAGAAAATTTTTTTTATCTCAAGCTTACAACATTCTTAATACGTCCGCTTTAAAAAGTTCCAAACTTGTAATTGCATTTCGCAGGAGCCACCGAATCGACGAGTCAGAACTTTTGTTCCAAAAGTCTGATTTACGATCAGAACCGTCATCAGCGAAGAGCTGTATACAAAAAGGAAGAAAAAAAAGGCAACGTCTAGGTGGGCGAGAAAAACGGGAAATTACACGACGCTGTGTCGGCTTGGCTCCAGCAAGAGCTCTAAGTGCTCTAGCTGGCCACGTCTCACCGCGAAAGCTTTTAATAACCGTGACACACTTGCGCCGCTTATCGCAAACAGCGTCCAAGCCGCAACCTATTAGTCTTGATCGCGGAACTAGCCTAGACTGCGAAAGAATATCGTCTCTTTAGCATATATGCCTTCATGCGTGTATTTGCAGCGCGATCGAAAGGGAGAGAAAAGTCAGCGAGCCGAGAACGTGATTTTGTCCTGCGTCGCTTATCGGCGCAACATTAATCTTGAACCTGCGAAGGAGATAACGATACCATCGCAGCGAGTCGCCCTTCCCGGATAATTAGACTAGGAGCGATCGGATTACCGTCGGTCAAGCTGCAATCCGGCCCCGAACGTTCAATCGACTGGAATAAACGGTCAGGCACAAAGAAACTGCCCCGACTTGAGTTGCGCTTTCGTGCTGAATGACGATGTATTTCCAAGGTCCACGTTGAAGTCAATTTTTTATTAACTTTATTCGCCGAAACAATAACGGCAAACAACATTGCTACATCTTAACATCTGATTTGAGTTGTGACTTTTGAAATGACTTATATTTAAAAAAACTATCGCTAGTAAATGAGTAAAATATTAAATTCAAAATCTGATCCAAATTACACATAGAAAAATGGCAAAATAATAATTAATCCAGAATAATAAAAAAATCTTGCAATTAGATCAAATCCCTGTATAGTTGACAAGTTTCATTTCTCTTCAAAACGAATGAACACTAAAAATTCTGGGACTGGAAATATGAAGCAAAATTTCCACGATCGCTAAAAACAAGTCTGTCACGAAATATAAGATCATGAGACTATGGCGTGAAGTAATCGCGATGATGCAAACGATGTCTCGTGCGCGCTCATGTGTAATAATAACGCCGGGACAAGGTTTTATTAAATTACACGGATGTTCACATCATGAATATCTACCTTGAAAGTGGAGCTTACATTAAGCATAATTAACGATGGAACGAAAAATATTGATTGCACATGTTAATTAATGTGAGGAAAAAAATGAGTAACCCAATTCTATAGTCTCTCGTAAATGTCTCGCGCTTTGAATTATTCAACGATCCTTTATCTCGCGCACGAAAAAGATTAGTCTTTCTCGAAAGAAGCGGATTTGCTTGTCAGTAATGCGTTGTGCAGCAATTGTACGTGTAGGATTTGCATATAAATATGTCGCATTCAGCGGAACGATACCTTACGCTTCTATCGTGACCTTAACTTTCTATTGATACCGATCGCGTTTCGTATAAGCGAAAAACGTAACAGACAGATGTGCTGTGACATGCCACAGTTGTAAATCATCGTAATGTGACAGTGCATACAGTGCAAGAAGCAATCTCTTCGATTAGCCTCGATGGAGCTGCGGTATTAAGGTAAATAGCTGTCATCGTTTCATCATTACTCTATCACACGCGACGCTATATATTGCAAGAAATAATTATTAAATTACTGTCGACACTCGGCAGAACTAACGAGTATATATTTTGCACTATAAATACTATTAGCTTTGTAATAGCTTTAAAACGTTTGTTTTATCATCAGACATATTTCTAAGACACCAATTATAATTAATTATACTTGGAATCCTACTAGTTTCCAATTAGATTACATATATTGCTTATCTTATAAAGTAGTTAAGAAATTTCAAACGGTACTAATGAAAAACCGCAATACCAATTTGGCAACTCGTAGTTTCGTAAGTCCATTATAATTCCGTTTTAATTTGCTCGAAATCCTTCTACAGATCCACATGAAACGTCCGTGCTGTCTTTGTTTGGCAAATTGATATTCGAAAGCGTAACGCTCGTAAGGCTAATATTACGTATTCCCCTTAAATACGCGAAATAATTCTGTGACACCTACATGAATTCGGTCAAGCATTGTTCACCTTCTAAACACGCAGGCAGGGGCCGTAAATTTTAACGCAAATTACAATGAAATATCAGAACGGTATTTTTAAGAATTTATTATTTTACGAGAAATTTTAGACTATTAAATTCTTAGACTCAGAAAAATTTGTGTTTATATTTTTAAAGATTTTGAATCTAGTGTATCATTCGATTCATCGTATTTTTGAACTTCTGAACCAAGCCAGATTCTTTTCTTAGATATCCGGTTTTCCGGATATACGAATCAGATCTTTGATAATTTCCGGACACCCGGCAGCACTCTCCGGGATTCCTCTGATCTCTATTCATCAACGCCGCATTTCTCCCGCGCGGTTCGTATATTTTAATGAAGTAAGAAAACTAGAAGAAATATAGTGCAGTACTCCTGTATATCAAATCGGACACGGTCTGCCATCGGAGTAGTCCGATGGCACCCGCGGTGCGTCAAATGAAAACACATTCTGGATGATTTCATAAATCTTCGCGGCGCTGTCGGGCGCGCATGGGGACAGCTGTCGTAATTAAAAAAGAAAAAAAAATAAGAAAAAGCGCGCGGGGAAATGTGCCGCCGAACATGTCCCGAGATCGTGCAACATCCTCCTATTACGGACTTTGCGAATATGGGCACTAACGTCGCGAATTGAACCGCCGTTGCAAAAACCGTAATAATATAGTACGCCGACCGCTGATAAATATAAATCGTAACGATCTTCTTGCCGGGCTTTCCGTAATCGCGCGCGGCACAAGAGAGGATACGATAATGCCCCCTCTCCCCGGTTTAATATACCCCCTATTAATGTTCAATCGAGGATACGGCGACTTCCACGCGATCGTCAAGCCGATATTTTGCACGAACTTCTGAGCATTACACGCGTCACGGATCATTTCGCGCTCGGCATTAAGTATCGAATAAGGAGTGGACCGTTAATGTGATGTGGGACAAATGCAGCCACAATTTCTTAATGAAATCTTCATTGGCGGTAGTGTATCTTTATTCACCGTGCTATGATAACTAGTAATAATTAAGATAGAAGCAATCGCGCGGAGGAAAGTTTTGTTGACATTCTTAGCTTTCGCATGCAAAATTACGACATCAAAGCATTTTCCTAATCGGGAAGTAAAAAATACATTTTTATATCTTATTATATTTATACTTTTATGTTTGAGGATAAAAATGTCAGAAAGTTATTTGACCAAAGTTTAATGTTTCAATAAAAACGGATTTTTTTCTACATTTTTACAGGAAATTACGACAACGATGTTTCGATATTTATGTCTTTATTACGATCGCAAAAATTGAGGAAAATCATTTTTAGGAAAAGTATCTATTACCGAAAGCCAACTGTTACCTCTCAGTGAATTACACGGTTTACGATTTTCCATTTATCACCATTTACGACAAGTCGTTTGTCACCCGACTAGTCTGAGTATAACTCCTTCGTTATTTAGTAAATAAGGAACACGTAACTCCTTTATCATTCAGCAAATAATTTCCGCCGGTCGGGAGGACCGAAGCGAAGTTCTCCGAATGAATTAAGATTCGTAATATATGATATAATAAAGTTGTCATATATTAAAAGCGTCAAATCTCTCATTCCGCAATCAGAACCGTAATAATTATGCTGTTTAATATACCAAAATAGCTTTGCGAACGTCCAGACACATAATAACTTACACTCAGCGTGCGTTCCCCATATTAATTATTCCTTTTACCCCGCTCCAATTATCGCCAGTTACGAGGAAAGAAATACGTCGTAATAATTGTCAGGCACCGTAAGAAGCGACGGAGTCGTGCTTAATAAATACACATCTTGCTAGGTGGAATCGTTCGCGACCTCGCGCACGTGGCGCAACGAAAACAAACGCACCAATTCGCGTTAATTAAATTAAATTCCATCCTCCAAATTAACGGTCGCTCCTCGGATAATCGTAAAGAAAGAAAAAAAAAAAAAGGCGGACGATGACGGGGGCATCATAATTGCGCGGTATTCATTCGCGAGCGCGGCTTTTACGCTTTTACCGGTGGCAAAAAAAGCACTTAATTGGCGATAATTTCGCGGCGCACCTGTTAACTCTCTCTCTGTATCTCTTACCTCTTTCTAGATCCCCGAGTTTCGAGGCTGGCTTCCAGCTACGAAACACCTTTTTATAGGCTATTGTAATTTATCTTCTTCCGTGTTTCTCCCCGCGAAATTCGCGCGCAGGAGTTACGAATAACAGCCGCCTGTCAATAATTCTTTCCCCGTTTTCTCCGCTCGCAATTTCGCCCCGTGAAATCCCGATGAAAATCGCAGCCGATGATCTCGCGAGAACAATTCGCGACTTTTTACGGAAGAGCTATTGCCGGAATGCCGCGAGCCATCGGGGCCCATTGCTAGTACGGCACGCGAGATCTCGCGAAAGAGAAGCGCGACCCGGTTTACAATGCGTCTCGTCTCGACGTCTAGTATCGCGGAGATACACACACCTCCGAAAGATAATAAAGTACTGAGAAATACGGAGAACATCCTCGCGCGGTGTTACAAAGCGAAGCTACGTTTACAATCCCGCACGATAAAAATTGTAAATGTATGACGTGAAGGTGTGGCAAGAGATATATTTTTATTTTTATTTTTTATTAATTTTATTAATATATTTTAGACAATATTTTTTTATTAATATTATTAATATATTTTAGACAATATTTTAGTGTAATAATCGGATTTCTTTATCTTGTCGAGAATCCTCAAGTTTTTCTAATTCTTTGTCAGATAAAGATTTTACGCCTCAGAAAGATTAATGTTTTGTCAACATTTGGGACTCGGATAGTTATGTTTATTGTGAAGTACCTGAAAAATTGGGCATATCTGAATGTCAGATTTAAAAAAATAATAACGCATTGTTTCACATAGGGCTGTTAAAACACGATGCTATCGTTTAAAGCACTTTCCCTATTCAGATAAGTTGATGAGATGCTTTCCCTATTCGCATAGATAAGCTATTTAGAAAGTCTTTATCCGAGTATTTACTTGGCAATTTTGACAGACAATTGTTCAAATTTGCCTGTATTATCTGCGGTTTACCTAAGATAATCGGCCCGGTTAATACCAGTCAATTGGAGTAATGGGTGGATATAGAGATCCAAGCATAAGGATTACTCAGTTTATGTAGTTATATAGAATAAAATAATTTTATCCTTTCAAGAAATTAAATTAATTTAATAAAACTAAAAAATGTGATTTTATCTTCTGCTTATTATCTTTTTATTTTTTCAAATTTCGTCTAAAGATTTTAAGTTTATTCTTCAAATATTTAAGTGTTAAATTTTTAATAAATTCTTTTACTAAAAATTAGAAACAATCGTTGATTTATCTCCAAATTATTTGCATTCCTTCTCTTTTTCATGAATTTCAACTCGTTTCACCTTTTTTCACCATCAGAATATACAGCAATATCACGTAACAAGTAGACAGAACTATTTTCTTCCTCGAGACCGGGCGAATCAGAAAGAACGAGTTCGGCAAATAAAACCGGAGGAATCGGGGTCGAAGGCATTTCGAGAATTACAATTCCCTCGCCACACAAGTCAACGCCGCTCGACTACTCACATAGCCAGACGTTGCCGCGGGGCGCGGTGTGCAGCAGGTTCAGGTGCAGGTTAAAATCCAGACCGGCGAGGTCCTGTCGCAGGTGGGTGCTGTCCATGACGAGAGCACGTTCCGGCAGCAGGAAGAGGTGATCGCTACCCTCCGCGGGCCCCAGGGTTCGCGGCACGCCGAGCCCGAGAGGCCCCGAACGGGCCGTCAACATCCTATCGCCAGGATCAGCCAGGATCGCGTCGCAGCGCGAAGTCGCATCCTCCTGCGAGCGCTTGATGCCCGACACGCTGATCCGCGACGGGGCCTCGCGACCTTTCCGCACTGCGGCTCGGCTTGTAACAGGTGGCACGTGACCGCCTTTCCTGACAGCCCCCGTCTTCGGGTACTTAATCCTGACGTCGGCCTCGTCGAGGAAGCGGAAATCAGAAGAGATCCTCGAGAGAGTTGAATGAATACAGCTCGCGATATGAATCAGTTGCAGGAATGTCGAGTGCGGCAGCTTCTAGGAATCGCCGTTTTTTTCTGTCATCGTGAGAGATTTTCTCTTTGAAGTTTAATTAGAAGAATACGAATGATTCGAGTCCGATTGTCGCAACGCGCGTCCTGGGAAGTTTCGCTTTTTTTTTTTTTCAATTCTCCCTCCGCGCGTTTCCGATTAATCTCGATTAACTCACGTTAGAGACGACGCAGTAATCGACGAACGTTTCACAGCCAAGAACGCCTTCCGTAATTCGATCCGGGGCTGTCGCAAGACGCGATCGACCATGTGTTAATAATACGGTATCATACGATCGATGTTTTTCTCGGCGGTGACGCGATAAGACCGCGAGAAACGCACCCGCGAGATCACACGACGCGACAATCACCACAGCCCGAGAATGACTCGTGATCCCGTGAGTCACGTCGGTCAGTCAACTTTCGACGTCGCGCGTCGACGACGGAGTGAAAGAAAGGGGGGAAGACGAGGGAACCCCTCGGCCGATCTTTCGCCGCGCAAAGTGGCACGAATTGTCCGAACGGGTTCGCTCGTTAAATTCGTTTAACAGACGTACGGCGAATCACCCGGCGTTCGGAACGAATTTCGTCAGATCGGGTCTCCTCAGCCTAGGCCCGACGATGTCGAAGAAGGATCAAGGCGGCTCTCGTGCGGCTCAGCTCCACGATTTGACAGACACAAGTCGCACGTTCAGCAGCAGGTCCGACCTTGCCACATCCCACACAACTGTCAGCTGGGCGCTATCCGTTTCTCGCGGGCAAACTTATCGACACACCGTTCGCCGGCGCGGCCTTCCGCTATTTACGCAGCGCGCGCGGGATATTAATCAATTCCGCCCACGTTCTCCGTCTCGACGACGTGGTCCTCGGAGTGGGGACTGACTTGACAAGCTCGAGCGACGCGGGCTGCTCTCGTCGTCACGAGGAAAAAGTAACGCGGAGTCTTCACTCGGAACGCGCCTCCCGCGCGGCCGCCCGTCGATCTGGCGGCTCCTCCAACAGCTGGGACTCCGATTGCCGGCGGACTCGTGGCTGCGTGGCTGGCGCGAGGCTCTCTCACGAGCGGTCTCACGTGCACGGCGGTCAGCGTTCGACTGAGTGGGTCCGTCTCGCCGCGTTCACGAGCGACACCGACGGACGTCGGAAACGACCGACAGGGCGCCAGAGAGATGCAGTGCGGGCGAACAGATGCGTTTTCCGCGCCGGGAGAGACGGGGCCTCCGCGCGCGGAATCCATGCGTCCACGCGCACAGGGAGGACTCACCGATCCGATTTTCACGCGTGCACGCGTCGATCGAGAGCTTGCTCGCTCTCGCGGGAGAGTGAGAGAGAGAGAGAGATTCCATCTAAATGCCACGACAAATCTTTACTCTCTCGAGAGAGAGTGAAGATCTGTCGTGACGTTGAGAGCATGTGCAGGCATTCTTGCGGTTAAAAGCCGCATCGATGCGCTTCGTGTTGATTGTCGTTTTACTGCGGGCGACAAAATGAGGTGTTTCACTAGCAGCAATGCCACGCAAATAATAGGTATCCGCTGGAAATTAATTTCGAGGAATAATTTCACTCGGCGTAAAAATAAGCGCCCAGAAGTACCGTAATTCTCGCGCGATTCCTTCCGGTTGCGCGAGATTACGTAAAAGGAACGAACGCCTTTCGGCGTCGGACGAGCCGGTCGACCATTAAAATAGCTTTGGCCACGGCCGTTTTCTGGGTCATAATCCGCGCAATTAGACGGCTTGGAAACCGTCTATAAAAGGGGATTATAAATTTGGTCGTGGCAACAGAATAGTCTCCGCAGTCTACGTTCAAAGGCGATTCCACTTTCATTTATAACTCCTTTCGCGACGTCTAAATTATTAATTTTCTCCGTAACCGAATTTACCTATTGTATATCGCTAATCGTCGTTTCGCATCGCGCTGTTTAACCGACTTGCCAGACCTTTCGCAACTTCGTCGTGAAAAAATTATTGTTACTTTGCATAAGCATTTCCTTTCTTTCTTTAAATATGCGACATCATCCATGTCCATTTACGCGATCGGCGATTTATGCGCGAGGAGCTCGCATAAATCGCAAAGAAACGTGGGTGGGCACGACCCGGGCGAATGCGGAATCGCATTGTAAGAATATCGCGGTTGTACGGAAGAAACGGCTCTTGTTGCGGTTACGGTAATTTGCGGCAAGACCCTTTTTATCGTTGGAAAATGCACCTCACGAATATGCACCGAAACTACCGAGCATACAGCGAATCGTTTCCGAGAACATCTCGCGGCATTTTATGCGGTTATTTCTTGCGGTTAATCGATTGTACGAGAGATCCGTCTGTGTTAATCGTGATGATAGATTTTTTTTCTTTTTAGATGTTTAAGAAGTCAATCTTTCCTAGAGCAAGACTAATTTACAGTAAAAGTTATTTGCAGGAAAGGCAGGAAAAAAATATAATTACGTAGATTCATATAATTAAAAAAATTTTTGTAAATTAAGTTTTCCATTACACAATCTATGTTTCTAATTTTTATGAGGTTCATTTTTATATTGTAATTTCTTTAGCGCATTCAATAGTTCTTGTTACGTAAATTATGGGATTGTAGACCACAAAGGGGGTTTTTTTTGCTGAAGATAAGGAAAAAATATCCAGGGAACAATACGAGAGTTCCCTGGACATTTGCATGAGCGGATTGCAAAAATGTTAGAAAATAATAGTTATTACGGCTACTCCGTTAGCCCAGACTTCTCTCTTGGATTTATTGGGTCGCTTTTTTTTTTCCGTTGCTACGCACGCGCTACGCGTCGAGGACGCGCGCCGTCTCGACGGCGGCGTCCGTTCGCGGATAAGCGGAGCCATCGGATTTTATTTGCGACGTTTCACGCGGTAATTTAGAAATCAGGGTCAATCGACTGCGACGGGAAGTGCAACACGCTGCTTCCTTCCAGTGATAAAATTAGCAGTCATTACAAACCCGTTTAACGTGTGATAACTATTTTTATTTAATAACTGTCGTAAAATGACAAGAAAATTACAGTTATTAAGCTTATCACGATCATATGTTACATGTAATGTAATTGAAATTCGATAGTCTATCTTGACTGCGAAATGTTATTTAGATAACTGCGTCTCTTGAATTCGACGTTAATGTGCAATTTGTCAACATTAGCATCGCAAAGTGAGAAAAATCTGTTTTCTTATTGTAATCGTTTCGTGCTATCGCAGGACGAGATGCTATTCCTCTCAATAGTCGTAAATCCGAATTACGCTATTAATTTAACAGGGAATTTATGTGAGAAAATTGTAAATTATATTTTAATTTATTTTTGTCCGTTCTGTTAGTTCAGTTGATTGTTAATTCGAGGCTAACACATTCCTAACAATGGCAAATATCAATAATACCTCAAGAAAGTTTCGAAGACTGGGTTCTTGTCATTGATTTATCATTATGTACTCGACGAACGTAGCGAGCCGCTTCTTGCGGCCTGATCTTCCGCGTGCGTGCCTCGTGTACGAAGTCATTCAAACGACAATCGATGTCCTCGTATGGAGACTAATATGCCAGGTTCGCTAGGTACAAGCAAAGCGCTGTCGAGCACCAAGGACAAGCATTGATTGACGGAGACTTATCACTCGATATTAGCGAAAACTCGTGTCGCATCGATTATCACACGTGCTCGCATCTGCTCGTGCTCGTGAAAGGCCAGCTTGAGTAAAAATCACGCGAATAAAAAATGCGCAAGATGATTGCACAACATGACGAACTTCTCGTTACCGTAACTTTATTAACAATAATTTATGCAAAACAAATTTTTTCTCGAAAATGTGCTTCAAAGTATTTTCAATATTTTAAAGCAGTCATTGTATATACTCGAACGTACGGAGATGCTACATTTATTAAACATAAACTGCATTATACATGAACCAGAATCCGAATGCGGGTGAAAGATTAGACCGCAAAAGAAAAGAACGCAAAAGATATAAGTTTGATAGCGATGAAAATTTGAGAGGCGATGGCTGATTGCCAAACCGTTATTTTGAAAGCTCGAAACATTCTTATGATTCACGACAAGATATAGAGAAAGAAAGGACGTTTACTGGAACGTGACAGCAATTCGTGATACACTTGTCCGAAAATAATCTGTGCCACTTATAACATTATAAATTCATCCTCACAGTTCGGAAACATTTCTAATTACGTCGCAAACAATTAAATAATGAATCTAATTGAAAAACTTAATCGCCTTATCTTTCATCGGATTTATTAACATTACGCATGAGATATTATTGACATTTATAATGAGACAAGTATACCAATGAATTATATTAATGAAATGTTAATGTTTCATTAATCACTCAGCAACGCAATATCATAAAGACATAAAATAATTATAGCAATATAGCATAACAGCGAAGGTTGATTAAATTATAACGATGTTAATTCCGGTAATTTAATCGATCATTAATCACACATAAAATACTAATGGAAAAAAATGGGGAGGTGCCTTACTCAATTACTTGATGTAATTCGCAATAGTAGCTTCGAACTTTCAAACTCACGTCAGCAAAGTGACACATGCGAGGCTGTGCTGAAATAACATTATATCTAATAGACATATTAAGAACTTTTTCCAATGGAGCACGTAAAACCGCCCCCATTTCGCGCTAAATGTCACGATATAAACGTAGTTAGTCAGGATTGGCTTTCCGTGAAAGACAATCCTTTCTTTGCGTGACAGGAAGCCGGATTGACGCGTCAGAAATTGCGTCACCTCCGTCGTGCTTTCTCCCGCGAATGATTGTTCAACGAGGGGACGGCAAGCGCGCGTCTTAATGTCGTAATTTGCGCGTTCCATCGGCAGCCCAGCGACGAAACGGCGTCTCTTCGTCGTCTCGTTTCTCGTGACTGCCGCGACGTGCCGTAAGCAAGCAGTTTTCCGCGAGTTTCGCAACGCGTCTTTTCGCGAGAGCGGCCGTGATCCAGCTGCGTCGCGAAACAGTTGCGCTGACGTTCGCGTGCGTTACACACCGCAGAGTTCAAAATGATTCGGGAAGTCACGTACGAACGTTCGAGGTAACAGGACAATGCCGCGGTTAAAAATTCAGCATTAACAGATCGCCGTAAACTGTGTGTATTCCGATTAATCGGATAAATGAATGCCTCACCCGCGATAATTAACGATGGTCCATTACGTGACTGTGCTCCGTTTCTGTTTCGATAAATCAGTATACTCGGACGGATTATTGCATTCGCGGTCATTACTCGCTCGGAATTCCCTCTTGCCAGCCCACATTCTGCATCTACGTATCTATGCGCGCGCGACTGTAATGAAGACCCAGAATCATGCGGCCGGCCGTTGCCGACACGTGCAATGCATTCGCGCTCGTATCGCGAGTAAATACGAGGATGATTGTGATTATTTCCGATGCGAAACACACCTAGTCGCCGCGTTGCAGAGATTACGATATCAAATTACGTGTTTGGAAGCGCATAAAATAATCTATCACGGCATCCGGTTTTAAAATTGCAGTAAGCGATTTTTTCGAAACAGATTGGATACATTCGCTGCTTTTTACACTGAGAGAAAAATATAGTTACTTTTTGGCCTCAACCACAATTTTATAATATTTCTAACGATTATGGTTAACTTAATAGCATGTAGTTAAGTTAATCATATTTTGTGTTAGAAATATTATAAAATTATGGTTGAGGTCAAAAGCAATTATATTTTTCTCTCGGTGTATAATAAACAAAGTCGAATTATTTGTGCTGATTATTAAAAGAGACTTTGAAGATCTATGAAATTAAAAATTTATAAACCTCAAGAGACATGATCGGGAATTCACTGAAATAAAAATTCATATAATTATAAATTCAAAGTTAATGTTCTATCACTTCACAGTCTGATAATTTTTAATTTAGCAAAAAATATATGCGTGAGGTGCGATTTCGACTAGTTTCAGAGTTTTAAAATCAATCTCCAACTTGATTGTTGTACGTTAAAAATAGTTTACTTGAAACGTGGCCCCATGCAATTTCCAGCTTTGTAAACCTCGCCTCTTTACTTCGAAACCTAACGGACCGCCATAATTGGCATAGAGATCTTCAATCCTTTATTCGCCGCGAGAATCGCGCTGTGGGCACGGCGGAGGGAATTAGGTCGCCCGATCGTTTCTCGGAAGACGCGCAAAGGGACGCCAATAATTTCGTACTGAGGATCGTTTTCACTGTGGCACAGGACGGAACGGAACGACGACCGATAATTTCTCAGCCAACGGTAATAAATATCCCCTTCTTCGTAGATCTTCTTGCCGCTATGTCGAGCCCGCATCGGTTCCACGTCTTCGAAGATTCTTACCGGTGCTTCTTGCCGCGGTCGCAAATTAAATGAGCGAGCGTGGTCGGCGAAAGTCGAGCAGGGGCGGAGGGGAGAAAAAGCGTGGAAGAAGCGTCGTTCGCGAAGGCGCACCGTCCAGGGAAAACGCGAAAATAAATTGGTAGCCGGGAAGGGCTTCGAAGGACCGGTCTGCCTGCCTGCTTCCGCGATTTCTTTCAACGTTTTTTTTTTTTGAGACTTTACACTCGCATTTCACCTGTTCCCCGTACAGAATAAACGCGTTTGTATTCTAAGAAAGAGAAGTACAACTGTTTAAGCTCTTAAGACTCGAGTGTTGGACAAACTAGTATTAAGTTTCTCCGAGGTCGCCACGTAAAACATTTCCTTCTTGGAGACTAGAATGGCCTTGAAATTCGAATTTGTTCTTTCGTCAATGTCTCTGATTTCGAGGAAGCGGGAATATCACGTTAGCATCGTGCGTGCTTTCCATCTCGTACATCCTATCGTTGAAAGGTGAATCATGCGCTTGCTCATAATACATTCGAAAGAAACAATGCGTTACGAATTGATAATAACAATCATGTCGTTTGATAACAATGCAAAAGATGCGCTGTCTCCTCGATGTACCAGCGGCAATTATTACTTGACAATGTAATTATTGAGAAAGCAAAATAATCGTAATTTGCAATTTGAATTTACAAAATAATTATAACATCTGAAGAGATACATTAATTAATTAGGGCGGGAAAATAATATCAATCTATTTAAATATAAAGTTAATGTTTTGTGCGTACATGTACGTGTATGTGTTATAGCTTGGAGACTTCTTACAGAGATGGTCACGAAGGCCGGTTAAAAAAAAAATAGAGATCGATTGCTCGAGTTCGCCTTAATTCTAGACTCGGCGCACGAGACGCACGAAAATGCTAACCGCGCAATTGTGGGGGACGGACCTGCTCAATTTCGGACAAAGACAGTGTTCTGGACTGTCAAGTTGTGTCTCTTGGAGGGAGAATTATAAGACCGGGCAAGGACCAGGGTGCCCGTTCCCATTA
This sequence comes from Tetramorium bicarinatum, assembly GCA_928718305.1. NCBI lineage: Eukaryota > Metazoa > Arthropoda > Insecta > Hymenoptera > Formicidae > Tetramorium > Tetramorium bicarinatum. The sequence continues at coordinate 9,431,011 of OV788319.1, forward strand.
GCTCCATCGTCTTGATTAAATCACTGTGGTTTTTGCGGTCGATTTCTCGCGATCCTTGCGCTTTTATATCTAATTTAGACGTCTTTTTATAAGTTTTTCGAACAAAAAAAATGTTACAATCTGTGTCGAGAAAATCAGTTTAGCAATTCTTAAATTAAAAATAATTGAAATAGAAAATAATGTAATATTATAATACATCTAGCAAAATGTTATTTAAACATGCTTCTTATGACGCACGTAGCCAATATGCGTCCACTCGTTATGTAAATTCGATTAAATTCCTGAAATGCAGGAATATAAGACGTAATGACGCAAACAAGACTGATAAAAGGGACATGCACAGTGAAGTGTAAATCTGACTCGAATGAAAAGTTCGATCGATAAATGACGTTCTTTTTATTTTTTTTTAACACGTAGTACGACAAGGATAATTTAAGAAGGAAGTGGTGCGCTTGTCGCTATCTCGACTCGTCCTTCATACGCTTGTCGAGATTGACATTATTCCAACAGGAGAAGATTATACGCATCACCGAGCATGAAGTCGCTCCTGTTCCAGGGTCGATCTTTTAATCAGCATCGCAACTCCTTGTGACGTTCCCGTGTCGCAGGAGATACGGCAGTTTCATGCCTGTCTCTTTTCTACCTCGAACGAGCTTTGAAATTCGTTTCAGCATGCCAAGATTTCGAAGAAAAGTGATTTCTATTATACGGAGTAAATTAACTCGAACGAATTAAATTGCTTGTGTACGAGCTATAATAGCGCGCGAATGACCGGAACGCTTTTTAGCGTGATTAACAACGATTCCGTGGACGGTACGAAGAAATAAAAGCTTGCCTCGATGATGGCAAGTATTGCGAAAATTAAAATAAAGAAGATGCGTTGCGTGAGATACGAGCGAGATGCTTTCGAGATCGAAAGAATTGTATTTCGAAGAAATAATGCCAGTTGATCAATCTAAGAATTGGACGACGAAACAAATTACGTAAATTTTATTTAATCAATTAACACACGATAACTCTCTGCGAAAGATACAAGATATACACAAGATGTGCACGTAAAAGTGCATGTTACTACAGCATCTCGCTATATATGCGCGCAATACCACAAAGTCAGAGGAGAGACACGTCCCTCGGTAATGTCGGATGCTGCATCAGCCCCACAACTGGAATAGGAAGGACCTGTTCTGATTAAAGTTAACATGAGACAACGTAAGTTGCAGATAGTTAGCCTAGTCCGAGCATTTCGAGTCGACTTCTATACGTGGGAATCTGCAGCATCCGGCATCTCCCCCCCCCCGTTTCTCTCTCTCTCTCGTCGGGTTGAAGCACCACCGTATCCCTTGAGCTATGTGGGAGACGCCGCATCCTCCCCTTTTCTAAAAGTGACGTGCTGGTCTTCTTGCCGACTTAGATAATGCATAGGTGTATCCAGGTTTCCGCTCAAGCAGGAAGCAACCGCTCGTAAATACTTTATGCCCGCAGACGGAATAGGCGTGGTAGCAAACGCAGTGATCTCCCCTTCCGCCGACTATGTTGCAATTAAATATGACAGTTGTGAACTGTATAATGACGTATATAACTGTAAAATATTATTTACGGTTCTTGGGGGGGGGGGGATACTTGAGTTTTATTACAAATAAATTAACCCACAAAACTTTGAAAACTAGATTTTATATATAAATTCCTCGATGTGAGATTTTTCACATTTTAAACTCGACCGCATAAAATTATTATAATATTTAATGTGGATTACATTTTATTTGTTCTCTTCATTTACGTCGAGACGAGCTTATTTACGAAGCGCTATTAAAGAGATAAGATTTCCCTAAATATACCCTACTGCTAAAGGCAAGAAAATAGACGGTCGCGTCTTCGCAAGTGAGAATTTCCCGTCACTCCCTTTGGCCTTCGTTAATCGCGTGTTTCGCGCGTCAAATCGCAAACGCGCGAAATTACCGGATTCTCAAGGCGATCATGATCGATCGATCATCTTTTCATCGCGAGCCCATAAACGACGTCGTAACTCATCCCGGGGGTTTGCCCATAAAAATTTCAATTGCGATAATTAACCCCGCCGTGTGCGTAGTGTGCGTTCTCGCGGGTAACATTCCCGATTGCACACGCTCTGATCCTTATCGGTTTTATACTCCCTCCCTCCTCGCTGTTCCTGCGTGTCTTAACGTTCTAGCATCCTTCTAAAGAACCAATAACTTTCTCGGGTAATATAATTTCCAAGCGCGAGTGTGTGCTCAGGCATATGTGCGTCTTCGTGTGAGCGAAGAAGACGAGTATCGACTTTATAGGTCAGACAAGAAAATTTCAGCGTAATCGTTCCCAGAGATGACTATATACCATCGTATGTATTTTAGCTTTTCTTACGACGCGTGTTCTTTGAAGAGAATTCTTTGTACACGGGAGAAAGATGTCGGATAAGTTACAACAAAAAGTATACAATTTCTAAATAACGTAGAATTTTCAATCGGAAGAAATGGCGTGACGCTTGGCGACAACCGTTGCCATAAGACTTCCTGGCTGCACCTGTGCCCCAGCTCCTACCTTAACTACATAATAGCGCTGCCGTCTTCGGGATGCATCCGAAGATACCATTAGTATCCGCCAAATTACCTGACTGTTAGAACGAGAGGACAGTCATTTGCTTTGGAGATTGTTATATTATTACACGCAGTGAATATCGCACGGTATAGAGACGCAATCTCTTTTCATAGCTTCTCGATCAGATAAAAGCGGAATGAGAAGAGCAAAAGTGCAAATGCTTACCGTACATTTTTCCATTACATTAAACAAAAAAAAAATTTGCATTCACACAGCAATAATGACGAGGGGAAAAAAATAATGTTACGCGCGAGATATCGCCCTCTCGTATAATCGCGAAAAGGTAACTGTATATTAAAACGCCAATCACAGCACGGATATTCGCAGATTAAAAATGAAGTTCAAAGGCAGCAATGAAGAATAGCATATCTCGTTAAAAATTCACCACCTTTTGCAGCCGTCCGTGGTTTAGCGGGTTATTGCTTCGCATTCATGTGCCTCTCTCCCCCTCCTCCTGGGATGCATCAATATGATATCGCGTATAATATATCAAAGCCGATGCACGGGAGCATAAGCGAGCGTGCTTCCCGGCGGCTGTAAAGCCTCGGCCGATGCTTCCTGTTATCCCGCGCGCGGCAATGATAAATAGGAGATAGAATGATACGTTCAATGATGCGCGCGAAGGAAAGATCGATCCAATACCGACTTAATTAAGGGGTACGGATCGCAGGCGACTACGTACGTCGCTATTACCGGCGTAATCTACCTGTTCGTTACGCGCAATCCTGATTATTCATTGTCAGGAGTCAATGGGACCAAGAACAACAATACGTCGCGCTGTTGTAACAGGAAATCGATCGGCGGATTAAAAACAGTTATTTCGAACCGGCCGCCGATTAATAGCCGACGTCTCGCGGCAATGCACGCTCTTAATCTGTTATTCAATCATCTAACGCACTGGAATAATTCCAATGGATAATCCCTCTTTTCATCCGTTTGGAAAGCGGAGTTAATGGAAGGGAATTAATAAAATCTGACGTAAGATAATATTACAGCATGCCCCGTATTGTTAAAATGAAGTCGTGAAGCTGCCTCGCGCGGATTAAGATACTGGAGTAATCCGATCAGCATGTTCTCATTGCAAGATTTAAAATAAATCTAAGTATTTAAAGATTAGAAATATATTCCTTATGAAATAGGACTAAATGATCAAGATCCGACGTTATCTGTTTCAAATGATCTTTCACCGCGCTCCATATAAACAACTCACTTAAAGCTTCACTTTTTCTTCATAATCGATTAACTGTCGATTCTTCAACAATCTAGTGTCGCCCCTTTTCTCATTCGTAATCTTCTAAACCGTCAACCACAACAATTTCGTTGGGAGATAAGGCTGTCCACAACAGCCGAGGCAATCTTCTTAGACGCCAGTGGAAGACGTGGTGAAAGCTGTCTCTGTTTTTCTAGCTCTCTTTCTCTCTCAAGTGTACTCGACCATCCGTTGACCGTGACGCTAACGAAGAGCATACGGAGAGAAGGATCCTCCATCCGTCTAGCCGGCGCGTATAACCACCATGGCTCGTCTATGCAAAAGGAATGGGCGAGGGTTGCCAGGGTGACGGCCCGCCGGCGCCCAACTGAGAGGGTCGATACTACGACATCAACGTCACCAATTCGTTCTTCGTGTTCCGAAGACCATCTCTCCCTCTATCTCTTGTTGCATTGTACCCTTGAGAAGAATGCTATAGAGCGATTTAACGGAATGACGGAAATCCTGTGATCTTCTAACGAAAATCGTATTTTAAATATTTTATCCGCTTTAATATTTATGATATTCAACCATTTAGTCTTTTCGTGAAAGGCTGGACAAAAATATAGCATAGAATTGACAATGCAAGCACTGTCTCATTTAACTGCAAAACTTTATGTTAATGAGAAGATAATATGATAAAGACTGCATCCGCTTGTTTTTCAAATAGATTTTCAAACAAATTTACATTAAACAAACCCCACCAAATTTAAAGAATATTATTATAAATATAAATGCTGTAGAATTATGACTTTTTTCTGTATTTAAAATTTATTCTGATTTATGACAAAATTTTGCTGTAATAAACTGCGAGAAGAATAATAAATTCGTCTTTTGAGAAGAGTTGTACAGTTCTAAAAAAAAATACCGCAATACGCAACTATAATACGTGCGTTTCAAGCCACGTAACTCATAAATGACGTGCTACTTCACAAAGTAGCTATATCAAAGATAAAATAATACGTGTCGCGCGTTTAAAGTGCATTCATTTTTCGAATAAATTGAGCTCGTCGAGCATGACTCTCGTGGTCAAACGAAACGGTGACGCCGTTACTCCACTATAGCATAGTTTCAAAATTTACGATCTGCTGTATACCGTACGCGTTCCAGTAACCCGCAACAACCCAACAAAGGAAAGAAAAGCGCGCGCAGTGGCATTGTTACGACTTCGTGGAAGATATAAAGATAATCATTTAACTTCGCCTGGCATCATCGATTCATATCTCATGCTGTTTTTTGCCATTGTAATATTCACAGTAGATGGACACGTTCGTCGTGTTGACGCAAAGAAACATCACATTAATTTTCACGCTTTCCCCGATGCAAAGAAAATGATTTCAACTGTCTTTCGCGGCCGAAATATTTCTGATGGTTAAAACTGGACCACACGTGCAGCGAGCAAAGAAAAATATAAAATATTAATTCTACACAAGAGAAAAATATAGTTACTTTTGGCCTCAATCACAATTTTATAATATTTCTAACGATAATTATGATTAACATAATGATGCATATAATTAAGTTAACCATATTTATTGTTAGAAATATTGTATGGTTGAGGCCAAAAGAAATTATATTTTTCTCTCAGTATAAAAATATATCATTGTGAAATTAAACTAAAAATCGGCATTACAATTAATATTATCTTTCGCAGTTCAGATATATCACAAAAGTATCTCAATCCTGATTCTCTATTTACTTTAACTTTCTTGACATATTATTAAGACGCATCGAGATGTGCAACGAAGAACAACAAATCCTGCCAAACCTTCGCGAGAAGCGATCGCGATACGGTTCGTAAAATTTTATGACGCCGATATCTTGTGTACAGCTCGAGGGCCCGGATTTTTCTCCGATCGCAGATATGCAATCGTCTCGCGATTTCTCGTAGCGCCAAAACGGAGAAGAATACTTCACGGGCGTGCGAAGGTGTTCACTCGTGCTGAACGATCGAACGATCAATTCGACATGAAATATCAGCATTCTACCGTAATGGTGTAGGTTCGCGACCCTCTCTCGCATAAAAGGTACTCCATCTACGGTCCGGAAACGCCTTAAACACACGGCACTGCCACCGTTCATCAGAGATCTCCCTTAAGCTCGTGAAATTAATCCTGTATTTCATACAGGATAGGCACAGATGCCAGCTATATACATATTTTTCTTAGGCAAACATACTACTACACGTGATACGTAATAATACATAAATAGTTATTTTCAAATAGAGTCGATAAAGTTTTGTGAAAAATAATAATGTAATAGCAAATCCATCGATTCCTTGACTTATATCGAAGATAAGCGAGATAGCCGCGTTTCGGAGGATCGCTCGCGCAAATTATGCGAACTACACTACAATTCAGCATCAGTTCGGTTTCGATACATTCCGACTGCATCCCAGCGGCAGACACGGTCAAGCGGAAATGTCTGGAAGTTTACATCAGGATCTGCACGTACGCAACATGTTTGCAGACCGCGAACGATGTTTGTAAACGGCGGTGCCAGCGGTCACGATAGCGTGTGGTCAAACTGCCCGAAATCTTCGATGGATTCCGAGTACCGCAATAAGGAAGATGAAAGATGGGACGTAACCCGTTACGTACAACACAAATACAGATTTGTAATAACGAAAAATAAAGCGGAATTTATAGGTACGTGATTTCTGCCCAAACGCCAATTTCTCGAGCGTTGAATTGAAGATGAAAAAAATATAAGACACTACAGAGATTTCTAATTGAGAAGGATAATATAACAAATTAAAATTCATAAATATATCATAAAATATGTTGGTGGAAATTTTAGATTATAATATTATTCAACGAGTATCAGATCTTAGATCTCTCAGATGAGCTATGCAATTTTTATTTTTTGTTAATTTTAATTCTTTCTTGTTAGGGTAAATACAAAACGTTTTGATTAATGGATACCAATCATGCTATGGTGGCCCAGTTAAAAGTGCCGTCTGAAAGTGTAACTAATTAGACACTTTCGAAAGTTACCGCAGAATCTGACGTGACAGTGTTTCATTCAGTTACTTTACCGCAGACACGATATTAATACACGTAATTGCTGGTGAAAATCCACATTCTATTAATAATCTATGATAATGCGAAAAAAATTCAATATGTATATTCATATGATAATTAAATATAAAGAAAACACCTAAGATCTCTCTTGATTACATGCACGGATCGAATATTCCTTAAGACTTTCATAGAGGAATTCAAGATTTAGGAATTTCAAAGTGACAAATTGCAATTGTTTCGAATGATTTTATCCATAAAATGTACAACCTTGGGAGAAAAGCCAAAAAAGTATCTAGCAAGCGGACGAAATGACATTTTATCCGGCAGAAATTTTACCCTATTTCCAGACTTTTTGCCACTCTTGGCAAGAATTCTCAATGTCTCAGAAACTTAAAAAAAAAAATTAATGATGTTTTTAAGACTCGTCCGCAAGAAAGTTTCAAACTAGTACGTGATGGTGTTAACAAACGAGCTTCCTAATGTAAAAGCGCTTTTCAGGTCGAATCAATGTCTAGAATATAGATTCGTCAAAATTAAATTTATATATAATTATGTAATTAGAAATCAATTTCTGAATGAAGCTCTTAAACTATTTTTAATCAGTAACGGGCGTCTCGATCAATAACGATCAAATTACAAGTCACAAAGTCGCGTGAAATTCTGAGAAAGTAAAATTTAAAGTATATTGTTAGTGTAAAATATATTAATAATTCAAGCAACGAAATTAATTTCAACTTAAATCGTATAATTATCACACTGCAGAATTTCGATTCGTGCTTTCTCGTTTGCAGTGCTCGTTTTCACGTTATGTGCATTGGCGCGGCCGCGTCGAATCCGTCGTCATCGCTCGAACGAGCGCGATTGCGAAACGCCGCGGTCCGATGATTGCGATTTGCGTGGGCGGTCTTTAAGGAGAAACGGCCGTGATTCAGAAATGTATGGACGCAGCAAGCACTAAGAGGATAACCGTAATATCCTCGCGAAGCGGCCACATAAACCGTGACCCACCTCAAGCGGGCTGCGTGCACCTGCAAACGGAGGCGGCACAAGTGAGCCTTTACGCACGTGTTACACCTTGTTAAATCGGCGCGACCTTTGTAGCGCTCGTAATTCTTGCACGCATTAATAATACCATCAGCTAAGCAGCTGCACGTACGATTGAACGATGATGACGTGAGAAATTGTCGATCGATACATCCTTTCGCATAAAAAAAATATCGTCTATGTCGTCACGTCGGCCTATCGTCGTTACGTCAGTTTGGCAGAAATCTCGAGATCGAATGCAGAAAGAAGCGAAATATTTTCCAATATTATGTAAAGTGAACGTATGTATTTGTATATCTACATTTTTTTTTCAAATGTATGCTTATTACATCGTAAACTTTCACAAAGTCTTGGAATTCTCTCGATTAATAGCGTGCAAATTATCGTAGCAAATTTATTGTGCTTATTTACTGCGTACTCGTTATTTTTTTTCGATCCGTTTACTCGCTTCTTGCGTACGTTGACCCGTGCCCACCATCGTACCGTGCTATTTGTGACCGAATATGTAGGACGTTCATTACGATGATTTACCCAAGGATTGTCGTTATTACCTGCCTTTCAGGTCAACGGTAACGCGATCCGTCAAACACGCCACCCCCGTGACCGGAATAGTGGTCCCCCTCGACAACGATCGAATTCTCTTGTTACATCGACGCATAATTAACTCGAGCACGTCACCGGAGAGAGAGAGAGCGATTAATTGCGATAAAGAGCGAGAAATTAAGTAAATAATCTATCGATACAAAATTGAGAATTCCCTCCGTCCACGGCGTTCTCGCAGGAAACAATTCCGACGTGCTGCGAACGCGTCAATCATGCACGCGGAATGATAAATCCAAAAACCTCGCGGAAGTCGCGCTTTTCTCGGTCACGAGTGACTCGCGTGCGAACGCCTTCGCGGAAAAATGCCCGATTTTTCTTCCTCTCTCCGCGGAATTCTCTCAACTCCGTCAGCCGCCGTCGGAACAGTTGGAGCAAAATCGGGTCGAATTCGTTCCGTCTAAAGTCTCGGCATCGATCGATTACGATCTCGACCGTGATTTACGAGCCTGAACGCGCCGCTATAGGGGAGAAACTTCGCGTGCGCGCGCGCATGTCAAATCGATCTTTTGTCACACTTTAACGCGCTGTTGCCCTAACCCGAGCGGAATTTATGACGAGACGTTAAACGATAGATCGCTCTTGCATAGTGGCCTTTGCCAGTGAGCAGATTTCTTCGGCCCTGACCGACGTGTCGATCGTTTCGTCCGACTGCTTGCGCCTAAGCGCAATCGTCGTGTACCTGATCTCCCTTCATGCGACTCGGCACACTCGTCTCTGATTCTCGATCGTGCGATTCGGCATGTATCTCGATCTTCTATCGCGCAAAGCAACGCTCCCGCCGCGAAGAAAATTGCTGCGAGTTTATGGCGAAAAACGCGACGCGAAATGTACGCGAAACTCGCAGATAGCTCAGAGTGCTTGATTTTTTAATGATTCAATTTCTGGATATGAAATTAAAGATTAACCTTTGCGATTGTTTAATTATTAACATGACAATGATGTGTCGTGCTTTCGCATATTAATAGTTCTCATCAATGTAGAAAAATTAATAAGATAGCAGAGACTTTCTCGTAAAAGTTTGAATTTTCGTTAGAAAAATGTGTGAAAGCATGTTACTGACGTTATTGTAAATCGCGTTTCAAGATCAATTCTTCATGTGCTGTTTTTACATACATGCGAAGTTCAGATAGTATCGGATTCACTTAATCCGGAGCACGAATGTCCGGCGGCCATCCGGACGAAAGATAATACAGAAATCGAGGACGGCGGATTAGAAAAATAATTCGCTTTCACGCGATTCAACGGCCGGAAACCTTGTTCGGCCGCGAGAGATCAATTCAACAATTAATCGTACATATTGAATATTTTTTATACGCTTTCTAGTAGTTCTGTTAAGTGTTAACAAGTATAGACACTGCTAATGCCAACAGAAAATTCCGCAATTAAAACGCAAGCGGGATTATAATGAAAGAATGAAACACGCTCGTAATAAAGTTCCGCGTTTTCTAAACGAGCATGTGTAATTAAAATTTATTACGCGATATTATCATGATATATTACGATAAGCATTATTTTTAGTGGCAAGAGTTCCAAAAAGAGATAAGGCACAGTTGTTTTTTTAGAATAATTATAAGATTAATTTAATTATCCCTAATGGTCAGAGAGTAGAGAAGAATCATGCGGTTCTTAAATCTTTGGCCTTGAAAGTTGTAATGGATCACGTGAAACGTGCGTTGAAGGAGCCTCCAATTATATGCGACAAGTACAAATAGCTAGCGAGCATGACAGTAGCGGACGATACGTATAAGGAAGGTCTACGCTATTTTAACGGTACATACGAGTTATCTCTGCCGAACAAATTGTCCTCTTTTTTGCTTTCTCACGTAATTAGCCGCGATCTTTTAGTAAAAATGCGAGTTGTTTCTATGCTGTGAAAATGATATCGTGCCATGACGAATATTGCAATTATTGCGATTTTATGAAAACGTTGAAAGTAACATTATTTTGTGAAACTCTGAAAATAAAATTATAAGAGGTTCAATTAACAGATTTTACTGCAAAATATAACTTTTACAAATTAATTTTTTTTAATTCGCTAGTCTGTAAAAAACGTTCTCTCTCTGATAATATTCAAAATAATAATGAACTCGTAAAGAAACAACACGAAATTTCAGATTTAAAAAAAATTATTCTATCACCGAAGAAACACGGTCGCAACGGACAATTAAGATTTTATTTGTTTTGGCAAACCACACGCCATGATGTTACCTTATTACTTCGCGAGCAATACCGTTTCGACCTTAATTACTCTTAATTCAACGATGATAATGACAATTAACGGTTGGAACACATTTCTCTACGTCTCTGATAATTGAACGCCCATATTACGCCGATATCCGCTTGCATCACATATACTTGTGCGACCATGTCATACGTTAATATCCGCTCAATTTTCCAGACTCAATTAATTTCCGACAGATCCTGTTACGCATTAAACATCTGAATATTTGACAATTTTCCGCAGGGATGACTGATCCGTACAGTCATTTGAGCTTAGCAAACCCACGGACCCGAGCTCAATACATTGCGAACAATCGCACACAAGTATACACACGTTTTTGTTAGTGACAATGAAATAAACATTTGAGAAAAATGAAAACAGAATACAAGAAACTTAATATAAAAATAATAAGAGAAATAAGAATAATATGTGCTTGATGAAGTAGAATAGCAAAAGCTAAAGCTTATTTTTACTTATATCTCTTGATAAAAAAAAATTGAGAATTCTTATTATTATTAAAAAATATTCGCATTCTATCAACATTATACATTTATATAAATGTATTTTTAGATTTATAATATTGTAATATATTTATTAATAATACATAAATACGAATAACAAGATAAATGCGATATTTTGCTTAATTTTAAAAGTAAAAAATATTTTCATTCGTCTAATGAAGTTTTTTCTCGTTCTGTAAATTTTTTCTCAAAAAAAAATGGAGCATTACTATCAGATGACATGATCTTAGCTCGAATTGGAACATCGACGCAATCATTGCCAACTGGCAACGGGATACATTTAAAGATTAGAGTACGGCACAGTGTGCCTCACTGTGCTGAAACTTTCTTTCAGTACGAAAGTACAAATATATCACTGTCATCGTGTTAATTAATAATTCATTTTCACAGTAAAGCTACAACCAATAACGATAATAATTGTATTTTTACACGCGCAATATTAATGGTTAAGAAAATTTCTGGAGGATAGAAATTTACAAGAAACTCTTTCTTGCATTCTTTTTGGACGAAATAATCGATGACATCGAAAAAGGAACAAAAGTTCAAGCAATTTCTTTTGAACATTCCCACCACTTCGCTACTGTCAAATGAACGTATATATGTTTCTTCTGACTTTTCTCGTAATTTTCTGTGCAAAGGAATGCCAGAGAAATTGCGGAGAGGCGAACGTCATATAGTAATTTTATGGGCGAATCGGGCCAAGTCTATTTTCGAAATTCAATCGTTACTTGCGTCTCCTCGCGATTGGAGCTCTTGCCAAAGGCAATCTTTCGTTAAATTAGATATGACATAAATTACGTATAGATACTAATCATCGAAAAGATTAGGCATAAATATCTTTGAAGGACATATCGTGAATCTATGAAATCCTTTTAAAATATCTCAACGACGTCTGTGAGAGGCTTATTTTAGGATCTCATTTTTTTACACGATTTTTTCATGCTGTCAAAAAATGATGAAGGTTTACCTGGACTTCGGGCAGCCATTTTTGGCGCAAACAGCTTCGCGAAATCAAGAATTACCAGTCCTTAAATGCCGCTGCGAGTGTAATTTTAGAGCAATCTATGACTCACCTGTAACAGAAAATTACACATTGAAAGAAAAAAGTGATCATTGCATAAATATTCGTCGAATAAAAAACTAAACATGTGATCCTCCGTAGTTACGTGACAGACTGCAAAAGTCGCTCTAATTTATAATGAAGGGAATTTGTATTAATTTAATGCGATAAGTTTTAATTAACGCTCCAACTTGAGACCACAACCTATCTGCTTTTCACTGCCGTGGAACCAGAGATAATTAACAGTTTCCTGCGTGGAAGAGTTTTCCTTATAAACAATTTCTTGTCCCTTTCCCTAGCGTTTCTGACATTTATCTTGGGATGCCCTTCAAATTAATTGCTCATCGTTTGAAAGTTATTTGCGAAGTTATAGCGGAGCCATTGGAATGTGACGAAAAGGAAAACGGAAAGGGGAACAGAAACGTTGTTTGTGATAATACAGCAGTAAACGGCGATCGACGCTCGATTGCACTCTGATGGGGAAATTTAATTGAATAGCGATACGCGTCGATAGCGAGCCGACCGGAAAAGTGGTCGCATGAAAAATCACGATCAAATGCAGAACGCCGCTCGCAATTCCTTTTTTTATCAGTGAGGGCAACGTGTCGCCTACAGTCGTAAAAGCTGCTCGCTCTCAGCTTGAATACGCAGAACACCGTGTCGATACGCATTAAATCATGGAATAAGAAATTTCCCGTGAATATTATTATATCTTATGCAGAGTATCATAGATGCACTTTCTCTCTCGACACTTTTCTCCAAAAAATAAATTTTAAATAAATAACTTTTTTAGAAGGAATTTTATTCAGCAGTCATATACTGCGCAATAATTTTGCTATCTTTCATGTATCACAAATTTTGGATATAGCTGAGCTCCAAATTTAAAATAAAGAAGGTCTATTTAAAAGAAATGGATACAAATGTGTTACTAATTTAAAAATTATTGCAAGGTAGAATTCTTACTTCAAACTTACTTCCATTTAATCAACGTTATTTTACGAATTTACTTAAATTCATGTAAAAAATATATACAATGTTTTCTTTCAATCAATTTTTAACGAGCGACGGTATTATCGAGAAACCGTCGGCCGGGACAGAAAGCGCTGCTTTCGTCGACGGTTGCAGGAATCTGCAGCTCCGATAGTCGACGTCGAAAGTGCGAGGCAACCAGGCTGCGAGCTCCGCTCGCCAGACGTCGTGGTCGAGAAATCGCGTTCAGTGTTGTGTGCCTTCGGTGGTAACGATTCGAGGCGAGAGGTAACGCTCGAAAAATGCGAAGCGCGCGCGCTTCCAAAAGACGCTTTTAGAGCGATGCCTCCTGCCGACCGGGTATCGCGAGGATCGACCCAACCCGTTCGTAAAATTAGAACCACGACGTGCCCCCGGCGCGCCGACTCGCATTCTCCTCGTTTATTATCCTATTTCTGCGCCCGCAATATGCGGAAATCATGCTACGATAAATACTGGATATTCACCGTACGCAGCACTCAACTATTGTTATCATAGAGAAAATCCTTGCGGATTTTTAAATAAACCAAATGCATTCTTAGGTAAAACGCGCAGAATCAAAAATATCAAACGTTAACAATTATGTAACGCGAGAGTATACGTCTGCCGTGATTACACCGTACGTGCATAGTCGGTCCGTAATTAATGGCAATACATATGTAAAATTAGAACTTTCGAGAGGCAGTGACGCGTTCCCTTCCTTCAGCTATTTCTGCAGTCACGTTCGAGCACCCTAGACCTCTCGTTTCGCTTTTGTTTACCCCCCTATCGGCACTTGTAGTAGTACGGATCGAAGTTACAGAATTACCGCTTTGCATGCCTGGCGCGCTCCAAATTGTCCGCCTTGCAATACCGATAATTTTAAATAACTTAACTGTCTTGAACAAGAGATAGGGTGATTAGACAAGAAAAACTCGTGCAAAAATTTATTTTTAATCAATACTCAATCGATTACTAAATCAAATTTTAACTGCATTTAAATTTCGTAATACAAATCCAATTATTTATTTGTAATGTAGTCTTTTGTTTATGTAAATTAATGGTTAACTTCTGATCCTCGAATCGCGTTCCCATTGCAAAGCCATTGAATCGCACTAATTGTCAAACTTACAAGTGCGAATATGATGTAGTTAGCATGACTCAAATTCCAGCGAAGTGTGAACAAACAATATGAGGAAATAGATAATGATTTCGGGAAATTATGTCTTGTCTGTACAGCGACATACACTTTGCGTTATAGCATGCCGCAAAGATAAGTTGGTGGATACTTTGAATGCACTATCGCTTCGATTCCTCGTAGCGGTTGCTCAACATCGGCGACTCCAAACGAATTCTAAAGACTCTTCGGGATTTAGGCGTAATTACAGGGATTGAAGGAAGAACGGTCCACTGGATGCAAATGAATGGCGAATGATTATAGGACGAAAGAAAAAGAGAAAGGAGAAATGCGATTGCAACCGCGTTAATTAATGGTTATAAAAATCGCCTTGCTAAATGGGCATGAGCAGGACAAGATTCTTACCGGCTACGACACGACCTTTTCTCATTACATCTAGAAAATATTAGTAGACGCGTCGAATCGAGAGAAATTGCAGTCCAGGCGATACATCTCATCCGACCTCTTCGTGATAATTATTAAAAGCTTAGACATGTCATTTCGAATTCTATTTGTTTAGCAATTATAATCAAGTGATCAATTAATGATGACTAATTAATAATACCGGTTCTTATTTACGTCGTAAATTGAGGCTATTAAAACTTTATCCCGTGGACGTGTTGGGAAATCGAAATCTGGTTTTCCTCAAATCCGCTGCGTAATACTCTAGAGCGATTTTCTAGAGTCATTTTCAGGAGCGTGACTTCGCGTCGTTACGGCAATCTCTTGTTGTCAGCTAATTAGCTGCAATCCCGTTGCCACATTATGAGACCGATTATGCAGAGCGAGCGGCTGCACCGAGTGCATGCGCTTATTTGGCGTTTTCAGTCTCGCCACGGCATTTGCATAATATAATTATCGCTCGGCCCCTTTCGCGAGCAATAAATTGATTCATCGGCGCTCGTAACTCATCCTAAATCGTTTCGGGAATGTTATCGTGCTATATCTTTTAACCTACGATCGTATAAGCCAACAAAATGCATCTATCGAAATCGCCCATCGTATCGTATCAATATCTAAGAGTCACTTCCATATGCTGGTTGCAAATAATAACGAATGATATTGAGATCAGAATACCAGATACTAAAATGAGCGCTCGCAATTTCTCCTACCGATAACTTTGTCGGCGACGCACGCAACAAACATGCGGTCGACCTATATGGAAAACGATTCTAGCGGCTCTAAATTACGCACTCCAGCGTCTAATCTGTACCTAAGCTGATCGCCTCGTTTCAGCATAAAGGAAAAAAAGAAGAATAAAATAATGCGACGTTAGGTGAGGAAGGAAGCGATCGGAAAGGGCCAATGGAGAATCGATCATTACCTTTCTAATTACGAGCCAGTCAAGACACGTCCATCAACGATGCAATTATGCGTTTGTAATCAAGACGGTGGCCTTTAATCTGTCTCGCAACCCTCGTTTTTACACCCAATTGCGAAAGACCCCTCCGAGAAAAAAGGCAACTGTTAATTGGGGTATCGAGCGGAGCGAACGATGTTTACGAAAGAATTTATTTAAATCGCTGCAACGGTCGTCTATGAGTTATGGGCTCCCGGGACAAGTCGTTTGGATTTACGATACACGGTTCCGTAACACTTTCATCACAGATCCGTGCAGTGCGGTGCTTCATATCGGGAAGAAACGACCCCGTTAGACGGAACGACAGAAATGAACCTCGTCATTACGCGTGAGATGCACTGCTTTATTTATTGATTCGATCTGGCAGCGATTGTGATCGATGATCGTGTCGCGAGGCATCATCGGTACAACGAGCTATCAACATTTCTCATCTCTACGTCGTCGTGCTCTTCAAACTTTCTTCGCGTCAGTACACTTGTTCGCTAACTTTCTCGCAGTTAAAGTTTTTTTTAACAGCCTTTATCAAAACATATGGTCAAGTTAAACAAATAATAATAAAACTTGTTTTTAGACACGGTTTTAAAACACGGTTCATAATACGTCAGTTAATACTGATTAATATTCAATTGATTCTATAATATAAATTATAAATTGTACATTCGGCTCCACTTCAAGCCATTCTTAGCGAAACGATGATAAATAAATTGAAAATCATATGATTCATCTTGCCGTACGAAACTAAAATATTATGAATAGCAAAGTAAGATAACTCACTGAAGTTGAATTCTTTCCGCATGACAAAATTTAATCTTTTTTTACACTAGACCAAAGTAGATTCAACAAAAAAAATCAAACTTGACGAATACAGAACTTTTTTAAAAGTAAAGAGTTACGTGATTAATACGCGGGACAAATGCGCGCTAATCGAGAAGAGATCGAACTCTTGTATAAAAAATAAAATTAAAAATTTGACATCTCATGCTCAGCGTGGTTGCTAACATAACAACAGAAGAATTAAGACAGATTCGTACTCGAATAGAAAGTCTTAATATAAGGATTAATGAATTGGAAGTAGCCAATAATTCACTTAATGCACGCATCAGGTAATTCTCTTTTAGAAGATTCTCTTTTTCTTTCCACAGGACCGTGTCCTGTCATTTCTGATTTATTATGCCTCTTGCAAGGCTGAGTAATCAGTTCTATGAGCAATTTTTTTCCAGTGTATTTTTTACAGTGGATAGGTTGCTAATCTTGCCCACTAACCTTCTTCCTTTTGCAAACGGATTTAGGGCCGTCTTAGGCGGAGAGTGTGCTCTCGGCGGAATAAGTTTTTAAACAATTAGGTTTTGTAAAAGTCGGATATATACGTCTTCCGTATATCTCGAACGGCCTTAAAATTTTACAATATTTGTTTTTGTTTGATTTAAAGTCAAATCTTCTCGTTCGTAGACTATATCGCCATGTATCGATAGTGCATATCGCCACTTGAGGTTTAAGGTCTTATTTACGAATATTATGCATAATCTGTCCTATACACACATGCTTTTTTTCGTATTGCGTTCAGAGATGATTCTGCGCGTAAACGTTTCATTTCGGGACAATTCGATCCGCGGTCGAAAGAGAAAGAGACTGATAAATGATCACTGGTACCCGGTGTCGATAAGTGGCAGCTGCCCGCGGTTGTTCGTTAAGCACTATAATTACTATCCTCAGGAATCCGCCAGCCGTCGCGCAGGATTACGGAACTCGCTACCAGGAGACAGGGCTGTGTTTTCTGTCGGGGAGAGACCGATTCGCAATACGCTGATTAGAGATCATCGAATCCAATCGCATTAACTGATAGTAACGACGACTTCTGAGTGCCATCGATCCTCTCGATCGAACATGCGCCATGCCCGCGGCCACCATGCCTCGATAATCGACGGTTCCTCGATCCGGTTCGACGGTTCACGAGAGCTGCCGCAATTCGTCTTATGCGGTTATTACTCGCGATACGTATATCGCTTCAAGGCTCTTAATATCAGATCACTTATACCGAAGTGTCCTATTTCTATCGTTATTTTTTCTCAGTCTTTGGCCAACTTTGTATTAACCTTTCTATAGCAAAAATTACAGCAGTGAGCTAAAATAGTTAGAACATTTTTTTTTAATTTTGTGAGAAATTCTCGAAGAGAACTAAGAAAAAAATTCAAATCTAACTAAATCCATGTCGAATAATTTGTCGACTCTCTTCTCTCGCGACAAAAGATATCTAAGAGTCAAAGAGTTCTTTGACACAATGTAATTGAGTAATTAAGCGGGTATCTCTGTTTCTGACTAGGATTAATTAACGTTTTTTAAAAAAGGATCAGTAGCTCGTCATGTAGCTCTCATATACGGGGTCATGATCACGCATCTGTGAATTCAATGACCACAGTAGATCTATTTCGATGTTTTCGAAAGGGAGCGAGAAACGTACAAGCCTTGGCGTTGTTTTGCGACAGGTGAACGAAACTGTCGATAGCAAACGTAATGGCAGAATTCGCCTCGAATTGCTCGAAACGTCGCATCAATTTCGCGCTGGGTAAAGGGAGAAAAGAGCGGAGAAAATCTAGGCAGTCGTTGCGATGCTTAATGACTGCGTTTAATCAAGGAATGTATAATGAATAAATGGAATTATCCAGAATGGCAGGTTTCCGGCTCTATCGCGAAGGCGGTTTTCACTGCGGCGCAATCGAACAAGATACTTAACTTTTGAAAGTTTCAGAGTGACGATGAAAGTCGCACTTGCTAGTAATGATGTCAGGTTAATAGTAATTATAACTAATTATAAATTTTTATAGTTCTCATAATCACATCTTTCGTGTCGGAAACTGCCCCTTCATGCCCCATCGTTGCTTGCATGATGAGATAGGTTTAATCGAACAACTTCCACCATGACAGACACCATTAAAATGTCAAAAAGTGCCATAAAGTATATAATAATATAGTAATTATGAACAAATAATATATAGAAATAGATAACAAGGATATAAGGAAACGTCGTTAAAATATAGATGCGAAATAACACTCGCGCTTCGAATTAATTTCCGTACTACTTATGGCAGCTCTCGCCTTTTATTTCAACCGCTCGATACGTAATGCATATGACGGACGCGATAGCGGACGTGGGCGCGCACATGAATTTGCATAAGGGCCTTGCGGAGTCGGCTCTCTCGACGAAGTTGCTGGCACACGTGGGCAACGATATCTGGTACGCGACGGAGATTTCGCCATGGATCACGTAAGCACGGCGACGGCGTTTCGTAGCAGCGCTCCGACAGTAGTGCCTCGCGAGTCACGATTCTTCAATGAAATCTCACGGTACTTCGGCAACGCGGCTTCGATCGGATAACGCGAGATTCATCGGCGTTTAACCTTTAATGGAAAATATAATCGACGAGATAATCGGAGACATAAAACACGACGGAGGCGATTCAAGTAATTTTCTTTCCGGAGAAAGAATGGGATTTTGGCGAAAATATTTAACGATCGGATATAAAAATGAATTTTATAACAAAAATAGAAATCTAAATATAAGTTACTTTTACATCTTATTAATTTATCAAAGTATCTTTTACCTTCAAATATTAATACGTTTTTATTATCGAGTTATATTATCCCCTCCATTGTAACAAAATAATTTTTTCAATTATAAAAGCCCTGTCGACCCGGACAGAAATAACTGGCGAACGGTCGATGCCTTTAGACGGCGGATGTGCCAAATACTTTTACCGACGCATAACGGAAGCCGTTATTTTTGCCGCTGGTCTTCCTTTCACGCGGATCAATGAGAGGATTTATTCACATTAGTAGCGTTAATTATGCGTGCAACACGATGAGTAAGTAAAAATTAAAGTGCCTAATACTACTTTATATTTTAATGTTAGGATTATTGAATAATTGAAAATTAAGATACAGAGAAAAATAAGTTTTTTATACATTATAAAATTATGGGGTTCCACGTGAATTGCATGTATAATGGAATAAACATGTGCTGCACGTACGAATGATTCAGCTTTTACGCGAAGGCTTAATATAAGCGTCGTGAGATCCACGTGGCGCGAAACTCCTTGTTTCCACGCAGAGGTACACGTCCCAGATGTCCCGCGAGTCCAAATCCGGTGACTGGGAATTAACGCCAGTTTTACGACGTCCGGTGTTAACGCAATTACAATTGCTGACCCGGTCATTACGTGTCGCAAGTTCTTTTCTAAATAGTTGCTCTCGTTGGAGTAAGAAGAGCACATTAAACTCGTTGTTCTTGATTAACTCCATTTGCTATTAAATTTGGTAAAAATGATACAAGGAAATAATTCAGTTTTTACTAGAAATAAAATATTTCTATTAGTGAATCATGATTTTAATTTAACATTATTTTAGGTAAGACATTTAAAATTCTTAAGCTCTAATTTAGAATCTCTAATTTAGATTAAAAAATTCAATGAAAAAAACATCCATAGTTAATTTACGCAATAAAAACACGTGTACTCTTTAGAATTGAAAAGATTAAATTAAATCATCTATGAATCTCTAGAAGTAGACAGATTATCACGATTAATAAAAGTCTAGATATCTGAAGTTTATCCATCCGATTTTTAATCGTCTTAATCAATCTTCGTCGCATTAGCCTCAATACAAGGCAATCGACAATTACAGCCTGTTAGGCTAATATTTCCAGAAGAGACCGCTATGTCGACTGCACGCGCGTCACCCGCACTACAGCAAGGATAACCACTGCACAAACCGTCATACGCTGCGCTCAAAGCATAAAGAGGAAAATCAATGATCGCGAAGGGAGGTTGCGCTTGTTGCGTCATCCACAAGTGGAATCAAATCGAATAGACTATCCGAACATTCAATGCGATTAAGGAAGCGATCGCCGATATGCGGCTTCCAATAAATCGAACAAAGTCGTATTATGTCACGAGCGGGTTACGGACGATTTGTTTTCATAAACGATTGCGCGGCGAAATTGCCGCTGCTAAATTTAGCGCGGTCGTTATGGCGATTGAGAAGCCTTGAGGTGATAAGGGGTAATCGATATTACGTCCTCGTCATTGCGTCCATCAGAGAATTATTCGTTAATAATTGATACCAAAATTCTATCGGGGAACCTTGATCCATGTAAATTTCGTGGCAAGATAATTTGGTTAATTCACAAAGAGGGTGCGATAAAATACACAGAAAAGCCAGAAGCGTGTAGTTGGATTTAAGCATAAAATATAGTTGAATCTTACTTAAAAGATTAGGAATAATAAATATAATATCATAGTGCAAGTTTCTCTGATAATCCTTCATCACCTACTCAACAAGCCAACTGGGGCGAATCCATTTTGTAATACTCGACCTTGACACAGGAAAAACGGCAGGCCGATATCGAACCACAAGTGTTTGACGAGTATTCAACGAGAAAGCTAAAAGCATCGATTTAAAAGCTTTTAATCCAGCCTTATAACGAAGCAGCGTGAAAATGTGAGAATCCGATGACAAGAGCGTCACCTAGTCCATCGAATGAATAAACGGATTTATATGTCAGCATAAAAATATTGGCGAGCAATTTTACCAATTTTCTTCGGGGCGAATCCTTTATTCATAACGTTAAAAAACGATACTATTTTCCGCGCCACATTAATCGACCTATTAGACATTTATGGGTCAATGACCTAACGATCGCTAACACAAAACCGCGGGAGGTTGGTAAAATCGACCGTCAGCTTCCAAGGAAGGAAACATTTGGAAAGAAATCTTGGCTCGACATAAGCGATCGGACGTTTCGCCAAAATTCGAGCAACTCGCGAAGGTCTACGGCCTGGCGTACCGTTTCGCGTGGACATCGTTCGACCTTCATCTCCTCCTGTCTCTTCTCGCACAGGTATGCGAATTCTCTCGTTTTCTCTCTTTCTCTCTCTCTCGTCTGGTCTCTCTTGGTGCGGCAAAGAAGCGGTGGAAGAGCGGAACGGCTGAAGGAAGCTGAAGAAGCGCCCACGAGAAAGAGAGAGAGAGAAAGAGAGAAAGAGAAGGACAAAAAGTCTCGAGAACAACAACCGACTGGCGTCTCGAACGTAAGAGAGGCAGCAGCAGCAGCGGACGTGCAGACAGGAAATTTTACCTCGAACGACGGTCGTGACTGGCCAGTCGGAAGCATCTAGTCGTTTGCAACACCACATATTGCCGAAGCAACGCGGAGATAATATCGATAACGATACGAGGACGCGTTAAACGAAGAGGAGAACGTCTGTGAGGACGACGCCGAGTTTTTTTCCCCCCCGGACACGCGGACTCTCGTCTCTGCTTTGGCTCGAGGTCGGCTCGCAGCCTGGGCTCGCCCCGAAAGGTGGAGCGCAGTGAACCCCTGGCTAGCGTCGCGACGCTGCGCGGCGCCGACGGTACGTGGTCGATAGACGCGTCGCGTCGGATAGTTTTCCCCCGTTTCCACGGTCGTACCATTTGCAGTTCGCAGACCAGACCAGAAGATGGTGTTGCCGAGGAACATTGTGGCCCCCACGAGGACCTTGAGACGCTACATCGAATGCAACATCGACGATGCCGTCGCGATGACGTCGGCGTGAACCCGACGCAGAAAGGGCATCGATTTTTCCTTGGAATCGCGCGATTACCGACTGCCGAGTGCGCTCCGTTTCGCGGAATTGGACGCGATATGAAGATGGAACGGGCGTAGAATCAATTTTGAATCGAATTAATTATCAAATAATTAAATTCAACGTAAAAATGAAATATCACTCGCTGCAGACTATCGGAAGAGTAATAAGAAGAATTGAGAACGAAAGATAATTTTACTTCACTGACTGTAATAAGCCACTGAAGAACATTATCTTCAATTTAAAGAAAGCTCGCTAGGTGCATTCGACGATATAAACTGTAATGACCCGTTAAGATCTCGAGTGAAGATCCGAGGAGCAGTTAAACTCAGTCTGACCTTCCGAATAGCTCGTATTGTAATCTCAAAGCGAACGCGGCAGTCTCTCGAAGCTATCCCGTGGGACTGCCAAGATCAGACGAGGCTTCGATTAATCGAGGATTCGACCCAGCTCGCCTCGCAGATGGATGCCCTCTCGCGCGAATGGCGAACAGGCGAAGCCGTCGATTTATGTGTATTTCACTGAGATTCCCATCCCACGGCCGCCGGCGATAGATAACGCAAACGAAGCGTTACACGCTCGATCTGAAAAGTCTCTCTTTCTCTTGGCCTAATCTCACCGACAACTTCCGACGAAATCCAATCAACAAAAAGTTTTTCAATCCGCAGAACCGCTCGAGCGAGGCCGCGCGGATTACAGCGAGGAATTGAACACGTAAACTCTCGAGACAACTAGCATTGAGCAAAATCAACATTTCCTCTGTCGAATGCTGCGGGCTGTAACGACTTGATACGTGTCTTTCCGCAATTTTTATGTATGCCAGTTTCACGAACCTACAAACCCAAGTGATACGATTTGGCATTCAAATTCCGCCTAAAAAGATATAAAAATATCAATGAATTTACATTAATTTGCAATAATTGATTAACAATCGAATAATGTATCACGTAGTCGCAAAAAATTATTGTACGTTTCTGTTTAAAGAAAAAAAAAAGAAGTTAAAAATAACGTATTATTGTTACGTAATTCATAAATTTTAATTAATTTATATATAACAAAATAGTGTTAAAAAAAATCGGAGTTTCCTGAGTGTACATTATGCTCGAAAGTATATATTTCATTCTGGAGATCGTGTTAAGGTGTTTATCCCTTTTTTTCGTCGAGGTTGAATCGCTAGAGTTCTAGGAAATCCGTTGGCATTCCCGAAGGGTGAATCCGATGTTTGACACGAAACCAGACGGGCGCTAGCGGAGCACGAAGAAGCTGGTTGGGCTCGTTGGAATCGCGGCAGGATTAAACGGGCAAATTACGGGTTTGCGGCGGACCACGAAGAGGATGAGAAGAAGAGAGGGGGGGGGGGAGGAGAAAAAGAGAGAAGTTTGAACGGCGAAAATAAAGAAAGTGGAGGACAAGACGTCTCCCAGCAAATTCCACGGGCATACGCGAACATGGGGCCCCGGCGAATTTATTGCATCCCCAGGACCCCGATGTAATTATCCTCATTCCGAAATCCTCGAACGCGTGTCCCCGCGTACACTCGAGCAACGCAATGTGCGAGAGATCGCGGATAAATTTTCTTAAATAAGACTCAACCACCTCTCTTTTTCTTTTTGGCGAACGGGAGATTCCCTTTAGTAATCAAACTCGGAAAAATATATCCGATGTATCCTTGCGAGAGACTAATCGATTCGTAAATATTCGTGAAATAAAGCCGTGTATTTCTTCGACGGGACTCGAGGAAGGGACTCTTACATAAAATTCTCGAATTATCCTCTAGATAAGAGTTTCCATGAAATTCCGAGCCGATATTGAGAGGTGCAATCAACGTCGCTGTTTTTGTTCTACGAAGGAAGAAATCGCCGCATTCTGCGTAATTAAATATACTCTAAGAGGCGCCATACAGTTTCGCCTTGCGGGATCTCGCGATCCCGCGATCGGGAAAAGGCACGAGGAATACCCCTGGACTCCCACGTGTCCGCTTACCCGTGCGAGATCGCGTGCGGATTAATCGGATATCAAACGCGGAAACACGTCGCGGTCGCAAATTAACGTTGCGCGAATTAGGGACGCCAGTATTGCTGGCTACACGGGACACGTGTCACAAACCAGAGGTTCCCAAATCCCAGGATATATTTCCAGATTGGGAGAAATATACGATTTAAAATAATTGAGTGTTTTTTGAAAGTAAATTGTGTGCGCAGTATACTGCATTAAAACATTAAAAAATAAATTATCAATATGCAATGTTTTATATGCAAAGAGAAAGGAAGCTGGAAAAATTGTTCACATTTCAAAATATCATTTTTAGAAAGTTCTTCGACAAATACAAAATTCCGAAAATTGCATCGTGTAATTAATTCAAATGATGAATAATGTAAATGATATGAATATGATTACGTTTTTTTAAAATATTCATTCTTAATAAATAACTTGTCAACTTGAAACATTCTGTAAGTTAGAAATTTTTTATTGTTAATAGAATTTTCAGATAGCCTACGATCGACTAATTGAACGTTTGGGAACCTCTGTCTTGTGTGATGGAACCGGTAGCCTTTGCCGAGTACACTCGAGCGACGAAGAAACATGAGAACGCGTCGCTATTTCCATAATGAAAAGGTTCGTCCGTTAACCGCTGTTAACCCTTGCCTGGCGAGAGCATGCGTGAAATTGCACTCATAGTTTCTTTCTAGGACTCCGTACCGGTTTCCAGAATGAAGACCAACGCGACCGCGTTTCGATACGCATTTCGTCGGCAGAGCAATTGATTATGCTGTTATCTTACACCGCTGCATCTTGCGGGAGGTATGTCACGCGTAAAGTTCAACAACTTACAGGATATCAGAATGTAATGAGCGAAAACAAGTTGAAATATTTTTGCGCGTAAAGCAATCGATGCGCATCGAGCATATTTATAAATCTGGAATACTTCAAGCTTTGTTAATTGCATCACTTTCCGTGGAGATACAACTGTTCTCATAAAAAAAAAAAACAGGAAACTGAAAATAGGAGGATTAAAAAAAATCGCATAGCGTTCTAAATACGTACATGGATATATATTCGAGAAATATATCGCCTGCATGCATATCTCCATTTATCTTCGACCTTTTAAAAAATTATTCAATATCTAACACTGAACATACGTATAAATCGCCTATCATTATCCTCTACCAGTCATCAATAATTCGAAAAGTGCCATAGACAATAAGAGCGGTGAGTTCGCTAGTTCGGACAGATTTTATCTCTCAAGCAGCGGCTGGCGAGAAGCTGTTTAGTTACGAGATCGTTGTCGCCCGTAAATCGTCATCATGCTCGCGAACCCGCTACCGGTCTCGCTACACTGGGTTTTCCCGATCGCGGCGCGCACTTTCGCGATAAGGTCGTATCACGATTATGGTCGTTGGTTATGATTTATCGCAACTCGTCTCGGATCCGCGTGGACGACAGGGTAAACACGAGACTGAGTAGAGGAGTTCGTGAAGGCGTCTGTCGCAGTCAAGACGCAGAACAAATTACTCCGGAAGAGGACTCTCGCATCTTGATATGTCGGATGCAGAGCTAGTACTCGCATGGTGACAGAGAACATGGACTTTTGTTTTTCGCAATTAATAAATGCCAAGTCATTTAATGATTGACTCGGCATT
This sequence comes from Tetramorium bicarinatum, assembly GCA_928718305.1. Taxonomy (NCBI): domain Eukaryota; kingdom Metazoa; phylum Arthropoda; class Insecta; order Hymenoptera; family Formicidae; genus Tetramorium; species Tetramorium bicarinatum. The sequence goes on from OV788319.1 coordinate 9,457,130, forward strand.
AATGAGTGGCTCGCAGACCTTGACAAATTAACATTCGCGCATATTATGAAGTCGATTTTATCGGTTTCTAAATGTCTTATGAATACATTAAAATAATATAAGCGATTGAAACAAATACGATTTGTATTAAAATTAAACCCATAATATATAGATTGAATGAATTTAAATTTAAATGCATAAAAAAATTGCAACTTGAACTTTTTAAAATTACTTTTATAAGTCTGTATAACCCTTCATACTATGTAGCTTTTTCTCATTTGGATTAACTAATGAATCTCTAAGATAAATCTTATTAAACGCAAGTTATTTGTCGAGAAGTTTGCGCGTTGCAGAAACTAATTAACTTCTTCAATCTTTTGATACTTTATGCGAAAAAAAGTTATTTCTTGTACAAAAATAGATAGACGATGGGCTTTGACGTAAACGCGAGAATTATAATGGTATTAGTCTCCTGTACCAAGTTGCTGTACCGATTCGAAGCGGATATTGGGAACGAGCATCGCGGAAAAGCATAACGCGTCGCCGCGCGTCAGACTAGCTATTTTCGTTTGGACTTTCCAGAACATCAAGCAGCTCGTTCCGTTCGATGTGGTGCTCTTATAATATCTTTCTTTGGACAGTGCTGCATCATTATTAAAAAAAAAGTATAAATATCTATGCAATGTTTAGTTCAAAGACAATATTTCTATTTATAAATATTAAACGCAAATACCAATGTACGATTTTACATATTAATAAAGTTTTTTTGTAATATCGATATTCTCCGTATACAACTCATATGGAGATCAATCAATATTGAAACAATATAAATAAATTCTGATGAAATTAATAAAAATAAAATTTTTGTACATCACTTATTTTATTTCTTTACGCAAATATAAAATATTTTAAATATAAATTTTTAATATAAACTTTAGACATTATTAAAATTCTATTTCAGAAAACATCGTATAATTATTTGAACTCTTTTTGCTGTGATATATCTAAATTTAGTAAAACTGAGCTGTACTTTTAGCTAAAAATTGGTTTTCGAGAGCAGTGCTGAACCAGACGGTTCAAGGCGTTCCGATGTAAGAAGGGCAAGTTCAAGGCGAATAACGGAAACGGAAGTACATCGGTGAGCATTAGGAAAGGTGAGAAACCAGCACAGATTGCGAAAGGAAGAGCAAGAGAATCAAGCGTATTTTGCTGCACGATATTGCGACTGTAATACTGTAGTTAGTCGAGCATAATTGCGAGTTTAATGTCGATCAATAGTAAACGGGTTTGTATGTTCCGGCACGAAATGGACGGAGTTCAATGATATCAGATACATATTACAACCGTAAATATTGTTAGAAGAAAAGATAGAAAATTCATATAACTAATATAAAATATCGAGAAGTAAGCATATGTTTTTTTTCTATGTACTAAAATAGAGGAAATAAGAAATTATCTGAGTTTTGAATATTATTTACATTATCAATTATCTGCGGAAAAGAGAGAGAAATATTGAAAAAAATTGATAAATTTATCCTCAAAAAGAATATATTCATGGCCTCGACGAATTATGTAAAAAGCAGCCTGCGTCGATCCACACGATGTATTGACCTGCGAAGTTGCATCTCACAATCTTTTAATATTACCCGAGAGGCGATAACCATACGTTACACTCACGGATATGCGTTTCGAAAAGGTCACGCAAGGTAGGAGATTCCATCGAACTGCGAATTCCACGCGTCTCGATATTAATTCGCCGATCATTTTAAATATCAAAGGCTAGACGTCAAGATTTAATTTTCGTTTCATCCTCGCAAAAAATTTCAAGAATTTATGAAATTTAAATCAGACAAATAAAAAAGTAAAAAAATCTGTTAAATTTTCAATGAAACAAAATATGATTTAAAATTAATCGAAAAATGTGTGATCAAGCTGATTCTTAATTCTAATGGGTACTTCAGTATAGTCAATAAATTTTACACCAGACAACAATCTAGAACTCATTGTAACTTATAATATGCTTACAAGTCGATATTAAAGCCGGCATTAAAAATGTGCGACACGCAACAATTGTCAATTAGGCCCGAGAGACGCACGTGAGGCATAAATAGCAACGAAAATTGCAGCATGCAACGAGAGAAAACGGGCATCGAGGTGCATCCACATAACGGCAGACAGATATGTTTCCTAATGGACTCGTTTGTGCAAGAAAGTTACGGCATGTCGCGGCGCGATGCGACGAAGTGGCGGCGAATTGTTTCGAGCTCCCGCTCGTAAAAACGGCGACGAAGTACGACTAGTAATCGTTACCGTTGGTGTCGGGATTCCCCTTGAGTTTGTAAATGAGTCGTTTCCACGTTCCCGTAGGGTTAATGCACGGCAAAGCTCCATCGATCCCGGCAAACAAACCCGACACCTGTGAGCGCGAAGCCGACATACGACTGAACATATGTCCCACGATAATCGGCGAGTCGAGCGAGGAAAATCGATAATTATATTAGGGCCGTTGAGTAAAATTAATACGAGGCAGGTGACCTCGACAAGAATTTTCGCATCCTTGCGCGAAACGCAACGGCGGAAATAGACGTACTTCACGCGTGGAAAATGGATAATTAGGTGCAACGCCCGGTGAACTTGTCGAGAGAGAAATACGCCAGCTGTGTTTCGAATTTTTTTTTCGAATCGCGATAGGTGTGGTGGCGAGTGTGGAGAATGGATAATTATACGATACAATACATTTGTGAGAAAAGAGAAGAGATATCTCAGCTTTGAATTGACATGAAAAAAAAAACTCAGCTCGGTAAGGAGAAATTTTACTTTCATCGAGCAGCTTTTTTTCTTAAAACGTGTACGGAGATATTAGCAGTGACGGACACTCGTTAAGCGTGTAAAATCGATAATCATGGCGCATAAATGTGCCCTTTATAAAATCGACACAATATACCTTATTAACATTTTACAAATAAGTCCATATAATGACGGCGCGTGCGCCAGATTAAATTTCACGTTATTCAAGCTTCGTGCAAACGCATTCTGTCGTAATTAATCCGTAAGCATGCACAGTAATCGGAGATATTTAAAGCGTAACGAATCGGTAACTCGGAAACGTAATAGCAAAATTCCGCGGAGTTCGCCGGGTATCGTATTAATCCTATCAAGCCTTTATTACGAGATATATTTATGTTTTACGGTACTCGAGGTCGTGGAATAACTTTTACATTATTACTTGACTTCGTGAAATAAAACGCAATCCAAGTGGTATGCGCAACTTAGCGGTTTCGCTCCCTGTCTATCGTTCTAACGAATGCAACTTAGGTGTTGCTTAAACGCGAAGTATTCATTAGAAATCGCAATTCACCAGAGCGACGGGAATATTTCAATGTCACTTCTCTTCTCTATTATCGCACGAAATAAAAATAATCGTGAAGCGCATGAAATTGTATAAATGTACACTTTGTATCGCTAATGTCCTAATCTTAATCTTTGTGGAATCGAGTAACTCGAGAGAACTTTAAATAAGAGTCCGTGCGAGTTCGGTGAGTCGGCGAGCGACGGTGTGATAAAATATATGAGTTAACTAGTCGCGGAAGTGCGAAGATTGAGCATACAGTTTCGAAGACAACAAAGGCCGCAAAGTAATAACGGTGCAAGATTAATGTCATATCGTATAGATCATATCGAAACAGGATTGCCGTCGAGATGCTCGCGCCTCCAGCTATCTCGTATATATCTTTTGAAGTAACATTCAAACAGCTTCATACGCTGCGATAGCATTAGACGGAAGGTCTTTCTGACGATTTAATTTTTCCCGCCAAATTTATATATTTTAATTATTATTTTAATACTTTGTACTTTTATTCATAAAAAATTAAAATTAATTTGATAAAAATAAAAGCGATATTCCGAAATTTAGACTAATAAGAATCTCGTTTTAACTTTGATCTATGTTCTTAATAATAGTAATCTTAAAAGTGTTAAAAATTATTTTGCAGGAATCACGCTGAAACTACGATTTATCTATTCGATCCAACGACCTAGACCGACTGGCGGAAGCGATAGAGGATTCATAAGAGGTCTTAACCTTGAAGAACCGACTGTCCTAGTAAAAGTGAACCAAACGAATAGGTGGGATGGTTTTAACAATGTGAGCAAGTCACCCAATTTCGCAGTGAACATAATACACGGTTTCCAACCTTATGTAAGCCCGAGCATTTCCTTGCGGACACGTTCGGACACCAATACTTGTCTCACCGTCGTTTTATCCGCTCATCTGATACCGAAACACGTCGCTGCATAATAATATTAGGCACGGAATAATCACATTTCACGTATACAATATGTCCTATTATTATTTCAGTTGGAATTTAAATTGGAAACGCTAAAACGATTTGGGATCAAATTTTTTAACAAATAAAATAATTTTTGTCTTCTCGAGATTATATTATACGTCGTCTTATTTCTTTTTTTGTTTACAATTGTGAAAAAATATAATTTTACTTCTTATCCTTCTTAGAATAAATGCAACCTCAAAACTCAATATTTAAAAAATGAATCCTTTTTGTGTGATTATATCTGATACTTATTCGTTAATAAAATTAATTGCGTGATAAAAGAAAAATCGGCAAGATGATCTAATTTCTAACGGACATTAATCACGAAGATGATTCACGGGTCAGTTGGCATGATCTCTATTAAAGTGGTCTCCATTAAAACGATCGTGCAAATAGTCGTCACACTTTCTGAGCACACGTTCTTTCGCGCCGTATGTAGTTCGCGTACGTTTTATTGCCAAAAAATCGAGCTTTACGGTATAATTAGTTGTGCGAATTTAGCGCACGCTCTGCCACAAAAGACCACCCACGAACCAGATAAACAAGTCGAAAGGGAACTCAATCGTATGCAGCGTAATAATTAATGATGCGTGCAGGTCGGGTTTATGCAAATATTTTACGAATAATTTGTAGTCTTAATTGCGTAAATCATGCAATCTACACCAAACTCGAAAATACAAAGAATTACCTTAGAAAAAAGAATAAAGGAATAAATATTATTCGGTGTCAATAAAATTTTCTTTCATATTTTCATCTTCATGTAATCTTATACATATATCTTAAAAAATATTTAAGAAATTTCCAACAATAGTTAATCTTCTATCATAAACCTCGAGTTTTTCTACAACGCTTATACAGCGATCGGAGCTCACGATTACGACGATTTATTTGACGAAAATTTCCCCGTTGATGAACGAAACTATTTCTTATTGTTTTACCGCGATATTATCACCGAGAGCACGTGTTCACGCTAATAAAGACCGAGACGAATAGAAGGAACGACGTGACGCATCGCGCCTTTCCGTAGCAAATTGCGTTTCGACTTGCATCTTTTCTCACTATTGTATGCATCTTCCCACGAAACGCAAGTGCAACCACGCTGAACACGACGGTGTGGTGCGGCATTATCCTCTACGTGTCCGAATGACACCTTTACGTCAGACATCTTCACTTTTATCTTACGCAATCAGTAATGTTATCTCTCAAGAGAAATTTTTCCAACACCCATAATCGCGAACTGAAGAACTGAATCTTCGCGACGTAAGTTCAACGACTTTTCCTCACGGAAAAATTGCTCTCAAAAACGCTGTTTTGGAACATCCCTCCCTCCGTTAATTGATCTCGCTCGGACACGCAATGCCGTCAATTTTCGCAATTCACGGCGAGACATAGAAGCTGGAAGTACCGCGAAGGCAGTCACACCCAACTGACTAAAGTGACGTTAAGTGGGCCTTCGCATTTAACATCCATTGGCCTCCGCACGTCAACGCGTTGGCCGCGCCGGATAACTTGTTCATTTCAGCCGCACCGTGCAGTTTATGTCTGTCGTGTTTATGTAATCGCGTAATGAGACGTGGGCGAGGTCGTCTATTTCGTTCTTCCTCATTTGCATTTCTGAAATGATACGCGAATTTGAAGAGTCTACCGAGAGACTGAAGAAAAATCCTATAGCGAAAAATTATAGATAGAAATTGTATGCAATCTGCATCAAAATTAGTAAAAATCAGTAATTTTGTAGAAAAAATTTGAATTCAATATTAAAGATCGAATTTAAAAATCAGTAATTTTGTAGAAAAAATTTGAATTCAATATTAAAGATCGAATTTATCCGGATATAATTTTATATCTTACAATGTATATCTTATAAATTACAAACTGAATCTGTTATTTGCTTGCAAACTTTTCATATATTTTTCTCTATCTTTAATAACAAAACTCTAAATAAAAATTCTATTAAACTTTAATGTTAGCTCAAGTGTTTGAAAGCTGTCTGCAGGATTTATCGCTCAGTAGGGTTTTTATCTTAATGTCGATGGACAATGGGTTACGAAGCGAACAATCGCGCAGCTTAACGAAAGTCGACGGGGGGAATGACCGTGGCGAACAATCCGTGCTCGTGTACAAAACGTTCCGGACGATTTCCTCATTTGTCGGCGTTTGATTCGCTATGACGATTGCACAAGGGGTCCAGCGCGAGGAGAAAACCTCAAGGCAAGACTGGAGATACGTGGGTGGTTTTCGAATGAAAGAAGACCCGGCGGTTTCGCAAACGAAGATTTCTTTGTCACGACGTACGCCGAGCGTTTGTCAACTTCCTTTGCGAGAAGAACGCATTCCTACTCCTTTGTCGTTTAAGCGAAATCTTATTTCCAATCAAACGCGAACGTAAAATATTTCTTTTAAAAAATAAAAAAAGCGGATATTGCTTATTAACATTCTGTTGCATAATTCCTAACAGAAAGATACAAAAACATTTTTCTTATAAGACATTATGATTTCTTAAGCTTTTTATAACTAAAATTGATATAACTGCACTACATATGAGCAAGTTATATATTGACAAATGTGTATCCTTTGGAATTATCTCGCTACAATTAGAGTTACGACCGACGATTTATCTTCGACCAGCATCTCGCCAGAAATGAATTGCCGCGAACACATTCCACGATCGTTTATCACGTCGCTAAGAAATCTGTCGACCAAGCCTATGTGTATCAGTTGCCATTCGAGCGTCAGACTACTACACGTGAAATCCACTTTCCTAAAATTATGCCACGCCCAATACGGAAATGAAATCATGCTATCTATCATCGTTTGATAAAAATGTCAATTATGAAAAGCGAATCAGAAATATCATTCTTTCGAAAATGTTACTAAATCCGAAATTGTTTCCAGTAAAGAAAAATTTATTGAGATACTATTTTAGTTTCGTTTTTTATTTTTAAACATTAGATTTACATGATTGCGATGTGAAATATTAAATTTTAAAATGTAAAATAAAATAAAATATGAACTTCATAAATGAATAAACTTTACATTTCGTTGATTCATAATCAACATATAAACATATAAATTAGACGCGAGGTAAGAATTTACGTTCACGCGCAAATAATTTCTTGAGAGTCAAGAAATTTTATTATCAATTTCTATATTTAAAAAGCTCAATCGAGAGCAATTTAATTTGCAATCGCTTGTAACTCAGAAGCTTGTCTCGTTTCAATATTAAAATTAACGGCCTTATTCTTAATTCAATGCTTGGTAATCAAGAAAAAATACATATAGAACAGCATAGAATACTGCGCGGCCGCGAGAGTGATTAAAAAGTATGCGAGTCAACGAACGAACTTGGAATGCAATTAAAGGAAATTTAACGAGCTTCTTATCGTTATCCAGGCCTGCCGTTCAGAAAATTAGTCGGACACGCTCAAGGAAGCTCATCGTTTCCGCGAGGGCTTAATCTCTTCCTGCCACGAAATCGAAGAATTCGCCACGGCGATCTCGCCGTTCCCTCCTCTCATTCGTACAACCGTTCCGCTCGCGTTTGCGTTTGTACTCGGCGAACATCGTTGAATTTATGAACAACGCGAGAGATGGAAGTCATTAGGAAATGAAACGTTCGACTCGCGGTTATTAACAAGAAAAGAAACGACGACTTTACGAGTAGAATATCATGTATCCTTCATCAGCAAAAAGCTCGCAGGAACTCGCCATTAATACCGCAATGCTATATATTATATCATTTAACATCCCATATATTGGGCGAAAGAAATAATCTTTGGTGCGCGCGCAGACACGTGAAAAAAAAAAACCGGCCACGAGTTTCCTTCCGTTAACCATAACCGAACACGTTAGCGCGTGCGGCCTCGCGCCGCTGAATTATGCACCGTTGAATTATGAATGGCACGGGATAATGGAAATAATTAACGGTGTCTGATTCGCGGATGCTAATGAAGCTGGCGAGATGGTGTGCTACTCGCATTAATGCACGTCGGGAATTTCTCGGCCGCGCCGCGAGACGCACCTCGTAACAAAAGTCGTCTTCCGCAATTATCGTCGGCCCTACCGCGTGCCTCGCCGCGAAGCAAGTCGCGGTTCGCACGCCGTCGAGCGGTTCGAGGGATTCACATACGGGCAGGATGGATTTCGATTTCACCGGGTCGACGGCGTGACTCTGGGATCGCGAGGGCGGGTAAGCTAAATTAGCGGTAACAAGAATAACTGTTATTATATTTTTTAATAAAAGACCCGTATGTGCTGATAGTGTTTTTCGCAAAGATCCCACATTCAATTCTAAACTTATAAAATGCGGATATTGAAATGCTTAAGGAAATCAAATTATTTCCTTAAATAAGTTAATAGGTCAAATATTTTAAATTGTTAGACAATATAAAAATAGGATGACAAAAAAGATGTAAACAAAAAATATTGTTCGACAGGTTTTTCCATCAAAACTTGTCACACATTTAAAAAGATAATATTCACAACATAGGAATATCAAATCTGTTCCCGTTCATCGAGCGAAGGACTTTCTTGTCTCTTTCGCTAACTTTTTAACGAATATAATTAACCGACTGCGATACACAAACCTGCGTTTGTGTAATAATCTATCTTTTTATGTTTCTTTTCCTCCGCTTAAGAGAGACGGTGGACAAGGAGAAGCATTCTGCTCGCAAGACTGGTCTGTGCTATATTCATGGGTGGCCCTAATGATATTCAACTTGCTTTCTCTTCTAAACCGTTAAAAGTAGCATGAATGCATGGAAGATTAACGCAGCGGGATAGTAGATTCGAGTAGATTCGCGAGGAAGATATGCGATTTCTAGCGACACGAACGATTCGTGCGTACGGGCGCGTAAATCCGCCCGCGAGAAACGATCGCTCGTGATAGCACGAGTTTTCCGCGGGACCGTTCCCCTGGCACGGATTCCTCAATCCGGCGATCGAGAAACGCAATGCACCTTCGTCGACCCACCTATCGTGGGAATCTATCACGTGGATCGAACCTGCCTCCTGCTGACCCGCACGCATACACCGCTAATCCGCGTGTCGAAGAGGCCTGAATGCGAGAGCCAAGCGGGTATGCCTTCGCCACTACTTTTTAACCCGCTTCCCGCCGCATGCTTCTTACACCGATGAATCAGACATCTATTCATTGAGCATTGAATGCTAAATAACTCAGTTCGCATAAAAATAGACACGCATAGCTGTTGCAACTACGCAATTTGCATTTTCCTGCAACGCGTTTCTAGCTGCACGCACTTGTTTCAATAGGAACCTACTTCAAATTTTTTTTCTTATCGCGAATAACAGTTGACGATGATCATATGACGTCTATCCTTCCGACGATAATAATTAAATTGCGAGAAGATCAACGATAAATCGTTGAACGTTCGATTTACACAATATTTCATATAGAAACATGTCAAATTCTTGTTACGATTCTATCGCAATTCTGATGACGTTATCTTGATCGTTCGAACCGGTTGCATATCAAAATAATACCGCTTTAATTAATTCGCATAATTCGCGTAGGTCGGTCGATTGACATGTTAATTAATCGAAATTATCACGCCATTCCTGCGCGATATTACGGTACAGAAAAACAGTGTCGGTTACAGAAAAGCATAAACTCACTTTTCGGCGCAAGTAACAGTGACGAATCATCATGTGCCTTGAAAAATATTATTGGCATCGACTTACCTGAAACAGAAAAAATTATACGCAATATTAATTAACGGAAATATTACGGAAAAATTTCGGAATAATTTTTCATATTATCATAAGTGACTTTCCCCTTTCTTTAACATAACTTTTTCAATCTTTAGATTAATCAACAATGCTTATTGCAGGAAGTAAATGCTAGTAGCGAAAGGTCGCCGCGAAAACTTGCGCGATTAATGCCTCCGCCGCAATTGATGGTCGGTGAGATATCGATCTGATATCTCGCGCGCGGCCTCGCTAGCATGGCGGAAGATAAATTCCGAAGTTACCACAAAGCCACCACGGACCGACGATTATCGCGACTCTTCGTTCCTCCTCCTGCTTCGTTATGCACGCTATAATATATCGCGTGAGCACGCAAACCGCTAAGCAGAATTCGCGGCGCGGTCTCGCGCGCGCAGAACTTCGTTTCATGCTAGACTTCGCGGTAGATCCGCGGCCAGATAGAAGAAACATTCAGGCTCCCGGCGAGTCGTCTCGCTATATACCCTACATTTTGCATCCGTCATGAATACTCAGCATTTAACGGTTATGTTACACTCATTACGCTGAAAAATCGCGCTAAATGCGGCACGCTTTAGACTCGTGCTCCTCGCTCGGCGGCTTCCGCGAACATCTTCCTCTCGAGACATTAATAAATCAAAGCAACTGGGCAAAGCCTTTCTACAGACACGGACGTATTATTGAGACTTGAAGTGGAATAAAGGAGGCTTCGACAATTACGAAATTATGGCATTTCTGTTTTTTTTTAAATAAATTTAAAAAGAATTTTATTTGAATTCTTTCATGGGTGTTTCAGGCATGTTAATTATCGCCGTACCAGTCGCGGGAGTAGAAAGTCCTTAATGTAACTTAGGCAACTATTGACGAGAGGAAGACTGAAATGCTTCAACCTTTGCCCTATAACTGGGTACATGAAATACCATAGCTATATACATAGCTTTTCCAAAGCATTCTCAAACTGCTTTGATCGACAGATATTTCATTTCAAAAAGTCAAGAATTCTAAGAGTACGCGTAAAAACATTGGTAAAAATAATTTATATATAAAATAGTTTAATGTATTATTATAGTAATCATAGTTTTAAAAAATCGTAATTACATATAATTATATTTTAATAATAATAATGCTAATATCAATCATTACTACAATTAATATTTTCCAATTTATCCAAACGTAAAATTAGACCATCTTGCAACTTGTCGCTGCGTTTTATGTTAGCACATTATATTCGGCCTCGTTGTGATTAATAAAAGGCAAACAATGACAACAGCAAACACATAAACAACGAATTATTTTTTAATTACAACGAATGCTGAAAGGAAAAGCTAGCTACGCTTTTCCCAGTAGCTTGTGAAAAGCAACCGAAAACAATGGCAGTAGTCGCGAACACGGGTGTGTACAATGCAAGTGCATTACAGATCTTGCCTTTCGTACACGTGGCCGGAGAGAGAAAGGAGCGAGAACAAGCATATCGCTCGCATTCTGCTGTCAAATGCGTATTGACCTAGGCCATGGATTATACGGTTGCATTAGCACAATGTACGACTCGCAACAAAACAAAAAATCATAATTTCATTTTACATAGCAATAAAAAAACTAACTCACAATTAAGAAATATTCCTTTACAAAATTTGATTACAAATTTGTTTGCAGAGAAATTTATATACATCTATCTTAGGACGAGATACTTTATGTTTTTTATTTTTTATATTTTTATATAAACATGTAGAATATAAGTATAAAGTGGATATTTTGAATATTTTTAAAAAGCGATATTTTCTTTTTCATAAAATTCAGTTCTATTTGTTTAAATTTCTCACGAAAATGCGTGAGATTTTTTAGATTGACAGAGATTTAGAAAATACAATTTTTCGTTGGAGAAAACTGTTGATAAGCAGCCTAAACAATGTTTTGTTGTGAAAAGCGTGTTAGGTAATATTCGAGGCATCGTTTTAATTTATTCTACGCCCAACATAATTAAGAGTGCCTACGGCTAATCACCGACATTGCTGAGAATAGGCATGCTTAATTAGAAGTTGTTGGCCGAGATGATATTTCGCGTTGAGGCTTTCTCACTATAAATACACCGTAATGCGGTCAGTGCCACGTTGTTAATTAATCAGAGAAAAAGGTATCGCAGAAAAAATGCATCCATCTGAGTATTGTTGCACAATGTAAATTTAAGTTTACATTGTATACAAGGAGCAACACCTAAATACCAGTATCTCCTAAAATCCGACATGAAATATAAAGACAATTGCTCTACTTATCAAATAAATAGTTATTTGGAAACAAAATTCATCCTTGATATCTGGATTGCACAAGATCATTTCCGAGCCGAGATTTCCCATTAGCTGTGATGTGATTTCTTCACCGCGCCAATCTTTTTGTATCGCGGAAGAATCGCGCGGGGATTTTAAACGAACTGGTTCATGCCGCAGGCGAGACGCCACGACGTAAGGGGTTAATGACGCGATTCGACGGGTGATGATGCCGGACAAGCTGATTGCGGAATTCGCCGCGACGAATTTCAATCCACCGTGCCTTCGGTCCGGCATGAGGCGGGTCTTGCAGGGGCATCAGGCCGGCGGAATGCCATTAAGCCGGTTCCATCTCGAGTACCATGGAGTCGTCTCTCCCGCAGTTTTTCAGCCGGCGAGCGATTACGTATCGCGCAACACGATCGAGTTCTCTCGAACGATCGATGGCGGAGGACTTTCAACCGCGCGTGAACGCACTAGCCGGCCTCCGCAGACTTTAGTGTACTTTTCGCCGATGCGCGTATGTATGTGTACCTTGCAATTATGGCACTCGACTGCAAATAAAGCAACCTGTCTCGCGCTAGACGGAGCAAACGTGCTCCGAATGGTAAAATTACCGCGGAAATTACAATCCTGCGCCCCGAATCGTGGAACTGCTACGTAGATGATTAGACGATAAGTGAATGTGTGTGTGTGTGTGTGAGGGGAATATTATATCGTGGCTTTACGAAACTTGAATTGTACTTGAACCATTATTCTGAAATTTTCCATACGCGTGCTATTAATTTAATAATGATTTCTACGGTGTATAAACCTAATTCTCATGGATAATTATCTCATGGATAATAAAGTAATTATAACATAATTTATAATTTCACAATTAAAATTACGGCCATCATAATCGACGATTAAAACTTTCCATAGAAAAAATAATTATTTTAAGAAAGAGATTATTTGTACATTAAGATTAACGAGAGTGCGTTTTGATCCACACTTATCTATACTTTATCTATATATTCACATAAACGATTATATTCTATTTTAAATTATTAATTGAGGATTATGAGCGATAAATTTAAATCTTTATATTTCTTACAGATTTCATCAATATTAACATCTCGCTGAACGGAAGTAATAATCGATCAGGGTATTAAGACCGACCTATTTCATCGAGCGTTTTCATCTTACACGCTCGTTACAGCGTAATACACTCGCTCGTAATTACAGGTCGTTCGCTCGAGTTTGTTTAGCGGTGTGCAATTCATTAGAACAAATCTCTCGCTTCCTTCGCGTGGCCGAGATAAATCACATCTCTACGTGTGCTATATCGTACACCACCACTCATTATTATCAACATGTGTACGCGAAAATACCATTGCGCAATGATTATGCGTCTCAACTTAACACCATGTGCTACTCGCGTAGCTGCCGACTTCTTCTCGGTTGTAAATCGGAACGTCGTTTGTGTTTTGCACGAGTAAATACGAAATAAATTAAAAGGATTATATGATTTATGTTGTGTAATAAAAATCTTTAGAAGATACAGGAAAGTAGTCGAAGGGCGAGGAGTTCGAGAATGTGTGAGCAACTCTAATTCTATTTTTCTTGTTATAATTGATCAATCAGACATACCTAGATCGGACTCTTCATATTTTGCGACCATCGCGACTACTCTGAGTTGTTGCTCGTTTCGCAGTCGTTCACACTAGCCACCGGAAACAACGGGGTGTGTTCAAGGTTCTCACGGGAGGGAGGCGAGATCGAGGAATCCCGAAATTATTCGATCGTGAACGACGAAAGGTGAGCGGAACGATGTGATTCCGAGTGTTACGAACCCTCGGTGAACGCGGTGAATCACCAATTTAGGACACTGTGTAGGCACGTACTTCGTTACGGAGAGATCGAGAGCAATTTATGTCGTCGCGTTAAAACTGATTTCACATAGAGGCCTAACGCTGAGACTGCAAATGAGAGTTTATGCTTCGCTTTACATTTGACGGTACATAAAATAATATGTCAAGAAATTATCGACAAAATAGAAATCGCGCTACGCTGTTTTATTATACGATAATAATAGTAGTTGACGCAAAAACTGTACGAAGAAGATAATTGAAATAATGTATGTATTTTTAATCGGAGCAAACGGCGAAGGACTTCCAATGAGATTCATGCATGCATTACAAAATTCTGAATTTATGAATAAAGTTATATGGCTAGAATAAGCGACACAGAATTACGTTTCACTTCATAGCAGTTTGCAAATTAGCGAAGTGACGCGGATAATCACTTTACACGATGATGTAATAGCGTTTGACAAGCAGGCAATATTCAAATGCAACGCAGACGCGATTCATTGATAATTGAAATTAATTCTCTCCGTCTCTAGTTAGCATCAATTTACTTTCCATCCGAAATTTCTCTTTCGCTCCACGGGCCTCGTTTAATAATTTCTTATCTTCGCGACATATAGTTTCAGCCGAATTTCCTAGCATGCACTATTCCACTGTAACAACACTATCGAATTTTCTGTACCCTCAATGAGCAGCAGAAATACGAATATTCGCGAAACGGGAGCGAAGCAGTGGAACGGGAAAAGCCTTTCTAGGCCCAGGAAAGTCACGCGGGGGACCGACAATCGCGGGATTCTCTTTCTCGTCGAACGAAAACACTGACCTCGGCGAATCACACGATCGACTGTGATTACTTGTGCACGCGCGCTCGCGAAGGTCGGGGAGAACTACGGAACCTCGTTCGCGCGTCCTTGACTTTCGCGCGGAAGACGCATAACCAACTGGCTGTCTGGCTGGCTCGTGCGCGCTCGAATCCAGGATCGGGACGGACGAGATTCGCTCTACGGCTGCGTGAAGCCGAGTGTGCGGCCTCCGCGATGAATCAAGCCCCCCGTTTTCATCCCGAGTCGACGTACCGCGGCCTCCCCACCGCCTCCTGTCTCTTCCGCTGCTACTCTTTTTCTGCCCTCGCGAAAAAATAATGCAACGAATGACGGTCGTCGCGACGGACTCCTAGGAAGAAGACGTTAGAACGTCGGGAATTCTATTTTCAGTCGCGAGATTTGGTTACAAACGATGCAGCACACAGACCGGTCGCGATTACACTGAAATAACATCGTCCTAAAAATGCATGATCGAACACTTTTAGACACGCTTCGCTTGACGGAGATATCGAAATTATTATGGCCTGCAACGCCACATGCTCCAACATATTCAGCGCGGTTTATAATAAAACGATCTTGGAAAACTAGTATTTGAAAATGTTCAGGAGAAACGCGTCTACTCAGAGGATTGGAGAGAACTCGGAATATTAAAGCGAATCGATTTATGGTAATTCTTGAGGAAGTGCAACCCGCTCAACTCGCACGTGGCTGATGTTCGGAAAGCAGTAAATAATGTTGTCGAAGTGGCAGAGAAAGACAAGGAAGAGACGAGAAACAAGAGATAGGAGGTCTGCGCTCCATCCGCGTTAGACGGTTTCCTTTTTTTTTTTAAGCTACAAGTTCGAAACGACGTGTGACGACATTAAATAGGCAACATGCCAAGGATTGAGTTAAGAAACGCGTCAAGAGTGCACGCGAGATCCATGTTAACACTTGATGAATCTTAATCCTATTTTTACGGTGTAACATCTAGTAGAAGCACTTGAAAAATACTTTAACATATAAAATTTAAATGAGTCAATTCAGCAGAGGCACGAGCATGCCTCGAATAAATCATCAAGATTTCATTCATCTTGTTTCGAGATTCAGAAACGATAACGACTATTTAATTTTATCCTCAAACTGAACACTGAAAAGAAATTCTGGTTAAAAATGAATCAGAAGATCTTGTAGGATTGATCAAATATTCTGATTATAATAGAAATTCTGATTATTATAATAGAACTCAATACTTTATAATACTTTATAATACTTTATAATACTTAACTTAATAACCAGAATATTTGATCAATCTTATAAGATTTTTCTGATTCGTCCGTTTTTAACCAAAATTTCTCTTCAGTGTATTTAAAATTCTTTACAATTTTTTAATTTTAATGTTAAGCCTATTTAAAACATTAATGTTTTAAAAATACATATAATTTTCTATTACAAAAAAAAGGACGTTAAATAAACTGAAAAAATTCACAGAAGAACAAATTTATCTTCGCTGCTGGCTACTTCATCGAACGATTAGTCACTCGTTTATCCAACTATCTCGACACAAATTAACGGAAGGCGTGCTTTTGCCACGCGAAGCGGTTGCGATAAAGAAAGGAATGACCCGCCATGTCCCCGTCGCGGAAAAAGAGTAAAAAATTCGCCGCGGCGCTGCGCGGATAATTAGCATGCTCGCGAGCATAAGTCACGTTTTCATATTGCACGAGCGTGCCACATGCCGCGCGAACGAACGATGCACGGAGCACAACTTTCACGGAACGGCCACGGGCAAAATTGCCCGGCGATGCAGACAACAAATGACCGATGATACCCCGACGCGTGTATAGAAATCGGATGAACGGGGTTGGTCGATCAGACGTTCGTCATGCGATCGCGCGTTGCGTTTAAGCGCACGGACGTGTGGAAACGTGACTGCGAGAGGAGGTTTCTTCGCGCTGGTAGGAGAGACTTTCCTCCGAGACGATTTCTAAGTCGGATGTATGAATGCATACACGGCGATGCGAGAGATCGTTCCCACTTTATGTGGCGCGACACATTCCAACCATTTTCAAGCAAAAATTTTATTGAAATTATTACTGTTATATATACGGTAGATTTCGGCAGGCATTAAATGGATATATAAACGAAATCTTAAAATTGGCATATCAAAATGTGAATTTTTGCAAAATTGAGATGGCATTTAATTGTCTACATTTGTTTACATTTGTCTATAAATAATCGTTTCTTGCACTATGCTCAAACACGATATAAATATTGAAAAAAATTTGCGTATAATTTTATTTATATCATTATATCATTTTCAATATTACTGTTTGCATAATTCAGCGTTTTGTTTATTGCTCTGAAATATAAGATTATCCGATGTTGGAGGCAGACGATAAAAAAGTAGAAAATATGCTACCTACAAGATATCTTAGTGCTATCATATGGAATAGTTTCATTTCGCAAAGAGGTTCAATATAAGCCAGCTCAATGACTCTGGTGATAATAATGAAAAGAAAAATTCTACGAAGAAGATACGGTAATCGTGTAACGGGAAGTCACTCGGACCAAGTTATCGTGAGACAATGATCAAGGAGTTGGAAATCAATGTCTTTTGAAAATAGAAAGAAGAGAAAAAGCATATGTTTGAGTCTTCTCAACAAACAAAACAATAAAAGCATAAGAATTACTATTATAAAACACGACAGGCAAAAGAACAAAACAGGTACATAAAAATATGGATAAATATACGTACACTGTGTAAAAAAAAAACTTGCGGTACTTATTACTTATTACGCGTTATCAACGTTATTACGTGTTATCAACCGAATGCTTATAAAGAACAGATTTTAAAGTAAGGACAAGAGTAGGAAAAGATTTCAGGTTTGTCCAAATGAATTACCCAAGATTATCCCACGGAAGGTGCAATTTAAATTCCAAGAAATTCTTTTTAAAGCGGAGAAAAAGACAGAAAATTGTGCAAGGTTTCTTGTAATAAGCGAGTATGCAAATAGCATGCGAAATCGGGAATTGTTAATTTGACGCAGATGAAGTTTGATCCAGACCAAACAAACAAGCGCGAACAAGCACGAGTGAATAACTTGATTCAATGAGTGCGAACAGCATCGCGAGTACTCGCCGTAAGCAAGTTGTTCATCCGTGTTTACTCGCGTTTAATCTGAATCCGGTTTAAAGCACTTTCAAGTCTATCGATAAAGTGTTACGAGAGACACGGGGGAGGGGGGACATGCATCGATCGATCGATCAGTCTTGTGCCTAATTACACCGACAAGCGAAACCGAGGTGGAATCTTCCACCGGTCGTTTACTCGCGTTCTCTTCTGTTCGGTTGGTCAAGGAGCTCGAGGAGCGAAAGAGCGCCTCTCTCGCGGTGAGAAGCGCCGACCGAAAACTACCATCCGGCTGATGCGATTACGTAACGGTGTTAAAATAATTAGTGCGTATTACGTAGCGTTGCGCTGCGCGCGGTCGTAATTGGTGAGCGCTGCATGGCAGGCGAGAACACGGCCACGTTGCAAACCGACGATACGTCGTCGCGATGTACCGATGGACTTTGAACGTACAAGATGCAAAGTTTCTCGTCACGCCGTCTTCTTGCTACTTTGATTCGACCGCGGTTATTTGACGAATTTCAATCTATTCCAGTGGCGCGATAAAAATAATTCATAACAGACGAGCGAAACAAGCGCACAAAGGTGTATCGAATCTTACGAGAGGTATTTCATCAAATAAAATATTACCCGATCCATTATCTATTGTTGCTCGGGCAGCAATAAATTGTCCGATATAATATCTGGAGATAAGGTAGAATGACAGGAGGAATGAAGAGATAAAAAAAAATTTCCGCGGCCGTAGATTTTCGTGACGCGATTAGCGTCGAGCAAAGTCGCGCTGGAAAAATTTATATTATATCTGCATAACCAAGGCAACGAGATTCGAGGAGTAGTGAGTCATCATGTGCAATATCGATCCGCCTACATTGAGCAATTCGCGAGCACATGCTCTAGAGTTCGCGCCGCTGGCTCGCACCTATCGGTATGACGACGGAATGACGATGAAATACGTAACGGACGATTCATTAAAGCGACACCACGAGTCACTTCCCGCTGCCGATTCGACTGGTAGTCGGCAAACGTCGAGCAATTTAAAACGCTCCACATCGTTTCCTGTTTACTACGCCCCTGATGTCGGCGCGTGACTCAATGGTCACGTTTATTACGATCCTGACGAGGGCGGAATATCACGCAAAATCGCGCTCGTTACTTACAAATTAGCCTAATATACCCTCTGTTCCAAAAATTAGACGGATAGTCTGTCATTAGTTAGCCCGGCAATGAGAATCACACGAGCCATTGCCTGCGCGCACGCACATGTACGCGATACCTCGTTTGTATGTGTACATACACGACGCCTTCGACTCTTGAATGAAGCAATGTACAATGTTGAAACGAAATTCCAAGCTTGCTATAGGAAATAGAGTTATTTAAAACACCGTTTAAACCCGAGTATCAATCTCGCGATCTAAATAAAGATGAATACGCGAGAATACACGTGGCACGCGTGAGATTACAAGGTACGAGAATGAAGCGGATACTTCGAACTTTGGCTACTCTCGCGTGTATACGTGATCATTATGAATCGCTTCCTTTTTTTTTTTTTGGAGGTACGGCACGGGAATTTGACATTGAAAGATTAACGCTGAAGACGCGCGATGAAATTATCAAAGCCAATAATAAATGGACTTCGAAAGCTTCGGAGACGGAAGCGGATAACAATGCCGTCCCATTACCGAGAGAAGGCAGTCATACGGGTGTTACGAAAATAAATAACTGCAACCTACTTAAGCGCCTTCGTTACACGCTGCTACTCGTATGCCAAAGAACTATCAATCTGAAACACAGGCGCGAAACGCGGTGCCTCGAGTGATCGAATCGACAGCCTTGTACTCGTCTCAGATGAAAATGAACCCGGCTATTCGGTATAATGAACTGTGGCCGAGAGACTTCAGGAAATTAAAGTTCATCATTATAAATCGTTTTACAGAGATATTTTTTTTTACAGCGAGTAAAAGTGATAATAAAAATGACTATTTAAACACTAGGTTATCTTTTTTATCTTTTGTTTTATGCAAAAGTTTAATAGAATGTGTGAAATTTAACGGCTCGATGGGTTTGTTACAATGTTATAACTTTGCATTTCAATGAAGGTAAATGTGCAAATATAAGATTTGCAAGATACAAGAGCGTTGTCGAAATTGCAGTTAACAATAAGATGTTATATAAGCCAATTTTCGATACAATACACATGAAAAAAATAGGAATGTTCCCAAGAAGACATAAAAATAGATAACTGAATAGAAACAAAAATAAATGTAAAGAACGAGATAATACTGTTTTACATAAAAATACATGAATGCCTTCGTATTCAGAGAAGAGCGCGTTAAAATGTTGAAACTTGACCGTGAACTGCAAACAGTTGAAATATAACGCGAAGTTACGTCATAACGAATGTAAAATGCAGGATCATTATGACATTATAAGTGAGATAGATATAGATAAGAATAACTTGGACAGAATTATTGAATTTATTTCGGGGCTTCGGGTACCCGCACAAAAACGCGCGATCAGCCGACTTCCTTCCGTTAAAAAATCGCTGAACCATACCGACAAACGTGAAACCATCTGGCGGATACGTATGCGGCTGATGCTACTTACAATGCGGAAACCACATGCACACGGTGTTCCTAAGTGCGTTTTATGTCTTTCGATCGTGTTATATACGGCTATATGGTGAATGAAAATACTTCTGAATTACGATAGTTATGTCAGTTAAGAATTATTATTATGGGTGGCGTCAAAATTATCTATTATTAAGTGCGTTCTATATCAAGATCGTAAATCTGTAAAGTTAGTATCCTGAAATGCAAATTTTTACAAAAATTGATGATAATGATTATCCACAACTTGTCCATAAATGTTTTTTGTTCACCAAAAAATTAAAAATGGTTCTAAAATTAAAAAATATATAAAAAGTGCAGTTTAGCTTCTGAGAGGCTCATGTGATTAATAAAATACTTTATAAAGAATTCCTGTGTTGCATAGCACAATGTAGCAAAATATTTTCTACGGAATCCGTTTATTACCGCTGAGTGATTGATTGATATCGCGCAATAATACAACGAAACTGAAATCGCGGTACATGTATAATAGATACTAGATCACGCAGATATCAGAAAGAGCGATAAGAGAATCTGAGTTGCGATCACGCAAAGGAAAAAGCATACGACTCCTTGCACGATAACCTTACGATTTATGTATAACCAATCGAGTCAATATCCTTCGTTCGAGGAAATTCACCGAAGTTAATCATCGCTATTTACTCAAAAGTTTCCCTTGTTTTTAAAAATATTATTTCCGACGTAAATAAATAAATAAATACATACATATATATACACATATATATATATATATATATATATATATCACGAGTTAAAATAAAAAAAATCGATCCGGCGATTTCGATCTACCTGGAAAATGCGACGCAATAAACACGCGAATTGATTAGCATTATTTATCGCATAGGACTTGCGGTTGCGTAATTTAGACATCAGGACTGTAAAATGTAAATGTTCGCTCAGGAAGTTATGAGATCCGAGTATGAATTGTGTACGAATGTGCACCGAACCGATGAGCAAGGTATGCATCGTTGCGGGACACGGTACATCGTTGGATGTGCATATTACAGTTAATCTTGTTATGTATATAACAGATGTTATAAAAAATATTAAGCGATTGCCAAGCAATATTCATTCGATTCGAGTGCTCGCTCCGTTTAATGTCTTCCGCGCTTGCGATCATTTTCTAATTTATTCTTGCAGATTAGTCTCGTATTTTATAATATATCTATCTTTAAGAATCCTATATGTACCTAGTAATACACATATACATATGAACTACCTATATGAATATTTTAGCTGAATATCTTGACTGTCATTCAGCTACTCCAGGATTTAGAATGTTATTCAGGTAATAATAAATAAATATTTTGTATCTTTTAGAAATTAAAATAACATGGCAAAAACTACATCCAATATTTCCATGATATGACTACTGTTTCTTGAAAATATTTCAATATAGTTCAGATACAGACTGAGATCGAGATTTTATCGGCAGAGATTTTATTTTCAGTATCTTCATGAATTTACTTTAAAAATTTTAAAAGATAAGGATAAAGAAGTTTAGTACTTGATACAAGCTTTAGAATATAGACAGAATAAAAATATATAGATGTAGCACTTAAAATAATTGATTCGATAGCTATTGTATCGTAAAAATACAAGGAAAATACAATATCTATTTATACCTACGAAATTCAAGAACTTTTTATAGCGACTTGATATCGAGAATTCGATATCACCTCGATTCCGTCTATTTCGATATATACATCTCAGAATTATAGTCTGCTCCAATTACGTTAAAGTTTCCACAATGCCTGACAAGTTTTTCTTCGGCAAAAACTTATTTGAAGGCAACACGTTGCCATTCTTCTATTAGTATTCAACATCCTTACAACTAATTTTTCCATAGAAATTCTAAACTTAGTGTTGAGTTCGCAAGTTCAGATTTCTACGAACGTTTCCCTGCTAATTAATACGTTGAATATTATAATGGAGGTCTCGGCACTCTTCAATATTTCTCGACAACAGAATCTATGGAATTTAAAGAGACAATGAGTCATCGGTACAAGCATCAAACAGACGAGATAACAGGTGTATTTATGAAAAGGCGCACGAGGTTATCTGGCGCATGTACGTAACGTTTATTCAACCTTTCAGAGATGATCCAATTCGGCAAGGTATTCAACGTGTTAACACGGCACGGAACATAATTATAGCGCATGCTGACGAATCCGACGATGAAGCGAACGGCCGATGAGAGCATGGCACGTTGCGGCGCCGCCGCCGCCACCGCTGACGTGCCCGATCTGCGCGCACGACAGCACAGCACGGGTGACCAGACCGCCGCGTAGGTGTAAGTCGAATCAGCCGGCGTTAAATTCGCGAGGACGAGTCGCCGTCGCGAGATGATAGCACGCGGAAAGAGGAAAAAAAAGAGAGAGAGATCGCGAAGGAAGGAGAGAAGACAGACGGAGACAGATAACGGTAATCTCAAACGGCCGGCGGCGGCGGGGACGTCGTCGGAGGCGACGCGAGCTGCAAGGCCGTCGGCGCGTGACCTTAATGAGTAATCGGCCCCGTCGACCGCGGAATTACCGTCGCGTATTACGCTTTGCGTCCGACGATCGCGCGCTGTCAAACGCGCGGCGCGGACGCCCGGGGGAGGCCCCACGTTCGGGAGGCCGAGCGGTCGACGGCGATGACAGCCGCGTCGTCGAGGTCGTCGCGGACGGCAGGACATCCGTGGAATTCACGGAGCACGGCGGGCACCGTCGCGAGCGGCCGACGGGGGTCGACGTGCGGCCGCCGCGGATCGTCGGCGGCGTGTGCACCGACGACGTGTCGTCGCGTGCCGCGGCCGACGGCGAGCGGTCCCGCAACGCGCGACGCGCCGCTCGGCTCGGGCCGTCCGCGGCCGCGACGCGACGCGTCGCGGCGAGTTAGGGGCGGCGAGGCGCCGACAAATACCTCGTTTCTCGACGAGCTCCGAAATCTCCTCCCTGTTGTCGGCCATCTTAGCACCAGTCACTGTCCCACAATGCACGCTGGGTAAAAACAAACGCGCCGCCGCGCCGCGCGGCGCGGCGCTCCGGTACACGCCGCGCCAGCGCCACCTGGCGCGCGCACGCGGAGGCGCCTGCCAGTCGGCAGGAGCGTGCTCGTCGGATGGGTTGCGTGTGTCGCCTCGCACGTGCGCCGTTGAGCGTCGGATTGCCGTGCATTCTCGCTATTTTGCATCGTTCGACTGTTGTCCGGTTTTTTTGTCCGTCTCATTGACATTCCTGGCTTTTTCGGTTTTTATGCGCATGCATTGTATTCCAGTCGCGATCCTTCTATGTGACTCTTTTGTCCAGCCTCTCATTCGTAATCTTTGACCTGCCGTTTTACCGCAGTATTTTTGTATCTAGCTTGGTGTAATATCCAACCGCTGTTGATTCAGTCTATCGGGATACGTTTGGTAACACAGGACTGCATTTTTTTTTTTTAACTTTGGATTTTACGATCGAGAAATAAACGAATGATCGCAACAAATGTGTCTGTTTATATGTTGTAAGGTATTAAATTCCAACAACGTTAGAAAAAAATTGTTTAACGATCGATACTTTTATAAATAATGAATGTAAAAATATGACGAGTCAGCCATGTTAATTCATTTTAACTTATACGTTATGAATATCTTATTTAAAGATTAGCTTGCTGTAATTAAATACTCGAGTCGTCCTTCAATATTATCATTTCCTGGGGTCTAAAGTCACTTTAGAAATATCGTATTTATGTCATACGTTTCCTATCCTACCATGCACGTATACACGTTTCTCGGGTTCGACTATCACAATTCTGACATTTAACTTTGCGTCATAGCCATATCTCATTTCTGTGAAATTCCAAAAAAGTCACGAAATAGCTCTCGCCAACAGCTACCAAGCTTCCCCTCCTTTAATCCTCTGCTTTTCTTCCGCGCAAGTACATGTCGACGTGACACACTTTCACAATACAGCCGCTCCTGGTACACGTCGTCAGCACTAATATAATTCCGTTAGGTAGTCAGACGCGGCAGTCTTCGTGTGTTTTTTCGCAAGTTCGGTAGTGCTTCCTCGCAGCTCGCAAAATGAGCGATCGTACCGTGGTGATAGTGTCCGCTGTCAGGACACCCATAGGTAAATAGAGTAAGAACCGATACGTGGAACTGATTAGTAAAATTCAATGTAAAATTATGCAATGTTAAATTGTCGATGTGTAAACAATTAAATTTTAATGTCAGTGAAGTAAATTTCAAAGGTATTTGAAATTGTTCATGCAAAATTTTTTTATGAATAAAAATTCAGCAAATCCTCTCCTGGGCATTCATTCAGGTTATATCTTCTACGCCAATAGTACAGAAATTATATTAAAAAATTATCAGTTAAATAAAAAATACTTTGTAAAAACCTATGTTAATAATTGTGCACTGAAGAAACAAATATATCTTATTTGATTATTTCTAGAAGATATTTCTATAACAAGTGATATTCCTATAAAACTTGTATTATATTTATAGCATTTGCTTATATTATAATAATTACATTTACTATTCTGTTAAATGTAGGATCATACTGCGGATCCTTATCTTCCTTGAAAGCATCAGAGTTGGGAAGTATCGTTATTAAGGAAAGTCTAAGAAGAACTGGATTGACAGGATCTGATGTTTCTGAAGTCATTATGGGACAGGTAGTTATAATTCTAGAAGAAATAAATGAAGCACCAAATTGTATACATTTTCAAATACAATCTATATACGTGTACATTATTGTGAATTGTTATTTTTTAGATACTTACTACAACTGAGGGCCAAAATCCTGCAAGACAAGCAGCGATACATGCTGGCATACCTATTACTGTACCTGCCTATCAAGTGAACATGTTGTGTGGTTCCGGTCTAAAGTATGTCTATCTGGTCTATGATTCGTTTCCGTAATATATATATACAATTATAAACACAAGATTATCTTGAATGTCTAATATAACATATTACAGGTCTGTAATGACTGGTTATTGTTCTATAAAGTCAGGCGAAAGTGATGTAGTTGTGGCTGGTGGTCAAGAGAATATGAGTCGAGCACCACATGCAACGTATCTCAGGACTGGTGTGAAATTTGGAAATTGCAATTTAATCGATACATTGTTAGATGATGCTTTAACAGATGCTTTCCATAATATTCACATGGCAATCACCGGTAAAACTGATTATATTTTTATAGCTGACATTATAAAAATTGAAATTAATATTGTAATTCTAAACAAAATCGTAAAACTCGTATCCAGTTTTCGTAAGATTTATAAGAACTTATAAGTAAATCTTCAATTCTATGCGTACATTGTCATACTCTATGCTAAGCTTTTTACGATCGCTTCGAAAGCTACGATTTTACGATTTTACAATTGATTCATAGATTTGCTTGGAATTGCAACATTAATGTATTTTTATTATCATATTTGTAGCCGAGAATGTTGCTGAAAAGTATGCAGTAAGCAGAGAGGCACAAGATTGTTACGCGAGCAAATCTCAACAGAAAGCAGAGGTTGCTATCGGCGCTGGACATTTCGTGAAGGAAATTGTTCCAGTTACCATTGCAGGCAAAAAAGAAACGGTTGTTGTGACTAAAGATGAATTCCCCAAATTCGGAACGACCACGGAAAAACTTGCAAAATTAAAACCGGCATTTAAATCGGTATACATAATATTATACATCTTGATATGTAATTATATGAAAAGAATGTAATACATTTGAAATTATATTGTATTTAGAATGGCACAGTTACTGCTGGCAATGCGTCCGGTATAAACGATGGTGCGGCTGCTGTAATTCTCATGTCCGAAGAAACTGCTGCAAATAAAGGAATCTCACCATTAGCCAGTATTGTTGCATTTGCACAGGTTGGAATTGACCCTAAAATTATGGGCATCGCACCTATTGAAGCTGTTAAATTAGTCGTTAGTATATTACATTTATTTTTTAATTATTTTAATTTCCATATGATATATTAAGTCTTATGATTGAAAATATATGCTGATTTCAGTTAAAGAAAGCAAATTGGACGAAAGAGGAAGTGGATATTTATGAGTTAAATGAGGCCTTTGCTGCGCAGGCATTGGTATGTGTTCAAGAACTCGGATTAGATCCCGAGAAAGTTAATGTAAATGGCGGTGCCATCGCCTTAGGCCATCCTGTTGGCACGTCAGGTACGTATTAATGTTTGGACTTTCTTCAAAAGAATTCTCATTTTACGACAAAATTTTGTATTTTAGGAACAAGAATATTGGTCACTCTGATACACACTTTAGAAAGAACAGGAAAGAAAAAGGGTGTCGCATCTCTATGTATAGGAGGAGGAATGGGCATCGCCGTTGCTATTGAAAGAAAATAACGAATGTCTTCTATTTATATATATAATCTTATATAAAATTTTATATTTTTATTAAAGCGTTTTTCGCTAAAAATGGCCTTCCTCTTACGTTGTACGTTGAATAAAGGGATATTTATTACTATTGTGTACAACATTTTATTTGTGTAAAGTATTAGTACAATTGTATAAGGTATAGGTACAAGTATTTTATTATTTAATCCCTTTTTATAGAAATAATACAGTTGATAATATATGTATTTTATAAACGTTTTAAATAAAAATACTGCAATAAATTATATAAAATATCACAATATTGAGTTGTCCAGTACGAAGCAATATTCAATAAAAATGAAGATCTTAGGCTGTGTACAATAAAATTAATTACACATGTGAGCAAATATAATGTTCAAAATATATATTTCAAATAATATTCTTAATATTATTCGACTTCATAAGATAAATAATTTAAATCGCAATAAATTGGATTTTTATAAATCTTTATCTTAGTTTTTTGTGGTTTCAGTTCTTGTTGTTTCCCTATTCTCTAAAAATTGCTCCACAGCCACAAGGCCTTCTTGTTGTCTCTGTTGGGCACGTTTTGATCTAAAAGTTTTCATTTTCCTTGAAGGCCGTCTTAGTCGTTTTAACTGTTCCTTGATAGCTGGGATAATCTGTATCTTAAATTATAATATGCCTAGATTAGATTAGATTATCAGATGCGCAAATGTATAAAAATGAATCCCTATTTTATTAGAGATTTTGACAATTTTTTTGCAATAATGTTAATCAAATCATTTCAATATCTTTAAATATATACATATACATATATACATATAAGCACATAATATTTAAAAGTTACAAGATGAAAACCTACAATTTTTCTAACACTTGTAAGGTTTCCTGAAAAGATAAGAGCTTTTTCTCTTTGTTACAAATGATACCTAGCATAATAATATCTAATATCGTCATTCTTATATTACATGGCTGATACGCTAAGTGGTACAGCAGGATAATATCCGCGATATAACTTTCCATCTTTATCAAAACAAGGAATAGGTTCGTCTAACGGTCTCTGTGTTAGCAAACTGAGATCCGGTATACATAGCTTCGCGTGTTTCTTTATTATATGTCCCCATAAAGAGTCTGTACTGATTGTCACATCTTTTAAACAAAAGTAAGACCCCCAAAGTTTCGAATTCAAAATCTTCTCATCTGGATGAGTCGAAGCGTGATAAAGCATTCCTTCTGACATTTGTTCCTCGATTACAGCTAGCGTATCACATTGTGCAAATGCATTTGGTACATAAATGTCTTGTATAAGATTATCACCAATGTACAAACATCGCTGATTAGTTTTCCCCGTTATACGAGAGAGAAATTCTAATAGATCATTCCAGTTTCCTTGACTGTACATTTCACCTCGTTTTAAATCTCGGCTCGCCACATCGGTTTCATTATTATTTACAACATCGAAGAACGGCCGATTGTTAATGAAAAACCCCGGTTTTTTCGCGTAACACATTACAATATCGAAGAGAGATCGCCAGTCTTCGCCGAGAGCGTAACTCGCGGTAAAATTCACAAAATCTGCGTTCGATCCGGTAAGAAGAAAAGTTGCAGATTTTTTCTTAACTTCTCTCAACCACGAAATTGTGTCTGAGCTGCATTTATGCAAATATTTCTCTGGATTTCTCTTGACATGGCCAAAGATCCCTTTGTTCGATTGGAAATGCTCTCTAGAGAACATATAAAGTAGTCCAGCCAATAAGTCGGGCCAGATGTTGTATCTGTCCAAGGGCGATCCGCGTTCTTCGTCCAGAGTGTCTACAGCCCGTGCGAACACGACACTCGTCACTATATCGAAGTAATCCAGCAGGCTCCTCAATTTCTCAGCCAGAGGACCGTTCCAGGCTGTCATTACATCGTGACAGAAAGCATTTGTAGCTTCCCACCTTTGCTCAGGATATATCTCCCTTATTTGGTCCATATTCAACAAATGCGTGCCGTGGCAAGCTCTGCGGATGACCCCGTCCGGGCTCACCCTGAGTATGTTTCCCCTCTCGAAGTCTAGCAGCAATCCCTTCTGCATGAAGTCCAGGTCGTCATCGGTCAGCGGTTTCAGCAGACATTCCCCGCTGTATCCCCGTCTCTCCACCAGGAATCTGGCTAGCATCTCGTACTCCAAGTGCACCAGATTCGTGACGTTGTAACGCAGCAGAGTGTTGTCCAGGTCGAAACCGATGCAGTCGTAGTCCGTGAATTTAAACGCGTCCATGTCGCTTTTGCTGAGATTATTAGACGCAGTAAAATCGTACCGGTCAAAAACTGTACACGCAGTCGTGTAGGAAAATACTTGTGCTTTATTGGCTGTTACACGCTTGCGTCCCGTGAAATGTCTTCGTATGTACGATCTGACCGTGCGAAGGTAAAGACTCAAGTCTCTGATCATATCCAAGCGCGATTATCGGCACGAATCGCGACCGGCGAGCGACGGCATGACGCAAGTCGAGTAAATTCGGCAATTGTGCAAATACGGAGCGACACGCAAGCCGACACTCACAGATACGTTTCAGAGTCAGACTGAGCAACTTTGAGGCACCAAAACGTCTAACAATAAGCCCTAAACCCCCCTAAGCTTCCTAAACGAGCTTCCACCTCAAACGAGAACTGATTTTTCAAACACGAGGTGCAACATAACCTACACGGACGGTCGGCCGTTCGCGTGCTTTTCCGCCGCCGCGAGGACGGCAAAACGGGGGGAGATAAATCACGAGGGCGCTTATCAAAATGCACTTACGTGTGGCGGGATTTCGACGTTGCGGACGTTCCTTGCCTGCACGAAGAACATGTCGTACCTGAAGGAGTCGCCGCGCGGATCCGTGTAGACGCAGTCCTTCATCACGATGTTCATGTATCTGCAAAACGAGAGCAAAACGGGGCATGTTCAGAATTGTGACGAGCCACCGGGCATCGAGTATTTTCGAGGGATGGGAGGATCAACGAGATATCTCTCGCGTTCGTCGGTCGCGCGGACGCACGTCGACGGCCCGCGTCGCCGTAAAAATCGCGCACCGCCGTCGGCAGCACGCGGATTTTCAAATATTCCGACGATCACTCGGCACGCGAACTCACGTTGCTCCGCGAACGACATCGTCTCACTTACGGATCGGTATGATCGAACGACGCCGACGATCGACGCCTCGTTGCGCAGGTCCACCGTCGCTCGATTCTTCTCTACGGCCTTCAGCAGGAATCGCCAGGCTGTTGTGAATGAAGTACTTCTCACGCTTCGAGTACTGAGACATCGCGGAAACGAAGCGCGAAACCGCGGACGCACGCAGCACGATACGAAACTTCGTCGGCGGACTGCGGTCACGTGACGGGCTACGTAACGGGTCACGTGAGCGGCAGTGCGCAGAAGTGCGCGAAATCAAGCGCGTTGCGCTCGTACTTGAAATAATATACTATAGGATGCTAGAATATTATTATAAAGATAATGTTGATAGAATTATTTTCATTTTATGTGAATTTGTTATTTAATGATCATGTTTGATAGTATTGTTTTCATTTGATAAATTTTATGAATTATAACGATCAAGAGTTTAAGAATTATATTTACTTATCTGGAAATTATTAAAATCACTTTTACACATGTAGAAGAAATATATTTTTTCAATTTACAGCATTACATTTTTATTTAATTTAGAGTCAACCAATTAAAAAAATTCTGTTCTGTAGAATTATTAGATATTTAATTCTAAGTCTAAGACGATTCTTGTAAATCAAAATATAATAATAAATGCGACTTTGTATTGGAATAATTTCAATTAATTTGCTTCAAGACTAGACAAGATAAATTTCAAAAAAGTAACGTTTATCATACGCCATACGAAAAACAACATGTATCAGATGAATAGGAAATGAAATTGAATTTATGCAAATGGAATATACGAGCGACAACAATTGTAACAATTTTCTCGAACACATTAGTTAATTCCATCTGGAATGGCTCGTTCTTTCGTTCAGAAGTTACGGGATGTTAAACGCGTTATCGTGGGGAGATTCGATTTGTCCTCGTATTATACTACCACCGTGAACCCGATGTTAGTCTATATATAGTCACTCATATAGCCGTCATTGCTAGAGGAATTAGGTTACTTCCCAACGGATATACAAAGGGGTCTTGTAAATGATCGTATCCTACATGCATCTAAAACAATTACGCGCAAGTATTTCCGCGTAACTGCTATCTTTTATCACTGTCACGTTCGCGAAAGATTGGAAACCGATGATTTCGATCGAAATATTCTTGTGAAAGCTGAGTAAAATACTTATAATTAATTATAATATACGGTTCACAATAAATAAAACGATTCCAGAAAATATAGCGTCTTAGAATTTAGAGAGATGTCTCAAATTTTCAAAGACGTTTTATGAAGCTATCAGAAAAATATCTGTAGTAAAAATATGCTTAAGATAATCTCATGTTTATAACAGTTTCAGATATTATTTTAAAGCGTCTTTAAGCTAGCTTATTTGGATTTCAGACGTATATAACTTTGATCAATTATCCAGCAGCAAAAAAATATATGTATAAACAAAAAGAACTAAAGAATTGTTTAATATAATTCAGTATATTATATACATACCGACAATTAGTTTATTAAAAAGAAATTTCATACAATTATTAATACGTTTTGGAGTTTCTAAAATTTTTTAATATAATAAAAAAAAACCTGCATTAATGTTAGGAAACATTTTGTCTCATAAATAAGCATGTTTCATAATAAGATCGTCGAAAATATTAGTATTTCGTCAATATTAAAAATTGGAGTAATAAAATTATTTTCATTATATCCATCAACATTCGTACTCTGGCTTTACGTCACATCTTTCGAATTGACTCTTACACGTTATGAGATAGCGTCTTCAGCACTCCTCATGATGACCCTGTACCGACATCGCCGTCGAAGACTCGCCTCCTGTCGCGCTCCCATTCGATTTCCTCTATCTTGAGTTGAACGTGCCTTGCGTTCATGAAGCAGCCGATCTCTCGAGCCGGCGGTTTCTGCGAAACTCATCGAGCAGCGGCATTTTTGCTCCCTTCGGCGTTTATTATTTGGTGCCGTGCGACCCACCGCGATGAGTGCCTCCTTCCTGTGATCTACCGGTCTCTCTTTCTCCTCGCGACACATCTCCGTTCATCTGCCTGTGCCCTGTCCCCCCCTTTCCCCTTTCGGTGCGTGCCTTTCGTCTCCCCGGGGCCTCCCCCGACGCGCGCACTAATCAACTTCCTGGATGGGGCACATTATCGGCCTGATTGCAGGCAGATCCCAACGCGCCGCGGCGCGATACCTAGCCCACCGCGGCGGCAGATCTATCCGATCTCTCGGCAGTCGATCGCAAGCGCGAAAAGCACGTCGGAAGCTCTGCGGATGTCACTCGCGCCCGCGGTGCAATGATCCTGAACGTAATAGATCGGCTGTGACCTCTTTCGGGGCCTTAGCCCGTCGCCGTCCGCCCCCGTCGTCGTCGGGGCCGGAGCGTTCAGTTCTCCGTGCGCTCGTGCAGCCCGCCCTGATGGTTCTCGGTGGTTCGCGCGAAAGGTTCGTCGTGTGTCGCGATGCGCTACCAAGCGGTTCGCACGTGCCCCGATAATCGTTCGCGAGAGGTGGTGTTCGCCTGTAGAGTTTGAGTTTTTCTGGAGAACGCGGAAAGGAGGAAGCGAAAAATCGTGATAATCCAGGGAGATAAGATTTTTTTTTTTTCCCTTACAGTGGAAGTAGTTTAACTTCGAAATTTGCCACTTTCTTTAAGTTCGCCTCCTAAAGCTGAAAACAGGATACTTCTTTAGCTTTTAAGCGTCTGTGAAACTCCAGTTTAATTGCATTGAAGAGAAATAATTTTATTCCTTAATAATTCCCAACGCTGACAAACTTAGAAATATCGCACGGGGGTAATACACGGTTCTTCTACATTTGGTAATCCAGAAAAATTGTGGACATCGTCAGTGTTTGAATAACATCAAAATGATTCGTGTTGTGAAAAATCACAGCGCCGTATGAAGGCCGCGGGATGAAGACTCGCAAAGCTTTGTCCCGATATTCCTCGTGCTACGTCTCACCTGAAGTCTTGCAGCGACGTGTCTTCGAAGCTTGAAAGATGTCTCTGGGGCAACGTATTTCCGGCGCGGTTGCGGTTCTCCGGGGGGCCTCGACGGAGGCCAAAGAGGGCGGCGGCCACACGTAAAAGATTTCTTACGCCGAATTCTTTACCGAAAATTCGAGCTGCTTCTCACCTGGGATACTTTCCAGGTCGTGCGTGGAGGAGATCGAGAAGATGACGTCCGAGGATGAGGTCGAGGCCGAAGCGAAGCACAAAGTGACGGCGCTCGACAGGTTACAGATGGTCAGTAATATTTTTTCGAGGATCGAATTTACGTAGCATTGATAAAATTACAAGTACGCCGTCCTTTATTCCTAATTTGATGCTTTAATTGTATTTTTGCGATCGGTACATTGTGCTCAAAATTAATTTCGTGGAATCCTGTTTTTTTCCGGGAGAAAAATATCACACAGGGTGCGTTAAAGGGGAGTCCATTAAATTTCATTGCGCATTATGCGGAATGTAGGTGATAGAATGGATGGGAAGTAACATGCTTCTGGCACTGACCATCGCTGGAGTTTTGATGGGTCTGGGTCTCGGGTTTCTGGGTCGATTGGCCAATCTCACGCCGCAATCTATAACCCTCGTCAGCTTCCCGGGAGAGCTTCTTATGCGGATGCTGAAGATGTTTATCCTGCCACTCATCATCTCGTCTTTAATTTCCGGTAATTATAATTCACTGGCAACCCGTTTGATCTTGAGCAGATAATAAATAATAGTAAATAAAATTCAATTGCGTAAATATTAAAAACGAAGAATTACATTTCGAACGCCAGAATTTCGTATTGCAGTAAAAACATTATACGGTTAAAATTTTCCAACTCGTGTCCATTTCTGTCAATGCAGATTAACTTAAATTTCGGTTCAACTTATTTTTCATCTCTTTCTAATTCTTAGGAGTAAAAAAAATAGAATGTAAGTTAAACCGAGATTTAATCTGCATTGGTCAAAATAGACAATCTTTTCTCTTCTGGATACGAGAGATTACTTATTTACCTCAGGAATGGCACAGCTGGATGTTCAGAGATCAGGAAGGATAGGATTCAGAGCGTTAACGTACTACTCGATAACGACTATTCTCGCCGCTATAGTGGGCATCGCGATGGTGCTGATGATCCATCCGGGTGATCCGCAGATCAAAACCTCGGTCGCGACAGTGGTGAAGGCCGAGGAGACAAAAGTCTCTACCGTCGACGCGATCCTCGACATAATTCGGTACGGAAAAGCAACCACTCTAAGGCCGCACGGCCACAATTCGTGCCCGAAATCCTTCGCAATCTTTCATTCTCAGAAACATGGTGCCGGAGAACTTGGTGCAAGCGTGCTTCCAGCAGGTTCAGACTTCCTACGTGAAGAAGAAAGTGGTCGTGATCGGCAGCGCGAATCAAAGCGAGTACATATTGGAGCCGACCTTGGTTTATAAGGACGGCACGAATGTGATGGGCATGATCGTGTTTTGCATCATTTTTGGCGTACTCGCGGGCCAGATTGGACCACGCGGCAAACTGATGGTAGACTTCTTCGTTGTGTTGAACGACATTATCATGAAGCTCGTCACGATTGTCGTCGTCTGGTACGAATATGAATAAATAAATAATTTATGTTCGCGTCATATGAAAACTCGAGAAATAATTGATTATTCAATTTTATTTTTAGTCTTTTGGAATGTAAATCGATAAAAATCCAAATGTCAATATAATATTTTGAAGCTTGTGTAAAGAAGCTAAAATATTCTTTTCTTTTCTTTTTTACGACAATGTAATTGGCAATCGCTGCAGGTACTCTCCGTTTGGAATTATGTGTCTGATAGCTGGAAAAATCATGTCGATCACAAATCTAGCGGCAACCGCCCAGATGTTGGGTCTGTACATGGTGACAGTTGTATTAGGCTTAATGATCCACGCGATTATCACATTGCCATTGATCTACTGGTTTATGACTCGAAAGAATCCAGCGGTGTTTTTTAGAGGTATGATGCAAGCCTGGGTGACAGCGCTGGGAACCGCTTCGAGGTAATCATTAATTAATTTGCTCATTAATTTGCACATATATTATGAATGTGTATAAAAACATTTTAAAAATCAGTTTTAACTCTTTGCGATCATCATTTTAAAAATCATTCACAATGAATGGTCAATCTAGAATTATCTTAAAGTTAATCGATTAAAAAAATCATGGCTTCATGGAATCAATTGTATATAAAATTCTTTGTGGTATGACTAATTGTTTAAAAGTATAGCAGTGACATAATCGATATGTGGATTTCTAGCGCGGCGACGTTGCCTCTAACATTCCGATGTCTCGAAGAAAATAATAAAATCGATCCGCGAGTAACGCGCTTTGTTGTGGCGGTCGGTGCCACCGTAAATATGGATGGCACAGCTCTTTATGAAGCCGTGGCCGCGATCTTCATCGCACAATTGAATGGAATCTCATTGGGATTCGTCGAAGTTATTACCGTCAGGTTTGCATTTCGTGAACAGAATATGATTTCTTTTCTTTCTAAAATTGCTAATTATTTCACGTATAACTACTTTAAATTGAAAAAAAATCTTAATATTTAATTTTAATTAGTGCATTAAAAGAATTCGAGATTCCTGCTTCAAGATTTACTCTTTTTACAGTCTTACGGCTACTTTAGCGAGCGTTGGAGCCGCTAGCATTCCCAGCGCAGCCCTCGTTACTATGTTGTTGGTACTGACTGCCTTGGGTCTCCCTACGAACGATGTTTCCCTGTTATTCGCTATCGACTGGATGTTGTAAGTTTTACACTCGATCCTTTATTACAATGTTTTGATAAAATTAGAGCTAAGAATAAAATGAATCGTTTTATTTTAAGGGATCGGATCAGAACTTCGATCAACGTTCTGGGCGATGGTTACGGGGCTGGAATAGTCTATCACTTAAGCAAAGCAGAGTTAGACAAAATGGACGAGGAAAGGAGACTGGAGGGTTTGGAAACTGGAAGACCTTTCGAAATCGCTGCCGAGACCTGTCGAGAAGAAATAGGAACGCATGAGCAAACTTCTGAAACGAAAATTTGAGGTCTTCCCACAGAATTTAGCAAAGTGACACGGTTTCAGGTGTTTCGCTAGGAATGTTATCCGTCAGTTCGCAAGAACTATTACTCGTCCTTATGTTAAGTATATTCATGTAATGCAATTGACTTTCACTGCCGAAATCGAGTTATTCCCGTGAATTAAATTTACATAAAAAAGTAAATAAATAAATAAAATAAATATATATACATAAAATTATTAAGAATGCTGTAGGTACCATTTGGATCTTATTTAATTTAATAATATATGAAAAGATTTTCGTTTTTGTAGACAATGTTAGACAATAGTGAGTGAATAAAAACATTAAAGTAGAAAATGAGCATATTAAGTACAAATTAACGAAAATTATGTATTGATTTACTAGATTTTTTCCCTAGTGCGTGAGAGAAATTCTTTTATTTTAGAGTATCAAAGAATGTATGCAGAAATAATTATGTACAGTAATAAAAATGAAATAAAATGACAATAAACTATTATTGCATCCAACGCAAAAATCGTCAAAGCGTTTAAAATGTTTATAGATCAACAATATTTAAAAAGAAAATGTTACATAATGAAAAAAGCGTTTATGAGTTTTATATTTCAGTGATTTAAAAAAAATATTAGTTATTGATTAAAATAATTCCTATCAATAACAGCAATTAAAATAATCAAATAATTAACTATTTGCACGAATGTGTTCACAGTCGTTGCATGTATAGATATATGTACATGGTTATCAGTATCTTCATTAAATAACTGTAATTGTTATAATTAATAATTTATTATGCAAATATATATATCGTATCTATATCTATCATACATTTAATAAAGAGAATATGGTTCTTACATAATGTATATCTCCTATATATCTCTATTAGTTTTCATTTTGTCTTTTTACTTTTACATTTTAAATATTGGATAATAAATGCCATGATTTTAATAAAAAGTGTATTCTATATACATATCGACATACTTGTACAACGTGAATGGTTTATCATTTATTTACTCAGTATTCGAAACTTAAATAATATAAATACAATGACTGTCTTATTGTAATAATTATATTTAAATAATTGTGTGAGATGTCCCAATTGATCCATTTTACCCCTTCTCAATAGACGTGAACCATTCCATATAAAAATCTGATCGTAATCATTAGGAAATTTATATATAATAAAAAAATTTGTATATATGGTATTACAACTCTATAAAAACATATTTGTATCACTTGTATCGTGAAAAAGGATACGTCCAGAATAACACATACGTCTGCAGAAAGTTTCACAGCAGTTAAGGAAAAAAAAATAGAGATCAGTCTCTGAAAATAAAAATCATTATTAAAGAATCACTCTAAAGGATACGCAAAGCCCCCCAAAGAACCCGCTGGTTAAGAGATGCCGCCTGCTAATGAAATATTTCCTCCACTGGCCGCCGGCCTTCATCAGCAGCATCGCCTACAAAGATCGCTTGTAGCATTACGTGAAATTATTGTTAACGGTTAACACGGCGTTCTTACCCACAGCCCGAAAACCGCAAAGACGTAAAATCCGAATCCGTACAACCCGGTCAATCCTAGAAGTCCGGCCGTGCCGCCCGATAAAGCTGCCATTGAGATCTTACAATATTCTACAACTGCGGCATTGTTTGCAACTGCCGACTCGCTATATGCGATGATCTCTGAAACACGTAATCGTGCTTAATCCCTCGCTTTATTCAGTAATTCGTAACATTCTACTGGATATAAAAAATTAATGGAAACTTCTCTGGAAACTCGGAAATTAATCTACAATTTCCTACAATTCAGGCTCATCGATTATGACGAGCTAATTACGTTGTTTTATAGATTAATTCGATGACTGAGTCTATTAATTTACACGTTGCTCCGTGTAAATTAAATAGAAACTAAATAAATAACAAACATAACCTCTAAAAAAGGATCCGTAAGGTGTTCCTCTGCTTTCTCGCGTTGAGAAATAGTTGCATTTATTTTCAAGATAATTTTCTCACTTACCACCGCTTTTCTCCTGCTTCGTTTTTATTTTCCCCAGCATTATTTTGTTAATTAGCGAAACGTTAACCTAACAGCGAGAAAAATAAAGAGGCGACTCCAGTCAGCTGAGTCAGCTGCTCGTTACTCGTACCGAGACACGTCAGCTTCTGCGCATTCGAGAAATTGTCGGCGGCGAGTTCAAAGACTGTCATGTCATGTAACTCGTGAGACATTGTTAAAAACCCGCAGCTGCTCGATGGACGATTGTCTATCAACCGTCTAACAATTATCAATCGATTACTAACAATTTATAATGGCACAGAAGAATGCAAACTCTGGTCGGATTAGCACTCTTCGATATTTATCGCTAAAGAATGATTATAGAGCATTCAAGTTAGATTGTGCTTTATTTATTTCCTGAAGAATCCATTCTGTCGCGTGTGACAATGATGTGTTACATTGAAAATCTTGGCAAGGATCGGTGGCAACAAAAGCGAGATACAAGATTATAATAGTCGTTTGCTGAAATTTGAGTATCTTGTAAACCGAACATCGCCAAATGATTTATTTAACGCGATAACTTTTGCGTCGAATCAAATTCTGAATTTTAATTCAATGCAATATGTTTATTAAAAATATGAATTTAATATAGAAAATTATCATATTATTATTTTCTTGTGTATAAATGTATATAATTTTTTAGATCAAATATGTACATTGTATAGAAACTAAAAACAATTCTATAATAATATTCTACGGAACAAACAATTAATTACGATAATTGCAATGATAATTATTTTAAAGATATTAAAAAATCAAGTGTTACAATAATTTCCTATTGTTCCATTTATCATTGTAAATTTGTGATCATAGAGAATCTTTACTGATGTAGTCACACGTGACCTTCGCAAAAAATTTCATTAAAATAATTATAGTATAAAAGAATAAATTGAATAATAAAATTTCTATGTCAAACCGAAATTGTTAATACCTTTCAATTTCTTACGTATTAATTGAAAAATTATTGACAAGGTGATTCCGATGTCGCAGTCGCGAAGTTCCCGAAGCTTCCTCAGGTACTTATGATGCGAAACGCGCGGAGCGGAGCGGCGCGGTTCGCTCGGCTCGAGGCTGAAAATAGCTCCGCTCGGCTCGGCATAGCTCCGCGAGCTCCGACAGATATTCCGTCGCGGGGGCTCGATCTTTCACGGTCAGGAAAGCAGGAGGCTCGGTACCCGTCGAAGAACCCCTCGGCCGAACGCGGGATACACGATCCCTCGCACCCTCGTGGTGCGGCGGTGGTACCGTGCGTGCGTTTGTGAATTTCTACGCGAGACCGCGAGACTAGAGTTCGCCGATTTGTGAAACATTATCCCGAGGTGAGTTCTCTCGGGGTAAATCGTTCCGATTAATTCCATCTATTCTCGTTCGCGGACAGGCACATGTGAATTTTGAGATTGAAACCACCGGTTGCATTCTGATACACACAGGGTGTGTACGTGCGTGTGTGTATGTGTGTGTGTGTGTGTGAGACTGTATAGGTGCGTGTGTGATGCTTTGAGTGACGTGCTTTTCGAAAATCATAGTGCTTCTTTTTTACGTGGTAATCCAGCTTTTTTAACTAATTAATTAATTCTGCAGAGTAGTTGCAGGAATGTTATAAATGTAACTTCTGTATGCTAAACTTGGAATATCATCAAAAAAATATCATGCATATACGATAGCGATCTTGTGTATAGCTCTAATGCACGCTACATAATCGTGAAAGTAATTTTAAAGATAGGTTTGGTTTATTTAAACATGAATGCTTAATTACTTAGAAGAAGCTTGATCTCGCGTTTTATGTTTCATGTTTTCATGCAATTTCAAGACAGTCCTAAAATTAATAATCCCATTTTATGTTCTTGTAGAATGATGTACTCTAAAATAGCTATGCCCGAAACGATAAAAAGACGATATAAAAATGTATAAAGGACATTCTTCTGTTGTCATTAGAATATATTAATTTTAAACCGACTTGAGAAATTTAAATTATTATTGTTTTATTTCGATGTCATATTGCGATATTATTGTGAAGTAATGTTTTAAAGTAACAGTGAGCCGTTGTCTCTCAAGTAAAACATTCAGTATCACGAACGATGAAGATACAAGAAATATTAAGATAAAAGAAATATTTATAGAATATTAGAACACATAGAGATTTTATTGACATTCTATGAAATTTTTTTTAAATTATCCTAAAGCGATTTTATTGCAAATATAGTAAATTGTATCCACAGTTAACGCGATTCCTGTTACTGTAATTAAAAATTTGAGAATTTTTGCAAAGACAGTCATCCACACGTGCTTTTCGAGAAATATTCTTTGATTAACACATTAAATGCGCTAATGGGGAGACGAGTTTCGCTAAGCGTATGGAGATATTTCGGTAAGCCATCGCGGATGTATCTATTTTTGCCGCTTTGCTGGAAATAGATTCTCAGAGAAGGTAAAATCAACCAGGCGTAATTCTGTGTCAGTGCATTGCATCGTCACTGCCAAACTAGTTTTTTCATTGCCGTAAAAAAATTTTGAAACAAATTGAAATATAAACAAAATGCATTCAATGTATTTTTACGTAATTTATATCGTTCTCAACAATTCCGATTTCACGAAATAAAAAAGTTAATAAAACAATAGCAAAGCATTCTAAAATATTCATTTTTTTATTCTTTAAAAACATTGTTATCATACTTATTATAACGAAAATTTTCTTTACTATAGAATATCATGTTACATTTAATATCATGTTATATTTAAGATTATGTTTTGTGCGCTACTCATCGTAATTGAAATAAAAAAAAGCGTAAAAAATTTATATATTTATTACAACAGTGATTAAAATCTAATTTTATGGCTCACCAGCAAATATGTTATTTTAAATAAAAAACAGAATTTAATTTGATGCATAAACTGTCGCGTCAAATAAATTGTTTGGTTATATTTAGTTTACAACATTCTCAAATTACAGCAAACGACATTGTAATCTCATGTTCATCATAATATGATACGTTAAACGCATTGCTATACACTCGTGTACAGGTTAAAGTGTTGTGTTTAAGTGCTCAGTTTAATATTATAGTTAACATCTATTTCCTTTATCGCTCACATCCAGTATAATATTATAGTTAACATCTATTATAGTTAATATTATAGTTAACATCTATTTCCTTTATCGCTCACATCCAGTATAATAATATCGTTTGTAAATCAATAACTGGTATTTCCGACCTTTACATTGAAATCGAAACTGAACTATCAATAGCTAGCAACTGCATTTTACCCTCATAATATAAACGGACTAAATCAAATTAGTCTTGAATTAAATATTTTATTTGTGACATTTTCCGACTCCCGTAATCCAAGATACTTTCCAATTCTGTAACGTAATCTGACGGAGCACTCACTCATGACTCATTCATGAACCCTCGCCTTTGCGTTCATCGGCGAGAGAGACGTGTTTGCTTGAAACTATTTTTACATGGCTACAAAATTGCTGAAATACGCCTGTCTCATCATGTGCTACTTAGAATTTTAATAACAAATTATGAGCATTAATAATCGAGAGCTATTACAAACACACACAATGCTACTTCATTTCCAAAGATTTGATGGATTCAAATAACATAAAGACCCAAGATATTTTCTTTTTTAATTAAAAAAAATATATAAAATTAAAAAACTTAAATGATCAAAAGAAAAAAAAAAAGAAAGTCACAGTATAGAAGATTGTGTACAGCATTCCATTCTGCTTCAAGTTACCGTAATAAGTTTGCATGTCTTCATTCTTTAAACCATTTCTAAGTATTATTAGATTTATTCGAAAAGGAAAAAAAAAAATTTAAAAACTGTCCAACAATATTTCGTGAGACGGATGACTGCGTAACGCAAAAACCGTGTAGTCGCATAACGTGAGATTTTTCGCATTAACGGAATCTCGAGCATGCGGAATTTGATTGAAGGTATTGGGCGCTTGCGCGAGGAGCGTCGGCGAGCGGTCTGGGTGCCATCCGATCAGCAGTGGGTGATCGTCGGTGCCCTACGACGGTTCAACAGCGCGACGTCGACATCACCGTCGTCGTCGTCGTCGTCGACGTCGTTCCTCCCGACGAGGAAGACGAAGAGGCCGGGAGCCTGTGTGTAGTGACAGGAGCATGCCGTTCATATCGGGCCGTGCATGACCACCGCGTCCGCCTCGAGCATCGATAAGGGTGCCTCGGACACGAAGTGACACGCGAGATACTCACGCACACGTACGCACGCACGAGCGCGCAGGGGTGACGCAGACGGAGGAGGCTCGGTCGCGTGAAAGCGCGCCGAAGGGATGGCCGACAGCGAGGGTGGTTCCGAGCAGGACGACGTATCATTCCTCCGCACGGTAAGTCTTACTTTACTACGTGGGATCGCGTGATAGAGAAAGGAGCAATTGGCTTCAAAGTACAAGGAAATGCTGGTGAGATTGCGATCAGCAAGTTCACGTAATGCCAGTGATGATACAAGATTGTTATCTTCCGCGAGAAAGAATAACTCGAGGACCATGCCGGGAAATGCCTGATAAGAATCTCACGATTAATGATCTAGACACGCTAAAATTGTTATCAAAAGCGGCGAGATCATCGAGCTCGCGTGAAGAAAAGAGCAGAGGCGCGGTTTTCATTTTAACCGCTTACAATTAATTTTCTCTTCTGCATCAATCTCTCCATTATTCGATAAGGTAAAGCTAATGGATATTGATGGGTTTTCGCTTCAACGAATTTATTCGCGATAAATCAGACAAAGATCGCATAGAGTTTCATTGATGTTAATTCATTGATGTTAATGACTCCGGCAAGGTTCATGAAAGATGTATGTGATATGAAAGCTGTCCGGTTATCAATGGATTTGAAACGAGCCAAGTGTGTAATGTACCAGC
This sequence comes from Tetramorium bicarinatum, assembly GCA_928718305.1. Lineage (NCBI taxonomy): Eukaryota > Metazoa > Arthropoda > Insecta > Hymenoptera > Formicidae > Tetramorium > Tetramorium bicarinatum. Next base: position 9,500,309 of record OV788319.1, read on the forward strand.
AAGTGTTCCCGTTTGCGGGAACGGAGCGAGAACAGAAAGGTGATTCGCGTTCAATGATGCGGTGATGTGTGCGTATGAAAATGAATGAATGCCGATGCGGTTGCTGGAACTTTGTTTGCACCACATCGCAGGTGGTGGGTAGATTCGCATTGCGCGAGACGAGCCGGTGCATTACGCATATTGCACTGATGCAGTACGGTGATAACATTACAGTACGTAGAGCTTTACTATTATGATTTCTGTAATGCACCTCGGTGAAAGTATCGATCAGACGCGTCGTGTAATAATCTGAAGAATATTTAATTCTAGAAATCTAATAATTAACGTTGTTATATAATATAACACGTGTTTTTAAATAAAATAAAATTAAGATGTATTTTTTATTTTAAAAATTGATTAAATTCACGAAATATTTATTATTAATAATTTAATAATTTAGTAATTTAGTAATTTATATAGAGGTTTAATTTTATGTGAATTTAAAAATGGGCTGAAAGCTGCCTGAGCATTTGTTTGAATTTGAACGCTCGCATGCAATTTCTTACATGGAGAGTTATGAGTAGAAAAACTGTATGTGATTTTAGCGAAATGTGGAAACACTTAAAGTGCAACACAACCTTGACCTCATTCGACCTAGAGATCAAATGTTGGTTGCGTTAAGTACAGCCTTGTACTTTTATTATTGCGTCATGACATTTAATTTATGCCCTGTTCATATTATTTACATTCGATACAAATAATATGGTTAATTATACTACGAAAAATTTATACGTAGATGTTTTAAATGTTTCAGTCAGTCACAAATGCAAGTATTGTACTTTCATAGTCACCATCATGCTTTATTTTTAATACTGTACTAACAGTTGCATTTAAATTCCAATGTTTTTAAATAAATATATAATTTTTTAAATAAAAATATATTTATATAAAAATGGAATTAAAAATTAATAAATCATAAATTACATAGTTACAAACATATTCAATTCGTCACACATAAATTGAATAAAATTATTTTCAATTTTATCTTCGTGTTTGTCACAACATTGTAGTTATTCTTTTTCATTAAACCTCATATATAAAACTCGATGCTTTAAAATTCTAAAATATTCAAAATTTGTATACTAAAAGTACACATAATCATATATTACTCATAATATGTGCTACAACTTTGACATAAAATAAAAATTCAAATGTGTTTCACAAGCTTATTAATAGAGACTTTTATGTTATTTTAAAGCTTATTTTCTAGTTCCCCATATTTTTTTCATGTACTATTTTTTCATGGCTGTTTTGTGCCACTGACAAATTTCTCTCTGGAGCGTTTAACGGCGACCGGAAGGTTTGTTTGTTTCATTAAACGCGTCTGCGTCTTCTTCTTCTCGTTCTCCTCCGTCCTCTTCGTCCTCTTCGTCCTCTTCTTCTCCGTTCTTTTTCTGCCAGACGTACGTACTTCTGTCTCTCTTCCTCAGACAAGCCACACCATTCCTTGCCGGCTTGCCGGGCAACTTCTGACACGCGTTTTCCAGGACTCTTAAAGTACATCTCAAGATAAAAAATGATGAAGGGATTCTGCGATAGAATTCTCCGTCTTCTTCGTCTAGATCTGGGTCTTCTCCGGTTCTCGCCACAGCGGCATCCCCCTCCCGCTCTCTCGGCCCTTCGTCTGCAACGATCTAGTCGGGCTTTCTCAGGATCTGTGTCCTTTGTTTGCTCGCTCATCTCTTTACTCGATTGTTCAAGAACACGTCTATGAAGAATTTTGATTGGTTTATCTCATTACTATGTATCCCATAATAATTTATTATAAATTATAATACATACAAATTAATTAATATCTATAATATCTCCTCAAAATGCATTATTAATGCATTTAATGCGATATGCGCTCTGGATGATTAACACAATTGGAATCGATTTTCACGAAATTTTCGGTTTTTTCTCAAAGTCATTCGCAAACTGCTGGTTCAATTCATTTTACGACTCGTGGAGAAACTTTCATGACCACGAAGTATGTATACGAAAAGTACGCGGGAACGTTGAGCAAAGAAGGCGATTCTCTAGGAAAACGACTTCGATCATCGACACGGTCGCTCCTGTCTTCGCGGGATTAAACGCCTTGAAGAAATGAAATCGCGAAATCGCGTGCAAAAATATAATTCCGCTAGAATCGCGATAACGTGCCAGGAAAAATCAGCCAAGACCGACGCCGCGAAACGCTCACTCTTATATGAAACGTCATATTCGCACCTTTCGACAGGCTATCCTTCCTGCGAATGGATCATGTAGCCGAACACGACAGCAGAGCACGGACTATCGCTTACCTGCTGTCGTTGGATTTAATTTCGTAAATATTAGATTCATCCATCTGCCGCCGTTTTTTGCTGTCACAAATTTCACTTGATAATTTGACTCGGTGCCGAAAGGAAAGCGAAATATCCGTACGAAAACATTTGAAGTTTCACGAGTTTAATTCTCTCACTTCGCAAGCTCGAGAATAGTCGATTGGTCGGGTAGGACCTATCGATCAGCGACGATTTGCGATGACAATAATTTTACAATAAAATCGAGTATCAAGAATATGCATGCGCCCGCCACCGGGGATAAAGTTAGCCGCGTGCAAAGTTACATTTATAACGTAATTGCGATCATTTCAACTTTGTCGCGAAAATTGCTTTCCAACAAAGCAGAAACTCAGGAAGTATTATCCTGAATTTTAATTTACTACAATTTATTAATTCACGTAAAAAATTCGAGTAAAAAATTTACAGCGCAACACCAGATTACAAAAGAAAAACTAATGAAATTTTCTTGCAGCTAAAGTGAAAAAAAAAATCTGTATAACGATAATCTGAATATCTCGAAATTCTTTCATCAGATTTGCAGATAATATCACTTTTAATTAATTGCACTTTGCCTCGACGTCTTCGAGGAGACTTACACAGTCGAGTGATTCATTGTACAGTTTGCTGACGGAACTTTACGACACGTGCTGCGCGCGTAACACGTCGCGTGCACAGAAATCAAGCAAAGTTCCTGACACATCGGTATGCTATCGGGGTTCTTCTTTAAAAGTCGCTTCTTTAAAGCTAGTCGCTTTTAGTTAATTTTAGAATTTAATGCGGCGCTGTTCCGTCTGATCGATACAGTCTCCCGTAGCTTTCATTATGTGATGTCGCATCAAAAAGTGATGAATTTATAATTAATACACTGCGATGCAACGTGCGTCGGATGCACCGAGTATCGAACAACAAACGATATAGTATACGCACGACAGGAACACCTTTCTAAAGCTTCTTCCAGTTCAGTGGCGCTATCACTAGGTTCGCTTTTTTAGCGATGTGTTTATCAAACGCCCCATCATTTTACATGCTGATATTTCTACTAAATTAAGGAAGCAACGAATTGTGTTGAGTTAACTTGAGTAAACTTGAATTGGAAAGGATCAACTTGAGCTTCGAACTCTTCAAAAGAATTAATTCAAGCAGATTTTCAGGATTTCGATTTTAATAAGATTTTAATTCCGCTGAATATCTTCAATCGTGAACGTGATGAATTATGCATAAATTTTCTCATGCACATAAGTTCTTTCTGTTTTATGTATCTAACGAAGTTTTGAAATGTGTAACATAAATGTGTAAAGGTTAAGTATGATTTATAGTCATTTGTCGGTTTGATAGAATTATAGGGATTGTCTGCTTGTGTAAAATGAAGGTTTATCCTTGACCTATGCCGCAATATGTTGTGGTTTCGATCGTCGCCGGACGCCGGAAGTAACCGGTGTGTGTTCATTATTATGCATACGTTGCGCATCTATCCGCCAAATTACAAACAATTATATCTCAAAAGATAAAGTGAAATATAAAATTCTTATGTTTACAATTATCTTCCCTTCTGATATTACACTTATTAGTAGTAACATTAATATTTTAAGCAAAAAAATTAGATTACAGTTATAAAATAAAAAATTATAATAATACTGTTAAAGAAAGACACATAAATGTAACTACGAAAATGATGTATAAAAGAAGATATGTATAGTTTTTAATTTCTCAATTATATAGAAATTTTTATTTTTGTTTTCTTAGTTTATCGCATAAATTATACGATAACATAATTGCAAACTAGAGAATTGATGAAATAAATATTTTGTATAATTAATGTTATCAAAGACAATTATAACTAACTATTCGCGTCAACAGCAAATTTACCGATTGCGCTTTATTAATATCTCGATAAACAAGATTAAGTTTTCTTGCCAAATTTCCAGCGGAAACTTTCGGTCCTTTGCGTGTTAGAAGCAAATATACGAGCTCACCTATGGCGAATCGCGTGTTATTCCGTTTAACCCGGCAGCAATCTATGTTAATGTGTTCTTTAAAATTACTTATACATTTCTCTCCGTTGCATTTTAATTTTTTCGAACTTGAGCAAGCCGGGGATGTGCGTGCATGTTTACCGCTATGCATATCGTCGCACATCGCCAACTACATCCGATAATTAAAAATATTTACATAATATTCTTATTAAAATATAGAGAGAAAAAGAGAATATAGTGATACAGGTAGGACACAATTAATATAGTCGTGTAAAGCGATTTCAATTTGTATGAACGGTTCTACGACCCAGGTTCTGTTATTGATTTCAATTTAACTGTCTAATCAATTGATTGCCTCAGTCACATTGTTGATTGCCAATAAATTGTGCTGATTAGTGTCGCGAATTAGAGAATATTTCGAGTCTAAATTGCTTGCAGATGTAATTCATTTTTTAAATCAAAACCTTTACGCGCACATTAATTTTTACTGTATTTTAATTTACTGTAATTCTATATAACATACCGTGAATTCTAATAATAAATAATGATTTAAAATTCTCAAAAAAATAATATTTTATATATTTGCAGTAATAATTAAATCATAAAATTTTTAATTGGATTATACACATTACTTTATTTAGACGATGTTTGACGATTAGAACGATGTTAAAAAAAAAAGGTACTTAGATGATTGCTGCTGATATTAATTTTCTCTATGTATCATTAAAAATAGGCATGGAAATTGTTAACTATAGTACAAACTCATTATTACGTAATTTATATATAGGTGTGTACCAATTGAGTGATGGAGTCATCCTATCTAAACATTGCAGAAATAATGAGATAAAAGAAAACAATTATTTCCTGCAAGACCTTCCAGTTTTTATAACCGCTCATAAATTTTTCACGGATACATATAGTTGGCTCCATTCTTTTTCTCTTCGTTTTCCCTTTATCTTCACTTAAAATTGAAAGAATAAATACATAATTCCTTGATTATAATAGCTAGCTAACAAAGAAAAAATAAAATCGTTCGATATAAAAAAAATTAACATTTTTGAGATTGCAACAAAAGGAAAAAGTAAAAAGGAACTTAAGAAAGGTCCAAAATAAAATCCAATACAAAGATGAATAGAATCTACGCGTTTAAGGGTTAAAATCGAGCGACGCAAATCGAGTGACTCATTCGACGAGCTTTTCGAGGTACGACGTTATTGCGAATCTATGTTAAATAACGCCGTCTTCCGTTTCTCGACGCGTCCAAAGATTACGACGTGCACTCGAAGCCGGCATACTTGTGCATACGGTCCTCGTACATTCTTGAGGTCGTCCAAATTGGTTTTGGCACGGCGGCCGCGTTCTATCGTTCGGCCGGCATCATAATTCACGCGATTTCGCAAGCTTTATTACTACCGCAGCGAAAATTTTTCAAAACGACATCGTTTGAGATCCAAATGTCAATTCATCGGTCGCGTTTGATTATCATCTTCATCAACTCGTCCGTAAGATTCACGTACGCATCGTTACTCTGTGGGACAATTTATTGTTGCAAAATCGTTTGGCGATATTGCGCACTATTGCAGCACAGCAAACATCGCGATGCAATCACGAGAGAAATCCGCGCCGAGATCTCTTGTTAATCTACACTGGATCGTAAAGGTCGAATGGCTAAAGTGATGGAAATATTAGATCTGTGAAATTGGTATCCCCAAATGCGAAATTAATTTTACAAAATTAATATGGCATTTGATTGTCTATAATAAATTTGTTCTCATTTGTTCATAGATAATCGGTTTTGTCCACGTCGCAAAAAAATTAAAAATTTCGGAATGCCAATTTCACAGATCTGGAAATACTACAAAATAAAAATTGATAATATTATTGCAAATTATTGTTTTGAAGTAATCATATAAAATTATATTAAAATATTAAGATAAAATATTAAGATTAATTGTTAAAGATTTACTCTAATAATAATTCAATTTTAAGAATTTTATAAAATTACTCTAATTATTATTAAATTTTTTTAAAAAATAAAATGTATCAATATTATCCTAAATATATATAAAGATATTATTCAACATTTACAGGAGGATATGGTATGCCTGTCCTGTACCGCAACAGGAGAGAGGGTTTGCCTAGCAGCTGAGGGTTTCGGTAATCGACATTGTTTCCTCGAGAATATCGCGGATAAGGTAAAAACGACCGTGAATTTCGCAGAGTTTTTCTTGTCTCGTTCTCGCGTGCACTTAATTATTTTATTCTTCCAGAACATACCGCCGGACTTGTCGCAATGCGTGTTCGTGATAGAACAGGCCCTCTCGGTGAGAGCCTTGCAGGAACTTGTCACCGCCGCTGGCTCCGAGACGGTAACGTATAAGTTATCTGCTAATATCGTACACTCGTATGACTTTAGCTTTGCCAACAAAACTCGTAGATCCAGGAAATAGTCGTAGTTTCTATTCAACATTCGTGCCATCAAAGAAACAGCGACTCTCTCATTTCAAGGGAGGTGAACAACACGTGACTACAAACGACGAGGCTCATATAGCCGAGCTCGACTCATACGATCCGCTAATTGTAGTCCCCGTGAATAATGCGATCACCCGCCTCGCAATTAGATGCTCTTTACATTCCAAATTAGTCAAACATTAGACTACTACTTTACTACATTAGACTTACTACACGCGCTCGACCTGCATAGGAGTGGGCCATAAAACGCGCCCCCTTGCCTCTCCGTGTAAAATGTGAACAAAATCCCCGAACAACCCAGGTCTAAGAGACGTTTAAGAAGGACGTTTAACAAATTTTGGGTGACATCCAAAAAGATTGGGATATTTTCTAGACATATTTGACTGTTAGATCTGCCCAATCTCTCCGCCGAATAATTTTTGAAAAGTTCCTGACACGTCGGAATAGCTTCTCTTGAATGCATTCGCACGCAAAACCCTCGCCGCCACTGCAACCCTTATGATTGTGGCATGTGTTCATAGTCGTAAAAAGATTTCAATTTCACGTTTTTTTCCATTCTGTTGATCATTTCATATTTTCATCTGTGAGTTTGTCACTCGAAAGATGTTAGTATCATAAACAGAACAGAATCTAAAAATGTCATCTATCAATCATCTAAAAATTTAATCGAGACCCACCGTTATCATCAATCGTAAAATGTATTATTTTATCGCTTTCTCTCTCTTTCTCTCTCTCTCGCTCTCTCTCTCTGTCTCTCTCTCTCTCTCTCTCTCTCTCTTCTCTCTTTTCTCTCGCTCTCTTTCTCTTTCTTTTTCAATAAATCCAAATTCGACACTTAACCAACGAGATTCATTGCCTTTTATGTTTCTCTTTGCAGCAACAAGACAGTTTAGTAAGTACAATTTACATACCATCTGCGGGGCGCCGTAACGTGCTCTTGGGTAAACCGATCATTTGTTTGTGTGCTGAAACATCGTAATGTTTGATCGAATTTGGGTGAAAATACGAGCCGTTTACTTCATCGTAATTAAGCAATTTTTTCTGAGTTGTATTTATTCAATATATAAAAATCGTACGCGATTTACAGATTTACAAATTAAACTGTCAGAATTTTTTAAATCTGATTTGTACAATTTTTTAAATAAGGCTTCTATCGTTTCCATACAATATAAACATAAAGATTTTAATAAAATTTAAAGAATAACTTTCTTTTTTATAGCATTATCTAGTATATTTTTGGTACTTTTTTTCTTCAAATATTGAAACACTATTTCACCCATCGATCGATTAAACAATCATGCCTGAGAAATACGGTTAACATTAATATAACAAACATATTAGGACTAACAACAGCATCTGCATTCTTTCGTTTGGCTACCTAATTAATCGTTTATATTAAAAACACGTTTAGCGATCTGTATCTTTGATTTACGCCTCATGAGCTTCGCATCGTAGCTTGACCAACATTTATGGCCTTCTCTTATCAGTACGCTTGTAGAAGTTGTCTAAGAAACTCTGTTATTTTGCGAACTATTAAAATCTCGTACGGTATATACGTAGAGAGGAATACTATCGAACACGAGGGGTTGCAAGGGCTTTGACCAATCCTTTGATGCTTCCAGGGAAAGGGCACCGGGTCAGGGCACAGGACCTTGTTATACGGTAACGCCATATTATTGCGACATCTAAACAGCGACATGGTAAATTGCTCTTCTTTGTAATAACGCTGTTATGCTACATTAGTTTTTCATGGTTACGTAAATCTATACGATCGTGTGTCGCAGTACTTGGCGTGTCTGTCCACGAGTTCGTCGAACGATAAGCTAGCCTTCGACGTCGGTCTGCAGCAGCATTCTCATGGTCGGTGCAATGCAATTACGCTTCGACGCTCAACAAATTCTTTTATCGAAGTTAACGTTATTTCTCTTTACTCCGACATAATGTGTCTGTTTTGTTGAACATGAATAACTACTTCTTAAACGCAATTATAACTTTTAACAGAAATTGAATTAAAATTGAAGTTTAAAGTTTGCATGTAAAGCTGGTAAACTTTTTACGGGTCGGGAAGCACGAATGGAACCGACTCGCATTCAGAATTTCTTAAAGTTTTATTCTCAAAGGTGAGGCGTGCTGGTGGACCGTGCACCCCGCCTCCAAGCAGAGATCCGAGGGTGAGAAGGTGCGCGTAGGTGACGATCTTATTTTGGTGTCTGTCGCCACCGAACGATATTTGGTAAGTTTGACATGTCGTCGAAAGATAATAATGCTTTGTAGGATAATTCTCGTGAATTGAGAAAAAAAAATATATATATATATCTCCCATTTCAGCACACGACGAAAGAAAATGACTTGTCGGTGGTGAACGCGTCTTTTCACGTGACGCACTGGTCGGTGCAGCCATATGGCACCGGTATCAGCAGGATGAAGTACGTCGGTTACGTTTTCGGCGGCGACGTGTTGAGATTCTTCCACGGTGGCGACGAGTGCTTGACGATACCGTCGACGTGGAGTCCAGCACCCAGTCAAAAGTAAGCTCTTGACCGTGTACACGCCGATAAAATTTTTTTTATAATAACAAGAGTAGTGTAAAATAAAAAAAAAATTATCGTTATCTTGAAAATAGGAGAGAGGATAGAAATAATCGTTTTACAGATATTTTCTTCGTCGTTTTACAGCCTCGTAATCTACGAGGGCGGTAGCGTAATGAGCCAAGCGAGGTCGTTATGGAGACTAGAGCTCGCCAGGACGAAATGGGCGGGCGGCTTCATCAACTGGCTGCATCCTATGAGGATCAGGCACTTGACAACCGGACGTTATCTCGGCGTAAAGGAGAACAACGAGCTCTATCTGGTCGATAGGTTAATATTTATTTTTAGAAAAGTTCAAGGGTCACAGCGATTCTTAGAGACTCGTGATAGTGTTTCCTAAATCCGGGATTTTTTTTTTCTTTCGAAGGAACGAGGCGACGATCGAAACCTCGACGTTCTGGCTGCGGCAAGAGAAGGACGATCAAAAGATCGTTCTTGAAGACAAAGATCTGGAGGTCATCGGAATGCCGATTATCAAATATGGTGACTCTACTGTTATTATGCAACATGCCACCACGTGCCTCTGGGTTTCTTATAAAGTAAATAAAGGAATACTTTTTTCTAGATAGAATAAAACATAAAATAAAAAAACAAATTTCAGATAACTAATTTCTTCGACTTGAATAAAATACATACATATATTTAAATGATTAAATAATTAGTAAAAGTTACGATAAAAATCCTCACAATATTTACCGCGCACTATTGTTTTAGTCATACGAGACAAAAAAGAAAGGGGTCGGAAAAGTCGAAGAGAAACAGGCGGTACTCCATGAAGAGGGTAAGATGGACGACGGTTTAGATTTTTCCAGATCCCAGGAAGAGGAATCTCGCACTGCCCGCGTCATCAGAAAGTGCAGTAGCTTGTTTACTCAATTCATCACGTAAGTTTTTGCAATTAGAAATATTTTTAACACACAAAAAGAGATAAAAGAAAGTTATATACTATATATAGAAGTATGAGAGAGAAATAAAAAAAATATCGTATATTATTAAAGAGAAAACGGGATGGGAGCTCGCTAAAAATATCGAATATGTTTTAGAGGCCTAGAAACACTGCAGGTAAATAGAAGAGCGTCCATGTTTTTTCAAAACGTGAATCTTAACGAGATGGTAATGTGTCTTGAAGACTTGATTAATTATTTTGCTCAACCCGAGGACGATATGGGTAAGAGAATATTCTTCCTCTAACAAGCCACTTTATAAACTATCTTGCTAATAATATATTCTTTCAGAACACGAAGAGAAACAGAACAAGTTTCGAGCTCTCAGGAATCGCCAGGATCTGTTTCAAGAAGAGGGTATACTGAATCTAATTCTCGAAGCGATTGATAAGATTAATGTGATCACTTCGCAAGGATTTCTCGTCGCTCTTTCCGGCGACGAGAGTGGTCAGGCATGGGATCAGATATCTGGGTATCTCTATCAACTACTGGCGGCCATTATCAAGGGAAATCACACCAACTGCGCCCAATTCGCCAACAGCAATCGTCTCAACTGGCTGTTCAGCCGATTGGGCTCGCAGGCTTCCAGCGAGGGAACTGGAATGTTGGATGTACTTCATTGTGTCCTGATTGATTCGCCGGAGGCTTTGAACATGATGAGGGTATCGTGTCATCTTTAAAATTAGCTACTTGACAAATAAAATTATTGTCGTAAATAAAATTTTTATAGATAATTCGTAATGAGAGTTTAAATTGCAAAATAAATTTGATTTTTTTCAGGACGAGCATATAAAAGTAATTATTTCTCTACTGGAGAAACACGGTAGGGATCCGAAAGTCCTGGATGTCTTGTGTTCGCTATGCGTCGGTAACGGCGTCGCGGTACGCTCCTCGCAAAATAACATTTGCGACTTTTTGCTGCCTGGAAAGAATTTGCTCCTCCAAACGCAGCTGGTGGATCATGTTGCAAGCGTCAGACCGAATATATTTGTCGGCAGGGTCGAGGGCTCGGCTCTTTATCAAAAGTGGTATTTTGAGGTGACAGTGGATCACATTGAACAGACGACTCACATGATGCCGCATTTGAGAATCGGATGGGCCAATACCGCCGGGTAAATTCAGTTAGATTACATTCTCTAAATCTTTATTTACATTTAGAATCAGTTAAAAATTAGTTATAGTTTTTAAAGCAGTAATTATATATTTTCTTTAATGAAAATATGGCATTTAATTACGTTTTAAGTTTTGCATTATCGAAAAATTCAGAAAAATTTGCTTTTTTCTCGCAGTTACATGCCGTATCCCGGGGGTGGCGAGAAATGGGGTGGAAATGGTGTCGGCGATGATTTGTACTCATTCGGATTCGACGGCGCTTATCTATGGACCGGTGGCAGGAGAACACAGGTGGTCCAGAATGCCACCGAGCCTTACATAAAAAAGAGCGATGTGATCGGTTGCGCTTTGGACTTGACGGTGCCAGTGATAACATTCACTTTTAACGGCACTCATATCATGGGTTCTTTTCGGAACTTCAATCTGGACGGCATGTTCTTTCCCGCAATTAGCTGCTCGTCCAAACTCTCCTGCAGATTTCTGCTGGGTGGCGATCACGGCCGACTAAAGTTCCAGCCGCCAGAAGAATTCTCGCCGTTGATAGAGAGTCTGTTACCACAACAAATTCTGTCGCTGGATCCGTGCTTTTACTTCGGTAACATGAACAAAGTGGTCCTAGCGGGTCCGTGGTTGGTCGAGGACGACACAGCCTTCGTTCCGGCTCCAGTCGATACTTCCATGGTCAACTTACCCGCTTATGTCGAGCAGATCAGGGATAAACTGGCGGAGAATATCCACGAGATGTGGGCAATGAACAAGATCGAGGCTGGTTGGATCTATGGCGAAGTCAGGGATGACCTTAGAAAGATACATCCTTGCATAGTCCAGTTCGAGCGACTGCCAGCCGCGGAAAAGCGCTACGACACACAGCTGGCTGTGCAGACCCTGAAGACCGTTTTGGCTCTGGGCTATTATATCACCATGGACAAGCCACCATCCAGAATAAAAACTCTGAGGCTGCCGAATGAGCCGTTTCTGCAGAGCAGTGGATATAAACCGGCACCGCTTGATCTGACCGCGATCTCGTTGACCCCGAAGATGGAGGAGCTCGTTGATCAACTGGCGGAGAACACGCATAATCTCTGGGCGAAGGAGAGAATCAGCCAAGGATGGACGTACGGATTGAACGAGGACTCGGAGATGAGGAGAAGTCCTCACTTGGTACCGTATCCGAAAGTCGACGAAGCTATCAAGAAAGCCAATCGGGATACGGCCAGCGAAACTGTCAGGACCCTGTTGGTTTACGGATATATGCTTGATCCACCCACCGGAGAACAGCACGAGGGTGAGATTTTTAATTCTTGCTAAATGTACTCGTTAATTTTTTAAAAGTTTTCATTTAATTAAAAATAACACTGCATCGTTTTCAAAAACTTATAAAACGTATATATAAAATATTATTGATATTAATTTCATACTAATTATTGTTTATAATAATTATTAAATTATTTTCGTTCTTCCAAATTTTAATGTACATTTGGTTATTCATGTAAAGCTTTAATTGTATGTGAATTAAATTAAAATAATTTTAATAATGACATATTTACATAATGAAACATATTTTTGAAATTTTGATAGATTACACATATTAATAACTTTACTTTATATTTGTAGCATTACTTTTGGAGGCCAGCAGATTACGACAATTGTCCTTCAGGACTTATAGAGTCGAGAAAACTTACGCGGTCAGTAGTGGAAAATGGTATTTCGAGTTCGAAGTTCTCACGGCCGGACCTATGCGAGTCGGATGGGCGAAAGCTGATTGCATGCCAGGAAATATGCTGGGCAGTGATGAAAGCACTTGGGCATTCGATGGTTATAACGTAAGTGTACAGTTTCTCTTTCTCTAATTTAACGATCGAAATTAAGACGATAGGTAACATTCAATGGAATTTGTTAAAACGGTTTAGTATGTCATTTTTCAATAAAATATAGTATAGATTTTCAATTTCGAATTGATAAAATTGATAGAAATAAAAAATGGAAAAATTTTTGTATTGAATTCAAATTGAATTCAAATTCGCTGCACTTTTTATCAAAAAGCTATCTAATATTATTTTGTATAACTTGAATTATTACAGAAATATAAGAACTTTACATACACTGAGGAAAATAATTGAGTATCTCCAACCAAACTGTTTAGTTGAGATGTTTTTAACAGCAACCAAATATTGTTTAATATAATAATAAAAATTTTTAGTTGTTTTTATTAAATGTATTTTTCTGTTTTTTCTCTGAACCAAATGATTTGACAAAATATAAGTAAATAACACATTTTTACAGCAAATAAACAGTTTTGTTGGACATATTTTCATAAAAATTTGGATTTATAGAACGATACATTTTTCCCCGTGTAGACTTAAAAATTTGTGCTGAATTTATTTTTACAAAAATATCAATCAGGGAGATAGCGTGCAATCTAGACAAGATAGCCCTTGTGTTGCAAGATGAATGCGAAAATTAACATAAGCGCTACATGGCTCTTCGCGATCTGTGAAACATGAATAATTCATAAGAACATGAATGTCAGGTGACTAAGGTGCATGCTGGCACCCACGAGTCATTTGGTCACAGATATCAAGTGGGCGACATAGTTGGATGTTTCATTGACGTGGCAGACCGAACGATCAGTAAGAGTCCCATTTCCCAAATTAGCCGATCTTAGAGGCCCCCACTATACATATACACATCATTTCTTTTCCTGAGTTTTCTCGTCACTACTATTGTCTTTGTCTCGCTCTATGTTTCTTTTCATGTTGACTTTGGTTTTATATCTTGCATCCTTGTCCCAAGACAAATAAAATCGCTGAAATTTTATTCGGCGAAGTGTGGCTTGTTCTTTATCGATATCGAGGGAGGGAAAACCGTGTAATTTCCTCGAGGTATCTTACTTAACTGTGCACTATGTTGAAACTTTAATGTCACACGAATGTAGACGACATCGAGATGCGTATTAATAGCGATGGAAGACAAGTGTGTACAAGGTATTTTAGTTCGCGGGCAAAAATAGAGCATCTCGATTACCGGTCTGTCCCAATCTTCCCGAGCGAAAGTAACCTTGAACTGGTGAACATTCTGTTTTAAAGGAGGAAAAAGTATACTCGGGCACGGCCGAAACGTTCGGCAAGCAATGGCAGATCGGAGATGTTGTCGGTGTTTTCCTGGATCTAATTGACCGAACGATTAGTAAGACGGAATTTTTAAGCGAACGCTTCAGTTGCCATATCTCAAGCTATACACATACAATTTCTGGTGATAGACTACTGGATACAGACATTGCAATCTTTAAAACAAAATTTTGCATTTTTATTAGATAGTTATCTTTAGTACATTAGCTGAATAGACATTACACGAGTTGTATATAGAATTAAAAAAATATAACGGTAAGAATTAAATAACTAATCACTGTTTGTACAACATTAAAATAATATTTAATACAGAACGTGACCATATAACTTGGAATTGTTTGATATCTAAATAGACGTTTGTCAGGCAAAATTTTCGCGTCACGCACTTCGAGGAAGAATAATTCCATTTAAGCTTTCTCGATAAGAAAACTCCGTTGCGACGGTTGAACTAAAGAAGCAATCATGCATTTCTTGCACGAAGGATATTTCATCTTGTCACTTTAACACGCCTTTATTTATGGGGTTAACCACAAAACCAGAAACAGTCCTGGTTTCTATCATTATTAATAATATCACGTTCACGAACGACGAAAATCATATTGTCTGCCCAATGTCTTTTCCGGTATCCAGTATTCTACTCAGTTGTTTATACTGTCAGCGACAACAGTGCTTCCATAATTCATATCTACTAATCACTAACACTAGGGTGACCCCAGATATTATATCGATCATATTACGTGCATTCTGAAACAGCAATCCTCGAATAAGATAGTCATTTTACGAATACAAATTTACGAATACAATTTTTTTCGGAAATATCACGGTGTCTTCACCTTTCTAAACGATTTATCTTTCTAAACATACTTTCTAAACTATTAATTTCAAAGTACTGCACGTGAACGTGTAAATTGAGCTACAAGAAAAAATATTGAGGGAGATCTCTATATGCGTATTTCCTGTTTATAAACTATTATAATCTTTATTCTTTTTTATCTCGGCTATATTTTGTTTTTTTGTCGTAAGATTTATTATCTTAATACATCGTCCATGTGTGATAATACACATATTTGATTTTCATTACACCGCTTTCAAATAATGCAGCTTGCATGCGTATTCTACCCGAATTTGTGTTAAAATAGGTCGTATGAATAAAAATAAAATGAATGCTTTATCTTTAAACTCTGGATAAATATTATATCTCCATCTAAATCTTTTTTAAAGCAATAGCAGAAAGCAAAAGTTTTTGTTCATATAGCCTACTTTAACACCTGCTTTGCTGTAATTGTATTTGCAAAGTGTTTTAAGCATTTTTCATTAGCCGTTGAGAAAATCTGATTAAAAAAATATTTTATTAAAATTTCTAATATGATTGTTTTTTTATATAGAAAAATCGTAAATTTGTGTTTTATATATCACATAACATTCGATATTCACGAATAATTATAGTGATTATTTATCGTCTAATTGGATTTTTGTTTTTTTTTTTTTAATAAGTCGAAACGAATGTTTGAGAATTCAAGTTCTCGAATAAAAGATATTATTTTTTAGTTATATATTTATAATCTTTTAGATTATGTTATTCTTTTCGACTTTTCGTAATGCTCGATGCAAGTATGTACACATCGCGATACAAATCTGCGAATTACGTAGGTTTCTCCTTAAACGGAGAATTGCTGATGGACGCACTCGGCGGTGAAACTTCTTTCGCCGACGTGCAGGGCGACTGTTTCGTGCCCGCGTTTACGCTCGGTGTCGGTCAAAAGGCAAGATTAACGTTTGGCCAAGATGTGAACACCCTGAAATTTTTCACTACCTGCGGTTTGCAGGAGGGCTATGAACCGTTCTGTGTGTAAGTAATTTCGATTTCTCTGTTGTAAAATGAAATCTGGCAAATGGCAGAAAAATTAATAAATGTCGTTTATTAATTTTCGCAGGAATATGAACCGTTTAGTCACGTATTGGTACACGAAAGATCAGCCTATTTTCGAGAACACCGACGACATGGCCGATACGCGAATCGACGTGGCTAGGATACCAGCTGGTTCCGACACACCACCGTGTTTGAAAATTTCTCACAACACGTTCGAAACTATGGAGAAGGCTAATTGGGAATTTCTAAGATTATCGTTACCTGTGATTTGCCAATCTAGCTTCATAACGGAGGGTGAAAAATTGCGAAGGTGGCAAGAAATTAAAATGCGACAAAACAGACTCCTAGCCGAACAAGTTGAGCAAGGGCAACAGGCAGCACCATCGGCTCACCTGGAACAGATTATGAAGTCCGGCTTCAGTATGAGCGACATTAAAGGTAATAATATAAAGCATTAATTAAAATATATATTTTGTAATTTACGTAATTTATGAAGAAATAAATCAATTTGTATATAATAATGATAATAATATTATGCAATGAATTTAATATAAATGGTACTGAATAGGGCTGCAAAGAAATTATTCGGAAGATGCGGCCGAGGCGGACGAGATGATGAAAGAATCGCCGCTTCCTATGCAAAGAGGTAAACCTTCCAGACCGCCCAGAAAAGGTTCACTTTATGGATCACGGTTAGACAACGCGATCAGTGACGCCGAAATGAATGGATATGGTGAGATGAACGGTGACATAAAGGACGACAAGAAGAAACGTGGTCGTTCGCCTTTCCGGTAAGCATGAATCATTAATGATTATCATCTCTCTAAATATTGTAAAAGACAAATTGACTTCGGTACTTTGACTTTGTTAGCAAGCTTAGCAAAGAAATGGAGGATGTACCGTAAGTTTTTAAAGTATAATATCTTTCGTTTTAAATGATCTATTCAATATCTATTCAATAGTAATGAATTGGACGATTGCTGATTAAATTTTATTTTTATTATTGAGATTTTATTTTTAATAATTACTTAATCGGTTTTTATCGATGTATGCAGGTTCTTTTCGCGCAAAGCGAAATCGCCGGATGCAAAGTCGAAAACACCTGAGCCGCAAATTCGCGGGGATATCTCAGATAAAAGTACGAGAACACTCGGAAGCAAAAGTGCCAAAACTCCACAAATTCGTGTCTCAACTGTGAGTACATATTGCAATATTAAACAACATATTGTTAAGCAATATCTAAATAAAAATATTTTATCTAAATAAAGTTATTTTCTGTAAGAACTTCAAAATTCGCCAGACACCTTGTAACTTTTGAGAACATTTCTTAATCTAAACGTTTTATGATAATAAATTTTTTTCGTGTAGACGGACTTGAAAGTCGTCCCGCCGCAAATCCCGGAGCGTAACGTTCCCAAAGCGATGTCCGTTTTAACCGGAAGTGGCGTCGAAGCGATCGGCAATGAAATCTTCGATGCTGAGTGCTTGAAGCTAATGAACGAGTACTTTTACGGTGTTAGAGTATTCCCTGGTCAAGATCCGACTCACGTTTACGTCGGCTGGGTTACTTCGCAATATCACTTGCACACGAAGGACTTCAATCTATCCCGCGTGCGGAAGTCCTCCGTTGCAATCGTGGACGAATACGATCGTCTCGCGGAGCAGTACGTTTCAATATTTACTTATTCTAGAATTTTTGACACAAGTATACTTATAAAACATGTTTGCTTAAAAAAATAACATTGCAGAGTAGACAGGCAAAGCTGCTACATGGTCCGAGCGGATGAATTGTACAACGAAGTCACTCAAGATGCATCGGGTAAGGGTGCATCTCAGGGCATGTTCGTCGGATGCTTCGTCGACACCGCCACAGGCTGGGTGTCTTTTACCTGCGAAGGAAAGGAGACGAGTCACAAGTTCAAAATGGAGCCAGACACGAAGCTGTTCCCGGCGATCTTCGTCGAGGCCACCAGCAAAGAGATCCTGCAAATTGAACTTGGAAGGACCTCGACGACGCTTCCCTTATCGGCCGCCGTGCTACAGAATTCCGAACGACACGTGATACCGCAGTTTCCACCAAGATTGAAGGTGCAATGTCTGAAACCGCATCAATGGGCCAGAGTGCCGAATCAGTCTCTTCAGGTACACGCTCTAAAATTATCCGACATCAGAGGCTGGTCGATGCTGTGCGAGGACGCTATCTCGATGTTGGCTCTTCACATACCCGAAGAAGACAGATGCATTGATATTCTGGAGCTTATCGAAATGGACAAGCTGCTTAGGTAAGACGAGAAATTTGCAGTAAGAAACTTGAATAATTTTTCATCTCTAAACTTTTCTCTCTTATATTAATAAAATAATTTATTCCTCTTGCACAGTTTCCACGCGCATACGCTGACACTGTACGCAGCTCTGTGCTATCAGTCGAATTATCGTGCGGCGCACGCTCTGTGCCAACACGTTGACCAGAAACAATTGCTATACGCGATACGAGCTGAATATATGTCCGGGCCCCTGCGACAAGGATTTTACGACTTGCTTATCGCCTTACATCTCGAGTCACATGCTACGACGATGGAAGTGTGCAAAAACGAATATATAATTCCGCTTGGTAAGAACTTGGCTTTTAAAAGTAAAAAATTAAATTAAAAATTAAAATTTATTAAAATTATTCCAATTTATTCTTTGGTTGTCTCGCATTAACTTTTATATTTTTAAGAATTTATGTTAGCCATATTCTCTTCAAATTCATTAATTAAAAGTTTAATAAAAACATTTTTATTGCCGATGTCATGATATGTTTTTGTATGCGCATTTCGATGTAATAATTATCTATCTATTGCGTAGGTCAAGAATTAAAGGATTTGTATGAAGATTCCGAGACGAGACACAGTCTCAGATATTTGGAGACCGAGTCTATCCGACCGCAAATGAAGATGACGGAAATCAGGTAAGTGAAACTTTTCCCCAAATAGACGTGAGATCCTTTACTAATCGGTTGCCATCAAGGAATGTTCCTTCCAGTGACCAAGCGATCGAGAACATAAAGAACCTATATAGCCCGCACTTTCCACTCGACGTCGTGCGGGATTACGTGATGATGGCACTCAACGAGGCCGTCGAAGTGAATCAGGTGCACAACCGAGATCCGATTGGAGGCAGCAATGAGAATCTCTTCCTGTATGTAAGATAATAAGTCCTGCTGCCGCTGCCGCTGCCGCAACTAATGTTCTTCATCAATGTTATTGGAGCAATGATAATTGTCGCATGTATTTTCAAATATTTAAGCGAAAAACGAAACGAGGTTCACTATTTCTTCTTCGAACAGGAATTTCAAATTTTTAGCTTCTTGCTTACAATGTTTCACCTACTAATAAAATATATTTTTATGCGATTTTAAAAATTACAGACCACTTCTAAAGCTGGTAGATAGATTGCTCTTAGTCGGCATGCTGAGGAACGTGGATGTATTCAAACTGCTCATTATGATAAATCCTGAAACCTGGGATCCGACTTTCGATAAAGGCAAGCCAATTAGAAAAGTAGCATTAAATATTAATAAATAAAAAATTCGAATATAATTCAATATAATTCAAATATAATTCAATCTTAACGTTATAAAAATATTGTAGAAGGAAAAGACGAGCACAAGAAAGGCCTGCTGCACATGAAAATGGCCGAGGGAGCGAAACTACAAATGTGCTATCTGCTTCATCATTTAAACGACATTCAATTACGCCATCGCGTCGAGTCCATCATTGCCTTTGCTTCCGACTTTGTCGGAGAATTGCAGGCAGATCAACTGCGACGTTACATCGAAATCAAGCAGTCGGATTTGCCGTCAGCTATCGCTGCTAAGAAGACCAGAGAATTCAGATGTCCTCCGCGCGAGCAAATGAATGCCATTTTAAGCTTCAAGAATTTTGATTCCGAGGAAGATCCGGAGAATTGTCCCTGCGGCGAGGATCTCATCGTCAAAATGAACGAGTTCCATAGCGAATTGATGTCCTATGTGTCTCTAACCGCTCTTCAAGAAGCAGCCAATGCCGCAAACGAATCAATCGATGAAAGTCAAAAACCTGGTGCGATGAAACGCCTCTTCAATTTTATTAATGCTGTCAAAGAACTAGAAGAGGAACCTAAACCTGAAGCTGAACCTCTAAAAAAGACTCCGGAAGGTAAATTTCTTGTTTATCCTGTATCTTCAATTATAATAGATATTAATATGTAATATAAATATTTATAAACAATAACAATTAAATTTTTTTACTTTGTTTAGAGGTATTTCGCAAGGTACTAATATCAACCATCGTCAATTGGGCCGAGGAATCACAAATCGAGACGCCAAAACTCGTGCGAGAGATGTTCAGCCTACTGGTCAGACAATACGACACTGTCGGCGAGTTGATCAGAGCCTTGGAAAAAACTTATATCGTTAACAACAAGACGAAGGACGATGTCGCATTGATGTGGGTCGGTTTGAGCCAGATTCGCGCCTTGCTGCCAGTACAGATGTCTCAGGAGGAAGAGGCATTAGTTCGAGAGCGACTGTGGAAGCTGGTGAACAATCACACTTTCTTTCAACATCCCGACCTCATCAGAGTACTGAGAATCCACGAGAACGTGATGGCTATCATGATTAACACTCTGGGAAGACGTTCCCAAGCACAGTCCGACGCTCAAACCCAGGCCCAAGCGGCGGAGGGTGAGCCAGCATCGAAGGAGAAGGACACCTCTCATGAAATGGTCGTGGCTTGCTGCAGATTTTTGTGCTATTTTTGTCGCACATCCAGACAGAATCAGAAGGCCATGTTCGACCACTTTGACTTCCTGCTGGAGAACAGCAATATTCTGCTGGCAAGACCGTCGCTGCGAGGATCGACGCCATTGGACGTGGCATATTCGTCACTGATGGAGAACACCGAGCTAGCTCTGGCCCTGAGAGAACATTATCTAGAGAAGATCGCTATCTATCTATCGCGATGCGGCCTGCAGTCAAATTCGGAATTGGTCGAGAAGGGCTATCCTGATTTAGGCTGGGATCCAGTCGAGGGCGAACGCTATCTCGATTTCTTGAGATTCTGCGTGTGGGTCAATGGTAAAATTTATCATTTTCTTAAATTTAATTTATTTACTTTTTATTGTAAAAGTAACATTAAACACTGCGATCTTAATTACAGGCGAAAGCGTGGAGGAAAATGCCAACTTGGTAATCCGTCTGTTAATCAGAAGACCAGAATGTCTGGGCCCAGCTCTTCGAGGCGAGGGTGAAGGTTTATTGAGAGCTATTATAGAAGCTAACAAGATGTCTGAGCGTATTGCCGATAGACGAAAAGTAAGATATCTCACTCTTTTATTTAATTAAAATTAAAGACTATAAGCGAACTATTTTGTAAGTAAGAAACTATATTTATTTTTGATTGTTGTTAAAAAAAAAGGAGTATGTGTGAATTATCAGTCCTATGCCCCCCCAAAATTAGCAAGCAGATATCTGCGTATTCTTATTAAATAATTCCCGTGAGATTCCTTTATTTTAATAATTTTTACTCAGTCTTTCCTTCTTTTTAATTCTTAAAAATCGTGTGATTTGATATATATTGATTGTATTTTGATGTTATCAAATCTCTCCTTAGAATTAATCTGAACTTAATTTCTCTTAACCGCTGCGATAAAAGTTTCGAAAACAAATCAAGTTCGCTAAATGTGGCACAAAATATGACTATGCGACAAATCTGAAAGTGATTTCTCCGTAAGCATGTACCCGACCTTCTATTAATATGGTGTCAACTTAGTACCTCGCACAGGTGCACGACGAGGCCGAGGGCACGGCTATGGTAATGCAATTCGAGCATCCACTCCCGGAATCGGACGACGACGAAGATTACATTGACACGGGTGCGGCGATATTAAACTTCTATTGCACCCTCGTTGACCTGTTAGGCCGCTGTGCTCCGGATTCTTCCGTCATAGAGCAGGGTAAGAAAACATTCCAAAAAAACTGAATATTCATCACTAACATAAAATTCATAATTGTTAAAATACCATAAATTGCATTTATGGTATTTTAAATTTATCATTGTTGTATGATTCTCACAGTTACTTAAGATAATTAATCAATATGAAATGTGAATAATGAAAAACGTGAATAATCAGTATTAAATAATTAGAGTTTTAACAATAATTTTCTTTAAATCTGGATTATTGGTAAATAGACAGTACTATAGAATTTTTTAATAAAAATATAAGAAAATATAAGATTATGATTCTAAAAAAATAATTAAATTCTCGAATTATTTCATGTTTCGTATCATTGCATTTATATATATTCTCGCAACATAAAATCGCTTGAAAATTTCACTATGCGAGCGGCAACGAATTATCTAATAACAATAATTTATTTCTCTTTTAATGAACAACAGAGGCAGCTACAAAATCCGTTGGTAATATACGATACGAAATTTTGCTTTAATATAATTTTGTATCAGAAACAATGCTTGTTTGTCTGAAATTGCACAACTATTTTAGGAAAGAACGAGTCTCTCCGAGCCCGGGCAATTTTGAGATCGTTAGTACCCTTAGACGATCTTCAGGGTGTGCTGTCCTTGCGATTCACGTTGCTCAATCCCGCCGCCGGCGAGGAACGACCGAAAAGCGATACGCCGTCTGGTTTGATACCAGGGCACAAGCAAAGTATTGTGCTGTTTCTCGAGCGCGTTTACGGCATCGAAACGCAAGAATTATTCTACAAGCTATTGGAGGAGGCTTTCCTGCCAGATCTTCGCGCCGCCACCATGCTCGACAGAGTACGGATCACGTTATATTCTATCTCGCTCTTTAATTTCTAAATTTTATTATTCGCAAACTTGTTGTTTTGTTAATTTAACGAAGGCGACAATTTTTCAAAAATTGCGAATCGACAGTTGAAAATTCATACTGTTGTCTAATTTAATTTCTCGCAGAACGACGGCTACGAATCCGACATGGCACTCGCTATGAATCGTTATATAGGAAACAGCATTCTGCCGTTGCTAATCAAGCATTCCAAATTTTATAACGAGGCGGACAATTACGCAAGTTTACTCGACGCCACGTTGCACACGGTCTATCGATTGAGCAAGAATCGGATGCTGACGAAGGGTCAGCGCGAAGCTGTCTCGGACTTCCTCGTCGCATTGACTAGGTGAGCGAAAAACCTTCCGAATATTAATTGATCGAAATCTTTTGCCATTCTTTAAGAGAAGAATGTTCATTCATTAGTTGTCTCGTAAGTTTCAATATTTAAAAGACTGAGATAAAAACGATCACTTTATTCGATATGATCTTCACACATTCGTGAATTTTATCCCAGGAATTAATTCACATTTTTCTTTGCAGTCAAATGCAGCCGAGCATGTTGCTGAAGCTGTTACGAAAATTAACTGTCGATGTGTCCAAATTATCGGAGTACACTACTGTGGCTCTCAGAGTACGTCAATTGTTATTATTTTTAGCTTATTTCTTATTTAATATAAATATTAAATATAATTAATAATCGTATCTTGTTAAGCAAAACATATTTTTAATTTTATTACCGTATGATTTATTTTTTGTGTTATTAGTTGTTAACGCTGCATTACGATCGTTGCGCGAAATATTACGGTTCCACCGGCTCCAGCGGTCAAGGCTCTTACGGTGCCTCCAGCGACGAAGAAAAACGTCTCACAATGGTTCTCTTCAGCAATATATTCGACTCCCTTTCTAAAATGGATTACGATCCGGAATTATTCGGAAAAGCGCTGCCTTGCCTGACGGCAATCGGTTGCGCCTTGCCGCCAGATTATTCTCTTTCGAAAAATTACGACGACGAGTGGTACGGCAGCAAATCGGCCTCGACTCAATCACCCGATGGTCCTTACAATCCACAACCAATCAATACCTCCAGGTTAATTATTAATTCTTGTTGTTATATAAACAATTTCAATAATTACATCAGTTACGAATAACAAAATTTTAACGTGATAATTGTAAGATGAAAAATCTCTGTGATTTGAATATTTCAATATTTTGTTACAATTTTCTTTTAGTGTGGTGCTCAATAATGATCTCAATCAAATTGTGCAAAAATTCTCCGAGCATTATCACGATGCTTGGGCTAGCCGTAAATTAGAAAATGGCTGGACTTACGGCGACCAATGGTCGGACGTGAATAAAACCCATCCGAGATTGAAGCCGTATAACATGTTGAGTGATTACGAACGAGAGCGGTACAAGGAACCCGTCAGAGAAAGCTTGAAAGCACTCCTAGCGATTGGTTGGAGCGTGGAACACACGGAGGTCGATGTGCCGTCGACTAATCGCAGTTCCATGAGAAGGTCTTCCAAGAGTCAAGTAAGAAATTCTTCGCGAAATCTATTGTATCAATAAAAGCTAGATTTATACATATTTTCAAATATGTTAGGGCGACTCGGCAAATCCGTTTAATTATAATCCTCACCCGGTGGACATGACTAATCTGACGCTAAGCAGAGAAATGCAGAACATGGCCGAACGTTTGGCAGACAATGCTCACGATATTTGGGCGAAGAAGAAGAAGGAAGAACTTAATACGTGTGGTTAGCATAAATTGCTATCTAATAATCTCAATTTCTTTTCTCTATTAAATATTAATATTTAATTTATATGTATATCTTGAATAATTTTTTTGTAACATGTTTAACGGACTACAGGAGGTGGCATTCATCCTCAATTAGTACCCTACGATCTGTTGACCGACAAGGAGAAACGAAAAGATCGCGAGCGATCGCAGGAATTCCTCAAGTACTTGCAGTATCAAGGCTACAAGCTTCACAAACCTAATCGCGGTGGTACGGAGACCGAAGTGGCTGGTGCAGTCGCTGCGGTAGAATTAAGATTCGCTTACTCATTATTAGAGAAGCTGATAGCTTATCTGGACAAGGCAACGATCAACATGAAACTATTGAAACCCTCCGACACGTTCAGTCGAAGAAATAGTTTCAAGACCTCGACAAGGGACATCAAGTTCTTCAGCAAAGTGGTTCTCCCGTTAATGGAGAAGTACTTTAGCACGCATAGAAACTATTTCATTGCCGTGGCTACCGCCACGAACAATGTCGGTGCGGCATCGTTGAAGGAGAAGGAGATGGTGGCCTCCCTTTTCTGCAAGTTGGCAAGTTTGCTGAGATCGAGACTCGCCGCCTTTGGCGCGGATGTGAGGATAACAGTTCGTTGTCTGCAAGTGCTGGTGAAAGGCATAGACGCCAAGAGTCTCGTGAAGAACTGTCCCGAGTTCATCCGAACGTCCATGTTAACTTTCTTCAATAACACCGCCGATGATCTTGGTCACACGATTCTGAATCTCCAGGAAGGGAAGTACAGTCACCTCAGAGGCACTCATTTGAAAACCTCCACGTCATTATCGTACGTTAATAGTGTGGTTCTGCCGGTGCTCACTGCGATGTTTGACCATCTTGCCGCGTGCGAATATGGCAGCGACTTGTTACGTAAGTATTTCGAGAATTAAAGTATTTCGCAAATTAATTAATTTAATCAGCGCGATTATTATTTTATTATTTTAATCGAATTTAATCTGTGTTGATTTAATCAGACTTTTATCTTTGTTTTACATAGTCGACGAAATTCAAGTAGCATCGTACAAAATGTTGGCGTCTCTGTACACTCTCGGGATAGACGCCACTTTGACGCACGACAGAAAATACCTGAAGACTGAGATTGAGCGACATAAACCTAATCTGGGCTCCTGCCTGGGTGCCTTTTCAAGCTGCTTCCCAGTAGCCTTCCTAGAGCCTCATCTAAACAAGCATAATCAGTATTCCCTCCTAAATCGAATCGCGGATCATTCTCTGGAAGCTCAGGACATCATGACAAAGATGGAATCGAGTATGCCGACTTTGGAGACGATTCTTAGTGAGGTCGATCAGTTTGTCGAGTCCGAGAAGACTTACAACGACGCTCCTCACGTCGTCGACGTAATTCTACCTCTGCTATGCTCTTACTTGCCATTCTGGTGGGCACAAGGGCCTGACAATGTGAATCCGACCGAGGGTACCTACGTCAGCATGGTAACCAGCGATCATATGAATCAGTTGCTGAAAAACGTGCTGAAGCTAATTAAAAAGAACATCGGTAACGAGAATGCACCGTGGATGACGCGCATCGCCGCCTACACGCAACAAATCATTATCAACTCGTCGGAGGAATTGTTGAAGGATCCGTTTTTACCTCTCGCCGAACGCGTCAGAAAACGGACAGACACCATGTTCCACAAAGAGGAATCTCTTCGGGGGTTCATTAAATCTTCGTCCGAGGATACCTCGCAAGTCGAGGCGCAGATTCAGGAAGATTGGCAGTTACTCGTTCGCGATATCTACTCATTCTATCCCTTGTTAATAAAGTACGTCGATCTTCAGAGGAATCATTGGCTGAGAAACAATATTCCCGAAGCCGAGGATCTGTACAATCACGTGGCGGCGATATTTAATATCTGGTCCAAGTCACAGTACTTTTTGCGTGAAGAACAGAATTTTATATCCGCGAACGAGATCGATAACATGGTGCTCATCATGCCCACTGCAACGAGAAGACCTGCCGCGGTGTCTGATGGCACTGCGCCTTCCGGAGGAGGCAAGGTTCGTATAAACTATTCATAAATTCTTATTTAATTTTGCCAATTAACATGCATTTAGCTCAAGAGTCAAAAGACCAAATGTTAAAGAATCTTCTTGATATACAGAAAAAGAAGAAGCATCGCGACAAGAAGAGAGACAAGGACAAAGAGGTGCAGGCATCCTTGATGGTCGCTTGCCTGAAGCGATTGCTACCCGTCGGCTTGAATCTCTTCGCTGGTCGTGAACAAGAACTGGTGCAGCATTGCAAAGACAGATTCCTGAAAAAGATGCCGGAATCTGACATCTCGGAATTTGCCAAGACTCAACTAACATTGCCGGACAAGATCGACCCCGCCGACGAGATGTCCTGGCAGCATTATCTGTATTCTCAATTAGGTCAGAAGAAGGACGCGATGGAGCCTGTAAAGGCTCAACAGCTGGAAGACGTCGTCGCTAGGATCACCGACATGGCGAAAGTTTTGTACGGTTTGCACATGGTTAGTTATGAAACTGCTCAATGTTGTTTATATAATCGTAATTTTCAAAATTTTGTGGATATTCAAATTATTCAAGAAAAAAATGTCTGAAGCATTGTGATCTTTTTTCTAATTTGCTATTGATATTAATGTTTTTTGTGATCACTGGACTTGAAAATGCCATTGTCGTCTGGAAATCATTTCATCATGTCATCATCATTTTTCTGTTTCTTTAAGTCGCGTCGAGAAGCGTTCATCGTATTCATTCCGTACTTTTGTTCTCGAGTAGATAGATCATCCACAACAGCAGAGCAAGAGTCAGTATCGATCAGTGGTGTCGATTCAGCGTAAACGAGCGGTAATCGCTTGCTTCCGCCAAACTTCCCTACATTCCTTGCCCAGGTATCCTTCTTGCTATTTAGTTATGTTTTCGCTTCATTTGATCGCTAACCTTTCAATTGTGATCTCACACATTATTAATTCGTTTAATATCACTAGAATCATTTTTATATTGAGTTACATTGAGTGTCGCCGATATGTTTTGTGTTATTGATTTGCATAGACTTTATTAGCTATTTTGCTGTTAATCAAAGAGAGAAATAATTAGGCGATAAAAATCGTTCAATTTTGAGTGTTTAATATTGTATAATATTAATTGCAATAATTAATGAAAATGATTGTTAATGATTTAACGAGTGTGCTTGCTGTTTACGTACACGCTAACAGGCAACAAAGCCACCGCCATCACGAGATGGATGGAAACGTGTGTTGTGCGCTGCCAGAAAAAGAGCGGCGATTGCATGTTTGCGTAGTGAGCCTCTATATAAATTGAGAAGGTACGATTGACGCAAATTAGTCTCTATTATATTAAATATAATTTTCTTCAAAGTAATATTAACATGTTTATATAAATTCATTCTTTTAGACATCGAGCGATAAACATTTTTGCGCGAACGTATTACGAGCTGTGGCTACAAGATGAAAATGTGGGTCAAGAAGTGATGATCGAGGATCTTACGGTAATTACAACATCTACTACTTCATCTATTTGAAATGTAATTTTACGTAAAATTATAAATATTAATATAATTTTTTTTTCTTTCAGCAATCATTCGAAGACGCTGAATTGACGAAAATGGAAAAGGACGAGGAGGAAGGCAAACCCGATCCGTTGACACAATTGGTAACAACATTCTGTCGCGGTGCTATGACTGAACGATCAGGCGCCCTTCAAGAAGATCCGCTTTATATGAGTTACGCTCAAATTATTTCCAAATCTTGCGGAGAGGAGGAGGAAGAAGGTGAAGAGGAAGGCGGCGAGGAAGAAGGAGGAGCTTCGATCCATGTAAGTATCTTCGATTGATAAATTCTTGTCTGTACAGAGATGATAAGGCGAGTGAGAAAATTAAAAAAATCTTTTAAATCTCCATAAAATCTGTCTACCGCATTAACGAATTCCCTATCTTTTTCTAACTTACTAAAAGCGGAGACATAAACGATGTTTGGTAAGAATCAGTAGTTAGTGCGAGAATTCATCCGCTTAATGTATGCTCGCAGTCCAAAATGTTAATTATATGTGTATAATATATGTTTCCTATATTGTGACACCTGAATTCGTTGAATTGTAATATGTTGTTTTATTCATCGAAATTAGAGCGATGTGTATAATATCATTCATGAGCAAGCAAAGCATCGTAGGCTGTCAAAACTGTTTTCTTCTATCCATTACTAACGATATAATTAAACTGTGCATTTTTTTCTTTTAACGTAATTCTCAAGAGGCCAATGCATAAACTGATGGTAAGAGTTTGCTTTAAATTTATGAAAATGTTTTTTGTAAAATATATTTAATTTAAGTCTCGCATACTATGTAAATAAAAATAATTACATAAAATTTTAAATAAGTTACATTATGTACTATATGCTTGATTTAAAGCATGTTTTGTATACATGTGTATAAATTTGTTTGATACATGACGTGATTTTATTTTGATATAACATTTTTATTACATTCTTCTACAGGAGCAAGAAATGGAGAAGCAGAAACTTTTGTTCCATCAAGCTCGTCTAGCAAATCGTGGCGTCGCCGAAATGGTCCTCCTGCACATATCGGCGTGCAAGGGCATTCCCAGCGAGATGGTGATGAAGACTTTAGAGCTTGGAATTTCGATCCTGCGTGGCGGCAATATCGAAATTCAACGAGGGATGCTGAACCATTTGAAGGAGAAGAAAGACGTCGGTTTCTTCACATCCATCGCGGGTCTAATGAACTCTTGCAGCGTGCTGGATCTGGACGCTTTCGAGAGAAACACGAAAGCTGAGGGTCTCGGTGTCGGGTCCGAGGGCGCAGCTGGCGAGAAGAATATGCACGACGCTGAATTCACTTGCGCCCTATTCCGCTTTATCCAACTCACCTGCGAGGGTCACAACCTCGGCAAGTAATACGTTATCGCTATTGAAAGATAAGTGAAAGATCGAACTGACGTTTATTCTATCCTTCATAGATTGGCAAAACTACCTCAGGACACAAGCTGGTAATACGACAACGGTGAACGTGGTCATTTGCACTGTCGATTACCTACTGCGATTGCAGGAGTCGATCATGGATTTCTATTGGCACTACTCGAGCAAGGAACTCATTGATCCTGCTGGTAAAGCAAACTTCTTCAAGGCTATTGGCGTCGCTAGTCAAGTCTTCAACACCCTCACTGAGGTCATTCAGGGCCCATGCGCGCAGAATCAACAAGCTTTAGCGCATTCGAGATTGTGGGACGCAGTAGGAGGTTTCCTTTTTCTATTCTCACATATGCAAGACAAACTCTCGAAGCACTCCAGCCAAGTGGACCTTCTGAAAGAATTGCTTAACTTGCAGAAGGACATGATCACCATGATGCTTTCTATGCTCGAAGGTACATGTCTAATTTCATTTTTTATTTTATTCAGAAAAACAAAGAGGATAATTAATATTCATGCAATTTAAAGGTAACGTCGTGAACGGAACGATTGGAAAACAGATGGTGGATACTTTAGTCGAATCGGCAAGTAACGTGGAACTGATTTTGAAGTACTTTGACATGTTCTTGAAACTGAAGGATCTTGTATCATCGCCGAGTTTCCTGGAAGTCGATCTTAACAACGACGGCTGGGTATATCCTAAGGATTTCAAGGAGAAGATGGAGCAGCAGAAAAGTTACACCAAGTACGTTTCTAATATACTGCCGCTATCTACGAATTAAACTATTTTGCCGAATCAAAATTATTTTGCGTTTAAAAGCGAAAATTCAAAAGATTAGAATTTTAAATCTCCAAATGTTTTCAGCGAGGAAATCGAATTCCTCCTGGCCTGCTGCGAGACGAATCACGACGGCAAGATCGATTACGTCGCTTTCATGAATCGCTTCCACGAGCCGGCGAAGGAAATTGGTTTCAATCTGGCCGTATTGCTCACCAACCTGTCCGAGCACATGCCTAACGAACCGAGATTAGCCAAGTTCCTCGAAACCGCCGGCTCCGTTCTAAATTACTTCGAGCCGTTCTTAGGCAGGATCGAAATCCTCGGTGGCAACAAGAAGATCGAGCGCGTGTACTTCGAGATCAAGGAATCGAATATCGAACAGTGGGAGAAACCGCAAATCAAAGAGTCGAAGAGGACTTACTTCTACAACACGGTAGTCGAGGCCGGCGAGAAAGAGAAACTCGAAACCTTCATCAACTTTTGCGAGGACGCCATCTTTGAGATGCAACACGCGAGCGCGTTGATGACCATCGAGGAAAGCGGCGGAATCGGCAAGGCGAGAGAATCTTCGTACACGTACATGACCGACGATGACGAAGAGAGAAATAAGGATCCGATCAGGCGAGGTATACAAGCGATCAAGGATGGCGTTTACTTCTTCTTCTACATGTTCTCGCCGACCAACATCAAGAACAAGATCGCCGAGATGCAACAGATGACGATACTTGAGCTCTTCGTCGGATTCTTCAAGATGATTTTCTATGCTTTCTATTATTCTGGCTTTGGCGTCGGCTGCGTGATCAAATACTTCATGAGGCTCCTGTTAACGCTAATGAGAGGACCACACGTGGAAGAGCCCGTTGTAGTCAAGGAGGAAGAAGAGAAACCGTTGAGACATTTACCCGCTTTGCCACCGACGCCGGACGAGTCGAATTTACAAGTAAAATTTTCTCAATATAATTATATTAGTACGGCATTAAGAAATACCGTTTTAAAAAATTTGTATAAAATAGGTGCAAGCCTTCGGAATGGATATAACAAAAGAGGAAGGGGGGCAAATAAAATTGGCGCCGCACGAATCGACTACTTCTACGCCGCAATCTAGTATCGAAGAGACGGGCGAAAGTACACCTGACGAGGGTACTGGCGAAGAGGGAGCGAGAGCCGAAGGGGGAGAGAGCGAGCAGCCTGTCACCTTAGCTGATTTGCTCGGGTTGGTATAATAAATTTTATACAATAGATATATTGGTCTATTAATGGAAGATAATTCAAGAATTCATAAATTATATTACATCTACATATCGTAATAATTTTTAATATATCTCTCCGTTCATAGCTTATTATTATATAACTAAAATTATTTTTTACAAGTTTATTATGATAACAGTGTGTGTACTGATATAGGCATTTGCAGAACGCAAAATGAAAAAGATCCGCGTTTACCGCATGTCGCTACGATAATTTCTTATGAAGTTAGAGTGTTTTGAAAATCCGGTGGGCGCGCATTAATTATGAATAAACGCGACACGTGTGTATGTATTACGTATGTGAGGCGCTTACGATATTACGCTACTACAGTCAGCTGATAGTAATTATTTGTCACGTGTTTCGTGACGAGGAAGAGATAAGCAAACTCCGTATCTGGCCCCGTCTTTAAATTCAAAATACGAGTCGATATAATTGTTAATATCTTTGCCTAGAAAAATTAGCAAATTGTATTCAATCTCGTTGGAAAGATAAAACTTTAACGCTTTTAATGAGCATAGACTCATTGACCTCGGATAACTAAATTATGAAATATCGTTGGTAGATTAACAATAGATTTCGCTCCAAGACGATCTTCTTAAAGTCACTTAAAGCAGATATCACCATATCTTTAAATCACGATATTTCAGTTTGAAAAGGTCATATTTAAAACAGACTGCGTCGCAAAATGGACTGTCCTGTTTATAGTAATACCCAAATCGAGTAGTATTTTACTTTAAGCTAACAAATTGTGAAAAACTTTCTTTTCGTTAATTAAATTACATTTGTTTAGCGGAGAGCAAGCCAGAGCGCAAGCGGCTGCTGCAGCAGAAGCAGCGGCGGCTCAACAAGCAGCCATGGCAGCAGTTGAAGCCGAAGCAAAGCAAGAAATTTCAGTCGAACCTTCCTCAGGATCGAGCGTCGATCTGTCCCAATATAGTCATCGCATAGTATCCTTCTTGGCCAGGAATTTTTACAATTTGAAATATGTCGCCCTAGTTCTTGCTTTTTGTATCAACTTTATGCTGCTGTTCTATAAGGTTTATAAAAATTTTATAATAATTTTCCACATATGCACACCCAGTATATATAAATATACAAACATAAATGAAGTAAAAATATATATTATACATGCATAATTTTTTCTCACGTTAAATCTAGGTTTCGTCTTTGGCTGACGACTCGAACGGCGAAGGTAGTGGACAAATGTCGGATTTGTTAACGGAAATATCAGGCGAAGGGACATCGGGTTTGGCGGGTAGTGGCATGGAATTAGGCAGTGGTAGCGGTGAAAATGGCTCGGAAGAAGAAGACGACGAGGCTCAGGAATTTGTGGAGGTGGCCGAGGATTATTATTACATGGCTCACGTTATGAGGCTACTGGCTGCTCTTCATTCGATCGTTTCACTCGCCATGCTGGTCGCATACTATCATCTAAAGGTACTTGAAACGCGAATAATAACAATAATTATACAATTATTTTGAACTTTTTTTCCGATAATATTTTTCTCTACGAGACATTTCACTTTGGACGGATATATAATTATTATAATTTAAATATAAATATCATGAAATATTTATATTTACTCAGGTACCATTGGCCATCTTCAAACGAGAGAAGGAAATTGCACGACGAGTAGAATTCGATGGATTGTATATAGCCGAAATGCCGGAAGAGGACGATATTAAAGCGCATTGGGATAAAATGGTGATATCGGCGAAGACTTTCCCCGTAAATTATTGGGACAAGTTTGTCAAGAAAAAGGTCCGACAAAAATACAGCGAGACGTATGATTTCGATTACATCAGCAATTTGCTCGGAATGGAAAAGACTTCTTTCAGTCAGCAGGAAGAAGAAGGGTCTGGCTTAATACATTTGTAAGTAAATAATATCTACTAGATATCGCATACATTTGTCAGTAGATATATAGTTTTTTCATAAAATTTTCATAATATAAAAAATAATTTTCTGTAGCATTGTAACTATCGACTGGCGCTATCAAATATGGAAAGCCGGAGTCACCATCACCGATAACGTAAGTTTTTTTAACTTTCGGCGAGATAAAAATTTCTTTAAACGTAAATTATTTAAATGAGATATCTCTATATATAATCGCGCTGTTTTATTTCCAGGCATTTTTGTATAGCTTGTGGTACTTTACATTTTCGATCCTCGGCAATTATAACAATTTCTTCTTCGCTGCTCATTTGCTGGACGTCGCGGTCGGTTTCAAAACTTTAAGAACCATTCTGCAATCGGTGACACATAATGGCAAGCAATTGGTCTTGACAGTGATGCTACTGACAATCATAGTATATATCTACACCGTGATAGCCTTCAATTTCTTCAGAAAGTTCTACGTACAGGAGGAAGATGACGGAGAAGAGTCGGATAAAAAATGTCATCATATGCTAACGGTATGTTACAAAAATATAAAGAATCTTTACCTAATCATAGCATATTTCGTAGCTTTAGATTTCAATATTCTGATTCGAAATTATTAATATATTCTTTCGTATCTTTTGGCAGTGCTTCGTTTTTCACTTGTACAAAGGCGTAAGAGCCGGCGGTGGCATAGGCGACGAGATTGGTGAACCCGATGGCGACGATTACGAGGTTTATCGTATAATGTTCGACATCACATTCTTCTTCTTCGTGATTGTCATTTTGTTGGCTATTATTCAAGGTGAGTATACCCGATTCTGTACTCGCAGTCGAAAGAAAGTACGATATTATATCGCAATTGATTCTCAGGTTTGATCATTGACGCGTTTGGTGAACTTCGAGATCAGCTCGACAACGTGAAGACGAATATGGAGAGCAATTGCTTCATATGCGGTTTAGGAAAGGAATATTTTGACGCGGTGCCGCACGGGTTCGACACACACGTGCAACAGGAGCATAATCTAGCAAATTACATGTAAATATCAACGAATATTTTATGCTTGCAATTTTAGAATGAAATACTTTTAATAAAAGAAGAATATACTTTATTAATTCATATATGATTTTTCATCAACAGGTTCTTCCTTATGCACTTGATTAACAAACCAGATACCGAATACACTGGTCAGGAGACCTACGTGTGGAATATGTATCAACAAAGGTGTTGGGACTTCTTTCCGGTTGGCGATTGCTTCCGCAAGCAAAACGAGACGGTAGAAGAAGAGGCCAAAAAGAAGTAAAATTAATTCTGATTCTAATTAAAGTGAAACCAATAGAAACGATCGATCTTACTTGACGAAGAAAACTTTCCTCATCGAACAACGTCTTCGATAGTTGTTAGCATAAATTTTTGCTCATCGAACGAGAGTGCGAGATCAGCGTTCGTTTAAAATCAAATTTCGAAAATTCTACGTCTTACCTCATAATGATGAAGGGAGGATTTTTATCTCGTAAACTTACGTCTCCGTTTTCCACTTGACAATTTATCGTTATTCCGACTAACTAATAGACTTTCTGACGTGTGAATGTAGTGCATTAATTGAGTACTGCGTGTAATGAAGATGCTTGAACACAGAGAAATTTGCATCTGATATCATATCGGGGGAACGTATAAAATTGAAAATATTTTTCCAACTTTGTAAAAATCACACAAACTATATCACCCAAAACTGGCAATTTCCTCTTTTAGATAGGCGACCGTTGACGAAAGCTCGATTTCCTCCGATCAACGATAGCTAATGTTGTTGAATCGATGGAAACGACGGAACCGACTGCACAAATTTACATATTCATAGCGTTACGATATTGCCTTCTTTTCATACGTCGGATAATCTATACTTACGCGTAATTTTATGCTGTATCGCAGTGATAACAAATTTGAGATATATGACATAGTATAAGTAAGTTAAAGATGTTTAAAGTTTATATAATGTGCAAATCTCTTTCTGACTGCTACGAAAGTGGGAACTTTTTGGACATTATATACGACTGAGCTCACAGTATATCCAAGAATGTCAATATATTGTACTGTAAATAAAATTCTACAGCAGGATTACCTGTTAATAAATAAAGACATACTTCTT
The DNA here is from genome assembly GCA_928718305.1 of Tetramorium bicarinatum. Lineage (NCBI taxonomy): Eukaryota > Metazoa > Arthropoda > Insecta > Hymenoptera > Formicidae > Tetramorium > Tetramorium bicarinatum. The sequence continues at coordinate 9,536,349 of OV788319.1, forward strand.
TACTTCGTTATCCTATTTCTCCTCAATCTTATGCGCATCGATTTTATATTTTTTCAAATTTAATTTAGAACTTAAGTAGCTTTAACTTCAAAGAGAGACTTCAAAAACGTTTTAAAAATTATTAATATTATTAAGTTTTTAATTTAATTTACTTCTTTAATTTAGATTCATGATTGAATAACGAAAAAAGTTTAAAAGATATATTGATTTCAAATTTCGAAAATTACCTAAAAATTTTATCTTATTGTCACCGGAATAATAAAGAGAGTTTCAGTAAGAAGAAATTTAATTTTTCTCGATCAATTTCAAGATCGATAAAGCGCCAGCCGGAATTCCGCATGACGTTACGACGCTGCGAGGTTGATGTCCATCGTAGCATAGTAAAATCTCGTATTCCCATTGTGGTACGCACCCCAGGGAAACAAGAGTAACGGCGTGTCCCTCTGTACCGAGGGCGGAAGGAGGTCGCGCAAGCGCCTCGGTTCAGTACTCGCTCGCCGGCGAGGAGCTTTCAGGGTGAAAATGCACCATGGTATGGGAGGATCGGCGGGCGATCGTCACGGCGGTCAAAATCTGGCGATACAACCCAGGAATGGAGTCTGCGATAAAATCGAAAATTACATATCCGAGCTGGGCCGATGGTACGTGAGTAAACGTAAGAGTGGCCGTTCTAGGCGTTCGTAGAAGCCGTTGCGTGTGTTTTCCGCCCTGTGCCGCCCTGCAGAGTCGGTGGGGACGGGCGAAAGGGGGCAAACGACCCAGGGATGAAAGTGGCGGGTGTTTAGCTACGTTACGTCGTACAGCTTCTCGCGATTGGCATAATGATGTGTTATCATGATGCAATCACGATGATTTAATTTCGGTTAATATTTTAGAAATTAAAATAATAAGAATTTACAACAAATCAATATATGTGATAATATGATTCCGGAAATTCGAAACTAGTATTGATGTAGCTTTTGCATGATTTCTACGTGTGCAAAATTCATAAGATTCTACGTTGAGATTTGTGTATTTTAATATTTTTATATGCTCTTAATAATTTCAATAATTTTTGGGCGATTAATATAAAAATTTACTACTGTAAAAATTGTTTATCATTTAAATTAAGCTACTAATTTTGATGCGGCATTTTTTGTGTTTTTTTGTATCGCGTGGTCGGCTCGAAAGCGCGATGTTCGTCTGACCAGCGCCGGGCGTTACTACTTAAAGTACTCCGGTACCAAATATGAGATATTTAATATAATTGTAAGTTTCAGCTAAATAAATTTCTATTTAGAGAATATCGATTCCTTATTTTTTTATAATGTTTGAATAGCATTAATTAACATGATAAAAAATTATTAACATTTCTAAAATATTTAAATTTAGTATATACAGTATTATTCGAAAATAGTATTATGTAAATTTTAAATATATTTCAAGGCACATATTTCTTTTTCTATTTTTGAAATAAATATCAATTACTTATTCATGTATTATAAAATAGGGCGGTATGGAGGGCGATAATAATGGGCCAATTTCTCTCGCTGGTGCTCTGCTTCATGACGTTCATAAATCATTACATAAACACCGGTTCCTACCGGCTCTCGCTTCCAACAGGTAACTTATTCATTCGGCAAAAGACTCTTTTCTATCTGTATACAGCGTCGAAAGTTAAGCTAAACTACAGGAATTTCAAGTCTGAAACTTCGCGTGGCTGATTAATTATTATCATTTTTGCGAAACAGGGCAAAATGTTCCGCACTACGTAATGATGTGTTTAGTCTACACGACGTGGATGTCCTGCAGAGGTGTGGGGAACGGCCTAATTTCCGTCATACGAGCCCGCGGCTGGAGGTATTTGTTATTAGCACTGATCGACGTTGAGGCGTGCACACTCATTACATCGTCGCATAAATATACCAGCCTTGCTAGTATACAGGTATATAAATATACAGAGACAAAGTAAAGTAGTATAAGTCCGAATATACTTGACGATTAGACTAAATGTAAGATTTCTAGAAATTATTGACTTAAGTATAATTCTTGTTATATATCGATTATTTCCTCTGTAAAACCTTTTACGTTTACGTATGCTAGCGTATGTGATTTTTAAGCTTCATTGAATGATTCGTAAGAAAGTCGCTTGTTTCGCGATTACTTTGATCCACGTTTAAATCCCATTGAATCCACGACTTCTGTTGGTGTTGCTTAATGTACGATTTCCTACTTGAGCACGTAACTTTCTCTTCCCGCGTAGTTTGAATTTGTATTATCTGGCGTGCGTAGTAGTAGTTGTATCAACTGTGAATGGCGCACGGAACAGGCATTGTAACGGTCATAGCGGGGAGGAGGATGTTGGGTCTTTGACCCAACAATGCTCGTTCCGTCGTTGTCCGAGCCGCCCATTCTTAATCAAATACATTGTAAGCACGTTATGAATTATCCATTGTTGCTCTATATTTGACTGCTGACTTGCTTCTCTGTTATTATATCATGCATATAAACATTATTAATATAAATTACTATTTTAGCTTCTTGACTGCGTGGCGATACCGGTCGCCTTGGTACTCTCGTTTCTGGTATTGGGCGTCAGGTACAGAATGGTACACATCGTCGGCGTGTCCGTCTGCTTAATGGGCGTGGGATGCCTGGTTTGGGCTGGTATAGATGATAACAACGATCCAACGGCTTCTGGTAATTATCAATGAAAATGCAGACGGACGGAGAGAGAGAGAGAGAGAAAATTAACGTTGATCGTTTTAGGGAAGAATCAACTTGTTGGCGATATGCTTTGTCTCGGCGGCGCGGTGTTGTTCTCGATAACGACGGTTCTGCAGGAACTGGCCGTTAAAACGGTCGACATTATCGAATATCTCGGCATGATTGGTTTTTTCGGTACAATACTGAGCTGCATGCAGACGTAAGTAGTAGGCTGCAATGAATATACACGGAAAGCTTTCATAGGAATGCCTTGAATGAGTGACACTTTTGTATCGATCGTTACGTTACAGCGCCGTGTTTCAAAGGTTTTACATAGAGGCATTTCACTGGGACAACGTACCAATAATAACAATTCTGATTCTCTACTGCATCACGCAATTCATGTTCTTCTCTCTGGTGCCGGTAATATTGTTCGAATCGGGCGCTACCGCCTTGCAACTCGCGCTGCTCACCTCGGACTCCTTCAATATATTGATCGGAATGCTTAATCATCATTACAAGGTAAATCATTGATCCGCACTGCGAGTGTCGTCATTTCCTATACGATCGATCGTGTTCTCATTCGTGATATCGCTTCACATTAAATATGTATACCTAAGGCATTATTCCAGTCCAGAAAATCGATCACGAAGTAACTTCACTTTTCAAAGTAAAAATCAGCTTTTACTGGGAAAATCAATACTGAGATCTCTCTCTTTGTCTCCTCCAGTTTCACGCACTGTACTTCGTTTCGTACGCGCTTACGATGACCGGTATATACATTTACGCAATAAAGAGAACACCAATGTCGTCGAACTCGCGGAGGCAGCACATCGAACCGCCGATCCCGGATTATAGGTAAAAATAATCCTACTAGCCGCGTCACGGGGGCCAAGTTTCGAAATGAATTATCGAGCATTAACGTGAACGTTATTTTAAATCTCAAGACACATGTCCCATCCCGATGTCGGCGAGGTGGAGATGGCGACGAGTTCCGGAATGTCCGGCGTGAGCGGCACCCTCGACATAAGGGCGTCCACCCTCGGTAGCGAGAGGGAGACAATAGATGCGACAAGTCTACCACTTAGCGTCAGTTCCGACACGGCCTTCACCTCCTTCTACGGCAGTCAGGCGAACCTAAAGGTAGCATCGAGATCGATGCCACGTGTTTCCTCCAATTCGTATTTCGATACGACTGCCGGGGCGCCCTGATATCTGTCGGGAATGAATTTAACGCGAGCGCAGGGTTCGCGTGATATTCCGAGGCAGATGGAATCCGCGCGATTGAAAGTTCTCTCGAAATCTATCCATCTCCGATAATCGCGTCGCAACACGAGACTCGACAGTTTTGCGCTAATTATTTAAAATTTCATGACTCATTTTGGAAAAATAGCCTCGGAATCGCAATGTAACTGACTCGTATGAAGGCAATAAAATCAAACGACAAATAAAACTGATAAATATATAAGTTTTAGATATCGTTATACATTTGACGGTGCTCTGTATTAAATAGCATCTGGATAATTGCCCGCATGAGGAGAATTTTTTTAATTCGCCGTGATCCATCTGCCTCCGATAACGAGTGTTCTGTCCGTACTTCTTTATTTGTTATTGGAGGTGTAAATGAAATCTGTGACGGTTTCAGGCTGCGAACGGGAACAGTGGTTCTGCCTATAATTAATAAGCAGAAGGAAACGACTGCCTAGAATAGAATACCGATTCATTCATTCGAAATGCAAACTACTTCTCGAAACGGGGCCCTTAGAGAGCACGAAAGGATGTTTGTATATCGACACCATACTTACGAACGTTAGTACACAGTCTAAAGCAGTGATTGCCACGATTTGCACTTTTCGGCCGATTTCCGAGAGTCAACGCCTACTGCTTCCCACTCCTCGTCTTGAACTGTCAGTTTAACAGTTTTAAATAAAACACGCGGCGCTCTGCTCAGGTACGGCGCGATACGGTTCCATACTCTCTAATTGCTAAACGTCAATGCTTTAAATTTAAACGTCACTTCTTTAACATTTTTTAAAATAATTTAAAAGAATGATTAAAAAAATGTTAAAGAAGTGACGTTTAAATTTAAAGCATTGACGTTTAGCAATTAAAGCAGTTAGGGAAAATTAAATGTCAATACGGTATTGACACTTAATTTATTTATATATATATATATATATATAAATGTATTTATCGCTGATGGGGAGCTAACTTAATAGACGTGTTCCGTACTCCCTAACTGCTAAACGTCAATGCTTTAAATTTAAACGTCACTTCTTTAACATTTTTTTAATCATTCTTTTAAATTATTTTAAAAAATGTTAAAAAAGTGACGTTTAAATTTAAAGCATTGACGTACCTGAGCAGAGCGCCGCGTGTTTTATTTAAAACTGTTAAACTGACACTTCAAGACGAGGAGTGGGAAGCAGTAGGCATTGACTCTCGGAAATCGACCGAAAAGTGCAAATCGTGGCAATCATTGGTCTAAAGACTTCTTTTAGATATCTGTGTAAATTATTATTACACAGATAACTGTATTTAACGGTAAAATAATAACCGGGCCGTCTTTAAGTTGCAATTCGATGGCGCGCGCGTGCGTTTAATTTAGGGATGTTATTTAATAAATAAGTATAATTTATATAATATAAAAACGTTAGATTATTGTATAATTATAATAATTACAATTACATTAACTTTATAATCTTCACGCGCGACGAAATAAATTTGAATAGCATAACAACTAGTTTCATAACAAATAATTTCATCTTATTGTAATATTCGAATAGCAATTATTAATCTAATTGAATCCTTCCAATATAATAATTGTATAATGAATTGTACAATTCTGATAGTGTACATAAATGTACATTACATATAATTGACGCGATTAATATTTAAGATTACTCTATTTTATATTAATCCTCGACTAAACGATCGAATTGAACTTAAGGATGGCCAAAAAATCAAAATATATACCGATTAATAGGTATCGATATTCCTTCTAATCAAAAACCATTTCCAGTATATTGTTCATAAAGATGTGAATTAATTCTGTAAGAACAAAACGTGCCAAATGTCGAAATCTATTAACACTTAGATCGTAGAGTTAGGAAAATGCGAATGTAAAACATGTACTCGTTTTATGTACATCATGTACTCATTTTCACTTAAATTTTTTATATTAACACGAATTACCTTCGTGGACGTTTGTTATGACTATTACGATCGATATACTGTAGTATATACAGAGATATTTATAAGTTACACTGATAATGGGTGGCTGATCGAGATAGAAAAAAAGATAGAACTTTACATAAAATTCAATTCAGACGAACTCGATCGACCTATTAATGTAAGTCGACTACGTAATTATGCTACACTATTCTATTCTATTTTATTCTTCTATTACAATAGTATGATTTGCGGCTGCAAAGAAACAAACATCATTCTAGTGTGGACAACACTTAAAATGATTATACATTTATTTATATTCTGTGCGCGCTATTTATTATAGTATAATAGCGACTATAATTCTATGACTTATCCCATCAATAATCTACTTTTTTGTTGGAAAAAAATATCGGAATTACAGAGCATTTACAGGGTGAGCAGAAAATCCAAACTCGACATAACTTGTTGTTACATTATGCTAATTCATATTATTATACAATCATTCAATAAAGTAATCTTACGTAATTACCCAGACAGCACAATGTCTAAAATCGGATAAGACGTCTTATGATGTGATTTTAAACATGTTTTAGACATTGTGCTGTATGCGTAACGTTGAAAATATCAAAAACGAAAGTAATGATTCAATCAAAATTTTTCCTTCTATCACGAAATTAAAATTTCCTGAAATCGTAATTCTATTATTTTAGTATTCCTTTAGATTTAGCTTTAGATTTAATTTTTTTCTTACCAATCACGTCTTAATAACATCGCTAATTTTCGATGGTTTAATTTCTCAAGTTTCTTAAAATTTTAGAAACTCCTGGTTGTGATTTTAAGAACCTCAATACTATTTTTATATATTCTATAATTTTGCTTATATGCAATTTTAATCTTTCGTGGTTTGCTATCAAAAAAGATTACAATTGATTTTTTGGAACAAGATTCTTTTTAATTATATAGTCTATTACTTAATTTAACTCAACATATGAGTTTCTCAAAAATCTAACTGGTTTTCAATCATTCTTCGTGAAATACAAAGGAAAAAAATTAATAAATTCATAAATAATGTACTAAAATTTAAAAATTTATAAAAAAATAGAATTTATTGGTTCGACTATTTGAGAGACTTACAAGTTTATGTGAAAGATAATATGTATATAGTCTATCTTTATTGCAAAAGAAATTAAAAAAAGATGAAATTAAAAAAAAAAGGAGAAACAAAAATAGATTGCTTGTACATACATACATTTTTCTCTCTCTCTCTTTTTCTCTCTCCCTTTCTTTTCTTTTTCACACCATAAAATCTCTTATTAAAGTGCTCAGTTTATGCATATAAAAATTTATGTATAAAAATCAATTGCCTAACCCGTTAAATCAGCTGATTCACTCAATGTTTCCTCCAATGATAAACGGCCACGGTTCACGAATACCTAGATATGACACGCGTCTCTCAAATACGACAACATACGCAAATGGCGACGAAAGAATGCCTCGAAGCATTCGTAGTTCTGATTGGATAGCAGCCTTGAGGTATATGACACTATAGTATCTGAATATTATATAGTATAGTATCGGTACAGTATAGTATGATAAACGCTATAGTACACTACATCTATGGCTGACCATCTTGTGCGAGAGGGAGAATCGGAGAATCATTTGTAAATATCTGCTACTTCTTATGTGTTATTTTTATTATAATTGTGTAAAAAAGGCCGTAGGACCATCAAATTGCAAAACTATGTATGTATTACTCTTACTGTTTTGCGCAGTAATGTCAAGTGTGTAGTGCAGTGTTATCCGACCACGTTAACCGGATAGTAAGTTACGATGGCGGGTTCTATAGAAATACCACTGCGTGACACGGATGAAGTGAGTATATATCTTCTCTACTGATTATATTGTTAATTCACGAGCCCCGTAACGAGATTTTGACTATAACGGAATTAGACGATTATGGGAGGTACGAAATTTTTACGGTAATCAGCAACGCTAGTGCAGGCCTAACCTCGACGGAAAGAATATTTCTTCCTTGTTGGGAAAAGAGAAATCCAAGTGTCATAATAATCAGTGTATTGTAATTCGACTGCTGGCACGTTAAAAATCCCATTACAAAAACATCTCTTCTGATTAAATACTATATTATATGAGATATCACATGTGCGCATTCAGATTGCGATACGATGCTTCAACAGCTTGCCATTGACTATTTATTCTTAATAGAATTTTGAGAAAAAGAATTTTTTCCATTTATTTTATTTTCTTTGAACTTTCTTAGTTTTCTTGTGTATTTTCTGATATCATTGTTCTTTGTAATAATTGCATTTTATCAGTATGATTGTAAGCCTACGAGTTTACATGTAAAATATAATTTGATTCCATCCACATGTGTTTCCAAGTACTTTTAATCCTTTCTACCTGTGACAATTTTGTCTTATGTACCAGTATAAGTCAATTAATATAATTTATTCCATTCTCAAGAGTTATTATTTTTTATCTATTAGCAATTATATCTTATATATTAGCACATAATTCCAAGTCCATGATCTTATGTTTAAAATGCAATCTAATCTTATCTCCATATGTATTTTTAAATAATCTTTTCATGTGATAATGATTTTATCTTATACATGGGTACATAATTACAATCCTACGATTTTGTACATGTAAAATATAATTGACTAAAGATCCTTTTATTTATCCTTTTTCCTACATCACATATCTCCTATTATATGATCCAAGTATTTGCCCATTTCATGGATTTCTTGATATTCAAAATGCAATCATATGATTATATACAAGTAAAATATTATAATTAATCTTTATATATTATTATCAATATTAACATTAGAAAATGATAAGAATATAAAATATTCATGTAACTTTCTCAAGATTTTAATTGTTCTTTTGAATTTCATAGGTTATAGAACTTTATTTAGATCAGTTACCAGATGGAGATGAAGTTCTGGGGATTCTGCGGCAAGAACATGCTCAGCTTACCATCTGGGTCAACTTGGCCGTATGTAGAATGGATAACTTTAATATTAAAAAATATATGTTACAGAAAGTATCTAAGTTTGTTTCTTATTTTCAGCTGGAGTATTATAAACAACAAAAAATTGAGGATTTCATTAAGATACTCGAATCTTCTCGTATTGATGCAAATATTGACTATCGAGACTATGAAAAAGATCAAATGCGAGCCCTTGACATGTTGGCTGCCTATTATGTTCAAGAAGCCAACAAAGAAAAGAACAAAGATAAAAAGAGAGATCTCTTCACAAAAGCCACATTATTGTATACAACAGCTGACAAAATTATCATGTATGACCAGGTAAATATTATCGTATGCGTCTTAATAGCATTATCCATGATTTTCTTAATTTTAACATTCGCTATTTTTTTCATTGCAGAATCATTTGCTCGGCCGAGCTTATTTCTGCCTGCTCGAAGGCGACAAAATGGAGCAGGCTGATGCACAATTTAATTTCGTGCTGAATCAGTCGCCGAATAATATACCATCTCTGCTCGGCAAAGCTTGCATCGCTTTTAACAAAAAAGATTACAGAGGTGCTCTTGCATTTTATAAGAAAGCTCTCAGAACTAATCCAAATTGTCCAGCCGCTGTTAGGCTGGGAATGGGACATTGTTTCATGAAATTGAACAATCAAGAGAAAGCGCGACTTGCATTTGAGAGAGCTTTACAGCTGGATGGACAATGTGTCGGAGCGCTAGTTGGTCTTTCGGTTTTGAAACTAAACCAGCAACAGCCTGACAGTATAAGAACCGGTGTGCAAATGTTATCGAAGGCATACACGATCGATTCGACAAATCCCATGGTGCTGAATCATTTAGCGAATCATTTCTTCTTTAAAAAAGATTACAATAAAGTTCAACATTTAGCACTGCACGCATTTCACAATACGGAAAACGAAGCCATGCGGGCAGAAAGTTGTTATCAGTTAGCTAGAGCATTTCACGTTCAAGTAAGAAAATAGCAATTAATACTATGTTACATTGTTAGTTAACTAAGTAAACGCTCAGTTAACTAAGTAAACATATTTCAGGGTGATTATGATCAAGCGTTTCAATATTACTATCAGGCGACACAGTTTGCTCCGCCTGTGTTTGTATTGCCACATTTTGGTTTAGGACAAATGTATGTTTATCGTGGTGATGCAGAAAATGTAAGAACATGCAATACGTTATTTAAAATTAATTATTGCATTAACATGTAAAATAATAATTTACTCTCGATTAAAAGGCAGCTCAGTGCTTCGAGAAAGTCTTGAAAGCACAACCGGGGAATTACGAAACCATGAAGATTCTCGGTTCACTTTATGCTAACTCAAGTTCCCAATCAAAACGCGACATTGCAAAGAATCATCTGCGAAAAGTAACAGAACAATTTCCCGATGATGTCGAAGCTTGGATCGAGTTAGCACAGATATTGGAGCAAAGTGATCTGAATGCAGCCTTAAATGCTTATGGAACCGCAACTAGAATTTTGAAGGAAAAAGTTCAAGCGGATATACCGCCAGAAATCTTGAACAACGTGGGTGCATTGCACTACAGGTAAATATATAATGTTCACGTTTTTAATTTATATATTATTAATTTATTTTTTACTTCTCAGACTTGGTAACTTGGAAGAAGCTAGAAAGAATTTAGAGGAATCTCTAGCACGTTCGAAAGCAGATGCTCTGCATGATTCTGTTTATTACAATTCGATAGCAGTGACCACGACGTATAACTTAGCACGACTCAACGAGGCATTGTGTGTATTCGATCGAGCGGAGAAACTATACAAAGATATTTTGAAGGAGCATCCGAATTATGTGGATTGTTACCTGAGACTCGGTTGCATGGCTAGAGACAAGGGACAGATATACGAGGCGTCTGATTGGTTCAAGGACGCTTTGAGAATCAATAACGAACATCCGGACGCATGGTCGTTGTTGGGAAATTTGCATCTGGCCAAAATGGAATGGGGTCCTGGTCAGAAGAAATTCGAGAGAATCCTGAAAAATCCGTCAACAATCACTGACGCTTATTCTTTAATAGCGTTGGGAAACATTTGGTTGCAGACGTTGCATCAGAGTGGAAAAGACAAGGAAAGAGAGAAACGACATCAGGATCGAGCATTAGCTATGTACAAGCAGGTAATGCATTTTTTATTATTTAATTGATCAAGACACTTGTGATGACTAATATTTGCTAGGTTCTGAGAAACGATCCGAAGAACATCTGGGCTGCGAATGGTATCGGCGCAGTACTAGCGCATAAAGGTTGCGTAAACGAAGCTAGAGATATATTTGCTCAGGTGCGCGAAGCAACGGCAGAATTTTGTGATGTCTGGCTGAATATTGCACATATCTATGTTGAGCAGAAACAATTCGTCAGTGCTATTCAAATGGTAAATAATAATATATATAGTTGTCACGTGAGAAATAATTTGAACTTGACTAATTTGACATTTTATATTGCAGTATGAAAATTGTTTGCGCAAATTCTATAAATATCATCACGTTGAAGTCTTGCAATATCTTGGAAGAGCTTATTTTAAAGCTGGCAAATTGAAAGAAGCGAAATTGACGTTATTAAAAGTAATATTAATCATAAGTGAATATTTTGCAGATTATTTTCCTCTTAATGTTTAGTAATTTAATTGATCGGTATATTCTTAGGCACGCCGAGTAGCTCCACAAGATACTGTTTTATTGTACAATATTGCTCTTGTACTCCAACGATTGGCCACGCAAATTCTTAAGGATGAAAAATCAACTTTGACCACTGTACTTCAGGCGGTTCACGAATTAGGTCTTTCGCACAAATATTTTCAATACTTATCAGCGCACGGTGACAGGATGGAACAGCTGGCTGAAGCTGAAGCCCGGAGGTGTCAAGATCTATTATCGCAAGCGCAATATCATGTTGCTAGAGCTAGAAGATTGGATGAGGAAGAGAAGATGTTGAGACGGAAGCAGGAAGAAGAAAGGTATGTCACTCTTGTGAGATATGGTTTTATGTATGCTTATCGCTAAATGATTTAAATTTATAGGCAAGCCTTTAAAATGCGTCAAACGGAAGAGCAACGCAAACTGGAAGAGATGCGTCGTCAGAAAGAAGAGGAAATGTTGCAGAAGCGACAAGAATATGTGGAAAAAACGAAGAACGCATTGGTGTTCGGCGAGATGCCATCAGAGAAACCTGGAAGAAAGGGCAAAAGACCACGAACTGACCAGTATGTCAGTGATAGTGGAGGATCCGAAAGAGATGAAGGCAGGGAGGAAGTGCCGAAAGAGAAAAGGCGTAAAAGGAAACCTAGTGGTGAAACTAAAGAGAGGAAGAGCAAAGGTAAAAGCAAACGTAGGAAGGACGGCGAAAGTGACAACAGTGGTAAAAATATTATTTTTTTTTTTCATAGAATATTATACAGTTTTTTATTTTAATTATCAAATTCAATTTTCATAATTTAAAGAACCAACTTCAAAATGTATATTTCGCAGGTTCGGACAGTGATCAGCCAAAACGCAAGCGTGGCAAGAAGAATGCGAGAACTAAGAAAGAAAAATCACGGAAAGGCGCGTTTGAAACCCTTAAGGGTAAGCTGGTTAAATCGAAGGAAACTATTTCGACGAGTGAGTCGGATAGTGATACGGGCCTTAAAATTGCTAGCGGGTAAGTATAATATTTTATTTTTAATATTACGCGATTATCTCTAATTTCATCCAATAAATTAAAGTTAATTTAATTATGAGTCAATATTATATTTACGATTTCTGGACTCTCTCTAATACTGAATATTAAAAGATTTTTTTTAAATATACTAATTTAACCCAAAATCGATAAAATCCAAATCCAATTAATCATGTTAAATTTTATAATAACTTTTATCGTTATAGTGGTGAAAGCGGCAACGAGAATCAACCACGCAGCAGCAAACGAATTGCGTCCGATTCCGAAGCCTCTCGCGCCTCACGCTCGAGATCTCGTTCAAGATCAAAGTCTGGAAGCCGCTCAAGAAGCAGTTCGCGTTCACGTTCACGTTCACGTTCACGTTCGCGTTCACGTTCGCGTTCGCGTTCACGTTCGCGTTCGCGGTCTCCATCTCGATCACGATCGCGTTCTCGCTCTCGATCTCGATCCGTCTCTGGATCCAGATCCAGAAGTGTTTCGAGATCAAGAAGTCGCTCGGCATCCGGGTCACGCTCAGGGTCAGCCAAAAGCAAGTCAAGATCGAGGTCGGGTTCGCGCAAGAGTGGCTCACGATCAAGGTCTAACAGTGGCTCGCGAAAAAGTGGATCAAAGCCAAGGTCAAGATCGAGTTCGAGAAAGAGTGGTTCTAGGTCGAGGTCGCCGAGCGGTTCAAGGAAAGGCGTATCACCGTCAAGGTCTCGATCCAAAAGTGGCTCGCGTTCCGGCTCGGAGCAACGCCAGTCGAGAAGCAAGAGTCGATCGCGATCTAAATCAAAGTCTGTCTCAAGATCTAAATCAAGATCGAGAAGCGGTAGCAGATCGCGATCGCGCTCCAGATCAAAGAGTGGTTCTCGAAGCCGAAGTCCGAGCGGATCCGCACGGTAAGAGTTTATTCTTTTACGTAATATTATAACATATAAAAAATTTTCGAATATGTTACATTAAACCTATTACTTTTTTTTCAGTTCTGCATCCCCGGTATCTAGAAAATCAGTATCGGGAAGCGGCGGTAGTGACAGTGAATAAATCAGCCGCTCTTGCAACTGTAATTTGGTATATAGTGAAGAAAGAAAAAAGATTATCCGTAGGTAATACATATAATTTTTATAAAGATCACTTTATGAAGTTCTTTCAATACAAATTTGCAGGTACCATATTTAATTATTTCCACTGAATTTTTCTTTTTTAATTTGTAGAAAATAAAAGTATTTTGATGTAATGATGTAAATTGCCTAAAACAGTTTCCTGTCTTTTTTTTTTTTTGACAAAGCAGTAATTATTTTTTAATTTGCATCCATTTTTGTTTTTCTAATTTAATATATTATTTTTGACAATCATTTGATGGAATATATTATTAACGAAGACGTAAGAATTGAAAGACCAAATATTCTAAAAGTAACTGCGGTTTCGCGCAGTTTATTACATAAATGAGTTTTTTCTCTAATTTTCTTTATCTTGAAAAAGATATGATTTTGTAATTTCATTTTTTCCTATTAATAATAATAATAAGAAGACGAAGGCGATAACTTCGTGTATTATCATATATGTATAATATATCATAGCACTGCGATACGATATATGAACAAAAAAGACGAAAACATTGTATGATTAAATAAAATAAGTTTTATATTATAATACAGTGCTAAATAAAACAACGAAATTGCACATTGTATTATTTTCTTTACTTACGATTAGATTAGGTAGAAAAAATTTCTTTTAATTTAGTCACGCTTTTTTAAACTTACAATTAGACTCGATTCCACAACTTACTTTAACCGAAGTTTAACTACCGATATCTAATAGTAAAGCTTGTCTTATATACAACGAACTCTTCTATTAAATATTGTTGGTTAAACTTCGGTTAAAGTAAGTTGTGGAATCGGGCCTAAAGATTTCACATTTCACGAGACTATAACGACACTCGAGTGAATTGTGAAATGTAAATATAAAATAATCAATACTCGTGTAGACGGTCGACGCTCCTAGGTTTGAACATACTCATATGTTGTTATGCAAATATAATTAGATCGCTGTGTGTCATGCGGGGAACAGTGCGCATATCGATCTCAAACGGTATAAAATAAATTATTAACGCTCATTCTCGAGGTGAGTGACACATTCACATGGCCTGCGACAATACTTTGCGTACAAGTTGCTGGCAACCTAATTTCCCTCGCATATTTCGCTTTAATTTTCTGACCTTTTCAAACGATGACCTTCGATTTATCAGTGTTCGTATCGATCCTCTCGCCCATTTCTCGAAAGTCAGGGACTTATCAGTAATCGAACGTATTCAGAGAAAAAAGCATTTATTCTCTGATGGAAATACAGTAATCTTACAATTGGATACCTAAATCCAATTGTGCAAAAAAAAAATAGAAACGAAAAAAGTCTCGATGAATAGTTCAATATTATATTGAAAGCTACAAAAATAATGGCTAATAAATAATGCTTTTGTTGTAAATTCAGTCTAGCTATATTTAATGAGTTTCTACCAATAGATACTAATGACATTTATGTACAAACGAGGCGTTAACGTTCAAAAGCAATTGCGTCCGTATAACAGTTCCACGTGGGGGAGCGTACTTGCCACGTGGTAATTTCATTATGAATGTTACACGAATATAGTCTTTGTAGAAAACGGATTAACTGGTTTCGGCGCGCGTCAGTGCTCGTACATAATTACGGTTTAATTGTAATCACATTTCCAGTTTAGCACTCGTCCACTGCCATTGTCCGTGGGTTTAATCACTTTATCCTGCTTTAATTAATGAGCGTATCGGCGAGGAGATCATGTTGCAGAATCGTCTTGATCGTCGGCACATCTGTCCGTCACTCCCCTCGGTCTTCTCGTGACCTCTCGTGACTTCTCTTATCTATCGTGTCACTCGCGTTACCGCCGTTTCTAGCTCTAAAGACTCGGTCGAACTTTATCGTAAAAGACAGCCTAGTTTCACCGTGTCTATAAAGCCTGATAACTTCCTGTCAGGTGCACAATGTTATATACGATTCCTGATATACTTAGGTTGATATACCTATCATTTCTAAGATACATAAGGTGATCCACTATTATTCCCCTTCTCTCATTCCCTCTCCTTATTTTTTTTATCATTCTAGCGATAAATTTAGATTTTTGGTTTAAAATGCAAAATTGAGTTTCAATAAATATAGAATAAAATTTTGAATCGTTTATAAATAAATCTTTTGCATAGATATATGATACGTAGAGATAAAATTTTCTTTAATGTATGGTATTTTAATAATTTTTCTCTTTAAAATTGTTTTTCTATTCATTCCCTTAATTAGGATATTTTTTTTATACGATTCAAGTTTTACTCGGATACTTCTCATCAGTTTTTTAAGTTACAAATACTCGCGTTAGTTGCTTTGTGCAGTTCTGGCCAGAGCTTATTATTTTTAGCTAAAGTTTTACACAGGTGCGTTCCATTGCCTGAATCTCAGTAGCATGGCATATAAAGTACGGTAAATCTAGTGCCACACGTGGCAAGCAAGATTCCATTCCATACATATGTAATAATGCTATCAACTACAGTGCGCGGAAGAGCGAGTACTTTGAATTTCCCACGAGTAATTTTCAGTCCCGCTCATCGATAATAGTTAGCGACTCGCGAGATATCCTTAGATTCGGTAAAATTTTCATCAATTGTCCGTGTATATATATTACTATCAAATTAATGAAATATTCAGATATTTCACGTAAAGTTTTCTTCTCAAACGACGTTAACTCGATGTTTTTTCGAAGTTTTATATTTAGAATAAATAATGGAAAAGTAATGGTCTTGCGTGTTACCCTAACTGTACAGATAAGAAAAATAATCTATTGTTATTTGTATCTTATACCTAAAACAAATACTATTAGAATATTTTTTTCTGAATTCTTACTTGAGCTTAAGTAACATGAGACCGAAAGTCTTACGATAATAGTTAAAGATCCCGATTCAGAAAATGAACGGATTTGGACTACCAAGGATAACGTGCGCCGAAATCTCCGTTCGTTATCGTTACGACCGCTTAACTCGCAAGCGCAATCTTCGTTGAAGTATACGTAACTCGGTACATCTAGAGGGAAATCTTTAGTTTGATATACAAGAAGATCCAGGTCGGCGAATGGAGATATTAAGGCAAGAGGGTGCGAGTCCTCGAGTCTCTACTATGTTGGGCATATACCGAGAGCTCCAAATATTTGCCGTTTCGATCCACCGGCGCGTAGTGTGGATTTATTTTCTCGCTCCCGTTTGCGCTACCTCTTTCAATCATTTTGCCAACCCTGCTGAATTAGCCCAGCCACTACAACGTTTGTTGTTTCAGTTCATTTTCCTTTCTTTTCTCTTTTAAGATCCTTTAATTAACTCAATTTGATGCTTGTAATGTTATGAAATAAGATACACCTCTTTGCTAGATTTATTTCTCAAAGATTATTAAGTTCTGATGTAATTAAACTGTCTATTTCGTTTAATCAATATAAATCATAAAAATAAAAAATCGCAAAAAATTCGAAGTCTACGATAATATAAATAAGTATGTGTATTTATTTTACAGTACCTTTTCTGCTTTAACGATATGGAGAATAAGCAAATTATATTAAAGAAGGATATCCAGCTTTTTAACTGTATTTTTAACTTTAACGATCTTGGTTTCTTGCAGTGATTATACAGAATTTCATGAAACCAATCATTGAAATAGGAGAGCTGCCTAACTTTGCCTCTCGGTAGACTGAAGTTTAATTAGTTCTACAACTTAGTATCATAGAATTATGCATAACCACAGGTACGTCAAAACCAGGGCATTATTATTTGCGCCGCGTATGTTTAGTCTGTTGTGGATTGTTTCAAAATTTACTGTAACATTCAGCTTTCTCTTTTGTTTTGCATTGTCTTTGCTGACAATAAGTTAATTTATATTTTGCAATATTAGTCCAACGTCTGACACGTTGGCAAAATCAGTTTAGATACTTCTACCACATTTTTAGATTTTTAGAATTTCTTAAATTCTCAAACTTCTAAAACTATTCCTACAAGAAAATATATTTTTTTTTAATTGAGAAGAGTATAAAGACAAAAGTATTTTCGTTTTTTAATTTAATCATAAATCGTTTTTATACATGTACATTTAGTAAACATTATAAAAGTGGAACCGAAAGAGAATTTTGAGAAATAAAATTATTCTTATGAAAAATAATTATACGTCGTAATTTAATAATAAAGTATCTTCTAATTCGTCGCGATAGAAGATATACGATTTCGCCAGAAGTGAATAAAGAATGGAATCTTTAAATTAAAGTCTCAGAATTTTCATTTTTTTTTCTGCATTTAGTTTCTGCAAAATTGCGCACTAAAACGAGACAATGATTAAATAAAACCCCCTAACAAGAGTAATTGTTAATGAATGACTTGGAATTACGAATCACCTTGCTTTTCAAGATAGCAAAAATTGCGACAGACGTCATAGCAAACATTATTGCGAGTGCTGACACTCGAGACTCAAGCATTTTCGTTTGAATCGCTTCAACAAGATTAATTACCATCGTTGCTCGTCGTTTGTATATGCCACTTGTCCCGAACCTCACCGTCGTCGAACGCTCATTACGTCGAGGGTTACGAATTATTACCGTGTCGTCGTAACGACGTGGTTGTCCGGGAATTGTTGTATCATCGATTTAGGCTGCAGAACACTTGAAGACATTAGTAAAATAATTGATATTTCAATTAACAAAATTCAGTAATTTGTATTGTAGTAATGACATGAGTGAACAGGTCGCCAATATTTCTGACAGGTTTAATTTTACTTAATAAAAAATTTGGATAGAATATTATTGACGCATTTCTAACATTCTATTGATGCAAAATTTTCAGTAAGTGACTTTTAATATCACGCTATCAGGACGATCGATAAGAAATCGAGGATAAAGCTATATTTGGCGAAATCGTAAAGTGATGTATGACAAGATAATACCAATGATGTTTACACACGACAACGCTAAAGTTACGACTGTGAAAATGCTAGTGTAAGCTAGCGCCACGTGTCTCCGCCTCGTAAACTTTATTGCTACATGCGTAAAGCGTTCTGGGCGTTAAAATTTTAGCTTTACGATTTTTGATACGAGCCTTTCATACGCAATCGCGGTTTGCTTATCTCCATTTCGTTAAGGGATGAAAGCTCCTAAAAAACGCCAAGATTTTTATCATGTTATATACGAAACAATAAAATTATATCTTTAACGTTGCTGCAGCAACATGCGCAATTACAATATTGTGTAAAATAGTAGAGAAGTTTGAACGAAAATTATTATACAGCATCGAATGAAGTTGAATAAAGAATTATATAAGAGATCCAAGTTTCAATCAGTCAATATAATTATAATCTTAGTAACATATTTTAGTTTTTTATGTTTCCTAAACGTATCTAATGTTTTAGAAAATATACGCTTAGGAAATATACATAAAACATTTCAGCAAGAACCATTATGAATTAAGAACTAACGTAATTAATATAATCGTTTCAATTAATAATTTTAACGTCATGATATTAATCGTAAGATATTATTGTAAGACGTTCAATTCGTTATATCTATAATTAGCAGAAATTGCCTTCTCGGAACTGTTCGTGAATCACGATTCGTGATAATTTCTTCTTTTCAACAAAAATTCTAATTATTTAATTTTCATACTGTAACTTAGTTGCTCATCTACATAAAAACGCAATATCACCGTGCTTTCCGAGACTCCTCGACTTAAAGAGTTCTCGAAAATCTTCCAGCGGGGTGGTATCTCGTCGATGCTCAGGAAATAAGGGAAAGTTGATCCGAGGGTGGTTCGCTGTTGCGTCTTCATCGGATAAGGTTTAAGGTTACCGCAAACACTCGACCCCAAGGGAGTGGACGTTTCGTGACGTTCTTTTTTTTCCCCTCCTCGTCTCATTCTGCTCTTATCGAAATTGTTGGGCTTCCATCATGACCCAGTTTGACGATACCCCGTCTTATCGTTCGGCAAAGGCCAAGGCTGGCTAATACGGAACGCAATTCCGCATCGTCCCCTGACAACGAAAACGAATACGCGATGGCGGAAATACTCAGAGGAGCTTCTCACGAGTTCGTCGGAATTCCATCTGAATTGAAGTGGAATCGCATTGTGCGAATCATCACGATAATGTCCACGTGCGCCTTGTAATATCGTCTTCGAATATTGTTCAGCAGCGGCGCTCGAAAGCAACAGGAATATGCGCAGAATCACTTATGCTCAAAAGACAGAAAGAAAGAGAATGGAGAATCGAGCTGAGAATATTTATCTGTTACATTGCTGAAGTATATGAAGTAAAACACAATAAAAACTTAAATTAATAAAAAAGAAAATGAATTGAAGAAGGGAACTTAGATGTACGTGCATCTATATACATATCGAAAAATGTAAGTGAACAAAAAAATAATATTACTGCGCCAGATTTTTTGTTTGTTCATTGCAGATGTATTCGAATGAGAATCTGACCTCGCGTGTTCGAGAGAGTGCCAATTCCATTTTTCCGGTTGAAAAGGCAATTTCTGCGAACTGCAGTTTTCTGTGCACCGGTGCGACGCAACTCCCCCCCCCCCCCTCTTCCCATCCCCTCGAAAATCTCTCGTTCTGGATGAGACGCGTCCTTGGTCTCATGATGCAGAAGGATCGTTATCAATTTCTTAAACGGCATGCATATTCATGCGTGCGTATCATATGCAAAACAAGACGGGAGCTCTGGCAAATATTTGCGCGTCGCCGCTGACATTTTCCGCGAGAATAGTGCGGACGGATCTGCAATTCTGAGATCTTCATCGTCGCGAATCCGTTGGTTAAAGTGATTTATAGATATTGGATTACAGGTCACGTTTGTTTCTTTGGCCTTAAATATTAATAGACAGTCGCAACATCCAGTTATATAAAGTTCGGATTAAAGTTAATCCCAAATATTAGTATAAAATCGGAATCTTTTAAACATACACTATTTTATGAGTCTATTGTGTATAGTTTAATTAAGATTTAAATTTTATTATGGACAAATGCGGACAATCAATGCTACATAAATTTTGTAAAAATTTGCATTTCGAAATTGGCAATTTTACAAATCGTCAAATTGACAAATCTAATTTAGTAAGAGATTTTTCGTAAAAAACCTCCAGTAAACTCGAGAATATTTTAAACAAAATTATCAACGTAGTTGCCTTAAATTTTAACAGGTAAATCGTTATTGTTCTTGTCTATTTAGAAAATAGAATCTAGAATGCTATAAATTTTGTAAAAATTTGCATTTCGGAATTGGCAATTTTACAAATCGCCAAATTGACAAATCTAATTTAGTAAGAGATTTTTCGTAAAAAACCTCCAGTAAACTCGAGAATATTTTAAACAAAATTATCAACGTAGTTGCCTTAAACTTTAACAGGTAAATCGTTGTTCTTGTCTATCTAGAATTTAGAATCTAGAATGCTATAAATTTTGTAAAAATTTGCATTTCGGAATTGGCAATTTTACAAATCGGCAAATTGACGAATCTAATTTAGTAAGAGATTTTTCGTAAAAAAACTTCAACTAAACTCGAGAATATTTTAAACAAGATTATCAACGTAGTACCCTTAAACTTTAACAGGTAAATCGTTATTGTTCTTGTCTATCTAGAATCTCTCTATGTTTATCTTAAAACTTGAGACAACATCGTTCTTTCTTCTCTTTACAGTCACCCTTTCCACCTCCTCTTAACTTTTCTTATTTAAATTTTTACACTCGAATATGCCAGCAAAAAAAATGTTTTCTTTAAATAATCTATACTAAAAATACTTACAGTATTTCGGAAGGATAATACATTGCTAATTGTGATTGAATTATTAATGATATTTTTCGAATATAGCGCTCTCCTAAGAAAATCTATAAATGGAATTTTTTCATTTAGACAATTTCGGCGGATAAAAAAGCTTTTCAAATGTTGTGCCACTTCACACAACTTTGCTTTATACACTAGCAACCGCAAATCCAGGATAATCCTCGTCTTAAAACACTTTTGACCACTTTCTTCTTGCTATTCTACAGGATTAAGAAATTAGGCGACTTGAAAACGATTCGCGCGAGTGAGTTTTTATTTTTGATAATGACTCTTCCATTTTGACTTGCTCAGCTCTGAACTAAAAATACACAACGCCGTGTGAAAATACAAGCACGAGACAGATGCGATAAGGATTTAAACGTCCCGCAAATAGTCGACACAGCGAAAAATCTTATCGCGACGCTTTTACGATTTTATTGTAATATTGTAATAGTTAACTCGACGTTACAGTTACGACATAATAACATTGTAAAAGCGGAAACGCTAACTATGATATAAAAAAGTGCAATCTTACTGAGTGCATATTTTTTAATAAAATATTCTCATTTTGCGGTATTATGTTTGCGTATGTTTTCCTCGGCACAACGCGGCTGTTCAAGAAATATTTTTCTTGATTTTGCTCACAGCATGTGGGTGGTGAATCACTTCCCTTCCTATACAGAGTGAAATAAATTGAGTTCGGAGAATTTGAGTTTAAATACGCTTGCCCATGTTGATCGTTGTATAATCAGTTTCAAGCAAATATTCAGGTCACATAGGAGTACACGTGAGCATATAGAACAGAACGTAGAGTCAGATAAAAGATAATACGATCACAAATAATAGAACAGCGTGAGGAGCATATAACAATGATAAAATATAATAATAAAACAAAGTGCAGTCACATCTCTCTCTAAAAATAAATTGCATTAATAATTTCCGAAGCAAACGACGAATGATACTCCGACAATGAGATTATCGATATTAAATTCTATTTATTAAGCCTTAAAATAATTAGCGTAATTAAATTTATATCAATTAGCCAGATGGAATAACAAAGTTAACCGATTTTTCAAATTGACTATTTAATACTAACGAAAATAAGTTAGATCTTTATTAAAGAACCCGGAAATATCAGACGACCGCAATCTCCGCTCGGCATTATAGATTACGCCGCGAGAAAAAGGAATTTGAAATTCCATATAATCAACAAACAAAGTAACCCATTTTTCCTCTCGGCGGTTTTTCATTGGCAGTTAGACACCGTGATTGCGTGTGAATAAAAGAGACATGTTTCGTAAGCGCCGCGAACATTTTTCAAGAGGAGACCCCACGTTGTCGGCTATTTCATTTTTATCGATCAAGCTTGAGCTGAACTCCTGGATGACATGAATATATGAATAACTATGTGGGCATAAAACGGCCGTTAGCTTTACGAAATATTCAACCGGAATCCAGTGTTACATTGGTATAACATAATTTACATAAAACTCATTTACAATGACACATTTCACTTACATTTCATTTAATAATATTTATTATTCACTTAGGTATTTATATACGATCGCGATATACCAAAATAAAAACTGTCGCAGTTAATAGCCTGCGAAACGTCAGTGCCTACCCGGTAGGAAATATTCTGTCGGAAATGCATTATATTCCTGGCACACAAGCAAATCTCTGGCGAAACCTGATTTTTCATCAAGTTCGTCTGCCACATCAATCCTTCCAATCTATGTCGATCGTTTCAATTGCAAAAGAAACGCAACTACTTTTGCGGATATTCCTTGTGATCGACTCCTCGCGAAATTTATGTTCGCGAGCGAAGTAAATCCTTTCTCCCGATCTAGTTCTCGCGTGTCATGAAAATATATAGAATGTTTCCATCTTCCCTCTCTCTCCCTTTTTTGTCGCTATACCTCAATTCACATAGTAATATTATCACGTTCCCTTTTAGAATCCTATCTTTTGTCATGGCGTATTGCATAATTGTTCTCGAGATTCTCTTCGTTAAGCATCAAAGACTTGTTGCAATTTAAATGTACGATCGCACAAATCAACAAACGAAATCAATCTCGCGGTTCTCTCATTTGCGAAAATAAAAGTACGCGTATTTTTCATACAAGAATTAAGTAAGCGCACTTGAAAGAAAAATGCGACAAGAGAACAAAAAGGGAGGAAGAAAAAGAATATTGTCAAAGAAATAAACTCGCGTATAACGAGACCTCGAGGTGCCAGAGCGCGGCGAACCTTGATATTTGTGCCGACTCGACGATTTTTATTCTTTGCTTTTTGATATTCAACGCGACGCAACGCCGATTGAGACGCCGTCGAGCATTGCGCGTGATATGAAAGCCCCAGATGCTGTATTTCGAATTCAATTGGCGGACCGTTGAGGATGGAGAAACCCCAGCGGAATTATTCCCGACAAAGGCTCAAGGGGGAAGTCCTCGGTGTCGTTTGAACGTGAAATTCTTTCCGTCGATCTCGCGTGACCACCCGATATCCCGGAGTCCGGGGAAAAATTGGGAAATATACCCGGAGACACACGCGAGGTCGAGAAAATCTCGTGAGCGCGAGGTGATAGGCGGGCAAACGCCTTTAACCTTTAGAAAGTAAGCCGGTATATGCGGCCGTCACACGTGTGTCGAGGGGGAAAAAAGCTCTAACGTGGAGTCAAGAACAGCTGCGCGATTGGATCGTACGCTTTTTGACGGGAAGAATGGTTCACGATTATTTATCAATAAACTGTAATTGTTTTTCCTTCAAATAACACGCGGATAAATTTTGTTCGCTCGATCAATTAGTTCAATTCAATTTCATTTTAAAAGCGAATAAAAAAAAATGCGAAAATTAAATTCCATTGTGTGCCGATGGCCACCTCTCGGTTATTCGACGGCGCACAAAGAGTTGGTACAACAATTCGGTGAAAGTTCACCGCAGCATCGCTGTGTAACGTAACTACGAATTGCAGACTAATCGTTTAGTATAAAACGAAAATCCTTTATACGCGGAGCGCCGCTCTGAAAGTTTCCCCGAACAAAATCGTTTAAGCAGAATTAGCAGATGGAAGGCGAAACAAGTACCGCATGCGGTACGATTTGTTCAGCCGTGAAAAGAAAGTATCGGATAAAATCTACGTGTCGAATACGGTGAGGGAATATATTTTCTTAGAAGTGCGGAATATCGAGCAGATTGGTAGGATCTGTGGGTGTAAGCTCGTTATAAGAAAAGTGAGACACGCTTGTTCGATACAGACATGTCTACCCGGCGTGACGCGGATTCGCCGAGTTACGAGAACTCTTGTTACGTTATATCACATATGATCCCGGCACCGTCTATTGATAGCCTGTCGTCGTGTAACGTTGATTCCGATGGATGTCTGTTCTTAACTGACAAGGATAAATTGAAGGATATTTTTTATCGTGATTTATTCAATCGCGAGTCCGGCTTTCTAAAGATCCTCGGCGCTATCCGCGCGCTGCTGCTTCCCGGATGATCGAGTGGAAGTCCCGTCGCGTTGCCGCGACAATACGGGGATGTCCTTGGCGAGATTACTTGAATCGTGATGTAATCGTTGTGTAACAAGAGTCATCCACGCGACACAACGTTATCGTGAAAATTCCGAGTGTAACATTGACAATGCGCAACACGCGACATCCCACAAGTGGTCTCGGCGATGCATCCGGAATAATGGCGGTGAGCTTCCCGATTGTTACGCGAAATCGATGTGGAATACAATCGGGAGCAACTGGAAGACGATTGTCTGCTCGCCCGCGGGGGATTGTAGCATAGATATACGGAGGGAGGCTCGCATTTGCGTCGCTGAAGATTCTCTCTAAGGGAAGGCGGTTAACATTGGACAAAGCGCGGCACGACGAGCTGCACATCCGAGTGCCGAGTATATTGGCTTAATTTCATCCTTATACCGGAGGATCTTCTCTCCGTCGAGACACTCACCGCAATGTACTTTGCATAACTCAACTTTTTAGTGCCGCATTATTCAGCCTTTATCTTTCCCGTGACTTGTAAGACACGACACTTTTAAAAGTGCGATACGAATTATGTCCGCCGTTTAAAATCATGTTAAAGTTCGTTCTAAGATTAACGCTGGACCTTTTGACATTTGATAATTAAAAATTGAACGGCCGAGCAGGGAGCAGCGAGATGTACGATTAATGAGTTTCTTTCTGTTCGTGTCACAATAAGATTACACGACGTTTCGTAGCTTTTGCCTTCGTGAAAATGGGGAAAATCGCACGTCGACTATCTCCGATACCGTCAGACGTATTAATGATGTCATTAATACGTCTACCTCGAGCGGTCTGTAATACGATTACGATCCCATTCCGCCGGGAATTTCATTTCAAAAGTCATATTAAGGGTGCTATCTCTTTGAGAACTTCAGAAGGATTCTTCCGAGACGGAAAACGCGCGACGGGAGAGAAACAGAGCCGATTTCGGTGCCCGGTTTTATTGTTTTCGTGAGTTCTCCGTCAGAATCGATGAAGGATAGAGAAGCCCTATGTTCCTGAACCTCGTTTCCCCGGTGGGTTCTCTCGGGATGCTCGATATCCTTTAATCGTTATCGCATGCAGTACAATACGCGCACGTCTCAACAACAAAGGACACGTGAGATCTTCTTTTTACACGTCATCAATTTTCCCGGCGGCACGTGAGAAGCTCGCGTGCACACCCGACGGCAGCTTCCGTCATCGCGCGTAGAATGATCCAGGTTCTTTCGTTCTTTCGAAAATAGACGTTGAACGATCATCCCTTCTCCGCGGAAAGCAATCTCGGTGACGCGGAATTTAGAGAATGCCATGTAACGCCGCTGCTGATGTTTCACCGTGCTTTCTCTTCCATCTTTCCACTTTTCCCCGTACCTTCGCCCCCCTCGTCGCGTGTTTTATATGAAATTTAATCTCGCGCTTGCCGCGCCATTAAATTTAAACTTTCAGCAACGAGACAGTTGCGCCGGTGTCTCTCATCAGGTGAGTGGCGGGGAAAAAGAAATTAATAAACTTTTTCGCGAGTAAAGTTTCGATAACTATAGTTAAACTGTGTTTAAACTTATTATTATTTCTTTTTACTAATTATTTACTAAAAATTTTTAGAGAATTTTCATCTTTATTACTTTCTACTACTACTATTTTCGGAGAGATTTATATGGAAAATTACTCTCGTCCGGGAACCTTTTCACGCGAAGTAGTAAATCGTTTTTTTAATCAAACGAAAAATGCGGCGAGAAAAAACGGATTTCGTTTAATCGGAATCCGTGTCCATGCTTGATTAAAATTGTTCTCATTTTCTTGTATTTACCGTGGTAAATCTCGCCCCGTCAGTCCAGATAGGCTGTATTAAACGTTAGCAATATCTATGGTAATTTGAACTTAAAAGGCGCTCGTGGCGCAGTCTACCGATTGAAGGATATCGCTCTGAATTAAAGTGGTAGCGTTGGAAAGTATAAAAAGAGATCTCGGCTTGATCGATTCGAGACGGGAGAAGTCGTTCACTTCGCCGGCCTGTGCCGTGGCCTTTGAATAAAGAAGAAAGCAACTTCTCAAGGTTTCCGACGAAATTCGTCGACTTCCCGGATAATCGTTGAAATAATGAAGAACACGGAAACGTACTCGGTTGACTGATACAGACGCTTTCAAGACACTGAGAATACAAAATCGAGCTTCCAAGTTAGGCGCTACCTATATTTAGGTCTTGAGGAGGGATGAGTCTTGATATAGAATCACCTCTTAACGAGAATTGCCACCTACGCTTCTTGCTGACGACAACTTATTCCCGCCGAAGCATCCAATTGTCGGGTAAGAGCTTTCAAAATTGCTTCAACAAAATTGATAAAGAACGGAGAACGGGCTTAAAAGGGCATTGAGTTCGGCTCGCAACAACTCGACTGTCGAACGTATCGTTGATCACGTTCGAATAGACGGCTTATAGCAATAGAGTATTTGTGCGTTTTTAAGTTACGACGATATTTCCCGTATCCAATCATTCGACTATTATTTTACTCTGCGTTTTATGCCTTATAAACAAAACAAAGCTAAAATTAAAAACGATCTTTATTCTTTAGGATCGATCGATTTAAATTGGCACGTTTTAAATGCCGTCACTCGCATTTTATTCGCAATAATACTTTTTTTAAGCTTCTTATAAAATAATATCCGGAATAGGCAGTTAAAATACAGCGAAATACAATAAACTATGTACAGGCTACAATAACTATATTTCACAAGGCTTCAAACATTTAACATAGTTAATTTCATTTCGAGTCTATTTAATTAACCTATCTAATTAACTATATCAATATATAATTTATAAATGTCTGTCGAATACATTTTTGAAAATCGCTCTTTTCCTCTTTCTCCATACACCTTTTTCCGGACAATAAGAGCGTCATTTCCTGGTCAAATGTCAGCTACTAAAGTACTTTGCAAATGAGCAAGCAATCAGAACTCATCGGAAAGTCTCGCAAATTCGATCGAAAAGTCGCGAATGACTGTTGACGCGATGATATCCCACGATCGAGTGAAATTTCGAGCATTGAAAATTGAGTATTTTTACCTGCCACTAACGACGAATTGTGGGCTACCTGCGAACAGTTTAAATAAATGGACCGATCATGTTTTTCCGTGCGGTTTGTTTTACGCTCTGTGTAACAGGACGACGGGAATGCTGTTTGTACGCGAATGATCAATAACGAATTGAAAAGTTTCCTTTCGCATATAATTATATTCGATATTTTGAAATGTCACGGCTCTTTTCGCGCTCAATAGGAGGATCCAATTAGAGTTAATAGCATAACTCTTGCGGTAATCGATTTGGCAGGGAATTTATTTGCGAGTACAGATGACGATCGCACGTCGATTTCATTTGGAATAATCGAAAGTAAACTCGTTAACTTTGGTTAAAGTTCGCGAGGCTGTAGGCGCCTTCGATTAGCGCAAAGTCAGGTAATCATTAAGCGGCATTTAGCTCGTGAGATCAGGTCGCTCGTGCGCAGCTAGTCAAACTGTTTGCATGGCCTGAATAAGTGCTGTTCGTTGGATCCGTCAACGTAGCACGAACGTATCGTGCGCTACGCGACACGTGTATAAAATAAAATATTCATACGGCACGTGAGTGGACTGTGAATAATCGAATTTAAAAATCAACATTCTGATATAGCGAAATGTACGCAAAGCATTCGTTTCAGTAAAAGAATATGTGAGCAGAGCTAATAATATATCTCGTATTTAATACGAGAATAAAAATATAAAAGTAGAAATTGCAGCTACGATATAATGTCCCTTCGCGAGTGCACTTTGTTCTGAGAACTAATTTCGCGTGACCGTTCATCGTGATAGTTAAAATTTCTTCCTTGGAATAACTAACAACGTCATTAGTTAACATTAATCGACGTTTATGAAGCCGTTGTTGATTAGCGTCACGTAGCTGAGCTGCAAATCCCCATCACGCTCGCGTCTTCCGCGTTCTCGTTAAATATAGATCTCCCTGTGGGCGACCCTAATTCTGAACGAACTCCCGATTGTATCTTCCTGGTCAGCCACCCTATTGAACCATACATATCGGAATTGCTCAATCGAATTGCTGAAGTAGATGGGTTTCGGATCGAAATGATTCCGAAATCTATTCCTGAGGGACATCGAACGCTAAATGTCCTTGCGCTAGATGGAAAGGACAAAATTATATTATCTTTATTAGAGAGGAGAAGAGGTCGCAAAAGTATCTAATATAAAGTATCTAATATAAAGTATCTAATATAAAGAGCAATTATTTCGTTACAGCGCTTCTTTCGGTATTTGGGAAACTAAAGGATTTGATCTAAAAAATAAAAAAATCGTAATTTATAAGAGCTCGCATTTAAAATCAATTTCCTTCAATTCTAAAGAAATAGAAAAGCATAATACAGATTTCCAATATATAATAAAAAGCATCGTTAAGCCTTTTAAGATTTATAAGAGATCCCTTCGGAGTCCTCGTATCAATGCTGCATTAACGAAGGGATGGAATCGAGCGCTCGGCAAGATGCCGTTTAAACTTTTTACATCACCTGGGAAATGATGCACTTTAACCTATATCGCCGTGGATAAGACGAGGCGGTTTTTAGATGAGAAGATCGCCTCCTTGTGTCGCGTTAGTGCAACCGCACGTCCTGTCTGAAGGTTAATCTCGGCGATAAACATGGTCGCCATGACTGAGATAGTTGGAAGGAAGACTACGGCGACGTGCGGAGCATATGCCCTTCGTTCGGTGTGAAATCGCATCGCGAATACGGATAAACAACAGCTGATAAAAGCGACGGGAGAAAACAAGATTATCGCTATAAGCTCCATTAAAATTAGTATCCTCACGCTAATTAAGGGCGAGAAGGATAAGTTTAAAACCAACTAATTATAAAATGATGAAGAAAATATATCCGATAAAATTATCCACTTTAGCCTTCGTTGTTACTTTCCTTTTTTCAATCTAGCGTCCATTGTCCCCGAAACGTTGAAGTTCTTTTCGGATATATATCTTCGCTTCTTCATTTCATCGGAATCTTCTTGATTTTTTAATTTTCTGGCGCTACGGGAGCACGTTCGCCGGCAGAATGTTATAGGTCACTCCGTGAGAATGGAACATTCTTTCTCCGACTGTTTCGGAGCTGAGAGCCTCTCTTCGCCCTGTCGCATCGCTATTAATCTCACCCAGAGTGCAGGACAAATCGACTACTCCGACCCGGTTTTGTTCTTCCGAAGAAGCGTATTACGGGCGGATTCCGCGATATTAAACGCTTCACGTGGATCATAAATCCGCTCTCTCGGTTCAGTCGCGCGACAAGATACGCGAAATATCGGCGTCCCCCGACGTCGAGTTAATATTATCGCGGGGAGTCAACAAAAACGCGCCGCATGTGAGAGCTGCGTATCTCTCTCGCATTTTCAAAGAACGGCATTCACCAGGGTCAATCTGTCTGCATTGTTCCGCGCTCGTTGCGTTCGTCTGTAAATTGTGCCGGCTGTATCGACAGTAAAATTGGAGCGAAATTCCCGAACGTGTTATGAATACACATAGAACGCATCGGACATTATTGTGTATGCAAAGCAATGCTTACTTCCGTTTCAATGAACAGTTGAATAGAGTTTTTTTTTTTTTGACAATAGTGGCGTTGCACGAGCACTGACAGAGATTGAGATACTGTTATTTTTGAATCGTGATACATTTGCGTCGTCGGTATTGTAACATTTCGTCAAACTACGTAATGGAATCTAGTCGATCAATTTAAAGTATGCACAAATGCACGACTGTACGTGGAAAAGCTGCTGAAAATGTTGTCGCATACAGAAACGTCTCGGAAAGCTCGCACAAAGCTAGACGACTCGCGGAATATGCGATTACCAGAAACGAAAAAATTCCTTTAGCCGAGACGAGTTACAGTCGCAGGCGGAAGAAATATGACTGCATAAAACGTGGATACAGAAACTCTCTCGACAAGACGCAGTCACGATGCTGCTGCTACTGCTGTTGCAAGCTATAGAAACGCGTAATACCGCTATTTCAGCACTGCTCTTCGGTAGGGCACATAATGAGATTGAACCCCGAGTACGAGCGCGAAAGTTTGGATGGCATGCTTTCGCATTACCACGCCACCGCGGGTGGTAAGTATTCGAGTGTTTTACAGAATAGAAGCTCGACGGGAGAACCCGAGCTTAGGTAACGTAAGAGGATTTACACGCGATGTTATTTTCACGCAGCCCGAGGCTTGTATATTTTCTTCGAAGCGCGAACAAGGTTTAATAATTCACTGTTCACGGGGCACCGTTGCGTTTATAAATCTTGCATTTTTTAAGGACTAAGGTCCGACATAAAAATGGATTCTCGCGTGCTCGCCACGCACGTTGCGAATCTGGCTCGTTAGAGGCATCTCTTTAGGTCGCAGTATCCGATTTGCAAGCTCGCACGGAGTTTTCCACGAACAAGTAAAAGTTAAACATTTCTCTCGGTCTGCTCGCTCTCAACTTCGATCGAACTTTTTGGGAGGTAAATACGCGCAAAGCGCGAAATTTTCCCGTGCCAAGGGAATAAAATTTGCAGTTCCACACGGACATGCTGAAAACGGATAATTCTTTTTGGCAAAATCAGAAAACTGCGCTCGCAATGCGTCGGTGCGTTTTCTCGGAAAGCATTTAATTCATCTCTTTGAATCACCGCCAAACGCAGAGCCAACAAAACGCTTGCTCCACGGAATATGAAACATTAGATTCTTGAAAATGTCGTAAAACATGTCTAACGCCAAGGTGACTGTTAATGCACATGTAACAATATCCCATTAATTGTTCGCTGTAAGGTTTCTGTGTGTCGAGACGTTTCTCCATGTACGATAATTATAAAAGCGGCAGCTCACGTTGCTCTTGGTTTATTCATGCAGAGAGATTTGCATATCAACGATAACGCAATGCATTTAGTAACTGATATTCTCACGCTATCGACTTTAACATTATATACATTTCCTGATTATAACGAAAGAAGTAACCGAGTTTTCCAACTTTAACCAGTACGGAAGACGCTCTGTATACGCTTTCCAAGTGGAAAATAATTTTTAGTTAAGAACTGTAGAAGCAAAGATCACATTATTATTCAAAGTTTTCTCGATAAAGGAATGGCCTTTGATATCTTCCTATATATCACTTTCGGATAAAAAAGTATCAACATATCTTCCGGCTCAGTGTTAAAATAAAGAAATCTACATGCGATCCGTTCGAAACTGCGCGTGTAAGACATTTCAACTTTGTCGAAATCTCTTAAATCCCCGAAAGTGGAAAACGCTCGCTTCGCTTCTGGCACAATTCGCTTCACGGCAGATCCGAAACGTAGGATTTAGATAAATGTCTTCCACCCTATCTACGCCATCGAGATAAGACAAGCAGCCGACGCTGATAAGGGCAGCCCGCATCCGCGACAGGTCGCGGTCTCGCCGGTGTTGCCGCCGATCTGCGCCCCACGTCGGACTTTCTCCACCCGCACCCTCTCGCTCGGGGGTGCGTTTCAGTCAGCTTCGAGCCGCGAGTGGGGTAAGTTGCGCCGCGCGCCGGCTCGCTGGCCCTTCGCAGAGCGAGGCACCCAACGTCGCCCCGCGCGCATCTCTCATTCTCGTCCGCCGATAACGAGAGGCACAACCCCCGACGATCGGCGCATCTTCGCGCGCCGATTCAACCGGCGTGGCGCGGCGCGGCGCGGCGCGCTCGCGTGAAAAGGTTCGTGCGGATTGAGAACGCGAGTGAATGCATGATTATCGTACGAGCGCATCTTGCGAGCTTCTCCCCTTTGGCTTGCGCGGCTCGGTCCTTTTCTTTCGCCGGGGGATTTGCCCCGAACTTAATGATGACGACAGGAGGTAGAGTCGCGCGTCGCATATGAACGCGAGCGGACAACTTCATCATGCTGAGGTGAGTTTTCGCACTCCTCCCATTCGATCTGGCTCGCGGCGTGACTGTGACTGCGCAATTTCTTATATAACGTAACCGTGGAAGACCCCTTGGGGCGGAAAAGCATCGCTCTTGTTGGGTTTTTGTAATCACGGCTGAAAGTTTATTCTCATCGGGCTGACATGTTTGCTGTGTTTTTTACGTTTTGTGGCTTCTTTTACCTACGAATCCTCTCGATCAATTTTTACTTAATTTTTTTCTCGATACAATCGTCGTTGCGAATCACGATTTACGAGTTTCGTGACTGATTTTAAGACTTTTAATAAAATGTAAATGAATAACGAAATTTCCATTTAACTTTCAATGCAGTTCAATATTTTCAATTTATGATTCAATTTATTTTTCAATGTGATTTTTTGAAGTCTCTATTACAATACATTATACAAAATTGTGCCAACATAAATGGTAAAAATCATGCATAGAGGAAGTATAGATGGTCATCTTTAATCTGTTCTCGAAACGAATGTCAATATTTCGAGCGCGACAGGTGCTGAGTTTTAAACGAGAGGAATTTCAGAAAGAAGTTTGTTCAAGAGAACTCAGCATCTGCATTCTCGTGCATCTTTTTTCAAGAAAGTTTGTGTACACTGGCGACTGGCCATTGACCCTGTTTCGCGAAGTAGTTTTGTTTCATTTGGAACAAAGGTCTGTTTCTCGCTCTGAGTCCCGCGACAAAGAGGGGGAGAATTCGCATAGTGCCAATAAGCGACTGTCGATTCTGAATGTTCGAATGGAGATGCGTGATCGAACGAGAGAAATCGAACGGACTGTCGAATGCGAATTGTAGCGGAGAACTGCGACGGCAGAAGCAAAATCTCTCAAGTGGGTCAACAAGTTGAACATTCTGTAGACAGAATGTAGCACGATTTTGTATTCGGGAACACGTTGAGATACTATGATAAGAGTCGAAAACGTGAGTAGCAATCGTTAGTTTTAGTCGCTGAAGGCTTTTAGGAATTTATGATTAGAACGAACGACTACACTAATACGTTCTCTTTTAAACTGCACGGCGAAAACGAATGGATGGGCGTTGCGTAAAAAAAAAAATGCTAATCCATCGTATGCGAACATTATTTTCTAAAACTTGTTCGATAGAGAATATATTTAGCAATGATTACGTCGCAGCGATGACACTGTGGTATATCTAATTTATTCATTGCGTCGCGGGGAAAGAAACTCGAGGCTGTTCTTACATTTAGTCATCATCGTCTTTTTTAACTTGTTGATGCAAAGAAAGGCAGACATAAGCCAAGATCCCACGCATTAGCCTTCAGCTTTCCTTCACATAACGCTGAAAATGTACAACCGTGTATCATGACTAATTACGCTAAAAGTTATACGCGATAACACGGCTTTCTACGTCGCTCATGTTCTTTCTACTTTTTTCAAACTAGTCGCCATTCATCTGGCTTGAGAATCTCCTGAGATATTAACCTCCTATCTCCTATCGCCCTTCCTGCATTCGCGAACTCCCTGCAAAAAAAACGAACATCTTCGCTCGCAAATATTCTCTCTGTCGAAGCTCAGGACCATAAATTCTCGGCGATAGATAGTATGTACGTTTTAATATTTACGAACGGTACTCGCTCACGAGCACTCGCACACGCCGTATAACTGCGACCTTTATACATTATTCGACGCCCTAAGATTTACCGTGAAGTCGAGCGGATGGAGAACAATCCGAGTTGTTTGCGCACACGCTGAGCGGAATTGGAGGGATTATTAGCAACAATAATACAACATCATAGGAAGAAATAGAGAGAGAGAGCGAGAGAGAGAGAGAGAGAGAAGGAGGAAACGTAGATTTCTTTCGTAATAATTTTAGAAAAGCCTACGCGAGTATAAAAAAATAGAATAAAAGTTCTCTCTTGAAGTTTTCTGAAGCTTTTAAAAGCAAGTTAATGCGGATGAGACTTAATCCGTACGACAGTAGACTCAAATAGATCTAATTGTAGACTCTATTATACGACATTACGCTATTCATACAATTGGGGATTTCTTTAACATCAAAGCGATGTGTTAAAAATGAACCGATCAATTTTGCGCTCTATTTTTGCCGCAATCGATCATGAGTGCCGTCGAACGCGCCATTGAAATGACAAGCGACGTTGCGTTCTCCCATTGTCTCACCTTTTGTTTTTTTTTCCGCCCATCGGTGCCGTGCCCGTCGTTCCGAAAGATTTCATTACATACGTGCTCAAAGACGCGTCGCGGGTTCCGATCCCCGAGACCTACCCGATACATGTAACATTTTCATAATACGCACGTTTACATTTCTCGGCGGCCCGTAAAACGCCTTTATGGCCCCAGGGGATGATTATCGCGTGGGAGAGGGATGATACTTTTCAACTGGACTTTATTACATCCACCGGTGCATCCCGCATCGCACTCGTATGTCTCTCCTTGCGCTAAGTTCTATTTTCGTTGCGCCATATCGATCCTCGCTTACGCCGTTTGAAGTCGTAGTAACACCGCGTCGTTGGCCGTGCTGGATCCCTTTTGCAAACGGCAAAATTAAGCGAGGGCATTTGTCACGTACTAGCGAGAAAAGGAAAAAAAAGAGAAAAAAAGCAAAAAAGAGAGAGGGACGACGCTAATACCCGAAGGGATAAAAGCCGAGATACGTGTGAATCAGCTCGAGTCGTATTTTAACTGAACGGGTCGTTTCGCGGAGCGCAAGACGCATGCAAATAAATCGTGTGTCGTATGTCGAAAGAACCGGATACGAACATGTAGGATTTATGTGTATTCGATCCTTTCAAGTATGAATGCTGCTAGTGTGCCAATTGCAAATGAAGGATATCTCCTTCATATTTATGATTATCATATCTGAATATTTATATCTGCGTATTTGAGAGACGTGAAAGCGCGTTCTAAAACTTGTTCGTTCAATTATCATTGCGACCTGTTGTAAAATTGTTATTGTTAAGTGTGCGACATTATATCTCTCACTTCATTTTACGATATTACCTACGGGAGTGAGTACTTTTCTTAACGACTTTGCGATTCTTCGAGAAATGAATTGCGAAAGTAGTAAAAACTAGTAGTAAGTACAGCCATAGAGTCATCCCTTCCTTTTCTCCTTTTTTTGCGATGCAGCAAAGCTGTTCCGCTTTAAAATGAACGTGGCTCTAAATGTGCTACAGTTGCTTGACGTAGGAATCAAATTTAAAAATTCCCAATGTGCTGTCGCGCGCGCGAGACCATCGAGTCACTCCGTCACAGTGGTCGAGCTTGATAATTAAACCGACATGGTTGCATTAATGCTATAAGTGCACTCCGGATACGATCTTCATTATATCTTTTTTAATCATTTATTAACATGACGCTCTAATTAACGACTAGCTGGTATGTGTCAGAATTTTTTACATAACTTGGAGTTTTTTAATAAATAATCGTTCACAAGGTTGTCAACTTTTAATTAACTGTTGGAACAAAGGCCGTGTATTTCCATTCTTAAAGCTCAACTCTTTAGATTCTTAAAACATTTCATGTCAGCCTTTATAATCATGTTAGCTATCCATTTCCTCTTTAGAAAAAATCAACTATAATTTTATCCCAGAATTTTTCAAAAAAAGGAGTGAGTAATGGTAAGGAAGACAAACTCGATAAATAGAATAAAGACACGTTTCGAGAACTCCCGAGGAAATCCAACTGAAATCCGACAATCGTCGAGCAGTCGAAGGTATTTACGCTCAAATGTTTCTCTCATCGAGATTTGGTCGAGATCGAACATTTCGCGCATTCCTACAGAGATTCCGTCTCACATTAAATATGGATAAACTAATAGGAAATGCGCGCATTGCGCGACAATGTGCGAAAGTACTGATAAAATGTTGAGTTCGTCAATTAACAATCGTGCAGATCGATGGTCAGATTAATTATTGTCGTTAACGGAGCGCTTGCTATGGCAGAATCCCTCTTTGCTGAAATGGAGTAATTAATCGCTAACTGGTAACAACGCTTGCGGACACGCGCCGACGACGACGGTGCTCGTCATTAATTGAGAATCCAATCGAAAGTTACAGCGTACTTTGACTACGCGCGATACAAGTCAGGCCGGAGGATCCTACTGGATCATTTATTCATGTTCCTTCAAGTAAGATAATATTTCGAACTCGACACGTAAAATCTTATTCTCTTGAATTTTATCTCGAGACACGGGCGAGCAAATATTATTTCTGCAATCATTTTGTATTTTTATAATAAACTTAATAAATATTTTATGATCATTCTTATGGATATTTCTTATATTATACAAATCTTATATTATACAATATTCAAAATCCTCGATCTTCATTTTAATAATCCATTATAATCTATAAATGAAAATTGCCAAATATCATTTAATTTTGTTTTTATCTCTGATAACTGGTAATAAGTAAGTAGCGATATTTATTTTTATTGCGATTGTTTGCGAAATCCAAAATATTGTATCTATTAAGGATTTTACTATCACAGTATCGCGAACATCGTAAACTTGAGAGAAACTTTTCGCTCAAGAATTTCCATCGCACAAGCTTCGAGAATCGGCAGGGGGATTTTGCAATGCGCTTAATTTGAAATGTTTCTTCAAATTGCCGCGGGAAATCGACTTTCTGAAATGTAACGGCATGTCTGGGAGAAGCTAACGGCGACAAGTTACCTGGCGCATCAATATGATAACGAGAACGCGATATCGAGAGAGGTAGCATTTTGTCCCGTTTAATTTATCTTTCGCCGTTTCTCTGGTGCGCGATTGTCGCGTAGGTGGCCATCTTTGCGAATTTGCATATTGAAATTTACCGTCGCCGATTTTTATATCAGAATACACGGCAAAACTAACCGTATTACGCTTGGAGAGACATATGATTTTTATCACGTTGTAAAGCTTCCCTTGCAATTTCGTTTTCCATTCCGTTTCAACAGTTAACGATTCGCATCGTAACGTTTCACATATCTGGCAATATTAAACCGGAATCCGTCTATTTATCGAAATACTCGAAGTTTACGGGTACTCATGCTACGCATTTAACACTGTCTCGGCGCACTTACACGGTTCGCTATTTACCATAACGTCAAATGCAATGTTCTATCGTAACTTTCGCGCTACTATCGATTAACCTGTCGAACTATACGCCGTATTGCTCCTGCATCGTGCGTTTGCCACCATTGTACGCTTTATTATTATCGTTTGGTGCGGAATACGAATAATTCGTGAGTAACTCCGGAACGTAATCCCCGAACGGTAGGACCCCCGAGATCCGCGCACATTATACAAACTCGGCGTGATATGAAACAACTTGCTGGGGCAGGTCGGCGTTAATGCCATTACATTACCCATTTAATCTGAATACCATCAACATAATCGTGTTTGCCAACATCTTGCCTTGGGTTGCCAGCCCTCTGTATCTCGTCTATTCAATTATGCCTCTTCACCAGGATGACGTCTCGGTCATGAGGGAAGACGCGGTGACATTTAACGGAGCAAAGGTAGCGTCGGCCTTAAAGACACCGCAATCGGTTGCGGTGACACTCTGATGGATTGCTATCTTGTCATCCTCTCTCTGGTCGCCTTAGTTTCTTGGTTCGGTAAAAAGTAATTGATATAGTTTGGTAGGCGACTCTCCGGAGAACAAAACAAAGAGACGAACACTTGGACAGATAAAAGGAATGAGCTCTTGGTCGGTTACTCGTACCTTTTAACGGCACATTCTTTTTACCACGAGTACTATGAAACGCTCTCTCCCGGTAGGATCAATCGTGGAAGAAATGTGGTATTTCCTTCCTATGCATGGTTACTTTGTCGGAGTGCTTGATATTCCGCTCTTGAAGAACCCATCCTTCCACAATCCGATGGTCTTACTTTAAATTTACTAATCCAATCATTCAGAATTTAAACTAGCTTGAATCGAAAGTGTCTTTTGTCGTATTAATATTTTTTCTTTTTTTGGAATCGGAGAGCTCGAGAACGCGCGACTGCTAACTCCTCAATTGAAAACTTTATAATACAAACTTGTAGGTATTTTTTGTAATATTTACTCTTAAAAGGACGTACATAAATTTTAATAAATGTTTAGGAATGAAAAGATTAAGAAAGTTTGCCTCTTTTTCTCATTAAATTTCCAGCTCATTTTAATTTCCGAGATAAATATCATTTTATACTGCGAGAAAAGCATGTTTATACATTAGATGCGGTTTGTTAGCGGTGAACATATGTGTCTACTATTACTAAAAATCTCGTCCAAATCATTAGCACTATATGCACATTAGTGCAATTAAGAATTAATAAACTTTTCCTCATACAGAGGTCAGAATTTCTCGGAACTGCCGGATTTTCTGCAAAATGCATTTCTGCGCGTTTTGCTTTCTTTCCCACGGCATCGGAAATTTCGTTTTTGTTTCGGACATGCCGTTGCTACAGGCGCCTGTAAGAGTCAGCGAAAAAAGTTCCGCTGACGTGACGTCGATTTTTGCAGTTGAATTTCCGATGTTGACAGGCTGTTACGCATTAGCTTTGAACGAACAGTTATAAAGAATTTTATTTTCATAGCAGTAGCTATTGATTCTCTCTCTCTCTCTCTCTCTCTCTCTCTCTCTCTCTCTCTCTCTCTCTTTACATTGCGCGCTTCTAGGTATGAAGCTTTTAATTTTTGTTAGCAACATATGTCGTTTTTTCGTTTCGTTTACAAAATAATGGAAGAAATTCGAATAGTAAGAAACTACTTTGTCTGCCTCAGAGACACGAGCGGCGCGGCGCTCTAGAACAAAATTACGTTCCTTTACGCGTACTCATTATGATGCTCTTGGTGAACACGATAAATCCGTATGACAAAAGGGAAAAGCAATGCTCGCTATTCCAAGAAGTAAATATTACGGAATTTTGCATCGCGCGCGAAAAATGCTGCGCGTATTTCGAATCTTTTGTTCTTATTATACACTTTAATACAACACGATCATTTGGCTTGATTATTACGAAGCCATTTGCGATTCATTAAAATTCTGAGAAATGAGCTTTCGACCTTTTTGAATGGAATCCTTCTATAACACACGGCTTCTATCCGACTATTCTGTGAAGTTCAAGAAATATCTAGTATTTAGCAACACGATTTATTTCCACAAAGCGACAATAGCAATTTCTTATATTATATCTATATTAATTTACGATTGTTTATACAAATATACGTGTGGACTTTAATTTTTAGGATGATTTCCTGGTAAAGATGGCAAAAAATAAAAGATTTGACATAATAATTATATCAAGAAAAGAATAAAATATAAAAGTGGACGTTATTTTATAGAAAATTCTCGATTTCAATTGAAGTGCTTTTATCGTTATTTGAAATGTGCTTTAAATGTCAACAACCAGAGCTACAGAAAAGATGTTCTTTCAAAAGACACTCGTGCTGGCCTTGTTGTACAAAGATTTTTTAAACAAAAAATTGTCACAATAAAAGAATCGCGCGTGTAGTCTCGCTTGAATCAACTTTCTATTTAATTTTAATTACTTAATTTTTTATAAAATTTCATCGGAAACTCGATAAAATAGTTAAACGTAAAAGTTTGTGCTGAAATTTTATCTAGAAATGGCTCTTCTGTATTCAGGCCGCTACTTATGATATACGCAAACAAAATCTCCCTCGACAAAATGAAATCATCGAGCATTCATTCTCCTATGCTTTTATTCTCTTGCATTCTCTCTTGCATTTTCAGTTCGCTCATATTGTATCTTTTCTTTCCTCCAGAAAAATCGCGATGTAGAACAGTTGAATAGAATTATAGATTGTCTTTTTTTATGTATTTTTCTGCGAATATTTGATTAGGTATGTATTGTTATTTTCCTAATGTTTTTTTACATTAAGTAAACTTGTTTTATTCAAACTATGTGTATTTTTAAAAGTGCAAATCTACATCTTAAATATCCTAACTTGTATGAGTATTTATGTTGGACTGTATCAGCATTATTAATAATTAGTGCTAATGATTAGTTTGCTCGATAACTGCAAGTAAATTAACTTCGAGGAACACCACTTACGAGTTCTACAATACAGCCTCCCGACTTATTCACTCGCAGCTCCCTCGGCGTCTACGTGTTTCTCGTTTATCCTCGACCCGTCAGAAACTCGCTTATTCGTGTTCCACCCTTCGGGATAGGTACGTGCCCACAGAATAATTTTGTAGACGATAAAAATTGAAACGAATCGCGGTCGTATGCGTATACACGGCACCGCACTCTGCGGGATTGGCATGAATTCCACGCCGTTAAGCTCGCCCGTTTCATTTGCCGGCTTGCCCCAACAGAAGACAAATGGTTTTCTCAGATGCCCGCGGGAAAAATGATAAGAGAAAAGGTGCGAGTGCGCGCGCGCGCGCGCGCGATGGCGGAAAGAACGCTGCGTGTCGGAATGCTTGTTTGATCCGTATATAGATTAACGGTGATACCACCCTTCGGCTTTCCGAGGACTTAACTCGCTCGACTATCGTTAGATTGAGTCGTTTGTCTTAATGACACGTCAATTAGTATTCAGTTAGTTAATTTTTCGTAACGACTATCTATGGCGTTAATTGAGCGTGATAAACGTTTTCGCGCTATATTTGGATATTAGAATGGAAATTTAATAGAGTGATGTGCGCGTGATTAATTATATTGCCCTCACTTAAGTGCTGATACAAGGAACCAAAAGTGATTGATAAATGGTTGCTTAATTAAGTTAAAGGATTTGATTATCTCCTCAAAGATAAGAATATTATGTTTTGCAATTAGTTACTCTCTTCCGTGACAAAATATCTTAAGTATGTCATTTAATAGTCCACTAATATTGCACTTTATTATATGTCTTTATTATCTGAAAATATTCTGACTTTACCTTACTGCTTATCGATCTTATTTGCATGCCGTTGTTTGGTCGATAAACTCTCAACCTGCCCGACGAAAATTAATTGTTGGTACAAGTGATCGACAAAGGCAACTCCAAAATAGAAATATTTGATGATCTCGATATCAAAATTGTAGCAGCAATGTACTAGATCGCAAATAGCAATTCAAAACTTATTAATTGATGAAAGAAATAATAAGAAATGAGATTGTAATATGGATAATATGGATATGGAATTTTGAGCTTTCGATTTTTAATATTTTACTTCTAATAATGTGGACATCGTTAGACTCTTTAAGTAATACACAATCTTTTCTATATGCATCGAATGCATTTCACCTTGGAATCTAATTGTCGTACTCGGCATTATGCATTCAGCAGCTTAAGAACTGCGTACCCGCACACAAGTTCGCAAGAGAAATACGAAGAGAGATCAGGGAACAGTCGCTATTACGAACTCGTATCGCGTTTCATCTTCGTTAACGCCGTTTCTTGTCTATCCAATAATTCATACGTCTTTTCAGGCACGATGGCACAACGTGATAATTATGTTCTAGAGATTAGGCCTTAATGGACGCACGCGCAACATCTTCCGGCGAGACGGATCATCCTGGACGCGCAAAATTAATCTTCGCCGCGTAATTCAGACGACGAACGCCATCGTAGACGTCGTCGTTTACGACTATACGAACGTTCGTGCTACGTGGCCGTAAACGACTTGTCGGTCGAATGATATACGGCCTACGGCGCAGAGTCGATCCGTCGAAGTATCGCAACGAGTAATTGACTGCGCTCTGCTTGCTCCGATTAATTAACTTTCAGTACTTTGTCGTTCTCGCTATTCCGATACAGCGGGTATTTAATGGATATCCTCTGGACGCCCGACCCCCGCAATATTGCTCGATATTCTAATTTCTGAACTTCTTTTTTTGCTCCTTTTTCTTATTTTTAATCAGTGCACGTCACACAATGGAATTTTTTTTCTTAACGACGTTATTTAAGCCTTGATATTTCAGTGACGTACATTGAGATTTAAAAATAATTTCAGTTTATTCAATTATCTTTTTTTATATTTATTTATTTTAGTTTTTTTACAAAAAAAAAACTTGAAACCTTAGAGGCAGTACAGCTATTTGCTGTCTCTCTCCCAAACCATCTATAACGAAATGAAAAGCTAGTAATTTTTAAATGTAGTATACGCAATGCATTTTCTGTTGCATTCCGTTAATTGCTTGTAATATTTAGTAAATAGGAATATTTATTTATGCTCGTTTTGTCAGTTTATTTCATAGTCCATTAACGCTTACTGTGTTTAAATAATTAATTACTCTGAACATTGTCAGGTATAATTACAAAATTGCTGTACTATTGTGATGTTATTTGTATCGCGCGGTTGTTATTTTAAATTTATTATGAACGGTTCTTTTTTGCGGATATTTATTTAATATATGTCGCAAAAAGTGATATTGATTTTGCATTAATCTTTTTACAGATTTAACTAACACTGTGTGTGTCATCTTATTAAATAAAAAATAAAAAAAAAAACACCATGCAGTATTTGATATTGCAGAGCGAGGGTAAATTAAGCTTCTAATTCCTAGTTATTGAATGGTTGGCCTTAGTTGGTCTGTTCATTTTGTAGTCCATTAAAGCAATGTCGTATTTAAGCTGATAATTAATTTGGGTGTGACACGTACCTATAATCGCAAAATGTTGTCGTAGCTGCAACGACATATTGCGCCCTATCGAATGTTATTAATTGCAACTCGCGTTACTCAATCAACATCAATAGCACGTAAATTAGTTTATTACACCTGAAACTTGCGCGTGGGGCTCAATCGTCGACATAATTGTAGTCTGTTAAAGAAAATGCCAACGTTGATAACGTAGATAATCTCGCGATGCAAGTTGCAAAGTTGACTTAACGTAGAAAGACTTTCGCGTAGGCGATAAAATAACGAGCGCACGTCATGATTGTTAAATGTCAGCGAAATATTTTCAACACGCCTCATCGAGCGGCGCCATAAGTTGAGTAAACGTGTCGAGCTTGCATAAGATTGTAACGGCGTCGGCAGTCTAAGACTGAAAGCCTCGCTTTGGTATGTCGCGTGTGCTTTATTCGAGGCGGATTTTCGATGTTACGCGATACGACGCTTTGTCAAAATTTCGAACGAATTTATTTTCGAATTTATTTGTACGAGACAGACCTTTATGAGAAAAATGACCCCATACGAATGTATATGAAAGTTTCGTATGTCCCTCGAAAATAGGTCTGTGAAACTGACACCCTGAAACGCGAATTTTTACAAAATTGAAAGCAATAAATACGGACAAATTAAAAGCAATTTACGGACAAATGTGGACAAATTTTAGACAATCAAATGCCATGTCAATTTTGTAAATATTCGCATTTCGGGATGCTAACTTTACACACTTTTCAAAAATGAGATACATAGATCAAGAAGATGTGGACAATCTAATAAGTTGCTTATTTAATGAATGAGGAAGACGTGTTGGCAGATATAATGTCGGAATACCGTACGTATAATCCCTAAATTTTCGTCGGAGAGATTTCATTGCGAAGTTTGCCTGAAACTTTCTTCAAGAAGTCGCGCTTCTGTTTGGAATAATGGCGAGAAATAAGAAGAAATATCAACGAAATTAATGCCGTCTTGTGCCTATGTCGAAAAGTTTCGTAATGACCAGATTTCACACCACTCGTCGCTTTAATTAACGAGCCGCAAATTTACAAATTCCGGTTTGAAACTTCTCGTAAAATATGTCGCGCTCGTTTAACTGAACAGATAAATTTTTACATGTTCTAAGTATTAGTATCTTTAATTTTTTTAGAAAGAAGTAATAATATCAAAAAGTTGTGTTTTATAACAAGTGAAAAAAATTTAACGTAAAAAATTTGACGCTGCAAGAGCTTAAAATATCTTAATATAATATGATTATGAATATTTTAAAGACATTTTAAAGATATATATTTTAACTATATAGATATATATTTTAACCTTTAACAGGTTTTTTGCGTTAAACATTTTTTTCACATATTGCTGAAAAATTAATCTATATAGAGGATATTGGAATCTCTCTAATATCATGAATT
Organism: Tetramorium bicarinatum; assembly: GCA_928718305.1. NCBI lineage: Eukaryota > Metazoa > Arthropoda > Insecta > Hymenoptera > Formicidae > Tetramorium > Tetramorium bicarinatum. Next base: position 9,581,195 of record OV788319.1, read on the forward strand.
ATTTTATTTTATCGAAATAATAATGTCTAAAGGTGAAGTAATAATACTCAATAATTTACACGTTGCGAACTCGTTCCAAACGTACGTTCTACAAATTGCATTGACGTCAAAATTTCCGTGGGGATTCATATACAAGCGAAGATGATTTATGGGAATTGCATGAGAAAAAAATAGTTATAAAGGAAAAATTCGTTCATCTTCGTTCAGTTTTCGTGAGAAGTATATGTGTCATATTCTTGTTAGATCAATTATTTTAAATTATATTATTATAATTATATTATTTCAGCTTTTAACTTCGAAAAGCGCATCGTTTGCCATCTATTGCATTCTGGCAAAAAATTATTCTCTGTCAATAAAAGTTGCCCAATAAACCCTTTATCGACTCCGTCAAACCGAATATTCACCAAGCATGGTATAAAATACGAACGAGTTTTATTCACTACGTCGATCGCGCTCAACAAAACAATTAACAATATCACGATAATTCATCCACATTGCCGATGGTCATATTTTCTGAACGCACTGTATCCTGTTCATGCCCGTGCCTTCATATTTCCTATTTAATTACGTAACATGAGATATAAACAGATGTTTAATTTCCTAGTTATTATTCCAGTTTTATGTAGTTTCCAATAAATAATCGTATAAACCAATATCACGTATTTTAATTGGAATATACATATACTGTATATAATTTCAATTTTTGTTCCGGATCTTCCCTTATTCGGAATAGATGGCGAAATATTTTTCCACGTATTGGCGAGTTCGCATAAAAAGCTTTCTGCATGCTTGCTTACTTTCACGACATACAATACGCGGCTGTAAATTAATCCGCTCCGGAAGCGCTTTAGACCTACGCGAATCTCGATAATATATGCACGGCCTATATGGAAGAGGTGTTACGTGCGATGAGAGACATGCTCCCATCGGCGCATCAAAATGCACGTCGCATTTACGGGTCGGAGAATTAGGCAGGCCAATATAATGCAGTGAACCCCGTGCTGTGCACTTATCTGGGTCATCTTCCGAGAAACTGTTCATGTAGTGTAGATATATAATGGATGTTCTTGGAAATACCCGTTGGGCATTTAATTGTCTATCCAGGAATTTGTGCAATGAACATAATGTTTATGATTGTAATAATAGTATATTGTAAATTCTAAACTACGTGTTTCTTCTGTTTAAGTTAATCAAATCTTAATATTTTTATGAATTAAAAAATATTTAATAATTTAACAGATATATGAAATATTATTAACATATAAGTATAGTTAATATAATAATAAATTTTCTTCTATATAAATTCTCATAAACTATCGACTTGCAGTAATTTCTTGTACATCGTCAGGAGAGAAATGTAGTTTCAAGCAATTAAGTTCGTAGTTCTGTAGTGTTGCACTTGTCTTTTTAACGTCGCTACACGAGAAACTCGGAAGAAATTTAAAAAGTTTTGTTGCTTCTTCAAATTTCTAGTAGACATGGTTAGCCTTTTAGGATGCAAGTAACATTTTTGCAAGTGTGTGTTAATGATCATTCTTCAAAATGAAACATTTTTTCATCGCATATACAAAGATACGCTCTTGATTTTTATAATCGAAATTTCCCTGAGATACAGTTCAGATAAGAAATTTACAATTTACTCAAATATATTCTTTAACAGTTAGCATTATTAATTTCATAATCATTTGAATATATATTTTACTTCTTATATCACGCTTATATGTCTTATTAATAATTTTGTCAAAAATTAACGTCGACGGTAATAATCTTTTACAAATATTTCTGGCGAGATAAATGTTAAGATGGAGAAATGCAAATTGTGTTGCAGGGATAAAAGGATGTCGCCGTGATGTTACATCGAAGCGCTTCGTCGCGACGCCGGCGAGCGTCGCCAAACGTGGCAAACTCGACCCAGCCGGCATCTTCGACGATGCGGAGTCGACGAGCGAGTGTAGCCACTGAAAAACCCCTCATCTTGCCACCAAGTAGCCCGGGCGGAACGATGGAAAGGCAGCGGTCGCCCAGGGGTAGCGTGGTGCCGAATATCGCTCTGGATACCGAGAGCGATTCCCCCGACGAGGTTAATATTCACCCTCTTACATTTCGAGACTTCTAGTATAAGTCGTTTATATATATTCAAATCGTTATATTGCTTTCAGTAATATGAAATATGAACATCCTGCCCCCGCCAATTATTTCGTTTTGATAGCCACGTGAAGTCATGTACAAATGTTAAAAATTTTCCGAGAAGACGTATAAAGACCTGATCTACTAGTTTTAAAATGGTTACGGATAACGATTTAAGCAATTTGATTTGACAAACAATTTTACGAGACTAGTGTAGAGCGTAGAAAATCATTTCAATTGAAATTCTCACGTTCAGTCAAACAAGTTCCAAGCTCTGAAATATGTAACAGATTTCGTTCTTTTTTTTTTTTCCATTCCCTTCAGGCTATGCCGCTACGCAATGTTACACGGAATATTCAATTACTCAAGGGATATTCGACTGTACAGGTGTCTGACGTTGTATTCGATCGATATGAGCATATATCCATCGATGAAACTGAATACGAATTTTTTGTCACGCACGTTACACATCAGTTTATCAAAATTTTGAGGCCATAAAAGTTTCATGGCAAATGGATTGCTATCACATGTTATTCATTAGCGGATGATTGCGGTATAGGCCGCACCGTGTACACGTTTCGTTGGCTTTGGATAGTGATCATTAAAATAATTAAAATACGTTCGCTGCAATCGAGTATTTTGATATGTTTCGCGAGCGTGCAGCTTTCATATGCAAGTGTAAATTTATTCCTATGTTAATTCCCATATTAATTAAACTAGATTCATTGCAGAGGTATGCGTGCAATATTAATATGCATATCTCCAACGTTTCCAAGTAAATGAGAAAAATCAATTAACTTGAATAACTGGAAATTAAACAATTGGAAAGAGACAAGTGGCAAACTAATTCACTGAAACGACGACATAATTACCTGACAGATGTTTCACGTAAAAGGGAAAAAAGAACGTGCTCTCTTACGAAAACTTTATACACATTTGAAAATAACTTTTTACTCTAATAACTTTCTGTTTCTTCTGCTAACAGTTAAGTAGATACGAGGTAATGAAAAAATCTATGGTGTTCTATTTCAGGGAATCTGTCGCAGGATCTTGCCGGATCCCGAACAGTACGGCACCGGCCGCAACTCCCTGGCGCCCGAGGCGAGCCGCAGCCCGCGAAACTCTCTGATACCTGACGATTACTGCAGAAGTCCGCGGGGCTCCCTGATACCGGACCCGAGCAGGAGCCCGCGCAATAGTCTAGTACCCGATATGGTGCGGTCATCGCGAAACAGCCTGACGCCGGAAGTCTCACTCAGTCCGCGTCACTCCCTGGTGCCGGACTTGGCGCTCAGCCCGCGGAATTCTCTGGTGCCGGACGTGGCCTATAATCGGAGTCCACGGAACAGTATGGTGGCGATCGGCGGCTCCAGAGTGTCCCTCCTACCGGAGAACGGTAACGCGATCGCGGCCGTTAATCGTAGCCCGCGGCATTCGTTGGTGCCAGACTCGACGAGAAGTCCGCGCGGCAGCATGGCGAACCTGGACTTCGATCGAAGTCCACGTGGCTCGATCTGCCCGGATTTGCATAGGGTTCCTAGGGGTAGCATCACGCCCATGGAGGTCGCGGACAGGAGTCCACGCGGTTCGATAGTCTCGGAGTGTCTGAATCAGAGTCCCCGCGGTTCTATCGTGCCCGATCCTAACAGATCGCCCAGAGGATCGATAGCACCGGACCCGAATCGGTCCCCGCGCGGATCGATATGCCCGGAGAGCAACAGGAGCCCGAGAGGATCGATCGTGCCGCACGACCAGACGAACCGATCGCCACGCGGAAGTATAGGCGTGAACGACGCTGATAAACACTCGAGAGGCTCTCTCGGAGCCATCGACGACGAAAGCAGAAGTCCCAGAGGAAGCGTCGGGCCTGATGGGATCAATAGAAGTCCTAGAGGTAGTCTTGGAGGGCATCAAGACAGAAGGGCGCCGAGGGGCAATCTGGGCTTGCAAGATCCTAGAAGAGCTTCCGCGGATCAGGGTGAGAATTTAGAATTTTTTAATATTCGTAATCGTTTGATGTCTCATCAGTTTAGTTTCTTAAAAATCTGTTATCCTAAAAATATATAATTTCTTTATTTTAATAAGCAATAACTGCTGCCAGGATTGCTATTACGAAAAAAATTATTAAGTTTCGAGTTACTTTTTCTATTAAAACAAATAATAGGAGTTGTGATATTGGAATCATCCGAGACTTGTTTCCGCACATTGAGTGTCCAATGTTGCGTAACTTCGATACGGAAACTACCGCGAAAATGTGGTCCTTGGACGTATCTAAACCGCAATGCTCTCCGAATACCGAAATACAGATATAATCTGATCGCGAAATTATAGCGTCGCGGTGAAACGCAGCGCGATGTGCAAAGGAAACGTTTGCGCTTGCCGCAAATGCGGTCAGATTGTGCCAATAATATGCCTACATGCGCGACATATCAATCATACATGACGGAATTAAACAATTGCCCGAACAGTTATTGACTCGAGAAATCACGATTACAACAAACAATGAACCGAAAGCGAGTACATAAAAATAATAATAAACTCATTTAGGGATCGAGCAAATTTTATTGTACATCGCGTATTGAAATAAATATTAAAAATAGTCAATGCTTTTATCTATTTTCTGCTTGCTGAGCAATTATAAGCGAAGCTGTTTTCTGTACGATGTAACAGTCATAAAATATTCACCAACAAGATTTTACGAAAGCGTTTCCTTACATCCCGTTTGCAGGCTGAGAATCTACTTCGAGCAGCAAGTATCTTCTCTCCTTGGGGAATGTAATGGCAATTTGACGCTCATTACCGTACAACTTGACGTCAGGTCTCCGGAGAGGCCGATTAGTTTTCGTTCGTTTCTCCCGTGTTCAGAGCATCGAATGCGACAGACGCACATAATATATCTCGAATGACAGAAATTGGTCGCCAGGCGATACACTCTGGTGTCGATTGCGCGCGATATTGTACACCCGATACTTCTCTCGCTGAAATCCTGCGGCGGATGCGATAGACATTCGCGCTTCGAAATAACGTAAGCTTGACGCACGAACGGAAGGAACGGATCTGCCAGATGTAAAATAATATCGACAAGTCGACAACGATTCCGGTACAAGGTGTTCATTAAGAAACAATGTCAATACCCTTCCCCCTTGATATCCTGTACTCTCGCGAGTTAAATTTATTGCGATTTAATCAGGTCAGACGAAACGCAAAGTATCTTTAAATTTTCCATCGATCTTTCGATAGCATTGCGTCACAAATATAACATAGATATGTAAAATTCGAAATTAATACTGAGAGAAAAATATAATTACTTTTGGACCCAACCACAATTTTATAATATTTCTAACAATAAATATGATTAACTTAATTATATGCGTTATTATGTTAACCATAATTATCATTAGAAAAATTATAAAATTGTAGTTGGGTTCAAAAGTATATTTATTAGTATAATTATTTTTATTTTTCTCTCAGTGTAGTTTGATTTTGCACTAATATTTCGATTTAATATGTAAATCGTCAATTTCCTCCTCGCAAAAATTCAGCTCTCAATCATAATGATTATACCCAATTGCCGTAAATCATGAATCATATTTTTGGCAAGTTCATGCAGATTATTAGATCCAAACATATCGTGTGCTAAATTGCTATTGGCGGTTGGAAAACCCATACATAGTAGGGTTGTATAGCAGCATTAAACCTCCTAAGTCGACCTATGCAAATTGGTTCACCACAATCTTAGATATATGCGCATGCAGATATGTATGTATCTTGCGGTGATAATTCCCCACTAATATTCCTGAATGAGATAAAACACACGAGCGACTTAATAATTCCGCACGCCAAGACGGCTTTTTTATTCCCGCGACTCTTGGTGGTCGCCAACACAGGCACAAGACGTCAAACGCGAGGCAAATAAGAGGCACTTGCCCTAGCGGTAATTAACGTCACGCGGGAAAGGTTACGTTTCGGTCGCGCAAATTGGCCTGATTTTGTCGCGCGTGCACACGATGCTTATTAATGTTAGCAGCTACACCGAACCACCGTCAGTCACGAGATTGAAATATGCGTCTGATACATATTCCCACTTACCCACTTCGCGCGGTTGCGATGCGAAAGAGATTGCGTGCGTGTTCGTAGGCGACCAACTGCTCGAAGCGTAAGTTTCTCCTTGAGTTCTGAAACAGTAAAAATGCAAATATACAATGAATAATTCATTATAATTTTGCAATTGTTCTGATTTCGTAAGTATTATAATAATGTACTGCAAAAACGTATTAAATTATATTAAAGCTCTCTTAGAGGCTGTGTCGCAGAAATTCGCTCGCCTTCCGTATGATTATCGCCCGAGGATCGATACGACAAGATATAGCTTGTTTACCGAGCTACCAGCGGGCAAAGTCGATAAATTTCGCGGCGAGGAACTTCGCAATAATCAAAATCTCTCCAGCAGATGGGATTCGTATTCTGTAAATTGAAAGCGCGGATTTATCGTGCGAAGCAGCGTGCATTACGGAAGCTTGTTGACAAAGATATCTCATCGCCCGAGTTTGCAGTGCATGATGTCTCTTTACAACGAGCGAAATTTGTGCAAATGGAGAATACAAATTAAATTGCGCACTAACACTGTTAATTGGCGCGCCGTCTGCCATTGTTCGTAACTGCATAGTTATCTAGTGTTCATTAATTGCAAACGCGTTAAAACAAAGAGAGTCGAAAACTACCAGTCAGACTAAATACTAATATAATCAGAAAAATTTCAAACGCGAAAATAAATTGAATATCTGCTATAATGTTATATGTAGATGTGGTATATTTGAAAAATATATCAAACTTGCATAAAATTATCGTAAAATAGTGTAAAGCATAAATTGTAATTTATATTTTGAGAATACGTCCCAGTTGTAGAAAAGAAATTGCAAATCGATGAAAAGCAGCATCTTTTATCAAATATAATGTCAGTGAGTTCGAAGAATACCAGACTCTATTTTGCGATTCTTTCGCCCGCGCGAGCTGCTTCGTCTCTTGTCCTCATAAATATTCACAGAATATCGCGCAAGAATTCTACAAGATATTTCTTCCTCGTGCAAGAATTTCGAAAGGCAGTCGGATAAATTCAAATATTTGCGCTTGTGTCCAGGGAGCACGAGAAACCGAAGTTCCTCGCCTTATCGTCAAAGAGAAGTGAGCTCGGGAAGCGTCAGATCAGGCGGAAGCGGTGGCGCACAGGTCAATCTGGGATATGGAACGAACGCCTGGGCCGATTCCAGGCGAGCCAGCAGCTCCGTTTCGCAGGTAACTGGCTCTCTCTCTCTCTTTCTCTTTCTCTCTCTCTCTCTCTGTTTCATCGTGCCCGTTGCGATCTCGGTCTGCAACGTTCAAGGAATTTCTCTCTCGGCCACGCCGTTACGGTGCACGCCCCAGTTGTGTTACGAGTGTTCCGGAATTTCTCGCCCAAGCGACGGAAACGAGCGACTGGGACGCTCTCCATCTTTATGACTCAACGGATATATACGCGGGCAACTCGAGGTTGCAATTTGTCATTTATCATCCGTTGCGGTAATTACGATGAAGTGAAGCAGTTGCAGGTAGAAAGCATAAGGACATTCTTTTTATTTGTCGGAAGTACGCTAACAAGGCAACTTCCGTAAACTACGAGTTGTGCAAAGAGGAAAAAAAATAGTGAAACTTTTTTACGAACGCGGAGTGGTTTGATACAACTGCAACAAGGCTTTTTTTTTACACAATTATTTTTATCCTATTGCGACCAAAATATTGTTTTAGATATCAAGAATGACGATTCACGCTAGTTTGATAATTGATTTTTATCAAATTTTTACAGGGCGAGAGCAATTAGTAGCAATTAGTAATGATATCATAGAATAGTAATTTTATCATAGAATTTTACAATGTATAATAAAATAACATTTCAAAATTTTATATCTTTTTGTAAACTCTAAATATTTGTTAAGATTTTATCATATTAAACAATAGTTATACATACACATATATGTTATACACAAAGCAGATTATTAGTAAACTTAACTTTATTAATATTTCGTGAGTACGATGCGAAAAACTTTCTGTAAATTAGAAATTATGACAGATTAGAAATTCGCATGAAGATCTAAATTTAAAATAAAAATTAAGTTTAAATATGTTATTAAGGCTTGGATTCTCGCGAGAATTTCGTTCTAAAAGTGTTGCTCTTTGCCAAATGCATTTTTATCAAGATAAAATCCAATCAAGTGCAGTCTTGCAAAAGCGTTATATCCCATTTTTTTGTCGTCGCTTATTCTTGCAGAATCTTCAAAGTAATTTTCCTCGTTATTGCCCTAGAGACATCATGTCGGCTTCGCGGGACTTTTTACATAATTTTATTTTTAATGGAAAAATTTACTTAAGTTCGGTTATAAAACCGGGAAATGAGTCGGAAACCTGTTCACAGAGTGAACATGATAAAAGACAGGCGACCGCCCGCCCCGAAAATAGTCTGTCTTACTTAACCGGAAAGGGTGTGATATTAATCATAATGTATAACGAAGTTACGATAATAATGCCGCTTCTTTTCTAACATTGGTCATTTATCTTTTTGCTAAACTGCACGAACTATAGAAAGTATTTTCTCCGTATATTGCATCTATCAACGGTAGAGTTTCCCTCTAAAAAAAACAAGCTTAAACGATCTGAAATTGCACTCCGGACTGGTTTTCTGGTGCAGACGCAGCGTGGCACGATATGTTGCTGCAATGCACGCGAGGCGAGGTCGAGTGACGATACAAGCGATAGCTTTACCGCGAGATATCCTCCACGCCCGTATCCCTGGTGGCACACTCATTGCCTTTTGATGAAAAACACTAATGAGTACAAAATAGCTTTCTACGAAGATAAATATATTTAATCACGCTTAACAAACGAAGTAGAAAAGTTATTAATACAAAAAATAAAAGGATACATGGCATATGTGTTTTAAAGTTTCGATCAATATTTCAAGTTTCTTTTCGTACTTTTCTTTATAGAAAAACTTTCTTCGAGATTTCTTTGAGAAATAAAAAATGACCGAAGCGTCTTTACTTTACAACTTAATGATGGATGATGGATCAAATCCGTACGATGAAACTAAAGCATTTTCTTGAAGCAATTATTATAAGCGCATATGCTATTACTTCCCGTGAAAATTAACGTAAAGCACTGATCAGAAAAGTGCCAGTTTGCTTGTGACAGCTTGAATTTTTCTCACACAGATCACATCCGCAGCTTATTTCCGCGCTTATATCCGCGCGAAAAACGTATCTGAGACGTGCGCGCTACCCGAGGATCTCTCCGAAGGATCTTATTCCGTAGAACGTAAAACGAGGATCGACGAGAGTCGATGAAAAAGAAGAGACGTATCTGCAAAGCTGTGCTCGTGCTTTTCAGGATCGTTTATTGGATCTACGTTGTGTGGAAAGTGAACGGAATATAAATTGATCTCTGACGCCAAATCTACGCGGCGTTTCGAAGAGGCACGGCTGAATAAAAAGTGCCGAAACCAATAATTAAAGCGTACCGTTAAAATCAGGTTTCTCGTAGAGCATAAAAAGTATTGACTTTCATTTGCTGGTGATTAAATTGCTACGTAAAAACCTTTCGCACGGTGTACTGTATTTTGATTCATCAAGAAAAAAGTAATCTTCTTATAAGAATTTTTTGAAAAAATCTTTGAATGCATCGTTTTTTAAATTTGTACCGCCATTAATTCTTATTTCTGAATTACGAACTTAATACGGGTTCCTACTAAAAGACGGGAAAACACTACACTTGTGCTATCACTAATTGGATTATTTTGTAATCAGTGAAATACAAACGAAGTACACGGTAATGTATACTAACATAAGGTAATGAAGATAAAATAAAACAAAGTTAAATGTTACTAATGTTAGTAAAATAAAATTACAATAAGTTCAAAAATGCTGAGAAAAAGAGAAAGGAGAGAGAGAGAGAGAGAGAGAGAGAGAGAGAGAGAAGGGGAAATTAAAATAAATTAAAAGTTGGAATGTGTCCTTTATATATAGCTTTGTGAAATCTTTTCCATGATAAAATCTAATGTGTCACGTGTATGCTATTAATCAGAATGAATGAACTTGCCGGCAGAAAATTATATTACATTACGGGAGAAAATCTGATTTGAGCTATCGCGCGTGTGCTTTCAGCTTTCAGGCGACGAATCGCGCCGGCTTTGCGCCAGCGGCGCGAAAGCACCTGAAAAGGGCGACGCGGAGACTGCGAATCTCGGTGTGGCGACTTACGGCTCGGTCGTGTTTCAACTGAAAGACGCCCACCTCGAGGCGAACGGCATCTGTGACTTCGTCTTTCGCGCTTTGAGAGTCATCAGCAAGACGATGACGTTCACCATATGTCTGAGCTGTTTGTCCACTGTGCCTATACTGATGTTCATCTTTGGTGAGTGAGGAGATGCGGTTAGAGGGCTGGCGAACGGTTTCGATTAATCTCGAATCGAGATGGGTCTTTGACCGGTAATCGTCCACGTATGGATAATTTAATCAGATAGTGTGTTTGAGAAAGTGTGTTCAGGTAGTATAATGAATATTATATAATGACTATCAGCTGGATAAGTGGGTCGAAAACGACGAAGTTAGTTCGATCCGTTTTATACTTCGACGCAAAAAGACGATCGATACTTCTGCCGGTACATAGCTACACTTAAGAACTATAACGATAGGGTCTCGTGAGACGTAGGGGCAAACTATATCGCCTGTCTCTATTCTTGTGATCTATGGCGCTTTTCAAAATTCAAAAATTGTCAGTGCTAAGTTAGATAAAAGATTTAATAACTTTTTATTACTTAATCTTTAGCTTTTTTATTTTATTTTCAATACATTATACTTTCCCGATATTGCATTTAATGATTAGTATACGAATATTTTATGTGCCATTAAAAAGATTTGGTTGATACTTGAAAGAATAATGTAGAACGGATAAATGATTAAACAGGATGTTCTCTTTAATTTTCTTTGTGTTTCAATAAACTTCGCAAAACCTTGCAGCTTTTTCTGATGTAAATTTTTCTCTATTACATATCTCTTGGGAGAGCTCTTTTATTGCTCCTTTAACCTCTCTCAAGGGAATAACTCTACGCATAGCCCAACGAAGATAATTTTGCAAATATCAAAGAAAATTTTCAACGTAGTATGCATTAGTATCGTGTATTTAGTTACTTTTCCCTCTTTAACTAATCACCTAGTTCAACTTGAGTTAAAAATACGGAGCCTGATACGGAAGATGATTTCCCAAAGTATTTTACATGAAAAAAGATGTGCCACTTACAATTAGTTTTGCAGAGATTCTTCTGTCAGTGTCATGGCAAAAGTATACGTTCACGCTACCGTTAATAATATAAATTCACATTTAGATGTTTACAGTTTAATAATTTCTAAAGTTCGCTATCTAGCACTTAATCATATTGCTTACACTATAGTTTTGTGAATACAAACTATTAATACACTTAATGTATGCAATTTTTCTGCAATTTTTCTAACTGTTTAACGTATAACAATATTAGTTATAACACAATTATATTTTTAATTATATTTTAAAAAAATTAATGCAATTAAATTTAATATAATTAAATTTTGAGATAAATTTAAAAATAAGTTATTGTTCAAATATAAGAGTTCCTTTTTCTTATTAATTTGTTTGCGATGAAAAAATTCATAATAAAATCTATTTTAGACGAACTATAATTTAGTAATTCAGAATTTATAAAAGATAGAATTCTATTTATGATGTGTTATTTAATAAAAAAAAATATAACTTAAAATCTCTGACGCAAATTATGGATTATCTAAAGTACATTCAAGATGCAAATGGTGCATTGTTTCTCCTCTCTTTATCATGACGTAAAGTTTCCACCAGCGAAATGCAAATATTTGATAAATGTTCACAGCGGTACGTGGGAAGATATTTGTGGCAAATAAAATCTTACTTCTGCCAACAAATCTTTTAACATTTTAGCGAAATCAGATTTCTCAGTCTGTTCTCAATAGTATTTTATTCCCGCGTAATTTTGCAACATTTACATGTAGTTTTAATATGACTAAATTTTAACACGATGAATCGCTGAAGTTTCTATCGGGCAAATTACAGCGCTGTACACATTTCGCTTTCCGACCAATTCAGTTGAAATTCCATGAAATATACGACATCATTTCTGAGCTAATTAATACTACCGGGATTACAACACGCGAATCGCTAGCGTGTTGAGCTTGCAGCATGCAAGAATACTTAATTTCTCGGGCCGGTTACTCGCGCAGCAGGAAGCACAACCTGAATGCTCAATCTGATTTATTATAAACCTGGTGCATTCACCTTCCAGCAAAATCCACGTTCTAGTCCACAAAGTTGTAGTAAGAATTCGTGCAATCAATAGTATAGGTAAACCGCGAAAGTGATCGCGAATCACCGATTTTGAATACGACTTAAATCTTTCGTAAATCACGATACGAAAGTGGAATTAAAGTCATAGATTGTGACCTGTGTTGTGCAAATTTAATGAGGCACTTGAAGCTGAGAGCTAATTCGAGAAATGCGAAGCATATTAAATTCTCGATTAGAATTAGAACGCTATTCAGAAGATTTCTTCATCGTGGAGATCGGAGAGAAAAAAAGAAAGCGATCGACATATTACGATTTCCAGTGAATTGCTTTTCGAGAAAGTTTATCCAATTATTTCGAGCTCGTGAGATTCGCGGCATCACTGCAATATACTTGCGATACTGCAAAGCAAAAATAATAGGTACAGATAAGAAATTTGAAACAATATATTTCCTTGAAGAGGTTTTAACTTTTTAACAATACAATATTTTTACAATAGCTCTGCAATTATTGAAATATTTAGGACGACGATATTGATTTTCCATCGCAGCGAATGTCACGAAATAAATTCTTCAAAAAAACTGTCGGGAATTATGCTGTAGCAGAAAATTAATAGTTTATACATACACAAAAAATGCGCATAATAACGAGGCACACATTACTCAAGTGTACGTCGCAGCAGAGAACCTCTCGAGTTATGCACGTTATGTTATCCCAAGTCGAACGTCGAACCAGAACGTGATACACAGAATAGACGTCAGGCACCAGGCAATTAATGCTAAATTATTCCTCGCTGGCGTTGCAAAAAGCGCATAATAATGATGCGCGTCGGATATACGTTAGATCTTAATTGATAGACAAGAATATCAGGTAAGAGACGTCTCTCTCTCTTTTTTTTTCGACGAGAAAGGACGATGAGCTCTAAACGAATTAATATACCATGTATTATTTCTTATTACTCAAACTATAAAGTATTTAGGTCACGGATATAAAAAGAACGGGTATATAAAAGGAAGACGTCGCCATAAAACGTCTGCTAATGAAGCAAGTTCCGGAGAGAAAATGACGGAGGCAGAAGTCATATAATCAATTATCGAGTTTACTGCCACTTGTCGCACTTATTATACGATATGACATAACGTAATTATTCCGTACATGTACTCAACTAAAGACAATTGTATATTTTATATTCAAAAGAGATATAAAAAAAATTGTACGTGTATTGATTTCATGCACAGCAGCTTTTTTTGAAACCAGATCCAGACCGAGCACGAATGAATAGAAGAACGTAGTTATGATTAATTCGTTTGCTTCTTCAGTCTAAATTCGGCTTTATATTCGGCCACAAAACGAATCAGTGTTTGAATTTATCTTTGCAGGTGTACAGTTCATTAAGGATTGCCCCAAAGAACCGTACATTCCCGTGTACATGCTGATCGGGGGAGTTTTGGGCGCCGTGCGTATGTTCTGGGCGCTGTACTCGCAAATACACTCCCGGAGGCCGGAAGTCTTGTCCGTACCCGCTGCCAGACCACACGTCTCGCCTATGAAATTACTCTCCATAGCTTTATCGTGCTTCCTGGTCGCGTGGTTCGTGTTAGGTAAGCAAGAAATTTCGTTTGAAATTGTACATGACGTATTATATTCCGCGCCGGCAGCCCGTGAACTTTCGGAGCGTTAAAGCCACAGAGGATTTATTCAACGAGTGCAAAGTGTGAATCAGATTAGGAAAACACATGTTTCATAATATTCGATTCTATGATTCCGTAATAATTTTATGCAAATGTGATTAAACATTAGAAGATAATCGTTACAAAGTAGAGCAAATTACAAATAAATAATGATAAAATTAGTAATTCATATTGTCTTAATACTTTTTAAATAAGTAATTAAATAGTTTTGATCTTCTTATGTTTTTATTTTCCACTACTTTTTTGTTTCTATCTCATTATTCACATTTCGTTATACTTTATAATTTAATTTTATTATATCATGTTTTATATTTCTTAGTTAAAACTCTCAGATAAAATATACAGACCTAGAAATCTGCGGACTCTTGTGTATTGCAGATCTGAATATAGAGAGATTTTCAAGAACCGTTTAAATAAACGTAGCAGTAAAACTCGAAAAACAATTCGATCGAGATACTATTATATTGTTCTATAAATTGCAGCGTGCATTATGTTTAACTTTCTTGCACATTAGTCTTAATTGCGCAGTGTTTTCCATCCCATGTTATTTTTAGGAGCGAATTTTTATATTGACGAAAATATCGGTCAAGTAGCTGGGTTTTGCTTATATTTGCACGTTGCAATGGACGGTTTTAATGGCGTGTTCTATCTTTAATGATAAGTGGATAAACATGAAAATATCATAAAAGTGCGTTTTAATAACGTTATTATTAATCAACATATACAGCTATCTTCATTTTTTAGAAATTATTGACATATATTATATTATGTATTATATTACGTATATTTATGCCACGTTAGATTTATGGATTATATGTTTTCATTTTTCTTTTTTTTCAAATAACGCCTAATACACAGATTCACGTGAAATGGCAAAGAGCGCGAAGCGTTCGTCGAAAGCATGCGCACGTAAATCCGTGTGCGAGGGAAAATTTTGCGATTACAAAAAATTCACGGTTTATGACGATTATGACGTTCGTGACTAAGCGCCGTCGTGCAATATTTATATTTCGTGCGGCGCGCCAATTCGTATGGCGAAACGCGACAGTTCGTTGATCGGAATGCAGGACGAGATTGTAAACTGTTTAATTGCTTAGAATATATCACATAGATCGTTATTATTTCAAAATTTTTTAAGTCTAACACGAGAACGAGGTTGAAGCCAAAGTTGAGTAAACGAATGGAAAGGAGGAAAAAGGAGGAAAATTTTTCCATGTACGTTTCAGAAAAATCTATCGATATGACGAACAAATAACATGATAACATTCTAAGCGATGCTTTTTTTCATTGTTTAGATCTTAAGTCGGATAATTAATTTCTACGATTATTGTTGGTTTTTTTTCTTTTTTGTTTTAGGACATTACTGGATACTGCATATAATGTGGCCAGAATACGAACTTTCGTTGTACGCGCCCAATAGATGGTGTCACAAGACGCTCTATATTTTTTCTTTGGTTCATCTGTGCGTAATGTACGCGGTTTTATTTGTAATATTAATTGTGGCAGTCGGTTTGGCTTTCTGCAGAATTCTGGAATGCCCTTTACCAGAAAGGTAAGTCGATTTTTGAAACTTGGAATAATCAATTCCAAATATAATTTTAGATGAAAAAATCAATTGCATTAGTTGCAATAAAACAAATTAAATAATGTTAATGTTAGTTATTTGCAATTTATTAACGAGATATATCTTTGAAACATAAAACTTAAGAAAATATATAGCAATTATTTATACAAAAACTTAAACATCTTTGATTATCTATACGTGTAAGTTTTTACTTTGAAATAATATTAAACTTACACGTATGGATTTTAATAAATATTAAAGGCATTATCCATACGCGTAACTTTTGTAATTTTCAAATTTCTGTTCATATATTGCAGATATAATAAGTGACAATATATTCCAATAAACTCTAATCTTTCTCAAAATTAAAACGATGGATGAGTAACTTGGATGCTGTACGAATTTTTCTTGAAATATACGAATATTGTTCACGATGAAAATAACGCGTGATATTGACCTAATTTTCGTAGAATTGACGATGGAAGCTATTTTACGATGGCAAACCCGACGATGAAAAATATTTTGTCCCGACGACACCGCGTTTCAATCTGCGTATGTTACAACATTCGATACATTTGGAGAGCTGAGTAGCAACGGTCGTGTAACGTGAGGATCATATAAACGCACACCGATCATATTCCTATCGTCGGGGAAATGTGAATATCGCTCGCAGCTCGCGTTGCGTGCCCAATAGATATAACATAATAACGACGTGATTAAAGAGTTCGCGGCGATTACGAGAGAAATGCATAAAACGCTTGATTTCGTAGAAATGTTTATATTGCAATTTGTTCATTCGTATTTCACACACACACAAAAATGGCAAATGTTTGATTCGTTGAAATCGTGATAGTCCGTAATCACTAACGCAAAATTATGCTTCTTGAATCGGTACGGTTTCGACAGCATCTTTCATTCGATCTATCTCAAATCAAAACCACGCTACACATTAAAAAATAAAATAAGATAAACTGAACGTTATATGTAAGGCAACGAACTCACGATCGATAAGAGCATACTCACGCTCCAAAGCGCGCCCGTTTTGCTCGACTTTCAGATACAAATAACCACGGCGATCCGTTCGCCAGAATAAAATCCGTGAGAAGAAAAAGAAGTTTGCGGCCGGTAGCAGAGCTGGCAGTTGGAGCTTAGACAGACGCATGGTTCTGGAGGATCTGCAGGAAGAGGACGACGATGATACGCGGAGTGAAAGTCTGGACAATTGTGGCAATAAGATCGTGCAAGAGGTGAAGTATTGCAGCAAAGTGCAGTTTCGCGCGCCGGATATCATCGAGCTGTGATGAATAAACGATCGTCGTGACGGAAGGAAGGGGGAGAGACGTCTCGCTATCAGGCGGCGGAAGGAGACGGAATGCCGGCAGCGGCTCGTAATCTCGAAAACTTTCCCGTGCTAACGAGGACACTGGCCGCGGGGGCAGGATTTGCGAGATGAAAGGGGATGGCGAAGGGAACCGGATAACGAGGTCGCGAAAGGAAAACGCCGTTGAAGGTCGACGAAGGTATATCGCTTTCGTGAATAATCGAGGTCTCGACTCCCGACACGTGCACGATCCCGGGATGGCGTCTTTGCATTTTCCGCAAAGGGGAAATCCACATGACGGAAATGTATCAGCGGAGAATACGGATCGATCGCGGAGGAATTATCTCTCGGCGAATGAAGCGAACATAATGGAATGAAAGCGTGTAATCGTGATTCATTTGTTCCAATTAATTTGTTGAAAATGAGAGAGAGAGAGGAGTCAATCCTGTGGTAATAATCAAGCAACGGCGAAAACGGATAATTTCCAGCAACGCGGACCCTTTCAAGATGTAAATTAAAATATTGGCATCGAGCTCTTATTGTTCATCTCACGGAAATCTCCGCGCACGGCGGAGAGTTTACATAATATTATGGTGGATTCAACCGGATTTGGTGCGTGATAAAGAAAATCCGCAGCGGCGAAAGAAAAACAGAATGAAACTTTTATCGATGAAAAAAGATTATCCGAGGAATGCTTGTAAGAATGATACTGGATTGGACGTCTTCGCAGAAACAGAGAATATTTTCAGAGAAGGATTTCGTCTCTAAAGCATCGCGGTATCGATTTACGTCCTGTCTTGCCCGGTGGTTTGGTGAAGAAATCGATACGGAGACCTCCACTCGTATCAAGAAGAAGGATCTCCGATTCGTCGCTCTCGCATATAGCACTCGTCCCTCTTTTTACGCGCGAATTAAACGAAGAAATTGAATTTCGAAGCACGTACATAACTTGATTGAATTAGAACGACCAAGCAATATGTCTTCTTTTCCCCGGGAAATATTTGCCAAGGAATTCAACGCCGTTTTATTATCGATTTGGTGTGAATAATTGCCAGATTTGTAATCATCGATCTTCCGAGATTATTTTAATTTACCCGACAACATAACGACTTATTGATTTTCTCCCTGATTTTTATTATGTAACTTCCAACAAGAATACAAATGAGATTTAAAAAAATGTATTTCTTCTTATTTCATTATAAATAACTATGAAAACTTTGACCAATTAATATTTTTAAATAAATTTGTTCCGCAAGACTTTTTGACAATTGGAGATCTCGAGCTCGAGTTTCGTTAATCGTCCCACGTAGATACACCCCCGCGACGCGTAACGAACTCGGGGAATCACTACGGTTTCAAGACCGCACGAAGTTGAGGAAAATTTCGCGGAAATCCTACGACTACAGTTTTACGACGTAATGCCTTGCGTAAAGTTGTGGCTCATCTAAATGAGAACTTGTGATTTCGCGGAATTCCGCGTTATTACTTCGAACGTGAAGAAGCGAAGAATCGTACGAAGTGAAAAACCGACACACGGGGAAGAAACAAAACCTGGTATCGACTTATCGAGCGGTGACGACGACGACGACGACGACGACGACGACGTGTTTCTGCCGGCCGACATGACGCGCAAATCCGTTTCATCGAATCAAGTCTGGCGAAAATAGTTACGGCAACTGACTGCGGCAACTGAGTTTCTCTGTTCGCTTAGTGACGGAAGTGATATCGAGATTATTTGTTCCGGTTATTCGATGTTCTCTATCGTGAAAATAATACTCGTGCGAAATTCCATGTGCGAGAAGAAAGCACGGAAATGAATCCTCACCCGTGAAAGTACACAGCCGTAATTCGTAAACATATTGAAATTTTTAATCGTATTTTCATTATCTTCTGATAATATCGAGCGTCGGCCGAAGGTAAGTGAATTTGATTAAGGATGTTTTAACATGAAATAGAACACGTAAATTCGAGGAGACACGCCATCTTTTTTACTTCATTTTTGTCCCACTCTAAGCCAAATTATAAAAACCACAACTTTTCAAATCAATTTTTTTAGTGAAATATAGATAATTCAAATAACAGGCGTTTAATCTCTGCATTTTATACGAAAAATTTACAACGTGACTTCTCACTTCTCTATTCGTTCCAACGCTACCACATTTAAATCGCTTCTATCTCGAATAACTTTTATTTCAAATAGTCTGGCGAATGTTTGTAACGTGTCGAAATGAAGAACAACAGTGTGTCGACTCTCAAAAGAAATTAAACGCATCTCGGAGCTGCTAGCTACGTACTATCGATTAGTACACCAATCTTATCGAGCTCGACTAATATACTCTTCGCGAGTGAAACATTTCGATTACAAAAGGCAATTGTTACAAATAGGTTTCTATACACACATACTGCACAGATACACAGATGTCGCACACGCGTACTACTTTTTTATAAACATTTGTACTGAGCATGGCATTGCCCACAGATCGTTGCCGTTCCCGTCTCGCTCTTCGAATTGGGATAACAATGTAAATAGTATTCTCGCGTTGTCATTCGAGGAATAGCGCAATTAACGGGATAGAAATTAACGAACCAATTAATGATACGCCCAATGTTCTTGCTGAAACTTTACCTCGGTTCATTACTTCAAATGCACTTTTTTCCGACAATTAACTATTTTTAAAAATTGTTTTTCGATTTTTTTTTTATAAAAGTAAAAAAAGATAGCGAAAGGATAAGAACGAGAATTCAGCGAACAAAATTATATTGATCATGTTGATTTCATAGGAACGATAAACGAACAGAGTAACGGAATGAGTCGAGTCAAAGTTGAAAGCTTCTGCTTCAAATAAGATCTAAAAACTGATGGGAGACGATCAGAATGTAGATTAAATTGAACGAAAGTAGGTCAGTGAGCGGGTTTCTGAATAAAAATGCGATTTACCCTGCGATTCCCCCCTCCCCCCCCTTTCATTCGCAGGTACTATATGCGTAGAAAATTCCGATGTTATAAAAGTTATTAATTATTTAACGAAGCGGTGCGCGTGTAAAAATACTATCGAATGTAAATGCTCATAAGTACAACGTTACCTGTTATAAAAACATTTGAAATGCAGAATGTATCAATTTCTGCAATTCAAACCTTTAATTCCCAAAGTCATAAATCTTACCGCAATGTATCTGATGCGCAAACACTCACTATTTTAACTTACGATGAAATGCACATTTCTAAATTTGGAAGCTTTATAATTAGGCTAATGGTACATTTCTGACGACACACCATGCGATGCGTATTATGTACGCATCTCGAACATCCTGCAAGCAAAGGACTTCGATCCAGGCATCGTCCTTTTGCGATTACGACGCGACCGATCGCGCCTCAATGCAAAACATGTCGAAGGAATAAATAGACCAAGAGAGAAGGAGAGGAAAGGAACAATGCGTCAATTAAATCAGCACGTCAACAAGCGTTGAACGCAAGGGCGTTTCGCAAGGGCTGATAATGCATTATGCATAGATACCGAAAGCAGTGATTGTAGACACATAAAGATTAGATGTTGAATACGCTCCTAATGTCAATGAAAATTTCATCGCGAACGGGCGAGTGTGCTCAAATCTAATGTCGTGACAGACGAAATACATATTTTTGCACCCGATATAGATATTTGTATATGCGTTTAGCCGAACATTTTGAGTTCTAACGCGGTCTGACTTTTTGAATGGATAATTTGTTTACTTTATAATGTTTAATTTATAATTTTTTACATAAAAATAGGACAAGTTTGATCCATGAACGTTAACTGTAATTCCATATGAATGAATATTCATTCTTTATGTATCTATAGTCACTGTACCGTGTCACACAAGTAAATGCGTTTTAAGCATACAAAAAAAAGCAACAGCATTTACTCGTATGACATATTGTGCGTGTAAATATAGATATACTCGTACGAGAATAAGAGTAATTTCTCCGATTAAAAAAAAAATCTGACCAAACGCAGCGATAGGCGATCTATGAGAATGAAAAGTGTTTCAATGGCCGTTAATTTTTGCTTCAGGTACATCGTTCTTGTGTTTACACCTGCGACTGGTTCGAAAACGGGTCCATACTTTATTTATTACTAAATAAATACGAATAAATAAATACGAGGTGAGTGTGTCGTAATTAAGGCTGTAGCTCAGCTCGTCAGCATGCACGTGAACGTAAAATAAATCTCCGCTGGGAACGCGCCTTCCACGATATTTCCATATCCGTCGTTTAGTCATTATTTTCATTATTTTAACGAGTAAAAATTCCATTTTCAATCAAATGAATGCTAGAAAACGAGAATACGCTTCTGCCATTCCTTATCACATGGAAAATTATCGAAAATATCAGTAAAATAATCTGAAGTAGAAAGCGGTAATATCGGGAAATCGAAAATGAAAAATAATTATCTGATTAAATCATTCTTTGAAAACTAATTAAGATTGTATCAATTAATATCGAAAGCATGGTCCGCTTGCTTTGAAATATCGTATGTGCTTGAACAATATGTTGCTGCTGATTTTCTTGACGAGAAGTAATTTCACTTTGACAAAATTAAATTGAAATAATGTATTATCATGCCAGGTGGCGCAAAAGTTTCAATGGAATTGTGTCAGGTAATAGTTAAATTGAGGGTTTGTCTATATTGTAAAAATGCGATGCTATCACAGCTGGTTTCACAAAAACAACGACCATACGTCACAGTCAAACGTGACAGCTACGAATATAAATCATATGATGACCAGACAGACACGTGCCCATACATATGAAACTCACGTGTGACTGAGGAAATTCTGGACAAGTTTGAACGTGTGAATATTTGAATGTAAAAGTGACCCAATTCCGAATATGAATGTATGATCAGATTCAGTTAAACTCACCAAGTTCTCCTATAACGATTGACAGATATCCTAAAGAACACACATACACGATTTCGATTATTGAGATAACATTACCACCTTCCTTCTTTTTCTTTACTTTTATGCATTATCTATTATTGCGAATCGTATTTTCACTGCGCGTTTAATGGCAAACGTGCTCGTACGATATTATTTATTCGGAATATAGCGCATAGCATTACATTTGACGTAAACAAAAGCTTTGGATGGAGAAACCACGTTGAATGCAAAATGTGCGGCGAAGATGCAACGCTGCGGTCTTAGCACGTTGAAATTACGAGATGCTAGTTTACGTAATAATCGAAAGTGAATTATTTTGATTGTAGAAAATTTGGCAATTCTTGGCTTTACGATATCAAGTCTGTGAAATTGGCATCCCGAAATATAAATTTTTACAAAATTAATATGATTGTCTACAATTTGTCACACATTTGTCCACAAATAATCTTTTTTCTTGCTTTTGCTTCGCACGATTAAGCTTTGATTTAAATAAGAAAGAAATAAATTATAGATAATTATTTTTTTTTGTGCAAGATATATTCAAAAATGTGAACCATGCGTCGATTAATGTGATCGGCAGTCTAAAGTTTCCTTTATGTATTTTATACATAAAATAATAAATGATACATGAAATAATATATGATACGGTATGGTAATAATGGCAAAATTGAAATATATTTAATTAAAATACATTTCTTAATAAGTCGGATTATTATTCGTCTCCATATTCATGCGTGAATGTAGTGGTATCATTGTATACAAGCGTTCTTAGTTAACAAACGTACAAATGTCAACGAATGTGGAAGTCTGCGAATTAGGGAAAACTACAACGAGACAGAGAGAAAAAGTGTGTGTGCATATGTGTGTCGTGAGAATACCATTGACCCGTCCACGATCTATTCTTGATTGCTTAATCGTGATTAATTGCGAGGATTGTTTAAAGATAATCGATCAGTACAGTGCGTCCTGTACATAGCATGTACCATATGTGAGCCACTGTGTTGTTGATCAACTATCTGGGTTATCATCAACGCCGTCCACGTCCGGTATCGCTGATGCATGTGCGTGCGTGCGTGCGTGAACACGAGATGATAATGATGAACGCTAAAAGTCATTTTGATTTTTGAAACTACCTCTTGATTATGTTGTCGGAGAGATACATTAAAC
The DNA here is from genome assembly GCA_928718305.1 of Tetramorium bicarinatum. NCBI lineage: Eukaryota > Metazoa > Arthropoda > Insecta > Hymenoptera > Formicidae > Tetramorium > Tetramorium bicarinatum. Next base: position 9,604,356 of record OV788319.1, read on the forward strand.
AACATGACGATTGTTTTATGTATTATCGAGATTTCGTCAAAAATTCGCGTGGGATGGTTCATATCGTTTTCTTTTAAATGCCATCAGAAAAATTTAGTTATTATTTTAGAGTTAACAAGTCGTCGAAAATACGATATTCCTGATTAGAATAATTAATATATTAATTAATTAATCATTTATATAGTGAGAGACAGTGTGACCTGACCTTTCGTTCATTCCGTTGGTACTATATTCATATAGCGTGTTACGTGTTTTTTTTACCCTTGCGTAGAAACAAACAATGCCTAAGCTAACAATTATAAAATGTACGAGACTCATATAGGATATATCTATATATAAAACGATATATCGAATGATAGATGATATTTTGTCGTGATAATTGCGCGAATACGGCGTAACTTTATACTCGAGGACAAGTCGGCAGCGGGACTTGGTGATTAACCGTGCAACACATATATATATCGAGTGAGTAATTTGGAACACCATCGAGATATGAAGCTCAGATCTCGATTCAAGATCACAGTCCCTCCCACCGACTTCGATCCGACATTTAGGTGTAAGTAATATTGTCGAAATTAGAAATTATGTTATTAGACGTACTGTTGAGATGTCGTTGAATTTCCTAGGATAGAGAGTAGAGTTTATTTATTTTTATACTGGAGACGCCCTCAGGTACAGCAGGGTCCGTTGTACCTGATTGGGCACGTGGGATACCCGTTATCAATATGCGCGACATTCTTCGGTTAATTCGAAATGTATGCGCGCGCGGTTCATCAATAATTCTCTCCCGTTGATTTTCCACAGATAATTGCGGAGACGACCCCGTTTCGACGCTGATTATCGTTAAAAACGCACGCACGCCGTTCGACTGTTTAATACTCGAGGCGTGAAACGAATAAGCGATAAATGCGCGGGAACAATATTAGCGTTAACGATGCGAACGGTCGAAACGTGATACGCGATTAATGTGACACTTTATCCATTACAAAATGTATGATCCGCCGAACGGCCGAGCATCAGTGGCTCGACTCGAAGAACACTGGTCTCCCAAAAATCATTCGGACGTTCGACTTGTCGGGGGTGGACTTTTGCCGGACACTGCGTTATGTGTTTTAGCGATACGTACGTGTTTTTAGCTATTAGGATTATTTGCACGCGCCAAGTCGCGAATTGTGGTCCAGGCTTTAAACGTAGAATTTACATGCAGCGTCACGCAGATCGTTCTCGTTCGCCGCGACAGCGAGACGAGACGTCTCGTGCAACATCAATCGTACTTTTCTACATCATTTTCGCCCTTACAAATAACTTATGGTTGGTCGCTTCGGTCCAATTTCGTAGTTATATCTAGAGTCCTCTCTCAGCCTGTTACGAGCCTCGCGTGCGCGACAGTGGCGTAAGGTCAGGAACATAAATCGCGCAATGAGTTCGCGGAACTTAGGAACATTTCTATCAAGTTAATGTGTTACACTGTATCGAATTATATATTAAAAGACGATATTAATAAAACGTAGGAAAATAGTGGTCATTAAAAATTTACGCTTTACGTTTAGAGCTTAGAGGGAACATATTATTTTTAATAATTCCACAAGAGCTGTTAAATATATATGTGTTGTCGAACGCTTGTTAAATTTATACGTTAAATTTATAAGTGTTAAAGCCATGTTGCAGATTTTAATTCCTCGCTAGAGTTCAATTAATCGCCAAAGAACTTTAAGGAACGATGCATCGATGTACTAAAGCGTGCACAATTGCTCGATGAACGTACATAAGTGTCAAAACGAAAAATTGCCGTGAAAGCCCCGCTTTTCGCGAGAGTTTAACTGCAATTGACACGTGCGCACGTATGCATGTTCATGTTAATCCTGTTACGCCACTGTGCAAAATCGGTGCTTGTTTCAATGGTTATTTCAGTGGAAATCGATGCACTCGTTCATGCTCATCACGCGTATCATACACGTCGCGAATAAATTTCCTTCGAAAAGAAATCGCATCGATCGAGTGCCACCAGAAATGAAAGTGACAGTCGAAACTTATAATCCCTCGTCGCATCGAAATGCGTTTGAAGACGATATGTATTCATTATTTCCGCGACACGGATATCATCGTGCCCCTAAAAGTAGAAGTTTAAAAGATGGAAATTCGAGCCGCTTGCTCCAACAAGTCCTCTCAGTCCTAAAGTATATAACATGAATTTGTCGAGAAAAGAAAAGTTATCGCGCGTTACTGGTAAAATAATTGATGAAAATGGGTATTAAGTTATCAATAAACGCTCAATTTGCCTTTCCGCAGTTTGCAGCGTGTTGCACAGGTATTATCCCAGTGATAATTGTTATCATAATTATGACATCATAATCAAATTTACTTGGATAATGGAATTATTAACAAGAGTTATTGGTAAAGCAAGCTTTGATGATTTACGGCAGAGTGTGCCGGAATCACTCTATACCGTAACAATTGTTATCCCGTAACAGCAGCGGATATGTATCGATCGCCATAAACCGCTGTTACTATTGATTTTGTTGTCGGGCGTTTCATTATTCCGTCGTGATGCAGTCGTCTGAAACGGGAAGCACGAGCTGTCCAATGAAAATAGAGAATCGGATAAAGTTACAGCGGACCGTTAGCGCTCGTCGGCCCCGACCGCACCCGTCGATGCGATTTCGATGCAATTTCTTAAATGCAAAAAAAACCCCTCGTTACGATTTCCAGTCTTTTCCAGCCGCGGATTGCCGTCTCGCCGTATGTAAAATATATTCGCCGATCCGCGACTCGCTCGCGCTCACATGTTATAACCGCTATACAAAGACTTCAAGGGTCCAATCACGGCTTTGAATCGCAATCAGCATAAGTCACGCTATAATACATATACAACACCCCTCGTTCTCTTGCAATCAAGCAAGTCTATATGCTTTAACGAACTCTAATGCCTAATCATCTTTTATGACATATTTCGCATTTGTACATATACACGAACAATGATAAGCAGGTTCAATTTAAATATGCGTCATTTTCCAGTCAAAAGCAGATGGATCTTTTTTAAAAATCCATTAAAAAAAAAAAGAAAATTTAATTTAAGAGACAAATTTGATTTCGTTATCGTTATCGATATCGTTCTTAAATTTATAATCGCGTGAATAATTAGAAAATCAATTATAAAATTAGTATGAATGATTAAATAAGGTAGAATCTAAACAGTCACTAAGTTTTATTTACTCATACATTAAAATATTGTACGACCGCGGTAGTTTAACATTGCGACGATCTACAACATTTAAGAGACGAAAATGCAGACGTCTTTCGGTCGTCATAACGTTAAGTCACATCTAAACACGCAGGTCAGTCTAAACTTCATTCAGTCATGACATATCGCTTTAAAAGTAGCCATCGATAAACGCGGTGCGCGTTTACGATTCATTACGAACGCTCGCATTCTTACCGCACATTTAGCGCTAATTGCGGCTGTCCATTTGCGAGCTCGTCTATTAAATAAAAACAAAAAAAAAAGAAACAGAAACGCAACAAAACACACTTAGCACTAAATGAGCGATGAAGATACGGACCAAAGTATCTTTATAGAACGGAATACAGGTAGCACTCGCGATTTGCGCGATTGTAAAATGGGCTTCCGGAAACTGGACTGGAGATAAACGAGAGTCTACCAAAAATGCTTCTCTTTTAGCGCGCTGCTGTTCGCGCGTTTCGGAACGGCCATTTACGGGAACGCGATGATCGCGCAGATCGTCAACTGCCTGTAATGAGCCCTAAGTTCGTCAACGTAGCAGGTGTAAAAGAATGTTCTCCCGTGGCACGTTCCGGTTCGTTGTCTAAACCTCAAGCGTTTACGAAAGCCGCAAGCCGTGCCGTTTGCGACTTTCGTCGAAAATCTTCCTCATCATGATGAATTCCGTGTCTGCGTATAAACGAATAAACGCGATCCCGTTCGCGTGATATAACTCCTCACGTAACATATTGCAGGCACGCGTACGTGAAAATCCATTCTACCCATTCTGCATACTGAAACGTTTCTGCTTTGGCAAAGCGAGAATGGCGTACGAAGATGCAAGCGTAGTTGCTATGTAATTTCGTCGTCTCTAATTATTTGCTATCTCGGTTATGCGATCCGGATATATTCTCGTGATTCCGCTGAAACTCATTCTCCAAGATAATATCTGCATTCCGCAATTTTATCGACGCGCAGTATCTTTCTGTATTTCGCGAATATTAGACATCCCGAGAGATTGATGTTGTAACTGACAACTTTTTATTTAAATAGAAAAAAAACGCATTAAGAAAATGTCGCAGCTGTAATGAATTTTTATTATCTCGCTTATTTGATCTAAGATAAATAAATAAGATAATTATATTAATTCCGCGAATATATTCTGATAAACATGGAGAGCTGGAGATAAACGCATGTGACATTAACAATGTTGTTTTATTTCTTTAAACGTATGATTTTAAACGTTGGATTGTTTGTACAAACAACCGGAACGTGTTTGAAGATATATATATATATATATATATATATATATATATATATATATATATATACACCTGCGTGCAACCGACGAAGGATGCAACTAAACAATCGAGCAGTGCCAGCGCATGTACCACATATTTGTATAATATACGATATAGAGAGGCGTTAACATAATCTAACATATATGACACGCATACACTTACTACATATGTATCCCCCGTAGAAATATCGAGGTTGTAAAATAAACGATAAACGTACGAGTACATTTATATAGGATGTATACTGTAAACGAAGTGACTGTGTAAGCGGTATGGTGGACTCATAACTTGTGACCTATTTATAACGTGACCGCCGAGTGCTGAAAATATAAAATGTCTACATGGTATACAGTGGCACCTGCGCCTCAGTCTTTTTTTTCTCCTGCAAACAGACCCTCCCCGCCGTCTATCTTTACAGTATCACATTCACCACGTCCTTCCCTTTCACAAAGTGCCCGTATTCCTACCCGTTTAGTACATAGATTTTCTTTTTTAATTAAGAAAAAGCATACTGAGAGCTCTTTGCTGCGTTAGCCGGAATAAGTACGATGTAGTATGTGCAACGTAAATACACATTTTGTCTTTAGATATCGATTTTTCCGTACGATAATAATTTTGGCACTGTATACTGTCGGTGTCGTTCGCTCATAAAATAATTATGAAAGGTTCGAATGCCGTTGGGATTCGCGATGCCGACTGATATTGGTCTAAACGAAATCATCGCTTCAATTAACGTCGTGATTAATTTATTCGACGGGGACAGTACCTATAGAATTATAAATTCGCGTAGCCATTCGTTGGAATATTATTACGTGAGCTCGTGAATATTCGTTTAAAACCGAAGAGAAAACGAATTGTCCACGAATATATAATTTTACCATCCCAATTAGTTTATAAGTTTGCAACGGACGTTCGTTGACCCTTTTATCTATTTACGGTTATGAAATACTCCTCTACCCTGTGACATACGTATCCATTTGCAAATATTATTTCACTTTATTACGTTTCCAACTACGTCACTGTCAGTTTAAATAAAGAATATTTTTATTGCGTCTTTCAAAAATATAAAAATAATCGATATGTTTCAAACTTTTCCGTAGCAAAATATTTATTAATTACACAAGACGTTTTTATCGATACGTAAAATTCAAGGTCAAAGTAGCTGATGCTTTTGTTATGAAACTGGATGTCGTCTCGTGACGACGTATACAATATCGTCGGTCATTATTGTTGAATGCTGGAGGAATATCGCGTATGTTAATTTAGATACTCACTAATGAACGCATGATTCCATCATAGTTGCATGCATCCGAATTGCTATTAGGCTCCCCATACAGTAGCTAACAATACCATTGTAACATAGTCAAGAGACAAAGTGATCGGACAGCGATAGCTCGCTAATATATTAATAAACAATGCGGCTTTCCGCACGCTGTACAGCAATCCGATTGTTGACCAATAAATAACATTTGTAATTGAAATTATCAGGTAATGAAAGGACATTATATAATTAATTATTAATAAATGCACTATCTCTCCTTGTAAACTTATGATTCAACGTAGCTTAAGAAATTGAAGAGCTTCTGCACGCACTTCTGAAATAGATTTTTAGACTTGATGAAATAGAATAGTCGAATAAATACTTTTTATTCTCGCGTTAAACGAGAAATCCGTGCCGGGATTTTCAGACGGCCCTAGCGATGGAAACGGTAGTTGTGTGAAAATATGGAATTTCATCTAAATGTAAATGTGTATCGCAGTATATTCACGAGACGCGCACGATTCGCGAAGAACTCTCGAAAGAGGAATTTTCTTGCCGAATTCGAAAGGTGTGCCGAAAGTTTTCTCGCCGAGATCCGGCGATGTGGTGACAATTGTCAATACATATCTTGGAATCTCACGTCCCGTGTTATAATATAAAATACTTGAAAAAAACGCAAGCAAGAAAAACGTAAAGAGAGATATTTGTTCCACTTTGCACGCGATATCAGTAAATTTATCACTGATTGATTGTCGAAAATATGATAGCTATGGCTGGCTGCACCGATGTATGTACCACATGTATAATTCATGATGCCCCAGAATTACGATTTTAAATATCCGTTAGTAAAAATCGACAATTCAATGTTCACGAATTAAATATTAAAAGAGGATGTACGTAAACGACAATTTATAGAACGGTTTGTAAATGCGCAGCTACTACTGTCTATTGTCAATTTAAGCGATTTTATTTTCTTAACATTTCAACTTTTAATATTCGCTGGAAAAAACATAGTAAATAAATATAAATTAAAAGAGAAAGAAAAATAGTATAACGCACTGAATGAAGAAAAATTATCTTTTTTTAAATTTGATACTCCAGCTGCAATTTTTAATTTGCAGAATATATACGTGACTTTTGAGACGAGCCGTCGGTGAAAAGCCGATCGATGACGAATTGTTAAGTCTATGTAGATGCATTTTGTACACTTCATATGCTTTTCCAGAGCAAGTTCGACAGACCCGGCTTCTATTGATTTCGAAGTTCTTTTCTGCGCTTCGATGCATTCCATCATATTTTATTTTCACATCCGATTTGTATTTTTATTCGCCGAGACAGTATACGTAAGCGTCCCCACAGTTTTTCCCACTCAAGACCAACGTTTCCTATCTCGGTAAAGCTGGCAATTTCAGAACTGTGGCGCATTGCATCGAAATTGCCAGTGGTGAACAAGCAGAAGCATGTTGCAATTTTCCGCAATCAGTACCGCGAGTATTTGAATTGTTACGACAGACTTCATCTCAATTTACTGCAATGATAGTAGCATATAATAATTTCAGTCGCAATAGAATTTTTTAAATGCATAATAATGCGAAACACGGCTATTTCGTTTACTTTTATCTAATGGACCGTCATTACTTTCTATTTTCTATTATGAAATTTTGAATAAGAAAGAAAAATCTATAAAGAATAAGATCACAATTTCTGTGATGGAAAATTTCTCTTATTTTAATAAATGTCAGCTGAGGTATAAATTTGTTCACTATGGGATTTCATGTGTTGCTATCGGAGAGCCGACATAAATTTCATTGTTAGGAACCGGTGATAAAATTATGCGAACCTTTCGCGAACCGACTGCTTCTCCAGATTCGTATTTCTCTTTTGAGTAACTCGAGTGGCTGCGTTTATGGGTTGACATTTGACGACGAGGCGATTCTCTTTCGTCCCTAGGGCAATTCTACTCTCGTCACGTGACTAAAGCACGACCTAGAAAAAGGGCTTGACAAAGCCGATGGAGAAACCTCAAAAGAGATGGCATTAATTGTGTCCAAGAACAGAAATACGCATGTTCTTGTTGTGACAGAACGTTAATCGTTCGTGCAGCCTTATTGTGACCCGGCAATCGAAACTGTGGGAACTGCAAAGATTGCTTGGCTTCACATTGAATTTGTCCAATGTACAACAACGTAGAATAATTATTTGATAAAGTGCAATACGGTAAATGTAAATGCGCGATATATTTTATCCGATATCGCAGGGACTATTATTAATAACTCGGTGTATACGATAAATTTAGGTCAGACACTTAGGATTAATGGGCAACTGGACATTAAGCCGATAACTTCTTGGATGTTGCCTCGCTTTCACTTAATGAATTTCGAGGAGATAAATGATAAGGATTTTAATTGAGCAAGGGACTAAGATGAGCATTTCAATTATCGACAAAAGTTTGGAAGCATCATGATGAAAAATGCAATCAAGAATACTTTCCTGCCTGAATTTTCACTCGGTATCTTTAAAACTATTTAAATATCAGTAATAGCTATTTAAATATTATTTAAAGATCTCTCTTAATTAAATATAATAAGATATTGAGAATTTGTAAAAAAACTTCTTCAGAATATTAATTTCTTATTCTAAAACTATTGTAAATATTTTACCATTACGCAACAATAATAATGGAAAGTATTTTAAATTACTATTAATAATATAATAGAGAAATCAAATTGAGCCTCGCATATGTAAGATAACGTAGGTAAATAAAATATTGTAGCTAATTATTATGTGATTTTTATCTCGTTATCGATTCGGGCAAATACGAATATTTTAGATTTTATCGTGAGTAGTTAATTCACTCTGCAGTGTACGTTGCTGAAAATTATACACATTAGATTTCCTGATTAGAGAGCAATAACGCGCGATCATATTACCACCATATTGGACACTAAAACGAATAAATACGGAGGTGACACTAAATTAAATCGTCAAATTTGACTCATGTATTTTTCGACGTACAAAATAATATTTGCAAATTAATCGATGGACATACAATTTGCTAATTTGTTCATTTTATGTATATAATATTTCCAACGTTAACCAAGCACCGGCGCACACAGTCAATATTCATATTTATATTTCGGAGCCAGTTGCGTTGGTCCGACGTTATCGCGAGATCTGGCATCTGTCCGAAGTGCACAACGCTCTAATTCAGCTACTAAATAACAGTGAGAAAGAAAAGACCGTTTGTCGTTCGGCGGGGGAACATATCGGGTGGGTTAAACTGCAATGTCAAAACGAATTAAGTCATCGAGAGAAGAGATCCGTCCCTCACGTAGACCGACACTTCCATTTGGAAGCGTTCGGGTCGGCTCGAAGATCGCGCAGATGGATCCCTCGCGATCGCTCTCGCTCTCGTATACGACACTACATATCTTCGGAGGATCCGATCGATCGTTCGTGAAAGGATACACTATGGGCGATGGGTAAACCTTGAAGCACCGACAATACCTTGATTCCCGATACCGATTGTGCCGAGAAGCTGTTCACGAATCGGCCATTGTTCGTGGTTGCCAGACGACGACAAACGTTCCTTCCTCGAGTAACTCTTGCCTCGACAAGAGGAAAGGAAGGGCTAGAGGGAGCGGAAAAGAGAGAGCAAGAAAGAGAGAGAGAGGGCAGAGAAGGGGCAGAGTTGGATTAAACGTGAGACGATCGGGCTAGATTAAAAGTAAGCCGGGTCGAGATAAGACGTCGGTTTAAGTTTCCTTAAGGAACCCTCACTGAAAGAGAAAGCTCGCGGAAAATTTCCTCCGATAAGAGATGAGATTCTTAATCATTTTTGAGATCACTTTCGCATGCAGTTGTGTTTTTAAGTTGAACTATTCGCGTAAGACTAAATCCAAAGAAAATTGTTTGCCTTCCATACTTCCCATGTTCTTACTTCTGTGCAACAATGCGAAATTGCATAGCGACGGAGCCGAGTTTCTACTTGAAAACGAGAAAGCATCTGCATTAATTATACCGTTTCGGATAGGCGTTGGTTAAAATGACTCGGGAAAAGTGAAATGAGTTAAAACAGCAACAAAGAGCAACAAGAAAGCGAGAGAGGAAGAGAGTGCATCTGGACGTCGCAAGAAAATTCTTCGTTTAATGAAAAATGAAGCCTTCATTGTTCTGAAGATTTATATTATTCTTTACCGTGAAAAATGTGCACGTTTGAAATATGAACTTTCAATACTGTACGCGTATTATACATATGAAGATAAGAGATGATTATCTTGCGCTTGCGTTACGAAAAATAAATATAAAAGTAATTAATCGAAAATATGGTCGCATCAATACAGGCTTATTAAAAAATTGGTAAATGATTAATATTGAATATTTACTTATTTGATGCTAAAGATTGCCTCTGACAGATAATAAATTAACGCACCGCGACCCAGGGACCATATTGAAAACGGAACAAGTATTTCAAGCCATAACTCGAGCAGATCATAACTCGAACACTTTTTACACGCCGCAACCCCTTATTTTCTTTCCTTCGTCTGGTCTCTCCCATTCGAAATCATTCAGGCATACATCGAAAGACGATTTGCTCTCAGCACCACGCCTACCGTAAAGAGCACCTTGTGTATCCGGTGGCCGGGACGACCCGGAAAACCGGATCCACTGCCGGGCAGGCCTCCGCACAGGGTTTGGCTTAAGACCACAACATTTCCCCTCCATTGTTGCGTTTTAAGCGTGACGAAATTGGGATCTCGCTCGCCATCGTCCGGCCATGACGACACAGTGGCCAACTCACCGTTGAATCGCATTAGTGCATTAAAGTCGCCATGTTGGCTCGTTTCTGGCGTAGAGTAAACTCCAGATACGTAAACAGAGTGGAAATTCAGAGTGAAAACCACCTGAGATAACGGGCGACATAAAATGTTCGGAAAAGCGCATTACGTACAAATTGATAATGCTTATTGCATTATTATACTTGATTTTTTTACAGCTTTCTATTTACGATGCATGTTTAATGCATGTTGGTATTTTATGCAAAATTGAAAAATATGTCAGATATATGTATAACAGGAAAAACCAATTAAAGATCGAGAGAGAGAGAGAGATTTTGTTTTTATCTTTAATTACCATGGAGGCGAATAAAATCGTCTCCACGCCGACGATAATTAATTCAAAGTCCGTGGGCTATTGAGAAATGTAGACAGCATAGACGATAGACGACAAAACGTATGCTGAGATCAGCGAGCTACTTGAATTTACGCGAACCAGACGGTAACATCGATCCGCGATGCTGTTTTTAGCTTCCGGTCATCAGTCCGCAGCATCCCGCTTGCGGTGACGACGACCTCACGTTGTTCGCTACATTCGTGTTTTATTCGATTCCATGTGCGACTCGGAGTTCAGATTACGGTTTTAGAAGTGATCAACTCTAATTAATTTTTTCAAAAGCCCTTTTTCTAGCAAAAGCTTCTACAGACATTCACAGATAGCTCTCTAAATCACGAAATCTAATATAAAAAATAATTTATCGTACATAATTATACGATACATTTGCCATCAATTACAAAGAAAAAAGTATCATCGATAACTATAGAGAATTATCGATTTAATAAATATCAAATACAAGATATAATGATTACAAACAGAATTGAATAGTAAAAAGTAAGTTTCTATTTATGTTTAAATTTTCAAATCAACTTCTCTCATGAAGATTGTTATCGAATAAACGAGAAGCCGAAAAAAGTGAGGGGAAAAACGAGAAGATAAAAGGCCACTGCGAAACTTGCCCTGGCTTTATTGATTCCGTTCTCTTGCCGTCTAGGATAGCCATCATTGGGCATTAGTTCTCTTTCTTCTGCAACATGATAAGGAGAAAGAGAGAGAGAAAGAAACGCAAAGGAGAAGTATGGAGGACGGAGATGATGCCCAGGCCGGAGGAGACTTTTGATATCTCATCTTGATGGAAGTGAACTGCAATTTCTCAAACGTGGAAGTCATTTCCGAGATGTTCGATGGGATCTTGGACATCGACGTATGTGTTTCTTTGCTAAACCAAGCAACTTGGATGGCACTTTTCTTCATCTAAATCCAAATGTCTATGAATGAAGATGTCTGACTACGATCTACTTGGAATATAATCCAGATTGCGAAGATTCTTACGATGTGATTTTACGATACGTGATAAATATCACGCATTTTATTCAACATTTGAGAAGTATTTAGGAGATTAATTTTCTCTCAGCAAGAATTTTATGACAAGCAGATTATAAAATTATTTAACGGTGAATTGCGAGACGTTGTAGAAAGAATATACATATAATTTGCAATTATTCAGAACACAGAGTCTTTAAATCTTCGAAAAGAATGAAACTCTGGCACTCGAATTTTAATGCTAAATCAAAAATGTTCAGGACTTGTTTCCATATAAAAGTAGTTTCTTAGTCGCGAGAAACTTTATGCCAATTTTGCGCGGGTAGACAGTGCCAAGTTGCAGAATGCATTACATGTTATCGTTCTCCTTTTGTCCCCGGTAGTTTTTCAATTCCAGCGCAAGGGTATTCCGCGGTTCTTTGTTTCGGTCAGGAGCACACGTGAAAAAAAAAATGATGGACACGCGAATGGAGAGTGGCAAATGGAGAGGCAAAAATGTACAGGCCAACTTTGACGCGCGTCTGGAAAAAGTTCATTTCGCGCGATTCATGCGCAACGACAATTTGTTACGATGTGGGCGAAACTTTCGTGGTGATTCCCGTCAGATTGCAGACACGCGCGTTTGATACCCTCGAAACAATAAGTCTTAACTCGGCATAAACTTTGACAAAGTAAAGTTGAAATTTAGATTGACTGTGAGGATAAATAACGTTCAGACCAAAAGATCGACGAAGAAATGGAAGTTGGAGTGACAGAAATGTAAAACGGAGCTAATGTTAAATGTCATTTTTTCACATTTGCAGGGAGCGACTCGCATGAACTCTTCGTTCGAAGCAGTTCGCTTGACTTTCCGCAAAAATAGTGCGAATGGTGCGTAACAACAAGTACTTTGCAATTGAGAGGTATTGATTCCTTTTCGCGCGCTGTTTAATGAGGCAAAATGCGCAGTACATATTTTAGGACGCGTATTTATGATGCATTCTAATAGAATTTGCGGATACATATTTGTACATAAAGGGATTCACGTCCTTTGGGACCGAGCTATATGCGTATCAGGTATCCCGGAACTATAGGTAATTCAGAGGCTTCCGATAACCTTGTTATTTGCCATTAACAAACGCGTGCATCGCAATATCGTTACGTATCCTTTGCAAACAGCCCGTTATAATTCTATCAATCATTGATTACTTTGCGGTATCGGACGGCATGTTGCACAAATAGCGTATGCACAAATTCGCGATCATACATACGCGCCGACAAATATCGCGCGGTAACAATACGACGGTACTTGTCACGGTTGATCCTCATTTGATTTTTCCTCAACCACGATCGGGTACATGTGCGCGTGTAAATGTCCGCTGCAGTTTAACCTAATTACAGCACGCGCCAGAGTGACGGACCCTCGACTTTTCTACATCGAATATCCGTCTGTCACGGCAAAACAGTTTCCGGGCGCCGCTGTGAATGACATCGGTCGTGGTCGAATCAAACGGACGCGATCTAATAACGCGATTAGCGCAAAATTCGGACGCTCATTCGCATCCGTAAACATCACTTTAAACCGCCCGCGCTGCCGCGAGTGAGAGGCGGTCACCACCTACGGATCGAAAATTTACGTGGGTTTTGCGGAATAAAAGCTCCATTGCGCGAATTTGCGGCGGCGATCCGGATGATCCGAAATAGGTATCGCTAGTATTAACACAGCATGAGCCCGTATCGCTGTTTACGTATCAGTGGAGAGATTGTAACATTATTAAGCTTCAAACTGCGAAAAATGGCGATACTCGATTTTTTTCCTCTAAATTCTCGAAATTCAAGTTTAAATTTCACAGGGGATACTATCTATTCGTTTCTCGCTTAGTCATGTTCGTTCGAGGAAACGTGAAATATATCTCGAGGGATATTTCGGGAGAATCTTTCGAGAATATTTCTGAGAAAAATGACGTACCGCCAAAATGGGTTAGACAAGATTATTTATTCAATGAATTTTATCCCCTGGATGAAACCCCCGAAACACAAACTCGGCAATATGGGCCTCTCACAATCAATGAGAATATCTTCGAAGTTGTCACAGAAACCATATTCGCGTAACTTACTCACTTGCAATTCAATACGTGCCGCGTAACGGTAAGTGTGTATGCGTACATAAAATACGCACTTGTACGTTATATTGAAAATTTATAGAATTCCGCGACGTTATTGATATCTACCTATTGATATCCCTCTTATTCTCGGTCAATCTCACAGTCTCTCTCGATACGAAATGCATCTTTAATAAAAGCAAGATCGCAAAGGAACTACACAAATAACATACGTGTCAATTGCAAAATTTGCGTGCCACGATGACAACAGCTCGTTTGTGTTTATTTTAATTTCGCTGAATTTACCATTGCATAGATAATTGAAATTTTCACTCAACCGATATAGCAGCTTCACATTGTAATTTCCCCCCAAAAATTATATTGCTCTTTCGTGTTACTGCATTAATAAAGCAATTTAATAAAGTGATTTAATTAAACGAGAACAATGCGCTGCTTCAGACAAGCCGAAATATTTTGTGAAATTATTGACGAGCTGATCGCGTTTATTTTACTTTACTGATTTTCATATGCAAATAAATAGAATTGCTACGAATAATATGCAATTCGAGCCACACAAATTCAAATGAGATTTTTTGCCTTTATAGATATCTTTATATCCTCTTTCGGCATAAATTTATTTAAATAATATATATATATTAAATATAAAAAAAATGATTTTCTCTTCCAAGAAATTCTTTTATATGTAAGGAAGTTTCTTGGAATCGAGCTTACTCTTGAAACGATACTCTTAACGGATAAATATTTCTATCACTCGAGATCATACTTCTGCAAAATATCATCGAGATAAATTGGAATTATACTCACAAGTCCGAATACATTGTTCAGGAGTAATCTCGACCCACATATCGAACGTGGAGTGGGCAGATCAATATATGCAGAGACACGATATCGAGCTGACGATGTCAGCTGTCCCTTCGACCACTTCCTCATCAAGATCTCTCGTAGAGGTTTAGTAAAGCAAACTGGTCAATTATCTTCTATCTGCGCCACTATTAGTGGCACAGATCAAAGAGGGACTTACGGATTATACGTAACATCTGTCAAAGGAAGTAATTTAAGGTAAATTTTGAATTTCTGTACTCAAAAATCAAAGGCTGTAGAAATTCAAATTTTCATTTCAGTTTTATGCAGGACATAGAAATATTGTGTACACATACTTTTTTAAATAAAAAATATATAATACTTTACGCGCTCAAAAAAAAAAATTGTAGATCGAATAACACTTACTGCAAGTGAAAGCTAACACGTGTCGACGATAGCATTCGCAGCATCGACATGAAGACACAACGATCGAACGAGTGAAAGCCACAAAGCAGAATAAATGAAAAAAGGAAGACACTTAATTGACGCCTACGCGAGATCACGCGGTTTAAATTCTCGGGGCGAAAAGTCATCACCGCCCGCGCTTGCATTTCCGCTCTTCGTTGGTGCATGCATATTCATACGCGGACACGTCCGCGCACTCGCATTCCACCGTGTACACATGTCGGCGAAAGACGAGCACGACAGTGTCGGGACAAATCGTTGTTTGCTAGCGCGCGTCGGAATTGCAACAGGAAATTGTGAATAATGATTGGATCAATCGGCGAGAAAAAAAATGCGAAATACAAAGGAAAACAGAAGTCTGTCATAGAAAAAAAAATGCTTTTCATTGGCTCTGTTTCTCTTTTTAACTCTTTCCTATCTCTTGCTTTTTCTTTCGTTTCGTGGAGATGGCAAGCGAAATAAATTATGGGATGTGCTCTATTACGAATCTAATTAGCGAACCTTTTTCTCCAGCATACGTTGGCGCTAGGTTAAGCGTGGTTTATTGGCGAACTTGTCAGTTGCGCGGATTTATAGAGCGGTTTTACCGCTGCATTTTTTATCGCTGACTCGACGTGCATGGCTGAGTGCAGCGACGGTATTCCTCGTTGTAGTGGATTTGAAAATTGCCACAAATACCGTTGACACGTCGGATACGCGCGATAATGTTCCCGCACGTGTTTTGTTTAAAAAACAAAAAAATTTATCGTGTATTTCATCTCCGTCATTTTTTATCTTTTTTCAACTGCTGTTGATTTTTCTTAGCGTTGCGTTCTGCTGTTTACTTTTTACGTGTGTCTTGATTTTCTTTAAATATTATGTACTTTATTTTATATCCTATAATTTTACGTTATATTTTAATAATGACTTTTCGCATTACCTGCAATTTTTAAGTGAAAACGACATTTCTAACAAAATAAATGTGTAATATCATAAATCTGACTTTGATGTGTATAACCCGTGCGTAACAAAGATCCTTAAGTTATTTTTATGTCCTGCCTAACGTTTAAGTATCTCCTTCAATCGCATAACGTTTATATCCTTTTATATAACGACGGAGGTGCAGCGCAATCTTTCAAGCCTAAGTCGGCCACGACACGGGGTCATTAATAAAATTGACCACGCGCCAGAACTCCCCTTCGCAAGGGGCGTCGGTAGCGTCCGAACAAGAGATAAAGAGCCGGCCCAGAGAATAGATGGAAAAAAAGCATTGCGAGAGGATGAGGCGAGTCTCGTGAGGACGAACAGGCACAAAAGGACTAACATATGTCTGCGAAGCGTGCTACAACGAGAAAGGTGTAATGGTGCTATTTTCCTTTCCAAAAGTACCCTCCGATGTCCAGGGAGCGTCGTGAGGGCATCTCGGGCCTGTCGATATGACACAAGCGTTAAACTGACTTGACTTCCTGCGACCTTTACGAAGACATACGTACGTCGTATGAAGTTAACGTCCTGGAAAATTGCCAGTCTAGCCATATTACTGGAAATTCACACATACACACGTTTCTCCCTTTTATAACAGCTAACGAATAATCTGCCTTCCTCTCTTTCCCTCTTCTTCTTTTCCTCCGGCATTTCGAGAAGTCGGCTTTACGACGATCTATTAAGCTTCCAGACACGCGATCGCGGTTGCTAGGTTTTTGTTCGGCGCGCTCGCGATGTTTCGCCGGGCTGGTTTACGTGTTCCTGTGCAGGCGATAATGTAGAGTGGTTGGGAGTGGCAAGGTTGAAATAGTTTGGAATCACGCTGATAGTTAAGGAACATAGGTTGTTACCCCCCGTTGCGTTACCCCCTTCAGTTTTGCCAATAAGGTGCAGAAATTGATTGGTAGTCAAATGCATGAAGCTCGAGCTTACAATAAGAATCGGCTTGTAAAACAATTAAACGTACATAAAAGACACATAAGTGTCTTTAACATTTTTATGGAGGAATATGAAAAGGAGAAAAATCAACAGAAATATTTATATCGGATAAATTAATAGAATAATTAATAATCGGCTACATCGCGAAGAGACAGATTGCACTTGGATGAGTTATTGATCCGCTCGCACATTTCCGCGATGAGTTTTACTTCATGAAAGTTACGACTGAGTAATTTATCGTTGTCGAACGCTAAGTATTCATGACGAATCACTCTTTTGATAAAATTTGGAATGTTCGTACGTGAATTATATAAGCCGTTGGTTTTTGGGCATGTTAAATCGCGCATGCGAGAGAATTTATGAAAACACGGCAGCTAAGCCATGTTTAATTAAACGAGAACAATGCGCCGGTTATGAGCCGCAAGACATAATTGGAGCCATATCGTAAGTATACGTTTAATTAAAGCCATGTAACGAGAGCGAATCATGATCAAGTAATTTAATTAAAGATCCTTCCGGCTAATAATCATCTCTTTTTACTTTTGCGAGATCTGTACGAAAACAATTTATTTTAATCCCTGTATGTTACAATTTGCTTCCGCAAATTATTTTCTTTTTCGTCTAATTATATTCAAGCGAAATAAAAATCTTTCCCTTCTTTTATCAATTAAAAAATTTAATAAAATTTAATATAAATAATATTATGATAAATATAAATTATAAATTTTTAAATAACAAATTTTAAATATACCTAAATATAAATTAAATATAAATGAAAATAATTTGAAATATACCTAAATATAAATTAAATATAAATTAAATATAAATGAAAATAATTTTAAATATACCTAAATATAAATTAAATATAAATGAAAATAATTTTAAATCTTTTAATTATTAATTTAGTAATCTCCTTTGGTATTACATTAAAATATTGTAGAGACGTACATAAAATAAAAGTAAAAATAATTTCATTTATTTAAGTTGCGTTGATCTTATTATTTGTGTATGAGGTCCAAACAAACCGATTAGTCGAAGCATCTATCTATATTATACGTGCATGACGCTTAATGAACCGTCGACCGTTTCGACACGATGGATACTTAAATCAGCAGAGTGCTGACGGCAAGCCGGTTTTCCCACCGAAGAAAGGGGAGAAAGATCCCCGGGACAGAAAAATCGATTCCCCGAGCTACCTACGCTGTACGCGTATTCCACGAAACATTAAATCACATGGCTCAGCGGGCTGCCATCGGCAATATGCTACTTGTTTACTAAATCACTTCTCATTGACTACTCCACCAGGCAAATAACCGCCGACAATAATGAGGGACACTTGATTGTGCACCAAAGCCGAAGACGCGTGCCCCGCGTGCTGTAACTACGACGTTCGAGTACGTGTGTGTGATCACGCACAATGCCACGCGTGCGTACTTTGTGGATGTTCGACTGATCACGTATAATGCCGAATAAGTGTGTATGCGTATACGTGTAGTTGTGGTGTAACCAGCAATGTATATATGATATGTGAGGGTGGTTTAGTACATGACATCATCCCACAGGGAATGATAGACGGACATTCAAGAACAGTTCTTCTTTTAACTGATCCCATGGCGTGCGTTAACCCCGTTCCCGTTGCGTTTTTGCGGAATTTTGTTTTTCGCTTTACGGCCTCTGCCGTCCTCATAGTTACGAGCATCGTGTAAAACAAAATCACGTACGCCGCCGTGAATTCCCATCGGGGAAATGGATGTGGATGCGCCGCGAGAGTTTTCGCGAGCGGCATTAACGGCGGGAATCGTTTCTACCTTCGTTTATTCGTTTCTGCATTCTCTAATCCGATTTAATTCGCGCCAGTAATGTCGCGTTTCCCGGTAATACCGCGTACTAAAAGGTAATGTTAATTACTTAATAGCATTGAAATATCGTGAATACCTCATTGTTGCATTGTTATATTCTAACACCATTAAGTACGGCGCGCAACTGAAAGTCTAACTTTAACTTTAATGAGAAAACGCGATAGCATTAGTTTCAGAGATAACAAACAAAAGAAAACGTACGTTCGAGAGTCCTTTAGAAAGCGAACTTTTCTAAAGGACTCTCGCGCGGCGGTTAACTTCTTCGATTCTCTACGTACCCATTTCGACACGCAATTTAATAAATATAATTTTCTCTAAGATATTGTTTTTATTCAGATTGGAGACATCCTTTCGTAATTTCATTACAGACGGATGAATGGCGTGTGTGATTGGATGCGTCTGTATTGGACTGCAGCCGTATGCTATCGATTACCGGCGAATCTACATGACAGAGGTCCAAATGTCGCTGGGCTCGGCGACATATGATGTCCGACCAATTTGAAGTCGACAATACGAGAAACTCCGCCACATCGAGAACTATCTGGAACCGTTCACAACTGTTACGTCAACATTGTGCCGGGTGATGAGTATGCAGAAACGTAGAAACGAAAACGTGCCTGGTCATTAATACGAATTTGTCGTACGGCCGACTTTCAAATGAGATCGATGACGATTTCATTTCCGAGCATCGCCTCTGCATTCATTGGGACAGCAACAGCAGTCTCGAAGAACGACGGGGAATCATTAACTTTTTTTCCTCCGACGCGTGTAGCCACGCTTCTCGCGTAAACATCGCCTTTTTTTTTTTACTACACTCCAGCAATAGCCCTACTACGTAAAATTGTGAGGGATTATTGAACCGTAACACATGTAACATTCAATTGGGGGAGCTTGTGAGTTGTTTCCCTAGCTTCTACTATTTGTGCGAAAACATTTAATTTCTGAGAATTAATGTTACTGGAAAAATTCAAACTTGTATCTTTTACGTCTAAATTGTATCTGAATAAACAGGAATTGTGATCCGATATACAAAATTGATTAAAGCGAGCGCAACATGTAATTATTTCATCGGTTCAAACACAATTCTGAAGCAAAAGGATGGATGAATGATAACTATTGGATCGCTGGCGTTGCATTATCCACAATTGTATATTCAATCATGCAAACAGGCATGCATAGTGCATCGCGTGCTAATGTTGCCCACATTAAAGCGTGCGGAACGAAAATTGACCCCCTCATCTCCCCCGATTACTCGCTGGTGCTTATTACGCGGTATCTAGTATCGGTACACATGATATCGATATATAAGGCGCATTAACGCGCGCCGTTGCGTCAAAGACCGACCGGGACCATGACGGGGGCACACGTGCAGCTTGTATAAAGGGCGAGCGAGCGAAAAGGAGAACGGGAAAGAGAGAGAAAGTGTGCGCGCGCGCCCTGCACCTCCGATTTGCAGTGGTGTCGGCGTGTTAAGTCGACCTCACCGGAGTTACCGAGTCTCTCTCGGTTGCCTCGTACCAATCGCAACTGCAACTGTACGTGCACGCCGTTCTCTAAACTACCTTGAAACTGCCGTAACTGTTTCGCGCAATAACACGAAATTCGAGCCAAGACTTTCCACACATGGCGCGCCGGCCGTCGCGCACCTACTCATTTATTTTCCAAACTTGACAAAAATTGCAAATCGATTTAAGTAGTTAAGTAGTTAACATCAGGCGCTACGTTAAAGTAGAAAAGAGTTTTCTGTGCCAGAATTTTCTGGCAGACTTGTTTCGTTTTAATATTGGCTACTTCAGAGGTCCGGATGTTTTATAAGTAAATTTATATCAAGCTATGCATGTTTCATATTTCATTTATTGTATTTGTTATTCCTCGCTTTCTCGCTGCCATTTGTCTATTTAATATGCCAGGCGAGAACTGCTCGTTTATTTTTTTAGAGTTTCCCCGAGATTAAGATAAAGACTTTGTATTACTCCGACAGCTAAATTAACGTAGTAGAATGTCTGGTACATCGTGGAACGAAAAATACGCAATCTGTCTTCGTTTGTCCCTTGAGATACACGAATACGGTCCATTCACAAACGGTCGAAGTCGACACAATAGTAATTGACGATTCTACGCCAGTGATGTGGCCTCAACGTGCCGCGAATGTAGCACGTCATTGTGTCTTTTTCAGAGGCGGTGTTTTAGGGTCGCGGACATATATTGCTTACGCTTCGAGAACGTGCTTCGGATAACGCGTATTTGTTCTGTTTTGTCGTGGATGCCCCGACGTTCTACGGATTCCACGTGGCGCGCGTCGGGGGTGTGCAGGTGCGCGCGGAAAATACGAGGAGGGAGTGTCCCGTGACGAAACGAACTTGCGTGCACAATTTAATTAAGAATTAACCCCATGCAATTTCTCGCCGATTGCGTAGGTCGACTTCGACCGTTTGCGCGTGTCAGGACGCATCTCGTTGCGGACTGCAACGATAAATGGAAAAACGCTACGAGCGACATTTTGCGGAACGTGACATTTTTTAGAGCAAACAAATTTCGCAATTCTGAAATAATATCATGCAGCTAAAAAACATTCGTATAAATTCGAAAAAAAAAATGTAAACCATAATAAGTATATTAATATATGAATGTGAAAAAGTAATTGTAATATGCAGATGTTTAAAACAACTGACAAACATAGAGATATGAATGCTAATGGATGAATTATTACTTGGAATTAGCAATAAGATTGCTCGGCACGAGAAAGCGAATACCAGTGCCTGAGACTCTAACTTCATACATTTAGTTCGTGATATATCTTTCGATTGGTCGAAAGGACCTGATTACTTGTACCGATTCCTCACGTAACTATAGCGAACTTAATTTCAACCGAGAGTCGAGTTCCCCGAAGTTTACTCCGTGATACCAATTTGTGTGCTCGGAAGGGATGTCAGAGAATTATGCGAATACTCTATATCTACCTCACTGACAAAAGCAGAGATATCAAAGAGAGATTTATGATTTTTTAAATATGAACTAGTGGTAATATTTCCTCATTCATAGCTTGCGCATCATGAAAAATGTTCAACCAGTATATATTAAATAATGTGACAAAAAAATATCCTTGCATCATGTTTCAATCGGGATGAATTAGATTAGCTTCAGAATTATACAGAATAGAGTAGAAGTTATTCTATCTCCTCAATAATTCCATGGAGATGGAATATTCTCTCTTGACAGCATTAGTATATTCACGGTAGTATTCGTGATAGACCTTAATACCGTGCAACAGTTTGTATCTTCTAATGTCATAACAGTACAATGTGTTGAACATTATTCCCAAAATCCATTTATTATACAGAGATTCAGACATGCCGTTATTGATTAAATCTAATTAAATATCCCATTCTGCAATTCATACTAAATGTAAATTGACTAGCCTTATAATTTTAATTATGTATATCAAATAACTAAAATAAATATTTCGCAATTTGAATATTTCCAGGAAAAGTGTATCACATCTGTCTATGTACAACGTTTAATATTACCTTCCAGTCGTTGCGCGGAGTCTTTAAAAATTCCCGATGTTTAGTAAAACGCATTTTTTCGTAATAAAATACAAATAAAAAATATTTGAGTTACTCGACGTAAAAGCTATGAATTGACTTTTTATATGAGAATGTCTCAAGGCCTACGCATCAACTGTAAAAAATTGTCCCAATATTATCCACTTTAATAGGTGTAAACTTACATAAAAATTTTTTACAGTGTAAGATAGTATAATTACAGGCGTTAACACGACAAGACAAATAATTTTTTATGGAATTTTCAGTAACGCGAAAAAACAATATACCTATCAGAACTTTCTTTTTAATTTTATTTTTAAAAAATTTTTATGTAAATTTACACCTATTAAAGTGGGTAATATTGGGACAATTTAACACACTTTTTTTTACAGTGTATGAAAAATAGTGCAACGACTGAAGGTCAAATTAATTATTCTAATCCCAAAATATTAACACAAATTAATCACGTGTTATTGCTACAAATAATAAAAAAAAATAGATTAAGGCCGTGATGATTAAACGTACGATCAGACGTACAAAATCACAGGCTTGATCCTGCGAATTCATCTTCCGGGCACCGGTGCTTTCCTGCCTCCTTGAGGAGACAGCTTTCGCAATCGTGACGCAGTCGATCGACGATCTCGCGCTCTCGTCGAGGAGGAGCTCTAAACGCAAGGATCTTTCATCCGCAGGACCATCAATAACGCGCAACGGGTTCTGAAAGCTATAGGTGCTATGTGCCGGCTCCACCCAGTTTCCACGCTTCGCCGCTCCCGTCTAACAAGGCAGGTTCAAGTGCCCATTGTCGGGTTATGAATACGGGAAACATGTTCGATCCCCACCCCATGCGCATTCGAGGAGAGCAGTTACAAAATTATGATATATCGCGCGTCACGCTGACGGCTGCGACAACGCATATAAAAGCGCGAAATGAACCCGCGGCCGAACCCGAAAATTTCGCAGCCGTAACTGGAGTGTGTTCCCTTTTTCTCTATCTTTTTTTTTTTGTCATGTTTATACATCGAACCCTGATTTCGGTAAATTGAACGACAGTGAGCGATGAGAAAGACCCGTTCGTTATGCATTGATGCAAAAAATGCAACTCGATGCAAAAATGGAAGATAGCCAGTTTGCTTTCACGTTGTAAATTTCGTTTTCTATCTTTTTGTGTGACTTTATATCGAGCAAAAATTTTTATAACGGATTTTCTTATAACAATCGAGAATTAGGTAAAAACTTGCCTTTCGGAGTGCCAGTTTCACAGACTTTAAAAATTATGTTAATATTATTAGGAATATTGATTTTAATCACGATTGTACAAAGATACGCAAGACGCAAGAGAAATTCGTTATTTCAGATTGTTGTATATACAAATTAAAAAATATAAATGTTTCATTTAATTTATTTCATCATTCCAAAGCGACTGTAGCGAATAGCGTGCAATCGTTTCGTGTCGCAAGTTGTGCAGCGCTTGACAATCAATCTATGCTGGCCTCGCATTAATCGCCGTTGAAGGTACGTACACCAAGCCTAGATAAATTTTAGCGACACACCAAGAAATCATCACAATAAATTCGCCTTGTAACGGCCAAAGTGGCATATCATGCGTTTATTGAGGCTATAAAGTTTCAGCCGGAAAATGAATGTGACCGCCGACTGTGACTCGAGGGTGCATGTTACATTCTAGTATAATGATGGTAAAGTTATTAGCTCCCGAGGCAATGAATATGCAACGATCCGCGATGAATCGGCAGACTTTCCCTAATAACTCGACGATGATTTTATATTAATTTCAGATACCGCGTGAGAGCGCAATTGGCGAAGATATCGCTGGATTTCGGTAATCCTGAAGATACGCGTAGCGTAGATGCACATGATCATGTTTCAGTTTGCAATTAAGCTTCGTGTAGCGGGAAATAATATTAAATTACAAAATCTAAACTAGTTGCATGAATTAATTAGTTTTATTGGACGTTTTATTCGACGGACGTGTCTCTCTGATGATCTATGTAATGCATTTTAATCGCAATGGCACCGTCACGATAATTATTAGCACCCTACGCGAAATGCATTTCTATCGTAGCTTCCCTCCTCTTCGACTAACAATCGTCGTCGATTCGATCACCCTCGTCGCGCATTCCACGCTTTGTCTCCTCTCCCTCCCCCCGCGTTGTTTGCGCAAGTCGTATCTACAGCCCTCTGTGTCCCCTTGCTACCTAATTTAATAAACGTCCCCGCGCAAGAAAACGGAGGGGTTGCGGTTCGTCGCTGTAAGAATGGCGATTCGCTTCTCTCTGACGCGCAGCTCATCTCCGCGTCTCATTTTTTCAATAGTCGCGCTACTCGTCACCGGAATGTTCAATTTGTACATACTTTGAACTTAATGTCGCCTGCTAACGTTCCCCGCATCAGTGCCTGAACGGTATCGAATGACGCAACGACGCGGAATTTAATGACGCGTTCAGCTGAATTCACTCTCGTTTACGTCCTTGCTTACAGCACATTTCACGATTAATCGTGTCATACATTACATCGTCCATTAATTATTCGACATTTGTATTATACATCCGATACGATGGATAAATGTTAATTATCAAAGGACCTAAAGCCTTTAAATAAAGGATACGAGATGCAATATTTATGCAATAGTGTTTGTTAAAAATAAAAATCATTACATTAAGTTGGTGAGTTAAAAATATGAGCAAGGGACAATTATGTTTTTAATATATAAAATATTCAATATGTATTATAAAAAGATATAATATTCCATTTTCAGTAATTGAATGTAATAAAAAAAAAACTATTTGGCCATTTCAGTTATTATTCCCAGAAAACAATTACATTCGCGCAATCCCGCTTTTATATAACGATCGTTAATGATATTATATGTGAATTACAAATCACGTTTCGCCAGTCACTTTACGCAGAATCGATAAACATACATACATAAATGAAAGTTGCAATAATCGATGGAAAATCCACATTTCATCTCCGACTGTTAGCCAATATCTCATCGTTACGAAGTTCGCGGCTAACAGAGGATTTCGTATTTCAATTTCTCGACCGAGAAAAGAGAGCGAATGATTCACGATAAAGCTCTCGATGGAAGAAAACGGCACGCGCTAACAAAGTGCATAAAACCCTCTTGTACAATTCGCACGAGTTTGGCAATCTTTCTAAAGTTTTATCCGTAATCATGACACCGCGAATATCCTCTTTTTATCACTTTCATAAATTAAGCATCTTACAACGATTAATAACCAAGCTTTACATAATCCCTGTATAACTTTACAGGCTGAATCTAAAATAATTTATCTCCTCACTTTAATTGCATTTTCAGACGATCATTTTCTCTATTTTTATTTGTCGTAATTATGTCTCTTAATTTACCTTTTTGAAATTCATTTTTAAAGCTAACTGTACTTCTGCAACCTTAACAGCTATTTCAAATAATTTAAATAAGGGTAATTTTGTATTTTACGGACTATTTAATTTATTAAAGAGACCGTGACCTAGATGGTTCGAGTTAAGAGTCGCGGCTCCGCTGGCACTTTATCAAAGACGTCAGGCAATAGAGCACTTTCGTAGTAGTGCCAGTAAAAAGAATCACGGAGAAGCCGCGCTCTCGGTCGCCTGTGGAGCTTAAGAAACTCTGACAAATAAAGATTTATGACTGAGAAAGCTGGTTGATCTTGGTGCGAGGCAGAAAAGAAAAATAAGTTTCGACATTAGGAAGTATCAAAGCGCCGTATTCATTTTTTTCTGTTATCTTAAATTTCCTAATTTACGTATAAGAAAAAGCATGTAAACTATATAATTCAAATAATGCAACATTAGCTAGACATTACAATACAATTTTAGCTTAATGTGATAAAATATTACCACGACATAATATAATTAAATATATGTATATTGATGAGATTAAGTGAAATAAAATATTGGTTCGGGACATTTCAAATAAAAAATTCTATGAAAATCCTGAAGAACAGGATATTTGCATCATGAATTATCGATGGAAATATTGCCGAGAGATATTATTTAATAAAGCTTAATAAATTATTTACTTCGCTTTCTACTTTTATTTCTACTACCCTACGTAACGTTTACGTAGAAGAAATGCGTAAAATCGAAAGATACGCTGTCTGTCATCGTGGGCGTAAAAAGGGCATACACGTGTAGCGCGACATAAATTACTGTTTACGTACTTTATTTTATTATCAGGAATGATATAGCATGTAGGAGTACAGAGAGTAGGCAGTATTATCGTTAGACATGGCGCTTTTCTTCTGGTAAGATTCGATCGACGCATTAGAGAACCTTGGCTCGTAGGAGTAGGCAAGCCCTTTGATACAGCTCGGAAATTGCAGAGTGTCTCCGATATTTTCACTCCTGACATTTTTCACGTTCAAGCAAAAAATAAATAATAAAACGATGTTCCGCAATTAATGTCACGTGAACGATACTTGGACAAAATTTTAATTTTAGATCCATATCAAGATATTTCACGATTAACAAAAGTAATATAATTTTTGGCAATAAAATTCAACAAATATATCGAAGAATTTATAGAAAAGAGAGCGAAGTTTTTGTTTTTCGACAGACTTTGGCGCGTCTTTAAAAATATTTGTCCACTGTCAATGGATGTATGTACAATGTCCACAATCGCCTCGCCTCTCGCAACAGCGCCGTTGATTATTCTCTAATTCGTTTCTCGTTAACCGCGTATTTTTGGTCCGTTCAAGGAAAGTTGTTTACGTGATCAGTAGCATCTAATCTTCTAAGAACCACCGCAAGGATCGCCTCTCCGGGGAAATCAATAGGATCACTCTTAAACCTTTTTTCATAGACTTCCTGCCTTTCGGTTTGAGCGCAGGCTCGACTTCTCGAGT
This sequence comes from Tetramorium bicarinatum, assembly GCA_928718305.1. NCBI lineage: Eukaryota > Metazoa > Arthropoda > Insecta > Hymenoptera > Formicidae > Tetramorium > Tetramorium bicarinatum. Next base: position 9,631,854 of record OV788319.1, read on the forward strand.
GACACCCACGGCGACGTCCCGCGGTTTCTCGCACTTCATAGCGGCTATTACTCCGAACGATATCTAGCGGAGCAGGATGCCATTCGTTCGACTTCCATTCACCATGTCGTCGATGAATGAAATCGAGAGAGGCACTTGGCCTTTGCATCTCGGAAACATCCGCCATCGCTGAGTTGAATCCCCTTTGCCACCCCCGAGAATGCACGAACCGTCCTCCCTCTAATACCCTCTTCCCTTCATCCCCTTTTCCATTTTCTCTTCCTCGGGCTGCATTTTATCATTGTGTACATTCAGAAGCTCAATGAGGATTCCAGGCGGTGCGAAAAATTTAAATTTTACGTGAGCTCGTTTCGACTATACGCGGGGACTCTTCTAGGTTACAGGTACTTTAGATTACAATGGCAACGTCTCGAGCACTTATGAATGAACTGCTTACTACGGTCCAGCCTACGAGCCAAGAAGAAGAAGAGCCTAACCATCTGGTCAGTGCGACTTACTATGAGAATAATACGGACTCTCCGGGATCATTGAGTCCAACGGTGATCCCCACGGCCTTGGGTCTTTATGCCCAATTTAGGGCGCTCCGAGAGAGACAGAGAAACCAATGCAGAAGAACGATCTAGACATGGACACATGTTTCAATGAAAAGTCGTACTCATTCTCCAGAAGTCTGGCCGTCCTTTCACCAGGACGGAGGCGAGGTCGATTATTGATTTCGTATTAGCACCCGTAGACCGCGGGCGAGAGAATTTCTCGTAAATTCGTGTCGGACCAGAGTAGCGTTTCTCTTCCTGCATTTCCTTTTTTTTTCCCTCGCGTTTATAGCTATATAGCTGGTATGTACACCACCTCGCTACCGCCCGCGCCCTTTACGATCCGCACGTAAAAACTGTACCTTTTTTTTATGTTTTATTAATAACCTAATAGAATGATGGCCGTGTAGATTGCGCTGTTGAAAGTCAATGTTTCATGCGCCATAAATTTCAAATGCTGACCAGGGAAGTGAGAAAATTTTTATGCGGCTAGGAAATTTTTCACGTGACAAATATATCGAAGAAATATCGCAAGAATGTTCGAGAGACACCCAAATTTTTTAGAGATATTCTCTTTAAACGTCTTTTAAAATTTTCATACTATATGTAGTTCACCTACTTTTACTTTTTAAAGTACAGTAGTAAGACGACGGCGTCAGACGACGAAAATCTATTATTTACTCAATTTATTATATATTTATGAATATCGATTTCATATTAGAGCCGTCCTCGATATTCTCTTTGACTCTTTCTACGCCTGTGATCGCGAAAGGATACGGGGGTGTCAGGTGTCGCCGCATGAAAAATCGATTTTCTCATTTAATTTGTCGTTAGTAGCACACGGTACATTTATAGAGATACTGCGAACAATTTCTTCGGGACCATAATGAAAACGAATAGATACGAAAGTCGAGATAGTCGATGAATAGATGAATCCCCGTCCATATCCAGCTTAGTCCCACTGAGAGATATTTTCTTGCGATATATGATATCTATATACATTCAATGTCTTCCCTTTATATATGAAAACAGATTGACGAAACACGTTGAAAATACAATTTATTAGAATCATTCTTGCGAAACGTTGCACATCGTTTATTGCAATTTAACGAACGAAAAGCATTTCGCGACGTTTAATCCTTCAATTTTCGATCTGTCTCCTCTCTATGAAGAAATATACAGATTGCTTTCAGACAGAGGAAAAAAACAGTATCGCGTTTTATATCCTTCTAGGAAAACAATATTACGCTATTTACCCTTTTTGCGATCGCCTTCGATTTTCCGCCAAAGGATGAAGATTAAGAATAATCTTCCGTTTGAAAAAAAATATTTTTCGCGCTTTTCATTTTCCCGATATATTTTACACACCACCCGAGATTTGCGTATATCGGTGAGACAGAACATGTTTTCGCCAAAGTACAGCAGCAATTTTATCGGGAGTGCACCGCTTCCTTCCCCTCACATGTGGGATTTCACGGGAGGCATCCCCGCAGGGGTTTCGCGAATCGATTTATTCAGCGGTAGAAAGGATGCGGGGATCCTTTTTGTCGCGCGGCAAGAATTTCTTTCGAGCGTAGGTATGAGCCGTCGGGCGGACGGCGAATCGAAAATGTATCAGAGGAGGATCGTCGCCGACGGAATAGAGAAGCTTCATCAATTTCCGTCTTTTGTGACGAAGCGACTCGCCCCACGTGAAACCACGATCGGTTGGGACGGTCGTTAAAACTGATCCTCTCACCCCCTTCCTCGTCTTTCTTTACTGCTGGAAATTGCATCATGTGCGGAAGCGTGAAGCCAATCTAAAAGATGCGACGTCGACGCTGATGTCGCGTCGCGACGCCCTTTTACGAGAGTTAGCAAGTTCACCTTTTATGCTTAATCGTCGACTTTATATGCGAAATGCAACGTGCTACGTGCATCTCGTCTCGATTAACTGGCAAGAGTGTAAGAGAATGAATTGACACAGACAAAGAGCGAATTATAACATAAATTACTCTTGTGTTTCTTCCATAAAATATAATATATCGATAAAATGTTGTCGAGAGGGAATTTTGAACCTGCCGTTAGTATAATAAACCAATTTATCATTATCAAAATAAATTCAAATGTAAAACAGACTGATATACATTTCGCAAACATTTCATTATATGCATATATGTATATTAATTCTATTATTCTTCTTGATTAAATTAGATACTATTTTAATTTTTTAACGTTAAATATATCGATAACCGAATAACAAATTAGATTGCTGTTAAAATAATTTCGACTTTTATTTAGCATTAAAAACCGAATTTTAAATATTTTTACTTGTATTCTTTTTAGAAACAAGATAAAAACTTTACTTTTCGACAAGAGTAATTTACGATGACATGATTCTAAAATAAAAGAAATTCTTTCTGTTCCATTTCTTGCTAATGATGGATTTTTGTCGGGTATAGTTGCCGCTCAACTTGTAAGCGAAGATAATCTTTTGCGGAAAAATTCGTGACATAATTCTCTTTCAGTATTCGCGAAAGAAATGGTCCGCTTTAAAAATACCTTCAACCGCTTTTTTTCTTATTCGTCAACTTATCCTCTCATTCGCAAACAGCGCACTAATTTGTCTTTTTTGTTACGAATTTTTTGTTGAAATGTTTACCTATATGAATTTTGTGGTGTTTACATGATGAAATTTTCAATTGCGGTTCATTTTAATAAATTTGAATGTCGCCACGAGTTTTTGAAGCAAAATGTTATTTTCAAAGAAAGTATTATCTTCTAAACTAATTGCAGTCGCGAAATATCGTTTAGAAAAAAAATATTCTTTTCTCAGAAATTTTATTCCAATTGAAATAGACATCATATGATATTAAAGTCATTTTCCATTTTATCGCGAAGAAGAAGATTGAATAATCAAATCTTTTCTAAATCTGACAATTTTTGAAATAATTCTTCTCTTCGTAATGTCTTAGATTAGCAAGTACAGTTTTATTGAAAGATAAAAGTTTCTGAACATTCCGTGAGTCTGAAATTTCGAGAAAATTCGACAATCTGTAGCTCGGAACTATATCTTTTAGAAGCTGTATATCTAGCAAATCTGTAGATAAGAGGAAATAAATTATAAGCGCGGTATGGCGGATTTAAGCAGGATTTAAGCGTATGGATTTAAACAGGAGAATATGAGTATTTAAATCAAAAGTTAAATTATTTCGCGATTAAGTTGTATATAAACTAACTCTCTTATAATTACAAATTTAAATAAATTAAGCAACAGTATTTGAATTGAGAGTGAAATTAAAAAATTAAAAGCTTTAGTTTGCTAACATATTTTTTTGCTATTTCATATTATTTCACTAAAATCTTTTAAATTGTCAAAAGAAACATTTATTGCTGTATTTATTATATTTATGTACTATTAGAAATTTTAATTGTATAAAAATGTATAATTTCTTTGTACGATTGAATATTTTCTTATACTCGTGTCTGATAGCAAGAATTTCTTAATGTACAATGTATTACTTGTATTATTTTGCAAAATAAGTATATTATAATAATTACATTCATATAATTAAATTCGTTAATATTCACATGAGTATCTTTAAATTAATGAACTCAAATGGACCAAAGTGTACTCGCGCATTTTTGAATGTTAGGATTCGTAATAATGAAATGCGAGCATTTCTCGCCACGTACATCAATTACTAGTTCCATGGCTAGTAATAGTTACCGATACGAACACAATGCGCATTTTCGCGCGGAATTGTAATTCTGCTCCGCAATTACTTAAATTCTCTGCCCTAATTGCGATTCTACGATCCGTAATTCTATTACACCATTGTACATTCAAATAATTATTGAGTTTATTGCTGTTAATCGTATAATACATAATCGTGTTAATTAAAACACGCGTTTACGTGAAATGTAAACAAATTGGGAAATACGACTAAATAAAAATCATCACAAAATATTTAACGTCGTTACAGATAATTGATTTCATTTCACACAAAAATTTCACGCAAACCCATATGAAATAAAGATAAATAACGAGTCTTGTAAGGACCAAAAATTATGGTGCACGGAAAAAGAAGCAAATTTATAGATCGAAGCCATATCAAGAAATTCGACGGCCAATTCAACGAAATACGATGGAAGCTATAAAAGAGACACTGAAAAGAGGTAATTGTGGAGAACACATTTGCGGCACATTGGGGAACACAATTAGCTCGCGCATTTCTTTTGGTTTAGCGGAACTGTGCAGACTGAATTCGTTCTCTCTAAATGACTGCGTAAACGAGCTGCAACTACCGTGTGTACCTATCCACACGCGTGTAAGTTTTTAGATCCCCTTTCTTTAGATCTCCCTCGTGTACGGCTGGTTGCATTGACGGTGGCAATGCACTCGAGGAAACATTTACCGTTCGCGAAGAGGGCTCTCCTCGTGAAGAGGCGTGAAATCCTTCGTGCTTTTCGAAGATCCTCGAGAGATCCACCATGTCGAATCCCGATGGAGGGCTCCACAGTACGTCCGATAAATCGTTTATTTCTAACGCGGGAAATAGGCATGGAACGAGGCAGCTGCCAAAGACTTTTGCCGACTTTTGTGGACTCGCGGGCTTCGAGCAAACGGTTTTTGAATGGTCGCGGTTAATACCATGAAGTTACGACGCTTGTCAAGTTTTCGCGTACAAAATCCTGATACATATCTTGAAAAATATAATAGAAAACTGTGCTTATATTAAACATTCGTAATTATTCTGAAAGTATAATTTTAAATATCGTAATAAATACGTATTATAATGAACGCTTATTAACGGTTTAATAATTGTTAAGAAATTTCTTTTATTGTTAATGAGAGGTTTACATTAAGAGTTTCAAAACTATTGGCTTTTTCAATTATAGTTTGTTAAAGACACACGAACAAAGGAATCCGCGCGCGCGCGTTGTCTAGTTGAAAAATACTTTTACTCAACTCGAGGATAGTATCTGAGAACGTATACTGCGATCCGTTCTACTTGTTTAGGAACCAGACGAAACTTTTATTGCGCATACATTTGCCGACAAGGAAATAAAATTCCTGAGAAGGTACTTTACTGGCGTACATTATGGTTTCTCGAAACAATCGCGAAGTCACTTGCTATTTTTGCCTTGCCTTCAGCATGATAAAAATCAACGAATCCCGAAAGCCGAACGCATCGATATTCTTACTGAACAAACTTGTTTTCATTTTGAAGTATCAAATTCACCCTCGAACCAACCAATTTGTCAGACAGTCGATCGAGACTGCGCGACGCCGACAAAGCCGACATGTTAGGGACAGAGAGTCTCACATTGTGGCGAAACATACCACACGAGCTCGAAAGGTGGGAGAAGAATATCGAATTGAAGAAATCTGGAGAAGCAGCGAAAATTTTCGAATAGCTCAATGGTTCCGCTGGTAGGGTACGCGACACCTGGTGGCTACCTGAGTACTGTGTGAGGCGTGACGTAATTTATCAGGTGGCCGGTCACGAGCTGTAACCCCTCTTGACCCTCCTCTTCATTAACGCGGATAATGGGACACTCTGACAAATTGTTGAATTCTAATGCAAGATATAAAAATCGAGTAAAAGCCGATCTGTCACTCTAAAACTTTAATACGATAAATTTAACTGTATTAAAAACGAATATTTAGCATTTATCATTATTTATGTTAAAATTTTGCTTAATTGTTTTTGTAATAAACTTACAAAAGGCTAATAAAAGAAGCGATTATTTATAATATGTTGATTAATGCTTTATAAAAATTGTTCTCAGACATGACAAACTTTAAATTCGTTGGAGAAATCATCAAAATTTTTGCTACTCCATATAAATCTTTTTATATTAAGTGAACAGGATGGTTTTTAAAAGACATTTTCTCTGCCTAACCGGGGAATGCAAAAAGATAAAGTGGCGATACTTTGTCATGGAAGACAGGATCCGTTTGGCTTAATTCTCGAAAGGAAAAAATACTGATGACTCTCACGTTTCGACTCTCGGATAAAAATTTGTCGTCGGTGTCGCCGGCGCCACGACAGTCGATAAATTCTTGCTGGCCCGGATCTAATCCGACTGTCCATTTCTGCACCTGTGCAGGAAACTATAAACCGAGAATTATGCTCGAGCGAACTCGTCGGCTTTTACGGTTGGCCGTATTGCCGATTCAGCGCCAGCTTTGACCTCATTAATTATTTGCATTCGAGCGAAACCGCGGCGACGCGATGGAGAATTGATGAGCCCGTCTTTTCGTTGCAAAATTGAACGTTGAAATTTCCCATAATTACAATATACATTTTCGTCGCATTATGCTAAATATTATGTAAAATACGTGTGTCTTGTAAAATTGCGACTTGAATTATAAAACTAATCGTCTAATTAAAAGCATTAATGCGCGGCAACATATTTTCTCCCCGTTAAAGAGAGCAAAACCGCGTAATACCATTATTAAAGTAAAAGCGTTGACAAACGAAAGATAATGAGACATAAAAATGCAAAAAAGAGATAGTAAACGCTCGCCATTTCGATATGATGCGAAACGCTAAATGCGGAAGTTAATAGCAAGCGGAGAGCCTTAAAATTTAAATTGAGCACAGAAATGAACGTAGGACATTAAATTACAAGTCTTTAGACGGTGATGTGACTAAAATATCTCCGATCCCGCAAAATCTCGTTAAAGTTAAAGTCACGGTACATTTGCCCTTTCGAACTCGCTATAGCGCAGCTAATCCTCACCGATTCAACTCTTCTCTCGCCGTCGTAATTCACCGCCGAGCAGAATTGAGGAGCGAACGCCGTCACGCACACCGGTGCACGGCGATCGATTGATGAGGCCAATTATAAAATTTACGAGTCCGAGTCGAGATCGGGACACGATCGTAAAGATTCGGTTATTAATTTACGTTCCCGCCGGAAGAAAATCTGGTCGGGCGAGGACGGGGTCGTGTGTGCTGAGCAAAGAACACGGGCCATCGAGTTCCCGATGGTATCTTTATATTGCATTATTGCATTAAGCACTTCTGCACACAGCGAAGGGTACGCATCGCGCCGGGACCCAACAATGAGAGCACCCACGGGGGCCCTGTGAATCCTGAACGGACGCCGCGTATTATGGGTCGCGCGCACAATAGGTGGGTTCGATCAAACACACGCAACTCCTCACCCCGGACGCGCACTGAAAATCCTGCTCGGCGATACAAACGCCATGATCGCGACGATACACTTTCGGATATTCTTGCGCCGGATACAGCGCGATCGTTTGCTCCAATCCCATTGTGAATCGGCCGCGCCATTTACAAAAATATTAAAAATATTAAAAGGAAATGCCGATTATATTGAATCGAGATCTGTGAAATTGGCACTCTAAAATGCGAATTTTTGCAAAATTGATATGACATTTGATTGTTTATAATTTATCTACATTAATTTATTCATGAATTATTTTTTGCTCACTTTGCAAAATGAAAATTTCATTATCAGTACTTCTAAGGGCGGTTTTTTAAAATTATATGTAGGTTCTAATTGTCAAATCAATTGTCGAATCGAATGTAAAAAAAATCAAGTAGTATGTGGTTTTTAGTCTTATACTTTCTCTCCATTATACTTTTTTCCCAATAAATTCTAATTTAAATTGTTCAATAAATTGTAAATCGACTTGTTCCAAAATCGTTTGAAAGTGGCTGTAGCGACCGAATCATATAAAAATGGTATACACAATGTATGACATCGGACGGGTATTCATCATCTCATTGAACTCGTGAGAAATTCAAATCTGCGAACTTATATCGACCTTCTTTACCCGATATGCCATTCAGTAGCTGCCGGCTTGCATAATATAGTAGTTTTTCGAAACATATCGTTGTGCCCCCGAAGCGATCATCTTTTCTCTTTATGTACCTAAGAAAAATTATAACCATGTAGCCCACAGGCCCCGGTGAACGCCATAACTGCTGAGCTCTGTTTGGTTATGGAACTAGTCGGGCAGGTCGGGCTCGGCCGTTTTAACGAGCCATTAAACGACAGTTCGCTCGTTTCATGAGAATCGTTTTATGCTACCGAATTTACGATCTATGCAAATACCCGTTAAATAAATTTTTGTTATTTTTCGCCAAATAAATATTAAATCTCGCTCTAAAAGTAGGTCACGGCAATTCATTCAGGGATAGAATAGTCTGCAAATTACAATTTTCCCAGAAACTTTTGGAACTATTCGTCCACTTTTGTTTCGAAATATGATTTAAATCGGACGGGATTTATTAAGGGAAAAAATTGAAAAGATTCATTAGTAATTGTATAATCAATTGTCTAATTTCGACCACGTTACAAAAAATACATGTACATGCCCCTTTTTTCTTCCATTAGCACGAAGACAAATGGAACCATGCCAGTCTTTTTATGATCTCAATAAAAATGTCACGTATATAATTGACAAATATCGCTCTACCTATTTGTTGGACTACCTCAAATTGTCGACGCGAAATATACGAGGCGATAAAACATTTATACTGTTTAAATATACGTCGTATAGTATTTATCTATCTACAAGCTATGTTGAACGTATCGCATGTATATCGATTATATGAAAAGTATGTCTCTATAGTATCATCTAAAGTTTTTATATCAATTTTTATATTAGTAATATTTAACCATATAACTGTTAACTTTACATATGAATTTATTTGCGGTTCTTATTTCCTGAAAAATGTGTAAATCGATAATTTCATCACTTCATTATCGAATGATGTCGCAGAAAGTTGAGAAAATCTTTTTCATGTTTCGAATTACTAGCACGAAAGTATTAAGGAAGTATGAGAAAGTCGAAGAAATTTCTTTTCAATTTTTTTCAGGATCATCCGGCGATGCGCGTTCATACGGGTTTTCATTTGGTCATTCCGATACTCGTATTTCTCTGACGATCGCGCGTTCTTTCACGTAATTTCTCATGAGAGACAATCCTCCTGAGAGACAATATATTATTTTCAAATGATTTCTCTGCGCCTTTACGCGGCGTTTAAAAATTCCATTACGATAAGAGGGACGTACGAAAGTCAGACAGATGAAGATGGAAATAACGCGAAAAATATTTTGACATACACGATTTGTATCTTTATATTTATTATGCTATGCAATTTATAAAATGCGATGTTTATTCTGCGTTTCATGTGACATGCATTTTAAATTCGTATTTTGAAATCAAACTGTGTGTGACAGAAAGTAGAACTTTTCGTACTTTTCTTTTACCGATTTTCTGTTTGCCGAATCTCTTTTAGTTTCTCTTCCAATTAATTTAAAATATTCTGGCACGGTATACAATTAGAGTGCCCGTATCGCGTGATAAAATTATGATAGACCTTTCTCTATGAAAACAAACTTTTTTTTAGCATAGTCCAAGGGGCGTGTGATTTCACAACGACCTTTTTAAAATAAATTCGTTGGTTAATCGGAAGAATGCGAAAGATTTTAGTTTGCATCAAAGTTGTAAATTAAAAGAATAATTACTTGTATTTTTAATAAATGCTACTTATTCGATTTGCAAAAGATGAAGCCATTTATCTTTTGCAATGAATAATGGACAAAAGCATATTTTTAGTAAAATTTATCTCTTTTATCTGTATTTAATCAAACAAACAGGCTATTGATTCTTTTCCTTCCTTTCGAATAGATGGCGATTGATCGCGAGCGTTGAGTCAAAACGCAGAAGTTATTGTGTCACCGTCGTTAATCCGTTTAACAACGCTCCTAAATCGTTGGCAGGGCGGCATACTCGACAACGCAAATACCCGACTGTAAGGACCACAAACCAACGTCAAATACCCACGGGGCGTGAACCTGAGACCATGTACCTGAATACGAACGGAGATTGAACAGAAATACATCTCCTTTGCGCAAGGAATTTAGATCAACGGAACGGTCATTGTGGTAACGACAATTTGGCATCGTCAAACGTCGACAGAAACGATGATGTTCGCTTTCGACGGATCAACTATTTTACAAATATCTCGCAAATGTTTACGGCGTATCTTTCATGAATTAGCTCTAAAATCCTCTTATTGAATGATCCTTGTATAAAATTATAATCCTTCATTAAAATATCCTCGGTGCTCGGTGAAATTATAAAATTGGGATAAAAGTTGCATTTCATCTAATGTATTCCATCGTTACTTTATTCTATAAATTTTGTACAAGACGTTTGCGTAGATAATTGATTGAAATTCTTTGTGGTTTTTAAGAAACAATTTGCTTCAAACCACACTACAAAACTTATAAAGCTAATATTAGTAAAAGATACGCTGTACAGATTTCTGTAATTACTTTGCGGAATTTTGTTTCTTCCCGACAAAATTTCACCGAAAGTTCAGACGTGTCCCGTAGTGCCGTGATTTACCGCTTACATTACACGAAGGCGATTCGAGAAGTTTAATGCACCGACCTGCCCTGCTTTAATGAGGTCCCTTTAAAGTTTCTCGCAGAATGGAAGACGATGAGAAAGCGCGGAAGGTAGAATGATTAAATGCGTTTTCATTTTATCTCGAGCAATATAAACACATTTAATTCGTATCTAATCAACATCCTAATCTCAATTGTATATTCACGGAAATCGATCATGTATTAAAGCATCATCTAATAGTGATTTTATATTATTTAAAAAATAATACATTTTACGTAGAAATCATATTAATACGAAATTTATAATGATTTCGTAAAAACAAATATTAAGTAAATTTTATATTTAAAAATAAACATAATAAATTAGAGATATCCCATCTTCTAATAAATATAATATTAAATTCAAAAATTGCAAAGATATAAAATTTTAATAGATTTCTTCTGACATTTAAAGATCATATATTATTTCTATAAGTTCTGTCAGTGAATGCGTAGACATTCAATAACGTTAAGTAAAGCATTTTTGAAAGAGCTCGTTTATGGATAATGGCTAAGCACATAATTTAACGATCTTATTGGAGATCGCAGGAAGTCGAATTGATGTATAACCAGGTGCACTTGATCTACTCGACCGGCAGAGACGAGTGGAGAAGCACTCGACATGGCTTTAACGGTTCACTTGCCAGGCCGAATCGTCAGATCGAGCTGGCAAACAGAGGCTGAAGGCTTTAGAAGAGACGCGTAATGTGACAAACAATGCGTTCCAGAAGGGGCTCATTAATTAAGTACGCCTCTTTTGCCTCGAGTACGACATTGACAAGCGACCGAAACGCACTTCTTCACAAAGGAAATCGCTCGCGTTAGCGCAAATAGAGTGAAGCGAGAGGATCGCTTTCCCTCTTCCGTCTTTGTACAAGTATGAATGTTTTAATGAATTTAATATGATATTACACAGAGTTGTAACAGGGTTCTTTTATATTATTGAGTTTGCTTTTTATCGAAGCGAGTAATTCAATATTTGTAGCAAAATTCCCTCGAGTCGCCAAAGTAAAAAAATACATAAATTGGAGTGAACACGTTATTCTCCTATCAATTCTGTTTTTATATTAAAAAGTTGATTGTAATAATTAATCACATGATATATTAGGATATCTTTTAAGAAAAATATGATAGTGCCACTAGTAAAAGTATTATTGTACACGCGTAAAATGTATTCAATGATCATCCAAATATTGTAACAAAATATATAAATACATATATCAACAGCACACGATACAAAGAATATTTATTTTAAAAAATTAATAAAGATTTTTATATTATTGAAGAGAGAAAGTCGATCACATGCAAAGATTAAATTCTCCCACTGTATATAATTGTGGTAATGTGCGACAAAAATTCATATACGTCTTCAATTAATAAACTGCACGAGAATATGATTCGCACTCGTCCGAGTGTAACTGAAATTCGCATCGTAATCAATCGATGACGCGCCGAAACAAGAGACGTTAAAAAATTCGATTATTCGGCCCGATGCCGTTATTTCGCGGATAATACATGTAATTGAAATTAATTGTCAATCTGCAGCGCGAGTTGAATTTCGCATGTCCGTAAAATTAATTTCGTTGCGCCTCATGTTTCAATTAAGACCATATTCATCCGGCTAAGGTTGCATTATACAACACGAAACACTTCTGTGTCTGTTTACGCGCAGAAAGAGGTGTATCAATTAAATTAGATTTTTCGTTCTGTTGAAACGAGATCGCGAGTGGTGACTTTATCCGATACGGAGACTAAAAGACCTGCGGAGGACGGAAATGGTCGGCGAAGGAAAAAAGAAACCTTCTCTGATATTCGTATCCGATATGCTAATGCGCGATGGAAACCGGCATCAATTTGCATGCTCGAAATTGATAAGATTTTTCTCGCCATTATAATAATAGACGAGAATCCGTCACCCGCGGCGTTCTCGATCCTCTAGATCCATTCACTTCGCAATTATTCTTCAGCTCGCACTTCTGTCGCGCCTCCGTTTTTTGATTTAGTGGCGCGATTGGTCTCGCCGGGAGATAAAATTAGCATACACATAAGTGGCCGCGATTTTTTATGACCGGTTAGGGAATCGGGCCCCGGGCGCTCATTGTCGCGCTATTATGCGACAAAAATCGCGCGCATTAATCCGTCGCGGAAGGGTTCGACCGTAATGTCATGCAAATTTCTCATTAAACGTTCAACATTCAAAACCGTAGGTCTCACACGCGCGCAACAGTCGATTCTGCTGATCGATTCGCATCGCTGCTTCCGGAAATGCGCCCGGCAAGCGTGTCGTTTAATTAGAGCCGACATGATGGTGATTAGCGGCACTAATCGTACTGTCGCAAATATCTTTCAAGTCGACACAAATCGGGAAATGGAGATCACGATTCACTGCGGATCTGTACGTCACTATAGACGCATCGTCTTTAAAATTTTAATGATTAAAAAGCTTTAGAGAAATTGCAAATATTTGTTACTGGCTAAATTATTTTTAGCACAAAGATTAAAAATCGAAAGAAAAAAAAAACAATAATTCCATGATAAAATCGTCGAACTGATAAATTTCACAAAATTAAGCCCATTGTAAACAATCTATGATTTGTGTCAAAATTCAGAAAAAAATTCAGAAAAAAATTTTATTTATAATTTTACGTGCCGTGTACACAAAACATATTTGGAGAATCAGAACGTACATGTAATATAAAATATGTATTAAAATGCACACATACATGTACCGCAATACACAGAATATAAAATTAAAAATAGGATTCTACTCTGAAATCTAACGCGAATTGCATATCATCTAAAGCGATCATTAAACGGAATATAAAATTATAAATAAAATTCTATCTTGAGTTTTGATACGAATTAAAGATCAATAAAGCGGACATTAATTATTAAATGAATATAATATACAACATAATATAAAAATTATCTCTTACGTAAGTGATAAAATCTCCGTACAATTATACCATTCATATTTTTTTAAAGAAATTTCACGTACCATGAAAATTTTATGTGAAATCGCATTTCCGGATATATGAAGATTTAAAATAAATCTTTTAATTAGGAAGATTTAAAATAAATCTTCTTTTACTTAATCTAACTAGATAAAGTAATTAAAAGAATTGAGATAATTTCGGAGAAAGATATTTTTACGATGCACAAGAGCGAAAGGATTGAATTAATCATATAATTTTTTTATATTCATATTTCGATATCACATTTCATTGAAATGCAATAATGAAATCCTCGTTAATAATGATAAATGAGTGCTAATTACATAATTATTATAAGAATTAATTATACTAACATAGTGCTTTATCACTATCATAAAAACTTATTGAGACATATATTGAAACGTAATGTGTCAAAATAAAAATAATAGCAAAAAGAAATAATAAACGATTCATGTTTTTCCCTCGCAACGTAAAAATACTTACTTTCCTCCGGAATTATCTCGGCAGTTAAAAGAAGATTTAACATCCAGAAATACAATTTCATACAAGACTTCTTTTAGAGAGCATGGGTGTTATAATTGCGACGTACGGAGCTTTTTTTAGAAAGCACGGATATGATCGCACAATATTTTATGCACTGACGTTAGCAATTGTAAGGAACGCTTTATACCGTCGCCGTCGGAGCAGCGAATGCACAGAAATATCCGGCGGGATACACAAACCTTCGAGATTGAGAAACAACGTTGTGACGATCGACGTTTTAATTTAGCGTCGATCTCGTTTTTCGCGGCGTGAATCGCGTCTCGGTTGTCGATCGCGGGAGAAGTAAATCCCAATCGCCGTGAGTCGAACTCGAATTCCTCACTCGATTTCCATTACAAAAAAGAAAAGAAAAGAAAATGCGAGAAAGCTTCGGCGAGCGGGCGCAGGTATAAAAGCACTGACAATTTTCGTTCGCGATCTCTATCGTCCTCGGCATCGAGATAGAAGGGCCCGAAGGTGCGGGCCCTGCGCTAAGTGATGTCCCCTCGTGCGTCCTCCCATTGTACTGGCGCGCGTCTAAGTTAATCCCGTGCGCCTCCGATGCGGCCGATAAACTCCGGGTTAAATAAGGATTAGCGCGGTGACTCGGCGAGAACGGCGGGTCGGTTTTACGAAAACTTCAGCCCGGAAAAACCGCGAGTCGGAGAGACGCGTCTCGCGTGACAACCGGCTAGATGGATATCGTGGCGTTTAAAGTGACGTTAAAAGGCGCGGAACGAGGGGCGAGGATGATCGAAGATAGTCGGATTATCTCGCTCTGGAAATTAGCCGGGAACGCGGGAGCTTTGTTCTGCGAGCGGCGACTTTATCCGAAGATCGCGTGTCTCCGCAGAAAAGAAAAAAAAATGCACGTCCATTGTTTATGACGATCGCGCTTAAATTATTCGAAAGTATTGTTGAATGCCTTTGAAAGATATCGATAACTTTGCACATTTTTATATTGATTATTGTGAGAGAATAATATATTAAATGTACCTGGCATTTTTTGCCAATTGAATAGCAATTAAGATAAATACGTGTTATTTTATTAGAAAGACAGTATAAATTATAAAGATATCAATCATTGTGATATTTCATACAATTATATCGCAGCAATAATAATAATTAATAATTTTATATTTTTGTGCTGAAAATATGGATCGATAAATTTACATAACAATACCAATTAAACGTTAATTAAGACGCGTACTGTAAATACATCTTATTTCACTCGACGAGCAATATAAATCTCAATCGTCGCAATGTCTTTATTAGAATTATTATAAATATTACTTTTGAAATTAATTTACTAAAAATATAAAATATTTAATTTAAATGACAATGCTGATAGATGCTATAAACATATCTTATTTTACTCGATAAAAAATATAAATCTCGATCGTCATAATGTCTTTATTAGAATTATCATATTACTTTTGAAATTAATTTACTAAAAATACAGAATACTTAATTTAAATAACAATGCTGATAGATTATTACTCCAAATCGTGATCGCCATAATACGATAGTGTCGAATAAAAAAAAATGAACATTCAAAAACGTAATTAATTAATCTGATTAAGTTCACTTACCATCTGATCCCCCGACGCTGCCACCGATGCTGCTCCAGTCCCTTCTCCTTCCTGCTCCGTGCTGTAAACATATCTTATTTTATTCGATGAAAAATATAAATCTCGATCGTTGCAATGTCTTTATAAGAATTATTATAAATATTATTTTGAAAAATGATTTACTGAAAACACGAAAGATTTAATTTAATATTCCGTAATGCCGACCGAACGATAAATACATCTTATTTTATTCGAGAATATAAATCTCGGTAGTCGCAATATATAACATTATATAAGAATAATAATTATTTTGGAAAATAATTTGCCGAAAATATGAAATATTCAATTTAGACAGCGATGCCGATAGATGCGTGTTGCAAATACATATTTTATTGACTCCATGAATCGTGATCGCCATAGCGCGATAGTGTCGAGTCAAAAAAATAAACATTCAAAAACGTAACTAATTAATCTGATTAAGTTCACTCACCACCTGATCCCCCGACGCTGCCATCGACGCTGCTCCAGCCCCTTCTCGTTCCTGCTCCGTTTCCTGCTCCGCAGACTCCCTGGCTGCTCCATTTATCCATTTCACTCGGCACTTTCACTCACTCGCTCGCTCGCAAGTCTGACAAACGAATAAATAATTACCGCCCACAATTAATTGACATTTTATTACAATCGTCCGAGATTTCGATTCGGCATTCCAGGCACTCGTTTCCAATTGAGTCAAATTGAGATGAAAGTACAAAAAAAGACAGTACCTGATCAACATCTTACTAGATCTGAAAGCGGCGATCATTTCCGCACGACAGAATCATCCTGGCGATCGCGAAACGCGAGGGGGCCCGTCGTGGAATCACCTGCTCACATCGCACGACGTAAAACGCGACGCGAGGCGACGGGCCGGCGGTCGCGATTCTAGGTCCATTATCATCCTCCGGCGATCGCCCTCGAATCTCTGACTCGATCGAAAACACCGCGTGAAGGATTCATTCATTCATCCCGTGGCAGGATTCATCGACGCGCGGCAGGCACGGTTGCTGCGACGCAAATTCGCCTAGATCCCTCGGAGCAACATGGCGTCGGAGCGGAGCGATTACGCGGGGACGATTATCGATCGGCCGGCCGCTCGATCCCTCGCGTAGTGATATCGCGCCCACCCCACTGCGCCCGCCCGCCCGCCGCCAGTAATTCGGCAGTCGCCGACACCGGACACGCGCCCGTTACCTGCCTGTGACGTAGCAGTGACCTCGGAGCGTTACGACGCGGAAAGACCCACGTTCGCTCGCAAGCCCGCGACGCGGGGACTACTCGGGTGGCGACAAAAAGTGTCGCGGGGGCCGGGTTGGGGGTGCGAGGCTTCGCCCGACCGCGCGATTCAAGTACGATGCTCGTCTTTTATTTTTAATCGCGCGATATCACGACGTGCCGAGAATTCATTTCATTCACCCTCGTGCACCGAGAGAAAAATATAGTTACTTTTGGCCTCAGTCATAAATTGTAATATTTTAACGATAAATATAATTAACTTACAGCCCATTTTGACTCGCGTAGTCACGTGATCGTCACGTATGATCATTTTTACGCCAATTAGCGTCGAGCTTTCGTTCGGTCTCCGGTGTCGTCTCCCGCTTTTTTTCACCCTTTTTCGCGCGCGTTTCCGCGAATCGCCGAGAGTCACCTGACTTCCTCGCGAGCGGAGTTTCGAGTTTTGATTTTTCGAAAAAGTCAGATTCGAGCCGGGCCCTCCGCGAAGCTGTCGAGCCTGTCGTTCGCGAACGCCGCGACGTGCCCCGTGAAGTTGGCGCGGGTCGAATTCAGTCAGTGGCGTCAATCGGGAGTATTGTCCGACGCGACGGGTGGCCGTCTTTCGCCACAGGCGAGTGATGACAGTCCAGGTAGAAGAAAAATTATAATTACATCAGAGTAACGCTAAAGTAACGATAATAATGACAATTTGTAGTCATTTTGACATTTTTGATTTCTTGGGAGGTTAACTTTCCATCCCGAGTGCAACACTTGGGTGGTCGCGAAGTTTGACAGTGGACGATCGCCATTTTTACCCGTTGCTCCTTTATTTCAGAAGCTTGGTGGAAAGTGCGTCGAACAAGACAACGGACAGGCGTCGTATCCCGCTAATTAGCCGTCGCGAGCGGGATAATCAGCGAGATCGCGAGGACGCGGCGAGTGTCTCGCGCGTTGGTTATGTGCATCGCGAGTACGGCGAAAGCGATCACCGTGTCTGCCGTTAATTACGTCTGCCGGGCAAGACGCGTTAATTAGTCACCCCGAGTTGTCGATCGCGCAATGAGTGTCGATAATTTGGCGCAGAGATCACGTTTCACAGTGTTGTTTACACGTTCACGGTGCGCCGAGCGTGTCGGGAGCGTCGTGCGAGATAATCGAGCGGTAATTGTGTTGTGCTAATTAGCGCGATGGAGCGTCTGGAAGCGATGGAGCAGTCAAGGAAGTACATCGAGTTAGCGGCGCGGCGGTACGTCGACCGGTGAGTGAATGTATTTGCTACGTCGTGATTTCATCCATTCTCGCCACGGACGAGCATTCAATACTGCGTTACCAGCGGTGTGACATGCACTTTTTGCATGTCCCGTCACGTCGTCGAAATTGAGTCTTTTTGAAGCTCACTTTAGAGGATCCATAATTCAGACTTGAGGATAGACTTCAATTTATAATTCTAATATATTCTCTATTCTCTTTAGAATGCTTTTTACAATTCTGTGTTCTACCTTGATTCATGTAATAATAAATAAGGTAATAATAATTTCATCTTAATAATAAAGCTCACTTCTAGTAATAATTCACTTTTAATAATTATTTCAATTTATGGAGATAAGAAGTAAAACTTAATTTACAATAATTTTTAAAATCTCAACTATATATTTATATTATATATTTTATTTATCCTTCAACACTTTTCTAATATAATTATTTTTAAATATCTTGAGTGTCTCTACATTTAAAGTTAATTTATCCTGTTTCAATATCATATTTAATTGGTTGTCTTTAAATATGCATTTTTTCAGTTGACTGTCTTATTATTATACATGACGCTTATTACTCTGATAAGAAAGTGGACTTAGAAGTGAACTTATAAGTGGATTTTATTAATTCCATTCTAGAGATCAACTTCGAAGTGGGACTTAGAAGTGGAATTTATAAAGTTCTATTTTAGAAGATCTACGATTCAGGTAGAATTGAAGATAAAATATTATTCATATATTATTATATAATATTATTCAGGTACGTCATGTTACGCATATAGTTTGATACATGTGAGTTTTCAAATGCATATTTTATACATAACATATATGTGCATATTTCAGATTCTTCAATTATTTATCATATTACATGGTACTTTTCTGACTGGAATATATTATCTAAAGTAAACTTTATAAAGAAAGTCTCTGATTTACATCAGATATCAAGTTAAAACTTTATAATTTGATGCATTTTGATGCATATATTTGAACGTTTTCAAACATATGCGTGTGTTTCTGATACTTCAGTTAGTTGTCACATGAATTACTCTAACAGAAATACATTATTGGAAGTGAGCTTTATAAATTAGATCTTAGAAAGTTTATAATTTACATCACACGTCAAATATTACCTTATAATTTTATACAACATTCATTGGATACATAAATATCTTTAAATATGTACTTCATGTACATGTGCATTTTGAATCTTCAATTGTTTGTCACATAGGTTATTCTGACAGACACAGATTATCTAAAGTGAGCTTTAAAGAGTAAAGAAATATAATTTACGTCATATTATTAGACATCAAGATAAAACTTTATAATTTTAAATGCACTATGCATTTTAATACACGAATCTATATTTTTAAATATACATTTTATATATATAGAATGTGAATTTATATATGATCTTTTAATTATTCATTATATATTATAAACCACTATTCTGAAAAGTAGTTAGTAGTTAGTTGACTCTCTCTTAAGCACTTAAAAATATTAATAAAATTACAAAACGTGATATTAATACAATTGATATTATAAATGCTGGACACTATATCAAGTGTTGGCAAATAAAACAAGCGTTTGAATGAAAAAGATATTGTTTGAGAAAGAAGGAACATCTTTCTCATATTTGATTATAAACGGGATTGATGCAGGGGGGGATTAATTAGAGCGAAATATCACACTTTCTGCCAAGTGTTCCCTCAAAGCGATATTATAACACCGCGATTGTAGCACCTGCCAAGTTATTATACCGCATGATACACGTGTTTTCAAAGTTGTCAGTCAATAGTCTTTAAGATTGCCCGTGGCTCTATATCGCCGGCATCGTACGAACAAACAATCGAACGCGCCTTCTCGATCTTCGCTTTAGAGAAGTCCATTCAAAATCGACTGTCTGACCGCACGTCAATGGGGAGAGATTGGGATTCTGTCCCTTTGAGTCCTTCCTATGCGGTCCACCCAACGCGACCACAAATCTTCTCCGACCCTTCGCCGTGTATGAGGGTTGTCGTGGCGCATTTCCACCGCATGTTTTTGTCGGAAGGGTGACGACACGTTACGAGCGAGTTAACTGCGGCGAAACAAAGGTACAAGAGCCGGCTTTTTTTTTTTGTCGCCGGTAAACGAAGGTGCCGTTTTCTTTTTTCCGCGGAGAGAAAGAAGAACAAAGGGAGAGAGGAAGGGACGGTCCCGAAATTAAGTGGCTATTTTGTGGCGCTAATTGTGATAAATGCCCCGAGCCAAATGGCGAGCGAACTTGCATCCGCGGTGTAATTTGTCGTTGAAAAGCGAATATTTTCTTTATGTCTAACGTGGTAATTCATTAACTTGTTTTTAGCGTAAGTAGGCAAGTATAACGGAGATTTTTTGCTTTTATTAAGTAAAAGCTGCAATCTTTTATAATAATAAAAGATAAAATTACGAAAAAACGTCGTGCAAATATTACAAAATTAGCTTTGTAATAATTATAATTAAATTTGTGCTCTCTTAATTTGCTCAAAAGTATAATGTTAATTAATGCAATGCTAACAAAATTTAATATTTTAATGAGGCTTTTATAATTAAATGAAAAATAAAAGTAGCACATGCACAAATAAATGAAATTGACTGCACTCTCTACGACGTCGGGAAGTAAGCCTTCCATTCCAACAACGGCTCAGTGGTCTAGGGGTATGATTCTCGCTTTGGGTGCGAGAGGTCCCGGGTTCAAATCCCGGCTGAGCCCAATTTTTTTTTCTATTTTATTAATTTAGAAAAAAAAGATTGGTTTCAATTGAGAATTTTTTTTATTAGTATATTTTTTTTATTCAATGATATCTATACATGACTGCATTATCGTTACTTATTCTCTTGAAATTAATGACAAAATGTAAGTATAACATGAAATTTATCTGACCGAATCCTGATATCTCTGTATCGTTTAACCTAGAATCGGTTGTACGTGATGCAAAAGTTAAATTAAGCATTTACAGGAAAACGTAAAATAAATCGTTACAAATAATATCTGTGCTTTGCATGCGCGATAGCGACTATCGCGTATCACGTTAAAATGTATAATAACTTTTATTATTCTTCGTATACTACAAATGTAATAGCTTCCACTTTTTCGTTTATCGCTCACAGAATCGCATTAGAACTCGTTTAAGTTGAAGCCCATGATTTAATATCAGCTACAAAGATAAATCTCGGCTAATCTATCGTGAAAGACCGAGAAATGAGATTTTAAAGTTCCGTTTAGCACGGTATACAAAACTCGCA
This sequence comes from Tetramorium bicarinatum, assembly GCA_928718305.1. Taxonomy (NCBI): domain Eukaryota; kingdom Metazoa; phylum Arthropoda; class Insecta; order Hymenoptera; family Formicidae; genus Tetramorium; species Tetramorium bicarinatum. The sequence goes on from OV788319.1 coordinate 9,653,624, forward strand.
CGTAAGCCAATTTCATTTTTAAATGGTTATTGTACTTTATGATGGAGTAATATGAATTGTATACACGTATACATTATTTTATCAGAGTGCTCAGTTGTTTGTCCAATTTCTTGACAATAATGAAGTCATTAGTGTCTGCTAAGACTAAACTTGTTACGATACGCGTCCGAGGCGTGGAAGTTTTTCCGTTCATTGCGTAGAAACAGGTTTACAACGATCGATCGACCATTGCGGCACGCTCGGGCAGGTTTTCGGTTAAGTTAAACTGGTCCCAAAGGTAATTTCCTGAAAGTTGCCGGCTCGCATTAGGCGAACACGCTTGGGACACAGGTGCGTTTAACGTGTGTATTTCACGGTTTAATGCGAAGATCACACAGGAAGACGGTGCACTGGACGGACGGCGTTCGTGTGGGTGATACGCCACCTGCCACGCGTAATGATGATGTAATGACTTGGTGAAACCCTATCTTTATTGTTTCTCCCTTAAATTACCGCGACTGTTGAGACACCCTTAGCGGCTGTTACCAATTTTTCGACGAGAAGTATTTTCCCTCCTACTTTTCTCCAATAAGTTCCTCGGGAAAAAAGGCAGAGCAGTTGCAATTGTTCGATTTCCTCTTCATAACAACTTTTTCAAAAATTAATGCATTTACTCTGTTATTTGAAAAGTAATAGTTAAAAAAAAATAATTACAGTCACGCGATAAGTAATATTAGAGTCTGGCATTTTGAAATTTCTGTATAAAATTCATGACCGGCCGGTCACGATGCGTACAAGGCAAATCTGCTGGCACTCCCAATTCTATTACTATTTTATTTTATTCCTCTAATTTCGCGTGTTGGACTCGTTCCAATGTTTAAAAAATACATTTCCCGGGACGCCGTTCTGGCGTTCCTCAATCATTAAGCGACCTCGAGCTACATCGATCTTCACGTGCTTCTCGCCGGCGCGAATAGAACTCACGACAATGAGAAACCGGGGTGACAACGGATCATCATATTTGCGGGCGTCTCTGTGAAATTATTCTCGCGTCATTGGTCGTACACACACACACACACGACAATGATCGGCGACGTCACGACTGCGCGCGATGCATTCCTGCGATACAATTGCACAATGTTGCCACGACACAATGAGGAACAATTCGTCGTTCGCAAGGTTTATGCTTTTCGAGAGTTTCGCGCTTTGTGTGAAATCAATAATGTCGGGAGAGCCCGGAAACGCCGTTAAAACAAATTTATCGTGCCGAACAGATTTATCGCGTCGATTTAACTTTTCTATCTCTCCGAAATGTTATCTCAATATCGGAACGGAGTTCGGGAAGATATAGCTTCACGCTCTCTACGTTTCCGCAGAATCGTTGTTTTTTATTATTTGGAGAAACTGTTGCTAAGCTATAAAAGATTAATTTTTCCTCTTTCGCTGCCAGCAAACTTGCCGTACCTTCTCTACTGCCGTACTCTCTTCTTCACTCGAAATTCCGTCGTGTGCATTTTTCATAGACCCAAAAAGAATTTTCTTGATGTGGATAGCTTTTTTCCAAAAACAAAATGTTTCTCGCGTTATTTATTGAAATTCTCATGGTCGCATCTGCTGGTATCAATCGATCGGTTCAAACACGAATTGCTCGGAGCCACGCCATGAAAGCGATCCACAATGGTCGACATCGCTGGTCGCCATTGTCCTCCAGTTGGGTGTAAAGAGGCAAAAACGGTTTCAACTTTCGAGTGCCCGCACCACCCTGTCATCTCGCCCTCTGCCGCTCTTCCGCGCTGGAGTGCTGTCGCGGTGGCTTTTTCCAGCTTTGATGGAGCGCCTCTTCAGTGCGCATAAGATGAAATGAATTAGCGCACCGGAACCTGAAATCGGCCGACGACGACAACTCTCTCTCTCTCTCTCTCTCTCTCCGCCCCTTTTTTCTCCCCGTCTTTCCTTGCCTCGTTCTTTATCGTCGTTCCTTTCCCGCGATTTTCGAGTCGTACAAACCGTTGCGGTTCCACCAGTTTCTCTCGAGAGCGCGTCGCAAGTTTGTTCGGACTTATTACAATCACTTGAGCTAAACCCTCTGGATCGTCGCGATCAGTCATTGAATAGAAACGGTTGCAGTTCGCGAGTTGCTGGGGGAGGAGTCGCCGCAGTTTTGTTAGGTTTGGTCATTCGGACAAAGTTCAGACGCGCGTGATAACGGAGTGTCTGTTGAATTATGCTCTCTCATACTATTTTGATTTGCAACTTGTTAAAGCAAATTTACATAATAAAGTAGAAAAGTACTCGCGTACAAACATACGTAAACATGGATGTAGACATTTGCTGTAATATTATATAATATTCTTTATATAGCACTGAAAAAATATATTTTATTATCTTTGCTGTTGCTTGATTAAAAACAGCGGAAAGGAAGAACGTAAAGATTTAATTAAAGAGAAATGCGACTTACTATTACTTATTATTATTGTAAATAGAAAATCGGAATGTGAGATAATACAAGAGAAAAATAGCTTGTTTACTGAAAGAAATGGTACAGTTTAGATTACATATAAAATTTTAGATTTTTTATTGTATAAAAGAAAAAAGATAGTTTAATAATAATTATTACAATCTTTTAATAATATAGTTTAATAGTTTATTAATAATAATATTATTAATTATGTTGCTCTGCATTTATATTATGAATGTATCAAATCTCTCAACTACTTTAGATTGCGCTGTTACGAGGAACGATCGAACGAGTTGCGTAATACGATTTATGCGTAGCGTTACATAATTTACTAGTATCGCGGTGAATTTATCGTGCATCGCGATGCAGATTGTCTCGTAGAATTCGATAAAGTGAACCAAATAACGCTTAATATGTCATCATTTTCTCCATATTCCGTTATTCGCGATTCCATTAAGTTCGTCGACGGCGCAAGGACGAAACACACTTAATTATTCCGACGGTTCCTCATTGACGCAGTCGATGTGGGATTGCGCGACGCGGCGCGTCGCAATCTGGCAGACGGGATCAACTGACACACGTGAATACCAAATTGACGTACAAAGGAGTGTACAAAGCTACATCTATGTATGTATATATCATTATCGTTGCTGATAATCCGATTGAATCCGAGATGTGAACACGTGAGGGCCCGGAAAATTGAATTGCGATTGAACATCACACGTTCATTTAACCCGATGTCACCGCAAATGAACAAAACGTTGAATTTAATTGAAAGGTGAAACGTGCCAAATATCGCCACCGGGCGTTTCTATGGTTATTCGTTAAACGCGTATAAAAGCCGTTATTTTGCCGAATCTCTTTTTTTTTCTATTTGTACATTCTTTATAATCTTGCAATTGATTAAAAGCGTCGTAACTCAGAAGCAACCGCCGCCTCAGGTAGAAAAGATTAGAAAAGTCGTCGGGATTTAAGAGGCACTCCATACATCACTTGTATTCGCATTCACGCTTCGGACTTTAAACTGCCATAACCGAATGCGCCCGCTACCGCTCTTAAGAGGCGAGAAATTGTCGTCGAGTCCGCATTCCTTATTCTTTAGACTCATTCCGAGCGATCCGATTGAAAAGCACCGGCCGCCGTTGTGCAGGAACGAAAGGCAGAAAGGCGGATCGTGCGAGCGCGATTTTTCGATTCTGACTTTTCGTCGTCATTCAGCCTGCGCGATCCGGCCGCCTCTTCCTCCTCCGCGTTATTGATCCCCTAAATGGATGAATGAGAACGAAATCTACGCGACTACGGGGACTTCTTGGCTACCGTGAATGGGGCACGGCGTTGTCGCGTTTCGGGCACGGAGAAAAGGGCAGCCGGCTGGTTTTCACGTTTCGTCGGGCCCCGCGAATAGTAACACAAGTGTGCGCTATTGTCGGCCCGGACTCAAGACTTCGAGAGCGCGAGAGATTTCGGCGTATTGTCACGCAGCTCCTTAGCACCATTAACTACGTTTTACCTTAAATTTAACCTAAAGTGGGAGGCCCTCTTGACAAATTTTCGGGATTTAGGGTAACACGACGGGTTTCCCGCTGACAATAGCGAACGGGCCCTCCGAGTAACCGCGTTGCACTCTTGTTGAGTTGTACTCTTTCTGACCAATCGTTTGACTGGAAAATCGCACATAGGCGCGCGTTACGTCATTGAAAGTGGTGACATATGCTAGAGACACTTCTTTATGAATATTTGATATATTATTTGTAGGCTTTGTATGTCAGAAACGATATTTTGATAATCAGTTGTAATTTTCCAGTTCATAACTTTTTATCTGCTGTCACTTTTCGTTTGAATAGATTCTGAACACGTGCGGCATATACGTATTTAGAATTAAATAAATTTAATGTACAACAAGATAATATAACAATATAATATAAAATTTCATTATTAATTGCATTTATTTTGAAAAGAGTATTTTGTGTTTCTATCATGCTATTTTTTGAATTGTGTAACAGAAGGAACTCTTTTATATATTTCTAAAATTATATTTTTATAAAATGTTTACATTCTATACTTGTACATTGTAATAAACAAGAACAACGTTTTAATAACAAGAATACAGTTAATTGAAAATGATTCTGTGATAGATATTACATTATTTTAATTATTTAAATCATTTTATATCAGTAATAAGAAAATTATCCTTTCATTACGCAAAATAAGATTCTTACTTTTGATTATTTTTAATTTTTGAAATACTGGAAAGAGATAATTTTTACGTAAAAGTCAAAATTTTATTGTATAATTATTTTAAAAATTATTTTTTGAGGATAAGATATCTGACGAAAACCAAATCTCATTTGCTTGAAGGGATTAAAATTTTAATGAGGATATTTTAATAATCGTGATATTTATTTCAGTAAAATTTATATTAAAAATATACAATTTTTCTACCTAAATTATATAAAAATGTATCTCCAATGCAATCTTACAAAATATATTTACAATATTCACAATTTTGATCGAATTCTGATACAATCTGTCTCAATCTTTTTCTTAGACCGCTTATCTGATATTTAACTACATTATACATGTATTCACAAGGGTATCGCGAGAGTTTGAACTTTGCATTATATTACTTTACAAGTCTCGCGAACTTATGTACAGATTTCCGAATCTATGAGTTAACAATTCTCTCAACGGTATGCTTTGTACATGCTATACTTCTAAACACTGGAGTTGTAATCGCCTCCGGATTCGGAGTTTGATAATCTGCCACCGTCTTCATCTTCCTTCTCTTGTCGCTCTCTTCACTTGCCTCTGCCAAACTCCTCTTACAGCCCCGGGAGAGATCTCGCGCTTCGTATCCGACTACCTGATCCTCCTGTACGGAGTTTATTCTCGAGAAGTCGAACTTCTCCTCGAAGCCGACGTCTTCGCTCCCGATCGATCGCTCGAGGCGTTCGGTTACGGCGAATCCGCGATCGGATTTGCCATCGTTACTCTCGCTTTTCATAGATCTCTTCTCGTCTTCCTCCTCGCATTTCCGGCTAGGCGATTCGTCTCCGCAGCTATCCTTTCGTTTGCTGCAGGTCCGTAAGCAGCAGCATTTCTGGCTCTGGCCGGATGGCAGGTCTTCTTTCTTATATTTCACTCGGCGGTTTTGAAACCAGATTTTCACCTGTTTCTCCGAGAGCCGTAGATTGGTTGCGATCTCGATCCGACGTAGTCGCGACAGGTACATGTTTGAAGCAAACTCGCGCTCTAACTCCAACAGCTGAGTGCTTGTGAACGCGGTCCGGATACGCTTCGAGCTGTTGCTAATGGAGCTCGGGGATTTTGGCGGAGGCGTCGGGGTGCTGTTGCGGGACGGAGACTCGTTGGGTGTTGAAACATCTGAGTAAAAAGGTCAGAGGTTAATGGTGCGCCGCTGCGAGAGATAGGAGAAATTCGATAGATCAATGCTTACTTCTAAGTGATATGTCTAGATAGATTTGAAAGATACCATAAAAATTCATATTTTACGTCAAAATATCTTGAAAATTTTGAAAAAGAATGAATATTTAAAAATGTCTATTAATTTTAATTATGTAATTGAATTAAATTAACGTTTTTTATATTTTTTTAATATTATATAACTGTATTAAAGATTATATAACTAAATGGAAATGATGTATTTTTATAAGATACAAGCTACTCTCAAACTCGATTTTAAGATCACTCTTAATTGCTAACGATCGTATTGCGTGTTTATAACGAAAGCATTTATTGTACATTTGTGAATAATTAATAAGTGATTGTCATTTATTATTAATTAATTAACAGTCATGTATACCTGGTAGTCTGCTTGTCGAGGTACTCAAAGGTGACGGAGGACTCTGTCCAGGTATTGACAAGACACCCAGCGTCGGTGGACTAATCGGCACGGGCATGGTGGGTGGTCTGGGCACTGGTCTGATCGGTTGGTAGCTCAAGCCCACGTTCAAAAAATTGAACATGTAATTAGGCAGATTCCCATAATATGGTAGCGGGTATGAGGGCGGCGAGTTGTTGCCGATCAAAGAATCCACTAGAAAGCTTCGAGACATTTTCTTTTCGTTAAACATTCCCCGGAAGGTTAACGCAACTGCTCAAGTTGTTCAACTTTAAGCCGTGGAATTCACACGCGACACAAAGTAATCCAACGATCATCGAGACCTCCTCGTCGCACTTAACTTTCCGTTTAATCCCCGCTTTGAGTTTAACGGTATGAAATCTTCCGATAAACGATACTTTAAATCACTTCTTCAATCTTTCTAATGCGTTCTCTTTAAAAAACGATTATTATCTTCCTTCCCTTTTTCTCTCGCGATATCAATTCGGACTTGTTTTCAATTGTAGAACGAAATCGAGTCAGATGGAGACTCACAGATCCTAACTGCACGAAGGTACATCGAATTCTGTGTTTCGAGGACCCCCGACTTGTTATATATATACGGGGTGTTAACTCCACCCAGGGGTTGGTTTTTGATTCGGGGCCCCTTCATACGGGGCCCCGCCCTTCTTTTCGACGAGGGTGCCCCATTCGGGATTCACCCCAACTGCCCTCCCCGGGGAACGACAGTGAGTAGGGCATTTTCTCGCAGCGCTAATTCGACGGGTGGCTAATATCGCCGGAAATTTTATACGGCCTCTTTACCCATCTTTCTATTATTATCGACGTTCCGACCCCGCTATACCCTGCCCGTCGTTATTCCGGAATACGTCCGATGAACTCAAAGTGTGATTTAAGTCGATGAAAACGAGATAATGTAGATATTAGATCTTTTCTCTTTCTTTTTCGATAAAAGTTCATAAAGAGCTTCAAAGATAATTATTAACTCTGAGGTCAACTTTGAAAAATCTCAAATTACCGCGAGAAAGTGGAGATAATCAGATTTATGACTTATTAGAATTAAATGTTTCAAGAGTGACATATTTAATTATGCGAATTATCATTCGGAGATTTAATTATCATTAATGGATCTCATTATAATGTGTATTTTAATGTTGATACAGTCGTCATTGTTAATGCAATAATTTGAATTCATATAATCCAATTTTGACAGAAACAGTGAAAGACAAAAGATTTTTCTCGATTTCATCTATTCCTTCGAGTTTTCTTCTTGTTCTTTTTCACCTTTTCTTCTCGTCAATCCTTATCAACTGGGTTTGCTTCGAACGTGCTGAAGAATCTGCACAGGTAATCAGGATAAGCTGATAGAAAGATTCGGGGCTAAAGACGTTAGTACCTACTTTGATTTGTGGAGAGGGTCATTAGTAGTCTTCAGCTGCGCAAAATTAGGCAAATGACACCACAATGGATCTCGAGAAATAAATTAAAATTGAACGTAATATAATGGAACTCATATATCTGATCTGACCCTTTAGCTGTTAACGCGTATAAAAGATATATGTATTTTAGGAAGAATAAGAGAGAACAAATCTAACACGCGTATCTCTAATTTATCCATTGTTTATTTTATTTTATCGTCTTTGAATAATTCTCATATACTTAAAATTTATTTAAATAGATAACTCTTAAAAAGTTTAAATTTGCAATTCGAAATTCATGTAGACAAATGATTTTAATAATGTACGTTTAGAGATTATGAGAATACACATTGATGAATGCATATATGAATAAAAAACCGTGGTAAACCTCGATTTCCTTTTTTGAACATTTAATTCACGAGTCACAAAATTTCCGAAAGATCCGCGGGAAAACAGATTTTGACATTATCGCCGTCTATTACGTAGGTGGATCAGTTTCATAGGAATGAGATTACGCCGGTGTGACGGGCGTCGGTTTACAGACGAGGCCGCTTTCCGTCGGTGTCTCTTCGGAGGGACGAAACGTAAATTCGTTTCCCGCCGCGGGTCGATATTCAGCAGGGAAGCTTAAATCAAATCTCGGATCCGCCTTAGAAACTGAGACTCTGCTGGTCTTATTTTTTGCCTGCTTCTTTTCCTCTTTACGAGAATTTGCATTCTCGAGTGTATCACACTGATAAAATTCCATAGCTGAAATAAAACTCACTATTGCGAGAATAATGAGAGAAAAATGGTAAGAGAACTACGGAATACGAAATCGGATAGCTGGATGGTCCGAATATGTTGAATGATGAATACCGAGGATCGTTCGAAAACGTTTTGTCAACTGGAGGATATATTTATTGAGTCTCTCTCTAAATGATATTTTAATACGATTCTAGTGATATTACAGAAACTTTTTATTACAATATTATAATTCTAATGTATTTTAATTAAATTAAATGAAAATATTACAAATGTTAAATTCTTAACCGAAACAATGATTTATTTATACGTATATACAAAATAATAAGTTGCACATGCAAATAAAATGTATGTAACAATATTATAATAGTTATAGGAGTTATCAGTTATTTATCGGTTTTTTATCGACACAAATAAAAACCTAATCATTATTCATAGAATGCCTATATACACATTTGAATTTTAAGTAGAAACATATTGCATCTGCGCGTAACGTATTTATATTGAGATTCCCTCCGAAAATCGCCATCGCAGTATAGCGAAGCGTATCAAGAGAAAGGGGAGGCAATAACGTTTCGATAATACCGTTTGACTTCCAAACACACGACTAATTTCTTGATTAGCCGTTCCTGTAATTTATCGAGCGAGTCGCGCAATAGACGAAGCCGTGTGATGCGCTCATAAAGCGGAAAATTAGTGTTTAACATGAAACGCCGTTTCGAATATCCACTTTCACGATCAGAGTTTCGGCCTCGTCATTGCACGAGTGTATTCTTGTGCGAACGATTCTATACCGGCTGCACCTGTCGATGCACCCGAAAATTAATTGCGCGCAACGACGCATTCGTTATGTCGGGGGAAACGCGACCTCTGATGATCGCTTCGTGATTGGGACAAAATTGGGGCAATATGATACAATGATAATACATTTTAGTAATTACTTTAGAAGGGAAAGAAATAATTGTGTGCTGCAAAACTTAAATATTGATAGTTATGAAATTATCCGGCTTGCAATTATGTCGTAAGAATATCAATAAATAACGAAATCTCGTTCATTAATCGATAATAAATTTTTCAGTTAAAAAAAGTTAAGAAATGTTTTTTAAAAGAAAGTCTCAACAACTTTCACCTTAGTTGCAAAAACATTTAATATTTTATTGGTTTAATTAGCTTTTGTTGGAGAATTTTATGTATCTGTATATATCATCGTCTTATTATCGTCAATGATAAATTTACATTGGATTGCGATAATCTTTAAGAGTTGAACGCTTTGATATTGGCAGATAATATACCGTATTATTTAGCGCGCGCCGGTAAAGTTGAGAAAACATAGCCGTGATTTTAAACCCCCTAACAACACGACTAATCCCATTATCGAGGCATACACGAAGGGGCACACCCCCTGCACTCTCATATACTTGCGTCCGCCTATTAAAAATCACGGTAACGTTATCTTACAGGGAGAGTCGTGAATAATACAATAACGCTTCTCTCTCCCTTGCTTCAGCATATGTCCGCCGGATCCGCGATTCCGAGGGGGATGCTCGCGGAACCCTTCAACTAGGGGTCGAGAACCACCCTTCCCATTGCAAAGGGACCGATTCGGACTAGAACCATATAGTCCTCGTCCTGCGGATTCACGTGTGTCCTTAGCGGCGTATCTGTAACGTCATTACGTAGGAAGGATATTTTAATTTTGTGCACGATCTGGAGTCGTCCTATTGGTCGTTCCCTTTTATCCGGGGCGTGACTACCCTCGGTAGTTATCCAATCTTTGTGGCCATGAGCATTCAGAATTTCCGTTTCAAAAGCAGACCTTCAAACTTCGAGAGCATCGAAGCGTCGCAATTTTTAATCAGTAACAGCCACAGCGAAGCGCAGCATCACAGTGATAAGAGTATAATTTGAAACAAGATTTTAATCATTTTATAACGATAGAAGTATATATAAAATGTTTATTTATTATTCCGATTTTATGATTATTGTGTATGATTTTATGATAATTGTGTGAAATCTTAGTGTGAAATCTCACATAATTTAAAATCGAAATCAGAACTATTGCTATGTAAAAATATCTCTTTCGACATTATTCCAAAGATTGAGGAACAGGCGATTTCTAAGGTTTAAGTAAGGAATTTACCTTTGACATTTCACATTAGTTGGATATATTAAGAGACAAGGACGTTACATGTGAATACGCGTTCTTCTGAAAATTGTGCATCCAAATGCAGGCAAAGATATCATACATTGTCAGGAGAAAATTATCTCTGTTCTTTGTAATGAGAACGTTCAAACGGAAAAGTGATTTTCCATTTGATTTTGGTGTGAGCGTGCTCTCGACTTCGAATCCAGTATCGATCGATGCTCAGAGCTAATTGAATCAAAGTGAACTATATCGGGAAACTCGATAATAATCGTTTATTGTGGTCACGATAGAATTGTTAACTTGAGGTAAGGACATCCGCAGATAACGTACCGCGATATAAATATAGTCAATATACCTTTTAATAATATTCTTGTAATACGTTACGTTACTTTATACTCCGTTGACGCGAATATCGGTTTAGGATATGGAATCTAAACATGAATTGAAAATCTCTTCGAAATATGAGGATAATCGCTGTCGTATACATACACGATTCGGCTTAGCTGGGTGAACTTATTCCCCGTTGTGAAACTTTCAAGGTATCCTGCTGCGAGGCAATATCGTCGGTGGCAAATCTTGCGAAATATCAGTGAAATATGTTCGAGACTGCAGTCAAGCTAAATATTCGAAAAGATATAAACTCGATATCTCGTTTAGAAAATTGTGAAATGAAAATTATCATCATTCTGAGAACCGAAATGATTTTTTTTTCGCGGTCGTTTCGAAGATAAGTGCCTCCGTGATTGGACGTTAACCTTTTTGATGTGCTCCGAAACTTACATAAATGTCGGGAAACATATTACACGAACACATCATATTTTTCACGAAAAACCAAACGTAAACTTCGACTGTAGGTGTCTGGAACTGACGGCTTAACGAGCCGGAAGGGAGAACTTCCATCCTCAACTTCTGCAAATCGCATTTCGACGTTTCTCGCTTTTCCTTATATTTTCCATTACTCTCTTTTTCTCGTATCAACGGTTGAGTTGTCACATTTATGGTGTGATATTTAATCGCGCATTTTTACTCGAAAAATTACTTTTATTTCGATAAAATCGTATCGCAACGGTAAAATTAAAATTAACTTAAAGCACAATTGAGCATTTGAAATTATAACTATTTTCAAAAATATTTTTTATCTTCTCTTACGTGTGAGCGAATATATTGAACTGTGATTGAATCGAATAATTTACGTTTAACGTTTAGCGTGAAATTCATACGTGACTCTCGAAGAAAGTTTTACGAATATCTTATCCCTGAATACAATAAAATACTACGACTCGGAAAAAAGATATGGGTTACTTCCATTGAAGTCAGAGATAAATTTCATTTTGTCTTTGTAGCAGTAATACGAACCCGACAAAACTCGTGGTTGAAGTCAGTCTTAGCTGACAACTCGGATATTTACGTCGCCATTTTTCAATCGGTCGCGGCGGACTACGCTGAAAGTTCTGCCGGCGAACTGTCGTACATCCTGAGAGAATTCGCCGCGAACTTTTCATATTCGCGTCTAATCGAATAAAAGTCATCCGCAAATCTCCCGTCTTGACAAATCGAATTTTTCACATAACCATAGTAACGACACGAAATTTGCATTTTTATAGCTTGAGAGATTCATTTTTTAATATGTTAACATCGCGATTCTTAGTTCATATGTTCTTACTAACAATAAGTAAATCTGGATATTTAATAAACGTAAATTCAAACGCAATATAATACATTTTTTTGCTCCAAAAATTATCAAATAGTTTATTCGATAATTTACTATCATTTATCTTAACTTTACATTTGTTTCACGAAATAATGCATTTGCTTCGCTGACTCCAGCACAATTTATGTATTCAAACTTTACATCAGATTACCGGGAAAGATTTTACGCATTGATAGTTGCTAACGTCCGTTAGTAAAAAAGAATATCGAGTACGAAACGGAAGATTTTACGAGATAAACATGGTAAAGCGTATAACATGAAAACAATAGGCAATCATCCTTACGCTGCCATGTACGTGATCTATTTTAATCCAGACCCTTCAATACCTCCCTTTAAAGCATCGATCTTGATCGAAACTCACGGAAGATGGAATCAGGTTTTCTTTCCCGATATGTACACACGGGAACACTCAGCAGATTGATGTCCTCGACAAACTCGTTGCTCCTTCGGAGTCTTTACTCCTTTCACCGTCGATAGTATCATCCCTTCCACCGTTACCCCTCCCGATCTCTGAGGTAGAGCTTCGAAAATTAGACTTCGGCTCATTTCACCCGGCGGAGAAAAAAAAACGTGCATTCTCCGTTCAGAATGCGAGCTCACAAAGGAGCATCCCATTCGAGTCGAACAACCCACGCCGTTGGTCATCTGTGAAAGGGAAAAGAGAGAAAAAAAGCGGCGCCGATGGATATGATCATGGGAATGGCAAATACGATTTCGGATATTTCCTATTGCTGCTACGTCGGGCAAATAATTCGACTATAGTCAAAAGGGCGAAGACTCGCAAAAATCCTATAGTGCTGGGCCACCGTATCCTCCCTCGCCACATTGTCAGTGCGACTCACAAAGACGCTGCACGCTGATCGGCTGCGACAATTTGCTTTACTTGCGTCGATGCACCGTGGCAAAGGGCCACTTAACCCTTTTCGGAAAAGTGGAACTTTAAGGACGTTTGTTTTTCGATGAGATCAGATTGATGAGTGAAGGGAATATTTTCCAGTCGAGATCTCTCCTTTGACGTAATTGACATACTTGATATAAATATCAGAGATATTGCTATATCATTACGATAACCAGTTTAAAATTTCCTTAAAGTTGCCACTGTCGTCGGTTCTTTTAATATCAGTTAGAATATATTTGAAGAACAATAAATCCATCTTCCTTTTTTCCTCTTTTTCTGTCTCTTAGCGATGAAAGTCACGTAGGAAGTTTCCTCGAAAGTAACTATTCGTCTCGGTGAATACACGCGGATTTCAAACGGATATATGGCAATTTTGAAGTTTCCACAGGGGTCGAAAGTTTCTCCAGCTCGATAGTAACTTCCGTGGTTGAGGAAGAATTAACTCTTCTAGAAATTCGATGTCATTTTCTGAAGGATCTGAGTCGTCATTAGTTATTTACTTTCTTCAGACAATTCTTTTTTTCTACTTTTATTTGTCATGAGAGGATGCTTTATCTATGGTTGAGGATGCGTGTGCCATTAACAGAGAAAGAATTTTTTTCCTCTACTATTTTTCTTTTATTACGTAATTTTTTCTGCGATATAAAAATTTATTAAAAATTTAATATCTATTCTTAATCTTACGTATTGAGTAATATGTCAGATTTCGGGGATTAAAATCTCTCGGGTTTACCGGTTAAATATTCGCGTCTGCATAAACTTACAGTAGGTTTCTCTAATGAGGAAACTTCCTGGTCCTAATATCTTTGTACCAGTCGAAACCTTGAAACGATTCTAAAATTTCATTGCTTTCATTTTCTCCAGAGCAACCTTTAAAGGTAACCACATTATTTGTGATCACATTATTTAATTACGAATTCTTTTTAAATTGCATTAATATAGATACGCATTAATCTAAAAACACATTATAAATATACAGGAGCAAGAAAAAGAGGAAAGAGAAACGAAATTCTATTTAACCGAATTAAATGCTAACAAATCCGATAATAAATCGCTATTTTCTGATTTTCATTTATGTCTCCATTTAATTGGATACATCAAATATGAAATGTAATATGAAGATTTATTTGGTTCAAAAACGAGAGTATCGATAGCCTTTTGTCGGCAACGTTACAATATTGTTTCGCGCTGTATTGTCGACAACAATGATCGGTCCCGCGGTGATAGGATCATCCTAGCGTGGATCATTCGGTAATTTCACCCGTGTTACGCGTGTTTTATTCCACGTGCAGAAGGGATGCCTCTTTCCCTTCCTCTGGCTATTTTGCGGCTCATTCATTTTTCCATCTTTCATTCTCCTATATCTTCTCAGTCTTTAGTCTTTCTCTCATTTATTCTCTTTCTCTTTTTTTTTCTCTTATCTCTATAGCTTGAAGTTGTAATATGTTTTCATTAGTTTTTGTATTTTTTTAATTATATACGATTGTATCATTTTATTGTTTTTAATTTAGTTTAACATTTTCTACTAAAATAAGATCTTTTTGCATTTTTTAATTTTATTCGAAATTTTTTTTATTTTTCTACTTTGCTCTTTAGAATTTGAGTATTTATGTTTTGACATGCGTCGAAGATTTCATGTGAAAGCAGCAGTCAGTTTCGCTCTCTTCTTCGTTTTCCTTTGAAGATTCGTGGTTACTGTACGGTTTGTCGAGCAACGTGAATCGGACGACGATCGTCCCGTAGCAGAATCCATGGTGAGAGTATCATGAGATGTAATGACTGGCTTGTCAAATGCTAAGAGGTCTGAAGGATACGTCAATGCGGATGAGAGAACAGCTAAGCGCATCTCCCTCTCTTTCAGGAATAACGAAACGAATAAATTTATGCTAATTCCATTTCGCGCGAGAGCACCCGCCGGTTAGGATAATACAGATCGCTGAAATAATCGAATTATTGTGCCGATTTTTGTCCGGTTCAGATAGTCGCTACCGTTGTATCGAACCTTTGTCTCGCAAAGAAACATTCGTAATGTATAAATTCTGATTTTAATAGAAGTTAGCATGTGTATATAAAATGTTATGCATTCTTCTCGCTTATGTTTACGAATAGATAAGGATAATAATAATTCTTGGTATAGATAGTTATAAATAATTTCTCACTTCTAAATATATTAAAAAATGTTTGAGTTTTACGTAATTTTATTAACTCATTTTTAATTTCTATTACTTTTAATTCAATAGTCCAACAATTTATTGAAAATTTGAAAATCCCAAATCTGTTTTTTTTTCTTTTTACGCATAGAAGAGATCGCGCACGTAAAAAAAAATAACGCAAGTTACATAGATCCTGTAGATCCATTTTACACGAAAAAGAACTTTAAAGGTAAGGCACAAACAGAGACATGGTTACCTACTTTGCGGACCAAGAAAGAGGATTACATTGCGTGCCACAATTTCTTATGTATTCTTTAAACCGTCTGCCACCAGTGTGAAAGGCGGATTATGTATGGCGAAAAAGTTCTTTCCTACGTCCGCACAAGAGAATTTGGTTCGTTGGTCCGTCTCTAAGCAAGATACTCGACAAGATATTCGAGAATATCCTAATACTTCATTCTTGGGGTTGTTTCATGTTGGAAACAGTTCACCGCGAGAATATTTCATGTATTTCTGGCACGTTCGTAATTATTGCAGCAAAGTTTGGTCAATGTTTGCGAAACAATGTTCTCATTATCTTTCATGCAAGAGTTTGACATAAAGGATAGTTGTAGGTTCAAAACATAAGGATTACAAGACCCTTGATATTTATCTTCTCCAGTACAAGATATTTTATCTTGTGCATTTGTGGTATAAGAAAATAGAACTGTAAAAATAGCGGAAAATATATCTATACATGGTTACTTCTATTTTTATACATTTTCTATTTTATTTTTATTTTTTATTTTAAAATATACATTCCTTGGCAAAACTGAACGCTTACATATAAAAAGCACATCGGAAATGATAATTAAAATGGCTTTAAATCAGGAAAGAGGCATAGTTTGTCGCATTGGTTTTAACGATGCGATCTAATTCCCTAAAAGCTTACCATTCCTCGTTGCCCTCCTAAGTGGCTTCGCGAAAAATGAACTTCGAATGACGAAGCAACGCAAGAGATATCCTTTTCGCTCCGAATTTCGCCAGCACCCTTTTTCCCGACGGATGTTTTATAGATTCATCACGGGTCATGGGAAGGGATTAATAAAAAAGACCGTCGTTATTTTCGTTGGTTGCGTTGTCACCAATTATTCTCATATTCTGAACATCCATTTATTGTAATGAAGATTAATTGAAGAAGAGGAAAGGAACAGGAAAAAATTTTAATATTATTAGCATATTAATTAATTTACGAACTATGATTTTGTTAATCCAAGAGCAGTCTAGTAAATTAGCTTAAATAAAATAAAATCAAATAAGAAAGACAGAGAGAGAATTTTATTTAAAAAATACATATTAAACATAGATTACTACGTTAAAAAATAATTTTACGTTATATTTATTAGTTCCAAAAATAAAAGGGAACATGCATTGAAAAAACAAGCTGTATTTTGTATCCGCAAGGGTGAATTCAGAAGTTGCACAAAAATTAGCTTTTCTCTGGAAGGATTGCTCGAAAATTTCGTTAAATTATTCCATCCGTTTTCCCGCCGACGATCAAACCTCGTTTTGCTTTGCCGTCCACGTTGGACAATGGACGAAAATTACGATTTAACTTCGTTGCGAGAACAGCGCCCATAACGCTATTGCGCTTCCGACCACGTGCCGGCGCATAATGCACGCGTGCCAGGATAATACTTAACCCAAAGACGCCTCCCGATTAAGGATATGCCGTCGCGTTGCGCTAACGGGCGTATTGTCGCCTCGCGGTAATTGCGTTATCATCGGGGTTGAAAGGAAGGTGCTTTGAAAAGAACGAAATTCTCAGCACATTCTGTCGCGATTCGATTATGCTGTATAATAAAAATCGTTAACTCTGAACTCGGTACATTCGAACAAAGAATAGTACAGAATGTACAGAAAGTATGTGAAATAAATGTATAAATTTTAAATATAAAGAGAATAAAAATTATTCTCTTTTAATGCTATTTTTCTGACTTTGCTTTGTCTGCGGTATAAAATATAATAGGATGGAACATTTTATTATATTGCGCTACAAATTTTTCGCAAAGTTTTAAGTATTATTTTAATTAATTTGCTCTTTTTCTCTTTCTGTATAACTTTGTACATGTATTATTAGTTTTAATTACAATTTTCAACTCTAGCTTTTTATTGCTCAACTTTTATACTGGTTATTTATGCGTACGAAGAGCTAAACTAAAAGACACTGTGCTGAGAATTATTGATGTTTATTGATGATTAAGGGCAAAAGTAAATACTCTTCCAAAAGTTAATATCTAATACAGAAATGTAACAGACTGCTATGTGCTGTCTGCTTGCGTTGAGTAGCACCATTGTTTTTGTTAGCACTATTTACCTTTCGACAACGACTAAATCAGACTAGCGAAGAATATTTGCTTAATAATTTTCATGCAACAACTGCAGCGCTCGTTTACCGATCGTGACAATACAAAAATTATTCAAGTTGTTAAAAATAACGGGGAATATTGGAAAGAAAAATTTAAATATTGCGAAACTCTTTACGTGCATTATATCGTCAAATGAAGAATTTCGATATCGATAATCGATATTTTCGCTAATTACAAGTTTACTTTCTTATCTCTAAAATCCATGCATATATTTTATTTCATGAAACATTTATGCGTTAAATTTCTTAAAATGTAGAAATGGATTTGTTAAATTTATATAGAATGTTTTAAAGATGAACAAATCGTTTTTTCTGAATATTTTTCTGAATTAATGATAAAATTTTTTGATGAATGCGAAATACGTACATTTTAAACGAGTTCAGTTTTTCTTCAGTTTTTCTCGCTTCTAGGTATTAAAATTCTTAATTCATTATTTATTAGAATCTTCTTTAAGTCCTTGAAATTAATTGGGACGCCAAGAATGTATCGGCTGGTCGAATCGCACGAAATCATTATCATTCCATCCAGGTGCATGCTTATTCGCGTATTCAAGAGGCTCGCAGCATCCTCGTGAAAGGGGGCGACACGAGTCTATAAAATCCCATAAACATCCCCGAAGAGCGCTATAGGGGCGGTCGCCACTGAAAGGAATAAAATATCGCTTTCTGCGGCAATTTTACGGCAATTTTCCGACTCGCTGGAAACCGCGCCGAGCGCATCGAGAACCAGGTGTTCGTCGATTCTGACATTCGCGCCCGAAGGACTCGCGCTACTGGTTAGATCTTTTCGAATTATCGAGAGCCGACGATTAATAGCCGGAGAGAGAGCAGCTCGATGATATTCCGGTGGCTTCCGACAAAAACGGATATGACGCGACGTAGACAACGTGTGCGTCGCGTAAACGGTCAATGGTCCGTATAATCATATTCATTGTATTCCAGGACTCGCTCTCTCTCTTTCTTTTTTTCTCTTCAGACTTCTGTCCGTCGGACCAAAATGCACCTCTGCCTCTCGCGAACTGCGTGATTCATTGCAGAATTATGCTAATCGAGGATACTTAGCGGACTCGTTAACATAAACTGCGTGCACATCACGTTTAATATAACCATTGTTGAGTCCCCATTATTATATGGAAATTATTGTAATAACGTTAACCACGTGATGTAATTAGTATAACGTTATTATTTTATCATCGCACTAGTTGGTGCGATGATAATATTCGGTGGTATACCAATTATCGCGAATTTATTATCGCGTGTTTTCTGTGCTTCCGGGAATTCGATATCACATTATCAACGTTCGGCTTTAAGTCGCCGTGCGAAACATCGTGTTATTTCGAGCTGCGGTGTAAAATAGCAGCGTACCTGAATTTGTTAGTTGGGCATTGGATGCGTTGTCATCGAGTTTTCTGCCTATTTCCTGCAATATTGCAACTCTTTATGCGATATAATTCACAAAGTGAGTATCGTCAATCTGTTAATCCTAATTTTGTTAAAACTTGGCAATTCTAAACGTGTTATTGAAATTATTTTTCATTAAAGATATATTTTATAGATTTTTAAAATTGTGTTTTCAAAAATACCGGCACACAAAGCAGTTATTACAAGGCTTGCGTTTTACTAATATGTAAATCTAAAATGAGAGGTCTACGCTCTACAGAAAAAACATAAAATAAAATATATGAGGTCTATCCATTGAGTTCATTAAGAGAAAGAACCTTTTATTCCTTTCGTAATTATTCACGTTGTATAATTTCTTTTAACAATATAATCCTCTGTATTACAGGAATGCAATATGCGTACATGATTTATGGAGCATTTTTTGTATTTAAAAAATAACGGAAATATTTTGTGGATAATCCGATATTATTGTATAATACATAATATCCGTTAATTTTCTGTTAACAGCTTACCAAGTTTTTCTCACGTAAAATGTACAATATTATAATTTTTGTGTTACTTTCGAGCTGTTAATTAAAAAGTTTCAAGAGACGTATAATCGACGCTAACGTATTCATCTGCCATTTCTGATATCAATCAACCAATTATATAATTAGAAGTTTTTTTTAACTACTTTTTTTAATAGAATTTAATTGCTAGTTTTTTGCATCTCGTGTTTTACATCAAATTATTATTAAAAAATTTTAGTTATGTCGAAATTGAAATGCAAACACAAATATAAAGAAGAAATAGTTTAAAATAAGAGCAATGAAGAGACGAAAGATTTTGAAGTAAAATCTTGACAGGTAGAAAGAAACTTATAAGAAATAGATTGCGCCTGCAGATATTGAAGCGCAAAAATTTAGTCAATACACGTGATTGCTTCATCCTATCTGCGAGTTGGTCTTTCTGCTATCAAGATTAATCACGTCAGTGGCTAGCATGAAACGTGTGGGGTGAGAGTGTCTTGGCGATGATTAAGTTCCACCGCAATTTTTCAAGCGATCTTGCAATTATGTGGATAGATGTATCTTGTAGCCAGCGAGAACGAGCTTGCTCGGAATCTACTGTCCGTCGGATATGTCGTCCAATGAGCCACGTTATCTGGCACTGACATTGCTACACGTTGTATCGCACGTTAGGGATACGACGTCGTCATTGAAATCGGTAATACGTCCCATTCTAGTACATAAGTGATCACGTAATCAACCTGTTCATTTCCCTTGCGATGCCATAAAATATAATATTAGGACAGTTCACCGAAAATGATTTATAGACGAGAAAGAGTGCGAATAGTTATTATTCTTAATCACTTTCAAATTCTAAATATTTGATTATAATGTGTACATTATTGAGCATAACGCGAGATAAAATATCCAATTTTCGAAATTTAGTTCTGTCGTAGCTTCCAGATCACTTATGCTGCAATTCTAAGCAAATCTATGAATCAATCGTAAAGTCGTAGCTTACAAAGCGATCGTAAAAAACTGAATATAGAGTATAACATACAGTGCGCATAGAATTGAAGATCTACTCATAAGTTCTTATGAATCTTACGGAAACAGATTACGATTTTGTTTAGAATTGCAGCATTAATGTTTGATCCGCGATACCAATTAGAGAGTGAGAGAGCTTCATGAAATATCGAAACGAAATATTTCGATTACGAGCCCTATCGACGTTGCAATTTATTTACGCAAGTGGAACGGTGCAATGGCGGACAGAGAGTAAATCCGTACATAAGTACTTAACATGTTCCCCTGACGCCGTTAACGCGTGTCGAATCGCTCGTAGCGTTGACAATATTCGAGCCCCTTTTACCAACGTAAACCTGGATGGACGGCCGGGAGACGCTATTCCGGACGCGGCATCTCGATATTGTGCTCGAGTAGAGACGAGTGTCGAGTGGGGCTCATCTTTAGTTATGGCGCGTTAGTTACGCAATGCTTACTTCGCGATAAATTATGTCACGATGAAAAAGCGTTCCTGGTGCATCTCCTGTATATATAATTTCGCGATGCAAACTTGAGAGAAAAATATTCATCTTGGGTCACGAGATTCCGCGAAGTTCTTCTTTACTTTCACGTTAGAGAATATAAATTGATAGAATACGTAAGTCGATATTACAAAAAGTAGTATACAGAGAGAATTAATTGACTTTTTTATTGTTGAATATTTACTAATCTCTGAATTGTAAGATATACAGAATCGTACCAGATTCGAGAGGGAGCGACAAGTTTATTCAACTAACCATATTATACCAGCCGTCCTTTTGATCGGCTTAACTCCGAAAGCTTAGCAGATCGACAGTTTTCCCAATAATTAGATTTTATTGATCACATTCCCACCGCTGAGCTGAAGCTGCGCTTGCCGAAAATGACGGAGTAAAGAAAGATATCAATGTCGTTGTGTATTATTATTACTATTTCTAAGCGTTAGCGGAGAGATATATGTAGGGTGCATTAGAATGCATTTTCTCAGGACGTTTTTTTCTCTCATTCGACATACGGGTGAAACTAGAAGGGGTCTGTGAAGAAGCAAGGGGAGGCTACGAAGTAGTCCTTGCGCGTAATTTCCGGCAGATCGATGAATTACACGATTATTATCATAAGCATATGTCGTTTCGGCGAGTTCGCGCATTATCGACGTTCTTTATTAGGGAGCTGCCGCTGCCAAACTGCGAGTTGAACTACGACGAATTGCTGAGAACTTGTTTGCTCAGGGCCAAGCCCGGTCTTCTTTCAATACCGCATCAAGCGGGATGTAATCCCTCGATATATGGCTCTCATTTGTAACTTGTAATCTTCGGCAAAATGCCCGGCATAACTCAGAATTACGGCCCTTCCGTCCAAATGTCTGACCGTAAATGTCGGAGAACTGGGTCGTTTTAATGTTTGATATTTCTGTTCATACCGACAACGCGGGGTTTCGCGAGGTAGTAGTCGAACGGATATAAAAAATTTACTGCAGTGAATAACGCGATATTATGATCGACATAATCAGCCGCGCGTTCGATTGTACCTCGTAATTACCCAGCCTGACAATCATGCGAGAATATGTACATCAGCGACTCGTAATGAGTTTGCTCATTTCGATCTCGAATATAATATCACCGCCACTTTTAATGCGGGAGCGCACGAATTAATTATAGCAAAACGCATTATTAAGCTGTCCTTTGCAAACTCATGTTCGCGTCTATCGCATTTTATCGTAAACCTTGCTATCGGTATTCAATGCATCATGAGATCGATATATCGGTTACTCGCGTTCGCTAAATTAAACTCCCAGTATCTAAGAAGAGGCGGCTACTTTTTCTTCACGTCAATAGGAGCTACGGAAGAATAGCCTGTTGCTGAAACTATCCGAACTGTTTCGCCGGAATAAAGCTGGAATAAATAGGCGTAATTAGTGTTATAAAAGAGCTTCATTAATTATGCCGTAACTGAAGGTACTTTCGTAATTGTGTGTTATTAACTTCACAGCAGATTTTAATATTTAATTAATTCGTCGATAAATGGATGATCCTATGTTATATCAAGGCGTAAGAGTACCTCATATTCGCATTGCGTATTCTCTGTTAAATGTGCAAGACTCTAATGATGATATTATTAAGTAATTAACATTTCAGATTGCGTACTTTAATAGAATTTTTGACACAAACATTTTATTATTATTTACTTATTTATTTTTTATAACGTAGAGGAAAAACCGATATATGCAGATTAAAACTGTCTATTTTCACAAGAGAAGAGACACTACAAAGCGAGAGTAAAATCCGATAGCTAATACTTGATTACACTCAAACAAGTTACTCTGTGTGCCTCTTTTAATGTAGTAATTTATTATAATGCATTAAAAATCGCGACGTTAAGCGGATAGCCGGTTTGATCCGATATTATCGGCTCTGATATTATCCTACTCTTCCGCACTGCAGTGAGGATGATGCAAAAGGTTTCACGAGAGGCGTAATCTCGTGCGAGGAATTCGCGTATGGCAGAGACACGCGATATAGTTGCGTGCATTTTACACGTGCGCGTATGCACACGACGGTCCGTCTTTTGGTTGTTCCCCTTCAAAATCAATTATCACTCCATTCCCTCGAAATTACCGTTAATGCTAGCGCCTGTCGGATTATGGGACGCGCGCGAATTTCCAAAAAAGCGCAAAAGTTTTTGGGGACGACGTAAGCGGCTTAGCAACGCGTGCCTATGCCAGCTGGTCTAATCGATCTATCGGAACCACATCTCTACGGGTATCGCGCACACGGAGGAGGAAGCATTAATCCCATAAATATACCAAAATTATACGCGCAGTAAGCGGCTTTTATTCTGGGAGAACGGATAGGTGTACAGGGCAAGATGCCGACGTTACACGTAAATTTTCCCGCATAGAATATCTGTGCCCCTTTATGCGCGTCATAGAACGCGTTCGTGCGTTGAATCTCTAATAAGATACAGGCGTAATACACATGTAAGGATTTATCTTTATGATACGAGACTAAAGTTCTAGTTTAACAAGATTACGAAACTCCGGTGTTTTTTTTCTCGCGAAAGAAAAATATTTCAGGAGATGTTTGTATTTGGTTACAGTTATTTTAGGAATTTGACACACATATGTGTGAGCTGTATTTGATATTATAAATTTACTAAATTATATATTAATTAAAATTCTTGTGGAATATTGAGCTAGAATTTCATTACTCTAGTAAATATATAAACTCGAAATCATCGCGCGAAAATATTTTTCTGCCTTTGTTTGGACATGTGTTCACTTATGAGGCTTTTTCGTGCGTAAACAGCAGCAATAGCAGTGAATTGTAGTACACATCAAAGAAGAAATTTCTGTGAATACGTTCCCTCTATCTCCAAAAGAGAATCTCGAAGTCTTTAGACATCGTTCCCTTTGATTCCTGAAAAAGTAATGTGCAACAAAATAAAAGAGCGTGGCCGAAAAACCTACTATGTATATCATAAATAGAAAAGAAATTTTATGCGCATGTCTTATAAAAATGTAACAAATTTTTTATATTTTTATCTTACACTATTCTTCGTGTTTATAAATATGTATTTTTGCTTTTAAAAAAGCCGACTCATTAAAATGCTAAATGTTAGTAATAAACTTTGAAACCACGTTTAGAGTACGCTAGCATTTAGATTCACCAGCGCGAAATATAGCAGATTTTAAAATGATAAATTGAGTCATTTTCCGTTGACTAAAATAATCACAGGAAATTATTTCGACAATCTTTTCCATGCTTTATTTCGTCTACAATGATAAATCTTTTATTATTACATAATAGCTTTCTTTTATATATGAGAAAGATCAATCAATTAATATTTATGTTTTTTTTTATTATATTTAAATTTAAAAAATTCTTATATATTCTATATATCTAAATTACACAGTATACATGTGATTTTTTTTATAAACTTTAGCAGTTCTTATTAACAATCGATATTTCATTGAAAAATATTCAGTCCACGTTATATCTATATTTGCCAGAATGCGTTATTAATTTTAGATATGATTATACATATATGCATTGTTATATCTACGTGCGATCAGTACATCTATCATACCGTGTTAGCACGTAGTAGGCAGGCAAGTTATCATTGTTTCGAATCATTTGTTGAACAGACAGTTACAGTCGACATCAACGCGATTTTATCTTTTACCACAATGTAGCTTAGTTAGAAATATATAATAGTGATGACAGATAAATTGCCTTCAAAAGATATAAAGGACAGATAAAACGTATGCATTATTATCTGCTAGTGTTAAAGGTATAGATGAGGAATCATGAATGTAATGTGTTATCGACGCGCGTTTCTTTCGAGTCTTATACCTACCTCTGGCTTGAGCAACCCCTAAATCGATAAAATAACCAGTTTGTGCGCATAGGGTAAAGGCAAAATATCAACGTACGATACGACTTGTACATGCAGAAAATATTGATTTTCTTTAAGTTACTTTTTGTTAATTTAACGATAATGGAATTGCTTCGTTGTAGGATTAATTAAATATATGA
This sequence comes from Tetramorium bicarinatum, assembly GCA_928718305.1. Taxonomy (NCBI): domain Eukaryota; kingdom Metazoa; phylum Arthropoda; class Insecta; order Hymenoptera; family Formicidae; genus Tetramorium; species Tetramorium bicarinatum. Next base: position 9,678,868 of record OV788319.1, read on the forward strand.
CATGATATAAAAAATACTATTTATTAATAATTGTTACAATATAAGTAATAAAATGTGGACAAAAGTATAAATTTATATTGTTTCTGATAATAATAAATGAATAGTTTATAACAATCTGTCGCAGTATTTAAATTTGCGGCGTTTCTTGTTTAATGATAAGAAACATCGAATTCGAATAACGAGTTCGAATAACGAATAACGTTACATCATGAAGCAGTATATCCTTTCTTCCAAATTGTGTCTTTTAAATAGGAGCCCACTATAGGATCGTTGAGCATTTCCTCCACAATATCTTTAAATCCAAGCTGACTAGCTAGCATATATTTACATTCGACATCTGATAATTCAGATATTAGAGTTCTCATGTTATCTGTCATGGAATGATTAATACTTTTTTCCAACCTGTACCTAAAGATACGCATATAATGATAGTATTTTAAAAAATTATTTAAACTTAAATAATTTTAAATAAGATGTATGTACATGTAAATCGCGCATATTAAACTTACCTACGCGCGCAATCTTGTACGATCATAGGCGTGAGATTATTAACTGTCATAAATTCTTTGAGATATTTCGTCTCTCCTTTGAGAATGCAATGATGATAAATAAGATTAACCCAATCCGCGTGATGATTATAAGCGCGGATAATGATAAGAGCTTGAGGGAAATTTAAGATGTGAGATAACACTCTCTCTAACTCGTCGCTTTTCAAATTTAGCAGACACACTGCTTGTTGATTTTGTGGTACTGCGTTCAGCAGTGAAATTTGAAGCGCAACAAGTTGGGCTTGATGCGAGCACCGGCTAGCAAGATTCAGTTTCTTATCCTGAAAATAAAATACATTATTTTTTATGGCAATTATTACTGAAAAAATGCACGGGTGTTTCAATTTAATTTTTTTACCTGCAAATAATATTGAGTAGCATGAGTAAAGTTAGTTACAGCCAGTTGCAATTGTTTTTGGACATTATCATTTCGAGTCAACTTTATTTCTACCGGAATACCACTTATGCCTTTTCCGCATTCTTTTAATATGTCATATATTAATTTTGCAATTATTTCCTTCGCCTCATTTTCCCACATAAGGGCGATTTCATAATATAAACGGAAATGAAGCGCCACTAGAGTAAAGAGCTCTTTATCTTCCGGACATTGACGTTTCAAGAATTCCAGCAGTGCCATTTTTAGACCCGGAACCTGCTCGAAATTGAAACAAAAATTTTTTGTGATAAAAATATAAGAATTTATTTAATATTGTACAAGCAAAGATACCTTATCCAAGCCCTGTCCCAATAAAGACTCGAATTGATCATTTTCTTTCAAGATTTGGAATATATAATTCATTTCGGTAAATCGACCAACACCAGTTACAAGACGTACCTAACAATATGAAAGAAAATGTGAATAAATTTTGGAAACAGTAATAATTGATTATACATAATATTAATAACTATACCAGTAGCGTCCAATATTTTAAGATTTGTAACATATTCGCGAGGCTCTGACATTTTCGTAATATTGAGGCTATTCCTTCCATGTTACAGGAAGCCGTGAAACAATCATGGGATCTTATTAATAATTCCACTATTGTTTTTAATCCTGAAACTAAATAAACAAATATACATATAATATTTATCATTTCAAACATAATATAATATTGAAGAAAATATATTTAGAATTACCATTTTTCTTTTCATCGTGAGTACTAATATATCTTGCCTGCAATGATTGTGCCGTCTTCAACAATTTTAAGCCTAATAATGAGATATCACCGCATAACTCCATTATTAAATGAAAATGTGAAGTTAAGGAATAACCCCACATAAAAATCAAATCTTCCTGACCATCTGTTGGGATATTATTATTTTTAATATTGAGATAATTATTCGAAGTAAAAAAAAAACGAGAGACATTTTTGTCATAATTACCTTCTATGGCACGATTTATGTGCATTGTAATACTGTCAGTTAGAAATGTTGCCACATTTTCCGTCTTAATTCTATAAGACATTATTATATCGTTGGCAGTTTCAAATTTATTTTCAATATTACTTTCTATAATCTCCTGTAAGAACTTTATCGGATCTTTTAGCATCAATAGTGCTTGATATGTCTTTCCTAAATGTGTAGCAAGTTTATAACATGAAACAATTCTTAAACATATCTCATTTCCATGTGCAAGAATTTTCGATAGTCTTTCTAAGATTGAAATACATTCCATTTGGAGATGGCGATTGCTGATCATCGTATCGTTTGTTTTTCCAGCTTCAATTGATGAAATTGTATTTACTGTAAAAAAATAAAATATATTAAGATATAAAAACATAAATTTGTAAAACATTGAAAAATATTTAAATAGGTAAAGTGTAAAAATATTATCATTGTACGTTTAAAAAAATAGCGAGGCGTACAGGATGACGATGAAGAAAATCTTTGTAGACCGCGATTACGTAAAGTGCCATATTTTTGTTGCTTGTTCTGATTCCTTTCTTCCAAAAGACTTTTTTGCTGCGAAGTTAAATCCACTGGTGAAATTTCACCCTCTGCTAAGCTCAGACACAACATCAATATTTGCAGGTCCTATAAAAAAATAGTTTTTTTTTAAATTTAATAGTATACTCTAACAGTAAATTTTAAAATAAAAGATAACTATTTACTTTATGATTGTAATTAAAAATTACACTTATCCGTAAGGCAATATCCAATTTGCCCAAATCAATTAATTTATTTATTAGACTTTCTGTGGCATTTTTTTCACTTTCGTCTGTCAAGGAGCAAGTAACTTGTAATTTATCCAAACCAGATAGTAACTCCGTTTTTAATTTGTTAAAAATATAGTTATTGCAGTCAAACTCTATATTTTCAGGTCCAGCTAAGATACACGATTTCCACATTGCCATCTCCAGAGTATCGATAGTTTGTTGCTCGATTTCGGTATTTTTCAAAGTCTCATAAGCCAATTTTAAAACTTCATATCTAGAAAAAATAATTGGTTAGCATAAAATATTAGTAAATAATGGAATTAGTGTTATACAAAATATTACTTACCTTTCTTTGTGTGATACAACTTTCTCGGCATGTTCGACAAAAAATTCAACTGCTATTTGAGGTGGAACATTGTATTTGTTAAAATCCTGAGCACATTGCGTCCAAAAGGTAGAATTTACTTGACCATCTCCGTTTACAGATTGTTTAAAAATATTTCGAGACTGAAGAAATATAACATTATATTTATAGAATTATAGAAAAAATGTGTAGTAATAAAAAGTGTTCGAATTTTCAATAAATTTTAAATTTACCTGTGCTAATATGATCTCGGATGAATTTAATCCGGCACAGCATGCTAATTCCAAAGCAGTACTGTAATTCTTAATTGCTATTAAATCGTTAATGCATCTTTGAATCTCTTTGTCAAAATTATATGCGTTATCGGTTAGAGTAATCGTCCTGAAATTGAATGTCACGTCGGTTTTCTGCAGAATTTTTGTTACATCTAGCAAATGTTGAAAATTCGGTACTGCAACTGTAATATACAATAGCATTTTTTAATGTACAACAAACATTTATCACTGTTTAATAGTACAGAAAATTATAAAAAATTTGTTTATATACACATAATCATTTTACCTGGTAAATCCGCAGAAAAATTACACTTTATTAGCACTTCAAGAAACTTTACTCGTAATGGCGTACTTTGAAAGCTGTAGCCAAGTGCCGTAACAATGCATTGGGTTGCAACAACTGCAACCCAATACAAATTTGTTAAATATGTAAAATGAACACTATCCCAATCGATAATTTTCTAAAAAAGATAAGATCATTGAAACTGTGAGCTAGCTAGTATATTGTTTCATTGTAATTTTGTACGTACATTGGATTTAAGCAAGGAACATTGCGACTTAAACTCTATTAAATGCTGTTGGTTTTCCTTGAATTCGCCATAACTGATTGCTTGCATCAGAAACTCAAAGAATGGATTCAAAATATTATCCTGCAAGACATTAGCACCAATTACAATGAAAAATCTGCAGCCATTACCATTATATTAATAACTTACAGGCATGAAAATTTTGTAAGCTCGATTGACTGTATTAATGTAACCATATTGAACCATTTTATTTAGTAATTCCGATACTTTATCAGAGGGCCATATTTGTTGCTCTAAACATTCCGTGTAATCAAGAAGTATATCCTCTTTTTCTGTCGATATTACCATCCAACAGTAGCAATATGCTGCTACAGAGGACGGCTATAAACACAAGAGATTTTTAAGTTGAAACGAAAAGATAAAATCTAATTTACCAATATCAATCAAATAAGATAATACCTCGTAACATGTTGCTAAGACAGTCAATATAGGTCTTAAATTTGACCGAGACGCGTTAATTAATGCTTTGGGTGGGTCTTGACTTTGATGACAATTCAGTATAGTTAACCATAAATTATTATCTGAAGAAGTCAAGATGTAACTGTTGGAAATATCTTTGGCACTAGTTGTATCACTTGCATCTATCTCAATTTCCGATATGGCTGAGGTAGACACTGGAGATTCCTGAAGAATGACTGTTTGTATAAGAACTAAAATTATTAATAAGCAATAACAATCTTAGATTTTCTTACATCTTCTTTCACTTCAACTTTATGCTGTCTTGATGATTGCCTTGTATCATGAAATTTCATCTTCTGTTCGTTGTGTGGTTGAGTTTTATTAAGTTTATCATTGTTTAAACATGTTAGCAGATGTTCTCGTATATTCGGGTTATTAAACAATCTGGCGTTTTCCAATATCTAGCAAGCGATTGATTCGAGTTTTATTTTTATAGATCTTGTTTTAATCGATGCAATATATTCATTAACGTACCTGAGTTATAGGATAAGCGAATATATGGCAGACTGCCATAAATTCGAACCACAAGTCATGATCTGCTAAATATTTCGGCAACGTATCAGGTAGCACATGGTTGTGAACACGTGCAAAGCGTACGAAGACATCCCATATTTTCAATGCTTCGACAAATTGCGTGTGATCACACATGAAAGTTTCATCCAATAAATGTTTTTCAAAGCTTTGTTCTAAATACGATATCACAGACTTTAAATCAGTTTGGTTCTTATATACTATGTTTTCCAATAAATTCCCTGTACAATAAAGAATATCATTTAAAATGTTCTCTCATGTTGACATCATGACATGTCCATTACTTAAGCTAGATTACCTATGGAGATATTTAGATGCTCTTGTACATATTTTGCCACAGTAACGTGTAATTGTAAATTGCTCGAGTCGATTCTCAGCAATTCGATGAATGCAATGCAGCTGCATACGATATCAAGCTTATCTAAATTTCTCAAAGCGAGAACATGCGCATATAAAGCTGCTTTGGACTTCCTAAAATTATTTGCTGACATTAAGGTCTGTAAATTTGATACTCTGAGAGAAATGCGAATTTTTACAAAATTCATATTTTAATTTTTCATCCAATTTGTCCACATTTGTGCATAATAATTACTTTTATCTATTTTGTAAAAATTAAAAATAAAAATTGACCAAATTTTATTTCGAGAATCTTCAAGTTTTTTAAAATTATATATGGACACAAAACGATTACTTATAGGCAAATATAGATAAATTGTGGACAATCAAATGTCATATCTATTTTGTAAAAATTTATATATATTTCAGGATACTAACTTTACATATTTCTGATATTAACAACAAAATGAATATTAACACCGCGAATATACGAACCTATAAGAGGATACATTTCCAAGTAGCTTCGCTTGAGTATGTGTTAAACTATATATTGCCATATTTGGTCTACCTTCTTTCAGATAATAACCATACGTCAGTGTTTCTTGATATCCGTATTTCTTAATAAGATTTTCGTTTGTGAAAGTAGGCAAGGGCTCATTTTTGAAACGCCACTTGAAAAAGTGTTTGGAATTGAAATTTCTATAACCGTTCAGTAAATCGTATGCTGTAATATCATCTTTTTCATTTCGATCTTCGATGATACATTGCAGCTTCGGCATATACGCAAGCGCGGACTTTAGAACTTCTTGAGAAATAACACGCGTGTCGATTTTTAAAATAGTCTTATTCGTAAATATATCTCTCAACAGGGTATTTCTTTCTGAAGAGCTTGCTTCATCGCACAACGTACTCCGTATCTGCCGTAATCGTAAAAATATTAATGTCAAATTTATTAAATAATTCTCTTTCAAATAGGCATTAAAATCGTCGGTGACATAATCAATCGATTCTACAATTCCATGTAGTAACGCATCTTCGAAATTATCTCGAGCATTACACATATCGCTTAAAACGTCAAATAATTTTTTAAATTTTAAGTTATCTTCCTGAGTGTGACAGTTTTGTAAGCAATGTGTAAGGCACAGTTGTTGATCAATGCTTTGCAAAAATTCCGTTTTATCAATATTACAGGAAGTTAAAGATAATATTGCGTTGAGTTCTTCCAGTGTTATACCACAGCCAAATGAACGATTTAATATTAATTTCAAATCGTTCTTTTCTTCTTTCGTATAAATGCCATATCTAAAATAATAAATTTGTATATTTTCTACGTAATTTTTCATTATCAGCAAAGAAAATATAAATACACAACATATTAAACGGTTACGTACCTACATAAATGATTCTTAGTTAGATCTTTTACGAGATCACTAGCATTTGAAGAATCTATATAATCGATCATATCGGGTGTAATATCTAAATTCATAAATAACGATTTCAAATGTTGATCAATTTTATCTGAGATTTCTAGAACGTCTGGATTATATCTTGCATCAATCCATGTTTTTAGCGCATTAATTTTATTATTAGATAATAAATAATCCCATAAAATATTATTTGACACATTTCCCAAAATCTCAGGGTTATTTAGAGAGAAATATAATTCAGTGCGTAAAGCCTGTTCAATATTCTGTGGTAATTTCATTATATCGTCTATACATATACAAGAACTTAATCCATCTTGAATTCTGAAATTAGAAGATAATTTAACAACATATTTGTTCTCGTCATGTAATATTTATTTTCTATTTTCACTTACTCAGATTTTTCTTCATGTTGCTTAATAGACTTGATAACGTTCCATGCTGCAATATATTCAGTCTTAAATCCATTGACGTTTATCATATATTCGCATAAATAGTTTCTTAAAATTGGATCCTTGCTTTTTATAGAAACCGCAAAAATATATTCCACGGGGTCCTTTCCCTATAAAAAAAATTATGTACAATATAAATATCTATGTAAATGTATTTTTTTGCTCATTACGAAACTTGATTAATTACAATTTATCTTGGAAAATATATACTAATATAACATACCATATTTTTTAAAATATGTGAAGCTCTATAAACCTGTTTTTTGTTTAATAGTTCATTGACCCAATTTTCAACTTCTTTGTTGAAATATATACATGCCTGTTCTACAGAACAATTTCTTCTGTATGCGAGGCATTTATGAGCTAGTTTTATATGAGTTCCCTTGGCAGAGGCTTCTCTGACAAGTTCTCTATCTCCCAGTATGCGCCAGCCAGACCATATTGCAGCTGACTCTCCAGTTAGACATTCGACAGGAATACCACCAACCGTCTTTTTTTCAGACATTTTGCGAGTGATATGTATAACGCAGTTTCCACACCAATTTATTAATGCACTGATATCTTAATGCAATTTGAAATCTTGTCTAATGAATATTAAAAAATCGTATTAGAGAATTTTTATATTTCCACAATATATCCAATTTCTGTGCGAGAAATACTTTGTTCGTATTGTATACCATATTGCTAAATCACGTTTAATTAATTTCCATTACATTATCAGTATACACATACGCAGTTTGTTTCGTTTTTTGGTATATAAATTTTTTATAAGATCGGATATTATAAAATTATGTAAATCTTTGTTGCTCGAGATAAATTTGCAGTATAATAGATAGATAGGTTAGGTAAAATAAAAAACATCTGAGAAAGCTAGAGTATAGTCACTGATATGTTACATTCTCACTCTCATACAAGCAGTCACAATAATTATTTATTTACACGAATTATATATTTTTTATTTGGAATATTAAGCATATTTTGGTCACATTTTGTTGCTTATGGAAAACACTACTGTCAACACTTTGTCCCTCTCTGACAGCAGCAATTTAACCAGCAATCGGTAAAAATTACCAGCAATCAGCTGACTATCTCAACACTACACGATTCCTACAAAACAAATGTAAAATATAGCAATATTAGCAACAATAGAATATTATCTTAAATCGTTAACATTTATACTGCTTTCATTATTCAAGTTCTTTTTAACAATTATACACGGATATATAAAATCAATGGAATATAATATCGTATGTTGAACACTGCTTAATCAATGAATTAAGATAATATTATGCAATAAAATTGTGGTGCAATAAAATTTATACACACTCAGAAAGAGAACAAAATTTACGAAAGAATTTTTTTAGAAATCAATTATTTTACTAAAATGCTCACATTTGATCTATGAGAATATATAAAGGAGATATCACGTTTTTGATATTATCCTTTTAAAGCACCTTGCCATAGCATTCCTGTTATATTCACACTACTAATGTTCGAAGAAAACTTAAGTACGCCAAACTTGTTTTGAGTACCTGACAAAAAATTATATTAAAATAATACATATTACTTTCTCGTAATTTAGTTTATTAGCTGCAATCTTTTATTAAGGGCAGAAAAAATAAGAACATTTTTAAATAATTTGGAATATCGATTATTTATTTCTTTTAAATTTTCTGCTGTCCAATTAATTTTGCGTAAGTACATTGTATAATCTCTTACATTTCCGAATGTCGCCAGTGATAAATCTATCATTCTGCCAGCGCTGATTTTTATGGGATGGCTGGACATAGCGATTACTAAGACTAAACTACGAATTGACTTTGCCGGTAGCTGGTACCAACGGGTCATGAAGCATCTCGTTCCAATCTGGCTGCTCTGAAATGTTAAATCCGCGAAAAATGCTCAATATACTTTCATTTATTTTTCACTAAAACTCCATGTTCACGCGAAAATCGAATAATTAAACGTAACAAGGTTTAAATGCCTTTAAACTGTATTAGATATACCTTCGCCACGAGTTGTTCTCCAATATAACATAATATATACATATTGAAGCAGAATGAAACAAAGAGCAGAAAGTAAGTTGCTAGTCCTACTGTATCGCTATGTTGCCAGTCCTATTGAAAAATACAAGTAGCAATTCGATCTACTTAAGATTTAGAGAAAAATTGACATTTTAAATAAAATATATGTATATTAGAACGTACCACTATGCAATAATATTCGGGCAAACACATTGTGAATATGGAACTGGTGAATTCTAGTAAACACACTTCCTGTAAAATTTCTTGTACGGCGGTAGCAAACCTAAAACAAATAATTACTTGCATGAAATAATTAATTACATGAGAAGTCGACTTTTACAAATCTCTCTTCTCATTCTTAGCATTATTCGTATATAAAATATATAATAAAAGTTTTTACACGTACGAAAGGAATTTTGTGATTTGGGCGTAAAAAATATCTTATACTTAATTGTATTTAATATTTTTTTATTACATATTATATTACAAAGATTCATTAAATCAGATCTAAATCAAATAAATGAGCGCAAATAAATACGAATGAACAATTTATTTCAGCTTGTTGCATGTGAACGATATACTGCCAGTCGAAACAAGTTGTTTGTTCGTGTTTGTTCGCGCTCGCTTGCTAGTCTGGTTTTATATACAAATGAGAAGTATATATATAGGCATTCGTTGAGAATATAATAGCGCATGCTCGTGATCTGCGCATAATCCGTAGGCATGTAACCGCCCACTGAAATACATTGGACATTTGTTGCACACTTGTTGCATTTACCCGCCTTTTATACGTTGCGCAAGTCGTGATGAAAAATTATACATTATATTATAAAATAGAAATTTTTGATAAAAAAAATTATTTTAAATGTTAACAAATTTTTTTTAAAATATACTCAAAATTTTTTTCTATAATATAAAAAACTTTAGATTTTTTTAGAGAACTCCTATTTTATCAATAATATTCACATAGAAATAAAGTGCACGTGGAAATACATATGATATAAATAATGTAAATATAGATAAAATTTTTTTAAAATTTCATAGATTAAAATTTTTTCGCGGTTTGATCAATTTTTTTTTCTTTTATTTTGAAGAATCTCAAGAATGCTACTGGAAAATGTCTTAACTCAAATTAATTTTAATTAACATAGAATAATTAACAATTTATAATCAAAATATAAAATTGAGGCATTCTTATCTTCTGATTATTATTTATATTTATTCGTCAAGATTTTGGAAATATAGTAACTAGAACGAAAAAAAAGGAGAGAAATACACACGTCGTATGTACATACATATATACATATACATATAAAATTTTATTAATCGTATTAAAATTCTAAATATGTAATATTAATTTCACGCAAATGTAATTATGTTACCTCAATATTCGGACATGACTTTTTACGATGAGAGCGATTTGTTGATTAACGTCTGACAATTGTTTGAACTTCTTGCCACTCGAAAGAGCCTCAAGTCGAGTCATGATCACCTCGATTTGACCGCACGCATGAGTGGCGAATATTGCTGCCAATCCGCACGATCCGGCAGTCACTGAATACATAGTGTATCCGCACATGTAGTGGGCCAGATACACCATTTCATATATCGGACTCGCCTGCGTGTTAAAAAATTTACTGTAAGTCGGATATACGAGTGGTCTAATAGTTTGATTGTTGACTTTATGCTCGGTGCAGAACGGCAGAATTGTGTGAAAAATGAAACCAGCGAGGTACATGGAACTCGCGCTGATCATAGACAGTCTACGACCGGTGGTGGCGAACTTCAGCATCAATTCGCGATCGGAGCCGAATTTCACCTGTTACAATATCGCAATCATATTTATTTATCAAAAGAAATAAGCGACAAAGTAATCATAAAAATTTATTTATCATAAAAATTATAAGATGAAATCATTCGGAAACGAGATTCATTTTAATGCATTTCGTGAATACGAAAAAATATACACGCAGGCTTTGAAATTAGATCTACACTTTCGTCGATGAATAAAAAAAATTTTTAATCTTGCAATAATAGCTTTGATTAATGAAATTATTCACAGAAAAAAATCATGTTTCATATTACAATACTGGGGTATTCTATTACAACGTTAGATCTTCGTGCTCAATCCATATTTATATAAACGACACAATAAAAATTATACTCAAGGATATGAAATGAATGAAAGTTTATATGAAGTCGAAAGATTTGCTCAAATATATCAGAGTACTTCAAAATCAAGATCACATCAGTTGCTCATTGCACATCTTTTTCTACTTGCAAGAGAAAAAAATCAGTCGCCACTTGTCACCGCTGATAAATTTTCTGTTTATTCTGTAACACACTTTATATATTAACAACACCGACCTGCCACCAGTCACTCTTCACGTGCTCGATGCAGCGCAATATTTTGGATCGACGTATCGTGAGAACGCAATATTTCATCATCGCGGTGGTACAAAAACCTAGTAGCCCGAAGAGTTTCAGCCTTATGTCGAGGTCCTTCTGGTCGTAGATCATGTGTAGAACGCAAGGCACTATCGCGAAAGCTAACGCAAAATTACATAGCACGATCGCGATCTTGGACGCATGTTGCCCGATTCCGCGGATCGTGAAAGGCCAGATACCGATTGAGCCGAGGATCCAGTTACCAGGCTTAAAGATATACTGTATGTCCTGCTGATAACTAGTATTCGGTGATACCTCATACTCGTCTTGTGAATTTTCCATGTTCGCAATGACAGGTGCCGTTGAAGACTGCACGAGGTAGCCGCGCGGCATTGATTGCAAGGTCGCTGCTCATGCGCTTGCGCTTCTGTTGCGGGCATCCTTCCTTCTGCCTGCTGACAGAATAATCTAACAGCTTGTATGCGTGTGACTAACAGAGGAATAGTTGAGCGATGCGTATCTTATGTCCCGGGAGTTTTAGATTGAGAAGAGACTTTTTCTGTTTCACTTAAATTATTATTAAATCGGCAAATTGAGAAAAGTTGTGATAAAATGGAAATAAAAAAATTGTAATTTAATTCCTCGTGCTGTTTAATCATCAAAGTTAAATTGTTTCCACATTATATAAAAAATATCGCGTTATATAAAAAATAAAAATTTAAATTGTGTTAAGTGAAACATAGGTATGTACAAACAGTTCAACGACAAAAGTTAGTAAGATATGGAAAGTGAAAATGTGCAAATCTGATGTACAAATGTAAACAAATAATTCTCTTTTCTGTCTCTGTCACATAATTTTATATTTTTATATTGACATACGTGGGAAACTCAAATATGCCACACTAATTTTCAATATGTAAAAATATTGTATTAAACGAGGACATGCGCTCGGTCGTCAACGATAATCTATCAGATCAATCGATGCTATTACCCGTGCACAGCATATTTTACATCTCGACAATTCTAAATCGAAAAAATACTTTCACCATTCTGAATTTCTCTGAACTCAGTTATTTTAAAAATTAAAAATTTATTAAAAATTAAAAACTTTATAGTTTAATATTTTCTCTCTTATATAGTTGTCAAATTGTTAAATTAATTATTAGCAACCATTGCTAAAAAAAAGTGAAAACAGATTATAAATTGTTTGTGCATGTATAGTTTAACGGCATAATTAACAGGAAAAGAATGCTATTATGTAGATGTTTGATAGTAACATAATATTATTTTAGATATTATAATTATTATATAAAGATTTTATATTGTGAACATATTAACTACATCAAATTTAAAATATTTCTTAATATATGTAATTTCAATATTTACATAACTAATGTCTGTAGGAAGCTCAAATATGCCAGGCTAGTTTTCATTACCTAAAAAATATATTAAAATATGATGATTTATCTTTAGCCATAATTTTTACAATTTTTATAGTGAAATCTACTAGATTTATTACACAAAAGTAATATTAAATAGTTCTGGATATATTCATTTTTCCGTGCAATAATTTCTCTTTATAAAGTATAAGGTAGAAAGATGCAAGATACGAAAACTGATAAATGTACATAATGCCTCACATTTCCAAAAGTCTTTAATGATAAATCTACCATTCTGCCGGCACTGATTTTTATAGGATGGCTGGACATCGCGATTATCAGTATAAGACTGCGAGCTGATTTTGGTGATAGTTGATACCAATTAATCATGTAGCATATTGATCCAATCTGACTGCTCTGTAAAATCAGTCGCGAATATTTGTTAGCGCTGTGGAAATTAAACGTGAAAAAAATGAAGATATACCTTTTCCATTAGAATCTCGCCGATATAACATAAAATGTAAACATTAAAACAGAATGACACAAGAAGCAGAAAATAAGTCGACAACCCAATTCTATCATCCGCTTTCCAATCCTATCAAATTTTAAATAAATATAATTTTACAGGATATTTCATTGAGAATTGTTGAAAATTTTTCTCTTTCTTCAATACATGTTAACGCACCACTATGCAGTAATATTCGAGCAAACATATCGTACATACAGAACTAGAGAACTCTACTAAACACACTTCCTGTAAAACTTCCTCTACCACAGTTGCGAACCTAGAATAAGTCACTACAGTTTATATAAGAGAATTTGATTGCATTGCCTCATTCATTCTAATTATAAATTCAAAGTTGATATACGGTGTAAATAGATAGAATAGAAAACAATAAATTGATATAATAGCGCGTATGCTTATATTCTGCGTATTATCTATCTGAATAGACACGCAGTGGCACTTCGTATTAGATTGGAGATTAGTTGAGATCACACTTGTTGCATTTGTCTTCTTATTACATAGAATCGTAGTTATTTTTTTTTTCATATATAGTACAATATAATAATAATTATATGTGTAAATTTAATGCAGTAATATTAACGCTTTTAGTATTGAATTAAATTCGAGAAAATTTGCTAAATTAACTACAGTATTGAATTCTAATTTGAACAAAGTGTTTAGTTAGTGTTGAAAAGTTTTATATTCGTACTTAAGCTGAAAATTAAATTTCCTTGTAATTTTTAATTTTCCACGTCGGTACATTATCACAAAATTTTAGAAAAAGACAAAAATTATAACACTTTACCTTATTACCCGTACGTGATTTCTCACGATGGTAGCGATTCGAAGATGAACATTCGAATTCTGTCCAAATTCTTCACCAGTTATTAGATCTTCTAGTCGTGATAGAAGTATTTGGATTTGGCCACATGCGTGAGTGGCGAATAAGGCAGCTAGTCCACAAGCACCAGCTGTGACCGAATATATGGTGTATCCGCACATACAATGAGCCACAAACACGATTTCATATACTGGACTAATTTGTGATTGGCTGAATTTACTATTTGTCGGATACACGAGCGGTCTGACGGTTTGATTGTTGATTTTGTGCTCGGAACAGAAGGGTAGAATTAAGTGATAAATGATGCCAGCGGTGTACATGAAAGATGCGCTGATTATAGTCAGATTGCGACCGGTGGCAGCGTACTTCAGCATCAATTCACGATCGGATCTGAATGTTACCTGTCACAGTGTTGCTAGTAACTTTTATTTATTGATGGATGAAAAATCTGCATTTACCAATTTTGCAATCTAACTTTCCTTCTTTGAATCAAAGTTTTAATATAGCGCGGTAAAGTTTAATTAATCGTGCATTTTGACTCGTATATCATATTAAATATAATTGTGGATAAATGTATTTATATTATTCATAATTACGCAGACTATATGCACTTCTTGAACAGTGGTAAAATCACAAAATAATTTGAAATCAAGATCACTTTAATCACATTCTTTTTACTGAGATTTTTTTTTTCAATGTTTTGTAACGAATGTCACACATTAACACGATATATTAGTTACTAGGAACACCGACCTGCCACCAATCATTTTTAACGTATTCGATGCAACGACGTATCTTAGGGCGACGTATGACGAAGATGCAGTACTTCGTCATCGCGGTGAGGCAGAAAGCCAGCAAGCCGCTGAGCTTCAATCTTAAGATGAGGTCCTTTTCGTCATAGATGATATGCAAAGCGCAAGGCACTATCGCGAAGCTCAACGCGAAATTGCAGATCGCGATCGCAATCTTGGATGTATACCGTCCAATTCCTCGTATCGCGAGTGGCCAAATACCAAGCGAGCCCAGAATCCAGTTGTTAAACTTGAAGACATATTGAATGTCTCGCTGATAACTGGAGTTCCGCGATGCCGCGGACTTCACGCGTAAATCGGACATGTTCGCGGTGACAGATTCCACCGAAGACTGCAAGAAGAGTGCAGAGACGCGCGGCATTGATTATAATGCCGCGCGAGACATGCGCTTGCGCTGGCATTACCGGCGTTTTTTCTTGCAATGCCAGTCAGTAGTCAATGACAGTCTGATAGATCGTATGCACGCTATTAACCCTGCAGAGCATATTTTACATCTCGACAATTTTAAATCGAAGAAGCACTTTTCATTTTGGTGAAATTTTTCTGATCTCAATCGGTTATTTAAGAAATCGGAAGTTTGGTAACTGATTACTTAAAAAAATCAAAAGTGAGAAAATTATTCATATATGTAGTTTAACAGTTTTGCCTTATTTAATTATCAATAATAAATTAATCATTAGCAAACAATAAAAAAGTGAAAAAAGACATAAACCTTGTTTTGCTTGGACAATATTCAGTGACAAATTAATACGGAAAAAATGCGGCTATGTAGATAATGACATTATTATTCTAGATACTATCATTACATATAACGATTCTACGTTCAACATTAACTAAATGATAAAATTATTTCCTAATTTGTGTAACAATTATATTTATATGACTAATGTCCGTAGGAAGCTCAGATATGCCAGACTAGTTTTTAGTACCTAAAATAATTGTATTAAAATATAATATAGTTTCAGCTATAATTTTTATAGTGAAATCTAGTGAATGAATTTTTATAGTGAAATCTAGATTTGTTATACAAAAGTAATGTTAAATAATTCTGGTTATATTAATTTTTTTATAAAATTTTTCTTTAAACTATAAATAGAATAAAAAATGCAAAATACAGAATAAAATTAATAAATATATATGTATAATGTCTCACATTTCCAAAAGTCTTTAATGACAAATCTACCATTCCACCAGCAGTAATTTTCATAGGATGGCTGGACATTGCGATTATTAATATAAGACTGCGAGCTGATTTTGGCGATAAGTTATACCAATCAATCAAGTAGCATATTGATCCAACCTGGCTACTCTGCAAAGCCAGTCAAGATTTTCAATTATTAGTGTTGTCGAAATGAAATGTTGTGTATGAGAAAAATGGAAATGTACTTTTTCCATAAGAGTCTCGCCGATATAGCATAATATGTAAACATTAAAGCAGAATGACACAAGGAGCAGAAGATAAGTCGTCACCCCTATTTTATCATCCGCTTTCCAATCCTATCAAATTTTAAATAACAAATGTAATTTTACAGGATAATTTCATTAAGAGTAAATTGTCCTTTTCTTTTAAATTATATGTTAGCGTACCGCTATACAATCATATTCAAGCAAACATATCGTGCATACAGAACTAGTAAACTCTACTAAACACACTTCCTGTAAAACTTCCTCCATCACGGCCACGAATCTGGAATAAATCCAGTTTATAATATTTATAGTCTTATATTATCGTAAAATGACTGCCATCATCATAACAACAGGCTATAATGAAAGAGATAACCTACTTAGTCAAATTGTGAAACAATGTATGAGTTTTTTTATAGCCTGTTGTTGATTAAAATGAAAGCAATCAACAACCAGTTCTGGCTTTAAAGCGGTATTTATTGAGTTTATTTTATTATATTTATTAATTAAAAGCCTGTTATTTCAATTCGATATCATTATTACATGTATTGAACTGTAGACTTGAATAAACTTGTGTTTTGTATTTAGTATTCGAAAATTTTGTAATTTATACTGAAAAGATTTGTAACTTAAGCTGAAAATGAAATTTTCTAATTATAATTTTTAATTTTTCATATCAGAAAATTATTGCGAAATCAGAAAGAAACATAAATTATTATAACACATTACCTCATTATCCGTACGTGATTTTTCACGATAGCAGCGATTCGAAGATGAACATTCGAGTTCTGTCCAAATTTTTCACCAGTTAATAGATCTTCTAATCGTGATAGAAGTATTTGGATTTGGCCACATGCATGAGTGGCGAACAAGGCAGCTAGTCCACAGGCACCAGCTGTGACCGAGTATATAGTGTATCCACACATACAATGAGCCACATATATGAGTTCATATATTGGGCTAACTTGTGACTGGCTAAATTTGCTATAGATCGGATACGCGAGCGGTCTGATGGTTTGATTGCCGACTTTGATTTTGGAACAGAAGGGCAGAATTAAGTGAAAAATAATTCCGGCGGTATACATGAAAGATGCACCGA
The DNA here is from genome assembly GCA_928718305.1 of Tetramorium bicarinatum. Lineage (NCBI taxonomy): Eukaryota > Metazoa > Arthropoda > Insecta > Hymenoptera > Formicidae > Tetramorium > Tetramorium bicarinatum. The sequence goes on from OV788319.1 coordinate 9,696,452, forward strand.
TTATTGTCAAATTGCGACCGATGGCAGCGTATTTCAGCATCAATTCGCGATCAGATCCAAATGTTACCTGTCACAGTGTTACTAATGACTTATTTATCAATTTTATAATTTAATTTTTTTACTTTCAATTAAAATTTTAGCGGAGAAAAGTTTAATAATTATCCATTTTTACTCGTATTATCATATTAAATATAATTGTGTATGAATATATTTATAGTATCGTAGTGTAATTGTGCAAAATGCACTTCTTGAACAATAGTAAAATCACAAAATCGAATTAATTTGATATCAAGAATTTACATCACATTCTATTTACTCAGATTATTGTTTTTCAATGTTCTGTAACAACTTGTCACATATTAACATGACATATGAGTTACTAACAACACCGACCTGCCACCAATCATCCTTTATGTATTCGATGCAACGACGTATCTTAGGGCGACGTATCACGAAAATGCAGTACTTTGTCATCACGGTGAGGCAGAAAGTCAGTAGTCCGCTTAGCTTTACTCTCAAGTTAAAGTCCTTTTCGTCATAAATGAGATACAGAGCGCCGGGCACTATCGCGAAACTCAACGCGAGATTCCAGATCGCGATTGCGACCTCGGATACGTGCTGTCCAAGTCCTCGTATTGCGAGTGGCCAAATACCAAGCGAGCCCAGAATCCAGCTATTCAACTTGAAGGCATATTGAATGTCTTGCTGATAACTGGAATTCTGCGTCGTCGCAGACTTGACGCGTATACTAGACATGTTCGCGGTGACAGGTCCTACTGAAGACTAAATGAAGAGTGAAAAAGCGGGTGGGCGGCATATCGATTTTAAGGTCGCGCGGAACGCGCGCTTGCGCTAGCATTTTTTTGTATTGCCAGTCGATAGTCAATGATAGTTTGACAGATCGTGTGCACGCTATTAACCGTGCAGAGCATATTTTATATCTCGACAATTATAAATCGAAGCAGCACTTTCGTCATTTTGGTGAAATTTTTCTGATCTCAATCGGTTATTTAAGAAATCGGAAGTTTGGTAACTGATTACTTAAAAAAATCAAAAGTGAGAAAATTATTTATATAGTTTAACAGTTTTGCCTTATTCAATTATCAATAATAAATTAATTATTAGCAAACAGTAAAAAAGTGAAAAAAAACATAAACTTTGTTTTGCTTGGACAATATTCAGTGACAAATTAATACGGAAAGAATGCGACTGTGTAGATATCTGATAACGACATTATTATTCTAGATATTATCATTACATGTAACGATTCTACGTTCAACATTAACTAAATCATAAAATTATTTCCTAATTTGTGTAACAATTATATTTATATGACTAACGTCCGTAGGAAGCTCAGATATGCCAGACTAGTTTTCAGTACCTAAAAAAATTGTATTAATATATAATATATTTTCAGCTATAATTTTTATAATTTTTATAGTGAAATCTAGATTTGTTGAAAGTAATGTTAAATAATTCTGGATTAATTTTTTTATAAAATTTTTCTTTAAACTAAATACAATAAAAAATGCAAAATACGGAATAAAATTAATAAATATACATAATGTCTCACATTTCCAAAAGTCTTTAATGACAAATCTACCATTCCACCAGCAGTAATTTTCATAGGATGGCTGGACATTGCGATTATTAATATAAGATTGCGAGCTGATTTTGGCGATAAGTTATACCAATTAATCAAGCAGCATATTGATCCAACCTGGCTGCTCTGAAAAGCCAGTCAAGATTATCCAATTATTAGTGTTGTCGAAATGAAATGTTGTGTATGAGAAAAATGGAAATTTACTTTTCCCATAAGAGTCTCGCCGATATAGCATAATATGTAAACATTAAAGCAGAATGACACAGTGAGCAGAAGATAAGTCGTCATCCCAATTTTATCATCCGCTTTCCAATCCTATCAAATTTTAAATAACAAATGTTTACGGGATAGTTTCATTAAGAGTTGTTGAATTTTTCTTTTCTTTTAAATTATATGTAGCGTACCGCTATACAATCATATTCAAGCAAACATATCGTGCATACAGAACTAGTAAACTCTACTAAACACACTTCCTGCAAAACTTCCTCCATCACGGCCACGAATCTGGAATAAATCCAGTTTATAATATTTATAGTCCTATACTGTTGTAAAATGACTTTATCATCCCATTATCATAAGAACGGGCTATAATGAAAGAGATAATCTACTTAGTCAAATTGTAAAACAATGTTTAAGTTTTTCTGTAGCTCGTTGTTAATTAAAATGAAAGTAATTATCAACCAGTTCTAGCTTTAAAGCGCTATTTATTGAGTTTTTCTGTAGCTCGTTGTTAATTAAAATGAAAGTAATTATCAACCAGTTCTAGCTTTAAAGCGCTATTTATTGATTTTATTTTATTATATTTATTAATTAAAAGCCTGCTATTTCAATTCGATATCATTATTATATGTATTGAACTATAGACTTGAATAAATTTGTGTTTTTAGTATTGGAAAATTTTGTAATTTATACTGAAAAAATTTGTAACTTAAGCTGAAAATGAAATTTTCGAATTATATAATTTTTATATAATTATATAATTATATAATTATATAATTTTTAATTTTCCATATCAGAAAATTATTGCGAAATCAGAAAGAAACATAAATTATTATTACATAACACATTACCTCATTATCTGTACGTGATTTTTCACGATAGCAGCGATTCGAAGATGAACATTCGAATTCTGTCCAAATTTTTCACCAATTAATAGATCTTCTAATCGTGATAGAAGTATTTGGATTTGACCACATGCATGAGTGGCGAACAAGGCAGCGAGTCCACAGGTACCAACTGTGACCGAGTATATAGTGTATCCACACATGCAATGAGCCACAAACACCATTTCATATATTGGACTAACTTGTGACTGGGTAATTTTTCTATAAATCGGATGTCCGAGCGGTCTGATAGTTTGATTGTTGACTTTCTGCTCGGAACAGAAGGGCAGAATTAAGTGATAAATGATGCCACCGGTGTACATGAAAGATGCGCTGATTATAGTCAGATTGCGACCGATGGTAGCGTATTTCAGCATCAATTCGCGATCAGATCCGAGTGTTACCTGTTACAGTGTTGCTAATGACTTTTATTTATCAGTTTTGCAATTTAATTTTTTTACTTTTAATTAAAATTTTAGCGGAGAAAAGTTTATTAATTATCAATTTTTACTCGTATTATCATATTAAATATAATTGTGTATGAATATATTTATATTATCGTAGTGTAATTGTGCAAAATGCACTTCTTGAACAATAGTAAAATCACAAAATCGAATTAATTTGAAATCAAGAATTTACATCACATTCCATTTACTCAGATTATTTTTTTTCAATGTTCTGTAACAACTTGTCACTCATTAACATGATATATGAGTTACTAACAGCTTAGGGCGACGTATCACAAAAATGCAGTACTTTGTCATCACGACGATACAGAAAGTCAGTAGTCCGCTTAGCTTTACTCTCAAGTTAAAGTCCTTTTCGTCATAAATGAGATACAGAGCGGCGAGCACTATCGTGAAACTCAACGAGAGATTCCAGATTGCGATTGCGATCTCGGATACGTATTGTCCAAGTCCTCGTATCGCGAGTGGCCAAATACCAAGCGAGCTCAGAATCCAGTTATTCAACTTGAAAGCATATTGAATATCTCGCTGATAACTGGAATTCTGCGTCGACGCGGATTTGACGCGTATACTAGACATGTTCGCGGTGACAGGTCCTACTGAAGACTAAATGAAGAATGAAAAAGCGGGTGGGCGGTATATCGATTTTAAGGTCGCGCGGAACGCGCGCTTGCGCTAGTTTTTTTGCATTGCCAGTCGATAATCAGTGATAGTCTGACAGATCGTGTATGCGTTAGTAACCGTGCGGAGCATACTTTACATCTCGGCAGTTCTAAAGCATGTCATTTTTCTCGTTGAAGTCTTCTAATCCTAATCGGTTATTTCAGAAATCGAAGGTGAGAAAACTATTAATAGTTTAGTATTTTCTACCTTATTTATCGTTGTTAAATTAATTATTAGCAAGTATTTGAAAAAGTGAGAAAAACGATTATAAATTCTTTGCGTAGATAGCTTAATAACATAATAGGAAAAAAATGCAACTGTGTGTACATTTGATAGTGACGTTTATATTATTCTAGTCATTAGCTCTATATGTAAAGATTCTATGTTGAACAATACGTTGAAATTAACTATAGATCAAATGTAAAATATTTTTTAATATATGTCATTTTAATATATGTGTATAATTGCAATCATATTTACATGACTAATGTCCGTAGGAAGCTCAGATATGCCACACTAGTTTTCAATACCTAAAAAAAATTACATTAATATATACATATAATGATATTTGTTCAGTCGTAATTGCGCTTTTTACAGTTTTTAATAAAATCTATTGTTAGATTTGTTGTACAAGGATATCAAATAATTCTAGAAGTATAAATTTTTTTCATAGAATAATTTTGCTTTAATAAATAAGTAATAAAATTGAATATGCAATAAGAGAAAGAATGAAATTAATAAATGTACGCAATGTCTCACATTTCCAAAAGTTGTTAATGATAAATCTACCATTCTACCGGCACTAAGTTTTATGGGATGGCTGGACATAGCGATTATTAGAATGAAACTGCGTACTGATCTCGGAGATAATTGATACCAATTAATCATATAACACCTCGATCCAATCTGACTGCTCTGCAACATTTATGAATGATTATCCAATTATGATTACATTATCGAAAACTTTAAAATTATCTGAAAAACATAACGATACCTTTTCCATGAGAAGTTCGCCAATATAGCATAATATGTATATATTGAAACAGAATGAAATGAAAAGTAAAAAGTAAGTTGCTAAGCTAAGCTTATTGTCGTCTTGCCAATCCTATGAAATTGTTAAAGTAGCAAAAATAATTTTAGGGTTTCTCGCCCTACTGGTTAATTTTTTCTTTTTTTTTTTTTTTATGTATGGTATATATAGCGCACCACTATACAGTAGTATTCAAGTAGACATATCGTGCACACGGAACTAGTAAATTCCACTAAACATACTTCTTGTAAAATTTCCTCCACCACAGCTGAAAACCTGCAATTAATCATCCTAATTTGTACGAGAAAACTTGAATGCACTGCCTCGTACATTCTTACTCTAACATGACTGCTTATTTTGCTGCTATGCAGTATAAGTACACAGCATATACATATATCTATAGTAGACAGATATACAATAATGCCTGCTTATAGTCCATTGTTTGCTATGTAATAACACCAGTTACTGAAATGTATTGGATGGTTGAGACCACCTGTTGCATTCTCTATCACATCCTTTATATAACGAAATGAGAATAGTTAAGCAAATTATATAAACAAAATTATACAGCATTTGACAATTTATTAATTCTTTTAATATCAAAAATTAAATTAGCGTTATGAAATAAATGCACAACATTATTTCTGTTATTATGGTAAATCAATGATATTAATCGAGTTATAGACAATATATGAAAAATGAATAATAATTTTTTATTAAATATTTTCAAATTCCTTTTATCAGTTACAATTTAGACGACAAATCATGAAACAATTTTAAATATATTTTTAAGTTTCTTCGTATCATTGAACTGTTATAAATTCCTAATGAGCTGCCGTTTTACAATATTACCTTATTATGCGGACGTGGTCTTTCACGATGACAGCGATTTGTTGATGAATGTCCGAGCTTTTGCCATTTAAGAGATCTTCCAATCGCGATTCGATCACTTGAATCTGTCCGCATGCATGAGTTACAAAGAGGGCGGCCAATCCGCACGCACCGGCTGTTATCGAGTATATGGTGTATCCGCACATGCAGTGAGCCACATATACAATTTCGTATATCGGGCTAATCTGGGACTGTCGAAATTCACTGTAAGTCGGATATACGAGCGGTCTAATGGTTTGATTGTTGATTTTGTTTTCGGAAAAAAACGGAATCAGAATCATGTAATAAATAATGCCGGCGGTGTACATAAAAGATGCGCCAATAATCGTTAGATTGCGCCCGATGGTAGCATACTTCAGCATTAGTTCTCGATCGGCTTTGAACGTCACCTGTCACAGTATTAACAATAGTTTCTTATTTTTCAGTAAATAGATTCAATATAAGAGTAATAGCGAGATAATTTAATTATCTCGCTATTACTCTTTTGTCTTTAACTTGACGTTTAAAAAAAAAAAATTTAATCTACGTTGATCTACGTTGAATATTATTTTAAATATTATAAATCTGCAAAATATAGATTCTAAATTGAGAATTATAGTTTCAAACTATAGTGAATTATTTTAAAACCGAAATCACTCTAATTCGTGCGAGATCACAAATTCATTTAAACTATTCTCAGTACTTTGTGATAAATTTTGCAAATTAGTGCAACATATTAGTGCATTATATTAATAATTGACAACACCGACCTTCCACCAATCATTTTTTACGTATTCGATACAATGCAATATCTTGGGACGACGTAGCGCGAGGATGCAATACTTCGTCATCGCAGTGAGGCAGAAGGCTAGTAGGCCGCTGAGCTTCAGTTTCATAATGACGTCCTTCTCGTCGTACATGATGTGCAGGGCGCAGGGCACCATTGCGAAACTTAATGCCAGATTACCGAACGCGATCGCGATTTTGGACGCGTGTCGTCCGATACCGCGAATCGAGTCTGGCCAGATGCCGATTGAACCCAGAATCCAGTTGTTTAACTTAAAAACGTATCGAATGTCTTGCTGATAGTTGAGATCCTTCTCGTCGCGTGCACTTGGCATGTTTATGACTACAGGGGTTGTTAAAGACTGCACGAGGTGGACGCGCGGCATTGATTGCAAGGTCGTTTTTGCGCTTGCGCTTAAATTGCAGACATCCTGCTGTCTGTGCACAGTCTAGCGTCTGGCCGTGCGTGATTGTGTAAAGCGTTTTTGCTTGGAGCTTTAGCATCGCCATAAAAACACCCTACTCGCGGAAAAGCATTTCTAAAACTTCCCTGTGCCGTAGTTTCATTGTTTTGGAGATTGAAAAAAGATTGAGGTGAAATACAAAATAAAGATCGATTGCTAATATAAAAAATAAGTGCATTGGAGAAACAAGTGTGTGTATTAAATTCTTTCGTTGTGTTTATGTTTTGAAATTGAGGTGTATTTAAAACTATGATATAAATGGAGATTTTTTAAAATATTTACAGCAAGCATTCTCATAATGAATGGAAAAATATTATCAAGGAAGAGATTATCGCAAATATGCAAGTCACATGTTAAAACTGACATATTGCCGATTAATGCGATTCTGTTAAATATTTCTGATAAATGTAAAACATTTTTAAAAATTTTGAACAAATTCAGAATAAGTTTGTTGTTTGATGCATTGATATGTGCATTTAATAATGTTTATCAAACATGTACATTATTATATTGGAATATATTCCTTCAGCATAAATCTTCGTCAAAGAAATTGCTGAATGTTAATTTTTTCGTTGATATAGAGCAAAATTAAAAAGATTCTTCCATATTTATCAAACGAAAGTTCGAAGCATGTTTAGATACGCAACCGAAGTTTTCAGAACCTGTTAATATAGTAAATATCATTATGATTTTTTAATTCTTTTATTATTATTATATTTTTTTTCGTTTTCTAAGTCGTAACAAATTGTGTACTTACATTACCGAAACTAGAGAATGAGAGATTCATTATTTTTCCTGCAGTAATTTGTATCGGATGATGCGATATACTGATTATTAACGTGAGATCGAGAGCAATTTTTTCTGGTAAATGATACCAGTTGATTTTATACGAAGAATATCCAACTTTGCTGAACTAAATATTTAATTTATACATATAGATAAAAGACACTTTGTGTGTATATATGTTATACACGCAATTTTTATAATCGCCACTATCTAAATGTTTTAACATTTAATTTAATTAATTTTATTATTAAAGCTTTAAATATAAACACCTGACTTGTTAACTGTTCACTGATGTAGCAAAGCATGAAAACGTTGAAGACAAACGATAGCAGTAGAAAGAAATATGTCAAAATTGCTATGCTGTCATTGTTGTTCCATTCCTGCGAATAACATAAATAAATAAATATTTAATTATTTATTTTACTTATAATTTTCTCATTAAATTACAAATGCATTTCTTTACACCATGAAATTCTATTTCTTTAAAAAATAAAACTTGCACACAAAAAAACGTCAAAAATATTCAATATTCATATTAACAGTAAACATAAAGATAAAAGAGCGAATTTAATAATATATTTAAATTTTTATATTAATGTTTTTAATAGTTAACAATTTTTTGCGCATTACCGTAATGCAGTAATATTCCAGCAAACATATAATAAACATTGATCCCACTACTTCAACCAGACATATTTCACGTAAGATATTGTTGATGCTGACCGAAAATCTGCAAAACTCTTTAGTATAAATTTTATATATCTTATTTAATAAATGTTTTTTTATTTTTTACAAGATAACATTGAAAACAGTTATTAATAGAAACTGAACTTATAGTAATTTCTATTTATAAAATATATTTTTATAAAAATTTTGGAAAAATTTTCCATTTTTGCTTCTTTTATATATGTATACTATTCTTTATTTATTTGCTGCTCATATAATTTAAACAATCGAACATAGCTGAAATACAGACAACTCTTTCCATAATAATTCACGATAAGCACTCACCTCAATGATTGCACGTGGTGTTTCACGATAATTCCCATATGTTGCTTGGAATTCATGCCACTGCTTTGCGCACTTTTTACAAGGCTTTCCACGCGAGCCATTACGATTTCAATTTGACCACAAACGTGAGATACGAACATGGCTGCCAAGCAACACACCGCCGTGGTGACGTTAAACAAGACAATACCAGAAAACCATTGCGCGCAGAAAACGAACACGTAAGCCGGCATAAAATGCAAGTCGAAAATGATATCGAAGCCGGGATAAGGCATTGGTTTGACAGTGATATTCTGCTCATCGATTACGGTGTGCGACAGAAACGGCATCACAGTGTGATAACACAAGCCTCCGCAATACATAAACGTTATACAAAACTTGGATAGCACGTGGCTTTTCGCCGCATTCCTAATCATGATCTTTCGATAATCCTCCTGCTGGACCACACGCCAATCGATACTCAGCACGCGAATACATCGCCGAATGCCTTTGTGATGAATCACCAAGAAGAAATATTTCAGCACCGAGATAGACACATAGCCTAGCGGACCTAACATCTTGATCTTGTCGTTTATGGTATTGTGTTCCGAGAGCGTGAAGATGGCCATGGGAATCAGAAGGAAACTGAGCGCGGACCAGCATAACGCGAACGATATCGTTGCCAAAATCTTCTCGATCGTCGAGGTGTCTGAATATACCAGCGGCCAAATTCCAAGGATTCGTAGTATCCACCGACTCCACACTAACGCATTGACTATGTCCCTCTCAGAGTTTAAATTCGACCAAGAGATATTAAGCTTGGCCATATTACCGTCTCAAGGGTGCGAGGACGACTGGTGCACTTTGTCGATAGCGTGATACAAGTAAAAAATTTGCGCATGACAATCGCAGACTTTTGACAAAGTATGGATGGGAAAGGAGAAAGATAGCATGCGTACAATGGAAAAATCAATTTTGTCGAGGGGAACATTATTGTCAGGGAGAGGGTTGTGTTATTACTTGCACGGAAGGTTTTTCTGCAGCATGTAAAACTGCTTGTGCAATTTCCGCGTATTTTTCTATTGAAAATGAGTGGTTAAATCTTTTTTTTTTTAAATTGAATTATGTGATTATAATTAAAATAGAGTGATTTATGGAGACAGCAAAGATGAGTATATCATTTCTTAACAATAAGTAAATACTTCTAAAAATATTTTGTTAAACAGTATATACATAAAATGTATATTATCTATTTTTATATTTTAGAAACATGCAGATGAAACGTCTTACTTTTTGATCATTTTAAAATCAACGTGAAATTTTTATAGATGTCATTTATATTTGCTTCATTTATATTTACATGCGTTAAATAATTTGTTTAACATGCATACATTTTTATCTTAAAAAATATTTATTAATGCCTTTTGCGCCAGAGATATGAATGATTGCCTGTTGTATTATATCAAATGGCAGTTCGAAGCAAATTTAAGTATGCGACTGATGTTTTCAGAACCTATAAAGTGCACTGCATGAACTATTATTGTACTGAATTTTATTTACTACAAACTGTAAATTTGTTTAGATTTATTCATTTTCATTCTTTTAAATTAATATGTTTCTATTTCGAACATAAGATTGAATTATACTTACATTTCCAAAATTAGCGAAAGAAAGACTTAGCAATCTTCCAGCGGTAATTTGTACTGGATGTCGAGACATATTGATTATCAACAACAAGTCAAGAGCGACTTTCCCTGGTAAATTATACCATTCAATTTTATACGTAATATGCCCGACTTTGCTGCACTGTATATCCAATTTTGTATATTTGCGAATTACAAATCAATTGCGTGTATTATTTAAATACATGGAGAATTGGCCAAAATTAAATTCTGTGAAATCATGATAAAATTAATCCGGTATGTAAAATTTAAATATAAGCACCTGTTCCGTTAATAATTCGCCGATGTAACAAAATATAAAGATGTTGAAGACAAATGAAATGAATAGAAAGAAGTATGTGAAGATTGCTATACTGTCACTATTGTTCCACTCCTGCGAATGGAATATCATTTCGTATGTTATATCGAAAAATATTAATTAGGCAATGTTACAAATTTTTGCATTATTTAGAATATAAATAATATTTAATTACCGTTATCAGGGAATATTCTACCAAGCACATTATCAACGTCGTTCCCACAATCTCGATTAGACACAATTCTTGCAAAGTATTTTCGATATTAGCTGAAAATCTACAAAGTCATGAGCTAACATCCGCTAAATATTTATAACAAATTAGAAAAAATAGAATGTTTTTATCTGATGATATTCTGAATAATATTTTGTATAAAAATACTTCGAAAGGATTCACAGGATCTATTCTCATGCATATATTATTGGGACGTGCAATTTTACAGTGAAAAGCAAGTAGCAAGCCAAAGTAGTCACCTCAACGCTCGCACGTGATGCTGCACGATGATTGCCATGCATTTCTCGAACTTTATATGGTTGCCTTCAGCCTGAATAAGCTCCTTCACGCGTGCAATTACGACGTCGATCTGGCCACACGCGTGAGCGACGAACATGGCCGCTAAACAGCACACCGACGTGGTGATGTTGAACATGACGACACCGGTAAAACATTGGAGGGAAAAAGCAAACACGTAAATTGGCATTCGTTGCAAATTAAAGACGATGTCGAAACCGAGATAAGCCATCGGTCGGACGGTAATGTTTTGCTCATTTATGTCGAATGCTTGCGAGAGAAAGGGCATCACCGTATTGTAAGACAGGCCGCCACAGTACATGAACGCTATGCAGAATTTGGATAGCAAGTGGCCCTTCTCCGCGTCTTTTATCATGATTTCCCGATGATATCTCTCGTGAACCATGCGCCAATCTTTACTGAGAACCTGAACACATTGCCGAATGTTCTTGTAACGTACCACTAGGAAAAAGTATTTCAGCATGGAGAAGAACACGTAACCTAGCGGACCCAGCATCTTCATCTTCTCGCCCATGACACTTCGATCCGTAAAAGTGTACATGCTCGTAAGTATTACACTGAGAGAAAAGTCCGATCATAATTGATCGGAAAATCCGATCAAAAGGTAACAAACGGATATTACCGATCACTTTAATCGGAAAAAAAAACCGATCAAAAATGTCAGATCAGAAAATATCCGATCTAAAATATCCGTTCGTTACTTTTTGAACGGAAAGTCCGATTACATTATATCCGATCAAAGATGTCTTGTGTCTCGTTCCTCGTATATCGTGCCTCGTGTATTACGTGCCTCTGTACATCAAAGTTGAACACATTAAGATCTGTTCTTGAAGAACTTAATGTCGAACAAGAAGTGATTAAAATTCTTCTTGGTGAATAACAAACGGATATTTTAGATCGGATATTTTCTGATTGAACTTAACCTTAACCTAACTTAATCAATGAGAATTTCAATCACTTCTTGTTCGACATTAAGTTCTTCAAGAACAGATCTTACAATTAATGTGTTCATCTTCGATGCACGGAAGCACATGATAATACACGAGGCACGATACATACACGAGGACCGAGACTGACCGAGACACGAGACAACAAAGCTCGTGCATGTACATTTCGGCACAAGCGCAACTGCGCATGCGCATAATATTTCCGACATGTTTTAATCGGATATAGTACTACATTAGATCGGATATTATTACATCGGATTTTTTCTGATCGGACATCTTTGATCGGTTTTTTTTTCCGATTAAGTGAATACTTTGATCGGATAAAATATACTATTTTTATCCGATCAAATGCAATGTCCGATCATATTGTATGTCAATTTGAACGGATAAATAACTTGCGGCTCATTATCCGTTCATATTTCATCGGACACTACATTTCATCGGATAAAAGCATCCATCACTTCATCGGATAGTCTTAGATCCGTTCAAAATCGATCGGATAAGATGTTCGAACGGTTTTTTCCGATCAAAACTGTCGGATATTTTTCTCAGTGTAGGAATAAACTGAGTACAGTCCAGCATAACGCGAACGACATCGTCGCCAAGATCTTCTCGATCATCGAGGTATCCGAATATATCAGCGGCCAGATTCCGAGGACCCGCAATAACCATCGATTCCATATCAGAATGTCGATTATGTCCTTCTCGTGGTTCGTATTGGGCCATATTGAAATTTCGCCCATATTGCCGTGTCGAGGGTTCGCGAGCAACTGGCTGGTGCCATATTGATTGATAAAATGGTAGAAAATTTGCGCATGACCACAATAAGTACTTTCAGCGATATATTGGGGAGAACAAAGGAAGGAGAAGAGTAGAAAGGGAGAAGTGGATAATACAGACTTGAAAATCGATTTTGTACCAAGAAAGAGATGTATAGCTTCGTAGTTGCATGTTATCAGCCTGCAAGATGATTATTACGTAAAAGTGGCTACATTGCTCTGAATTTGGAAATATTTTTTTATTAATTGACGTAAGATAGTTTGAGTTAGTAAGTGAAAACTAAAATACATATAGTAATGTATATCTGTTCTTTTTCTATAAAATATATTAATATACTTGTATGCACAAGAGAGTACGCGATCAACAAAATGCATTTTGTGTACACATTTTTTTCGGAAATATATTTTTATCGATAATATAGTTATTTTATTAATATATTCTCTGTACAATATCTATTATAATAAAAATATATCTATCTGTCAAATATTTTAAATAATAAGGGCTATGGTACACGTAATGTTAACTCTATTCTGTAACCGTACGAAGTAAATTTAAATACACTACTGATGTTTTGAGTACCTGAAAGTGACAAAAGTCTCAGAATTAAAAAATAAGAAAATATAGGACAAGTTAATAATCATATTCATTAATTTGTTACTTGAATAATGACAATAATTGTGTGAGAAACTTACAGCACCAAATGTGTTAATGGATAGATCGAACATTTTGCCAGCTGTAAGTTTGGGTGGATACTGAGACATCGCGATGATTAGCACGAGATCGAAAGCTTTAGTCCCAGATAAATTGTACCAATCGATTTCATAGACAGCGGAACCAATTTTGCTGTACTGATGAACATAGAACATTAGTATAAATATATCTATATTATTTATAATGCAAGATTGGATCAAATTATTATTTAAAATCCACAATAAGATTATAAATTTTAAGACCGTACCATGTTTGCATTTAATTATGCGTGGACAACCAATGCCGTTGAAAGAATTTGCACAAGATCTTAATAACTAAATAAAGTACGTTTTAAACGTACTTTAACAAAAAATATTAATAATAAAAATTATATACTTTCTCTCTTTTCTATTATAATTTTTTTGTATTGCAGATCTAAACTAATTAACGTGATATAATTAAAGATAAGCCTGTGAAAAACTTTTTCATGTTCTAAAAACATTATGAAAATTACCTGTTCCACGAGAAGTTCACCGATATAACAAAATATCAGAATATTGAATGTGAAGGATATCAGCAGGATGAAATACGTCAAGATCGCCACAGCGTCACTGTTTTCCCACTCCTGGGAAGGTAAAACTGTTAATATCATAAAATGTCGACAAATTATTTAGACAAACTAAGTCTTGTATACAGCTTTAAAAAAAGCTGTCACAATTATCATGACATTATATTACGATATGTTTCTCTTTACCGTTAAGCAATAGTACTCGAGCAAGCATATGATTAAAGTGGATGCCACTATTTCCATTAAACATATTTCACGTAGCACTTCCTCCACGTTGGTCGAGAATCTAGAAGCGTGTCACGTATCTATCCGAAAATCTAGAAAATCACGCGTCGCGTGTATCTACTTGAGCACTCTCATCATATTTTTTGCTTACTTCAGTAGCCGTACATGCTGCTTCGCTATCACGCTCAGACGTTCCTCCACAGTGGTGCCCTTGCTCCATTTCCCTTCGACCAGGTCGTCCAACAACATCATTAGTATTTGTATTTGTCCGCACGCGTGCGTCACAAAAATCGCCGCTAAGCTACACGCCGCCGTCGTGATGTTATACGTGACCAGAGCAAACAGACAGTGGATGCAGAATACAATCTCATAAGCCGGGCTGGCTCCGGGATCGAAAAACAGATCGTAGCCGGGATAGGTGTGTAATCTGAGCGTGAAATTTTCGTTGATCTTCTGTCTCGACGATAACGGCATGATCGTATGGTAGGACAGTCCGCCGGTGTACAGGAAAAGCGCGCACAGCGTGGTGAGCCTGCGTCCCGTCAGCGCGTTCTTCAGCATTATCCCGCGATGATCTTGATATCGCACGACTCGCCAATCGTCCTCGACGTGTCGAATACATTTACCGAATGCAGCAGCGCGCGCACCGAGGTAGCAATACTTAATCGTGCTAGTTAGGCAGAAGCCAACTGGACCGAAGAGCTTGACTTTAATGTGGATATTCTTTTCGCGAAATAGAGTGTACAGTCCGGCTGGTATCAGGACGAAACACAGGGCGGACAGGCATGCGATGATTAACGCTATTGAGATAAGTTTCTCGGTCTGCGACGAACGACCATAGATCGGATACCACATGCCGATCGGTTTCAGAACCCAGCGGCACAGCTGCATGGTGTAGTGTATGTCGGGCTCATGATGCACATTGTACATCTCGAGCATCTTCCCTGTAAGTCGAGATCGATCGCGCATGCTGTCGTTCGCGAAGTGTAACGACGACTGAAACACGCGGACGTTGCGCAAAGTCCCGTCTCTAGCGACGCAAGCGCGGGGAAATAGCGGTTCCAGTATCGCGTGCATGTGCGTTTCATGTCTGTCGCGTATGATGAAGTACTCAGCCCACGCGGACGCGGCCGGTTGATTTTTCCCCCCCCCCCCCGGTCATTGCTCGTCTGAGGGCTTGTCCAGTGAAGTGCAAGGGCGAAGAGTTCGAAAATTTATGACAAGTTCTAATATAATTTTATATACATGTACTGCGTAGCTTCGATATCTTCTAAATAATGCAGTGTGACTTCTTAAATATTATCTGCGAATTACACATAAGTAAGCATTTTATATATTGTTTTACAATATATAAGTTGCATTTTTCTAATGTTTTTTTTTATATAAGAAGTAAATTTTAATTTACTAAAATTTAATTTCTTTAAATATAATACATTTTTAGGCTCACGATCGAATGATAATAAATTTATTTCTTCATATTTTATCTGTCTTAAGAATAGATTTAAACTCGAATGATAGATAATGAATATAACATATGTATGTTAATTTATTTTCGATTTCTATACAATATTCGTTGGGAAAAAATATAGATATCTATAACAAACTTGCTGCTTGGAATAATAAGGAATGTATAAGTTTCATTGTGTAACTGTTCGAAGTAAATTTAAATATACTACAGATGTTTTAAGTACCTAAAAATATTGGAAATTTTAAAAACGTTAAATTAATAAGATTATTAATTTAATGTAAAAACTTAATATTATTTTTTAAAATTAATAATAATTAATAACAATAACAAATTACAAAAAATTAATAGAAATGTGTTATAGATATAAAAATTATATAAGCAATAAACAATAATTATTTATCAGACTTACAGTGCTGAAAGTATTCAGAGATAAATCACAAAATTTGCCAGCTGTAAGTTTGGGTGGGTAATGGGACATCGTAATAATCATAATAAGATCAACAGCCTGATGGCCTGATAAATCATACCAATTAACGTCATACGCGGCCGAACCGATTTTGCTGTACTAATAAAAATAGAAATAATTAAATGTTACAATTGTATCATGTTTATTACTATTTATTTAAAATAGAATTGATACACTCTACGGATCCTCAACGATTGAAGATACGACTGCAAAAAAAATTTTATTCTCAGCAATACCATAAAAAGTACCTCTTCCACAAGGAGTTCACCGATATAACAAAATATCAGAATGTTGAACGTTAAAGATATCAGTAAAATAAAATACGTGAAGATGGCCACGGCGTCGCTCTTTTCCCATTCCTGAGAAGGCAAATATGTAACAATTTATTAATGAAAGGAGAAGATATTTTTTTCTATTCTATTTCATTTATTATAATATTAAAGAAATTGCTATACTACGAGAAGCACGACAGAATTATTATTCATGGAAAGATATCATCGTGATGTCCGCCACTGTAATTTCCTTACCGTCATGCAATAGTATTCGAGCAAGCATATAATCAAGGTTGCGGCCACCAGCTCCATTAAGCATATCTCACATAATACTTTCTCCACGTCGGCTGTAAATCTAGAAACGCGTCATGTATCTACCCCAAAAGTATAGAAATCCGTGGTGTAAACTACTCCGGCACTTTCCCCGTTTTCGTCTCACCTCAACACACGCACGTGATGTTTCGTTATCAAGCTCAGACGGTTATCTATAGTACCTTTAATCCTCTTTCCGTCGACTAGATCGTCCAAAAGTGTCATCAGTATCTGTACTTGTCCGCGTGCGTGCGTCGCAAAGATCGCGGCCAGACTGCACACTGCCGTCGTAACGCTGTATTGTATGATAGCAGACAGACAGTGCATGAAAAAGACGATCTCGTAAGCGGGACTTGCTTGAGGATCGAAATAGGTATCATATCCCGGATAAACCAGCGGTCTAATCGTGAAGCTGTCGTTCGTCTTCGTCTTACTGGACAGTGGCATGATCGTGTGATAGGACATGCCGCCGGTGTAAAGAAAAATCACGCACAGCGTTGTTAGTCTGCGTCCCACCAGCACATTTCTCAACATCATTTTGCGATGATCCTGATATTGCACGATCCGCCAGTCACTCTCGACATGCTTGACACACCTTCCGATCGCCGAGACGCGCGCCCCGAGGAAGCAATACTTAATCGCGGAAGTTAGGCAGAAGCCGACCGGTCCGAAGAGCTTGACCTTAAGATTGATGTCTTTCTCGCGGAACAGAGTATATGGACCGGCAGGTACAAGCACGAAACCCAGAACAGAGACGCACATGAGAATCAGCATCGCTGTAAGGAGCTTCTCGCTTTGCGACGAATGGCCGTAAATTAAGTGCCAGATACCGATTGATTTCAGGATCCATCGAGACAGCTGCATGGCATAATGTACGTCGTGTTCATATTGCACATTGTGTATCCTGCCTGGATGTCGAGATCGATCGCGCATGCTGTCGCTCGCGAAGTGTAACAATGACTGAAACACGCGGACGTTGCGCTACGTTCCGTTTCTCGCGACGCAAGCGCGGGGAAGTAATGATTTCACGTCGCGTGCATGTGCGTTTCATGCCTGTCATGTGAGGTTTGCCGTACGCACGCGGAATAGAAGCGATTGACTGTTTCCCCCCGATCATTGCTCGTCCGAGGGCTCGTGCTGTGATATGCGAACGCGAGGGGAAGTTTATGACAAGTTCTAATACAGTTCTATACACATTACATAGCTTCGAATCTTTCAAATGACGCATTGCGATGACTTCTTAAATGTTAGCTATGCACTACACATGATATAAGTATGCATTTTATATATTATTTTACAATACAGTTGCAGTATTTTAATTTTTTTGTGATATAGTAAATTTTAATTTTTAAATACGATATACAGTTTTTACTTCAGGATCGAATCATTTGAATTTTTTGATGTTTTATCTGTTTGAAATTTGTTTGAATGACAGATTGGATGTGAAATGTATTAATTTATTGATTTCTATACAGTATTTCTTGAGAAAAATATATACCTATAACAAACTTTTGCTGCCAGGAACAATAATAAAGAACGTATAAGTTTCATTGTGTAACTCTTGTCCGAAGTAAATTTAAGTACACTACAGACGTTTTAAGTACCTAAAAACAATATAAACTTTAGAAACATTAAATTAATAAGAGTAATAATATTAATATTATTAACTTACTATTAATTTTAAATTAATACTATTACAAAATATTATTAAATAAAAATTAATAATATTAAATTATTAATAATTAATAACAATAACTGAAGTATGTTTAAAAAAGTGAATAAAAGTAAATTATAATTATAAAAATTATATAAGTAATAACGATATATTATTTATGAGACTCACGTTGCCGAAAGTATTAAGGGATAAATCAACGAAGTTGCCAGCTGTAAGTTTGGGTGGGCAATGAGACATCGTAATTATCATAACAAGATCGACAGCCTTATGGCCGGATAAATCATACCAGTTAACTTCATACGCAGCCAAACCGACTTTGTCATACTAATAAAAATAGAAATAATTGAATGTTACGATTGTATTATGTTTATTACCATTCATTCAAAATAGAATTGATATACGGACTACACGGATCTTGAATAATTGGTATGTCTGTAAAAAAATTTTTATTCTCAACAATATCGTAAAAAATACCTCTTCCACGAGGAGTTCGCCGATATAACAAAATATTAGAATATTAAATGGTAAAGCTATCAATATAATAATATATGTAAGGATGGCCACTGCATCGCTATTCTCCCATGCCTGAGAAGACAATATGTTACAAAATATTTACAATTTTTAAATGAATGGAGAAGATTCTTTCTGTTACAATTATTATAATTTTAAGTACAGTTGTATTATGAAGAGCACAACATAACTTATTATTAACGAAAAACTCACATTATTGTGATGTACCGTAAAATTTTCTTACCACTAAGTAATCGTTTTCGATTATGCATATAATCAATGATGCGGTCACCAGTTCCATTAAGCATATCTCACGTAATACATTCTCCACGTCGATCGTAAATCTAGAAACGCATCATGTATCTACCTCAAATGTCCAGAAACGCTCGTGTAAACTATCCCGACACTTTACTCGACTTTTATTTCACCTCTGCACGCGCACGTGATGTTTCGCTATCAAACTCAGACGTTTCTCCGTGGTGCCTTTCGTCCTCTTTCCGTCAACTAGATCATTCAAAAGTGCCGTCAGTATCTGTAGTTGACCGCATGCGTGCGTCACGAAGATCGCGGCCAGACTGCACGTTGCCGTCGTAACGCCGTACTGTACCACAGCGCACAGGCACTGCATCCAAAAGACGATCTCGTAAGCGGGACTCGCCTGAGGATCGAAATAAAGATCATATCCCGGATAGACCAGCGGTTTACTCGTGAAGCTATCGTTTATCTTCGTTCTGCTAGACAGTGGCAGGATCATATGATAAGATAAGCCGCCGGTGTAAAGAAAAGCCACGCTCAGCGTTGTTAGTCTGCGACCTATCAGCGCGTTCTTCAGCATCATTTTGCGATGATCCTGATATTGCACGATCCGCCAGTCACTCTCGACATGCTTGACACACTTTCCGATCGCCGAGACGCGCGCCCCGAGGAAGCAATACTTAATCGCGGAAGTCAGGCAGAAGCTGACCGGTGCGATGAGCTTGATCTTAAGATTGATGTCCTTCTCGCGGAACAGAGTATGCGGGCCAGCAGGTACAAGCACAAAGCACAGAACGAAGAAGCTCCCAAGAATCAGTATCAATGAGAGAAGCTTCTCGCTTTGCGTCGAGTGACCGTAAATTAAGTGCCAGATACCGATTGATTTCAGGATCCATCGAGACAGCTGCATGGCATAATGTACGTCGTGTTCATATTGCACATTGTGTATCCTGCCTGGAAATCGAGATCGATCGCGCATGCTGTCGCTCGCGAAGTGTAACAATGACTGAAACACGCGGACGTTGCGCTACGTTCCGTTTCTCGCGACGCAAGCGCGAGGAAGTAATGATTTCACGTCGCGTGCATGTGCGTTTCATGCTTGTCATATGAGGTTGGCCGTACGCACGCGGAATAGAAGCGATTGACTGTTCCCCCCCGATCATTGCTCGTCCGAGGGCTCGTGCAGTGATATGCGAACGCGAAGGGAAGTTTATGACAAGTTCTAATACAGTTCTATACACATTACATAGCTTCGAATCTTTCAAATGACGCATTGCTGATGACTTCTTAAATGTGAGCTATGCAACTACACATATAAGTATGCATTTTATATATTATTTTACAATACAGCTGCAGTCTTCTAATTTTTTTCTGATATAGTAAATTTTAATTTTTAAATCCGATACACAGTTTTTACGTTAGGTTCGAATCATAATAATTAGAAGTTTATTTCTTGATGTTTTATCTATTTGAAATTTGACAAGCAAGTCGAATGATAAATTGGATGTGATATATATTAACTTATTGATTTCTATACAATATTTCTTGGGAAAAATATATACCTATAACAAACTTTTACTGCCAAGAACATTAATAAGGTATGTATAAATTTCATTGTGTAACTGTCCGAAGTAAATTGAAGTATACTACAGATGTTTTAAGTACCTAAAAACAGTATAAACTATAGAAACATTAAATTAATAAGAGTAGTAATATTAATATTATTAACTTAATATTAATTTTAATTAATACTATTACAAAATAATATTAATTAAAAATCAGTAATATTAAATTATTGATAATTAGTAACAATAACTGAAGTATATTTAAAAAAGCGAATAGAAGTAAATCATAATTATAAAAATTACATAAGTAATAACGATATATATTATTTATAAGACTCACGTTGCCGAAAGTATTAAGGGATAAATCAACGAAGTTGCCAGCTGTAAGTTTGGGTGGGCAATGAGACATCGTAATTATCATAACAAGATCGACAGCCTTATGGCCGGATAAATCATACCAGTTAACTTCATACGCAGCCGAACCGATTTTGTCATACTAATAAAAATAGAAATAATTGAATGTTACGATTGTATTATATTTATTACCATTCATTCAAAATAGAATTGATACACTCTTCGGACAACGCGGATCTTCAATAATTGATATGTCTATAAAAAAATTTTTATTATCAGCAATATCGTAAAAAATACCTCTTCCACGAGGAGTTCGCCGATGTAACAAAATATTAGAATGTTGAATGGTAAAGCTATCAATATAATAATATATGTAAGGATGGCCACTGCATCGCTATTCTCCCATGCCTGAGAAGACAATATGTTACAAAATATTTACAATTTTTAAATGAATGGAGAAGATTCTTTCTGTTACAATTATTATAATTTTAAGTACAGTTGTATTACGAAGAGCACAACATAACTTATTATTAACGAAAAACTCACATTATTGTGATGTACCGTAAAATTTTCTTACCACCAAGCAATAGTATTCGACCAAGCATATAATCAATGATACGGTCACCAGTTCCATTAAGCATATTTCACGTAATACATTCTCCACGTCGATCGTAAATCTAGAAACGCATCATGTATCTACCTCAAATGTCCAGAAATGCTCGTGTAAACTATCCCGACACTTTACTCGACTTTTTTTTCACCTCTGCACGCGCACGTGATGTTTTGCTATCAAACTCAGACGTTTCTCCGTGGTGCCTTTTGTCCTCTTTCCGTCAACTAGATCATTCAAAAGTGCCGTCAGTATCTGTAGTTGACCGCATGCGTGCGTCACGAAGATCGCGGCCAGACTGCACGTTGCCGTCGTAACGCTGTACTGTACCACAGCGCACAGGCACTGCATCCAAAAGACGATCTCGTAAGCGGGACTCGCCTGAGGATCGAAATAGAGATCATATCCCGTATAAACCAGCGGTTTACTCGTGAAGCTATCGTTTATCTTCGTCCTGCTAGACAGTGGCAAGATAATATGATAGGATAAGCCGCCGGTGTAAAGAAAAGCCACGCTCAGCGTTGTTAGTCTGCGACCAATCAGCGCGTTCTTCAGCATTATTTTGCGATGATCCTGATATTGCACGATCCGCCAGTCACTCTCGACATGCTTGACACACTTTCCGATCGCCGAGACGCGCGCCCCGAGGAAGCAATACTTAATCGCGGAAGTCAGGCAGAAGCTGACCGGTGCGATGAGTTTGACCTTAAGATTGATGTCCTTCTCGCGGAACAGAGTATGCGGGCCGGCAGGTACAAGCACAAAGCACAGAACGAAGAAGCTCCCAAGAATCAGTATCAATGAGAGGAGCTTCTCGCTTTGCGTCGAGTGACCGTAAATTAAGTGCCAGATACCGATTGATTTCAGGATCCATCGAGACAGCTGCATGGCATAATGTACGTCGTGTTCATATTGCACATTGTGCATCCTGCCTGGAAATCGAGATCGATCGGGCATGCTGTCGCTCGCGAAGTGTAACAATGACTGAAACACGCGGACATTGCGCTACGTTCCGTTTCTCGCGACGCAAGCGCGGGGAAGTAATGATTTCACGTCGCGTGCATGTGCGTTTTATGTCTGTTATATGAGGTTGGCCGTACGCACGCGGAATAGAAGCGATTGACTGTTCCCCCCCGATCATTGCTCGTCCGAGGGCTCGTGCAGTGATATGCAAACGCGAAGGGAAGTTTATGACAAGTTCTAATACAGTTCTATACACATAGCTTCGAATCTTTCAAATGACGCATTGCTGATGACTTCTTAAATGTTAGCTATGCAACTACACATATAAGTATGCATTTTATATATTATTTTACAATACAGCTGCAGTCTTCTAATTTTTTTCTGATATAGTAAATTTTAATTTTTAAATCCGATGCACAGTTTTTACTTTAGGTTCGAATCATAATAATTAGAAGTTTATTTTTTGATGTTTTATCAATTTGAAATTTGACAAGCAAGTCGTATGACAAATTGGATGTGATATATATTAACTTATTGATTTCTATACAATATTTCTTGGGAAAAATATATACCTATAACAAACTTTTACTGCCAAGAACATTAATAAGATATGTATAAGTTTCATTGTGTAACTGTCCGAAGTAAATTTAAATACACTACAGATGTTTTAAGTACCTAAAAACAATATAAACTATAGAAACATTAAATTAATAAGAGTAGTAATATTAATATTATTAACTTAATATTAATTTTAATTAATACTATTACAAAATAATATTAATTAAAAATCAGTAATATTAAATTATTGATAATTAGTAACAATAACTGAAGTATATTTAAAAAAGTGAATAGAAGTAAATCATAATTATAAAAATTACATAAGTAATAACGATATATTATTTATGTGACTCACGGTGCTAAAAGTATTAAGGGATAAATCACAGAATTTGCCAGCTGTAAGTTTGGGTGGATAATGAGACATAGTAATTATCATAACAAGATCGACAGCCTTATGGCCGGATAAATCATACCAATTAACTTCATACGCAGCCGAACCGATTTTGTCATACTAATAAAAATAGAAATAATTGAATGTTACGATTGTATTATGTTTATTATCATTCATTCAAAATAGAATTGATACATTCTACACGGACTACACGAATCTTGAATAATTGGTATGTCTTTAAAAAAATTTTTATTATCAACAATAAAAAATACCTCTTCCACGAGGAGTTCGCCGATATAACAAAATATTAGAATGTTGAATGTTAAAGATATCAATATAATAAAATATGTAAGGATGGCCACTGTATCGCTATTCTCCCATTCCTGAGAAGACAAATGTGTTACAAAATATTTACAATTTATCAGTGAATGGAGAAGATTCTTTCTGTTACAATTATTATAATTTTAAATACAGTTGTATTACGAAGAGCACAACATAACTTATAATTAACGAAAAACACATTATTGTGATGTACCATAATTTTCTTACCGTCAAGCAATAGTATTCGACCAAGCATATAATCAATGTTGCGGCCACCAGTTCCATTAAGCATATTTCACGTAATACATTCTCCACGTCGATCGTAAATCTAGAAACGCATCATGTATCTACCTCAAATATTCAGAAACGCGTCGTGTAAACTATCCCGACACTTTCCCCGGCTTTTGTCTCACCTCTGCACGCGCACGTGATGTTTCGCTATCAAACTCAGACGTTTCTCCGTGGTGCCTTTCGTCCTCTTTCCGTCAACTAGATCATTCAAAAGTGCCATCAGTATCTGTAGTTGACCGCATGCGTGCGTCACGAAGATCGCGGCCAGACTGCACGTTGCCGTCGTAACGCTGTACTGTATCACAGCGGACAGGCAATGCATACAAAAGACGATCTCGTAAGCGGGACTCGCCTGAGGATCGAAATAGAGATCATATCCCGGATAGACCAGCGGTTTAAACGTGAAGCTGTCGTTTATCTTCGTCCTGCTAGACAATGGCATGATCATATGATAGGATAAGCCGCCGGTGTAAAGAAAAATCACGCTCAGAGTTGTTAGTCTGCGACCTATCAACGCGTTCTTCAGCATCATTTTGCGATGATCCTGATGTCGCACGATCCGCCAGTCACTCTCGACATGTTCGACACACTTTCCGATCGCCGAGATGCGCGCCCCGAGGAAGCAATACTTAATCGCGGAAGTCAGGCAGAAGCCGACTGGTCCGAAGAGCTTGACCTTAAGATTGATGTCTTTCTCGCGGAACAGAGTGTGCGAGCCGGCAGGTACAAGCACGAAGCACAGACCGGAGAAGCACCCAAGGATCAGTATTAATGAGAGGAGCTTCTCGCTTTGCGTCGAGTGACCGTAAATTAAGTGCCAGATACCGATTGATTTCAGGATCCATCGAGACACCTGCATGGCATAGCGCATATCGTGTTCACATTGCACATTGTGTATCCTGTCTGGAAGTTGGGATCGATCGCGCATGCTGTCGTCCGCAGGTTGCAACGCCGACTGAAATACGCATACAGCAGCGTCTCGATGTCCGCGTGGCGACGCAAGCGCGGGGAAATAATGATTTTGAGATCGCGTGCAGGTGCGTCTCGCTGCCTGCCGCGTATAACGACGTAAGGGGAAGACGCGCGTGCACGAGGGGTTGTCCCTCTTTCCCCAGTCATTGCATGTCGGAGGGTCATGTCGATGACGGGTGAAAGTGCGTAACGATGTAAAGTTTACAAGTTCTAACATAGTTGCGCGGGAATACGCATCTCCGTCATTTCCATAGTGCGTAACGGCACGTTGGAAGGAAGTATTATAGTCAGTAGAGTTAATGCAGGATATAGCTACATTGCGCGCAACTCTGCGTTTGTAATACAGCTTTATATTTTATTGAGAATATAGTCATCTGCAGTTTATCGTAATGAGTTTGATCCTATTCAAGCTTATACATTTACGTGAATAATAATTTGTGTATCACGATTTATTAACGAATGTACTAACAATAAGTATATTTAATTTTTATTAAATATATTTTAGCGCGGACGTTACTATTATACATCCCGTAACGATAATATCACTCCATTAAATGTAAAAGGTACGAAGTAAATTTAGGTAAGCCACGGCTGCTTTTACGACCTGAAATTTTTTTCTTTTGTATCCATTTCTTATGAATAATGACATTAAAAATGATTCTTGCAAGTATATGAATAATCGAAAATAATTCTATAGATATTTCTACTCACGCTGCAAAAACTGGCCAAAGATAAATCCATAAATTTTCCGGCTGTAAGTTTTATCGTGGCATTGGACATAGCCATTACTAATGTTAAACCGAGTGCACCTTTATTCGGTATACGATACCAATCTATCATATAAGATTTTATGCCGATTTGTAGACACTGTTGACAAGATTTTGATCATGTTCTTTATAAAATAATTCTTATAATAATGTTTAATAGTTCAGTGATTTACATTATAAAGCTTTAATAAAAAGTTTGGACTTTTTTGTGTAAAATTAAATTTTGAAAAAATTTTACAGAAAAATTGCAAAATTATTTAAGTTGAAAAAATTAATTATAAAGTTAAAAAAATAAAATTTATAATAATCTTTCTTATTGTTACACTGAGGACATTTTAACTTAAACATTAAATAATATTTGCAAAAAGCGTGTAAATGCTGCAATTATAATTTAAGTACCTGTTCGGCAAGGAGCTCGCCGATGTAACAAAGAATAAATATATTGAACGTGAAGGATATGAGCAACGAACAGAACGTTAACGTTCCTAATGTTTCACGGTGTTCCCATTCCTGAAAGGCTAACATTACAATGTCATGAAAATAATTATGTTGTGTACTTAAAATATCGTTCGCAAATATGTTTCGTACCGTCATCATATTGAATCCCAGAAAGCATATATTGAGCGTACACCCGACTACGTCAACGAGGCACATCTCATTTAAAAGCTTCTCGGTGCGAGCGATAAAACTGCAAGTTACGCGATTAAAATTAATAGAGAAACTGAAATATTTTTACGTAATAGATTTGTATAATAATATATTAATTTCTTGGAACAACATGATAAAGTAATGATTAAGATTGCTGGTGCAAAGTCTGTCCTCAATATAAAAATATAAATTTTCATACATAAGATTTTATAAAACTCATTATAAAGCTATATAAGAATTCTAAGATTTTTGCCAATTGCAATTGAATTACTTTTTTGAGTATAATCTTTCCATATAAATTATTATGACGCGAGAAAATCAACTTGTTCGTTACCCAAGTATCCTGTTGTGATGTTTTACAATGTCGCCGAGCCTTCCCTCGTGCGTGGTGCTCGCGCTCTTCCTCTCTTTTCCATCTGCAAGATCCTCCATCTTCAGCATGAGTATCCGAAATTGACCGCAGGCGTGCATGACGAAAACCGCTGCCAGGCTGCACACGCCGTTGGTGATCGTGTAAATGACGTAACCGGCCAGAGCTTGCGTGAACTGCACGATTTCGAAGGACGGCGTGGTTCGCGGATCGAAAAGCCCACGGTAGATCGGGAAGGAGAATGATCTCACCGTCTCATTGTCGATGATCTCCGTTCTTCTCGCGCAGATCGGCATTATTGTGGTGAAGAATATGCCGGCGGAGTACATGAAGATTGCGCTGACGGAGGAGAGCCACCTGCCGTACTTGGCATTATCCACCATTATTTCTCGGTCTTTCTCGTGACTCGACGCGACACGGCTCCAGTCCGCGCGGACGTGCCGAATGCAGTTGCCGATGTCCTCGCTGCGGGCGACGAGGATGTACTGCTTCACCGCGGCCATCAGGAGGAAACTGACCGGACCGATCATCCTGATCTTGGTGTCGAGATCGGTGTCCACCAGGATGGTGCAAAGGGTGCAAGGGACAAGCAGGAAACATATCAGGGAACAACTGACTACCGTCAGAATTATGCAGCTGATCTTCTCTAGCATGGTCTCGCATAGAGTTAACGGCCACGCGCCGATTGGTTTTAGAAACCAACGATTCAGCTGGATACTATAGTTCCAACCGTTTGTCACGAGCTCGACAGAGTTCAACTTTGAATCGAGCATGGTAAGGACTAAATCGCGACGATGCACGCAACTGACTGAGCGTCAGTGAACTGATCGTCAGCCGGTTTGGCATGCGCATGTGCGTCCTTTGTCTGCCCATAAACGTTCGTGCGTGAACGCAATTGATTATTTCCTTCCTTCCCTTTCTGTCTGCTGGCCATTTCATTATTAGTGAGACGTCAATGGATTATAGTTCTTGGAATTACGTGCTGCGTGCAAGTCCTTTTGTAGGGTTGCGGATAAGGAAGTAGATTTGATGGGAAAAAAGGGTTCTGCGCACTGTTGTTCAAGGGGGAATACGTAACATACGATACACGTTTCCTGTTTTATATTGTCTGTTTTATAGCCAGTAGACGACCTTCTGTGTGTATCTCATTTTGCATATGGTTATCCTGCTGGAAATGAGTGCGTCTTTAAAAAGAATAGCGCAAGAACAAGAGATATAAATTTTCTTCTGAAAGGTTAATTAAGATATTTCTTATGAACTATTATTATAATGGAAAACATAAGAAAATAATGTTAATGTTGAATAAATTAACTTATTTTGATAAATTTAATATTTCTAATAATGAATATTTTTATGTGCAAAATGAATATAAATATATAAAGAAATTGCGCGAAGAATATTTATTTGCATCATCGGTACTTTCAGAATCTTTAAAGACTTATATGCATACTTTTCGTGTACACATGTACTATATTTTTGATCTTATAAAACTATCTCATATAATTAACTATAATTAAAATTTATATTGTGCGTCAAGTAACATTTGATGAACAAGAGATTCTTTTATTAATTTATAATTTGCGGTTTGGATAATGGGTACTTATTTAACATAACAAACGTTATAGTTTTTGTTAAGTATCTATATTTATTTTATTATAAACTGCCTATTTTGCATTGTTTTTTCATATCAAAGTTGTATAGTTATTTACACAATCAGTACAGTCCGAAGTATATTTAAATACGCTAACGCAGATTTCATTACCTAAAGCAATTAGAAATCATTCATCTTCGCTCAAAAATCTATTATACTTTGAAAAATATTTATATTAATATATTGTTACGAAATGTTACAAATGTGATAAAATATCAACAAACGTTTTATGTACGAAATGCTACAAATGTGATAAAATATGCAGACAAACGTTTTATGAATATAAATTGCATGTTGTTTTATATGCATAAATTACGAATAATATATTTTTGCATACTTACATCACCGAAAGTAGAAAATGAAAGCTGAACAATTTTTCCAGCAGTTATTTTGACACCAGCATTAGATCTAATAATTATCATAATGAATCCTTGGGCAGTTTTTCCAGGCAAGAGATACCATTTTGTCATATAAGCAGATTTGCCAATCTGTTCGCCCTAAAGGCCGTTTTGTATACCTATTTTAATTTGATTAAAAAACCAACGATACTATATCTTAATAAATCCCACTAATAAATCTCAATCTCACGAATACAAACTCTATTCTCGCATACTGATTATTTTACAGTACAATTTTTTTACTGTTTCTTTTAATTTTAAATGTTACCTGATCAGAAAGTATCTCCCCGATATAACAAAATATAAAAATGTTAAAAGTAATCGAACTTAATACCATCGAATGAGACAAGATACTTTCATTGTGGCCTTGAATATAATCCTAAAAGGAAATATTAAATTTCTAACATACAGTCAAGTGATAAATATGTATGTGTGTGAATAGTAAAACGAAAATAAATAAACTATATATATATATATATATATGTATATATATGTATATATATATATATGTATATATATATATATATATATATGTGTGTGTGTGTGTGTGTGTGTGTGTGTGTGTGTGTGTGTGTGTGTTCCAGAAGAATTTCCATACCATCATGCAATAATATCCTAAGAAACATATATGCATAGTACATCCAATTAATTCCACAAGACAAATTATATTCATAATTTTCTCGGTACGAGAGATAAAACTGCAAATATAGTGTACAATCATAATATACTGTATTATTTTGCAACAATTTTAATTTGATAATGTTTATTACGTAATATTTGTATTTAAAAATGAAAAATTATAACTTGAGCGCACGTAACAGTTGTATTCAAAAAATTTGCCAACATTAGTTGTTAATTACATAATAATTTAATTAAATTGCATTAGATAAAAATTAGAAAATGAGATACATATTAAAAGTACATATTAAAAGAAATAATGGCTTACCTCAAAATTCTCAAATGATGATTCACGATGATTGCGAATTTTTGCCTCGTGGAAGTTTTTTCTTCTAAACTGTCGTACATGAAATTTTCGAGCCAAGATATCATGATTTTCATTTGACCGCACGCGTGCATCACGAAAACCGCTGCCAGGCCGCACGTGGCAACTGTAACACTGTTGACGACGAAGGACGAAAGGCACTGTAGACAATATATTAACTCGAACCCCGGACTGAAGTACACGTTTACAATCTTGTCGTAGAAGGGATAAGGTAAATCGTGAACTACAATGGTTTTATTCCCCACGTGTATGACACTCTTGAAGAACACCATTTGAATGATATTGTACGAGAACACACCGCTGTGCATAAACACAGCGCAGAAACCGGCGATGAATCGACCTAACTTGGCGCTTTTCAGCATCACTCTGTGATCCTCGAATCTCCTGATAATCCGCCAGTCCGTTTTCACGTGCTCTAAACAGACGTGTATATCGTCAATGTGCATCAGAAGGCAAGAATAATTCACCATTGCTATAAGCCAGAAGGTGAGCGGGCCAAAGCTCAGCAGCTTGCTGTCGAAGGACTGCTCCGAATCGAAGAACATACTCAGACCATTTGGTACCATAACGCTGATTATTAGGAAGTAACATGTAAATATCGCGAAATCGGAAAGGGTTTTCTCGAGGATCGAGATATCGGCGCGATGCGGCCATACATTGATCGCTTTGAGAATCCAACGTATTATCTGGATACTGTATTCATTGTACTTGTCAACCGCGTACGTGGTCGCAGGAACGCTATTATTGTCCGTGAGATCATCCTCCATGATTTGCCGACGAAGGTAGCCAACTTACTGAGGCTGTCTCTTCGCCGTCGCACATGCAGTAGTGACGGTCAGCGCGTGCGCAGACATTGAACGGCGTGATACGACAGGTGGTCCTCGCAATGTATTATCGCGTGTTGTCGTGATAATGTGATAGTAGCTGCGGCAATAGGTAGAAGCAGCGCATAATCGATATTTAGGACTGAAGTTTTATGTACGGAATATTACAGTTTTGAACGCACAATCATATTGTAAGGCACATCTGCAGTTTACTTCAGCGAATAAGATCAAATAATTAATTTTATTATAGAGATCAGTCATATCAATCATTATTGCTCGCGCGATATGCAAATTGAAAGAAATGGATAAAGTAAAATTAAATTTTACTTAAAGACGTAATGAGCAAAATATTTTCACAACGGTATCGTTATTATTTAGTTTTAGTTATTCAATTACAAGCTATACTCGCTGTTTATAATCAATATATAAAAAACATTTATATATTAAAGGTACGAAGTAAGTTTAAATATGTTAATGCAGATTTAATTACCTAAAACAATTAAAATTTATTTTTACTCAAAAATTTATTACTCTTTAATATTTATATAGATAATATTTAATAAATAATTAATTAGATAAACAATAAAAAATATTTATATAGATATTTTATGCGTAATGTTATAAAATGTGTTAAAATTTTAAGACAGATATTTTGTATAAATTTACAATATTATATAAATTACGTCGTTTCATATGCATAATATATTTTTACATACTTACATCACCAAAAGTGGAAAATGAGAGTTGAACAATTTTTCCGGCTGTTATTTTGACACCAGCATTAGATCTTAAAATTATCAGAATAAATCCCTGCGCAGTTTTTTCAGGCAAGAGATACCACTTTGTCATATAGGCAAATTTACCAATCTGTTCGCCCTAAAGGTCGTTTTGTACATACCTGTTATAATTCGATTAAAGAGACCAGCGATACTATATTCAGCTACTTAATCCCAATCTCGTGAGTATGAACACTATCTCACATACTGATTTTTTTTTTATTAGAACGTACTATCTTTTATTGTTACTTTTAATGATAAATGATATCTGTTCAGAAAGCATTTCTCCGATTTAACAAAATATAAAAATATTAAAAACAATCGCACTTAATACCATCGAATCCGGTAAAATACTTTGTTTGTCGCCTCGAATAACATCCTAAAAGAGACATTAAATTTGTCTATAGGCAATTGACAGATATGTGAGTAATAAAATGAAAATATATAAACTATTATTATATACATATATTCCGGAAGAAAGTTTCCATACCATCATACAATAAAAAAGTAGGAGACATATGTGTATAGTACATCCAAATAATTCCATAAGACATATCGTATTCATAATTTTCTCTGTACGGGATACAAAACTGTAAATATAGTATACGTTCACGACTTATTGTATTATTTTGCAAAGATTTCGATTTGGTTAAGCCTAGAAAACGTTTCTTAAGTAGCATATGATAATTCCTACAGATTTTATATGAACTTTCTAAAAATATCTAAAATATTAGATACGTTTAGAAAATGTATAAATATTAACATGTGCTACTAGGATTATTATGTAATATTTATATTTAAAATATATAACAAAATATATAACAAATTGAATGAAAGGCATGCAACAGTTGCATTTAAAAAATTTGCTGACATTAATATTAATTATGTTACAATTTAATTAAATTGGATTAAATCTGATGGTGCAAATTAGAAAATATCAAGTAACAAAAGGCCAGAAATGTTTACTCACTTCAAGATTCTCAAATGATGATTCACGATCGTTGTAAACTTTTGCTTTATGGAAGTTTTTTCCTTAATTTTATCGTCCACGAGATTTTCAAGCCAGGATATCATGACTTTTATTTGGTTGCACGCGTGCATCACAAATACTGCTGTCACGCCGCATGTAGCGACTGTAATGCCACTGACGACGATAGCCGATAAGCACTGCACAAAATGGATGATCTCGTACACTGGACTGAAGTATACGAAATTCATTTTGTACATGGGATAGGGCAATTCGCGAATCACTATGCTGCTATTCCCCACGTTTAAAATTCTCTTGACAAATATTCCTTCCATAATAGTGAACGAGAACACACCGCTGTGTATAAACACGGCGTAGAAACCGGCGATAAATCGTCCGTGCTTGGCAGTCTTCAGCATCACTTTTTGATCCTCGAGCCTCTTAATAATCCGCCAGTCTGTTTTCACGTGCTCTATACAATCGTGTATGTCACCAGCATGCATCAAAATGAATGAATAATTCACCATTCCTATTATGAAAAAGGTGAGTGGACCAAAGTTCATCAGTTTGGTCTCGGAGGACTGCTCCGTATCGAAAAACAAGGTCAGACAATTTGGTAGCGTAATATTAATCATTATGATGTAGTACATAAATATTGTAAAATTGGAACGGATCTTCTCAGTGTTTGAGATATTGGCAGGACGCGGCCATGCATTTATTGCTTTTAAAATCCAACGTATTATCTGAATGCTGTACTCGTTGTATTTGTCAGCTAAATACGTGGATGCGGAAACGCTAGTATTATCCTCCATGATTTTCCAACGAAGGCAGCCGATTTACTGACGCTGTTCCTTCACTGACGCACATGCAGCAATAATGATCAGCGCGTGTTGAACGCAAACATTGAACGGTGTGATATTACAGGTGGTCCTTACAATGTATTATCGTGTGTTGTCGTGATAATGTGCAGTGCTACGGCAATAGGTTAAAGCAGCGCGTAATCGATAGTTAGGTTTGAAGTTTTACGTATGGAATATTACAGTTTTGTGCGTGATCACGTCTGCGATTTATCTCAGCAAGTAAGATCAAATGATTAATTTTATTAAGATCATACCATTCTTCGGATATGCAAATTTCAAAGAATAGTTGAAATAAAATTAATTGTAATTTTATTTAAAGATATGACGAGAGCAAAATATTCTCACAATATTATCAGAGTTATTTAATTATTTGATTACTATATTCACTGTTTATAATCTATATATAAAAAACATTTATGTATAAAAGGTACGAAGTATGTTTAAATATGCTAATGCGGATTTAATTACCTAAAACCATTAAAAATTATTTGTCTTTACTAAAAACAATATTTATATAGATAGTTTATGCGTAATGTTACAAAATGTGTTAAAATTTTAATGCAGATATTTTATATAAATTTAGAATATTATATAACTTACGTATTGTTTTATATGCATAAACTATGAATAAAGCTCACGGCACACTTGATCTAGCAAGAAAAATTGTATCGTGTGCTGCAAGCTTAATATATTTTTGTATACTTACATCACCAAAAGTGATAAATGAGAGTTGAGCAATTTTTCCAGCAGATAACTTAAGACCAGCATTAGATCTTAAAATTATCAGAATAAGTCCCTGGGCAGTCTTTTCGGGCAAGAGATACCACTTTGTCATATAGGCAAATTTACCAATCTGTTTGCCCTAAAGGTCGTTTTGTATACCTGTTATAATTCGATTAAAGAGACCATCGATACTATATCTCTAAATCCCACTAATTGATCTCAATCTCGTGAGTATAGAATCTATCTTGACTTTTTTTTATTAGAACGTATTATCGTTTAGTGTTATTTTTAATTCTAATGTTACCTGTTCAGAAAGCATCTCTCCGATATAACAAAATATAAAAATATTAAAAACAATCGCAATTAATATCATTAAATGCGGTATGATACCTTCTTTGTGACCTCGAATAACGTCCTAAAAGAGACATTAAATCTGATGTATAGGCAAGTGACAGATATGCGAGTAATAAAATAAAAATAATAAACTATGATTATATACATATATTTCGGAAGAATTTTCATACCATCATACAATAATATAATAGGAGACATATGTGCATAGTACATCCAAATAATTCTATAAGACATATCGTATTCATAATTTTCTCTGTACGGGATACAAAACTGCAAATATAGTATACGTTCACGATTTATTGTATTATTTTGCAACGATTTTAATTTGGTTAAGCATAGAAAACGTTTCTTAAGTAGCATATGATAGTTCATACAGATTTTATATATACTTTCTAAAAATATCTAAAATATTAGATACATTTAGAAAATGTATAAATGTATAAATATTAAAATGTATAAATATTAACATGTGCTACTAGGATTATTATGTAATATTTATATTTAAAATATATAACATAAATTGAATGAAAAGCATGCAACAGTTGCATTTACAAAAATTTGCTGACATTAATATTAATTATGTTACAATTTAATTAAATTGGATTAAATCTGATGGTGCAAATTAGAAAATATCAAGTACATAACAAAAGACCAAAAATGTTTACTCACTTCAAGATTCTCAAATGATGATCCACGATCATTGTGAACTTTTGCTTTATGGAAGTTTTTTCCTTATTTTTGTCGTCCACGAGATTTTCAAGCCAAGATATCATGACTTTTATTTGGCCACACGCGTGCATCACAAAAACTGCTGCCACGCCGCATGTGGCGATTGTAACGCCACTGACGACGTAAGCCGATAGGCACTGCAGAAAATATACGATCTCGTACACTGGACTGAAGTACACAGGATCCATTTTGTACATGGGATAGGGTAATTCGCGAATCACTACGCTGCTATTCTCCACGTTTAAAATTCTTTTAAAGAATATTCCTTGGTTGATATTGAATGAGATCACACCGCTGTGCATAAACACGGCGCAGAAACCGGCGATAAATCGACCGTGCTTGGCGGTCTTCAGCATCACTTTTTGATCCTCGAACCTTTTAATGATTCGCCAGTCTGTTTTCACGTGCTCTATACAATCGTGTATGTCATCAATATGCATCAAGATGCAAGAATAATTCATCATTCCTATCGTGGTATAGGTGAGTGGACCAAATTTCATCAGTTTGGTCTCGGAGGACTGTTCCGTATCAAAAAACAAAGACAAACCATTCGGTATCGTAATACTGATCATCATGACGTAGCACATAAATATCGTAAAATTTGAACAGATCTTTTCAGTGTTTGAGATATCGGGAGGACGCGGCCATGCATTTATTGCTTTTAAAATCCAACGTATTATCTGTATACTGTATTCGTTGTATTTGTCAGCCAAATAAGTGGATGCGGAGACGCTAGTACTATCCTCCATGATTTTCCAACGAAGGCAGGCGATTTACTGACGCTGTTCCTTCACTGCCGCACATGCAGTAGTAACGATCAGCGCGTGCGCAAACATTGAACGGCGTGATATTACAGGTGGTTCTTACAATGTATTATCGTGTGTTGTCGTGATAATGTGCAGTGCTACGGCACAGCGCGTAATCGATAGTTAGGTTTGAAGTTTTACGTATGGAATATTACAGTTTTGTGCGTGATCACGTCTACGATTTATCTCAGCAAGTAAGATCAAATGATTAATTTTATTAAGATCATTCGGATTATTATTCGGATATGCAAATTTAACAGAATAGGTGAAATAAGATTAATTGTAATTTTATTTAAGGATACGATGAGAGCAAAATATTTTCACAACGTTATCATAGTTATTTGATTATTTGATTACATACTATATTCACTGTTTATAATCTATATATAAAAAACATTTATATATTAAAGGTACGAAGCATGTTTAAATATGCTAATGCGGTCTTAATTACCTAAAACCATTAAAAATTATTCATCTTTACTAAAAAATTCATTACTCAAAAAACAATGTTTATATAGATAGTTTATGCGTAATGTTACAAAATTTTAATGCAGATATTTTATATAAATTTATAATATTATATAAATTACGTATTGTTATATATGCATAAACTATGAATAAAGCCCACGGTAAACGATACAATTTTTCTTGCTAGATCATACGCGATTTAGTAAACTGTAGGAAATGCACCATTCAGCGGCCAGCATTTATAGTAATATCCTGAATCGTATACGATCTAGCAAGAAAAATCGTATCGTGTGCTGCAAGCTTAATATATTCTTGTATACTTACATCACCAAAAGCGGAAAATGAGAGTTGAGCAACTTTTCCAGCAGTTAACTTAAGACCAGCATTGGATCTTAAAATTATCAGAATAAGTCCCTGGGCAGTTTTTTCGGGCAAGAGATACCACTTTGTCATATAGGCAAATTTACCAATCTGTTCGCCCTAAAGGTCGTTTTATATACTTGTTATAATTCGATTAGAGACCATCGAACCTATATCTCTAAATCCCACTAATTAATCCCAATCTCGTGAATATGTACTCTATCTTGCATATTGACTTTTGTTTTATTAGAACGTATTATCTTTTATTGTTATTTTTAATTCTAATGTTACCTGTTCAGAAAGCATCTCTCCGATATAACAAAATATAAAAATATTAAAAACATTCGCAGTTAACATCATCGAATGAGGTATGATACCTTCTTTGTGGCCTCGAATAGCATCCTAAAAGAGACATTAAATCTGATGTATAGGCAAGTGACAGATATGCGAGTAATAAAATGAAAATATATAAATTATAATTATATACATATATTCCGGAAGAATTTTCATACCGTCATAAGAAAATATAGTAGGAGACATATGTGCATAGTACTTCTAAATAATTCTATAAGACATATCGTATTCATAATTTTCTCTGTACGGGATACAAAACTGCAAATATAGTATACGTTGACGATCTATTGTATTATTTCGCAACGATTTTGATTTGGTTAAGCATAGAAAACGTTTCTTAAGTAGCATGTGATAGTTCATACAGATTTTGAGGTATTTTTTCTAAAAGTATCTAAAATATTAGATACGTTTAGAAAACGTATAAATATAAACATATGTTACTAGGGTTATTATGTAATATTTATATTTAAAATATATAACATAAATTGAATAAAAGGCATGCAACAGTTGCATTTAAAAAATTTTCCTGACATTAATATTAATTACGTTACGATTTAATTAAATTGGATTAAATCTGATGGTGCAAATTAGAAACTATCAAGTACATAACAAAAGGCCAGAAATGTTTACTCACTTCAAGATTCTCAAATGATGATTCACGATGATTGTGAACTTTTGCTTTATGGAAGTTTTTTCCTTATTTTTGTCGTCCACGAGATTTTCAAGCCAAGATATCATGACTTTTATTTGGCCACACGCGTGCATCACAAAAACTGCTGCCACGCCGCATGTGGCGATTGTAACGCCACTGACGACGTAAGCCGATAGGCACTGCAGAAAATATACGATCTCGTACATTGGACTGAAGTACACGGGATCCATTTTGTACATGGGATAGGGTAATCCGCGAATCACTATGCTGCTATTCTCCACGTTTAAAATTCTTTTATAGAATATCCCTTGGTTGATATTGAACGAGAGCACACCGCTGTGCATAAACACGGCGCAGAAACCGGCGATAAATCGACCATGCTTGGCAGTCTTCAGCATCACTTTTTGATCCTCGAACCTTTTAATAATTCGCCAGTCTGTTTTCACGTGCTCTATACAATCGTGTATGTCATCAATATGCAGCAAGATGCAAGAATAATTCATTATTCCTATCGTGCTATAGGTGAGTGGACCAATTTTCATCAGTTTGGTCTCGGAGGACTGTTCCGTATCAAAAAACATGGACAATCCATTCGGTATCGTAATACTGATCATCATGACGTAGCACATAAATATCGTAAACTTGGAACAGATCTTTTCAGTGTTTGAGATATCGGGAGGACGCGGCCATGCATATATTGCTTTTAAAATCCAACGTATTATCTGAATACTGTATTCGTTGTATTTGTCAGCCAAATACGTGGATGCGGGGACGCTAGTACTATCCTCCATGATTTTCCAACGAAGGCAGGCGATTTACTGACGCTGTTCCTTCACTGCCGCACATGCAGTAGTAACGATCAGCGCGTGCGCAAACATTGAACGGCGTGATATTACAGGTGGTTCTTACAATGTATTATCGTGTGTTGTCGTGATAATGTGCAGTGCTACGGCAATAGGTAGAAACAGCGCGTAATCGATAGTTAGGTTCGAAGTTTCACGTACGGAATATTATAGTTTTGTGCGTGATCACGTCTGCGATTTATCTCAGCAAGTAAGATCAAATGATTAATTTTATTAAGATCATTCGGATTATTATTCGGATATGCAAATTTAACAGAATAGGTGAAATAAGATTAATTGTAATTTTATTTAAGGATACGATGAGAGCAAAATATTCTCACAACGTTATCATAGTTATTTTATTATTTGATTACATACTATATTCACTATTTATAATCTATGTATATGAAAAACATTTATATATTAAAGGTACGAAGCATGTTTAAATATGCTAATGCGGTCTTAATTACCTAAAACCATTAAAAATTATTCATTTTTACTAAAAAATTCATTACTTAAAAAACAATGTTTATATGGATAGTTTATGTGTAATGTTACAAAATTTAATGCAGATATTTTACATAAATTTATAATATTTTATAAATTACGTATTGTTATATATGCATAAACTATGAATAAAGCCCTCGGCAAACGATACAATTTTTCTTGCTAGATCATACGCGATTTAGTAAATTGTAGGAAATGCACCATTCAACGGGCAGCATTTATAGTAATATACTGAATCGTATACGATATATCAAGAAAAATCGTATTGTGTGCTGCAAGCTTAATATATTTTTGCATACTTACATCACCAAAAGTGGAAAATGAGAGTTGAGCAATTTTTCCAGCAGTTAACTTAAGACCAGCATTGGATCTTAAAATTATCAGAATAAGTCCCTGGGCAGTTTTTTCGGGCAAGAGATACCACTTTGTCATATAGGCAAATTTACCAATCTGTTCGCCCTAAAGATCGTTTTGTATACCTGTTATAATTCGATTAAAGAGACCATCGATACTATATCTCTAAATCCCACTAATTAATCCCAATCTCGTGAATATGTACTCTATCTTGCATATTGACTTTTGTTTTATTAGAACGTATTATCTTTTATTGTTATTTTTAATTCTAATGTTACCTGTTCAGAAAGCATCTCTCCGATATAACAAAATATAAAAATATTAAAAACAAGCGCAGTTAACATTATCGAATGAAGTATGATACTTTGTTTGTGGCCTCGAATAACATCCTAAAAGAGACATTAAATCTGATATATAGGCAAGTGACAGATATACGAGTAATAAAATGAAAATATATAAACTATAATTATATACATATATTCCGGAAGAATTTTCATACCATCATACAATAATATAGTAGGAGACATATGTGCATAGTACTTCTAAATAATTCTGTAAGACATATCGTATTCATAATTTTCTCTGTACGGGATACAAAACTGCAAATATAGTATACGTTTACGATCTATTGTATTATTTCGCAACGATTTTGATTTGGTTAAATAGAAAACGTTTCTTAAGTAGCATGTGATAGTTCGTACAGATTTTGTGTATTTTTTTCTAAAAGTATCTAAAATATTAGATACGTTTAGAAAACGTATAAATATAAACATGTATTACTAGGGTTATTATGTAGAGGAGAAGGTGATATTATGGCCATACATATTATCTCCATTATTAAATGACGAATTCTAATAACGATTAATGAAATCATTTGTTTAGTAGCCTGTCGTTATGTAGTGGCGGTAATGTGCCAATACACAATAAGCGAGATTTTTTTACAAGGCATTTTTACTTTTGAGCATTTCGAAACTTTTTTAAGATACATTTTAACATTTAATTATACATACTTCCTTATTACTTTTAATCTTAAGTGTGTTACTGCATGAATGTCTGTACACTTGAGTTTTTTTTGTTTATTAACTTTTTATTCGGTTGTATATATTTTGAGTTATGCATAGTTAAAGAATAGCATAGTGTTTCGCTAATATGGTCCTCTAATGTGGCAGTTCGTCGGGGCAATAAAATATAATGCACATATGTGATTATTGCAAATAGCTTTTTTATTTTCTATAAAAGTCTATAAGAGAGTTTATAAGACTACAATTTTTTAAAGTTTTATTTTAATTTGTAATTTTGAAATCTAATTAAATTTTAAGTTTATTTTGTAAAAACTGTCATCTTGGCAATTCATCTATGCAATAAAATATAATGTTGCAATAAAATACAATGTTTTTTCAACAAAATTAAATTTTAAAATTTATTTTTGTAGTGGACCATATTACCACCCCCGTTTCTTTTCGATTCATTTTGCAAGGTTTTACATTTTTATAAATAGTAAGCTATGTAATAAATATTTTGTAATTTTAAGTCTAGAAACTCTTAAACAATATTTTAAGGAATACAATCGTCAAGTTTCAATTTAAAATATTAATTATTAATGAGGTTTTTATGTAAAAAACAAAAAGGTATCCATAATACCACCTTCTCCTCTAATATTTATATTAAAAATGTATAATATGAATTGAATGAAAGGCATGCAACAGTTGCACTTAAAAAAATTTGCTGACATTAATATGAATTAGGTAACAATTTAATTAAATTGAATTAAATCTGATGGTGCAAATTAGAAAATATCAAGTACATAGCAAAAGGCTAGAAATGTTTACTCACTTCAAGATTCTCAAATGATGATTCACGATGATTGTGAACTTTTGGTTTATGGAAGTTTTTTCCTTATTTTTGTCGTCCACGAGATTTTCAAGCCAAGATATCATGACTTTTATTTGACCACACGCGTGCATCACAAAAACTGCTGCCACGCTGCATAAGGCGCTTGTAATGCCACTGATGACGAAAGCCGATAGGCACTGCAGAAAATATACGATCTCGTACACTGGACTGAAGTACACAGGATCCATTTTGTACATGGGATAGGGTAATTCGTGAATCACTATGCTGCTATTCTCCACGTTTAAAATTCTTTTAAAGAATATCGTTTGGTTGATATTGAACGAGATCACACCGCTGTGCATAAACACAGCGCAGAAACCGGCGATAAATCGACCGTGCTTGGCAGTCTTTAGCATCACTTTTTGATCTTCGAGCCTCTTAATAATTCGCCAGTCTGTTTTCACGTGCTCTATACAATCGTGTATGTCACCAGCATGCATCAAAATGAACGAATAATTTACCATTCCTATTATGTAAAAGGTGAGTGGAGCAAATTTTATCAGTTTGGTCTCGGAGGACTGTTCCGTATCAAAAAACAAGGACAGACCATTCGGTATCGTAACACTGAGCATCATGACGTAGTATATAAATATCGTAAAATTGGAACGAATCTTCTCAGAGTTTGAGATATCGGCAGGACGCGGCCATGCATTTATTACTTTCAAAATCCAACGTATTATCTGAATACTGTATTCGTTGTATTTGTCAGCCAAATACGTGGATGTGGAGACGCTAGTACTATTCTCCATGATTTTCCAACGAAGGCAGGCAATTTACTGACGCTGTTCCTTCACTGCCGCACATGCAGTAGTAACGATCAGCGCGTGCGCAAACATTGAACGGCGTGATATTACAGGTGGTTCTTACAATGTATTATCGTGTGTTGTCGTGATAATGTGCAGTGCTACGGCAATAGGTTGAACCAGCGCGTAATCGATAGTTAGGTTTGAAGTTTTACGTAAAGAATATTACAGTTTTGTGCGTGATCACGTCTGCGATTTATCTCAGCAAGTAAGATCAAATAATTTTTTAAGATCATATTATCCTCCGGATGTGAAAATTTAAAAAAATAGGTGAAATAAAACTAATTGTAATTTTATTTAAAGATATGACGAGAGCAAAATATTCTCACAACGTTATCATTGTTATTTAATTATTTGATTAAATACTGTATTCACTACTTATAATCTATATATAAAAAATTATTAATATTTATATAATAAGAGTACGAAGTATGTTTAAGTACGCTAACGCGGATTTAATTACCTGAAATAATTATCAATTATATTATCACTAGAAAAATGTAATTGATTAGTCATAAAATTATTGTATAATTATCTTTACAAGTTATATAATTATATATTATTTTAAAATGCTGTGTCTCTGTAAGCTGTACATTAAATTAAAAGAATACATTTTTATATACTTACAACACCGAAAGTAGAAAGGGAAAGGTCAATCATCTTTCCAGCAGTGATTTTGACTACGATGCTAGATCTTAAAATGACCAGAACGAAACCGATTGCGGTATTTCCAGGTAACAGATACCAATTTGTCATGTAGGCGGTTTCACCAACTTGGACGCACTGTTATATTACGATTAAATCGGACACTATGCTCGCGGCAGTATACATACATATATCGCGTTTCAATAAAACTCACAAGTAAAATTAACTATTAATAGATCAGTACAGTTTCTTGTTTGATTGATTCTTGTCATGATATAAAATTATTTTTTACTTTCTAACAGGCGTTGCTGTTACCTGTTCTGAAAGGATCTCTCCAATATAACAAAATATAAAGATGTTGAAAGTAACCGAGATCAATATTATAACATATGCCACTATACCTTCTTTTGCGTCTTGGTTCCAATCCTAAAAAAGATTCTCTAATTCGTTAGAGTAAGAGACAATGAGCTGCAAGCAAGTTTCACAATACGCATACCAGTATGCAATAATAGCCCAAAAGACACATTTGTATCGTACATCCTACTATTTCCACAAGACAAACTATACTCGTAATTTTTTCTATGTGAGATACAAAACTAGAAGTATATTATATATGATATGTATGTATATATAATATATCAAGATAAACATACATTTTTATAATATGTATAAATCAACATTATTAACATATCTAATTTTAACATATTTAATAATAGATTAATATATTATTCACAT
Source organism: Tetramorium bicarinatum (assembly GCA_928718305.1). Taxonomy (NCBI): domain Eukaryota; kingdom Metazoa; phylum Arthropoda; class Insecta; order Hymenoptera; family Formicidae; genus Tetramorium; species Tetramorium bicarinatum. The sequence goes on from OV788319.1 coordinate 9,740,402, forward strand.
AATATTTTTAATGTATAATTAAAATAAACACTGAAAAAAAATTTTGGTTAAAAGCGAACAAATCAGACTTGTAGGATTGATCAAATATTCTGGTTATTATAATTTATAAAATATTGAATCCTACTATAACCAGAACATTTCGTCCGTTTTTAACCAGAATTTTTTGTCAGTAAAAACAAAAAATATCCGTGATCGTTATTACATACAGAAAGTTCTCCCTTAAACTGTTCCCTTGATTTTTACCTGAGTATTTTTAAATGATATTCAACGATGATGGCAAACTTCTGCTGCGAAGAGTCCCTCTTTTCGTTTATTTCGTCAATCATATTATTCAACAAAGACATCAGGATTTTTAACTGACCGCAGGCATGCATCACAAAGACGGCAGTGAGGCTGCAAGTGCCTACTGCTACGGAATTCACGACGAACGTGGACAGACACTGTACTGCGAACACTATCTCGTATATCGGACTCGTCGTAGTATCCAGAAGCTTGTCGTAGAAAGCGAAAGGCAGCGGACGTACCGAGACGTTGCTGCTCTCGATGGCGGATTGGCTTAACGACATTCCTCGGAAAATACCGTACGAGAATACGCCGCTGTGCACGAACGTCGCGGAGAATATCGCGATGAAACGACCGATCCTGGCATTCTTCAACATCAACTTCTGCTCCTCGAGCTTCGTCACAGCCCGCCAGTCCGTCTCGATGTGCTTGATACATTGATATATGTCGCCGACGTGCGCCAGCAACGAGACGTACTTGAGGCTCGCCAGTACCCAGTTGCTGAGCGGCCCGAAATCACGCATCTTCATCTCCACATCTTTGGTCTCGTCTAGGAATATGGCCAACGCGGAGGGCACCAAAGTGCCGGCGATTAAAAAAATGCATGCTATCAGCAACACCACTGATAAGATCTTCTCCGCGATCGACGAGTCCGTCACCGGCCAGGCACTTATCGGCTTCAGCAGCCAACGAATCGGCTGTATACTGTACTCTTTGTTCTCCATGTAGTTAAATATGAGCGGCGGGTTCTGTGGAAGTTTCTTCATGTTTGCTTCTCAAGCGCAGAGACACAATTGACTCGCGCAGATGTTTACTCGAAACGCGGGGTAATAGTCAGAATAACGCGTGCGCGGTGTGTCGACTATACTTTCATTTAATACACACATCTCTCGGGTAATCGATATTTACAGTGATAGCAAATTCAAGTGGTGGTAAATTCATTGCGAGATAGACAGCGAGAGCAACAGTTGCTAGGTTGTCACGCAATTCGACTATCTTTTTTGTTACTGTAACTGTGAGGTAACTCTGTTGTAACTCATTTGTTTCTATATTTTTATTTAAACAGATTTATGCTGCGATTTTGTAACTCTTAACGAACTGTCGTTAAGAGCTACAGAATCGCAACACTAATAAGAACTTAATCATTTGGTAGCTTTATTATATTTTGTTCTCTATTAGTTTTATTCTGTATATCTGTCTATTCCATTCAGAATAAGGGAAGTTGAACAACATGATGCGCTTATATCGATTTGTTTGAAGAAAAAGGAAAAGGGTGAAACTTTTCTATGATCGATACACAAATGAAACTTGTTCCAAAATTAGATAATCGACTGTATTATAGTGCAGAGTAGAGATTAAAGTGCTTGAAAAGGATATAATTTATCTATAAATTTGTGTTTAATAATGGCTATTAAATTAAATTGTGAGACTAGATAATGAGACATATATGTAATATAGTTATAAAATTATTATTATTTATTAAATTTCATTAATTGCACTCTAATTCTGGAAAATATGAATTCATAATAACTTTCTTGAGAAAAAAATTAATTAACTTTTTTAATTTTAATTTTGTAATATTGCAAAAATTTTTTATAATTGAGAAAATTATAATATAGTGCTAATAATATTTATTTATATCTTATTTTTAATATTTTAATATATTACGAAACGAAAAATCGTTGATTACAAATTGCAATCGTCATGCTTTTTCAGTTCAATACTTCCTATCACTTATAGTTCAGCATGAGTACTTTACGAAGGCAATACGCTGTCACGAATGGACAGTTCATTGTACCGAAGTTGAATGTGAAATAACATCTGCGCCAACTTTCCTAAAAAGTTTGGTGGACAGCCTGATGTTGCAATTGCTTTGAAAGGGTTGCGTGTCCAATTAACAATTGTATTGTCGCGAGTTTATAGTATCAGTTATGAAAGAGACTATCGTGTGTCACGAAGACTGAATGAATTCGTAGAAACGATATTGAATGCGCTTTAATTGTCAGCTATAACTATATCTTTTTTGTTCGATTATATGTAGACCTTTTACATCCTTAAAAAGTGAATATGTAATTTTGATGAAATGAAAATTTTCATAAAATATAGAAATTATAATAACACGTATCAGGAAAATTATAAAAAAATCATGTAGCTTTCAAAATAATTTAATGATTGACAATTTTGATTGATATTGATATCATTTATTAAATCTTATTTTTTAGAATATATTAATTCTATATAAAATATATGTATATATCTTGCAAATGTCTTAACTTATATTTCATAACTATGTTTCACATAGTCACTGTTCGCAAAAGATTTAAATATACCATGGAAGTTCTCATTACCTGGAACAACAATATGATTGTTCCTAAAGAATATTATATTATTTTCTATGAATTATAGATATAAAAATTGGAAATCTTTCTCATAAATCACACATATGCATGTAAATGCCTGAATGTACAAATGTTTCAAAAATAATGACTAATCCAATTCAATAATTCAATTCTTTTATAACACGATCATAATTTGCAATTAATAAAATGTAGTTTATTTCTTTTTAATAGTGAAATAAAGAATATATCTGCTTACTTACATCACCAAAAGTTGCGATGGATAATTGGAATAACTTGCCAGCAGTGATTTTAATCACATTACTTGATCGAGCAATAATCAAAACGAGATCACGTGCAGTTTTGTGATGTAAATTATACCAGTTAGTCATATATGCCACTTCTCCAACATATTTACACTAACAAATTAACATAAGATTTAAATCCTGTATGGTAATCAAAATAATTTATATAATTTGGATTAACAAGATGTCAAACAAAACGAAAATATTTAGTTTTGTGAAAACTAAAACAATTACATTTTAGGATTTTTCTTCATTAATATAACAATATTATATTTCACTTTGTTTCTAAAATTGTTTTATTTCTCGACATATTACCTGTTCTGTAACAATCTCTCCAATGTAGCAAAATATAAAAATATTGAAACCCATTGAAAAATATATAATAGAATAAGATGTTAGTTTTGCTTTATCAAGCGATTCCCAAGCCTAAAAATTAAAAATATAGACTCACCTTTATTTTGTTTACTTTATTATTTTAAATACTTATTTTGTAATAGAAAAGCGATGTTTGACTTCTCATAAATGAATTACAATTACATGCAATAATAAGAATTTTTAATAAGATTTTCTTATAAAATTTTCTTATGTTTATAGCGTACCACAATAGTGTAATATCCAAGCAAGCACATATTTAACGTGCATCCCATCAATTCCACAAGAGAAACTTTATGCATAATACTTTCCAGATGTGATATAAAACTGAAACGTATAGATGTATGTACGTGTAACGCGATAGAATTCTTTTTATAAGTCAGTCATCTGCATTGAACTGATGATCTTCGTGAACACAATGATGTCACACCCTCTTTTAGTAATTTAGAAGAACAAAATGTATTTATCTTAATAACGAAAATATTTATCTTTAAATAATTAAGTAATGATTAATAAAAATTATATTATATCCAAGTAAATTGGGGAATTTGTTTCTTAAATTTATAAAATACTGAAATATGTGGTTTAATATGGCTGTGAAATACCTCAATACTCTCAGATGATGCTCCACGATAACGGCTAGTTTTTGCTTAACTACATGATTTCCTTTCTCCTGGTTTTCACCAAGTTCTTGCAGCCACATGTACAACATATTCAACTGACCACAAGCATGAACCGCCAAGACGGCAGCCAGACTACAAGCACCGGCGGTAGAGGCACTCACTATGAACGTTGACAGGAATTGTATAACCAACGCGATTTCATTCACAGGGCTAAATCTCGTGTCGATAATTTTACTGTAAATCGGACACGTCATCGGATGCATCGTAATAGTCTCATTGCCGACCATGATGGTTGCAGTTTTCATCGCCCTCACAAGGCTGAACAGAAACGCGCCGCCCTGCATAATCATTGCACAGATGATGGCGATGAAACGGCCGAATTTGGCGTGTTGCAGCATCACCTCGTGTTCCTCGATCCTTTTTATATTTTGCCAATCTGCCTCCATGTGTCGTATCAATTTGTGAATGTCATCGCGGCGCTTGAGCAGCACCCAATAATTTATCGAGCCCATGAGCCTGTGAAGCAGTGGCCCAATGGCGTTCAGTTTTGCCTTGATATTAACTTTCTCAAACAACACGTATAACAAACACGGTACCGTTATGGATGCTACCATACTCGCGCAAATAAAAATTTGTAGTAGCACAAAGAATTTCCATACTGAGTTCGACGTATTTATTGCCGGTGGCCACGCACCGATTGGCACGAGGGACCATCGATTCAATTGTAAACTGTAATCGTTATATTTTTTTGAACCGTTGCTTTCTGGCGCACATTTGGATTTTGACATGATCGCTGCACGAAAGCGCACGGTGCACTGCCACGGATAGGCAATTCATCGTGCTGGAGTTGAATATGAAAAAGCGCGTGCGCCGACCTTCGGAAGAGTTTGTCGAAACGCCTAAAAATTACTTTGAGAGGGGCGTATGTTCAATCGATATAATTGTTCGTCGAGAGTTTCTATTCTCAGATGTCTAAAAGAACATCGCGTGTCATGAGGAGTGTAAGGATGGATTCCTGGAAGTGATATTAAATGTACACGAACTTAACAGATTTCCTTTGTTCGATAATATCAGAGACACGGCAGTGTCTCACACCAAGTGCACAGCAACGAATATATTAAACATATCCCTTGTATTGATTAACAGGGTAAATTAATTTTAAAGGGCGATAAAAAGTAGATTTTCGCAAAATATAGAAAATATTGTAAATGGATAATATGATGAAAATCAGAAAATTATATTGCATTTTTGAAAAATAATTTAATAGCCAACAATTCAGTGTCATTCTAACAATTAATCTTATTAATTTTGATTTTTAAAGGACATATTTATTCTATTTTATTCTGTACAAAATATATCTTTCACATTTCTGAACTTGTTATATGTTATATTTTACATAGTTAATGTTCGCAAAAGATTTAAATATACCACGGAAGTTTTAATTACCTGAAACAACAAAAGCTTTGTTTCTACATAGTATACAAATGATTGTTGAAATGATGATTGTTTTTTTCTGAGAATAATATATATTTCTTGAGATATTAAATTTGTCTTTCCTCTTTCAATTGAGAAAATAATTACTATTGTTTTAAGATAAATATCATGAAAATGATATACCAATTTTGATATAGGATTTGTAGTTAACAAACTGTTAATCATGAAAATAGACTGATTAATTTTTCTCTTAGCTAGATATTTTTAGAAACATTTTTATAGATATTACGATATATGCTCTATTACTTACATCGCCGAAAGTTGCGATAGATAATTGAAATAATTTTCCTGCAGTGATCTTTATCACGTTACTTGATCGCGCAATTATTAAAACGAGACCAAGTGCAGTTTTATGATGCAGTTTATACCAATCAATCATATATGCTACTTCTCCGACTTGTTTGCACTAGTAATATAAAATTAAATTTTTTATAATTAATAAAAGTTTAATAATTTAGTGTAAGAAAAGTATTAACAGATGCACAATATATACGCAAATAACAAAGTGTGCTAAAAACTAAACAATTATACTTTAGTATTTTTATATAATAAAAGCATGTTTTTTTATAAAATTAAGAGCTAGATTCATTGAGTTATGAAACAAACAATATTATTCTATTCTCGTTATTTTACCTGTTCTGTGACAATCTCTCCGATATAGCAAAATATAAAAATATTGAAAGCCATTGATAAGTATACATTAACATAAGATGTTATTTTTGTTGCATCGAAATCTTCCCAAGCCTAAAAAGTTATATCGCTTATTTTTGTCTTTATATATAAACTTTATATAGAAACGTGATTAATCTTTTTCCAAATTCCATTTTCTTGATAATATAATTAACATTCAATTCATAAATTAAAGAATTATTAGTGCATTTATTAAGATGTCAATTATGTATGTCTTAGTATACCATAATTGCGTAATATCCGAGTAAGCACATATTTATCGTACATCCCATTAATTCCGCAAGAGAGATCTTATTCATAATTCTTTCTACATGTGCTATAAAACTGAAATGTATATAATAATACTATAATCATTACATGTTAAGTTTCTTTTCGAGAAAGAATATCTACATACAAATACAATATAAATGTTTACATATTGGTAATAGCACTTCATTTTCAATAATTAAAAAAATTAATAATGTTCTAACAAATTGTTTATATATTTAAAAATGATATTGTTTTATATAAAGTGCATGATGCCCATACAAAGTATTGTAAAAAAGTGTATTATCTATTTACGTACTTTAATATTCTCAGATGATGCTCCACGATAACGGCTAGTTTTCGTTCGGCTACATGATTTTCCTTCTGGTTTTCTTCTACAAGTTCACGCAACCACGTGTAGAGCACGTTCAATTGACCACAGGCATGCATTGTGAAGACGGCAGCCAGGGTGCAACCACCGACGGTTGACGAACTCACTATAAATGTTGACAGGAATTGCACAACCAATGCAATTTCATTCACAGGACTAAATCTCGTATCGATGATCTTGCTATAAATCGGACACGTCATCGGATGCATCGTAAAGGTCTCGTTGCCGACGGTGAAAGGTATAGTTTTTATCGCCCTGGCTATGCTAAACAGAAATGCACCGCCATGCATAATCACCCCACAGATCCCGGCGACGAAACGACCGAATTTGGCGTATTGCCACATTACTTCGCGATCCTCGAGCCTATTTATGTTTTGCCAATCTGTCTCCATGTGTCGTATTAATTTTCGAATGTCGCCACTGTATCTGAGAATCATCCAATAATTTACCGAACCCATAACTCTGTGAAGCAACGGGCCAATTGCGCCCAGTTTCAGTTTGATATTAGCTTTCTCGAATAAAATGAATAAAGTGCATGGTATCATTATCGATGCCACTACAATCAGACAACTGATAATGTGTAATAACACGAATATTTTGCACGTTATGCTTGAGCCGTTCGTTTGTGGCCAAAGGCCAATCGGTATGAGGAACCATCGATTCAATTGAAGACTATAATCATTACTACTTTTAAAGTTAGTACTTCTGAACATAGGTTCTGACTTTGTCATGATCACTTCATGGATGTACCCGATGTACTGTCGCGGTGGACAGTGCTTGCAAAGATCACAATCGAATAGCGCCTGCGTCAAACTTCGAATAAAGTTTGGGAACCTCATATTGACGTTTTTTTTTCCTGAGAGGAACGCTTGCACGTTCGATCAATAATCGTCCACGGCGAGTTATTTATTCTGTCAAGTTTGACAGGAAACTTCGTACTCATCAAAGAACATGAGAATGTGTACATTTGCCGAAGTAAGCATAAATTTTATAAAATATTGAAGTTTAATTATTTAATTTTAGTCGTTATAGGATATTTGCTAAACTTTTGAGAAATTTAATTGTAAAAAAATCTGCTATACATCATAAACATTAATTATATTTATGTGTTAATGGCCTACCTGGAAAATATTCCATCTATACTATGCAAAATATGTCGTCTAATTTTCTAATTAACTACATTGCTAATTAAGAACATTTTACGTGGTCATTGTTCGCAAAATATTTAAATAAGCCATGGAAGTTTTAATTACCTGAAACAGCCAAATTTTGGTTTCTATTGGTAGTAAACGATTTCGCATATGAAATTTTGCATCATAATATTTTAATATAATAAGCACAATTAAAATAAGTAAGATTTAAATTATATATTAGTTAAGTCTAAAATTATTATTAAATTGTTAATTATTATTACACAGCAATTTATATGTGTTACTTACATCGCCGAAAGTTGCGATAGATAAATGAACTAATTTCCCTGCAGTTATTTTGATTACATTACTTGATCGCATTATTATTAAAATGAGGCAATAGGCTGTTCTGTGCGGTAATTGATACCAATTAGTCATATATACTATTTCTCCTACATTTTTGCACTAATAAATAAATATAGAGACTTTTAATTTTTTATAAATATTTAAAAATCTAAAGGTTTAAAGAATATTAAAAAGAATATATAAATATAAATATAGAAATTAGAAATATGGAATTATTATATATAATTATTTCTATCATTTTACAAATACATAATTTGAAAGTTTTTCAGATAGTTAAAAAAAATTTAACTCTCTTCTCAATATATATACATATATTACCTGTTCTGTCAAAATCTCGCCGATATAGCAAAAAATAAATATATTGAAACCCATTGAAGTATATAAAGTAATATACGATAATATTTTTGCTGCATCGAAAGCACCCCAATTCTGGAAAATTAATCTTTCATGCACAAATTATTCATAAAGAATGAAATTATTTTAGCAACTTATTATAAATTTATTAATTTAAACTTATTATAAACTTATTATAAACATTATTATAAATTATGTTATTCAATTATAATATTATATTAATGATTACATTTGATTTTTATAATTAAGAAAAATATGTAGACAATATATAGAGCTTTTTTAGTAATATATATTGCTCTTAAGCATACCATAATTGCATAATATCCAAGTAAGCACATATTTAACGTGCATCCCGTCAATATTATGAGACAGATTTTATGCATAATGCTTTCCACACGTGCTATAAAACTGTAATATATTTTTTTATAATTGTAATATATTTAAATATGAAGTCTTTGGTAAAAATATTTTCGTAAAAATTTATCGAACATATATATTTTTATATTCTATATAAATATATTTTAATTATTACAAAATTTGTATATTTATATATGTGTAACAAAAGTAAATTTTTAAATCGTGTTTTACTTGTTAAAACAAATTCACACAAAATACAACCAAGATGTCTCTATAATAGAGTATCTTAGGGCTCTTAAGTGATGCTCCACAACAGCAGCCAATTTTTTTTCAACCAGCTGAATCCCCTTTTCCTCGTAATCGGTGACGAGTTCGTTTAACCACGTATACAGCACGTTGAGCTGGCCGCAAGCGTGCATCGCGAGAACACCAGCGAGGCTGCAAACACTCACTATTGCCGAACTCACTACGAATGCCGATATGAATTGTATGACTATCATGACTTCGTTTATAGGGCTGAATCTCGTGTCGAGAATCTTGCTGTATGTCGGACACGTCATCGGATGCGTCTTGAAAGTCTCGTTGCCGACCGTAATGGTCGTGGTTCTTATTGCTCTCGCGGTACCAAAAAGTAGCTGACCGCCCTGCGTGATCGCCGCGCTGATTCCGGCGAGGAAACGTCCGAACTTTACATACTGCAGCATCGTTTCACGGTCTCCAATTCTTTTAACGAGCTGCCAATCTATCTCCATGTGTTGTATACAATTGCGAATATCCTGGCTGCGCTGCAGCAGCATCCAATAGCTTATCGAGCCCATAATTCTGTGAAGCAGCGGCCCTATGGCTCCTAGCTTCGTCGTGATAGCCTGGTCCTCCAACAATACGTATAATATACATGGTACTGTAACGACTGCTATTGTGAGTGAACAAACGACGATCTGTACTATTGCAGCAATCTTTTCTAATGTCGACATGCTTAAGGGCCAAGCACCGATTGATTTGAGGCACCATCGGTTAATTTGCAGACTGTAATCGTTGATATGCTTGAAATCAACGTTTTCCAAGTCATATTTCGAATTTGTCATACTCGCTTCGTGAAGGTGCTTGATGCACTGCCGTGCCGGTCGCCTATGTTCTGGCAGAGGTTCTATACTCCTTTGAGTAAGCGCGTGCGCCAACTTCTGGGGAAGTTTGATGAACCTTGATGCTTTTTTATTAAGAGTATCGCATGCATATCGGATTGATTCTTTCCTAGCAGATGTTTTGTCTTGTCGATTTCGCAAGAGTTCGCGTTCGGGGAGGAATATGAAAGTACTTTTGTGACGGTGCATGCAAATTTCGTAAGGTATGGAGTTTTGCTTTCTTTAATTTCAGGAAAATTGTCAGGAATATTTGTACTTTTAAGAACCTAATCGCAGAAAACCTTGTTATACCATAATTATTATTAAAATTTGTTTATTTAACATCTATTCTATTTGGAAAAAATTCCATGTGTTTAATAACTTTTTGATTCTCTACGTTTTATGCAGTCATTGTTCGCAAAATATTTAAATAAGCCAAGGAAGTTTTGATTATCTGAAATAATAAAATTTCTCATTTTCATTAATAATAAATATACAATTGATTATATAGTTAATATTTACTTTAATTTAGTATATTGTATCTGTAAACTAAATCAAGTCATAACATAGAATTATTATAACAATTTGTATGAACGACAAGAAAGCAAATTTTATCAAAATTTTATTTAATGTTTTAACAACTCTAGTACATGTGTTACTTACGTCGCCAAACGTTGCTATGGATAATCGAAATATTTTCCCCGCAGTTATCTTGATGACACGACTCGATTGCATGATTATCAAAATGAAACCGAGCGCTGTTTTGTGTGGCAATTTATACCAATTAGTCATATATGCTATTTCCCCAACATTTTTACTCTAATAAATAAATAAAAATATTTACAAATTGCTTCAAGTATCTAAATATCTAATGATTAAAAAGATGTTAAAAGAAAAGATTAAATAAAATCTATTTATTTGACTCGTATAATTGTAATTACAATGACCAATGTGATTCTGGAACGCTCTTATACATATAAGCGATGTATCAAATTACATAATGCAAATAATTATACTGTCGTTGCGGTTTCTAAAATCAGTTTCGATCTCTAATAAAATCTTTAATGGGTGACATTTGGTGGATTAAAATCCATCGTTTAAAGCAAATATCAGTAGAGATCAAAATCGAAAATCGCACTCACAGTATTATTTTTTATTATATATACATATATATATATATACATATATATATATATATATATATATATATATATATATATATATAATCAAAATGAAGAAATTTTCAAATATCTAAAAATTTTTTTTATTTCAAGGTATTACCTGCTCCGCAAGAACCTCACCGATGTAACAAAATATAAATATATTGAAACTCATCGATATGTATGTAATAAAATATGATAATATTTTTAGTCCATCGAATGTACCCCAGTTCTGGAAAATTATAATTTACAGTTTTATTTACTGTGGAAAAATAAGATTAATCTGTTTTTGCGGCATCACACTTATGTTATTCGCGACATGAAAAGAAGTTTTATTTATCTTTACCATAATAGAGTAATATCCAAGTAAACACATATTCATCGTGCATCCCATAAATTCTGCTAGACAGGTTTTATGCATAACATTCTCTATTTGTGCTATAAAACTGAAACATATCTATATAGTTGCAATATATTCAAGCGCGATGATACGTTTCTTTCATAAAACCCATTTTAGACAATTTACGATTTGTGGTACAGTATACAGAATAATACTTCATTTACAATACTATGTATACTATAAACATTTGAGAAATTTAAATACATTCACATATCATACACATTTATGCGAATTATATGGAGATCATTTACAGTAACTTTAAATAGAAGTTTGTATGTGGATAGTCTTTTTTCTCTCCTTTTTTTTCTTAGGCATATATCACAGTGTTTTACGTTTAAAGAAAGTATTAGTTTATGCAATGCAATGTAATGGAAAAAAAGTTTACTTATCTTTAATAAAAAAGGATTTCATACAAAGTGTAATCGAAACTCAATATCAAAGTACCTGAGAACTCTCAAATGATGTTCCACGACTGTAGCAAGTTTCTGTTCTGCTAAATGATTTTGCTTCTCCTCGGCGAGATCTTTCAACCACGCGTGCAACACGTTTAGTTGACCGCAGGCATGCATCGCGAGAACACCAGCGAGGCTGCAAACGTTCACTATTGCGGAGCTCATTACAAACGCCGAGAACAATTGCACACCCAGCAGTATCTCGTTCGCAGGACTGAATCTCGCGTCCATGATTTTGGCATACATTGGACATGTCATCGGATACATCTTAAAAGTTTCGTTGCCGACGGTAAAGGTTGTTGTTTTAGCTAATCTGGCCACACTAAAGAAGAACGTACTACCATGCATGAATATCGCGCAGAACCCGGCTATGAAACGGCCGATCTTGGCGTAATGTAGCATCACTTCGCGATCTTCCTTTTTTCGAACAAGCTGCCAATCCGTCTCCATATGCTGTATGCACTGTTGAATACTTTTATTATACGTAATTAACATCCAGTAATTTACGCTTCCCATGGTTCTATGAATCAGCGGAAGGAAAGCGTTTAATTTAGTCTTAATGTCTACTTTCTCGAGGCACACGTACAACATGCATGGTACTGTAATGACAGCCACCGCGGTCGAGAAAATGAAGATTTGCATTGACACTACGATTTTTTTCATTCTGCTCGACGCGCCCGTTTGCGGCCAAACCCCCAGCGATATGAGAAACCATCGATTAAATTGTATACTGTAGTCATTGATGTTTTCGAAATCTATTTGGATGCGTTTGAGATCGCTCATGATCGTTTCACAAAAGCGACCGATACACTACTGCTATGCTCATGTAAATGTTTGCTTAGCTCTAACTTAGGGACACGTTTGAAAATACGCTTGCGCCAACTTTTAGTAATGTTTGGAGAAGCAATACGGTGGTGGTTTTCTAAGAAGAGCGTACGTGTATCCAATCAATAATCGTTCTTTACACGAAGCCTGCCTGTCAGTTTGACAAGAGACTTTGTTCAGTGAGGAGTGTGGAAAATTCTTTTCCAAAAGTGACAACGAACTTGTGACTTTTCATCACCTCGTATCGCTTGAAATCAAGTAAAACGTATAAAATATGATAAATTATTATTTTAAAAAATTCTAAACTTGCTGAAATTCATGCTTAATATGCATTATAAAAACCAAAGTTTCCGATTCAGAGATATAGAAAAGATAAAGTAAAACAATTATTTTTATTTTTCAATAAAATCATGTTTTAAAGCAATAAATTAGTTTTTCTGTACTACTAAAAAATATTCTAAATTTTTATCCTTAAAGTGGTTTAACACAGAGATTATTTCTTTATTATTGATAAAGTTTTTTCCTTGCAGATTTCAGTTTAAAATTTCTTTTTATTTTTAAAATTGAATCTAATTTATACAGAAAAAGTTTACCAGTGATAAAGAAGTAATTTCTGCAATGATAAGCCATTTTAAAGACAAAAATTTAGAATATTTTTTAGTGGTATAGTAAAATTAATTTGTTGATCTAAGAAATTAAATAAAAAGTGATTATGTTTAAATATAAAAATAGTTGTTTTATTTTATCATCATTTTCTATTTTCGAATAAAACTAGAAACTTTTAAATTTTACTACATAAATAAATGTACGTATGATATTAGAAACACATATACGGTATAATAAGAAAACATACTTATTTCTACTTTGTCTCTTTCTATTTTTTTTTTTTTTGGCAATATCGATACATTTTTATTTTTAAATAATTCTTCATTTTTTATTATATTTTATATATTAAAATTTAGAAAATAATCGTGTTATAGATGATAGATGTCTTGTATTCTATTGATAATTTATATAATTATTCATATATAATATGTAGTTATGGTGATAACTAGAAAATTTGCTAACATTTTATACAAAATAGTCTAAAAAGCTGTCATAGTTCGGAGCATATTTAGATATACCATGGAGGTTTTCATCACCTGAAATGTTTTATTTAAATGTATTAAGTTACAAAAGTAATATATATATCTTTGTATACTTACAGCACCAAAAGTTGCGATAGAAAGATGAACTAATTTTCCTGCAGTTAATTTGATCACATTACTCGATCGGGAAATAATTAAGATTAAATCTCGGGCCGTCTTGTGAGGCAAACGATACCAGTTAGTCATATAGGCTACTTCGCCTACCTGTTTACACTATCAAATTATTTATTTTATCATATGAAAAAGTTGTAATAATCGTATATATTTGGCTTTTTAAAATTCATATTTTTTAAATTTATGGTTTCAAATAATATCACATCATAAAATTTTAGCTTCGTGATTTATATTTTACCTGTTCCGTGACTACCTCGCCAATGTAACAAAATATAAAAATGTTGAAACTCATGGATACATATATGATCATGTAAGCTATTGACGTTTCTTTCTGTTTTACATTCCATTCCTGAAAATGTTTAGTGTTATTTTATAACATGTTATTATTAATAATATTATCATTTCAAATAATGATATAAGATGAAAATGCAATGCTTTATTTCTGCGATTATTTTTTGTATGTACATTTTTCGCACTGCAATTTATTAAAATGAAAAGTTGCACAACGCCGGTGTATTTTAATTACATATTCACCTTTTTAATTTTTTAGCATACCGTAATGACATAATATCCGAGCATACATAAGTTAAACGTACATCCTAGTAATTCCACAAAACATATCTGATTCAAAAGCGCTTCCATCCGCGCAACAAAACTGTAAATAATGTAAATTACAATTGTTGTTATATATACATTATTCTTGTTGAAACTGAATTATATATTATTAAGAGAAGAAAAAAAAGAGAAAGAGTGAGATAAGAAGAATTATTGGATTGGCGTAAAAATGAGAAATCCAAATAGAATTTTATTTTTGATTAAAAGCAGGAATATATCAAGAGATAATTTCTTGATTCTTAAATTTATATCGTCACCTTAATACTCTCAGATGGTGCTCCACAATAATCGCCAATTGACGTTGCACCGTGTTCTGCTGCGTTCGATCGTCCAGCTGGTTCAGCCACCTCATCAGCACATTCAACTGGCCGCACGCGTGCATCGCAAACACCGCCGCGAGACTGCAAGCGCCGACCGTGACGGAATTGACGACGATGCTCGAAATGAGCTGCAGTGTTAACGCGATCTCGCCCGCCGGACTCTGCGTGCTATCCACGAACTTGCTGTACGAGGGTAATGGTAATATGAGCACCGACACACTCACATTGTTGATTATTTCGAACGTTGGTATGGTGCCTTGCAGCAAGCTGTGCAAGAATACGCCGCTGTGCATGAAAATTGCGCACAGCCCGGCGACGAAACGGCCGACTTTGGCGTATCTCAGCATCACTTGCCGGTCCTCGATCTCCGTCACCGTTTGCCAATCGACCTTTATGTGCTGCACGCAACGACGTATGTCGCGACTCCGAAACAGTAAGGAGAAATAATTCATGCCGCCCATGCACCAGTGACTTAATGGGCCTACCGCTTTTAACTTTTTATGCATGTCAGTCTCCTCGAACAAGATATTTAGGATACAGGGTATGACCGAGTAGCCTATCAGAGAGTAGCAGATGATTATCAGGATCGTCGAAATCACCTTCTCCCTGATTGTCGTTAAAGCTGAATTCGGCCAAGCGCCCACCGACTTTAGGAACCAACGATTCAACTGAATACTGTAATTGCTCACGTCTCGGTACGACTTGACAGGCTCACCGTTATCCATGATTGCTCGCAGAACGCGCGGATGCTACTGAATTGACTGTTAGACGCGCATGCAATTGACAGGAAGTGGCGCCTGCGCCAGCGAGTGACTTGGTAACGTAATAGGTAATGATAGGATATTTGTGCGTCTCGCCAGTCGATCGATACTCACGGTGTACACTGCACTATTGAGGGGTTGTTTCGTAAAGGAATTGACTGCGAACACGCACTTGCAAAGATATTAATTTATTTTTATCAAGGCATATGAAAGATTGTGATCCTTTTAAATAATTCAGAAAGGTATATATATATATATATATATAATATCTTCACTTATTGTTATATTGTTTTTTTTTCCGAAATATTTATTAGAAGAAAAAATATTTGTTTATGAAACAATAGTCTCAAAAAAGCAAGAAATTTTATTGTGAGAAACTTCTTTTTTTTTTTATAAAAAAACGCTTCTCTTATAAGAAACTGTTTTTTTAATTTTAAGAATAATTTTCTATTGAATGAATTACGGCGTTATCATGCGTGTCTTTAAATAACATTATCGTATCAATATATTTGAAATTTATTTATTAAATATATTTTTGTTCTATTTTTTTCTATTATATTACATTTGTTCTATACAAAATATATTTAAACAAAATATGACGTACATTTGCTATTTTAACGTAGCTCATGTGGCAGGAGTCATCGTTCTTAATATATTCAAATATACCACAGAAGTCTTAATTACCTGAAACAACAAGGTCTTCCTTCCTATTTACGATGTAATTAATTACATTTCAAAAATTGAAGTATTAAAGCATTTTAAATATCTCTCACAAGATTATAAAAAAACGAAAAGACATGTGGAGGAAAATTTTATTATAATTCGTAAAAAATGTATTAAATTTTTATTAGTCCAGTATCATTATAAATACTGTATACGTTTTACTTACATCACCAAAAGTAGCGATAGATAATTGAAATAACTTTCCAGCGGTAATCTTGATAACATTACTCGATCGCGCTATTATCAAAACGAGACCAAGTGCAGTTTTGTGAGGCAATTCATACCAGTTAATCATGTATGCCCTTTCGCCGACATTTTTGCACTAATAAATAAATTAATATATTCTAAGGTTTTTTTATATAAGCACTTTTTAGATTTTTAAAAATATAGAAAGAAATTAAGAAACATCACAAGATACGAAAGTCAAACGATTTACATTCAATAATTACTTTGTTAAACACAGGATAATTAAATTGTAATATTTTTAAATGTAATAAGTCGATTAGTTTTAAATATTAATCATAATTCCAAAGAAATTACCTGTTCCGTGAGAATCTCGCCGATGAAACAAAATATAAAAATATTGAAAGCCATCGATAAATATACAATAATAAAAGATGTTATTCTTGCTGCATCAAAATCACTCCAATTCTGAAAATTCAGAAATTATGTTTAATATTTTATGGATAAGCAAATTACAAAGTATTACTGATAACATATATTCACCTGTTCAGGTCTTTAGCATACCGTAATAGAATAATATGCAAGTAAACACATATTCATCGTGCATCCCACCAATTCCACAAGACAGATATTTTGCATTATACCCTCCATGCGTGATACAAAACTGAAACATTTATATGAAAATCCTTTTTTTTTTTATTAAATATAAACATTTATTCGAATTTGTTCAATGTCTGCATATTTATCAAACAAAATTATCTTATTATCGGCTAATAAAAATTTAATTAAAGTTTAATTTATAATTAAATTATCTTGTATGGGAAAACGTGTAAATGCAATTGAATTTCCGCGATATTTAAATGGAATACCTCAATATCCTTAAATGATGCTCCACAATCGTGGCCAGCTTCTGTTCGGCAAAGTCGTTTCCCTTGTCCTCAACTTCGACGAGATCGTTCAGCCACGAGAACAGCATGCTTAGTTGGCCGTAAGCGTGCATCGCGAAAACTGCCGCGAGGCTGCAAGCGCCCACCGTAATCGAGTTCACTATAAAACACGACAGCAACTCCACGAGCACCATGATCTCGTTCGCGGGGCTGTATCTCGTGTCGATGAACTTGGTATAAATCGGGCAGGTCAGCGGATGCACCGACGTGGTCTCGTTGCCAATGACGACGGTCATTGATGTCATTGCCTTGGCCACGGTGAAGAGGAACGTCCCGCTCTGCATGATCACCGCGCAGATTCCGGCGATGAAACGACCGATCTTCGCGTACCGCAGCATCACGTCCTGATCGTCGGTCCTGTGGACCATCCGCCAGTCCGTCTCCATGTGTTGCACGCATTCGCGGATGTCGTCGCTGCGCGTAAGAAGCAGCCAGTAATTAATCGTGCCCATGATCCAATGGCTCAGCGGACCCATCGCGTTCAACTTCATCTGAACGTCTTTCTCTTCCAGCGACACGTACAGTAAGCATGGTATCATGACGACTGCTATGAGGAACGAACAGGCGAGCACTTGCGCTTGCAGGGAGACCCTCTCCACCGTCGACGTGCTCGCTCGTGGCCAAGCTGCGATCGGCAGCAGAAACCAGCGAGTAAGTTGAAGACTGTAATCGTTATTGCTTCTGTATGTGAATTTTATCCTCGCCAGCACACGCTCGGAGTACATCATGATTGCTTCGCGGAGGCGCACGATGCACTGACTGGCGAACGGTGAAACCGGCTTGAGCTACGTTCAAACGGGCGCGTGCGCGAATCTTTAGAGCGGTTTAATGAACGGCAGGGTGATGTGTGCTTCCTGACAGAGACGCATGCACATCTGATCGATAATTGCTGCTCGCGAAAATGTAGCATTGACCGTTTGGGTGAAAAGAATGCATGGAAATTCTCACGGAAAGAGGAAGAATATTGCTTATCAAATTTTCTTTTGCTGTTGTGTACAAATATGTGAATTACTGTACGGCACGTAAAATATTTTGAGAAAAACATCGGATCTTATTTAATTAGGTATTTATATCATATTCACAAATTAATACATTTAATTGTTTATTAAACATGGATCTTTAATTTTGAGAAGATTATTTTGGATGTCATTAACTTTACTTTTAAATAACGTAATTATAAAAATTGTACTCAACGTAATTTTATTTTATTAAATATTTGTACTATCATATACTATATATACTATATTATATATTTTATACAAAATATATTTCTTACATTTTCTAATTTAATATAGTTCATGGCAGAGGGTGTCTCATCGTTCGCAACATATTCAAATATACCACGGAAGTTTTAATTACCTGAAACAGCAACGTCTTCCTTCCTATTTATGATATAAATTAAAAGTCCGGAAAATTTTAAGAGATTAGTCTCTCTCTTAATATAAATTCAAAATAATATATAAATTCAAATAGGAAAGCATAATTGATACAGGAACGTTAACTGATTTTAATAAATGATTATAAAATATATAGTATATTAATCAAATTTTTATTAATGCTTGTTCTCTCATAAATGAAACATGTATATATTACTTACATCACCAAAAGTTGCGATAGACAAATGAAATAATTTTCCAGCAGTCATCTTGATAACGTTACTCGATCGTGCTAGTACCAAAATAAGTCCAAGGGCAGTTTTGTGTGGTAATTCATACCAATTAATCATATACGCCTTTTCGCCGACACTCTTGCACTAGTAAATTTAAACTTTTTAAAATTTTTATATTATTGTCCAGAAACGTAAAAAATTTTACAAAATACGAAAATCAAATATAAATATCAATTTTCTCGATTATATCTTAAATATCAATTATCTTTAATTTGGCTTCTAGCTATTACCTGTTCTGTGAGAATCTCGCCGATGTAACAAAATATAAAAATATTGAAAGCCATAGATAGGTATATAATGACATATGACATTGTCTTTGCTCCATCAAACGAGTCTATATTCTGTAAAATGAAAATTTAAGTGTTTTGATTAGATAACGAGAAATTGATCTTTTTTTTTACATTCACTGTATTGAAAATACAGTGAATACTGAAGTTTATGCTGCAAGTAACAAAATTATAGAATGCAATTATTCACCTTTCACGTTTTTAGCGTACCGTAATAAAATAATATGCAAGTAAACACATATTCATCGTACATCCCAGCAATTCCACAAGACAGATATATCGCATAACGCTTTCTATACGTGATATAAAACTGAAACGCATATATTCGACTGTAACATGTGTGATTTTTTTTTCATATTTATAAAAATAAGAATGAGTTTATATATAAAACTATTAAACATTAAATACATTATTTATGTGAACATTGTTTCAATATGATGAGAGAAAGAATGTTCTTCGATACTTAAACGAAATACCTCAGCACCCTCAAGTGATGCTCCACAATAACAGCCAGCCTTTGCTCAGCGGAGTCGTCTCCCTTATCTTCATCTACAAGCTCGTTTAGCCACGAAAACAGCATATTCAGCTGACCATACGCGTGCATCGCGAAGACAGCATCGAGGCTGCAAACGCCCACCGTAACGGAGTTCACTATAAAGCACGACACCCATTCCACAAGCACCATGATCTCGTTCGCGGGGCTGAATCTCGTGTCGATGAACTTGGTATAAATCGGACAGGTCAGCGGATGCATCGACACGGTTTCGTTGCCGACGAAGACGATGGTGGTGGACACCGACTTGGCTATGGCGAAGAGAAACGTGCCGCTCTGCATGAACACCGCGCAGAATCCGGCGACGAACCGGCCGATCTTGGCCTGTCGCATCATTATCTGACGATCCTCGAGCTTTCGAACGAGCCGCCAGTCCGTCTCCATGTGCAGCACGCACTCGCGGATGTCGTCGCCGCGCGCGAGGAGCAGACAGTAATTGATCATCCCCATGATCCAGTGGCTCAGCGGACCCATTACGGTTAATTTAATCTCCATATCTTTCTCCTCCAGCGACACGTACAACAGGCACGGCAGCATGACGATCGCTATTAAGGACGTGCACGTAAGAATGTGCATGTGCGAGGAGAGCCTCTTCAGCCTCGTCGCCGCGCTTATTTGCGGCCAGGCACCAATCGGTAACAGAAACCAACGTGTCAGTTGAAGGCTGTAATTGTTGTCGCTTCTGTAGGGGAGCTCGATGTCCCTTGTCACATGGTAGGAATACGTCATGATCGCTTCGCGGACGCGCACGTTGCACTGACTGTGACGAACGATACGCTGGCTGGAGTTATATTGCGAACGAGCGCCTGCGCGAATCTTTAATGCAGTTTGGCGAACGGACGGTGATGTACTTTGTGAGAGAGACGCGTGCACGTCTGATCGATAATTGGTGCTCGCGGAAGTGTCGCGTTGACTCTTTGCGCGGTGAACGTTGAAACTGACGAGAAAGAGAAACTCGAAAGCTTCATCAACTTTTGCGTTTCGAAGAGATTAAAATATTTTGACGGTATTAAAATACAATATTGAAAAATGAAATGTGGAAAATTGTAGAAAATTACTTTGAGAAGAATGCGAAGAATTAAAAGTTGCTCCAAATTGGAGTTGTGTGCAAATTTAATTCGCATTTCAGAGAAATCATACGATCATGATCTACATGTAAAGCTACTGTGTAAACATAATTTATATACAAAAACAAATTTTATAATTATATATAATAATTCTTGATACGCGTAAATATTATTATCTGAATAACTTTATTTTAAAGACGCTGTACAAGTAATTAAGTATTCAGAATTTCCTACATCATACGCAGATTTACATTGTCACAGTTCGTAAGATATTCAGGTAAACGAGAGACGTTTTGACAACCTGAAATGGTAACAATATAAAATAATGTTAAAAAGATAAAAATACTAAAAAGAAATCCATGGATACTCACGTCACTAAAAGTTACGATAGAAAGTTGAACCAATTTTCCTGCAGTTATTTTGATCACGGCACTCGATCTCGCTATAATCAGAATCAAACCAAGGGCTGTCTTATGAGGTAAGCGATACCAGTCGGTCATATATGCTGTTTCGCCAACTTTTTTACACTAATGAATATTGTTAAATGTGTAAATGTATTAATTTATTAATTTTACGTTAAATGACATGGATAGTTTCTTTACCTGTTGCGTTAAAATTTCACCTATGTAGCAAAATATAAAAATATTAAAACTCATAGATATATACACTATAATGTACGCAACTATGCCCCTTTTGTCAATTTTATTCCACCACTGAAAGAATCACAATGTATGGAAAGTAAGTTTTCTTGAGATGTAAATTTTTTTCAGATGTTACTAAAGTCTTGTTAAACTAATTTCATCTACATATTCACCTTTTAAGATGATTAGCATACCGTAATGGAGTAATATCCAAGCATACATAAGTTAAATGTACATCCGAGTAATTCTACCAGACATATTTGATGCAGAACGTCTTCGATGTATGTTATAAATCTAAAATCAGAACTTAACGCGATCAGCAAAATCTTGAATATATCATAAAAAATTCTTTATTGAGTATTTATAACTTAATATGTATTATATATAAGATATATAAGAAATAATATGAAATCTAAGCAAATTTTCTACTTAAAAGTTTTATTCGAGAAATAATATTACTAGTTTTCAAAATAAATAAAATAATGAATAAGATTCGAAATAATGATTTGAACTTTTACGATGTACTGTATATATTCAATCGAGTAGACGATTTAATAGCGATTGCAAAAAAATACATATATTATACATATGTATACTTTTTAATTATGTACATTCTAACTCTATGTATACTTTTTTAAATTATATTTTAACACTTAATATTTAAATCTAGTGCTACCTTAAAACACGCAGATGATGATCTACGATATCGGCCAGTCTCTGCTGGGTCGATACATTTTCTTTCGCATTCGGACCTTTGACAAGCCCGTTTAGACGTACAATTAAAATATCGAGCTGGCCGCATGCATGCATAGCGAAAACTGCGGCCAAGCTGCAAGCACCGACGATAGCGGAGTTCACTATAAAACCCGACATTAGCTGCAGTGCAAAAACGATCTCGTTCGCCGGACTGAATCTGGTATCTATCAATTTGCTGTAAGAAGGGAAAGGTAACTGGAGCACCGAGGCGGTCTCATTATCTCCGATCCACACCACCACTGTCGTCATAGTGGACATAATGCTGTAGAAGAACACGCCGCTGTGCATGAATATCGCGCAGAAACCCGCCACGAATCGGCCCAGCCTCGCGTTTCTCGTCATGATCTCGCGATCCTGCGATTGCTTGGAAATTCGCCAGTCCTGTTCCATGTGCTGCATGCATCGATGTATGTCAGCGCTGTGCAGCAGCAGGCAGCAATAGTTCAATCCACCCATGAACCAGTGGCTCAACGGGCCGATTGCTCTCAGCTTCAACTCGATATCCTTCTCCTCGAAACAGATGTTCAGCGCGCATGGTACGACGGAGAAAGCTATCAGAGAGTGGCAGATGAACATCACAACTCGAGACACGGTTTTTTCACTGCTCGAAGTCGCGGAGGTTCGTGGCCACGCGCCTATCGGCTTTAGGAACCATCGATTCAGCTGCACACTGTAATCATGGAGATCCTTAGCCACCGACCGACACATGGTGACTACGCGACGGCACGACGGCTACTAATCGACTATTACAGGCGGGCCTTCTAGTCACTGTGGCGTCTGCGCGAGGGAAGAAGATAGTCTACCGCGAAGAAGATCCGATCGATCGACCGGTGTCATCGGACTCATCGCGAATATGTCTGCATATGCTGATCAGCCCGTGAGTGATTTGTATCAATCATTTTTCGTGCGCGATGTATGAGATATTTTTTTGTTAAAACATCGCAAAAGAAAATGTGCCATAACGGAAAAAGCGGAATTTTACGCTGACCGATAATGAAATTTGTTGCATTGTTCATTCTCGACGAGGCTTTTTGCGATGTATGCATTGAAAGGAAAGCTATAAAAAAAAAAGAAAGGACGAAATAGCGATTTTAATATTTTCTGAGCTTTGAAATGCATATAGCGAGTGAGTATATCTATGTATTTTTCTGTCATATGTTCTTTATATTGTACTTTAATTCTTTGTACACTATGATTTCAACAATTTTTATAAGAATTATATTATTATTAACAATAAGAAAAGTGACATTACTAATGGCTTCAAAATAATTTCCTCTTGCAAGTGTATTTAATTGACGCCTATTTTTCACGTAATATGTTACATTATAGTACGAAGTATATTCAGATATGCTGCAGATGTTTTAATCACCTAGAATAAAGAAATAGACTAAATAAAATTAATTTGTAACTAAGATTTTTTTATATATAATCTTTTTATAAAGCTTTATTGAGTTAAATTTTTTTGTGACATGAAAAATTCATAATATGTGTACTAATGCAATAGAGAATATAAAGAGATAACGAAACTTTATTTTTCGATGGAAATGTTTGATTCGCCAAAATATATACTTACGTCACCAAATGTCACTAAAGAGAGTTGAATCAATTTTCCAGCAGTAATTTTAATTACAAGGCCGGATCTCGATATTATCAGCACCATACCAAGAGCAGTTTTATGAGGCAAACGGTACCAATTAGTACAATAAGCTATTTCACCAACCTTTTTACACTGCAGTTAATTTTATAAGAATATTATATAATGAGAATATTTTTGTGAATCAAGAAATAATATTTTAAATATTATTTTATTATAACGTAAATATAAATAATAATCGAAACAAGCAGTGGTTCACTTGCATTACCTGTTCCGTGATTATTTCACCGATGTAACAAAATATAAAAATATTAAAAGAATAGGATATAAACACGAGACCGTATGTTGATATAGTCTTCGTGTTTCTTGCATTCCATTCCTGAAATTGCAAAACGTAGTGCCACAAAAAGAAAAAAAAGTTCTTTAAAAATTAAATGTGTTATGTAAAAAAATGTGCCTTTATACAAAAAAAAAAATGTTAAAGTCAATCATATTTTAATCATACCTTAATAGAACAGAAGCCGAGCAAGCACAAGTTCATCGTGCATCCAACTACTTCCACCAGGCATATTTGATTCATGATTTTTTCGAAGCATGATATAAAACTGAAAAAACCAAAATATCTCAATTTTTATATAAGCTCTATTTATATTCAGTATATTGTAATTCTTACAAATTCCTTATAAATTAGATTAGCGACTTACTTTAACACACGTAGATGATGCTCGACTATTTTTGCCAGTTTGGACTCGGTGGTTTGTCTCTCCCGTTTCTCGTCGAATCCATCTTCGTTCAGTTCGTTCAGCCACATGTAGAGCACGGCGAATTGGCCGCACACGTGCATCGCGAAAACCGCAGCGAGACTGCACGCACCAACGGTGATGGAATTAGCTACGAAACCAGACAGGAATTGTATCATCATCACGATCTCATTCGCCGGATCGCGGCTGGTATCCAGTAGCTTGCTGTAGAACGGACAAGGCAGCCGTCGTGCCGAGATGGTCTCGTTGCCGACCACGGTGATCATCGGCGTTAAACTGCTCACTACACTATACGAGAACACTCCGCAGTGCATGAAAACGGCGCAGAATCCGGCCACGGATCGGCCGAATTTAGCGTATCGGAACATCGCTCCGCGATCCACGTTTCTGCTCACCGTGCACCAGTCGTTCTCCATGTGCTCAATGCAGCAACGTATGTCTTTGCTGCGCCACAGCAGGGAAGTATAATTTATTCCGTTCATAATCCAGTGGCTTACGGGACCCACCGAATCTATCTTGGTATCGAGATTCTGCTCCTCGTAATAGAAGTACAGCATGCAAGGCACAATCGTGAAAGCTATGAGGGCGTAGCATGTTATCTGAATGATTCTTGTTAGGAGTCTCTCGATAGTCGTAGTAGCGCGCGACTCTGGCCAGGCACCGATCGGTTTCAGAAACCAGCGATTCAGCTGAAGACTGTAATCGTGTTCGTCACGGCGATGCAGAGCCGACGTCGGCTTATCGGATTCCGATGCGATCGTCATGATCGTTCTTTCAAAGCGCGCAATTTACTGAATACTTTCGTTATCCCATTTTTCAGTGGAAGCGGAGAAGACAATATTGCGATTGCGCAGGTCTTCATTCTACGGTCTACATGCAAGAGGCGGGACATTCTGCTAATCGATAATCGCTACTTGTTGCACTGTCAGTTGCAAGTAAAGACATGTAGATAACGCTACACTGACGCGAGCAGTACATTTTATTTCGCAAGTAATTGTGTAGAATCTAAACTTGAGTAATATTCGTAATTTGTAAATTAATTTATTTTATTGCACGATGGGAAAATCATTTTTGTTATACTAAAGATTGATAAAAAGACAAATGAGAAGTTTGACAAATCATAACATTATAAAAATCTACTATTAAAATACTATTATGCAAAGTTTTACATATATATAATTTTCAATAAAAATTTTGTGCAAAATATTTATTATGCGACTGATATTTAAGATTCACATTCTATCGTACAATATTTACATAGCGCAATATTTACATAGTTAAAGTTCTAAGCATATTCAAGTATGCCACAGAAGTTTTAATTACCTAAATTAATTTTAAAAATTTTAATTTGCACATAACTTGTAATATAATAAACATTGTTTTTTTTTCACAATACTTACATCGCCGAAAGTTGAGATTGACATATGAAATATCTTTCCTGCAGTGATTTTGATAACTATGCTTGATCGTAAAATTATTAAAATCAAACCAAGCACAGTTTTACGCGGCAACTGATACCACTTTGTCATGTAAGCTGCTTCACCAACTTTTTTACACTATTGTAAGATTAAGTTTCTTGAATCAAGATGTCGTCCACTATCAAATAAGACAGCGAAAGTATAAAATGATAATAGGTCAATTTGATTATTTTACCTGCTCCGTAACGAGATCACCGATATAGCAAAATATGAAAATATTAAACATCATCGACGTCAATACAATAAGGTACGTTATTAAAGTATTCGTACTTTCCTCGTGCCATTCCTGAAAAGTAAGACATGCAAAATTGATATCGTCTGAATTGAAAATATAAAAATATATTTTTTTAATTACATATTCACCTTTTCAAGATTTTAAGCATACCGTAATGGTGTAATATCCTAGCATACACAAGTTGAAAGTACATCCGGCTAATTCCACAAGGCACACTTGACGCATAATTATCTCCATGCGTGAAAGAAACCTGAAATTGATGCACTCAACAGTAACTTCATGCCTCATAAAATTCAATGTATCTTACAGTGAAAATAATTATTGTCCTAAAGAGCCTTTTTAGATCAAATATTACGCTCCTCAGAATATATTCAAATTTATTTTAATATAATATTAATATAAAATAACAGTTTATGAGAAATCAATTTTAAATAAATTTATAATTCAGTGATTCTTTACAGATTCCATTATTATCTTATAAATATTCAAAGGTATGCACAACGATAAATTATTGTCATCTTGCCTTAATACTCGCAAATGACACTCCACGAGATTCGCCAGTTTTCTCTGGACGATGTCGCGTTGTTTCTCTTCAACAAGTTCTTCGAGTCGCGACATCACTACACCAAGCTGTCCGCACGCGTGCATCGCGAATACTGCGGCGAGACCGCACGCACCAACTGTGGTATTATTCACCACGAGGGACGAGAGGCACTGAAGCGTGAACACGACCTCGTACACTGGGGTAAACCTGGTATCCACGATCTTATTGAAAGACGGACACGGTAAGCGACCTATCGCGACCGTTTCGTTACCGATTACCACGAGTATCGGTGACGTTCCTCTTGCCACGTTGTAAGAAAAGATACCACCCTGCATGATGAGTGCGCAAACACCCGCTATAACGCGTCCCACTCTCGCGTTTCTCAGCATCATTTCTTGATCGCGCTCTTTCCTCGCCATTCGCCAGTCAGCCTCCATATGTTCGATAGATTTACGTATCTGTCCCTTTTGATACAATAGTGAGCAGTAATTCATACCACCCATGAGCCAATGGCTCGTGGGTCCCACGGCCTTCAATTTTAAGCGAACATCCTTCTCTTCGAAAAGAATGTACAGTATAGAAGGTATCACAGTGAGAGCTATCAAGGAGTGGCACGTTAATCTCAGAATTTTCGACAAAATCTTCTGAATTTCCGAGCTCGTGGATAATTCTGGCCAGACACCTATTGGCTTCAAGATCCAACGATTCAACTGAAGACTATAGTCGTTATTTCGTCTGTAAACATCTATCTTGGACTCGTGGGAGGAACGCATTGTGCTCAATCCGCGACGGACGCATCAAATACTAGTCTCTACTACTGCGTCTGCGGGTCTCGACGACAAGCAGTAGTTGTGGCAGCGCCTGCGCGGACATATGACTTATTCCTGAGAGAAAATGCGTTGCTGTGTCGGCTGACTGTGCATAATCGATATATTTATAGTACCGCAACTTGTTGCATAGAAGCTCAGCGTAATGCGGTATACGAGCAATGAAGGCAGGAAATGATTGAACATGTGCTGTCAGTTATAAGTCATGTTATAGTCATGTACAGCAATGTAAAAACACGATAAATTTTTTATTCGTGAAATATAGTTCTTTACAGTAGAAGATATCTCTGTGCTTTACTTGAAATTGTGCTCTGAATTGTCTTATTGAGAGCTCTATTCTATTTTATTTGATATGCTCTTAAAGTGAAGTACAAATAACTATAATCACACGCTCTAAGTTGAACGGATATTAATAGGAAAAATACGACAAAGGGATTTTATTCAGTGAAGTATCGTTTCAGCTTATATTTATGAAAAAAATGTATCACATATTTTGTATGTATGAAGTAATTTTTCAATAATTTATTTTGACGAATATATATTATTTTTTTAAATAATTATGAAATCATAACACAAGATTTATATACCCAGTAGCCTGGGCATATTGAGAGGGCAAACTAAATATAGATAACATGATAGATTTTTAAACATTAATTTGCCTCTTATTTATTGAATCTATATCTCATTTCCATACAAAGTTGGATAACTAATTGACATATATCTTATAAAGTTGCTAGTTTAATCTTATTATTTATTGCAACAATAAATATAATTTTTTCATCACTATTATAATCTATATATTAAACAAAAATGTTTAAGAAGTTAATGTACGTAACATATTCAAATAGGCAACCGATGTCTTAATCACCTGTTTATTTAACAAACGGTTAAATCAATTTTATAAATTATTATATAGAACATAAAATTTACAATTAATTTATATTAATACTTACATCACCAAAACTATTTAAAGATAAATCGATGATATTTCCAGCAGTAAGTTTGATCGATGAATTGGACATTGCGATCATTAGTATAACGGCGAGAGCTTTCTTTTTCGGTAGACGATGCCAATCGATCATGTACGATATCTCACTAATCCTCTTGCACTATGCACAGGATTCATTTACTAATTTATTAAATATATAACATATATATACTTTACATCTAAGTTTATACACGTTACATAGCAATAAAAATTATTTCGTAAAATCACATATCATATATTTTTATATTTGATAGTAAGAAATCATACCTGTTCGGCGACAAGTTCACCTATGTAACAAAATATAAAAATATCGAAAGTGAAAGTTATAAGCAGAATAATGTACGTTATGTAACTTGTGAATTCGCCAATCTCCCATTCCTGCAATTTGAAAATTCCTATTTTCGGAACCGTAATTTGTATATATCGTATTCGAATATTATCGCAGAATAGTGTGCTCTGCTGTATGATTTTGCGCGATATGCCTACCATAATAACATAATATCCAAGAAAACATATATTTAACGTACATCCTACAATTTCCACGAGAGATATTTCATGCAATACTTTTTCCGTTAACGATATAAAACTGCAAAATAACACATGTATAATTGAATGTAATAATCAGTCGGTCATAAAATTACAGATAAGCTAACAATATATAATTTTCACAATCATTTTTGTGATTTATTTTGCCAATAAAAGTTTTCTCATTTGTAGAAATTTTATTACTGTTGTATTACAGTGAAAAGAAAAGCGTAAGATAATTAACATTTAACAGGATTTTTAAAATATTGTTACAATGAGAAATTAAAAATAAAAATCTAACAAGAATTTTGAGTATACAACACATTTGAGGAAGATAATCATTATTTCTTGGACAACGAACTTACCGCAGAATTCGCACATGTTCTCGCACGATTATGGCCAGCCTTTCGTCCAGGTTATTACAAAAATCCTCTCGGCCGTCCACTAGATGCACGATCCACTGTATGAGAATCTCCAGACGACCGTAAGCGTGCATTGCTAAAACAGCAGCCAAACTAAAGGCAGCGGCCATGATACCCTCCGCGACGAAACCCGCCACGCACTGAACACAAAAGAAAATCTCATTGACTGTACTATGGCGCGTGTCGACGAGTACTTTGGCGACCGGAAACACCAGTGGCTGATACGTCATATTACTATCTTGCTCCGTAATCTTGCCGATGCTGATCGGCATGACGATGTTGTAGAACACGGCGCTGCCATACGTGAAGAATGCACTGATCATCACGAGACGACGGCCGAACTTGGCGTTTCTGATCATGATCCTGCGATCTCCGTGATGCCGCGTGTTCGTCCAGTCGCTCTTGATGTGCTCGATGCACATGCGGATATCTCTCCCGTGAAGGATCAGCGAGCTGTACTTCATGAATGCCATCAGGCAGAAGCTCAGCGGCCCGGTAAACTTTACGATGCTGTACGTGTCTTCGACTTCGAGCACGACGTAGAAGACGCACGGGATGAAGAGGAAGGTGATCAGGCCGAGGCAGATTACGTTCATCAGCACGTGCGTGTATTTGCTTATCAGAGAGGAGGATTTGAGTGATCTCGGCCACACGCCGATAAAATTCAGTATCCAACGGGTTCTCTGGATGCTCAGCCGCACGTCTTTCCTGTGATCGTACTCGATCGCGACCGGGTTCTGAATAGACGGTGAACCGCTCATCATTGAAGCACGGAAGCTCAGGTAGGACTGAAAGGATCGAAGGAAGTCGCGGATGGATAGTCATGTCAAGCGCTTGCGCGCTTAACTTCCAAGGGAAGAGCGATCAGTCATGTCAGGAAGTTGAAGGGTGCATTTTATAGTCATATTGACTGCCATATGACGATAAGAGGGGATTCATTTCTTTCTCTTCCTTGTGCGATATGTTGGTCACTGTTCCGAGAATTGTATGCGCAAGTCTTATATTCTCTTCCCTTGATATTTTCTACGGATATTTTCTACGAAAGCAATCGGTAAGGATTGCGACGTTATTCTCTTTTAGAAGAATTTTTCTTTGAAGTGTTATAAAATATCGTGTGTGTATGTGTGTGTGTATGTGTGTACATAATCAAGTATATTTATGTTAGGTAAAATAACACTTTTGTAGTTGTTTTTTTATTTTACTTGAAATTATATATAATTTTCATAATGTATTAAATAAATTAATATATTAAAATAATTTTTAATACATGATAAAAATGTGGTCATATTCTAAAGTTAATTAAAGAATTCAACTGTAAATAGTAATGGAAAAAACTTAGAGAAATAAGATAAAGAAGTCACAAGTCTTAAAATGAATGCCAAACTTAATGCATATATTTTTTATTTATTAAATCTGCACTTATTTTTTATTTTTCTTGTTTTTTATTTTGACGCGACACTGGATGATTAATTGATTTTATAAAATTACTAATTCTTTTTTATAATACATTACAATGGTGTTATAACATTATTTGTATATTTCGAATTTTTTAAGTTAATGTACGTAACATATTTAAGTAGGCAACCGATGTGTTAACCACCTATTTGGATAAACGACACATAAGTAATACAATTTGTGAACAAATTTAATAAACAATGTTTTACTTACACTACCAAAAGTACTCAGAGACAGTTCGATAAAATTCACAACGGTAAGTTTAACGGACGAACGTGCCATAGCGTTTATCAATATGAGAGGAAGGCCCTTTCTTCCTGGTAGACGATACCAATCGATCATGTACGATACCTCGCTAATCTTTTTGCACTAATAAGTATTGTATTTTTCATTACGTAAAACGTATTTATTTTTTATAAAAATAAAAATTAACGCATTTCTTATATAAATAAAAATTAACGCATTTCTTATATAAATAAAAATTAATTCTCAAAGTGCAGTACATTTCAAATTTCATAATTTTATTATGAAAAATTTTATTAATAACTTTTATTCTATATAAGAAAATTATACATTAAAAGATGCAGAGGAAGATAAGATTTGTTATCAGAAATGCAGAAATGCTTTGAAAATTATAATAAAACGATACCTGATTAGTAACCAGTTCACCAATGTAACAAAATATGAAGATATTGAATGCAAGGGAAAGAAGTAAAATAATATATATTATTACACTATTTTTATCCTCCCACTCCTGCAACGAAAAGATTTCTGCATTTGAAAATAATTATACCTATCGCTGAATATTTCGATTATATGGCAATAATCTCTGATTTTACTCGAAGAAAAAGATACATTTACTTGTACGATATGCATACCGTGATAGCATAATATCCAAGAAAACACATGTTTAACGTACATCCTGAAATGTCCACGAAAGCCACTTCACGTAAGATCTTATCTGTTAGCGATATGAAACTGAAAGACAATAAACACGGTGTAACTTGACTCAAGATATTAAATAAAAAAATAAAAACATGATCTCTTTAAATATACATTTAATAATTGATTAAAACTTTGAGTATATTAAATACAACAGTGATCGACGTTTTTCGTTATACGGAAACTCACCGTAAGATTCGAATATGTTGCTGCACAATCATCGCCAATCTTCTGTCCATGCTACCACAAAAATCTTCCCGTCCGTCCACCAAATGTTCGATCCATTGCGCTAGAACTTTGAGACGACCGTAAGCGTGCAACGCGAACATAGCAGCCAGGCTGCAAGCACCGGCCGTGACGGAATGCGCGACGAAGCCTGAGAGGCACTGCACCCAGAAGAAAATCTCACTGGCGGGACTGTATCGCACGTCGACGATCGCCCTGGCGACCGGATACACCAGCGGCCGATACGTCAAGTTTCCGCCGTTCTCCGTGATCTTACTCTTAAGCGGCAGTGCAAGATAATAGAACACGGCACCGCCGTACATGAAAATCGCGCTGATCACCACGAGGCGACGGCTAAACTTCGCGCTGCTAATCATGATAACTCGGTCGTCGTAATACCGAGTGTTTATCCAGTCGTCCTCGATCTGCTCAATACCTTTGCGAATGTCGTTCTCGCGGCAAATTATCGCGATATATTTCACAATGCCCATCAGGCAGAAGCTCAGATGCCCGATGAGCTTCACGATATGATACGTGTCATCGACTTCAAGCACCATGTAGACGGCGGAAGGCACGAAGAGGAAACCGATCAGACCGCTACAAATTACGTTTACCAAAAAATATATCAATTTTTCTATCCACGAAAGATCGTCCGATTTTGGCCAGGCGCCGATCGGCTTCAATATCCAGCGAATCAGCTGAAAGCTTAATTCCATGTTTTCCTCGTGATCATTGATCACGCTAGAGCTGGATTTCTGTATGGAGTTGCTAGACATTGTTGCAGTACGAGAACTCGACAGCCACTGAGAGAGGATTACGCGAAAACTCCGGGAAAAGTTAAGTGCGGCTGCGTCGTTCGCGACATGATATCCCTTCCAGGAAAAGAAAGAGCAATACGTACCAGGATGTTGGAGGGTACATTTTATAGTTGCATTGATTTTCGTAAAATGAAGGAAACAGTCAATTCTTACCGTCAAAGCGTATATGCTGTTGATTAATTATACGTGTAGCGAAAGAAAGTTAGAAGGCTAGAAATAGGAAGATAGAACCAGGAAGAATAAGAGAGGGGGAGAGTCAGAGAGGAGCACGAGAAAGAAAAATCGAAGGGAAAGAAATGGGCTTTTAGTCGAGCTCGAGCTGTCATTAGAGAAGTTATTCTTGGAATAGACGAAAGCTTGGATCTAGTTGACATATTCTCAAATTGAGGTTGTACAAATTATTGAAATTATATATTACTCAAAATATGAGCGAAATCGATTACAATATATGAGTATAATCTGACGGTGATGCATCAACCGAAATATTGACAATGCGTAGCTCATGACCAAAACAAGCTCGACAACATCTTTAGAATCGGTAATTAATTTTTTTACTCTCTAATCAGTTTTGGTTTCTGCGTCCGAAGAGTTTTTTGTATAATTTATAAACTTATGACTATTTTTGATTAATATTAATAATTGTAACTAATATCTTTTTGAGAATTATAAAGAATTTTGAATAATACATCTGCTAGCAAATAAATCTGTAAATTGTATAATATTTTTATATATTTTATGTGCAATTCATTTTATACGCGTGAAGTTTATATTTTGGTTTTTACAAATAATTAAAAGCAGTTGTGAAGATTTAAAGTATTACAGAGAGTATATAGTATGTATAAAAAATATTTTTGTACATATTTATATTTGTATGGAATATAAAATATTTCATCTATTTTTCATTTTTATACAATAACTTGCGGCAATTGTTACAAAATAAAAAATAAAATATTTTATTTTTGATCTTGCATTTATACATGATAATCGTCTCAAATTATTATATATATAAATATTTATATTAATTTGTTATAATTTGTTAAACATTTGCTTATATGTATATTATCACATATGCATGTTCATATGTGGATTAGATTTATACATAAAATAAATCATGTACGAGAAATATATATTTTATAATATCTATGTAGAGAAAATACAAATACTCATATTTTATCATACATAATTTACATAGTCACAGCTCGAAGCATGTTCAAGTATGCAACAGATGTTTTAATTACCTAAAACGTTTAATAATTAATTTCCATTTTAATATGCTATTAAACCTATTATATGTTCAAAGTAAATTCATATATAGTACTTTTTGCATATTTTTTCAACAAAAGAAAATATACCAATTTTATTTTATTTCTAGAAATTATATTTATAATAATTGTGAGTATTTTCATAATACTCACAACACCAAAAGTCTGGATAGACATATGAAATATCTTTCCAGCCGTGATTTTAATAACAGTTCTTGATCGTAAGATTATTAAAATAAGACCAAGAACAGTGTCATGCGGCAATTGATACCATTCTGTCATATAAGCTACTTCTCCAACTTTTTTACACTATGAGAAAATTGAATCCAATGTCAATCCAAGCATAAATAATATTTTAATCATTGACATACTAGTGAAAAAAAATTTTGAGATAAAAGACATTACTTTACCTGATCCGTTACGAGTTCGCCAATAAAGCAAAATATAAAGATATTAAACATCATCGATGTCAGTACCATGATATACGTTATTATAGTATTTAAACTCTCTTCCTGCCATTCCTGGAAGGACACAAAAAATAATTACGATTAAAATCAAAATGCAAAGTAACAATAAGCGATCTGTCATATATTCACCTTTCTCAAATTTTTAGCATACCGTAATGGTGTAATATCCTAACATGCATAAGTTGAATGTACACCCGACTAATTCCACAAAACATATCTGACGCATAATTGTCTCCAATTGTGAAAGAAACCTGTAATCGACACATCCAGCAATAGCCTCGACAGAGATTTAAGATACTCAACATTTTTATTCGAATATCTTACAGCCGCGATAGTTGCAATTCTGCAAATATGTCATATTTAAAAAGTATTATAAAATAATCTTTTCAATGTGTTACAGTTTCCTTGCATTTTTTAAAACAAACGAAAATTATTTTTTACGAGAGTGGTTTTACATGAGATCATCTAAAAGCCAGGAAAAATTCATAAAATATAATTATTTCACAAAATATATTATTTCAGGATAATTAAAATTGTGATCTGTACGTAATTTTTTAAGATTCATACTTACCTCAATGCACGTAGATGATGCTCCACGATGCTCGCCAGTTTCAACTGGAGGAGATCTTGTTTTTCTGTGACGAGTTCTTCGAGACGCAACATCACTACGTTGAGTTGGCCGGTAGCATGCATCGCGAAAACGACGGCGAGACCGCACGCGCCGATTGTGATATTGTTCACCACGATGGTCGAGAGGCACTGCAACGCGAGCACGACTTCGTATACCGGGCTAAGTCTGGTATCCACAATCTTGTTGAAGGACGGCAACGGTAGACGCCATGTCTCGATCGTTTTATTACTAATTACCACGGATATCCGTGACATCCCGCTCACTAATATGTAACAAATAACACCACCCTGCATGATGAGCGCGCAAATACCCGCTATAGCGCGTCCCACTCTCGCGTTTCTCAGCATCAGTTCCCGATCGTGTTCTTTCTTTGCCATCCGCCAGTCGGTCTCCATATGGTCTATAGACGTGCGTATCCGATCATTATGGTGCAGGAGAGAACAGTAACTGATACTTCCCATGAGAAAATGGCTCGTAGGCCCTATAGCCTTGAGTTTCAAGTGAAGATCCTTCTCTTCGAACAATATATATAATGTAGCAGATACTATGGTTAAAGCTATTAAAGAATGACATGTTAATCGCAGGATATTTATCAGAATATTCTTGATTATCGAATTTGTCGTTAATTCCGGCCAAGCGCCTATAGATTTCAAAATCCAACGATTAAACTGCAAACTGTAATCATTATCTCGCCTGTAAACGTCCACTGTGGTCTCTCTAGAAGCTCGCTTCATAGTCGATTTACGGAAGGCGTGCTAGATACTGACCACTACTACTGGCTGCGTTTATCAACGAAGCAGTGGTTCCGCTAGCGCCTGCGCGGACATGCGAGGAGAGAAAAAGAATTATTGCATCGTCCGGCTGAGACAGAACGTAATCGATAGCTATAGCTTACTTGTTTCACGAAATCGCAGTATACGAGAACATTTAAATACAATCGTGGTTGTGCGGTTAACAAATGTCAAGATTATAGTTATTATTGTCTTTTGTTTAACGAGGAATATTCTTAATGTTAATTATATTAAACAAACGTTCGATATTTTTTGTTCTTAATGCTTTAGCTATCAGAAATTATATCTTGTAATATTTTGTTTTGTCTTTATTATACATATCGAAGTGTGATATCATTAGCAATATTATTAATAAGATAAAACATAAAGTGAAAGATATATATATATATATATATATATATATATATATATATATATATATATATATATATATAGGGTGTCCCAGAATTGTGGAACAAATTTTCGTGAGCAGGTAGAGCGGACGAAACTGAATCGAAAAGTCCTTTACCATTTTGCAATTTTCGCAATAGTTAACAAGATATTAATGATTAAAAATCACCGTATTAGCCCAACCCTTCGCCGAATATAAGCGCGCGGCGCGAGACGACCGCCCAGCGTTGCTAGGCACTCGAGGAATTGTTCACTACACGCGGCAATGCCTACGAGCGGCGGTTTTGAGTTGCGTCCCCCTGTCCCCCTGGTTTTTGCCATTGTAGAAAACAACTCCTCCTTGGAAACAATGACGCTGGGCGGTCGTATCTCGCCGCGAGCTTATATTCGGCGGAGGGCTGGGCTAGTACGGTGATTTTTAATCATAAATATTTCGTTAACTATTGGGAAAATTGCAAAATGGTAAAGGACTTTTTGACTCAGTTTCGTCCGCCCTATCTGCTCAAGAAAATGTGTTCCACAATTCTGGGACACCCTGTATATATAAGTATATGATGACATTATTAAGAAATAAGATGTGTTCATTAATACAGCAAGAATAAATTATATCATTACAATATCAATTATTAATAATTTACATTTTATATACTAAGAAATTTTATGCCATGTCTATTTAATTTTTGTTACATCGCTACTGTTCTGAGTATATTTAAATATGCAAATGATGTTTTCATCACCTGAAATAATTATAGTTGGCAGATTTGAATAATCTTTACGTATTTTTTACTGTAATAACATTTCTAGATTTCTCTACACATGTATTAGGATAATTTAATAAATTGTAATTAATATAAATATTATAATATAATCATTAGATAGTCAAAAATAAAACTCATAAAATTTGAAGAAAATTGATAGAAGCCTACAGAGGTAAGCTTGCATTAAAATCTTGTTAGTTATAGTATTTTAAAGTGTTATATTAAAGTTATTAGAATATTAAAACTTACATCTCCAAAAGTCGCAATGGATAGTTGAACCATTTTTCCGGCGGTTATCTTAATAACGGCGTTCGATCTGGAAATTATTAGCACCAAATCGAGTGCAATTTTATGGTGTAATCGATACCACTCCGTCATGTATGCTATTTCGCCAATTTTTCGACACTATACAAATTCTGGTTTGATGTGTTTTTTCATAATTTTATTTTAAAATATTATAATCAAAGAAAAAGACATATAGTATAAATGACGCAGCTACCTGGTCTGTGAGGATTTCAGCAATGTAACAAAATATAAAAATGTTGCACGACATTGCTACGAATATAGTGAAGTATGTAAGTAAATTTTTGGTATCGTGCAATTTCCACTCCTATAAATAACAACATGTACGAATACAAGTAAAACATGAGAATAATGCCTTTAGAATAATTTTATTATTAATTTGTTAAGAAATATAATATAAATTGTGGCATAATATAAAACACATACAATTTTTATTTTACAATTTTGTTACAACTTTAAACTATGAAATTGTAGCATACCGTAATCGTATAATATCCGAGCATGCACATATCAGTAGTGCATCCCAATAACTCGACGAGACATATCTGATGCATAATCGTTTCTATCTGCGACACAAAACTAAAATTTAAAAACTACTATTTTAGTAATATAACACTATTATATCGCTAAATAATACTATTTTTTTGTAACGTGTAACGTTTTTATAATTGAAAAATTTTTAACGCTAAAGATTTGGAAAGAAATTGCTATAACTACAATTAAATAATATAAATAAAAAAGATATTTAAATTAGTCGTCAAATCAGCAACTTGTATAATATAAAAATTATATATTATAGATATTACAGTTTACTGATTTTTGATGGATGAATTTTAATGGAAATGTACACAGAATATAATTAAAAAAATCAACTCTGCTTTTCAAAATCTGCAATGTAGGGACATTACCTCAGTATACGGAGATGATTCTCCACAATGGTAGCCAACTTTCGTCGCGTGACCTCGTGCTTGCTTTCTGTCTCGTCGACAAGTTCGTCCAATTTCATCATCAGAATATTCAACTGGCCGCAGGCGTGCATGGCAAAGACCGCGGCGAGACTGCATGCGCCCACCGTGACGGAGTTCACTATAATAGTCGACAATAATTGAAGGACGATGACGATCTCGTTCGCCGGACTATATCTAGTGTCTACCAGCTCCGTGTAGAACGGACATGGAAGCTGGTGCGTCGTTACAGTGATGTTCCCGATCCAAATGGTCGCCGGTGTCAGAGTGGTGATGATGCTGTAGGAACAGACACCACCCTGCATGAAGACCGCGCAAAAGGCGGACACGAATCGGCCGAACTTGGCATTTTGCAGCATCACCTCGCGATCGCGCGTCCTCTCCACGTACCGCCAATCGGCGCGCATATGGTCCACACACTTGCGTATCTCGTAGCTTCGCACCAGCAACGAGCAATAGTTAGCGCCACCCATAATCCAGTGTATCATCGGACCGAAAGCCTTTAGCTTCAGGTGCACGTCCGGCTCGAATATGATGTATAACGCGCACGGCACTACCGTAAAAGCGATCAGAGAGTGACAGACGAACTGGATGCTGCGCGACAGCATCTTACCCGCGACACCGGTGTTGGTTCCCGGCCAGGCACCGATCGGCTTCAGAAACCAGCGATTCAGTTGAATACTGTACTCGCTATCTTGCTGATGCGCGTTGTTGTGCGTGGAGGATACGCGGAAAAAATGCGACATGATCGTGACTCGAGCGTCCGCGAATTATTGAGCGATAATATCGCGGAAGAGACATCAGGTCGTTCTCAGCGCTTGCGCGTCTCTCTTTTTTTGAAGGAGTATAGTTAGCTTAAGAGAAGCAGTTTCAGATTTTCTGGTCAGTGAAGGGGTAGCAGCGATCGATACGAGTGCGAGTTGCGTGTGTTGATTAATCAGTAGTTATTGTATACCCCACGTTACTAGTTGCACAATGCGAAAACAGTTCGCGTGGAGAGCGAGATATAACACGTAGTTTTACATTTTACTTTCTTAATCTTTTAACAATATTCGTAGAATCATTTCTTAGTAATTAAAAATTTTGTGCTTATATTTGCATATATGTACAATAAGAAATTCCTTCACCAAGAAATAAGTATGAATATCTCTCTTCAAAGTAAGTATGTATTATGCAAATATTTTTTACTAAGTACTATTTTGATTTATCAAAATCATTTCTTTCTCTCTCTTCTCGATACACATAAAATACTAATTGATATTTATTTGCAATCATCGGTTGCAACAAGTAGCAAGAGCTCTATGATTACTGACAGGAATGTGCGAGACTTTGTGCAAGAAAGTTAGACGCAGCTGCACGATTGCACGTAACTTTCCTTGTAGGAAAAGGGGCGATATAAGGGTAGTAGGATGTGAAGGGTAAACTTTATAGACGCAATTTCCGACTTCCGAAAGGGAATTCAAGGTTTCCTCGTGTGATATTGCATATCTTTTGCCTGTGAATTATGAGCGGAACGGATTGCGTGAATATTTTTTCTGCATATTGTGATATATCGTGAAGGATTGTTAACATTTCTTTCTTACGTAAAATATTACATGATATAAATTACAACCATAAGAATAATATAAACAAAAAATTTTAAGATTGCACTTTACTTCATTTTATTGCATGATGTGCTCAGCGTTAAGAAATACTATAGAGAAAAATATGCGGAAGGTACTTAACTCTCTTTTTCATCAAATATTTCACTAAATATGTAAATTTTTATTTTTCAATATAATTATTTTTCTCTTTCTATATATTATATACTCGTAATAGATAACTAATTGACATTTGTTTGCAATCATTTAATTGCATTAACAACTGTACTTCGGACAAATTTTATGTAGTTAATGTACGCAGCATGTTCAAGTAGGCAACAGATGTCTTAACCACCTATCAGTTAGACAAAAAATGTATAATTCATACTATTATAAATAGATACGATGGACAGTGATGTTTCATTACTCACATCGCCGAAAGTACTGAGGGACAACTCGAAGAAACTTCCGGCAGTAAGTTTGATTGATGTATTGGACATAGCGATCATCAGTATGATAGCGAGACCTCTTCTTCCTGATAGACGATGCCAATCGATCATATATAATACCTCGCTGACTTTCTTCCACTGTTTACAGGATTGCTTTTCTCATTTCTTTTATTTGAAACATGTCTAGGCTTACGCTGCTAGGAGCTAGGAGCTACTTTCTACAATGAATACTAAATTTCATAAACTTTATTATTAAATTATAATATTCCTGCTACTGTAAAAATATGCTGTGAATATTACGTGACAGTACGTTAATATATTATCAGTGCACTGTGCATATACCGTGTATTTCTAAAGTTTCCTATTAAATTTATCAGTATAACAGAAGAGTGCTTTACCTTTTCCGTAACAAGCTCGCCAATGTAACAGAAAATAAAAATATTAAACGTTAATGATATAAGCAGCACAAAATGTGTTAGTAGGCTTGCAGGCTCTTTGGTCTCCCATTCCTATAACGTAATGATTTCTGTATCCCAGAACACCTTTCATGTCATAAATTGAACACATCGATCTCTAATATTGCTTCGAAATTGCATTTTACGACGTACATACTTTTTACGCGATATGCATACCGTCATAGAAAAATATCCAAGAAGACACATGTTTAACGTAGATCCTACCATTTCCACGAAAGATACATCGCGCAGTATCTTGTCCGTTAGCGATATAAAACTGGAAGATAACGGACACGTTATCGCGTAAAAAAATATTTCACTGGAAAAGTACGATTTCGTTAAGTGTTCCTATACAATTAAAAATAAAAATTGAAGCGCTACGTGTACATGTCGAATTAAACATCAACGATGAAAATCGGAAAGTGACTCACCGTAAGATTCGAACATGTTGCTGTACGATCATCGCCAATCTTTCATCTACATTATCACACAAATCTTCCCGACCGTCTACTAAATGTTCAATCCATTGTATTAAGACTTCCAGGCGGCCGTAAGCGTGCATTGCGAACACGGCGGCTAAGCTGCAGCAACCGGTTGTGATGGAGTGTGCTATGAAACCCGACAAACACTGAATCCAGAAAAGAATCTCACTGATGGGACTATGTCGCGCGTCGATGATCACTCTGGCGATCGGATACATTAGTGGCCGATACGTCAAGTTTCCATCGTCCTCCGTAATTTTGCCGGCACTGAACGGTAAGGCGAGATAATAAAATACGGCACTGCCGTACATGAAGAAGGCACAGATTATCACGAGGCGCCGGCTGAATTTCGCGTTTTTGATCATGATGTTTCGATCCTCATAGTATCGAGTATTCATCCAGTCGCTCTCGATATGCTTGATACCACTGCAAATCTCGTTCTCGCGCAAGATCAGCGCGGAGTACTTCATGATGGTCATTACACAAAAACTCAGCGCCCCGCAGAGTTTCAGAATACGGTACGTGTCGTTCATTTCGAGCACCATGTAAATGATAGAGGGTATAAGGAGAAAACTGACCGAACCGGTACAGATTACATTTATCAAGAAATACACGAATTTTCCTATCCACGAAATATCGGCTGATTTCGGCCAGATGCCGATCGGTTTCAAGATCCAGCGATGCAGCCGAATGCTTAAGTGCATGTCTCGTTTGGGATCGTGAATGCTTACGACGGAGTTCTTTCCTTCTACAGTGATTTCGTCCATCATATTGAAAGGACGAGAGCTCGATGACTACTGACAATGAGAGGAATGCGCGAGAACGAGAGCTTGACCGAGAATAGTCAAACGTCGCGTCTGCGCTGTTCTACGCAACTTTCTTTCTAGGAAAAGGGAGAATCAAACGATCGGCAGGATACGAAGGGTAAACTTTATAGTCGCGATTCCCAACTTCCGTGAAAGGGTTCGAGATTTCCTGAGGTAGTACTGCACGTGTCTGTGCGTAAATTATAAACGGAGCGGGGTATATTCATCGCAGGAATATCTTCCGCGATTTATCGAAACTGATCGCGGTGTTTCTTACGTTAGATACTATACCACGTTACACGTAGAAGGATACGAATTTCCATACGTATGCCTATATCCGTACATACATTACATAGTGCTCTTGTACCACACGAGGCATATAAAATAAAATATTTATTTTAATATATTTTTAAATGCAGAAAATGCTTTGAATTTTCTGGTATGTTTTATTAAAAATTTAGTGTTATTTGATAACTATATTGTAATTCAAATCTTCAAATGTTTCTTCAAATTGTAAACGCGCGTTTGTAATTTATTAAAGTAACTTAATCTAAACAACGGATAATTTAATAATCTTTCTTAAAATAATTGCGTTATTACAATATCTATTTTTTTATTGGAAATGGATTAATTGGAAGTATTTATTTTAATCGGTTTAAAATTTTTTATTTTATTGCGTATTTTTAATAAAAAATAGCTTTTTTGTAATTAATATAATAATATTGATATATGGTATAATTTTTTTCTTTTTTCAAATATGGATATAGTACTTACATTACTGAAGCTCTCGGTAAAGAATTATATGTACATCCAAAAGCATCCTGATATTTGAGACTGGCAAGTTTTTTCCGGAAGTCGGTGCCATTCGATTATCTCTCACGTACTTTTATGATCTGTCAGAATTTGTACTCTAAATAATTAT
Source organism: Tetramorium bicarinatum (assembly GCA_928718305.1). Taxonomy (NCBI): domain Eukaryota; kingdom Metazoa; phylum Arthropoda; class Insecta; order Hymenoptera; family Formicidae; genus Tetramorium; species Tetramorium bicarinatum. The sequence goes on from OV788319.1 coordinate 9,784,165, forward strand.
TACAAAAAATGTTTTAAATTGTCTTGTGCTATTATATATTTTTGTGGGAAAAGTTTCTATAACATATGTAATATAACCTTATGAAAAATAATGGTTATATTTGTGTCATTCAAAGTTTATAGTATATAGTAAAATATGATTATGTTAACTATAAGTGAAATAAGAAATATCAGATAAACTATTAACAGGATGTTTAAAGTCCCGTTCAGAAGATATATAAAGACTGATTGTGAGAAATAACAGCAAAGAAATAAAAGCAAAAAAGAATTATATGTTTCTAATGTATTATATGCATAGTATATAGGCTATATAAATTTATTACAGATATTAAATGAATGTAAATATACCCTCATGATTCAAAAAAATATTCAACGTATGTTATACAATCTAAAGAATAAATTATTTAGTCTTTTTTTTTAAATTTAATATTTAATAAACCTGTCAATTATTATCAAACATTTTGAACATTTAAGATCAGAAATATATAGTACTTACAGTAACAGGTTGAAGGCATGCAAAAGGCAATCTTCTCAGAAGTTTCGTTCATTTCCGACATTTAGATTGGACAAATGCCAGTCTTAATGTGTGCATTAGCACAGTGCAGCTAATGTTGTCCTCTATCCAGTTGAAAGTTCGTAAAATTCGTCCGATTCGATAATAATGTACACAAACAAAACAAGGAAAAACTGATCTTCTCTAAATTACTTGTTTGCGAAGCGTTCTGTGAATTAATAGCCTTTCCGCAATTCGGGTTTACGGCTGACAGGTGGTCAGGCGGGACCAGAAGCTCGAGCATGACTTAACAGATGTATGTGGTAATGGATGGTCTCCGTTTCGGCAAGAGCAGTGTGCGCCGCACTTGCGTGAACAAAACGTCTGCGCATAATGACGGGGTTATACAGGGAAAAGAATTGGCGAATTTTACGTGCTTACGAAATATCGAATAAACTTCCGAAAGGGAATTCAAGGTTTCCTCGTGTGATACTGCATATTTTTTGTCTATGCTTTATGAGCGAAACGAATTGCCTGAATATTTTTTCTGCATATTGTGATATATCATGAAGAATTACAAATATTTCTTTCTCACAAATATTACATGATATAAATTACAACCATAAGAATAATATAAATCAAAAATTTCAAAATTGCACTTTACTTGATTTTATTGCATGATGTACGCAGGGTTAGGAAATACTATAGAGAAAAATATGCGAAGGATACTTGATTCTATTTTTCATCAAATATTTCACTAAATTCGTAAGTTTTTATTTTTTAATATAATTATTATTCTCCTTCTATATATTATGTACTTGTAATAGATAACTAATTGATATTTATTTACAACCACTTGACTGCATTAACAACTACACTTCGGACAAATTTTATGTAGTTAATGTACGCAGCATGTTCAAGTAGGCAACAGCTGTCTTAACCACCTATCAGTTAGACAAAAAATGTAAAATTAATACTATTACAAATATATACGATGAACACTGATGTTTCATTACTCACGTCGCCGAAAGTACTGAGAGACAACTCGAAGAAACTTCCGGCAGTAAGTTTGATTGATGTATTGGACATAGCGATCATCAGTATGATAGCGAGACCTTTTCTTCCTGGCAGACGATGCCAATCGATCATGTATAATACCTCGCCGATTTTATTGCACTGTTTACAGGATTGCTTTTCTCATTTCTTTTATTTGAAACATATCTAGGCTTACGCTGCTAGGAGCTACTTTCTACAATGAATACTAAATTTTATAAACTTTATTATTAAATTATAATATTCCAGCTACTGTAAAAATATGCTGTGAATATTACGTGACTGTACGTTAATATATTATCAGTGCACTGTGCAAATACCATGTATTTCTGAAGTTTCCAATTAAATTTTTCAGTATGACAGAAGAATGCTTTACCTTTTCTGTAACAAGCTCTCCAAAGTAACAAAAGATAAAAATATTAAACGTTAGTGATACAAGCAGCACAAAATATGTTATGTATCCTGCAGGTCTGGTCTCCCATTCCTATAACGTAATGATTTCTATATCCCAGAACACCTTTCATGTCATAAATTGAACACATCGATCTCTAATATTGCTTCGAAATTGCATTGTACATACAACGTACATACTTTTTACACGATATGCATACCGTCATAGAAAGAATAAGAAGACATATGTTTAACGAAGATCCTACAATTTCCACGAAAGATATTTCGCGCAGTACCTTGTTCGTTAACGATATAAAACTGGAAGATAACGGATACGTTATTGTCAAAAAAAATATTTCATTGGAAAATTACGATTTCGTTAATTGTTCTTATAGAATAATAATAATAATAAAAATATATTATAGAATAATAATAATAATAAAAATAAAAACTGAAGCGCTACGTACAAATGTCGAATTAAACATCAACGATGAAAGTCGGAAAGTGACTCACCGTAAGATTCGAATATGTTGCTGTACGATCATCGCCAATCTTTTATCTACATTATCATACAAATCTTCCCGGCCGTCTACTAAATGTTCAATCCATTCTATTAAGACTTCCAGGCGGCCGTAAGCGTGCATTGCCAACACAGAGGCTATGCTGCATGCACCGGCTGTGATGCCGTGTGCTATAAAACCTGACAGACACTGAATCCAAAAGAGAATCTCACTGATGGGACTATGTCGCGTGTCGATGATCACTCTGGCGATCGGAAACACTAGTGGCCGATATGTCAGGTTTCCATCGTCTTCCGTAATTTTGCCGGAACTGAACGGCACGGCGAGATAATAAAATACGGCACTGCCGTACATGAAGAAGGCACAGATCGACACGAGACGGTGGCTGAATTTCGCGCTTTTGATCATGATGTTTCGATCCTCATAGAATCGAGTATTCATCCAGTCGCTCTCGATATGCTTGATACCACTAGAAATCTCGTTCTCGTGCAAGACTAGTGAGGAGTACTTCATAATGGCCATTACAAAAAAATTCAGCGCCCCGGAGAGTTTTAGAATAAGGTACGTGTCGTTCATTTCGAGCACTACGTAAATGATAGAGGGTATAAGGAGAAAACTGACCGAACCGATACAGATTACATTTATCAAGAAGTATACAAATTTTCCTATCCACGAAATACCAGCTGGTTTCGGCCAGACGCCGATCGGTTTCAAGATCCAGCGATGCAGCCGGATGCTTAACTGCATGTCTCGTTTGAGGTCGTGAATTCTCACGACGGAGTTCTTTTCTTCTACAGTGATTTCGTCCATCATATTGAAATGACGAGAGCTCGGTGATCACTGACAATGAGAGGAATGCGCGAGAACGAAAGCTTGACTGAGGAAAGTCAATCGTCGCGTCTGCGCTGTTCTACGCAGCTTTCCTTCTTGGAAAAGGGGGAAACGAGCGATTGACAGGATACGAAGGGTAAACTTTATAGTTACGATTCCCAACTTCCGTGAAAGGGTTCGAGATTTCCTGATGTGATACTGCACGTGTCTGTGCTTAAATTATGGACGCAGCGGTATATTTTCATCACAGGAATACTTTCCGCGATTTGTCGTAACTAATCGCGAATGTTTCTTTTTTGCGTGTGATACTGTACCACGTCACACGTAGGAGGATGCGATTTTCCGTACGTATGCCTATATCCGTACGTATATACATAGTGTTCTTATACTACACGAGACATATAAAATAAAATATTTATTTTAATACATTTTTAAATGCAGAAAATGCTTTGTATTTTCTGATATATTGTATTAAAAATTTAGTGTTATTTGATAACTATATTATAATTCAAATTGTGTTTCTTTAAATTGTATACGCGCGTTTGTAATTTATTAAAGTAACTTAATCTAAACGACAAATAATTTAATAATCTTTCTTAAAATAATTACGTTATTACAATATCTATGATTAATTGAAAATATTTATTTTAATCGGTTAAAAATTTTTTATTTTATTGCGTATTTCTTATAAAAAATAGCATTTTTGTAATTAATATAATAAATTTTTGTAATTAATATAATAATATTGATATATGATATAATTTCTTTTTTTTTCTAAATGTGGAGATAGTACTTACATCACTGAAGCTGAGAGAAAGAATTATATGTACATATGTCCAGAAGTATCCTGATATTTGAGATTATGGTAAGTTTTTTTCCGGAAGTCGGTGCCATTCGATTATCTCTCACGTACTTTTATGATCTGTCAGAATTTGTACTCCAAATAATTATTACAAAAAGTGTTTTAAATTGTCTTGTGTTATTATATATTTTTGTTGAAAAATTTTTTATAACATTTGCAATATAATCTTATGTAAAATAATGGTTATGTTTGTTTCATTAAAAGTTTATCTATACAATAAAATATGATTATATTAAATATAAGTAAAATAAGAAATATTAGATAAACTATTTACAGAATTTAGAGTCTCATTTGCAGAAAATTTATAATATTTGAGACTGAGAAATAAGTAATAGCAAAAAAGAACTATGTATTTCTAATGTATTATATTACTTAGAATTAGTATGTAGGATATATGAACTTATTGTAGATATTAAATGTATGTAAATATATCGTTATAATTAAAGATTAAAAAAAAATATTCAACGTATATCTTACAATCTAAAGATAAATTATTTAGTCTTTTTTTTAATTTAATATTTAATAAACCAGTCAGTCATTATAAAACATTTTAAACATTTAAGATCAGAAATATAATGCACTTACAGTAACAGGTTGAAGGCATGCAAAAGGCAGTCTTCTCAGAAGTTTCGTTCATTTTCATTAGATTGGACAAATGCCAGTCTTAATGTGTGCATTAGCACAGTGCAGCTAATGTTGTCCTCTATCCAGTTGGAAGTTCGTAAAATTCATACGTTCGATAATGATGTACACAGACAAAACAAGGCAAAAACTAATCCTCTCTAGATTACTTGTTTGCGAAGCGTTTGCATGCTCGTAACTGATAGATGAAAATACAACGAAATCACTTTGCATTATGCAACTTTGTCTTTGTCACTACGGTGGTTCTGTCGCGGTACAATTAAAAGTTTGGTAGGAAAGATTGCGTGCGCGCAATTTTTTGCCAATACGAGATAATTACAGGGTAGAATCGATTCACATTCACAGAGATAGCCTTTAGCAATAGTATAAACGGTCTGTCTTGTGTTAGGTCATAGGTCATAAATCGTCGATCATATTAAACAGAACCATGTGAATTATTAATTAAGGCAATTAATTATCTGCAGTGCCTAATTTAAAGAATTAGAAATTTTAAGTAAGTGTAAAATACACTATGAATTTTTTGCTTTGCTTGATTTCAAAATCAAAATCTTAATAAAAGGGAAGGATTAGAATTAAAAATTTGAATAAGAAGTATTGACTGTTCATTTTATCTATTTGTTTTGAAAATAATCAATTATAAATAATCAATATTCAAATACTGTTATTGAGAGTTATTTCATCATATTGATAGTTAATTAAAATTATTAGATAAATTTTCGGAGCAGATTGAAATACGCCATCGCTGTTTTAACAATCTACGAAACGAAATAAACACATAATTTAACGTTGCTAAGCAAAAATGAGACAAACTTTCACACTTACGTTACTGAACGTAGGTAGAGACATGTCTATCATTTTGCCTGCCGAGATTTTTGCCGGAATATTGGAAACCGCCATTACCAGAATTAACATTCGAGCTTTTTTGTGCGGAAGACGATACCAATTCATTGTGGACGTCATGGATCCAACCTTGATACTCTGCCACAATTATTTAAATGTATATTTTGTCAAAACTGATTGTCTAATGATTGAAAAGATTGTCCAATTTTCACAGCGTTTAATATGAATATCTTAGTTACCTGATCTGTCAACAATTGACCGACGTAGCAATTAGTAAAAATAGAGAAGGCGAAAGATGTAAATACCACAAACATAGTTAACATTGTTGTAGAATCGCTACTTTCCCATCCCTATAAAATTAATACTGATGTAATATATAATATAAAACGTAATTTTTGACAATTAAATAATTTGTAACAAACATCATCTCAGTATTAATTTCTATAGAAGAATTAATTAAAAATTATTATGTAGATAACAGCTTCGCGAAAATTGTTCGGCGCGTGATTACCATAATAACGTAGTACCCCGTAAGACATAAAAGTATAGTACAACTCACTATTTCCACTAACCATACATATCGCATAGTTTCCTCTACTTGTTTTAGGAAACTGTAAATAAACGATTTATATATTTAGTGATATTTGTACAATTTTATAAAAATATACAAAACATTAATGTATTAAAATATATTTAATAAATTTTAAAATAAAATAACAGTCTGATATTTGTTTTATTTAATTACAATAATAATTTATTATTTCAATTTTATAATTTTAATCCGAATATTCCAACATATTTTCTCTAATAAGCATAGTTCGAAAAAAATTACCGTAACAATGACATACTAATTTTATTCCATATTGTAATTAATTTCGTTCAACAAAATTAATAATCGTCTCATTCTATAAAATTCTTCTCGCTCATTTTTATAAACTCACTTTTTTATTTTTATCTGATGCTCCACGATATCGGCCAGCAATATCGCGACGGCTCGATCCTCGGGCTCTGGCATATCATTGAGATGCTGGAGTTTGCCTATTAAAACACTCATTTGTCCACAAACGTGCATAATGAATAACGCGGCTAATCCCGCTGCACCGCACGTTAACGAGTAGGTGACCAATCCTGAGAAGAACTGCAGAGTGACAACAATCTCGTATGCTGGCGAGGCCTGTTCATCGAACTTGACAAAGTAGCTCGGGCATGCCAGCACTCTCACCGTGGTGTTCATCGATGTGAGTATTCGCCCTTTCGAAAGCGGCACGAGAGTACGATAAGACAATCCGCCGATGTACATGAAAGCCGCCGAGACGATCGCAAACTTTCGGCCTATTCTCGCCTTGGATAACATCGCTTGCCGATGTCTTCCATCCTGCGTATCCCTCCAGTCCTGCCGCGCCAGCTTCAGACAAGATTGGATCTCTTTCGCGTGGTACATGAGCAAGCTGTACTTCATGAAGCCCATCCAGCAATTCAGAATCGGTCCGAATAATCTCACTCTGCGTTTGAAGTTGCGTTCCTTTAGGAACATCAATAAGAGTCCCGGCACGATGACAAATGCGAATAAAAAGTAGCAAAAGACATTTTGCAAGCGGATCGCGAATCTTTCCACGATGGAGGCGTAACGGGAAATTGGCCACGTGCCGATCATTCGCATGATAACGCGAGTCACTTGCACTGCGTAATTATAATCATCCTCGTGTCTCCTGATCTTCAACGAATCTCCCATGATTAGCTTCACTTGACGTTTTTTTCTTCTATTTTCAAATTGATATTTAACACGCGATTGAAATTTTGACCGCGACTCTTGAGCTCGTCTGGTTTTTTCCGGGCGTTGAGAATTTCTGCGAATTTGATTAATAGCCCTTCTGGATTTCGGGTTTACGGCGGACAGATGGTCAGGGACCAGAAGCTCGAGCATGACTGAACAGATGTATGTGATAATGGATGGTCTCCGTTTCGGCAAGAGCAGTGTGTGCCGCGCTTGCGTGCACAAAACGTCTGCGCATAATGACGGGGTTATATGAAAGGGATTGGTGAATTTTACGTGCTAAATTATCGAATAAATGGAACGTTGTAAAGAATTGCCATGTGATGTATGGCACACATATCACTCCGTAAAATTTAAAATTATAAGTTAGAAAGGTAAAGATATATATTGCTGCATATTACTATATAAGTAGTCTGTCATACAAATAAAATATTACAATTTATACATATATACATATAATCTGATAATTGCTGCAACCTCTTGATGAAAATTTGTGTAATTTTAAATTACACAAAATTAATATAAGCAAAAGTTTGACATTAAATTTATCAAAGATGTAAAGAAATACTTTAAATTTATGGCTTTATGACTATATTTTTTGGCTAATAAGCTCGTCATTGTAACCAAATATAAAAATATTGAACATAAATATAGAAGTAAAACAATATATACATATTAAATAACTTGCAAACTCTTTTTATTCTTTCATTTCTGCAATGTAAAAGTTTCTATATATTTACATAATATTTTGAATATTATAAATCACAAACTGCGATCTCCAATTGTTTTAGAGTAGAAATTTGCTTTGCGTGGTACGTACTTTTTATACGATATGTATAATAATAATATAATATGTCATAATATATATAATAATATAATATGTCATAATAACAAAATATCCAAGAAAACACATTTAAAGTACATTTTACAATTTTTCACACAGATATTGCGTGCAATATCATATCTGTTAGTGATATAAAACTGGAAGCTAACGGATACATTATCACATTTTGTAAATAATATATTTTACAAAATCAATATGATATTGTTAAATGTTTTTATGCAATTAATGTCATATTGTTTTATATAAAAAATAAATTGAAATATAGAGATAATTGCTTATATTGAAGGCAAAAAATACTGACGATGTTCATCAAAGAGAGACTTACCGTAAGATTCGAACGCGTTGTTGCATTATCATCAATCTCTCGTGTAGGTTATCGCAGAAATCTTCTCGTCCGTCCACCAATTCTATTATATTAAGTTTGATCCATTATATTAAGACCACAAATGGGCATGAAATCTTGCTTGATTCTCTCAGTCGCATATCTTCTTTGTGATTGTAAACAGTTGGAAATGGATTCGCTGACATCTTTGTGATGATGGTATCATGCATAGTTGAAGCAATGAAAGTTCACTGGTTATTGTTACGTAATTATGTAAGAAAAAGTCGTGCGCAGAAAGTCAAACGTGGCTGCACTATTCCGCTATTTTTTTCTAGGGCGGTCAAGCGATTGGCAGGAAACGGAGGATAAACTTTACAGACGTAATTCTCAATTTCCGGGAAATATGAGGGGAAATAAGGTTTCCTCGTATGGTAACCTGTCTGAAATATGAAAGGAAGGATATGCATTCTTCGCGGAAATATTTTCCGCAACTTCCTGGGCCAAAGCGCAAATGATTTTTTCTTGCGCTTTGGCCCATTTTTCTTAAGTATTATACATAGACATAATATACATATTACACGTGGATGAATATGATTATTTTGCACACGTATATGTATATATATTATATGTATATATATATATGTGTGTGTGTGTGTGTGTGTGTGTGTGTGTGTGTGTGTGTGTGTGTGTGCGTGTGCGTGTGCGTGTGCGTGTGCGTGTGCGTGCGTGTGTGTGTGTGTGTGTGTGTGTGTAGATTATATGATATTTATACACGAAATTATAGAAATAAAAACATTACAATATATTCTTGAATGAAGAAAATGCTTACGTTCTCTAAATTGTAAGAATAATTTTATAATAAAATAGATCTGTTTTCTAATCATTTGAATAAAATATATTTTTAAGAAGATTCATTGAGAAATATTTTATTTTATTACTTTGTATTGAGATTTCAGTGATTTATTAATATATAAAATAACCAAAAGGCACATATTTAATGATACTATCTGAATGCTGACATAATAAAAACATGAACACAAAATTTCAATATTTTCAGTTGCATTTTGTATTATATCGTGCATTTCGTATTATTCGTATTATATTATATAGTAATATGTGTAGTACCAAGAGAAATTATAGAGGAAATTATGCAAGAAATATAAAATACTATCTTTTTCAGTAAATATAATATTTTAATTAATTTTAAATTATATTTATTTCTCTTTTCTTCCCGATCACTTAACTAATTGGCATTTACTTGCAATCAATAATCTCTTATTAATAATTTTTACACTTTGGAAATTATATATAGTTAAATGTACGCAGCATGTTCAAGTAGGCGACAGACGCTTTAACCACTTATCAGAGTTGGACGAACAATGTATAAGTCATACTGTTCGATAAATGTAATATATAATTGATAATGCGTTACTCACGTCGCCAAAAGTACTGAAAGACAATTCAAAGAGATTTCCGGTAGTAAGTTTGATCGATGTATTGGACATAGCGATTATCAATATGAGGGCAAGACTCTTTTTTCCTGAGAGACGATGCCAATTAATCATATATGATACTTCGCCAATTTTCTTAAACCGTTCACAAGATTATTAAAAAAATTTTTTTTACATAATACGTAACTACATTTACACCGCTATAAGAGCTACTTTCTAAGATAAATTCTGAATTTCATAAATTTTATTGTTAGATCTATAACTTTTATTATAAAATATAAAATATAGATATGAAAATCTCTTCACCATAAAATTTGCCAGTAAACTTATCACAGACAATTCAGATGCTTCGAAATATCAATGTGTTTTGCATGGTACGTACTTTTTGTACGATATGCATATCGTGAGAGTATAATATCCAAGAAAACACATGTTTAACGTGCATTCTACAATTTTCACGACAGGCAAAAACTCAGCGGCTCGGAAAGTTTCAACTTGTGATATTTCAAGATACCTATTATCCACTTCGAATGTCATGTAGACGACAGAGGGTACGAAGAGAAAGCCGATCAGACTGATGCAAATTATGTTCACCAGCCTGTACGTGTATCTTTCTTATAGGTGATCTCGGTTTCGGCCAGACACCGATCGGCTGCAAGATCCAACGTTTCAGCTGAACGCTCAGCTGCATGTCCTTGTGACGATTGTAGACCGCCGCAAGAGGATTCATTTTTTCTATTATGGTTTCTAGCATTATCGAAGTAGCGAGGATTCGATGATTACTGAGAGTAATGCGTGAGACTTTGAGCAAGGAAAGTTAAACGCGACTGCACGATTGCGCGTGACTTTCCTTGTAGGAAAAAGGGCGAAGGTAGTAGGATATAAAGGGTAAACTTTGTAGATGCAATTCTCGAAACTTCCGAAAGGGAATTCATTTCCTCGTGTGATATTGCATATTTTTTGTCTATGAATTATGCGAAACGAATTGCGTGAATATTTTTTCTTCATATTGTGATGTGTTGTGAAAAATTGCAAATATTTCTTTCTCACAAATATTACGTGATATAAACTACAACCATAAGAATAATATAAAAAAAATTTTCAAAATTGTACTTTAGATGATTTTATTGCACGATATGCCCAGCGTTGAGAAATACTATACAGAAAAATATGCGGAAGGTACTTGACTCTCTTTTTTATCAAATATTTCACGTAAGTTTTTATTTTTCAATATAATTATTATTCTCTTTCTATATATTATTTACTCGTAATAGATAACTAATTGACATTTATTTACAATCACTTGATTGCATTAACAACTTCGGACTACTTTTCGGATAACTGCACTTCGAACAGATTTTATGTAGTTAATGTACGCAGCATGTTCAAGTAGGCAAGAGATGTCTTAATCACCTACCAGTTAGACAAAAAATGTATAATTCATTCTATTATAAAGAGATACGATGGACATTGATGTTTCATTACTCACGTCGCCGAAAGTACTGAGGGACAACTCGAAGAAATTTCCAGCAGTAAGTTTGACTGATGTATTGGACATAGCGATCATCAGTATGATAGCGAGGGCTCTTCTTCCTGGCAGACGATGCCAATCGATCGTATATGATACCTCGCCGACTTTCTTGCACTGTTTACAGGATTGCTTTTCTCATTTCTTTTATTTGAAACATGTCTAGGCTTACGCTGTTAGGAGTTATTTTCTACAATGAATACTAAATTTTTAAACTTTATTATTAAATTATAATATTCCTGCTACTGTAAAAATATGCTGTGAATATTACGTGACTGTACGTTAATATATTGTCAGTGCACTGTGCATAAACCGTGTATTTCTAAAGTTTCCTACTAAATTTATCAGTATAACAGAAGAATGCTTTACCTTTTCTGTAACAAGTTCGCCAATGTAACAGAAGATAAAAATATTAAACGTTAGTGATATAAGCAGCACAAAATATGTTATGTAGCTTGCAGGCTGTCTCGACTCCCATTCCTATAACGTAATGATTTCTGTATCCCAGAACACCTTGCATATCATAAATTGGACATCGATCTCAAATATTGCTTCGAAATTGCATTTTACGATGTACATACTTTTTATACGATATGCATACCATCATAGAAAAATATCCAACAAAACACGTGTTTAACGTACATCCTACAACTTCGACGAAAGATATTTCGCGCAGTACCTTGTTTGTTAGCGATATAAAACTGGAAGATAACGGACACGTTATTGCTTAAAAAAAAATATTTCACTGGAAAAGTACGATTTCGTTAAGTGTTCTTATACAATTAAAAATAAAAACTGAAGCGATACAAATGTCGAATTAAACGGTGAAAGTCGGAAAGTGACTCACCGTAAGATTCGAATATGTTGCTGTACGATCATTGCCAGTCTTTCATCTACATTATCATACAAATCTTCCCGACCATCTACTAAATGTTCAATCCATTGTATTAAGATTTCCAGGCGGCCGTAAGCGTGCATCACGAACACGGCGGCTAAGCTGCAGCAACCGGCTGTGATGCCGTGTGCTATGAAACCCGACAGACACTGAACCCAGAAGAGAATTTCACTGATGGGACTATATCGCGCGTCGACGATCACTCTGGCGATCGGATACACTAATGGCCGATACGTCAGGTTTCCATCGTCTTCCGTAACTTTGCCAGCACTGAACGGCAAGGCGACATAATAGAAAGCAGCACTGCCGTACATGAAGAAGGCACAAATCGCTGCGAGGCGCCGACTAAATTTCGCGCTTTTGATCATGATGTTTCGATCCTTGTAATTTCGAGTATTTATCCAGTCGCTCTCGATATGCTTGATACCACTGCGGATGTCGTTCTCGCGCAACATCAGCGAGGAGTACTTCATGATGGCTGTTACACAAAAACACAGCGCTCCGGAGAGTTTCAGAATAAGGTACGTGTCGTTCATTTCGAGCACTATGTAAACGATAGAGGGTATAAGGAGAAAACTGACCAAACAGGTACAGATTACATTTATCAAGAAGTACACGAATTTTCCTATCCACGAAATATCGGCTGATTTCGGCCAAACGCCGATCGGTTTCAAGATCCAGCGATGCAGCCGGATGCTTAACTGCATGTCTCGTTTGGGATCGTGAATGCTCACGACGGAGTTCTTTTCTTCTACAGTGATTTCGTCCATCATATTGAAAGGACGAGAGCTCAATGACTACTGACAATGAGAGGAATGCGCGAGAACGGGAGCTTGACCGAGGAAAGTCAAACGTCGCGTCTGCGCTGTTCTACGCAACTTTCCTTCTCGGAAAAGGGAGAATCGAACAATCGGCAGGATACGAAGGGTAAACTTTATAGTCGCGATTCCCAACTTCCGTGAAAGGGTTCGAGATTTCCTGATGTGATACTGCACGTGTCTGTGCGTAAATTATGGACGGAGCGTATATTTTCATCGCAGGAATAACGCCTTCTGCGATTTATCGAGACTGATCGCAAGTGTTTCTTTTTTGCGTGAAATACTATACCACGTTACACGTTACACGTAAAAGGATACGATTTTCTGTACGTATGTATGTTACATAGTGCTCTTGTACACGAACACAAAACAAAAATTTTATTTTAATATATTTTTAAATGCAGAAAATGCTTTTTATTTTCTGGTATATTCTATTAAAAATTTAGTGTTATTTGATAACTGTATTGTAATTCAGATCGTATTTCTTCAAATTGTAAACGCGCGTTTGTAATTTATTAAAGTAACTTAATCTAATCGATATTAACTATTAGCGTTTTCGACTGACCCTGGGTTACGCGTTCCGGAAGCGAATAATGACGTCACAAGTTCTGTCTTGGGTTACTAAACGATGAACTTTTGCTTTTATTTTATTATATCGTCGTCTGAACCATCGACGAAAACAAAAACTAAGAGCAAGAGTCAACCATATACGATATTATCCTTGTTATCCTTTATAAGAAACTAATTCAAATTTATAACATATTTTCGGTCGAACATACGTTTCTATTAAACTGGGTTTAATCGATCCCGGAGCGCGTAACCTGGGGGCAGTCTAAAACGCTATATATTAAAGTAACTTAATCTAAACCACAAATAATTTAATAATCTTTCTTAAAATAATTGCGTTATTACAATATCTATGATTAATTGGAAGTATATATTTTAGTCGGTTACAAATTTTTTATTTTATTGCGTATTTCTTATAAAAAATAGCATTTTTATAAATAATATAACATTGATATATCGTATAATTTCTTTTTTTTTTTTCAAATGTGGATATAGTACTTACATCACTGAAGCTGCCGATAAAGAATTATATGTATATCCAAAAATATCCTGATATTTGAGATTATGGCAAGTTTTTTCCGGAAGTCGATACCATTCGATTATCTATAAGCTCTCACGTACTTTTATGATCTGACAGAATTTCTACTATAAATAATTATTACAAAAAATGTTTCAAATTGTCTTGTGCTATTATATATTTTTGTTTAAAATTTTTTATAACATATGCAATATAATCTTATGTAAAATAATGGTTATATTTGTTTCATTAAAAGTTTACCTATATAATAAAATATGATTATATTAAATATAAGTAAAATAAGAAATATTAGATAAACTATTTACAGAATTTAGAGTCCCATTTGCAGAAAATTTATAATATTTGAGACTGAGAAATAATTAATAGCAAAAAAGAATTATGTATTTCTAATGTATTATATTACTTAGAATTAGTATATAGGATATATGAACTTATTGTAGATATTAAATGCATGTAAATATATCATCACAATTAAAGATTAAAAAAAATATTCAACGTATATCTTACAATCTAAAGATAAATTATTTAGTCTTTTTTTTTTTAATTTAATATTTAATAAACCTGTCAATTATTATAAAACATTTTGAACATTTAAGATCAGAAATATAAAGCACTTACAGTAACATGTTGAAGGCCTGCAAAAGGCAGTCTTTTCAGAAGTTTTGTTCATTTCCAGGGTTCTTTAGATTGAACAAATGCCAGTTTTAATGCGTGCATTAGCACAGTGTAGCTAATGCTGTCCTCTATCCAGTTGGAAGTTCGTAAAATTCATCCGTTCGATAATGATGTACACAAATAAAACAAGGCAAAAACTAATCCTCTCTAGATTACTTGTTTATGAAGCGTTCGCATGATCGTAACTGGTAGATGAAAGTACGATGAAATCACTTTGCATTATGCAACTTTTTCTTTGTCACTACGGTGGTTCTGTCGCGGTACAATTAAAAGTTTGGTAGGAAAGATTGCGTGCGCGCAATTTTTTGCCAATACGAGATAATTACAGGGTAGAATCGATTCACATTCACAGAGATAGCCTTTAGCAATAGTATAAACGGTCTGTCTTGTGTTAGGTCATAAGTCATAAATTGTTGATCACATTAAACAAAACCGTGTAAATTATTAATTAATTAGAAATTTTAAGTAAATGTAAAATGTACTATAAATTTGTTGCTTTGCTCGATTTCTTACAAAATCTTAATAAAAGGGAAGGATTAGGATTGACTAAGAAGTATTGATTGTTCATTTTATCCATTTGTTTCGAAAATAATCAATTACAGATAATTAATATTCAAATACTGTTATTGAGAGTCATTTCATTATATTGATAGATTTCATTTAAATCATTAGATAAATTTTCGGAGCAGATTAAAATACGCCATCGCTGTTTTAACAATCTATAAAACGAAATAAACACATAATTTAATATTGCTGAGCCAAAATGAGACAAACTTTCACACTTACGTTACTGAACGTAGGTAGAGACATTTCTATCATTTTGCCTGCCGAGATTTTTGCCGGAATATTGGAAACCGCCATTACCAGAATTAACGTTCGAGCTTTTTTGTGCGGAAGACGATGCCAATTCATTGTGGACGTCACGGATCCAACCTTGAGACTCTGCCACAATTAATTAAATATATATTTTGTCAAAACTGATAAAGAGGTCCAATTTTCACAGCGTTTAATATGAATATTTACGCTTAGCTACCTGATCTGTCAACAATTGACCAACGTAGCAATTAGTAAAAATAGAGAAGGTGAAAGATGTAAGTATCACAGACATAGTTAACGTTGCTGTAGAATCGCTACTTTCCCACTCCTATAAAGTTAATACCATTATAAAATACAAAACATAATTTGTGACAAATATATTCTCATTATTAATTTCTATACAAAAATTAATTGTAAATTATTATGAAGATAACAGCATCGCGAAATTGTTCGGCGCGTGATTACCATAATAACGTAGTACCCCGTAAGACATAAAAGTATAGTACAGCCCACTATTTCCACTAACCATACGTATCGCATAGTTTCCTCTACTTGTTTTAGGAAACTGTAAATAAACGATTTATATATTTAATGACAGTAATATTTGTACAATTTTATTTATATAAAACATTATTATATTAAAATATATTAAATAAATTTAAAAATAAAATAATAGTCTGATATTTGTTTTATATAATTACAATAATAATTTATTATTTAAAATTTATAATTTAAATCTGAATATTCTGACATATTTTCTCTAATAGGCATAGTCTGCCAAAAATTAACGTAACTGTTACATACTAATTCTGTTATTCCATTTCGTAATTAATCACATTCAACAAAATTAATAATCGTCCCATTCCATAAGATTCTTCTCGCTCACTTTATAAACTTACTTTTTTATTTTTATCTGATGCTCCACGATATCGGCCAGCAATATCGCGACGGCTCGATCCTCGGGCTCTGGCATATCATTGAGATGCTGGAGCTTGCTTATTAAGACACTCATTTGTCCACAAACGTGCATAATGAATAACGCGGCCAGTCCGGCTGCACCGCATGTTACCGAGTAGGTGACCAATCCTGAGAAGAACTGCAGGGTGAAGACGATCTCGTATGCTGGCGATGCCTGTTCATCGAACTTGACAAAGTAGCTTGGACAGGACAGCGCTCTCACCGTGGTGTTCATCGGCGTGAGCATTCGCCCTTTCGAGAGCGGCACGAGAGTACGATAAGACAATCCGCCGATATACATGAAAGCAGCCGAGACGATCGCGAACTTTCGGCCTATTCTCGCCTTGGATAACATCGCTTGCCGATCTCTACCATCCTCCGTATCCCTCCAATCCTGCCGCGCTTGTTTCAGACAAGACTGGATCTCTTTCGCGTGGTACATGAGCAAGCTGTATTTCATGAAGCCCATCCAACAATTCAAAATCGGCCCGAGTAATCTCACTCTGCGTTTGAAGTTGCGTTCCTTTAGGAACATCAATAGGAGCCCCGGCACAATGACGAATGCAAATAAAAAGTAGCAAAAGACATTTTGCAAACGGGTCGCGAATCTTTCCACGATGGAGGCGTAACGAGTAATTGGCCACGCGCCAATCATTCGCATGATAACGTAAGTCACTTGCACTGCGTAATTATAATCATCTTCGTGTCTCCTGATTTTCAACGAATCTCCCATGATTAGCTTCACTTAAAATTTTTTCTTCTATTTTCAAATTGATATTTAACACGCGATTGAAATTTTGACCGCAACTCTTGAGTTCGTCTGGTTTTTTCCGGGCGTTGAGAATTTCTGCGAATTCGATTAATAGCCCTTCCGCATTTCGAGTTTACGGCTGACAGATGGTCAGGCGGGACCAAAAGCTCGAGCATGACTGAACAGATGTATGTGGTAATGGATGGTCTCCGTTTCGGCAAGAGCAGTGTGCGCCGCGCTTGCGTGCACAAAACGTCTGCGCATAATGACGGGGTTATACGAAAGGGACTGGCGAATTTTACGTGCTTACAAAATTATCGAATAAATGCTATGTTGCAAGAATTGCCGTGTGATGTGTGGCACACATCACTTCGTAAAATTAAAAATTATAAGTTAGAAAGGTAAAGATGTATATTGCTGCATATTACTATATAAGTAGTCTGTCATACAAATAAAATATTACATTTTATATAATACACACATATATATATATAATCTAACAATTGCTACAACCCTTTGATGAAAATTTGTGTAATTATAAATTACACAAAATTAATATAAGCAAAGGTTTCACACATTCAATGTACATTTTACAATTTTTCCACATGGATATTTCGTGCAATATCATATCTGTTAGTCATATAAAACTGGAAGATAACGGATACATTATCACATAAAAAATTTTTTACAGAAGCAATATGATATTGTTAAATGTTTTTATGGAATTAATGTCATATTGTTTTATATAAAAAATAAATTAATGCGCCATATAGAGATACTTGCTTATATTGAATGCAAAAAATACTGACGATGTTCATCAAAGAGAGACTTACCGTAAGATTCGAATGCGTTGTTGCATTATCATCAATTTCTCGTCTACGTTATCGCAGAAATCTTCCCATCCACCAATTCCTTTATATTAAGTTGATCCATTATATTAAGATCATAAACGGGCATTAAAGGTTGCTTGATCCTCTTAGTCACATATCCTCTTTGTGATTGTAAACAGTGGTACTGGATTCGCTGACATCTCTATGATGATGGTATCATGCATAGTTGAAGCAATGAAAATTCACTGGTAATTGTTAAGTAATTATGTAAGAAAAAATCGTGCGCAGAAAGTCAAACGTGGCTGCACTATTCCGCTATTTTTTTCTAGGGCGGTCAAGCGATTGGCAGGAAACGGAGGATAAACTTTGCAGACGCAATTCTCAATTTCCGAGAAATATGAGGGGAAATAAGGTTTCCTCGTATGGTAACCTGTTTGAAATGTGAAAGGAAGGATATGCATTTTTTGCGGAGATATTTTCCGCAAATTCCTGGACCAAAGCTTAAATGATTTTTTCTTGCATAAAGTATTATGCATACATATAATATTACACGTGAATGAATATGATTATTTTGCACACGTATGTATATATATATATATATATATATATATATATATATATATATATATACATGTGTGTGATGTTTACATGATATTTATACACGAATGTATAGAAATTAAAACATTACAATATATTCTTAAAAATGAAGAAAATGCTTAGGTTTTTTAAATTGTAAGAACAATTTTATATTAAAATTTATCTGTTTTTTAATCATTTGAACACAATATATTTTTAAGAAGATTTATTGATAAATATTTTATTTTATTGCTTTGTATTGAGCCTTGTATTCAGTGGTTTATTAATATATAAAATAACCAAAACGCACATATTTATTGATACTGTCCAGAAACTGATAATAATAATATGAACACAAAATTTCAATATTTTAAATTTCATTTTATATTATATCATATGGTAATATGTGTAGTGCCAAGAGCAATTATAGAGGAAGTTATACAAAAAATATAAAATACTCTCTCTTTCAGTAAATTCAATATTTTAGTTAATTAAAAATTATATTTATTCCTCTTTTTTTCCCGATCACATAACTAATTGGCATTTACTTGCAATCAATAATCTTTTGTTAATAATTTTTACACTTTGGAAATTTTATGTAGTCAAATGTACGCAGCATGTTCAAGTAAGCGACAGATGTTTTAATCACCTATCAGTTGGACGAACAATATATAAGTCATACTGTTCGATAAATGTAATATATAATTGATAATGCGTTACACACGTCGCCAAAAGTACTGAAGGACAATTTAAAGAGATTTCCAGCAGTAAGTTTGATCGATGTATTGGACACAGCGATTATCAATACCAGAGCAAGGCTCTTTTTTCCTGAGAAACGATACTAGTCATATATGATACTTCGCCGAGCTTCTTCGACTGTTCACAAGATTATTTTTTAATTTTTTTTATATAATACATAACTACATTTACATCGCTATAAGATCTACTTTCTAAAATAAATTCTGAATTTTATAAATTTTATTGTTAAATGTATAACTTTTACTATATAATATAGATATGAAAATCTCTTCACCATAAAATTTACCAGTAAATTTATCACAGACAGTTAAGTTATGAGAGCTATACCTTTTCGGCGACAAGTTCGCCAATATAACAAAATATAAAAATGTTGAACGTAAGAGAAATAAGTAGGACAATATATGTTATATAACTTGTAGTCTCCTTACTCTCCCATTCCCGTAAAACGGGAACGTAAAAATTTTTATATTCGAGGACACAGGTAAATATATGTCTTTATCGGATTTTGCTTAGAAATAGCAATGTGTTTTGCATGGTACGTACTTTTTGTACAATATGCATATCGTGAGAGTATAATATCCAAGAAGACACATGTTTAACGTGCATCCTACAGTTTCCACAACAGATATTTGCCGTAACATTTTGTCCGTTAGTGATATAAAACTGAAACGTAATGATATATGATATTTCAAAAAGTAAAAAAATACGTATGAATTTTAATGCTTTTTATACATATACATATAGAGTGCATTTTAATAAATTTTTAATGATACCTTTAAATGAGGATTTCAAAAGATATTGACGTCCCTCAAAGAAATGTTGTGCAAAGTATTATACGATACTTTCTAATACAATTATACAATGAGATACAATTTTGCATACGTATATATATACATATATAAATTACATAATATTTACACATATTATAGAAATAAATGTTGCAATCTGTATTTTAATGAAGAAAATGTTTGTCATATTGTACGATATATTTCCAAATGATAAAAATTCTTTTATAATAGAATAAAAATATTTTCAAATATCATTTAAAAATATTTTTTAAATATACGAAATATATTTTTTCATGAAGATATATTAGAAAGCATGTTCAAGTAAGCAGCAGAAGATTTGATAACCTATTGTTTTTAAGATAATAGCAATGTTATATATTTAATTAATTTAAACATATACATTTCGAGCATAGGATGTAACAAATTTTTTATTTCATATATTAATTTTTTTATGAAATATTAATCTCTCGAGCTTCAAAGAATATTAGTAAAAATTGCGAAATTTTCTTAATTTTTTAAATTTAAATATGAGTAAAATACTTACATCACCAACACTACCGATGGACAATTCAATTATATTTCCAGCAGTGAGCCTGGTAGTCGCATTGGACATACATATTATCAAGATGATGGCAAGACTTTTTTTTCGGAAATCGATGCCATTCAATCATGTACGAGCACTCACGTACTTTTACAGTTTGTCACAAGATGTCTGTTATAGATGATTATCATGAAAAATATTTTAAATTATTTGTAGCTTTGACATATCGTTGTTCCAAGGATTCGCATTGTGTAATGATGTTTTCGAAAATAACTGATGTACCTGTTCCGTTAAAAGTTCGCCTATATAACAAAATATGAATATGTTGAATGTTAGCGAAATGAGAAGTGTCAAGTATGTTAAGCCACTCATAGATTGCTTAATATTCCATTCCTACAATGTATAAAATTTATGATCGTCAATAACTTCGAAAAAAGATTAATAATTTTTTAATATATTATTTATATTATTAATAATATTTTAATATATTATTATTTAATATATTATAACAATATAGGATTCATGAATTTATTGTATTAAACAGACATATTATTATATTAAATATACATGTACCCTCAATAATATCCGACGAAACATATATTCAACGTAGATCCCACAACTTCGACCAGAGATATCTCATTCAACAATTCTTCGATTAGCGTTATAATAAATTGATAACTCATAAAAGTAATACTATTTCTTCTTTATAAGATTTATATATTATTGCATGCTACCTTTTGATGCAAAAATTTTACTTGCTAATTAAATTAAATTTAAACTGTCAAATGTATTCAATTAATTTGTAGCATTAGTTAATTGTTGGTATAATTTTATTTCGGGTATCGCAACTTTTGATAAAAAAATGCTTCAACTACGTTCGAACTTATTCTTACTTCAAGATGTGCACATGCAATTGTATTATCTTAATCAGTTTTTCATCCATAATATCGTTAACACCTGTTCGACCGTCAACTAAATTTTTCATCCAGGATATGAGTACCTACAGTTGTCCGCAAGCGTGCATAGCGAGAAGGACTGCCAATCCGCACACGGCCACCGTGATGTTGTGGGTGACAAAGCCCCCACAAAATTGAATGAAATAAATGATTTCGTTGACGGAATTGCTACGTGCGTCGATGATCACGTGGGGTATTGGGAACATCAGCATGTTGGTCTAAAGATCATTCTTATAATTCAGATTGCATGGCATTGTAAGTTCGTTGTAGGTATCAAGATAAAGGGGTGAATTCTCCATTATCACAGTATGGACGACTGATATGTACTGACAGTTACGACGCTTCGAGCTTGTCCTCGGCGTGATTTGCGCTTGCGCTACTTTGTAGTCTTCATGGATGAAAAAAGGGATTTTACGCGGAAATTTTCTAAGCGAGTAACGGAAAATTTTGCGCGATTATCTGAAAAGGGTACGTGGTGCCTCGAGAAACATTTCCCGAAAGGTGTATCTTGTAATAGCTATCATGTTGGTAGATACATAAGAGGAAAACAACGTGTGCTTTCCAGCAACGACACTGTGTAACACAGTGAATCATTTCATCTCTCTTTAACATTCAAAGAACAACAAGGACGAAATGCGACATTATGTTACACAGTGTCGTCTGTGTACGTTGCTGGAAAGCACCCAACGTAAAGTTATATTTCAACTGGATTCCGTTTAAAAAAATTGTGGAAAAAAAAGAAATGTTATGAACAAGCTGTTGAATGTGCGGTTTAGCCTTTGCAATGTGTCTGACGGAAATATATTTCTCGTAGAAAGAGACTTGTGTTTTAAATTCGCGATATGAACGGTAAAAAAATGATATTATTCTATTTATTACATATGAAATGTATTAATTTAATTATATAATTTTTTCTATTAATAATTGAAACTTGAGTTATACTTTTTATAAATAGAAAAATTTTATAGTTTTTGGGATAGTAAAAATCTCTGAAGATTAAAGACAAAATCGAATCTACATGCTATTTAAAATTTAGAATTACAAATACTTGTTCTGCTGAATGTAATAAATTCTGTTAAATATAATGTAATATTCACGTAGTTACGGAGTGACTGTCCTCAATAAATTTAAATATGCCATCGCGGTTCTAATGACCTAAAAGTTAAATAAAATTTATTTGCATGAAATATTTTATATATGTATATGCATCGTTGAAGAAAATAAATTATCGGAATAATACTATATTAATAAAATGATTCTTATAAGTTATATTTTAATTAACTATATAATTATTTTTGTGGAAATTTTTCTTTGTTATTATTATGTTGTGAATGTAAATGTACAAACAAAATTGCTTACGGCGCTGAAACTGCTGAATGAAAGATCTATTACTTTACCCGCCGTGAGCCTCGTAGGATATCTGGTCATGGCGATTACTAGGACAAGACAACGAGCTTCTTTAGTAGGCAAGCAGTACCAATCGATCGTGCAGCAAGTTGTGTTTACTTTACTCTCCTGTCATGTAAAGCGCAACAAGTGCATGTATACTAGCTTCTTATTATCAAAATATAATGATTTCCTTTAAATATATTTATTATCTCTTTATTTATAGTATTTTATTTCATGTAATTTTACGGTTTATAATATTTTTGTATATAAATATTTTTGTTATCTTACCTGTGTATTTAAAATTTCCCCAATGTAACATAATATAAAAATATTAAAAGTAAACGATACCAGCATTATGGCATATGTCGTAAAGGATACTGCATCATTTCGTTCCCATCCCTAAAATGTTTTATTTCATCTGAAAAACTCAGAGCGCGCAGCTACGAAAAATCAGCATGCAGATTGCATAAAAATTATAAAATGTTAATAAATACAGTGCATCCCTCTTGTATGCGTACCGTTATCACATAATAACCTAAGAGACACAATAATAAAGTACTTCCAGTAATTTCTATAAAACACATTTCTCCTACAACGTCTTGTATCTGATGTAAAAATCTAAAATTCGAGATTATTCGTTATTGTAATTTTTAATAATGAATGTTAAAAACTTTTTTCAAATTAATATAATAAATTGTATGGATAAAATATTTAATTGTATAAGGTGGATTCAAGGAGTAAATTTAGACGCTTGAATTTAATGTTCAGACGAAAGGTATTTAATTAATTCCAAAAAACACTACAAACAAAACTATTAATATTTAAATATATAACGTATTTATATATTGAGACAAATTGCAAAAAAGAAATTTGTAATTAATGAAAAAGGCATAACATTTCAGCTACTTACTTACGTACTCTCACGTGATGCATGATGATCGCCGTCAATTTGTGAGCAACGACGCGATTTTTCGACCATTGATCTTCATTCGCCAATTTCTCCAGCCAAGCGATCAACATCTTAAGTTGTCCGCAAGCGTGTAAAGTGAACAACGCGGTGATCCCGCAGACGCTGCTTTTCACGATATATATGATGACGGCGGTCACCAGATGCATCGAAAACACAATTTCGTAAACAGGACTCTGCTGCGGATCGAAAAAGATAAAGTAGTTTCCCTGCACCAACGGTCTGATCGTCACGTTTCCAATTACGATCTTATGGCGGAGCATTGGTTGAAAACGGTAAGAGAAGCCACTGGTGAACAGGAACAGCGTGATACAAATGAAGATGAAACGCCCGGCTCTCGCCTCGTCCAACATGATTCTGCGATCGTCCGCGTCCCGTACGTTTTGCCAGTCCTCTTGCAAGTGCCTAATGCATTTCTTGATGCGATCCTCCCGTAACATCAGCGTGCTGTACATCGCAGGTATCATAATGTAGAAGAAAAGCCTGGCGCTCATCTTGATCCGACTCTTGAACGTGTCCAGAATTAGAAACATGTATAGCATCCACGGTATCAGGTTGAAGGACAGCAGGAAGTAGCACACGGTCCTAAGAAATCCCCTCAGAAATCTCATCAGTTTTCGGGGTTTCTCCAGGTTCGGCCACACACCGATCAATCCCAGGATCAGTTTATGTACCTGCATGGTGTATCTAATGTCGTCCTCATAATTGGAATTCCATAAATCGGTTTGCTCGATCATGGCATGCATATGGACGAGCCGGGAGAAAACCCGATTTTTCTTTTCACTTGTTTACGAAGCGGTAGCGCGATTGCAACTGAGATAAAAATACGACGATACCCGACGGTTTTCATTATACATGGCTCTCGCGTCTGCGTGAATCACCGCGGTACCTCTGTCGCAGCACAGTTCAAAGTTCAGTACAAAGGGGTTGCGTGTGCACAATTTTTTGCTGGTACGAGATAATTACAGAACAGGATCGATTCACACGGGACGGCCTTTAACAAAAGGCCGTTTGCCTTGTGTTAGGTCATTATAGATCGTGTATTATATTGAACAGTGATACGCGAATTGTTAATTAAGTTAAGAATAAATCTCTTAAAAATTAAAAATCTTAATTAAATGTAAAATATACCAAAAAGTTGCTGTTCAACTTTCTCTGATTTCATGAAACGTTTTAATATCTTTGAAAGGAAATGGATAAGATTAAAATTAAAATAAGTATTTGGTGTTCATCTTATTCAATTCAGTCCAATATTCAACCAGCCTAACAGATAATATTAATTAAAGATTAATAATTGAGTACTATATCATTATAATAATTATTTTATTATAATCATGAGAATTTTAGGAACATGGTAAAATATGCCATCGATGTTTTAACGATCTATGAAATAACAAAATAAATGAATAACTTATTACTGATAAATGAGAGTGAGTCAAGCTTTCATACTTACGTTACTGAATGTAAATAGGGACATTTCCATAATTCTGCTTGCCGAGATTTTCGTCGGAATATTGGGAACTGCAATTAAGAGGATTAAAGTGCGAGCCCTTTTGCACTGAAAACGATGCTAATTCATCGTGGATGTCATTAATCCAACATCGATGCTCTATCATAATTAATTTATTTGGTGAAAAATATTTATGAAAACGCTGACGTGTGCCTAACACCAAGTAATGTCAACGCTTGCTACCTGATCTGTCAATCGACCGACATAGCAATTAGAAAAAATGGAAAATGTGAAAGATGTAAGCATCACAGACATAGTTAACATAGCTGTTGAACCATTATTTTGCCATTCCTATAAAATTGACACAATTTACGACATTTATGAAATAATTTATGACAAGTATCAATTTTAATTTCTATGCGAGGATTATTTGAATTATCAAATTATTATGCATGAGTAAATGTCGCGCGGAAATTTTGTTCGTCATTTTTACCATAATAATGTAGTACCCGGAAAAGCATAAGAGTACGGTCTCTCTCGCGTGGTATATGAGCAGGCAGTACTTCATGCAACCCATCCAGCAATTTAGAATTGGCACTAGCAATCTGATTCTACGTTTAAACTCGTGTTTTTTTATAAACACCCGCAAAAGTCCCGACAAGATGATGAACGCGAATAGAAAGTATTCCTCTGAAATGAGACTTGGCGATTTTATAAAGGGGCGCACCGCACCCTCTTTGTTCGACTGATCGTCAGATTTCTGGCGGGTGTTAGCCCGCCGTTAGGATCAATGCTTTATTGGGGAGTGCATCGTTACAAGTATAATATGTCATAATAATATAATATCCAAGAAAACACATTAACCCTTAAATATCGCTCTTCATGAGAATAACATAAATGTCACAAGGAGTCATTTCGACCCCAACGACAAAAATGCTTGCTACGACAAATTTTTTAATTTTTTTAATTTGAAAAAATTACAGATTAATCTTTAAGGATTGTTTTACAGGACGCCATAGTTTTTTTATCAAATTTAATTCTAAGTATGACAAAAAAATTAGAGAAGCAAAAAAAAGAGGAAAATTAATATTCTTTACTTAAAAATTTATAACTTTAACAGTTCTTCATATTTTTAGTTAAAAATTTAACGTGATATTCTCAAGATGTTACTCTTTAAGGAAAAAATATGTTAGTGTACCTTTCAAAAAAGTAATTTATTTTGAAGAATGAATTCAGGAATAGGAAAAAAGGTTTTAAAATAAAATATAATATAAAAACCTCAGTATAATATACTGAAATTAATTCTAAAACGCTGTACTCAACGCACAGATACATGCGCTGCTCTTTATACAATGGACATTTTGTTCATTCTCGAGCAGTTGCTACCGAATAAGCCGACTTCGGAAGTTACACGCCATCTGATAATTCTGAAAAATATACATATAAACTTCACAAAAAATCCCACTATACTCTATTAAGTACTCACCTTTTACTGACCACAACTGATGACAAGAATTATAGAAAGAAATTCGTAAAAAATTCACAAAATATACGTAACTATTACACGGGGTCAGGAGGACCCCACGCTTATTTCGGAAGGATGACATAATTGGCCCTAATCATACTGATGCTTTAGGGACTGCGCATTATGCTGGAACAGGAAAAGGATATCTCAAATTAATAACAGATTACGCCATAACTTTAATTTTTATATTGCTTAGTATTTTAAATCTAACTTAAATTGCGTGAGGTCATCTAGACCCTAGCGTGAAATTTAAGGGTTATTGTACATAGTACAATTTTTCCACACAGATATTTCATGTAATATCAGATCTTAGTAATATAAAACTGGAAGATACGAATACATCACAAAAATATTTTACAGAAACAATATGATGTTGTTAAATGTTTTTATGCAATTAATGTCATATTGTTTTATATAAAAAATAAATTGAAACGCCATATAGAGATACTTGCTTATATTGAATGCAAAAAATACTGACGATGTTCATCAAAGAGAGACTTACCGTAAGATTCGAATGCGTTGTTGCATTATCATCAATTTCTCGTCTACGTTATCGCAGAAATCTTCCCGTCCATCCACCAATTCCTTTATATTAAGTTGATCCATTATATTAAGATCATAAACGGGCATTAAAGGTTGCTTGATTCTGTCAGTCACATATCCTCTTTGTGATTGTAAACAGTGGTACTGGATTCGCTGACATCTCTGTGATGATGGTATCATGCATAGTTGAAGCAATGAAAATTCACTGGTAATTGTTAAGTAACTATGTAAGAAAAAATCGTGCGCAGAAAGTCAAACGTGGCTGCACTATTCCGCTATTTTTTTCTAGGGCGGTCAAGCGATTGGCAGGAAACGGAGAATAAACTTTGCAGACGCAATTCTCAATTTCCGAGAAATATGAGGGGAAATAAGGTTTTCTCGTATGGTAACCTGTTTGAAATGTGAAAGGAAGGATATGCATTTTTTGCGGAGATATTTTCCGCAACTTCTTGGACCAAAGCTCAAATGATTTTTTCTTGCATAAAGTATTATGCATACACATAATATTACACGTGAATGAATATGATTATTTTGCACACATATGATTATTTTGCAAGAAAAAATCATTTGAGCTTTGGTCCAAGAAGTTGCGGAAAATATCTCCGCAAAAAATGCATATCCTTCCTTTCACATTTCAAACAGGTTACCATACGAGGAAACCTTATTTCCCCTCATATTTCTCGGAAATTGAGAATTGCGTCTGCAAAGTTTATTCTCCGTTTCCTGCCAATCGCTTGACCGCCCTAGAAAAAAATAGCGGAATAGTGCAGCCACGTTTAACTTTCTGCGCACGATTTTTTCTTACATAATTACTTAACAATTACCAGTGAATTTTCATTGCTTCAACTATGCATGATACCATCATCACAGAGATGTCAGCGAATCCAGTAAAAACAATTTTATATTAAAATTTATCTGTTTTTTAATCATTTGAACACAATATATTTTTAAGAAGATTTATTGATAAATATTTTATTTTATTGCTTTGTATTGAGCCTTGTATTCAGTGGTTTATTAATATATAAAATAACCAAAACGCACATATTTATTGATACTGTCCAGAAACTGATAATAATAATATGAACACAAAATTTCAATATTTTAAATTTCATTTTGTATTATATCATATGGTAATATGTGTAGTGCCAAGAGCAATTATAGAGAAAGTTATACAAAAAATATAAAATACTCTCTCTTTCATTAAATTCAATATTTTAGTTAATTAAAAATTATATTTATTCCTCTTTTTTTCCCGATCACATAACTAATTGGCATTTACTTGCAATCAATAATCTTTTGTTAATAATTTTTACACTTTGGAAATTTTATGTAGTCAAATGTACGCAGCATGTTCAAGTAAGCGACAGATGTTTTAATCACCTATCAGTTGGACGAACAATATATAAGTCATACTGTTCGATAAATGTAATATATAATTGATAATGCGTTACACACGTTGCCAAAAGTACTGAAGGACAATTTAAAGAGATTTCCAGCAGTAAGTTTGATCGATGTATTGGACACAGCGATTATCAATACCAGAGCAAGGCTCTTTTTTCCTGAGAAACGATACTAGTCATATATGATACTTCGCCGAGCTTCTTCGACTGTTCACAAGATTATTTTTTAATTTTTTTTATATAATACATAACTACATTTACATCGTTATAAGATCTACTTTCTAAAATAAATTCTGAATTTTATAAATTTTATTGTTAAATGTATAACTTTTACTATATAATATAGATATGAAAATCTCTTCACCATAAAATTTACCAGTAAATTTCTCACAGACAGTTAAGTTGTGAGAGCTATACTTTTTCGGCGACAAGTTCGCCAATATAACAAAATATAAAAATGTTGAACGTAAGAGAAATAAGTAGGACAATATACGTTATATAACTTGTAGTCTCCTTACTCTCCCATTCCTGGAACGTAAAAATTTTTATATTCGAGGACACACGTAAATATATGTCTTTATCGGATTTTGCTTGGAAATAGCAATGTGTTTTGCATGGTACGTACTTTTTGTACAATATGCATATCGTGAGAGTATAATATCCAAGAAGACACATGTTTAACGTGCATCCTACAGTTTCCACAACAGATATTTGCCGCAACATTTTGTCCGTTAGTGATATAAAACTGAAACGTAATGATATATGATATTTCAAAAAGTAAAAGAATACGTATGAATTTTAATGCTTTTTATACATATACATATAGAGTGCATTTTAATAAATTTTTAATGATACCTTTAAATGAGGATTTCAAAAGATATTGGCGTCCCTCGAAGAAATGTTGTGCAAAGTATTATACCATACTTTCTAATACAATTATACAATGAGATACAATTTTGCATACGTATACATATACATATATAAATTACATAATATTTACACATATTATAGAAATAAATGTTGCAATCTGTATTTTAATGAAGAAAATGTTTGTCATATTGTACGATATATTTCCAAATGATAAAAATTCTTTTATAATAGAATAAAAATATTTTCAAATATCATTTAAAAATATTTTTTAAATATACGAAATATATTTTTTCATGAAGATATATTAGAAAGCATGTTTAAGTAAGCAGCAGAAGATTTGATAACCTATTGTTTTTAAGATAATTGCATTTTATATATTTAATTAATTTATACATATATATTTCGAGCATAGGATGTAAAAAATTTTTTATTTCATATATTAATTTTTTTATGAAATATTAATCTCTCGAGCTTCAAAGAATATTAGTAAAAATTGCGAAATTTTCTTAATTTTTTAAATTTAAATATGAGTAAAATACTTACATCACCAACGCTGCCGATGGACAATTCAATTATATTTTCAGCAGTGAGCCTGGTAGTCGCATTGGACATACATATTATCAAGATGATGGCAAGACTTTTTTTTTCGGAAATCGATGCCATTCAATCATGTACGAGCTCTCACGTACTTTTACAGTCTGTCACAAGATTTCTGTTATAGATGATTATCACGAAAAATATTTTAAATTATTTGTAGCTTTGACATATCGTTGTTCCAAGGATTCGCATTGTGTAATGATGTTTTCGAAAATAACTGATGTACCTGTTCCGTTAAAAGTTCGCCTATATAACAAAATATGAATATGTTGAATGTTAGCGAAATGAGAAGTGTCAAGTATGTTAAGCCACTCATAGATTGCTTAATATTCCATTCCTACAATGTATAAAATTTATGATTGTCAATAACTTCGAAAAAAGATTAATAATTTTTTAATATATTATTTATATTATTAATAATATTTTAATATATTATTATTTAATATATTATAACAATATAGGATTCATGAATTTATTGTATTAAACAGACATATTATTATATTAAATATACATGTACCATCAATAATATCCGACGAAACATATATTCAACGTAGATCCCACAACTTCGACCAGAGATATCTCATTCAACAATTCTTCGATTAGCGTTATAATAAACTGATAACTCATAAAAGTAATAGTATTTCTTCTTTATAAGATTTATATATTATTGCATGCTATCTTTTGATGCAAAAATTTTACTTGCTAATTAATTAAATTTAAACTGTCAAATGTATTCAATTAATTTGTAGCATTAGTTAATTGTTGGTATAATTTTATTTCGGGTATCGCAACTTTTGACAAAAAAATGCTTTAACTACGTTCGAACTTATTCTTACTTCAAGATGTGTACATGCAATTGTATTATCTTAATCAGTTTTTCATCCATAATATCGTTAACACCTGTTCGACCGTCAACTAAATTTTTCATCCAGGATATGAGTACCTACAGTTGTCCGCAAGCGTGCATAGCGAGAAGGACTGCCAATCCGCACACGGCCATCGTGATGTTGTGCGTGACAAAGCCCCCACAAAATTGAATGAAATAAATGATTTCGTTGACGGAATTGCTACGTGCGTCGATGATCACGTGGGGTATTGGGAACATCAGCATGTTGGTCTAAAGATCATTCTTATAATTCAGATTGCATGGCATTGTAAGTTCGTTGTAGGTATCAAGATAAAGGGGTGAATTCTCCATTATCACAGTATGGACGACTGATATGTACTGACAGTTACGACGCTTCGAGCTTGTCCTCGGCGTGATTTGCGCTTGCGCTACTTTGTAGTCTTCATGGATGAAAAAAGGGATTTTAAGCGGAAATTTTCTAAACGAGTAACGAAAAATTTTGCGCGATTATCTGAAAAGGTTACGTGGTGCCTCGAGAATCATTTCCCGAAAGGTGTATCTTGTAATAGCTATCATGTTGGTAGATATATAAGAGGAAAACAACGTGTGCTTTCCAGCAACGACACTGTGTAACACAGTGAATCATTTCATCTCTCTTTAACATTCAAAGAACAACAAGGACGAAATGCGACATTATGTTACACAGTGTCGTCTGTGTACGTTGCTGGAAAGCACCCAACGTAAAGTTATATTTCAACTGAATTCCGTTTAAAAAAATTGTGGAAAAAAAAAGAAATGTTATGAACAAGCTGTTGAATGTGCGGTTTAGCCTTTGCAATGTGTCTGACGGAAATATATTTCTCGTAGAAAGAGACTTGTGTTTTAAATTCGCGATATGAACGGTAAAAAAATGATATTATTTTATTTATTATATATAAAATGTATTAATTTAATTATATAATTTTTTCTATTAATAATTGAAACTTGAGTTATACTTTTTATAAGTAGAAAAATTTTATAGTTTTTGGGATAGTAAAAATCTCTGAAGATTAAAGACAAAATCGAATCTACATGCTATTTAGAATTTAGAATTACAAATACTTGTTCTGCTGAATGTAATAAATTCTGTTAAATATAATGTAATATTCACGTAGTTACGGAGTGACTGTCCTCAATAAATTTAAATATGCCATCGCGGTTCTAATGACCTAAAAGTTAAATAAAATTTATTTGCATGAAATATTTTATATATGTATATGCATCGTTGAAGAAAATAAATTATCGGAATAATACTATATTAATAAAATGATTCTTATAAGTTATATTTTAATTAACTATGTAATTATTTTTGTGGAAATTTTTCTTTGTTATTATTATGTTGTGAATGTAAATGTACAAACAAAATTGCTTACGGCACTGAAACTGCTGAATGAAAGATCTATTACTTTACCCGCCGTGAGCCTCGTAGGATATCTGGTCATGGCGATTACTAGGACAAGACAACGAGCTTCTTTACTAGGCAAGCAGTACCAATCGATCGTGCAGCAAGTTGTGTTTACTTTACTCTCCTGTCATGTAAAGCGCAACAAGTGCATGTATACTAGCTTCTTATTATCAAAATATAATGATTTCCTTTAAATATATTAACTAATTCTTCTTGTACAATACTTTATTTTCATGTAATTTTACGGTTTATAATATTTTTGTATATAAACATTTTTGTTATCTTACCTGTGTATTTAAAATTTCCCCAATATAACATAATATGAAAACGTTAGAAGTAAACGATATAAGACATATGACATATGTTGTAAAGGCTACTGCATCACTATGTTCCCATTCCTAAAATGTATTATTTTATCTGAAAAACTCAAAAAGCGCAACTACGAAAAATCAGCACGCAGATTGCATAAAAATTATAAAATGTTAATAAATACAGTGCATCCCTCTTGTATGCGTACCGTTATCACATAATAACCTAAGAGACACAATAATAAAGTACTTCCAGTAATTTCTATAAAACACATTTCTCCTACAACGTCTTGTATCTGATGTAAAAATCTAAAATTCGAGATTATTCGTTATTGTAATTTTTAGTAACGTATGTTAAAAACTTTTTTCAAATTAATATAATAAATTGTATGGATAAAATATTTAATTGTATAAGGTGGATTCAAGGAGTAAATTTAGACGCTTTCTGAATTTAATGTTCAGACGAAAGGTATTTAATTAATTTCAAAAAACACCACAAACAAAACTATTAATATTTAAATATAAAGTATTTATATATTGAGACAAATTGCAAAAAAGAAATTTGTAATTAATGAAAAAGGCATAACATTTCAGCTACTTACTTACGTACTCTCACGTGATGCATGATGATCGCCGTCAATTTGTGAGCAACGACGCGATTTTTCGACCATTGATCTTCATTCGCCAATTTCTCCAGCCAAGCGATCAACATCTTAAGTTGTCCGCAAGCGTGTAAAGTGAACAACGCGGTGATCCCGCAGACGCTGCTTTTCACGATATATATGATGACGCCGATCACCAGATGCATCGAAAACACAATTTCGTAAACAGGACTCTGCTGCGGATCGAAAAAGATAAAGTAGTTTCCCTGCACCAACGGTCTGATCGTCACATTTCCAATTACGATCTTATGGCGGAGCACTGGCTGAAGACGGTAAGAGAAGCCACTGGTGAACAGGAACAGAATGATACAAATGAAGATGAAACGCCCGGCTCTCGCCTCGTCCAACATGATTCTGCGATCGTCCGCGTCCCGTACGTTTTGCCAGTCCTCTTGCAAGTGCCTAATGCATTTCTTGATGCGATCCTCCCGTAACACCAGCGTGCTGTACATGGCAGGTATCATAATGTAGAAGAAAAGCCTGGCGATCATCTTGATCCGACTCTTGAACGTGTCCAGAATTAGAAACATGTATAGCATCCACGGTATCAGGTTGAAGGACAGCAGGAAGTAGCACACGGTCCTAAGGAATCCCCTCAGAAATCTCATCAGTTTTCGGGGTTTCTCCAGGTTCGGCCACACACCGATCAATCCCAGGATCAGTCTATGCACCTGCATGGTGTATCTAATGTCGTCCTCATAATTGGAATTCCATAAATCGGTTTGCTCGATCATGGCATGCATATGGACGAGCCGGGAGAAAACCCGATTTTTCTTTTCACTTGTTTACGAAGCGGTAGCGCGATTGCAACTGAGATAAAAATACGACGATACCCGACGGTTTTCATTATACATGGCTCTCGCGTCTGCGTGAATCACCGCGGTACCTCTGTCGCAGCACAGTTCAAAGTTCAATACAAAGGGGTTGCGTGTGCACAATTTTTTGCTGGTACGAGATAATTACAGAACAGGATCGATTCACACGGGACGGCCTTTAGCAAAAGGCCGTTTGCCTTGTGTTGGGTCATTATAGATCGTGTATTATATTGAACAGTGATACGCGAATTGTTAATTAAGTTAAGAATAAATCTCTTAAAAATTAAAAATCTTAATTAAATGTAAAATATACCAAAAAGTTGCTGTTCAACTTTCTCTGATTTCATGAAACGTTTTAATATCTTTGAAAGGAAATGGATAAGATTAAAATTAAAATAAGTATTAGTGGTTCATCTTATTCATTTCAGTCCAATATTCAATCAGCCTAACAGATAATATTAATTAAAGATTAATAATTGAGTACTATATCATTATAATAATTATTTTATTATAATCATGAGAATTTTAGGAACATGGTAAAATATGCCATCGATGTTTTAACGATCTATGAAATAACAAAATAAATGAATAACTTATTACTGATAAATGAGAGTGAGACAAGCTTTCATACTTACGTTACTGAATGTAAATAGGAACATTTCCATAATTCTGCCTTCCGAGATTTTCGTCGGAATATTGGGAACTGCAATTAAGAGGATTAAAGTGCGAGCCCTTTTGCACTGAAAACGATGCTAATTCATCGTGGATGTCATTAATCCAACATCGATGCTCTATCATAATTAATTTATTTGGTGAAAAATATTTATTAAAACGCTGACGTGTGCCTAACACCAAGTAATGTCAACGCTTGCTACCTGATCTGTCAATCGACCGACATAGCAATTAGAAAAAATGGAAAATGTGAAAGATGTAAGCATCACAGACATAGTTAACATAGCTGTCGAACCATTATTCTGCCATTCCTATAAAATTGACACAATTTACGACATTTATGAAATAATTTATGGCAAGTATCAATTTTAATTTCTATGCGAGGATTATTTGAATTATCAAATTATGCATGAGTAAATGTCGCGCGGAAATTTTGTTCGTCATTTTTACCATAATAATGTAGTACCCGGAAAAGCATAAGAGTACGGTCTCTCTCGCGTGGTATATGAGCAGGCAGTACTTCATGCAACCCATCCAGCAATTTAGAATCGGCACTAGCAATCTGACTATACGTTTAAACTCGTGTTCTTTTATAAACACTCGCAGAAGTCCCGGCAAGATGATGAACGCGAATAGAAAGTATTCCTCTGAAATGAGACTTGGCGATTTTATAAAGGGGCGCACCGCACCCTCCTTGTTCGACTGATCGTCAGATTTCTGGCGGGTGTTAGCCGATCAATGCTTTATTGGGGAGTGCATCGTTACAATATAATATGTCATAATAATATAATATCCAAGAAAACACATTAACCCTTAAATATCGCTCTTCACATAAATGTCACATGGAGTCATTTCGACCCCAACGACAAAAATGCTTGCTACGACGGATTTTTTAATTTTTTTAATTTGAAAAAATTACAGATTAATCTTTAAGGATTGTTTTACAGGACGCCATAGTTTTTTTATCAAATTTAATTCTAAGTATGACAAAAAAATTAGAGAAGCAAAAAAAGAGGAAAATTAATGTTTTTTACTTAAAAATTTATAACTTTAACAGTTCTTCATATTTTTAGTTAAAAATTTAACGTGATATTCTCAAGATGTTACTCTTTAAGGAAACAATATGTTAGTGTACCTTTCAAAAAAGTAATTTATTTTGAAGAATGAATTCAGGAATAGGAAAAAAGGTTTTAAAATAAAATATAATATAAAAACCTCAGTATAATATACTGAAATTAATTCTAAAACGCTGTACTCAACGCACAGATACATGCGCTGCTCTTTATACAATGGACATTTTGTTCATTCTCGAGCAGTTGCTACCGAATAAGCCGACTTCGGAAGTTACACGCCATCTGATAATTCTGAAAAATATACATATAAACTTCACAAAAAATCCCACTATACTCTATTAAGTACTCACCTTTTACTGACCACAACTGATGACAAGAATTATAGAAAGAAATTCGTAAAAAATTCACAAAATATACGTAACTATTATACGGGGTCAGGAGGACCCCACGCTTATTTCGGAAGGATGACATAATTGGCCCTTATCATACTGATGCTTTAGGGACTGCGCATAATGCTGGAACAGGAAAAGGATATCTCAAATTAATAACAGATTACGCCATAACTTTAATTTTTATATTGCTTAGTATTTTAAATCTAACTTAAATTGCGTGAGGTCATCTAGACCCTAGCGTGACATTTAAGGGTTAATGTACATAGTACAATTTTTCCACACAGACATTTCATGTAATATCAGATCATAGTAATATAAAACTGGAAGATACGAATACATCACAAAAATATTTTACAGAAACAATATGACGTTGTTAAATGTTTTTATGCAATTAATGTCATATTGTTTTATATAAAAAATAAATTGAAACGCCATATAGAGATACTTGCTTATATTGAATGCAAAAAATACTGACGATGTTCATCAAAGACAGACTTATCGTAAGATACAAACGCGTTGTTGCATTATTATCAATCTCTCGTCTACGTTATCGCAGAAATCTTCTCGTCCGTCCACCAATTCCATTATATTAAGTTTGATCCATTATATTAAGACCACAAAGGGGCGTGAAATCTTGCTTGATTCTCTCAGCCGCATATCTTCTTTGTAATTGTAAGCAGTTTGAACTGGATTCGTTGATATCTTTATGATGATGGTACCATGCATAGTTGAAGCAATGAAAGTTCACTGGTCATTGATAAGTAATTATGTAAGAAAAAGTCGTGGGCAGAAAGTCAAACGTGGCTGCACTATTTCGCGTGACTTTTTTTTCTAGGACAGCCAAGCGTTGGCAGGAAACGGAGGGTAAACTTTATAGACGTAATTCTCAATTTCCGGGAATTATGAAGGGAAATAAGGTTTCCTCGTATGGTATCCTGTCTGAAATATGAAAGGAAGGATGTGCATTCTTTGCGAAGATATTTTTTGCAGTTTCCTGGGCCAAAGTGCAAATGATTTTTTCTTGCGCAAAGTATTATACATACATATAATGTTACACGTGAATGAATATGACTATTTTGCACACGAATATATATATATATATATATATATATATATATATATATATATATATATATATATGTGTGAGACTTACATGATATTTATACACGAAAGTATAGAAATAAAAACATTACAATATATTCTTAAATGAAGAAAATGCTTACGTTCTCTAAATTGTAAGAATAATTTCATAATGTAATAGATTT
Source organism: Tetramorium bicarinatum (assembly GCA_928718305.1). Classification (NCBI taxonomy): domain Eukaryota; kingdom Metazoa; phylum Arthropoda; class Insecta; order Hymenoptera; family Formicidae; genus Tetramorium; species Tetramorium bicarinatum. The sequence continues at coordinate 9,822,401 of OV788319.1, forward strand.
TTTCTAATCATTTGAATAAAATATATTTTTAAGAAGATCCATTGAAAAATATTTTATTTTATTGCTTTGTATTGAGGCTTCAGTGGTTCATTAACATAAAATATTTATAAAATAATATATAAAATATCCAAAATGCACTTATTTAGTAATTCTATCTAAATGCTGACATAATAATAATGAATACAAAATTTCAATATTTTCCATTGCATTTGATATTATATCGTGTAGTAATATGGATAGTGCCAAGAGAAATTTTAGAAACTATGCAAAATATAAAACATTCTTCTTCAGTAAATATTTTAGTTAATTTTAGTCAAATTATATTTATTTCTTTTTTCCGATCACATAATTAATTGGCAGTTACTTGTAATCAGTAATCTTTTATTAATAATTTTTACACTTTGGAAGTTTTATGTAGTTAATATACGCAGCATGTTCAAGTGGGCGACAGATGTTTTAACCACCTATCAGTTGGACGAACAATGTATAAGTCATACTGTTCGATAAATGTAGTATATAATTGATAATGCGTTACTTACGTCGCCAAAAGTACTGTGGGACAATTCAAAGAGATTTCCGGCAGTAAGTTTGATCGATGTATTGGACACAGCGATTATCAATACGAGAGCAAGGCTCTTTTTTCCTAAGAGACGATGCCAATCAATTAAATATGATATTTCGCCGATCTTCTTGGACTGTTCACAAGATTATTTTTTAATTTTTTTTTATATAATACATAACTACATTTACACCGCTATAAGATCTACTTTCTAAAATAAATTCTGAATTTTATAAATTTTATTGTTAAATTTATAACTTTTACTATAAAATATAGATATGAAAATCTCTTCACCATAAAATTTGCCGGTAAATTTATCACAGAAAATTCAGTTATGAGGGCTTTACCTTTTCGGCGACAAGTTTGCTAATATAACAAAATATAAAAATGTTGAACGTAAGAGAAATAAGCAGGACAGTATACGTTAACTTGTAGTCTCTTTACTCTCCCATTCCTGGAACGTAAAGATTCCTATATTCGAGGACGCATGTAAATACACGTCGTTCTCGGATTTTGCTTCGAAATAGCAATGCGTTTTGCATGGTACATAGTTTTTGTACAATATGCATATCGTGAGAGTATAATATCCAAGAAAACACATGTTTAACGTGCACCCTACAATTTCCACAACAGATATTTCCCGCAACACTTTGTCCACTTAGTAATATAAAACTGAAACGTAATGATATATTATCGGATATTTCAAAAAGTAAAAGAATACATATGAATTTTAATGCTCTTTATATATATATATATAGAGTGCATTTTAATTAATTTTCAATGATACCTTTAAATGAGGATTTCAAAAGATATTGACATCCCTCGAGGAAATATTGCAAAAAGTATTATACGATACTTTCTAATACAATTATACAACGAGGTACAATTTTACATACGTATACATATACATATATAAATTACATAATGTTTACACATATTATAGAAATAAATTTTGCAATATGTATTTTAATGAAGAAAATGTTTGTCATATTATACGATATATTTCCAAATGATAAAAATTCTTTTATAATAGAATAAAAATAATTTCAAATAGCATTTAAAAATATTTTTTAAATATACGAAATATATTTTTTCATGAAGATATATTAGAAAGCATGTTCAAGTGAGCAGCAGAAGATTTGATAACCTATTGTTTTTAAGATAATTACATTGTTATATATTTAATTAATTTAAACATATATATTTCGAGCATAGAATGTAACAAATTTTTTATTTCATATATTAATTTTTTTATGAAATATTAATCTCTTGAGCTTCAAAGAATATTAATAAAAATTACGAAATTTTCTTAATATTTTAAATTTAAATATGAGTAAAATACTTACATCACCGAGGCTGCCGATGGACAATTCAATTATATTTCCAGCAGTGAGCCTGGTAGTCGCATTGGACATACATATTATCAAAATGATAGCAAAGCTCTTTTTCTTCGGAAGCCGATGCCATTCAATCATGTACGAGCTCTCACGTACTTTTATAGTCTGTCACAAGATTTCTGTTATAGATGATTATCACGAAAAATATTTTAAATTATTTGTAGCTTTTATACATCGTTGTTCCAAGGATTCGCATTGTGTAATAATGTTTTTGAAAATTACTGATGTACTTGTTTCGTTAAAGATTCGCCTATATAACAAAATATGAACAAAATATGTTAAATATTAGCGTTATGTTAAATGAAAAGTGGCAGGTATATCAAGCCGCTTACAGGTTGCTTAATATCCCATTGATACAATGTACAAAATTTATGATTGTTAATAATACAGAAGAAAGATTAATGATTCTTTAATACATTATTTGCAACAATATAGGGTTTATGGATTTATTATATAAAACGCACATATTATTATGTTAAATAGACATGTACCATCATGCAATATCCGACGAAACATATATTCAATGTACATCTCACAACTTCGACCAGAGATATCTCATTCAATAATCCTTCGATTAGCGATATAAAACTAAAATAACGTAAAAATAATAGTATTTCTTTTATATAAGATTATATATTATTGCTCGCTATCTTTTGATGCAAAAATTTTACTTACCAATTAATTAAATTTAAATTACTGTCAAATGTATTCAGTTAATTCGTAGCATTAGTTAATTGTCGGTATAATTTAATTTCTGGTATCGCAACTTTTGACAGAAAAATGCTTCAACTACGTTCGATGTCATACTTACTTCAAGTTGCGCACATGCAATTGTATCATCTTAGCCAATCTTTCGTCCGTGGCATCGTTAACGCCTTCTCGAACGTCAACTAAATTGTTCATCCAGGATATGAGTACCTGCAGCGTGCATCGGGAGAAGGATTGCCAATCCGCACACGGCCACCGTGATGTTGTGAGTGACAAAGCCCCCACAAAATTGAATGAAATAAATGATTTCGTTGACGGGATTGCTATGTGCGTCGATGATCACGTGGGGTATTGGCAACATCAGCATGTTGGTCTAAAGATCATTCTTATAATTCAGTTTGCACGGCGTTGTAGGTTCGTTGTGGGTATCGAGATAAAGGGATGGATTCTCTATTATCACAGTATGGGCGACTGATATGTACTGACAGTCGCGAAAATTCGAGCTTGTCCTCGGCGTGATTTGCGCTTGCGCTACTTTGTAGTCTTTGTAGATAAAAATGGGGATTTTACGCAGAAATTTTTTAAGCGCGTAACGGAAAACTTTGCGCGATTATCTGAAAAGGGTACGTGGTGCTTCGAGAATTGTTTACTGAAAGGTGTATCTTATAATAACTAATGTTGGTAAACACTAAGAGGGAAATGACATAAAGTTATATTTCAACTGGATTCCGTTTAAGCAAAACGTGGAAAAAGAAGAAATATTATGAGCAAGCAGAAGAAATGTTATGAGCAAGCTGATGAATGTGCGGTTCAGCCTTTGCAATGTATCTGACGGAAATATATTTCTCGTAGAAAGAAATTTGTGTTTGAAGTTCGCGATATGAACGCGGTAAAAAAATGGTATTATTCTATATATTATATATAAAATGTATTAATTTAATTATATAATTATTTCTATTAATAATTGAAACTTGATTTACACTTTTTATAAGTAGAAAAATTTTAGAGTTTTTGGGATAGTAAAAATCTCTGAAGATTAAAGACAAAATCGGATCTGCATGCTATTTAAAATTTAGAATTACAAATACTTATTCTGCTGAATGTAATAAATTTTCTCAAATATAATGTAATAATCACGTAGTTACAGAGTGATTGTCCTCAATAAGTTTAAATATGCCATCGCCGTTCTAATGACCTAAAAGTTAAATAAAATTTATTTACATAAAATATTTTATATATATGCGTCTTTGAAGAGGATAAATTATCGGAATAAAACTATATTAATAAAATAATTCTTATAAGTTGTATTTTAATTAAATATAATTATTATCATAGAAATTTTTCTTTGTTATTTTTATGTTGGGAGTGTAAATGTACAAACAAAATTGCTTACGGCGCTGAAACTGCTGAATGAAAGATCTATTACTTTACCCGCCGTGAGCCTCGTAGGATATCTGGCCATGGCGATTACTAGGACAAGACAACGAGCTTCTTTACTAGGCAAGCAATACCAATCGATCGTGCAGCAAGTTGTATTTACTTTACTCTCCTGTCATATAAAGCGCAACAAGTGCATGTATACTAGCATCTTATTATAATAATTTCCTTTAAATATATTTACTATTTCTTTTTTTACAATACTTTACTTTCATGTAATATTATGATTTATAATATTTTTGTATATAAACATTTCTATTATCTTACCTGTGTATTTAAAATTTCCCCGATATAACATAATATGAAAATGTTAAAAGTAAACGATACAAGACATATGACATATGTTGTAAAGGCTATTGCATCACTTCGTTCCCATCCCTAAAATGTATTATTTTATCTAAAAAACTCAAAGCGCGCAACTACGAAAAATCAGCACGCAGATTGCATAAAAGTTATAAAATGTTAATAAATACAGTGCATCGCTCTTATTTGCGTACCGTTATGATGTAATAACCTAAGAGACACAATAATAAAGTACTTCCAGTAATTTCGATAAAACACATTTCTCCTACAACGTCTTGTATCTGATGTAAAAATCTAAAATTCGAGATTATCCGTTATTGTAATTTTTAGTAATGTATGTTAAAAACTTTTTTCAAATTAATATAATAAATTGTGTGGATAAAATATTTAATCGTATAAGTGCAATTTAAGGAGTAAATTTACACAGACGCTTTCTGAATTTAATATTCAGAATAAAGGTATTTAATTAAATCCAAAAAACACCACAAGCGAAACTATTGACATTTAAATGTAAAGTATTTATATATTAAAACAAGTTGGAAAAAAGAAATTTTCAATTAATGAAAAATGCATAACATTTTAGCTACTTACTTACGTACCCTCACGTGGTGCATGACAATTGCCGTCAATTTGCGAGCAACGACGCGATTTTTCGACCATTGTTCTTCGTTGGCCAATTTCTCCAGCCAAGCGATCAACATCTTAAGTTGTCCGCAAGCGTGTAAGGTGAACAACGCGGTGATCCCGCAGACGCTGCTTTTCACGACATATATGATGACGCCGGTCACCAGATGTATCGAAAACACAATTTCGTAAACAGGACTCTGCTGCGGATCGAAAAATATAAAGTAGTTTCCCTGCACCAGCGGTCTGATCGTCACATTTCCAATTACGATCTTATGGCGGAGTACTGGCTGAAGACGATAAGTGAAGCCACTGGTGAACAGGAACAGCGTGGTGCAAATGAAGATGAAACGCCCAACTCTCGCCTCGTCCAACATGATTCTGCGATCGTCCGCGTCCCGTACGTTTTGCCAATCCTCTTGCAAGTGCCTCATGCATTTCTTGATGCGATCCTCCCGTAACATCAACGTGCTGTACATTGCAGGTATCATCATATAGAAGAAAAACCCGCCAGCCATCTTGATCCGGCTTTTGAACGTGTCCAGAATGAGAAACATGTGTAGTATCAACGGTATCAGGTTGAAGGACAGCAGAAAATAGCACACGGTCCTAAGGGATCCCCTCAGAAATCTCGTCAGTTTCTGGGGTTTCTCCAGGTTCGGCCACACACCGATTAGTCTCAGGATCAGTCTGTGCACCTGCACTGTGTATCTAATGTCGTCCTCATAGTTAGAATTCCATAAACCGGTTTGCTCGATCATGGCATGCATATGTACGAGCCGGGAGAAAACCTCTTTCACTCGTTTACGAAGCGGTCGCGCAATTGCAACTGAGATAAAAATACGACGGTACCCGGTGGTTTTCGTTATAGACGGCTCTCGCGTCTGCGTGAACCACCACGGTACCTCTGTCGCAGCACAGTTTAAAGTTCAGTACAAAGGGGTTGCGTGTGCACAATTTTTTGCTGGTACGAGATAATTACAGAATAGGATCGATTCACACGGGATTTAGCAAAAGGCCGTTTGCCTTGTGTTAGGTCATTGTAGATCGTGTATTATATTGAACAGTGATACGCGAATTATTAATTAAGGTAATAATAAATCTTTAACTTTTAAAAATTAAAAATCTTAATTAAGTGTAAAATATGCCAAAAAGTTGCTGTTCTACTTTCCCTGATTTCATGAAACGTTTAAATATCTATGAAATGGAAAGGACAAGATTAAAATTAAATTAAGTATTAGTGGTTTATCTTATTCATTTCAGTCCAATATTCAACCAGATAGTATTAATTACTTAATAATTGAGTACTATATCGTTATAATAATTATTTTATTATAATCATGAAAATTTTAGGATCATGTTAAAATATGCCATCGATGTTTTAACGATCTATGAAATAACGAAATAAATGAATAACTTATTATTGATAAATGAGAATGAGACAAGTTTTCATACTTACGCTACTGAATGTAAATAGGAACATTTTCATAATTCTGCCTGCCGAGATTTTCGTCGACTGTCTACGTGACGTGACGTGACTATTGGAAACTGCCATTATGAGGATTAAAGTACGAGCCCATTTGCACTGAAAACGATGCCAATTCATTGTGGATATCATTAATCCAACATCGATGCTCTGCCATAATTAGTTAAGTGTATATTTGGTAAAAAATATTTATGAAAACGTTGACGTGTGCCTAACAGCAAGTAGTGTCAACGCTTGCTACCTGATCTGTCAATCGTTGACCGACATAGCAATTAGTAAAAATGGAAAAAGTGAAAGATGTAAGCAACACAGACATAGTTAATATAGCTGTCGAATTATTATTCTGCCATTCCTATAAAATTAACACAATACACGACATTTATGAAATAATTTATGAATAAAATATCAATTTTAATTTCTATGCGAGGATTATTTGAATTGTCAAATTATTATGCATGAATAAATGTCGCATCGGAATTTTGTTCGTCATTTTTACCATAATATGCATGTATGTAGTACCCGGAAAGACATAAGAGTACAGTCTCTCTCGCGTGATATATGAGCAAGCAGTACTTCATGCAACCCATCTAGCAATTTAGAATTGGCGCTAGCAATCTGACTCTACGTTTAAATTTCTGTTTTTTCATAAACACCCGCAGAAGTCCCGGCAAGTTGTTGAATGCGAATAGAAAGTATTTTTCGGAGATGAGACTTGGCGATTTTATAAAAGGGCTAACCGCGCCCTTTTTGTCAGACTTCTGGCGAGTGTTAGTCGGGGAATGATGCATTATTGGGGGGTTACAAATATATGTCATAATAATATAACATCCAAGAAAATATATATTTAACCCTTAAATGTCACACTTCATAAAAATGTTTAATTCTCTTAGCCACATATCCTTATTGTGATTTGGAACTGGATTCGCTGACATCTCTGTGATGATGGTATGATGCATAGTCGAAGCAATGAATGTTCACTGGTCATTGATAAGTAATTATGTAAGAAAAAATCGTGCGCAGAAAGTCAAACGTGGCTGCACTATACCGCGTGACTTTTTTTTCTAGGGCGGTCAAGCGATTGGCAGGAAACGGAGGGTAAACTTTACAGACGCAATTCTCAATTTCCGAGAAATATGAGGGGAAATAAAGTTTCCTTGTATGATATCCTGTCTGAAATATGAAAGAAAGGATGTGCATTCTTCACGGAGATATTTTTTGCAACTTCTTGGGCCAAAGCTCAAATGATTTTTTCTTGCATAAAGTATTATGCATTCACATAATATTACATATGAATAAATATGATTATTTTGTACACGTATACATATATGTGTAGATTACATGATATACACGAATGTATACAAATAAAAACATTACACTATATTCTTAAATGAAGAAAATGCTTACGTTCTCTAAATTGTAAGAATAATTTTATAATAAAATAGATTTTTTAATCATTTATCATTGTTTTTTAATCATTCAAACAAAATATATTTTTAAGAAGATTCAATGAAAAATATTTTATTTTATTGCTTTGTATTGAGTCTTGTATTCAATGATTTATTAATATATAAAATAACCAAAATGCACGTATTTAATGATACTATCTAAATACTGACATAATAAAAACATGAACACAAAATTTCAACATTTTCAATTGCATTTCATATTATATCGTGGAGTAATATATGTAGTGCCAAGAGAAACTATGTAAAAGATATGAAATACTGTCTTTTTCAGTAAATACAATATTTTAGTTAATTTTAAATTTTATTTATTTCTCTTTTCTTCCCGATCACATAACTAATTGGCATTTACTTGCAATCAATAATCTCTTATTAATAATTTTTACACTTTGGAAGTTTTATGCAGTTAATGTACGCAGCATGTTCAAGTAGCCGACAGATGTTTTAACCACCTATCAGTTGGGCAAACAATGTATAAGTCATACTGTTCGAGAAATGAAATATATAATTGATAATGCGTTACTTACGTCGCCAAAAGTACTGAGGGACAATTCAAAGAGATTTCCGGCGGTAAGTTTGATCGATGTATTGGACACAGCGATTATCAATACGAGAGCAAGGCCCTTTTTTCCTGAGAGACGATGCCAATCAATCATATATGATATTTCGCCGATCTTCTTCGACTGTTCACAAGATTATTTTTTAATTTTTTTTATATAATACATAACTACGTTTACACCGCTATAAGATCTACTTTCTAAAATAAATTCTGAATTTTATAAATTTTATTGTTAGATTTATAACTTTTGCTATAAAATATAGATAAGAAAATGTTCACACCATAAAATTTGGCAGTAAATTTATCACAGACTATTCAATTATGAGGGCTTTACCTTTTCGGCGACAAGTTCGCCAATATAACAAAATATGAAAATGTTGAACGTAAGAGAAATAAGCAAGACAGTGTACGTTATGTAACTTGTAGTCTCTTTACTCTCCCATTCCTGGAATGTAAAGATTCCTATATTCGAGGACGCATGTAAATACACGTCGTTCTCGGATTTTGCTTCGAAATAGCACTGCATTTTGCATGGTACGTACTTTTTGTACGATATGCATACCGTGAGAGTATAATATCCAAGAAAACACATGTTTAACGTGCATCCAACAATTTCCACAACAGATATTTCCCGCAACACTTTGTCCGTTAGTGATATAAAACTGGAATGTAATGATATTATATATCGGATATTTCTCAGGATTTCAAGAAATAAGTGAATACACATGAATTTTATTACTTTTTTATATACATATAGAGTGCATTTTAATTGATTTTTAAGGACACTTTTAAATGAAAATTTCAAAAGACATTGACGTCCCTCGAAAAAAAAACTTACCGTAAGATTCGAACGTGCTGCTGCACGATCATTGTCAATCTGTCATCCACATTATCGCAGAGATCTTCCCGACCGTCAACTAGATGTTCAATCCATTGCATTAAGACCTCCAGACGGCCGTAAGCGTGCATCGCGAACACGGCGGCTAAGCTGCATGCACCAGCTGTGATGGAGTGTGCTATGAAACCCGACAGGCACTGAATCCAGAAGAGAATTTCACTGATGGGACTATATCGCGCGTCGACGATCACTCTGGCGATCGGATACACTAGTGGCCGATACGTCAGATTTCCATCTACCTCTGTGATTTTGCCTTTACTGAAAGGCACGGCGAGATAATAAAATACGGCACCGCCGTACATGAAGAATGCGCAGATTGCCACAAGACGTCGGCCGAACTTTGCGTTCCTCATCATGATGATCCGATCGTCGTAATACTGAGTGTTCATCCAGTCGCTCTCAATGTGCTTGATACCACTGCGAATATCATTCTCGCGGAAGATTAGCGAGGAGTATTTGATAACGGCCATTAAGCAAAAACTCAACGGCCCAGAAAGTTTCAAGATGTGATACGTGTTGTCCATTTCGAGTGCCATGTAGACGGCAGAGGGTACGAAGAGAAAGCCGATCAGACAGGTGCAAATTATGTTCACCAGCCCGTACGTATATCTTTCTATGTATGAGATCTCGGTTAATTTCGGCCAGACACCGATCGGCTGCAGGATCCAACGATTCAGCTGAACGCTCAGCTGCATGTCCTTGTCACGATTGTAGACCGTCGCGACTGGATTTGTTCTTTCCATTATGGTTTCTAGCATTATCGAAGTAGCGAGTGCTCGACGGTTACTGAGAGGAATGCGCGAGACTTTGAGCGTGGAAAGTCAAACGCGACTGCGCCGTTCCGCGCGACTTCCTTCCCAAGAAAGGGGCGATCAAGCGATCGGCAGAACACGAAGGGTAAACTTTGCAGACGCAATTCTCGATTTCCGTGAGGGGGATTAAGGTTTCCTCATGTGGCACTGCACCTGTCCGTTCATGAATTATGAACGGAAAGATTTTTTCATTCTTCGCGGAGATATCTTCCGCGACTTATCGGAACACGGAGAGAAAAATGTTGCGTAAAGTATTATACGATACTTTCTAATACAATTATACAATGAGATACAATTTTGCATACGTATACATATACATGTATAAATTATATAATGTTTATACATATTGTAGAAATAAATGTTGCAATCTGTTTTTTAATAAAGAAAATGTTTATCATATTATATTATATATTTCCAAATGATAAAAATTCTTTTGTAATAGAATAAAAATATTTTCTAATATCATTTAAATATATTTTTAAATATAAACAAAATATATTTTTTCATGAAGATATGTTCGAAAGTATTTTAGCTCGTCGTTTTGTATTGAAGCATCAGTGATTTATTAATATATGAATAACGTATAATATACAAATGCACGTATTTAATGATATTAATCAAACTTATGAAGACAAATCCATCTTCAGATAGTATCATGTAATAAATGAAACAGTGCTATATTACATATATCGACTTTTATTCGGAAGATAATTATCAAGATTCGTTGAATAAACATACTCGTATAAAGTTTACTGTTGTTTCTTAAAAGATTTAATATCATTCAGTGAATACTACTATAATTCAAATCGTTCTTTCTCAAGTAGTAAATGTTCGTAGCATGTTCAAGTAAGCAACAGAGGATTTGATAACCTATTGTTTTTAAGATAATTATATTGTTATATAATATTTAATTAATTTAAACATATCTATATCAAGCATAGAACGTAACAAATTTTTTATTCGATATATTAATTTTTTTATGAAATATTAATTTCTTGAGCTTCAAAGAATATTAATAAAAATTGCGAAATTTTCTTAATTTTTTAAATTTAAATATGAGTAAAATACTTACATCACCGAAGCTGCCAATGGACAATTCAATTATATTTCCAGCAGTGAGCCTGGTAGTCGCATTGGACATACATATTATCAAGATGATGGCAAGGCTCTTTTTTTTCGGAAGTCGATGCCATTCAATCATGTACGAGCTTTCACGTACTTTTATAGTCTGTCACAAGATTTCTGTTATAGATGATTATCACGAAAAATATTTTATATTATTTGTAGTTTTTATATATCGTTGTTCCAAGGATTTGCATTGTGTAATGATGTTTTCGAAAATAACTGATGTACCTGTTCCGTTAAAAGTTCGCCTATATAACAAAATATGAATATGTTGAATGTTAGCGAAATGAGAAGTGTCAGGTATGTTAAGCCGCTCACAGGTTGCTTAATATCCCATTCCTACAATGTATAAAATTTATGATTACTAATAACTTCAAAAAAGGATTAATAATTCTTTAATATATTATTTTCAACAATATAGGATTCATGAATTTATTGTATTAAGCAGACATATTATTATGTTAAATTGACATGTACCATCATGCAATAATATCCGACGAAACATATATTCAATGTACATCCCACAACTTCGACCAGAGATATCTCATTCAATAATTCTTCGATTAGCGATATAAAGCTAAAATAACGTAAAAGTAATAGTATTTCTTCTATATAAGATTGTATATTATTGCTCGCTATCTTTTGATGCAAAAATTTTACTTGCTAATTAATTAAATTTAAATTGCGGTCAAATGTATTCAATTAATTCGTAACATTAGTTAATTGTCGGTATAATTTAATTTCTGGTATCGCAACTTTTGACAGAAAAATGCTTCAACTACGTTCAGTGTCATACTTACTTCAAGATGCGCACATGCAATTGTATTATCTTAGCCAATCTTTCGTCCGTGGTATCGTTAACGCCTTCTCGACCGTCAACTAAATGGTTCATCCAGGATATGAGTACCTGCAGTTGTCCGCAAGCGTGCATCGCGAGAAGGGCTGCCAATCCGCACGCGACCACCGTGACGTTGTGGGCGACAAAGCCGCCACAAAATTGAATGAAATAAATGATCTCGTTGACGGGACTGCGACGTGCGTCGATGACCACCTGGGGTATTGGGAACACCAGCCTGCGATAGGTGAGATTGCCATCCTCTTCGACGATTTTCGCGCGAGTTAGTGGTATCGCCACGAAATACAGCATGACGCCGCCGTACATGAAGAAGCTGCAGACGATCATCAACCGACGGCCAAAGTTCGCGTTCTCCAGCATGATCTTTCTCTCCTCCGTGTACTTCACGTTCCTCCAGTCACCCTCGATGTAATCGATGCATCTGCGTATATCGTCCTCGCGCAGGATCAGGACACTGTATTTCATCACTGCCATGAAGAAAAAGGTGAGAGCGCTGCCGAGTTTTAATTGGTTGTAGAAGTCCTTGATCTCCAGGACGATGAACATGCTGCTGGGAATCAGAAGGAAAGCCAGCAGCATGTAGCAGATTACATTTTGCACTCTGTTGCACAGCGTCTCGCTCCAGGAATGTCTAAACGGCCACGTGCCGACCACCTTCATGACCCAAAAATTTAGTAGCATGTTGGTCCGAAAATCATTCTTATAATTCAGATTGCACGGCGTTGTAGGTTCGTTGTGGGTATCAAGATAAGGAGGTGGATTCTCCATTATCACAGTATGGACGATTGATATGTACTGACAGTCGCGAAGCTTCGAGCTTGTCCCTGGCGTGATTTGCGCTTGCGCTACTTTGTAGTCTCCGTGGAAGAAAAAAGGGATTTTACGCAGAAATTTTCTAAGCGAGTAACGGAAAACTTTGCGCTATTATCTGAAAAGGGTACGTGGTGCTTCGAGAATCGTTTCCTGAAAGGTGTATCTTATAATAGCTATCATGTTGTAGACACATAAGAGGGAAACGACGTAAAGTTATATTTCAACTGGATTCCGTTTTAGAAAATCATGAAAAAAAAAGAAATGTTATGAGCAAGCTGATGAAGCGGTTTAGCCTTTACAATGTGTCTGACGGAATTTCTCCTAGAAAGAGACTTGTGTTTGAAGTTCGCGATATGAACGGTAAAAAAATGATATTATTCTAATTATTATATATAAAATGTATTAATTTAATTATATAATTTTTTCTATTAATAATTGAAACTTGAGTTATACTTTTTATAAGTAGAAAAATTTTAGAGATTTTGGGATAGTAAAAATCTCTGAAGATTAAAGACAAAATCGAATCTGCATGTTATTTAAAATTTAGAATTACAAATACTTATTCTACTGAATGTAATAAATTCTCTCAAATATAATGTAATATTCACGTAGTTACAGAGTGACTGTCCTCAATAAGTTTAAATATGCCATCGCGGTTCTAATGACCTAAAAGTTAAATAATATTTATTTGCATAAAATATTTTATATATTTTATATATTTTATTTGCGTGTTTAAAGAGAAATAAATTATCGGAATAATACTATATTAGTAAAATTGTTCTTATAAGTTATATTTTAATTAAATATGTAATTATTATCATGGAAATTTTTCTTTGTAATTATTATTATGTTGTGAGTGTAAATATACTAACAAAATTGCTTACGGCGCTGAAACTGCTGAATGAAAGATCTATTACTTTACCCGCCGTGAGCCTTGTAGGATATCTGGCCATGGCGATTACTAGGACAAGACAACGAGCTTCTTTACTAGGCAAACAATACCAATCGATCGTGCAGCAAGTTGTGTTTACTTTACTCCCCTGTCATGTAAAGCGCAACAAGTGCATGTATACTAGCTTCTTATTATCAAAATTAAAATATTACCTTTAAATATATTTATTATCTCTTCTTTTACAGTATTTTATTTCATGTAATTGTACGTAATTTTACGGTTTATAATATTTTTGTATATGTATAAATATTTTTCTTATCTTACCTGTGTATTTAAAATTTCCCCAATGTAACATAATATAAAAATATTAAAAGTAAATGATACCAGCATTATGGCATATGTCGTAAAGGATACTGCATCATTTCGTTCCCATCCCTAAAATGTTTTATTTCATCTGAAAAACTCAGAGCGCGTAGCTACGAAAAATCAGCATGCAGATTGCATAAGAGACATAAAATGTTAATAAATACAGTGCATCGCTCTTGTATGCGTACCGTTATCACGTAATAACCTAAGAGACACAATATTAAAGTACTTCCAGTAATTTCGATAAAACACATTTCTCCTATAACGTCTTGTATCTGATGTAAAAATCTAAAATTCGAGATTATTCGTTATTGTAATTTTCAATAAGTTAAAAAATTTTTCCAATTAATATAATAAATTGTATTGATAAAATATTTAATCGTATAAGACCAATCCAAGGAGTAAATTTACTCAGACTTTTTGTAAATTTAATATTCACAATAAAGGCATTTAATTGATTCCATATAACACTATAAGTGAAATAATTAATATTTCAATGTAAAGTTTTCATATATTGAGACAAATTGCAAAAAAGAAATTTGTAATTAATGGAAAATACGTAACATTTCAGCTACTTACTTACGTATCCTCACGTGATGCATGACAATCGCTGCCAATTTGCGAGCAACGACGCGATTTTTCGACCATTTATCTTCGTTGGCCAATTTCTCCAGCCAAGCGGACAACATCTTAAGTTGTCCGCAAGCATGCAAAGTGAACAACGCGGTGATCCCGCAGACGCTGCTTTTCACGATATATATGACGACGCCGGTCACCAGATGCATCGAAAACACAATTTCGTAAACAGGACTCTGCTGTGGATCGAAAAAGATAAAGTAGTTTCCCTGCACCAGCGGTCTGATCGTCACATTTCCGATTACGATCTTGCGGCGGAGTACTGGCTGAATCAGGCGGTAAGTGAAGCCACTGGTGAACAGAAACAGCGTGATGCAAATGAGAATGAAACGCCCGGCTCTCGCCTTGTCCAACATGATTCTGCGATCGTCCGCGTCCCGTACGTTTTGCCAGTCCTCTTGCAAGTGCCTCATGCATTTCTTGATGCGATCCTCCCGCAACATCAGCGTGCCGTACATTGCAGGTATCATAGTGTAGAAGCAAAGCGCGCCGGTCATCTTGAGCCGGCTCTTGAACGTGTCCAGGATTAGAAACATGTGTAGCATCCACGGTATCAGATTGAAGGACAACAAGAAGTAGCACCCAGTTCTGAGGAGTCCCCTCAGAAATCTCGTCAGTTTGCGGGGTTTTTCCAGGTTCGGCCACACACCGATCAGTCCCAGGATCAATCTGTGCACTTGCACGGTGTACCTAATGTCGTCCTCATAATTGGAATTCCATAAATCGGTTTGCTCGATCATAGCATGCATGTACGGACGAGTCGGAAGAAAACCCGATTTTCTCTTTCACTTGTTTGCGAAGCGGTCGCGCGATCGCAACTGAGATAAAAATACGACGAAACTCGGCGGTTTTCATTATGCACGGCTCTCGCGTCTGCGTGAATCACCGCGGTGCCTCTGTCGCAGCACAGTTCAAAGTTCAGTACAAAGGGGTTGCGTGTGCACAATTTTTTGCTGGTATGAGATAATTACAGAATAGGATCGATTCACACGAAACGGCCTTTGGAAAAAGGCCGTTTGCCTTGCGTTAGGTCATTGTAGATCGTAGTTTATATTGAACAGTTGTTCGCGAATTGTTAATTAAATCAATAATAAATCTCTTACTTTTAAAAATTCAAAATCGTAAATAAACATAAAATATGTTATATAGAAAATTGCTGTTCAACTTTCCTTGATTTCTTATGAAACGTTTTAATATCTATGAAAGGGAAAGGACAAGATTAAAATTAAATTAAGTATTAGTTGTTCATCTTATTCATTTCAGTCCAATATTCAACCAGATAGTATTAATTACAGATTAATAATTGAGTACTATATCGCTATAATAATTATTTTATTATAATCATGAGAATTTTAGGAGCATGTTAAAATATGCCATCGATGTTTTAACGATCTATGAAATAACGAAATAAATGAATAACTTATTACTGATAAATGTGAATGAGACAAGCTTTCATACTTACGCTACTGAATGTAAGTAGGGACATTTCCATAATTCTGCCTGCCGAGATTTTCGTCGGAATATTGGAAACTGCCATTATGAGGATTAAAGTGCGAGCCCTTTTGCACTGAAAACGATGCCAATTCATCGTGGATGTCATTAATCCAACATCGATGCTCTGCCATAATTAATTAAGTGTATATTTGGTGAAAAATATTTATGAAAACGCTGATGTGTGCCTAACAGCAAGTAATGTCGACGTTTGCTACCTGATCTGTCAATCGTTGACCGACATAGCAATTAGTAAAAATGGAAAAAGTGAAAGATGTAAGCATCACAGACATAGTTAACATAGCTGTTGAATCATTATTCTGCCATTCCTATATGAGATTAAAACAGTACACGAAATTTATAAAATAATTTATGACAAATATTACCATTTTAATTTCTATGCGAGAATTATTTGAATTATCAAATTATAAGCATGAATATATAAAAGCCGCGCGAAAATTTTGTTCGTTATTTTTACCATAATAATGTAGTATCCGGAAAGGCATAAGAGTACAGTAGAACCCATTATTTCCACTAACCATACGTATCGCATAGTATCCTCTACTTGTTTCAAGAAACTGTAAACGAATTAGTCACGTTGTAAAAAAATTGATTTTTTTTTGTTAGTGATATAATTTATTATTTTAGTTTTTAATTCGTACTTTCAAATTGAATATTCTATTATATTTTTTCCAGTAGTAATGTAATATGAAAGAATTTATTTCAATAACATTATGCCAATTTTATCATCGATTTCGTTTTGTAATTATTCGCATAAATTATAAAATTAATAAGTCTTATTTGCGTCGAAATCTTTTCCTTCTTACACATCTTTGTAGACTCACTTTTTTATTTTTATCTGATCTTCCACGATATCAGCCAGCAATATCGCGACAGCTCGATCGTCGGGTTTCAACATATTATTGAGATGTTGCAGCTTACCAATTACAATGCTCAATTGTCCGCAAACGTGCATGATGAAAAACGCGGCCAATCCGGCTGCACCACACCTTACCGAGTACGTGATCAGTCCTGCGAAGAACTGCAGAGTAAAGACGATCTCGTACGCCGGCGAGACCTCACCATCAAACTTGATGAAGTAGCTCGGACAGGACAGCGCTCTCACCGTGACGTTCATCGGCGAGAGCATACGACCCTTCGAGAGCGGCACGAGGGTGCGGTAGGACAGTCCACCGATGTACATAAAGGCGGCGGAAAGGATCGCAAACTTCCGGCCTATCCTTGCTTTGGACAGCATCTCTTGCCGATCGTTCCAATCGATCGCGTTTCTCCAATCCTGCCACGCCTGCTTCAGGCAAGATTGGATCTCTCTCGCGTGGTATAAGAGCAAGCTGTACTTCATGCAACCCATCCAGCAATTTAGAATCGGCGCCAGCAATCTGACTCTACGTTTAAACTCGTGTTCTTTCAGAAACACCCGCAAAAGTCCCGGCAAGATAATGAACGCGAATAGAAAGTAGCAAATGATTTTTTGCAAACAGGTTGCGATTTTTTCCAAGTTGGAAGCGGAACTGGAAATCGGCCACGCGCCTATCATTCGCAGGATAACGCGAGTCACTTGCACGGCATAATTGAAATCGTTTTGAAATTCGTGTCTGTTCGTTTTTGACGAGCCTTGCGTTATTTTCTTTCCATCCATAATTAGCTTTATTTAATGTTCTTTCTTCTTTTTATTAAATTCAAATTTAATACGCGATTAAATTCTGAACCACGAATTTTGCGCTTGTACCGTTCTTTCCCGAGCGCTGAGAATTTCCGTTAATTCCGTTAATAGCGTTTCCGCATTTCGGGCTTACGGCTGACAGATGGTCAGACGGGACCAGAAACTCGAGCATGACTGGACAGATGTATATTATGATGGGTGGTCTTTTTTTGCGGTAATAGTGGAGTGTAGCGCGCTTGCGTGCATAAAACGTCTGCGCATAATGTCGGGGTTACGAAAGAGGTTGGCGAATTTTACGTGCCCAATTGTCGGGTAAATGCAGCATTGACAGGCGAAGAAAAGAACCATCGTGCGACGCGTAGCATCATGCGATTTTGTAAAGTTTAAATTTAATAATCAGAAAGGGTAAGGTCAAGTGTAATTTGTGCCGAATGTTGTTTGTGCTGCAGAATGTCATGTAAGTAAAATATTAACACATTACTCTCGCAATTAAACATCCGTTGCAGCGATATGAAAATTTGTTTATTGCAAAGTTACATGCGTGACGTAACAATGATTTGAATATAAAAACTTATACATTCTATTTTGAACACAGGAGTATAATGATAAACGAATCCAAGAATTTTCATGCTTGTGTTGATCTCTCATACTAATGGTGCTATATACATTTAATTGAAATCCAAAATTTTCTACAGATGAAATGTATTTCCTTCGTCTAACGAATCGCAGCTTTAAATGCTAGTTGTACGTAATATATTCAGATATGCGAACGATGTTCGCATAATCTAAAAAATATAAATTACACATTCAATGATGATTTGTCGTTTTGAACGATTAGAAGATTAATATTTTTTCTATTATTCAAAATCATTTTAAGTGAATGAAATGAAAATATGTGAAGCACTTACGGCGCCGAAACTATTGAGAGAAAGATCCATAAATTTTCCCGCAGTGATTTTAACGGGAATACTAGACATCGCGATTATCAGAACGAGACCGCGAGCAGTTTTATGCGGAATTCGATACCAGTCAACAGTACAGAAAGTAATGTACATTTTAGTGCTCTACAATACAATGACATAATAAATAAATAATTCTTACCATTCTGATCAAGCAACAATTATCGAACAATACCTGATCTGTGAGAAGCTCGCCGATGAAACACAGTATGAAAATATTAAAAATGAATGTTAAGAGAAGTATAGTGTACGTTAACATAGACACCGCATCGTTATCTTCCCACTCCTGCAAAATAAATATCAAAATATCTTTTATTAATTAAGTCATTTTGATTTACATTAAGCGCCTATCAATTATTTTGCATACCATTATTATATAGTATCCAAGAAGACACAAAATAAACGTGCACCCGACTACTTCCACCAAACATACGTATTGAAAAATTTCTTCTACCTTGCTTAAAAAGCTAAATAGTTAATTAATTAATAATATTTTTAACTTTTTTTATGTTTATAAAGGAGCAGTTATGGAATTTTTTTCGCACACGATGCGATTGACATAATAATGTTACCTTTTAATTCTGATATGCTGACTCACGATGGCAGCCAGTTTCACGTTGGCGTTTTTATCAGAGAAGTATTCGATACGCGTGAGAGCCTCTATCCTGGCAATAAGAATTTTTAACTGGCCACAGGCGTGCAGCACTAGAAGAGCTGCCAGACTACAGGCTCCGCTGGTTACTGCATACTGCACGAATCCGGAGAGAAATTGAATCATGAAGATAATCTCGTAAGCTGGCGTCTTTTGCGGGTCGATGAATACGTAATAACCAGCGAAACCCAACGGCCTAATTGTCACGTTCTGCGGTGTGACGATGACTCCGCGCGATAACGGAACGATCGTGCGATATGAGAATCCGCTGCCGAACACGAAGGTCACGCAGAGGATCGCGAGATTGCGTCCGATCCTCGAGTTGCCGATCATAATCCTGCGGTCCTCTTTCAGGCTCGTTTTACTCCAGTCTTCCTTAATACACTCGATGCAATTCTTGATCCGATCTCTTCGGTGGATTAGCATCGCGTGCTTTAATATTGCCATTAAGCAGTTGCACATGGGCCCGATCATCTTAACACGACGACGCGCGTTTGACTCCTTGAGAAACATTTTCAGTATGCCCGGCACAAAGATGAAGCAAAGCAGGGCCTGGCATAGGATTCTGATCATCTTTATCTGGATAATTCTGATAGTGGAGGAGTCGTCGAACAACGGCCACACTCCAATTACATTTAGGACACCGCGCGTGACGTGCACGGTGTTCCTGATGTTATCGCGATGAAGGATGTTCACGTGCATGACTTGAGGATCCACTTGATCTTGACGTCGCCGACAGAGAACTGATCGGGATGTATCGTCACAAAGCGGAAAATGCGAGTGGCGGTGCGCTTGCGTCTTCGAGAATGGAAGAGTGAGGGATCAACGGTAGACGTAATGATTGTTATCCACAATTTTTTTTCCCTCTTGTAAATCACGGCGAAGTTGCGAAAGTTGTTCGGGTGTTCGTATTCGAGGAAGGGAGCACTGCGACGGGAAGTCTAGCGACTTTAGAAAGCACGAGAAAATAGCGAGAAAAAAATAGAGAGCACGGCGAAGGAAAACCGCACATGTTGTATTGATCTTTGAATAGTAAGTTGATCACTACGTGTTCATTGAAATATTTTGCTGTGGAAAATGAAGCAAGAGATATAGTGAATCAAACAAGAATTATAAATGATCATGACAGTTGTGTAATGTGAAAAAACATTTATGCTAATGCCAAATTTTTTTTCTAGTTCTAATAGCAGAGTTATACATGTTAAATATAATAGAATAAAAATGTTTAACATAATGTCTATCTCGCTTAAATATATTAATTATTTATTCTTCAAAGAGTAAGATGAATAGATAAAGACTTTATGATATCTTGTATAAAACTTTTATGTATACTCAGCATATGTTTCCAGTACAAACAGGAAGCCAGAAATAAAATTGAACATGTACATAATGATGTAATGCATCGTTTTATAAGAGAAAAGAATTTGAATTCAGGAGATTTATATTTTGCAAAATATCTTACTTTTTTCCAAAGTAAATGTAAACAGAAAATTTGCATTATATAATATTTTTTACTTTAATATTTTTTTATTCTTACATTAATATTTCTATTAAATGACGCTACGTCTTCACAATTAGATACAAGAATATAGCTGTCAAATATTTTTATACAAAACGAATTATTATTCCATCATTTTCCGAATAAAATTAAGATACGTCACAGCCGTTTTAACGACCTGGAATATAATGTATATCTTTGTTAATTATTCTTTATCAGTAAACCCGTTACTTACATCGCCAAAAGTTCTGATGGAAAGATCGAAGAACTTCCCAGCTCTAAGTTTCGTCGGGATAATCGACATGGCTATGACTAATATCAATGCTCGTGCTTTCGCATTCGGAAGACGGTACCAAGCAAACGTACATACTGTTAAGGCTAATTTTTCACCCTGGTTTCATTAACAAATTTACTAGTATAAAATAAAAATCGGAAAAAAGGTCCGATATATTTTTCGTCTTACTACTTATTAAAATAATTATTATAAGCATTTCATCAACAACAAATTTATGATACCTCTACAGCAAGTTGTTCACCGATAAAACAAAAGATATAAATGTTGAACCCAATTGACGTGAGTAGAATAAGGTAGGAGCACATAGATATAACATTTTGATCTTCCCATTCCTGTAAGATCGACAATTATATTTATCAAACCCGCGATGTATATGAAATAACATAATGTAATAAAATAGCTTCGATGTTAAACATAAGTTTATACAAGCTATTATCACTGTATAATTATTTAGGCGCACCGTGATAATATCGTGTCCTAGGAGACATTCAATTATCGTACATCCCATTACTTCTAACAAGCTCGTATGCTCCAAAGTGTTCTGCACCAATCGTAAGAAACTATAAAGGGACGCGCATAAATTTTCGTTAGAAAATCTTTACCTGCCACATTAAAAGAAAAAAACTCAGTAATAAAATAAAATAAAATACATCGCACTTACAATAACGTATCAAATTTATATAAAATTCAATCGATTTTACAGATGCTTATCACGATACAATCATAAGAATAAATAGATACATATAGGATATAATTGATATGAGACTTACTTTCGCATTTTGATTTGATGCTCTACGGCCAAGATCAGCTTCTTGTCCAAATTTCTTTCCTCTGTTTCGCTTACCAGATTATTTATTAGTGCCATTAGTATTTCCAGCTGTCCACATGTATGCATAACGAAGAGAGCGGCGAGACTGCAGATGGCCACCGTAATGGTGTATTTAATAAATCCGGACAAAAACTGTATAAAAAATATAATCTCGTACGCGGGACTGACGTTCCCGTTGAACAGAACAAAATAACTCGGGCACGGCAAATGTCTGAGCGTGACGTTCTGAGCGGTGACGATCTTTCCCTTGCTTAATGGCACGATCGTGCGAAAATATAGGCCGGAAGTGTACATGAATATGCCACACAGAAGGAGCAAACGCCTCGCAGTCTTGGCTTTGTTAATCATGAAATTACGAGAGCTTGCGCTCGCGACATTTCGCCAGTCATCCTTCACTCGCGTCAGGCAATTTCTCACTTGGTTCTTGCTGAGCACCAGGCAGCTGTATTTGAGGACCGCCACTATCGTGAACATCACGGACGATATAAGCTTCAATCTGACGCGAAATCGTTTCTCTATGAATATTATATACAGGATCGTCGGAATTAGTTCACATCCGAGGAGAAAGTAGCAGCCTAATATCAGCGAGAACCTCTTGAGATTTTCGAGAAACGAGGATTCTGTTTCCGGCCAGATGCCCAATAGCCGGCAAATGACACGATTTAGTTGTGTAGTGTAGTTTATGTCGTTTTCGTAATTTTCATTTGGATACATTTCTAATATGATTATCGTATATTTTTACGAGCACCACTTTGTATCGTTACGGCTACGTTGTCATAGAAAATGCCATACAACGCGCAGAACAGTGATCAAATGCGTACTTTTTCATCACTGATCGCAGCGAGGTACCTTCCTATTCAAAGGAAAACTCGGTACGTAAATGCGCTTGCGTTCCGTATAATTGAATAGTCATGTCAATCGAATAAGTAATAACGTGCGTTTGGAATTCTTGAGTGAGCTTGCGAAATGGATGAAGTTTGAAAGTGAAATTATCAAGACTCACGAAGGGATTGAAATGTATTTTTATCCACTTCCCTGATAGCAACTAGGAAAGTTATAATATCTAACTTCGTTTTTTCCTGCTTCGTAGATTTGAAATTGTCTCAGTCATAATATTATATTTGCCAGGAAAAATTATTTCTACGTTACGGAAGGATAATAAAATCAAGTGTATGTACGATAAATATTTACATTGCGCTAATCTATATTTGATACATGTTAATCACTAGTTTTGAAAATTTGATTTTTCTGCGTGTACGTAGTGTTAAAATTTCGATAATTAAAATTTAAATTCAATGTTAGAGTATAATGTGGTATAATATTAAAATATACAGTTATTTTCATAATCTAAAATATATTCTTAATCATTTAATGTTTTAATTCGCGTTGTGAATCATGACTGATGATCAAACATGAGGATTGATCTTGCGAGGTAAACTCACAACTGAAGTTTCCCTGCGTTCGCATGTATTAAGAATTCAAACGTTGCGTGGAGAACAGAGACTACAACCGTAGAATTTATGAGGAAAGTTGTTCATCAAAAGGGATGAACAACTTTCCTCATAAATTCTACGGATGAACAAGGAATGATTTCTAAGGAAAGTATTCTTTTCTAGTCATACAGACTTTGTAGCAACTAGGAAAACGATCATGTTTATCTTTATGCCTTCCTACATCGTAACTTGTACTTGCATTGTAATACCGGTCAAGACAAAATAGTTTTGGTTATTGTGTATTAAACATTGATTTATGAATATCAACAAGTATTAATTTATTAATTAATTATTGTTAATCATTTTTAATTTCTTGTGATAAAAAGTAATAGTTGTTGTTTATTTGTTATAAGATCGTAATAGTGAAGACACTAAATATCATAAATTGTTTATTAAAATATGTAATTAGTAGCACTATAACTTCTGTATAATTTTTATTTTATTCCAACATAAAAAGTTATATTCTATGAGTTCTTGAAGGATATATGACAAATACGTTTAAAATGAAGTAATGACATAATTAAATGTAATATCCATTGCAATGAAACATTAGCACAGTAAGATACGTTATCGGTATTCGGAAAAATTGTACAATGTGTTGAACTTAAAAGAGCTGTGAGAAATTTTAAAAAAGTTGCCAACAAATTTGAAGTTAAATAATGTTGATGAAATAATAGCGCAATTAAAGACATCACATAATAATAAACATATACACAATGATCTAATGCACTGTTTTATAAGAGAAATATAATTGAATCGAGGAAATTTATATTTCGCAAAACATCTCTTTTTTTTCAGGGTTAAAAGTAATATTAAGAGAAAATTTGCGTTATATAATATTTTTTAATTTAATATTTTTTTATTTTTATATTAATATTTCTACTGAATTACGCTACATCTCTACATCTCTACAAGAAAATAACAGTCAAATATTTTTATGCAAAGTGTTATCAATCCATCATTTTTCGAATGAAATTAAGATACGTCACAGCCGTCTTTACGACCTAGAATATAATATACATTTTCGTTAATCATTCTTTATCCGTAAACTTGTTACTTACATCACCAAAAGTTCTGACGGAAAGCTCGAAGAATTTCCCGGCTCTAAGTTTCGTTGGAACAATCGACATGGCAATGAGTATAATCAGTGCTCGTGCTTTCGCATTCGGAAGACGATACCAAGCAAACGTACATACTGTTAATGCTAATTTCTCTCCCTAGTTTCATTAACAAGTTATTTACAAGTATAAAACAAAAATCAAAAAGAAAAAGAATTTTCGATATATCTTCCATCTTACTACTTATTAACTTACTATTTAAGCGTTTATCAGTAATAAATGTATGATACGATACCTCTACAGAAAGTTGTTCACCGATAAAACAAAAGATATAAACGGTGAACACAATTGACGCGAGGAAAATGAGATAGGAGCACAAAGATATAACGTTTTGATCTTCCCACTCCTATAACATCGACAATTATATTTATCAAGGCTGCGTGTATGCAAAACAGCACATATTTTAAATATAATAAAATAACATCAACGTTTAAAATTGTGCGAGCTATTATCACTGCATAATTATTTAAGCGCACCGTGATAACACTGTGTCCAAGAAGACATACAATTATCGTACATCCCAATACTTCTAACAAGCTCGTATACTCCAAAATGCTCTGCACCAATCGTAAGAAACTACAAAGGGATGCGCACAAATTTTCGTTAGAAAATCTTTACCTGTCACATTAAAAGAAGAACTTCATAACAAAGTAAAAGAGGACACAGCCCATTAACATAATGTATAAATGTACAAAATTTAATTGATTTCGCAGACGCTCGTCTTGACGTAATAATAAGAATAAATAGATAAAAGTATAGAAATATGACTGAAACATGAAATATGAGCAAGACTTACTTCCCCATTTTGATCTGATGTTCTACAATCAAAGTCAGCTTCCTGTCCAAATTTTTTTCCTCCGTTTCGTTTACTAGATTGTTTATTAGTGCCATCAGTATTTCCAGCTGCCCGCATATATGCATGACGAAGAGGGCGGCGAGACTGCAGATGGCCACCGTGATGGTGTACTTAATAAATCCAGCGACGAACTGTATAAGGAACACGATTTCGTACGCGGGACTGACATTCCCGTTGAACAGAACAAAATAACTCGGGCACGGCAAATGTCTGATCGTGATGTTCTGAGCAGTGACGATCTTTCCCTTGCTTAATGGGACAATTGTGCGAAAATATAGACCGGAAGTGTACATGAATATGCTGCACACAATTAGCAAACGTCTTGCAATCCTAGCTTTGTCAAGCATGAAATCACGATCGCTCATGCTTGCGACATTTCGCCAGTCATCCTTCACCTGCGCTAGACAATTTCTTATCTGGTTTTTATTAACCAACAGGCTGTTGTACTTGATAAACGCCATTATCGAGTACATTACGGTGCTTAAAAGTTTCAATCTGACGCGGAATCGTTTCTCTATGAGTACCATGTACAGGGTTGCTGGAATTAGTTCGCAACCGAGGAAAAAGTACCAACTCATTATCAGTAAGAACCTTTTGAAATTTTCGAGAAACGAGGACTCCGTTTCCGGCCAGATGCCCAATAGACGGCAAACGACACGATTTAGGTGTATAGTGTATTTTATGTCGTCTTCGTAATATTTATTTTTATACATTTCTAAGGTGATTATTGTATACTTATACGAACTCCACTTCGTAACGTTATAGCTTTATCATACAAAACGTTATATAACGCGCAGAACAACGACCGGAGTGCGTGCTTTTTCATCACTGATCGCAGCGAGCTACCTTCCACTCGAAGGATAACTCGGTACGCAAATGCGCTTGCGTTCCGTACAATCGACTAGTCATATCAAACGAATAAATAATAACGTGCGTTTACAATTCTTGAGTAAGCTCGCGAAATGGATGAAGTTCGAAAGTAAAATGATGAAGAATCATGAAGGGATTGCTTCCCATGAAATGTATTTTTATCCGTCAACCTTTCTGTCAGCAACCAGGAAAGTTATAATATCTAACTTTATTTCTTCCTGCTTCATGGACATGGTATTGTTTCAATCACAATATTGAATTTGCCAGGAAAAATTATTTCTGCGTTATGCAGGATAGTAAAATGATCAGTAAAATCATATTTTGAAAAACAGGGTGAATATGTATAAATATAAAATAATGTGATATATAAATTTAATGCATTATTTTATATTCATACTTATATTAACCCTGTTTTTCAAAATATGATTTTACTGATATATGTATATGTATTTTTAAAACTTAGAAAATTATTATTTAAACATTTAATTACATTACTAGATTATAGTATATTAAAATATGCAGCTGTTTTCATAATCTAAAATAGATTCTTAAGCATTTAATGTTATGATTCGCGTTGTGAATCACGACTGATGATCAAACATGAGAATTGATTGCGAGATAAACTCACAACTAAAGCTCCCTGCGTTTGTACATTAGGAATTTAAACGTTGCGTGAAGACTATAAGACTACAGCAATAGAAATTGTGAGGAAAGTTGTTTATCCAAGGAAATATTCTTAACCACGTTCGTCGGCCTTTCTAACAACTGGGAAAATGATCGTATTTATCCTTATAGCTTCCTATATCGTAACTTGAAGTATAATGCTAGCCAGGAAGAAATAGTTTTGATTGTCATATATTGAATATTTTTTATTTGTACATATCAACTAGTATTAATTTTTGATCATGTGATAGAAATGATAAATATGCCGCTCAGTCTTAGTAAAATTACATAATAATGCAGGCATTTAATAGCAGAATTGTTCCATAAAATATAATTAAATATATATATATATATACATTTTAATATTTTGCATTACATTTATATTGCATTAAAATTTTGTATTTTATCCGTGTATGCAATTGATTGACGTAATATGATATGACGAGTATATCGAATTTACATTATAATTCAACTATTAAAATTTAAATATTCAATCGACTACATTTCGGAGCATATTAAAATACGCTCCAGCTGTTTTTATGACCTAAAACATATTCAGGTTTTCTACTCCGAATCGTTTTCAATAAGCTATAATTACTATTGTTGCAAATAATAAGTATTCGTTTAGTAAAATTGATATATGTATATAAATGACATGATACTTATTTTATAATAAAAGATTTTAGACAAATATTATTTAGTTGATATGTATGAATATAAAACATTGATATTTATATATCGTTATATTACAGTAATTAACGCGGTAAGACACATAATTATACTTTTTAAAAGCTTCAATATACTTACATAGTTTTCTGTTGAAACAAATAAATTTATTCAAAATTAATTGACTTACATCACCAAATGTCTTGAGCGAGAGATCGACAATTTTTCCAGCGGAGATCCTGGCCGGCGCGTTAGACATAATCATCAACAATACGATGCTACGCGCTTTTCTGTCCGGAAGACGATACCATTCAAGTTCACAGGATGTCGTAGCTACCTTTTCTGCCTATCGTTGAATTTATCATCACATACCAATGATCATAAAATTTTTTTCGTCAAAATTTCTTTCATTTACTATTTCAAGAATATTGCAACGTTCCTTGTATTTCTTTCACGATATATTTATAAGTCAATTAAAATAAATCAATCAAATTTATTTTAGCACGCAATAGTGACTCTTATGAAATTTCCGTAAAATTGAATACAACTTTAGTTCCAAATAATTTGAAAACAAACAATATTCTATAATTGTGAAACGTTGTGTTATTGTGTTTCGTTATTATTACTTGCTCTAAAAATTGAATATATTTATATTTGTAAGACATACCTGGCTGGCAAGTTGTTCACCAGTATAGCAAAATAGAAAAATATGAATCGTTATGTTCATAACACTTACTAAATACATTAATAAAGTTGTCAAATTCCTATTTTCCCAATCCTATAAATATAAGTGCTTTAGATAATTATATCTTAATTATTACTAGTCAGCTATAAATCTGAAATAACTATTTATCATTGAAATGT
Organism: Tetramorium bicarinatum; assembly: GCA_928718305.1. NCBI lineage: Eukaryota > Metazoa > Arthropoda > Insecta > Hymenoptera > Formicidae > Tetramorium > Tetramorium bicarinatum. The sequence goes on from OV788319.1 coordinate 9,851,273, forward strand.
TCATCGTGAGTATTAAAAATTAGAATTTAAATTAGGAATAATTATCAATTCTTTTCTATTTTAATATGCCAAAATTCAATTTATTCAATTTATTAAAATCAATTAAACTTACGAACCAGTAACATAAAATACCCTAAAAGGCAGAGAGTTATCGTGTTCGCTAAAACTTCCATTAAATATATTTCCTGCAAGGTATGCTGCACCAATTGTAAAAAACTGCAATTATTGATAATAATTAATAGTATTTGAATTAGTAGGTAAAAAAGTATGAGTAAATTAATGAATAAAAATTAATAATTTTTACTGAGCAGCATTTTTAATAATATCGTTATTAATAAACACATGTTGATTTATATTAATAAGTTAGAACTATAAGTACGTTTGAAATAAAATTACCGACTTACTTGCGTACTCTTATTTGATGCTCGACTATCTCAGCTAGCTTCTTATCCATTTCGCGCTCTACTTGCCACTGTTTCTGTACGAGACTTTTCATCAAGCTGATCAGAATTTTCAATTGGCCGCAAGCGTGCACCACGAAGATCGCTGTGAGGCCGCACGCACTTGTCACGATCGAAACCGCGACGAATCCTGTTATAAACTGGAGTGCAAAGACCGTCTCGTAAATGGGGCTGACTTGCACGTCCAGAGAAAAATAGTAACCCGGAGAGGCGAAACGTCTCATCGTCACATTCTGATCAGTGACGATCTTTCCTTGGGCCAATGGCAGGACTGCTCGGAATGTAAAGGCGCCGCTGTACATGAAGGCTGCACAGATCATAACCAGACGTTTCGCTGTCCTTGCGGATTTCAGCATAATGTTTCGTGCATCCGCACTGAGAACATTTTCCCAATCCTCCTCGACGTGCTTCAAGCAACGTCTGAGCTGATCATAGCGAGATATAAAGATACCGTATTGGCTCAGGGACATGAGATCAAAGAGAAGAAGAGGAATCATTTGCAATCGAATGCGCGCCGTTTCTTCCATTAACCAGTAAAGGACACCAGGTATAATGTCAGAAGAGAGAAGAGTGTAGGATATACTGATTAACAAGAGATTGTGAGGTTTGGGGCATACAGATGATCTTTCTTTACTGAGGGAAGGCCAAGCACCGAGCGCGAGCAGAATATTGCGAGTTGGTTGCATGGTGTACAAAATATCGTTCTGAAGGTGCGCGTTTCGCATTTCTCTGCGGACTTCAATGAATATTCTTGCGATACTCGCGGACTTGTTCCGTCCACGTAACGTGCACTTAACGTGATAGCTGAACGCGAACTGAATCACCACCGGTCGTCGAAGGGCAAGGCTCGACCGCGAAGTCATCGCTCGCGCATATGCTTGCGCATGTTAAGAATTTAAACGTCCCATGAGAAAAGAGAAAAACAGAAAAGTTTGTAAATGAAGTCGTTCACCGAGGGTTGAGATTGCTTTCCATGAAATGTATTCTTATCCGCTTACGTGCATTGACTTTTAAACGACTAGGAAAATCATTACATTTAACTTTCTTTCTGAATTCTACAATACTGACTATAAAGCTAACAGTTTTGATAATGTTCTACGAGAGCTTGCTTAAATACTGCAGATGTGCATGTTAATCGACACAGTGAAATCGCTTTTACGTAAGACGAGATTGCTTCCCGTGAAATGTATTTTTATCCGTGTATTCAACCTTCCTGACAGCAACCAGGAAAGTTGTAATATCTGACTGTATCTTTTTCTGCTTCACGGCCTTCATATTATCTCAATCACAATATTGAATATGCCAGCAAAAATTATTTCTGCATTATGCAATAATAGTAAAATTATCAGTACAATCATATTTTGAAAAACAGAGTGAATATGTATAAATATAAAATAATGAGATATATATATATATATATATATATATATATATATATATATATCGCATTATTTTATACTTATACATATTTACTTTGTTTTTCAAAATATGATTTTACTGATGTATGTAAATGTAATATTAAAAATTAGATAATTATTATTATTTAAACATTTAGTTATATTACTACATTATAATTTGATGTATATTAAAATATGCAGCTGTTTTTATAATCTAAAAAAATTTTTAATTATTTAATGTTTCAGTTTGTGTTGTGAATCCACGACTGACCAAATATAAGAATTGATTGCGAGGTAAGCTCGCAACTGAAGCTCCTTGCGTCTGCACATTAGGAATTCAAACCTTGCGTGAAGAATATAAGATTACAGCAATAGAAATTGTGAGGAAAGTTGTTTATCCAAGGAAATATTTTTAACCGCGTTCGTCGGCCTTTCTAACAACTAGGAAAATGATCATATTTTTCTTTATATCTTCCTATATGGTAACTTGAATGGAGTACAATGCTAGCCAGAAAGAAATACTTTTGGTTGTCGTATATTGAATATTTTTTATTTGTACATATCAACTAGTATTAATTTTTGATCATGTGATAGAAATGATAAATATGCCGCTCAGTCTTAGTAAAATTACATAATAATGAAGGCATTAAATAGCAGAATTTTTCCATAAAAATAATTAAATATATATATTTATTTAAATATTTTGTATTACATTTATATTGCATTAAAATTTTGTATTTTATCCGTGTATGCAATTGATTGACGTAATACGATATGACAAGTATATTGAATTTACATTATAATTTAACTATTAGAATTTAAATATTCAATCGACTACATTTCGGAGCATATTAAAATACGCTCCAGCTGTTTTCATGACCTAAAACATATTCGGGTTTTCTACTCTGAATCGTTTTCAATAAGCTACAATTATTATTGTTGCAAATAGTAAGTATACGCTTAGTAAAATTGATACATGATACATATAAATGACGTGATACTTATTTTATAATAAAAGATTTTAAATAAATATTATTTTGATGATATGTATGAATGTAAAACATTGATATTTGTATATTATTTATATATCATTTATATTACAGTAATTAACGCGGTGAGACAAATAATTATACTTTTTAAAAGCTTCAATATACTTACATAGTTTTCTACAGAAACAAATAAATTAATTCAAAATTAATTGACTTACATCACCAAATGTCTTGAACGATAGATCGACAATTTTTCCAGCGGAGATCCTGGCTGGCGTGTTAGACATAATCATCAACAATACGATGCTACGCGCTTTTCTGTCCGGAAGTCGATACCATTCAAGTTCACAGGATGTCGTAGCTACCTTTTCTGCCTATCGTTGAATATATCATCACATACCAATAACCATAAAATTTTTTTTGTCAAAATTTCTTTTATTTATCTATTTCAAGAATATTGCAATATGTTTCCTGTATTTCTTTCACGATATATTCATAAGTCAATTAAAATAAATCAATCAAATTTTTTTAGCACGCAATAGTGACTCTTATGGGATTTCCGTAAAATTGAATACAACTTTAATTTCAAATAATTTGAAAATAAATAATATTCTACAAATAATTGTAGAACGTTGTGTTATTGTGTTTTGTTATCACTTGCTCTAAAAATCGAATATGTTTATATTTGTGAGACATACCTGGCTGGCAAGCTGTTCACCAGTATAGCAAAATAGAAAGATATGGATCGTTATGTTTATAACACTTAGTAAATACGTCAATACAGTTGTCAAATTCCTATTTTCCCAATCCTGTAAACATAAATGCTTCAGGTAATTATATTCTAATTATTACTAATCAGTTATAAAATTGAAATAACTATTTATCAATAAAATGTTCATCATGAGAATTAAAAATTTCAATTTAAATTAGGAATAATTATCAAATCTTTCTTTTCTATTTTTTATATTAATATGCCGAAATTCAATTTATTCAATTTATTAAAATCAATTAAACTTACGAACCAGTAACATAAAATACCCTAAAAGGCAGAGAGTTATCGTGTTCACTAAAACTTCCATTAAATATATTTCCTGCAAGGTATGCTGCACCAATTGTAAAAAACTGCAATTATTGATAATTAATACTATTTGAATTAGTAGGTAAAAAAGTATGAGTAAATTAATGAGAAAAAATTAATAATTTTTACTGAGCAGCATTTTAAATAAATGTCGTTATTAATAAGTACATATTGATTTACATTATAAGTTAAAACTATAAGTACGAGTAACGTTTGAAATAAAATTACGGACTTACTTACGTACTCTCATTTGATGCTCGACTATCTCAGCTAACTTCTTATCCATTTCGCGCTCTTCCTGCCACTGTTTCTGCACGAGACTTTTCATCAAGCCTATCAGAATTTTCAATTGGCCGCAAGCGTGCACCACGAAGATTGCCGTGAGGCCGCACGCACTTGTCATGATTGAAACCGTAACGAATCCTGTTACATACTGGAGTGCAAAGACCATCTCGTAAATGGGGCTGACTTGCACGTCAAGAGAAAAATAGTAACCCGGAGATGCGAAATGTCTTATCGTCACATTCTGATCAGTGACGATCTTTCCCTGGGCCAACGGCAGGACTGCTCGGAATGTAAAGGCGCCGCTGTACATGAAGGCTGCACAGATCATAACCAGACGTTTCGCTGTCCTTGCGGATTTCAGCATAATGTTTCGTGCATCCGCACTGAGAACATTTTCCCAATCCTCCTCGACGTGTTTCAAGCATCGTCTGAGCTGATCATAGCGAGATATGAAGATACCGTATTGGCTCACGGACATAAAGTCAAAGAGAAGAAAGGGTATCATTTGCAATCGAATGCGCGTCGTTTCTTCCATTAACCAATAAAAGACACCGGGTATAATGTTGCAAGAGAAAAGAGTGTAGGATATACTGATTAACAAGAGATTATGAGGTTTCGGGCATACAGATGATCTTTCTTTACTGAGGGAGGGCCAAACACCGAGCGCGAGCAGAATATTGCGAGTTGGTTGCATGGCGTACAAAATATCGTTCTGAAGATGCTCGTTTCGCATATCTCTGCGGACTTCAATGAATATTCTTGCGATACTCGCGGACTTGTTCCGTCCACATAACGTGCACTTAACGTGCAACCTGAACGCAAACTGAATCACCACCGGTCGTCGAAGAGCAAGCGTCAACCGCGAAGTCATCGCCCGCGCATATGCTTGCGCATGTTAAGAATTTAAACGTCCCATGAGAAAAGAGAAAAGCAGAAAAGTTTGTAAATAAAGTCGTTCACCGAGGGTTGAGATTGCTTTCCATGAAATGTATTCTTATCCGCTTACGTGCATTGACTTTTAAACGACTAGGAAAATCATTACATTTAACTTTCTTTCTGAATTCTACAATGCTGACTATAAAGCTAACAGTTTTGATAATGTTCTACGAGAGCTTGCTTAAATATTACAGATGTGCATGTTAATCGACACAGTGAAATCGCTTTTACGTAAGGCGAGATTGCTTCCCGTGGAATATATTTTTATCCGTGTATTTAACCTTCCTGACGGCAACCAGGAAAGTTGTAATATCTGACTGTATCTTTTTCTGCTTCATGGCCTTCGTATTGTCTCAATCACAATATTGAATATGCCAGCAAAAATTATTTCTGCATTATGCAATAATAGTAAAATGATCAGTAAAATCATATTTTGAAAAACAGAGTGAATATGTATAAATATAAAATAATGCGAGATATATATATATATATATATATATATATATATCGCATTATTTTATACTTATACATATTTACTTTGTTTTTCAAAATATGATTTTACTGATGTATGTAAATGTAATATTAAAAATTAGATAATTATTATTATTTAAACATTTAATTATACTACTACATTATAATTTGATGTATATTAAAATATGCAGCTGTTTTTATAATCTAAAAAAATTTTTAATTATTTAATGTTTCAGTTTGTGTTGTGAATCACGACTGATGATCAAATATGAGAATTGATTGCGAGGTAAGCTCGCAACTGAAGCTCCCTGCGTTTACACATTAGGAATTCAAACGTTGCGTGAAGAATATAAGATTACAGCAATAGAAATTGTGAGGAAAGTTGTTTATCCAAGGAAATATTTTTAACCGCGTTCGTCGGCCTTTCTAACAACTAGGAAAATGATCATATATTTTTCTTTATATCTTCCTATATGGTAACTTGAATGAAGTATAATGCTAGTCAGGAAGAAATACTTTTGGTTGTCGTATATTGAATATTTTTTATTTGTACATATCAACTAGTATTAATTTTTGATCTTGTGATAGAAATGATAAATATGCCGCTCAGTCTTAGTAAAATTACATAATAATGAAGGCATTAAATAGCAGACTTTTTCCATAAAAATAATTAAATATATATATTTATTTAAATATTTTGTATTACATTTATATTGCATTAAAATTTTGTATTTTATCCGTGTATGTAATTGATTGACGTAATGTGATATGACAAGTATATTGAATTTACATTATAATTTAACTATTAGAATTTAAATATTCAATCGACTACATTTCGGAGCATATTAAAATACGCTCCAGCTGTTTTCATGACCTAAAACATATTCGGGTTTTCTACTCTGAATCGTTTTCAATAAGCTACAATTAATATTGTTGCAAATAGTAAGTATACGCTTAGTAGAATTGATACATAAATGTATATAAATTGTATATAAATGACATGATACTTATTTTATAATAAAAGATTTTAAATAAATATTATTTTGATGATATGTATGAATGTAAAACATTGATATTTATATATTATTTATATATCATTTATATTACAGTAATTAACGCGGTGAGACAAATAATTATACTTTTTAAAAGCTTCAATATACTTACATAGTTTTCTATAGAAACAAATAAATTAATTCAAAATTAATTGACTTACATCACCAAATGTCTTGAACGATAGATCGACAATTTTTCCAGCGGAGATCCTGGCTGGCGTGTTAGACATAATCATCAACAATACGATGCTACGCGCTTTTCTGTCCGGAAGACGATACCATTCAAGTTCACAGGATGTCGTAGCTACTTTTTCTGCCTATCGTTGAACATATCATCACATACCAATGACCATAAAATTTTTTTTGTCAAAATTTCTTTCATTTATCTATTTCAAGAATATTGCAACATGTTCCCTGTATTTCTTTCACGATATATTTATAAGTCAATTAAAATAAATCAATCAAATTTTTTTAGCACGCAATAGTGACTTTTATGAGATTTCCGTAAAATTGAATACAACTTTAATTCCAAATAATTTGAAAATAAATAATATTCTATAAATAATTGTAGAACGTTGTGTTATTGTGTTTCGTTATTACTTGCTCTAAAAATCGAATATGTTTATATTTGTGAGACATACCTGGCTGGCAAGTTGTTCACCAGTATAGCAAAATAGAAAGATATGGATTGTTATGTTTATAACACTTAGTAAATACATCAATACAGTTGTCAAATTCCTATTTTCCCAATCCTGTAAATATAAATGCTTCAGGTAATTATATTCTAATTATTACTAATCAGTTATAAAATTGAAATAACTATTTATCAATAAAATGTTCATCATGAGAATTAAAAATTTCAATTTAAATTAGGAATAATTATCAAATCTTTCTTTTCTATTTTTTATATTAATATGCCGAAATTCAATTTATTCAATTTATTAAAGTCAATTAAACTTACGAACCAGTAACATAAAATACCCTAAAAGGCAGAGAGTTATCGTGTTCACTAAAACTTCCATTAAATATATTTCCTGCAAGGTATGCTGCACCAATTGTAAAAAACTGCAATTATTGATAATTAATACTATTTGAATTAGTAGGTAAAAAAGTATGAGTAAATTAATGAAAAAAAATTAATAATTTTTACTAAGCAGCATTTTTAATAAATGTCGTTATTAATAAGTACATATTGATTTACATTATAAGTTAAAACTATAAGTACGAGTAACGTTTGAAATAAAATTACGGACTTACTTACGTACTCTCATTTGATGCTCGACTATCTCAGCTAACTTCTTATCCATTTCGCGCTCTTCTTGCCACTGTTTCTGCACGAGACTTTTCATCAAGCCGATCAGAATTTTCAATTGGCCGCAAGCGTGCACCACGAAGATTGCCGTGAGGCCGCACGCACTTGTCACCACCGAAACCGTAACGAATCCTGTTATATACTGGAGTGCAAAAACCGTCTCGTAAATGGGGCTGACTTGCACGTCGAGAGAAAAATAGTAACCCGGAGATGCGAAACGTCTTATCGTCACATTCTGATCAGTGACGATCTTTCCCTGGGCCAACGGCAGGACTACTCGGAATGTAAAGTTACAGCTGTACATTAAGGCCCCACAGATCATAACCAGACGCTTCCCTGTCCTTGCGGATTTCAGCATAATATTCCGTGCGTCCGCACTGAGAACATTTTCCCAATCTTCCTCGACGTGCTTCAAGCATCGTCTAAGCTGATCATAGCGAGATATGAAGATACCGTATTGGCTCACGGACATAAAGTCAAAGAGAAGAAAGGGCATCATTTGCAATCGAATGCGCGCCGTTTCTTCCATCAACCAATAAAGAACACCGGGTATAATGTCGCAAGAGAGAAGAGTGTAGGATATACTGATTAACAAGAGATTGTGAGGTTTCGGGCATACAGATGATCTTTCTTTACTGAGGGAGGGCCAAGCACCGAGCGCGAGCAGAATATTGCGAGTTGGTTGCATGGTGTACAAAATATCGTTCTGAAGATGCTCGTTTCGCATATCTCCGCGGACTTCAATGAATATTCTTGCGATACTCGCGGACTTGTTCCGTCCACGTAACGTGCACTTAACGTGCAACCTGAACGCAAACTGAATCACCACCGGTCGTCGAAGAGCAAGGCTCAACCGCGAAGTCATCGCTCGCGCATATGCTTGCGCATGTTAAGAATTTAAACGTCCCATGAGAAAAGAGAAAGGCAGAAAACTTTGTAAATGAAGTCGTTCACCGAGGGGTGAGATTGTTTTCCATGAAATGTACTCCTATCCGCTTACGTGCATTGACTTTTACAACGACTAGGAAAATCATTACATTCAACTTTCTTTCTGAATTCTGCAATGTTGACTATAAAGCTAAGTTTTGATAATGTTCTACGAGTGCTCGCTTAAATACTGCAGATGTGCATGTCGTTCGACACAGCGAAATCGCTTTTACGTAAGGGGAGATTTGCTTTCCATGAAACGTATTCCTATCCGCTTACGTGTATTGACTTTTGCAACGACTAGGAAAATCATTATATTTAACTTTCTCTCTGAATTGTAATTTACAATCAATGTGAAGCTAGTTTTGATGATATTTTACGAGCTTGTCTGTTTACTTAACTATTGAAGATGTACATGTCAATCGACACAGCAAGCAGCTTTTATACATAAGGTCGGTTATTAAAAGAATTAAATAAGCGAATTATATATTTTGCAGAATATCTTATTTTGTTTCAGAAGACGCACTATTAGATATTTTATAAATAAATATAATTTTTGTGAGAAATTTCATTATTTTGTACAGCACATTCTCCGTGAGATTCGTTTTTCTATTTATTTTTTAATATCTAGTTATACTTACTGTTCTAAAGTTTGAATAATTAACAATTTGTATTTTTATCTTGATAATCATCATCGTTGTTTAATCAGCAACTGTTCGAAGTATGTTGAAATACACAACTGCTGATTTGATCACCTAAAATGATTAATAAATATTTATTACTACATTCTTTCTTTTAACAGGATATATAATAATATATAAAATCAATTAGATTTCAGATATCGCAATGTTAAATAGAAATATATTTTTCGCTCACATCGCCAAATGTCTTTAAGGAGAGAACAATAAATTTTCCTGCCGTAATCTTTGACGGAATATGTGATATAATTATTATCAGCACCATATCACGTGTTCTCTTCGCTGGAAGACGATACCACTCTAGCATATTTGTTCTCCAAGCTATTTGGTCTGCCTATCGTAATAATTATGTACAGAATTGCTTTCATTTGTGTAAGATTTCATTTTTAGATGCGCGACAGGAATGACAGAGCATTAACATAATTAAAGTCAATGTGATAAAGTTAAATGAACATACATGATGAACTTACTGTAGCTGTAATATATTCGCCGATATAACAGAGAAGAAAAATATTAACCGTGTCGGAAGCAAGGGCAACGAGAAAGGTACATACATTCGCGGTATTTCCATCTTGCCACTCCTGCGTGTTCAACATGCACTCAGCATTGAGATTCCCGCGACAAAATATTGATAAATGAATGTCACATGCATATCGCGGTAATATAATACTCTGGAAAGTTTTATTCATCGTGACATGATTTGAATGTTCTGCCTACCATCAAGATACAGTATCCCACGAAACACATCATTATGGTATTTCCTAATATCTCAAACAAACTACTCTTTTGCAGCGTGTCTTCCACCAAACACAGGAAACTGAAAGTAAATAGTATTGCTAATGCAGAATCGAAATAAGGCGTAAAATTAATAGAAACGAAAAGACGAACGCCTCACTTTCGTATCCTTATCTGACGCTCGACCACCGCCGCCAACTTCTCATCCGCATTTTTCTCTTTGCACACTTGCTCGTCGACCAGTTCTTCCATCAATATGATCAAAATCTTCATCTGCGCACACGCGTGCATGACGAGAAGCGCAGCGAGTCCGTATGTCACGATCGTGACAGAATACATGACGAATCCGCCGAAGAACTGTAGCAAGAACACGATCTCGTAAGCAGGACTGCGCTGTTCATCGAACAGAACGAAGTAACCCGCATAGGCCAGCGGCCTGATCGTAACGTTGTTTTGGGTAACAATCTTTCCCCGCGATAACGGCACGATCGTGTGATAAGAGAGCCCGGCGGAATATAGGAAGGCACAACAAATAGTGAACATGCTCCTGCCAGTCTTCGCCTTCTCCATCATGATGTCCCTCGCGTTCGACACCGCGATGAACTTCCAATCGTCTTTTATGTGCTTTAAGCAACTCCTGATCTCGTCCTCGTAGACAATCAGAGCACCGTACTTGGCAAGCGCGGTGAACGAGTAGACGGTAGGAGCGATCATTCTCAATTTGGCACGCGGCTCTTCCTCAGTAATGAATACGCAATACAGCATGCTGGGGATGCCCTCGAAGCAAACAAGAGTACAGCAAATGATTATCAGAAGGATTTTACAGATCGTCTGAACGACAGATAGGTTTTTGTCAAGCAGAGGCCAAATGCCGAGTATTCGTAGAAGAAAGTGACACTGCTTGGTGACGTATACTACATCTCGCTCGTAATTTTGATTTGGATGCTTCTCTAAAAGGAGATTCATCGTATAATTATTAAAGGGATTTTAATGACACATTTTCCTCTGCGAATAAAAAATAAAAAGATTATTGATAATATTTCGCGGCGCTCCCGTGTTTCTGAGCCGCAAGTTGGATTGCTACTGAACGTTAGGATGAACGACCATCTCACGCATGCAAAAATCGTTATGCGCACGTGCGCCTTCTGAACATTAATATTTTACATCGTGATGGCCTGACAATGGTAAGAAGAAACTTTGAAACGCTGTTTGCTGCAGCCTTCCTGTTTGGAACTTGAACTTGAATGCGAGGGTTGACTGTTTAAAAGATAAGAAGTTACAAAAGATAATAAGTTATACGATAGAGTTAAGTTCATTGTAAGATTTGTGATAAATCTCGCATACCGATCGTATTTCTCAAGAAATTTTATCTTCTATATAGTAGAAAGTCAGCGTATAGTTTAGTAAGTAATAAAATAACATTTTTTTCTTTCATTTATCGCCAATGATAATGATAAACAAATAATAGTAATATATTGTTTTGTCTACTGTTTCGCGACTTTGAAACTTTTTTTTAATATATTTATTTTTATTACATACAGTATGATATTGAAAAATATGCTTATTTTTATTTTTGGTTCAATTGGTTATAAGTCGTAGCATGTTAAAATATGTTTAAAATATGTCACAAATGATTTAAAGATTTAAAATGTCATATGTATAATATTTTATATTATAAAAAAATACTAAATATTACAATTTATCGTGATATATCTTCAATTAAATTAAAAAATTATGCAATTTTAAACGTGGCAATCAATAAATAAGTATAAAGTATATGAAAAGTGCAAACAACTCTTCAGGTTTTACGAAAAATCTTCATGTTTTAGAGCCAGATATCTAATAAACATTTACTTACTTACATTTCTATAATGGACTCTTTAATATATTTTTATTCGGATATTTTTATCATTTTATATTTTATTCATCAGATAATATGAAAAATAAATCAATAAGTCAAAAATTATACATCAAAATATGAATATAAACATTTGTAAACGTATTCAATGTTTCATTTGAAACGGAGATACTTGAAAAAAGATACTTTTCTAAATTACTATGTAATTCTATTCTATAATTACAAATATATTACTATATATTTCCATTCTATAATTACAAATTTTTATTACTACTATTTTATCTATATATTTCTGATTTTTTAAATTTAGTCAACTGATCGAAGAAGATTTAAATATGTTACGGCCATCTTAACGACCTAAAATAAATGTATACGTGTTTATTAATTATTCCTCCGTCTCGCAGAAATTTCTATGTTACCAACTTTATTAATAGATAAGCTTAGAAGAATGTTTATATCACTTACGTTGCCGAATGTTTGGAGAGATAAATCAATGAAATTTCCTGCTTTAAGTTTTAATGGAATTTCAGAAATGATTATAAGTAAAATCAATGATCGTGCTTTTGTATCCGGAAGATGATGCCATTCCAAAGTACATGCTGTTAGGGCTATTTTTTCTCCCTAATTTTTACCAATGAATTGCAAGCGTCAGTAGTTCGAGTAAAAAAGATAATGTTTCGCTAATGTCCCGTTTCATTTTTTTCTAAATATCTATGAGTCATGTCGATGAATGACGACTCTATAACATACCTGCTCAATGACTTGCTCGCCCATATAGCAATAGATAAATAAGTTGAAACAGAACATTACTAGTGCAACGAAGTACGAGCACAGTCGAATAACATTATGATTTTCCCATTCCTGTAAATTAAATAATTTATCAATTTTTTTATAAAATACAACACTGCCATGCCATATTTATGCAAACTTATATTTTTTTAAAAATTCATTGTATGTAAATATTTCTGCGCACCATGATAATGTAGTATCCTGCGAAGCATATCATCATGGTGGATCCCAAGACTTCTATTAAACTTGGATATTGAGTGGCACTCTGCACCAATTGTAAGAAACTAAAATATATGGCGTGAAAACTATGAGAATTATTTTTAACTAGTTTTTTAAATTACTAGTTGCTAATCCCATATTTCTTCGATAACTGATGACACGTTACCCATTTTGCGTAGAATCTATCGTATTAAGCTGTGACATAGCCTCTAGTGAAGTTAGAATTATATTAAAGAATCAGTGAGCAGATCTCATCATTGTGATCGCAAGAAGAAACTCACTTTTTTATTTTGATTTGATGCTCCACAAGAATAGCCAACTTCCTGTTCAGGTTTTCCGGTTGATTCTCGTTCACGAAATCGTTCATCAACGTCATGAGTATGTTCGACTGCGCGCAAAAGTGCATCACGCAAAGGGTCACGAAGCTAAAGGTTGCCACCAGAATCGTGTACTTGACAAATCCCGCGAGAAATTGTAGAAAATACACGATCTCGTAAACCGGAGTACGCTGCACGTCAAGTACAACGAGATAGGCGACGATAGGCAGCGGTCTGATCGTGACATTTTGAGAAGTAACGATCTTCCCCATCGACAACGGCATGATTATTCGGGTGGCCACGAAGGTCAGGTACACGAACACGGCGCACAGCACAATCAGACGTTTGCCAATTTTCATCTTGTCGATCATCGAGGTACGATCGTCCATTTTGACGACGTCCTGCCAGTCTTTGTCCACCAGCATTAGGCAGTTTCTCACTTGGGTCTTGTAAAGTACCATGTAGACGTACTTGATTATTTCTACTATCGAGAATATCATGCTGCCCACGACTTTCAGCTTCAGATGAATATCCGTCAGTATTATGAACGTATAGAGCATAGCCGGGATCACCTCGTACAAGAGGAAAATGAGGCAAACGGCGACCAGCGTGACTGTCTCTAACAATTCCAGAAAAAGGGAATTTGCGCCCGTCAACGGCCAGATGCCTATTACGCGAAAGAAAAAGCGACTTATCGCGAAAGCGTTCTCTATGTCGCGGTCGTAATACTTGTTGGCGAACATCTTGAGGGGCGGATTGATTCTACGATTCAGTTTCTTACGGAGGCTTGCTCCTTTGTAGTGGAATACCATGGAAACACTTCTGCAATACACAACACCAAGACGTGTCGCTACCGATGGCAATATCCTCCGCTGGGTGCAAACGTAATTCATAATTCACGTGCGTCTGCGTATCAAGGGGATTGAAAAGCCACGTCAAGCAGATGACTAATGTACAGTACCGGTCAATAGCTTTTGCCCACCTGAAGTCAATTTTACTCGTTACAAAAAGTTTTATAACTTCGGTCACAGTTGAGTTACAAAAACTCGCAGGGACTCATTTTCAAGCTTGGATCAAGACCTTTCAAAATATGCATTGCATACACTCGATTTTTCATTTTTTCATTTCTTTAAACAGGAAAACCAAAGTGTAAAAATTAAAAATTTTCCTCTTTTTCTTCAAATCAGTACAGTTTCTTAACCAGAGATCGTACAATGATTTTACGAACAGAATTTGAAATCTTGATTCAAGACCTTTCAAAATCATCTCTGAAAAATTTTTTTCAAGCCTTTTTTCAGGGTCGTACACGCCAGTTTCTTAAAAAAAAGAACGCTTTTTTCAATTCAAATTATCTCAATAAGATCGAGTTTTCGAGAAAAATTTCACTTGGAAAAAATGTTGCATCTCTAGAATATGTGAGTATATAATCGTTGATTGTGACACTTGTTTTCTTTCTGTGTGCACAGAAAAAACATTAATTTCAAATTAACAATATTATTCTCATATATGTATAAGCAAAAATATAAAATCTTTTTAAAGATTGTGATAATCTTAAATAGACAATAACTTGCTCACACAAAGAAATTTTGTTTTCGTTTAAGATTATCAAAATTTTAAAAAAGTAGATTTTATATTTTTGCTTATACATGAGAATAATATTGTTGATTTGAAATTAATGTTTTTTCTGTGTGGGCAAAAGCTATTGACCGATACTGTATGTATAGAGAAACTTTCAAAAGGTTGCGTGCAGATCTATTTACGATCTTTCCTCGTGGAAAGGAAAAAAATTTCCTACTAGAAAAGAGTTAACGTTTCGCAAGAACTTATCCCTTGAACTTATAACACAGCTGTATAAGCAAAACGCAATTTTTTACTTGACTTGATAGAATATCCGTGGAAAAGTAATAACTCTACTTATCACGCGACTATTCTAAACAATACTATTTGTTGATTTTATCAGATCATTGATTATAGTGATTTAGATCAGCGTACGGAATTAATTGCCCTTTTTGGCCAGATTTCTGAGGCGACGTCTAGTGTCTCCCCACTATCGCTCAAAGCTCGGCGGCCGAGCCGCCGATCGCGTGCGTTATGCTGTATGTACCTCAGAAGCGTTCGTACATGACAACTAGGCCCATATCTTCCATCAAATTATTACAAATTATCATGAAACGTTTTTGCTGAACAATTGTAATTTTTATAAGTAATTTAACGTTAAAAAAGTTTGATTATTAAAATATTAAATTCTATATAATTTGACGGTAGGCGTCGCCTCAGAAATCTGGCCGAAAAGGGCAACTAATTCCGAACGCTAATTTAGATATTAATTTAGATATTAACGCTAATTTAGATATTAGATAATAAGAGTTATAGTGCTCCTACAGAATAATATTAGATCGCGTGCCATATTAATGATTCGGAGATTTTAATACCGTAAGATGGATTTTCAAGTGCGATAATAGTTTCGAAACAAAATATAATACTGTGCGTGTTATACTGCTCACTTATATCATATAGTACTGAAGTGTTTCCTGATACTTTAAGAAAAATTATTTATATAAAAATATATCTAAACTATGACAACCATAATCAAATTATTTCTATCATATTTAATTTTCGTTTCTTTAGCATGTATAGCTTTTCTCACGCATATTTTGTGATATATTGTGATTACGATTAATGTGTAACAATTACAGTTACATTATATTTGCGTACAAAAGTTAATGAATATAAAAAACATTGGTTTCGTATGAACATGAATACATTTATCATTATGTAATTAATATGAGCACATAGATATTGAATCATTTAACGCGCTTTTAATAAAAACTAAAACTTACAAATTCTTACCATCGAATTCTTATTTGATGTTTGATCATTTTCGCCAGCTTTCTGTCTACTGTGTTTCTTTTTGCCATTGTTTCTCAACGAAATTTCTTATTACATCCATCAAGATCTTTAACTGGTCACAGGCCTACATCACGAAAATGACCATGAGATCACATGAACCTGTTGTTATTAAAAAAGTAATTAATCGGCCAAGTAGTTCAGAATATTTCGCATTAATTGGGTAATATAAATCACGTCATCTTTATAATACTCGTTGATCAGCATTCTTTTTTCAATCTTATGTAAAATCTTGAAAAAAATTGTATGGTGACTGTTCACTGCAAAGAAGAATTATCAATAAAGTGAATTTATTATCCTCCTGCGCTTGTGCGTATTAAAGATTTAAATGTTGCGTGAAAGAGAGAGTTCAGAAGCAGAAGAGTTTCCAAGTCAAACTGTTTATCGAGGGTCAAGATTGTTTTCCAATAACGCTTCGTTAATATGTACATTTTTTTTCAAGTAGCTAAGAATAGTCTGTTGGCTTTGTCTCTGATACAATTTGTTAAAATGCCACATTAAAAGGATGAATAAAGAGTACATAGAATATATTTGTGATTTTTTCCCCCATCGTAAGAAATAGAAAGTTTTTCTATTGAAAGCAATGTAAGAGTTAATGTTATGTAATAGAAATTTATTGATAAGCAATATGTAGTAAAATGTTAGTGATTGACAGAATATCCGTGGAAAAGTAATTGTGATCATCGCGTAATTACATTTGAAACAACAAACAGTATATTTTGTTGCTTATCATCATAATCATTCTCCTAGATTAAAATGTATGTATAGTTCAGTTAGATTCTTAGACTTACATTACTCAAAACACAACTTATTGTACAGTTTATTTTTATTATATAATATTAAAATCTTGTTTAATACTTTAGGAAAAAAAATTATGCAATTATATAAATTAATATTTAAATGAACATAGCGAATTATGTCTATCGTGTATGATTTGTTTGTTTTGTTTACACATGTACTTTTTCTCACGCATATTGCGATGTTATGATAGATTAGCTAATTATAAAAAACGAACGTTAACAATTAATCTGTAAAGTTTTATTTACGATGCTCGGATATTACAATTGCGCACAAAAGTTAATGCTTATAGAACGACATTGTTTTTATATACATATACGTGATTGATAAATGTAAAATTATATTTTCCGTTATCTCGTAATTTTTATGGAGTGCTTTTAATCATTTTGCAATAAAGATACGGTTTATACAAGAAAATAAGATAGTAATTTCATAACTTAATTAGTTATACTGCTAAATTTTAATATATAATTAACTGAGAAATGAACATCTTTACATACACACGTATTTCTATATAAAAAATATATAAAAATCAAAAATATATTTAAATATATATTCATTATACCAAATTTGTTACCATTATGATGTGCTGAAGAAAGTGATTTCAAAGTGAAGAAACTTGGAATAGAAACGTTTAGTCGGTCATTTTTAGAAGCATGTTGAAATACGTAAGAGATGTCTTCACGATCTAAGGAACAAGAATAATATTTCTTAATTATTTTGTCATAATTTCTTTCAATTAGTACAATAGGCTGATTAAAACCAGTTAATTGATTAATATCCATTATGATGATAATAATAATCACTGAATAAATTGTTTCTAATTGTACAGTTCTTGTGTTGATACCCGAAAAAATAAATAAATGTTTCTTAACGTATGTTCTTACATCGCCATATGTCTTGAATGATAGATCCATGATTTTCCCAGCGGTAATCTTTATGGGTATGTTTGACATGATTACTACAAGCACGATCCCACGCGCTTCCTTATTCGGAAGACGGTACCACTCAAGCACGCAAGATGTTCTAGCTACATTTTCTGCCTGTTATTAGTATTATGAAGTATGTATGTATTAAAGTTTGTATTGCAATGTTTTTATAAATTTAAGTATTATCTAAAAATTATTATGAAAAATATTATGAAAACACATTTCGGAACAACTTCTTTTCGCACAAGTATTGTATTAAAAAAATAACTATCATTATCATATATTACTACACGTATAATTGTCAGATTATGATATTATATGATATATACCGACACACACCTGAATGGTGAGTTGTTCACCAGTGTAACAAAACAAGAACATATTTATCATCATGGATGTTAGTGACGTGAAATAGGAGCACATAGCTATGAAATTACTATTCTCCCATTCCTATATTACATTCCAATATTACATTATTTTAGGAAACATTTTTTTATTATTGAATTTTTCGAATATATAAAATAACGAACCATTATTATAAAATATCCTAGAAGGCAGACTATCATCGTGCATCCCATTAATTCTATTAAACACGCTTGTTGTAAAGTATTTTCTACTAAATATAAAAAACTGAAATGTCGGTGGCACTGAATCAACACATTCAGGAAATGAGAAAATAGAATTAACTATTTTGTATGTAAATGATACTAACTACTGATTAACGAATAATCAATTATTTGATGAGTCACTTGAGGTATGTACTTTTAATAAAAACTAAAACACACAAATTCTTACCGTCGAATTCTTATTTGATGTTCGACCATTCTCGCCAGCTTTCGGTTTACTTGGTAGCTTTCGTGCCATTGTTGCTCGACAAGATTTCTCATTAGATCCACCAGGATCTTTAATTGGCCACAGGCGTGCATGACGAAGATGGCCGCGAGGCCACATAAACCTGTTGTTATCGAAAAAGTAATTATCCCGGACAACAGCTGTATTACAAAGATCAGCTCGTAAATGGGGCTGACTTGTACGTTAAAGACAACAAAGTAAGCCGGGCAAGGCAAGGGTCTGATGGTGACATTTTGCGGAGTGATGATTTTTCCTTTAGCAAACGGCAGAATCAACCGAAAGGATAACCCACTGCCGTACATGAAAATCGCGCAAAGTGTGACCAGGCGCCTTCCGATCTTCGCGGAATTGATCATCGTGTCTCGCGCTTTCGTGTTAGTAGCGTGCTTGTAATCTTCCTCGATATGCTCCAAACAATTTCTGATACTCTTTTCGTGAAAGATCATATTGCTATATTTGCTAGTAGCCATAATGACAAAGATAAGCAAAGGGATCGTCATGACCCTGACACGTACTCTCTTCTCAATCAGCCAAAACAAGAAACCCGGTATCAGTACGGAATAAAGCAGAATGTAAGAGATCGATATAAAAAAATACTTCCGAACTCTATTGTCGGTGGAACTATCAAATGTCGGCCAGATCCCGAGTAGGCTCAGGATGTTTCGCGTTAAATGGGTGATATAAATCACATCATCTTTATAATACTCGTTGATCAACATTCTCTTGTCAGTCTTATGTGAAATCTTGACGCAAACCGGATGGCAACTGATCGCTGCAAATAAGAACTTTCAATAAGGTAAATTCGGTGTCCGCTTGCGCCTGCGCGCATTAAAAATTGAAACGTTGCGTGCAACAGAGGGTTTGGAACCAGGATAGTTTTCAAGTCAAACTGTTCACCGAGGGTCAGGATTGCTTTCCACGAATTGCGTACCTATTCGTCAACGTGTACATCTTTTTTTCAAATAGCTAAGAATAATCCGTTGAGTTTAACTTTTCTTCCTGTATTAAAACTCAATTGCATCTGTTGGACGTTGACCGCCCCCAATAGTTCCGATTGCATAGTACAATAATACTTCGATTTGCTTAGAGAACTATACATACGTCTATAACAACAATCGTTATGTTTCTGACATGTTCATTTTGTCGTATTTCTGACGTGACTATTCTGGGAACGTTAGTGGATTAAATAAGATTTGTTACGGTTATATTCGTATATACATGGTATCGTATTATATTCTACGACAACTATAATTTGTGACAAGAAGATAAATTTATCAAACCTGTAATTATAGTGAAAGTGCATTGTGTTTCTATGAAGGGTTCTCTGTCGATAATAATTAAATTTTCTTTGGAAAATAATCGTGTGTTTGTACTGTCTCTGTTACGATTGATAAATAAAAAAATCACAAGTGGATGGGACGAGAAACTTTTGAAGGGGTCACATTATGTTTGTGATTTTCCCCCAGCGTAAGGGACAGAAAGTTTTCCTATTGGAAGCAATGTAAAAGTTAACGTCACGTAATGAAAATTTATTGATAATAACAAAAGGCAGTTATTGATTTGGCAGAATGTCTGTGGAAAAGTAACTTTAGTCGTCGTGCAATTATATTTTAAACAGTAAATAGTGTATTTCGTTTATCATCATAATTATTTTCTCGATTAAAATGTATAGTGCATTTCAATAGTAAAAGTTTATAGTGCTTGAAATAGAATATTGCTTACTGTACAACTCATTCGTATTATATAATAACATTCTATTGAAATCCTTTAATACTTGAACAGAAGAAAAAAAACGCAATCTTTTATAAAGTATCCATATCAAGATCATGTTGTATCATATTATGTCTATCGCGATTAATTTTTGTATTTTTCATTTATGTTACATACAATGCGTTATTATTAATAGTGTTACTAGATTGTAATAGAATTACTAGAAGTGTTGCCTAGATTGTGATTTTGAAAAATATTAAATAACAGTTAATGTGTAACAAATCTAATTACATTATACGTTATATAATTTGCTTGTGTGTTACAGTCGTACACAGAAAGCACTGATGAATTCATATATATGTAATTAATAAATTATATTTTTGGTAAAATTATATTTTTAGTTTAGCTTCTTAATTTCTACTGGATATTTTTACTCATTTCGTAATGAAATATAACTGCAGATAAATTAGTAATTACATAATTTAATTAACCCCTTGACTGCTTTGGACGCCATATGGCGCGAAAAAAGTGGCCAAGTCTGCAACGCGCGCCATATGGCGCATCGTAGAAATAATGGATTTAATAAATTCCCATTTCCATGGAACTTGTTATCTTAAGGTTTTCGAGATCGCTGAATCTGAATATGACATTAGACATGCACTTTTGGCCCATTTTACCTCCGACAATCAAGAGGTTAATTATCAAACTGCACTGTGAAATTCTCATATTTAGTTTTGCAATACTGAAAAATCAAACTTTTTTACGCACATTTTTGTATAGAAGAAATACATCTAAATTGAAAATATTTTTAAGTATATGTATGTACATCATATCAGGTTTCTGTATTTGACACATTTATATCACATTTATATCAGTGTACACGATACGAAATTATATACCATTACCATGCGTTTGTCATGGTTCCGACAAGAAGAAAGCGATGTAGAGCAAAAACATTCACTCGGTTAGATTTAAAAGCATGTTAAAATACGTCACAGCTGTCTTCACGATCTAAAAAAACAAGTATAATATCTATTATTTATTTGTTACTTCGTCCTGATTTCTTTCAACTAGTACGACAGGTTGATTAAGAAAAAGATTGTTTGATTGACGTTCATTATAATACAACTATTATAATAAACTGCATTTTTATAATAATAATCACTGCATAACGTTTTTAATTATAATATTACTATTGTTGCAGATTCCTGAAAAAGTGACTGAATATTTTTATATGTTCTTACATCGCCGTATGTCTTGAATGATAGATCCATGATCTTCCCAGCAGTAATCTTAATGGGTATGTTCGACATAATTATTACAAGCACGATTCCACGCGCCTCCTTACTCGGAAGACGATACCACTCGAGCATGCACGATGTTCTAGCTACTTTTTCTGCCTATTATAGTAAACTACGTGTAGCAAAATTTTCACCAATTTTAACATTATTTTAAAATTATTGTATAAACATTTCCAACAAATTTTTCTCAATAATTCCATATTGTACAAAGTAACCGAGTATTATGATATATTATTGTAAACTACACGAATAATTATTATATCATTATTGCAATAATCTTTACTAAAAAGTAGTATGGACGAATATACCTGAACAGTAAGTTGTTCGCCAGTGTAACAAAACATAAACATATTTATCATCATGGATGTAAATGATGTAAAGTAGGAGCACATAGCTATCGAATTGCTATTCTCCCATTCCTATAACATTATTGCAGGGAACATTTTTTCCTTTTATTTTGTCTAAAATTCTCAGATAAATAAAATTACGAACCATTATTATAAAATATCCTAGAAGACAAACTATCAACGTGCACCCCATTAATTCTATTAGACACGCTTGTTGTAGAGTACTTTCTACCAAATGCAAAAAACTGAAATGTCGACGGCACTAAATTAACACGTTTAGGAAACGAAATAATGTAATTAATTTCACTCTGCATATACATATATGATGTTAACTAACGAGTAACGAATAATTTTATACATTGTAAATCATTTGATATATGTGATTTTAATAAAAAAATTATAAATCTCAGTCTCTTACCTTCTAATTCGTATTTGATGCTCAACCATTTTTGCCAATTTCTTGTTCACATCCCGTTTTCCTTGCCATTGCTCCTCGACGAGATTTCTCATCAGATCTACCAAGATCTTTAACTGGCCGCAGGCGTGCATCACAAAGACGGCCGCGAGGCCACATAAACCTGTTGTTATCGAATAAGTGACTACCCCGGATAAAAGTTGCATTGCGAAGACCAACTCGTAAGCAGGGCTGGCTTGTATATCCAAGAAAAAGAAGTACGCCGGGCAAGGCAGAGGTTTGATGGTGATGTTTTGCGCGGTGACGATTTTTCCCTTGGCAAACGGCAGGATGGATCGAAAGGAGAGCCCACTGCCGTACATGAAGACCGCGCAAAGCGTGACCAAGCGTCTTCCGATTTTCGCGGATTCAATCATCGTATCTCGCGCTTCCGCGCTAGTAACAATTCTCCAATCTTCCTCGATGTGTTTTAAGCAGAGTCTAATATGTTTCTCGCGATATAACAGGTTGCTGTATTTACTACTAGCCATGAAACAGTAGAGAAGCATAGGAAATGTTTGAACCCTGACGCGTGTTCTTTTTTCAATCAACCAGAAAAGGGCGCCCGGAATCAGGACACCGTAGAGAAGAATGTAAGAGATCGTGACCAAGAAGTATTTCCAGATTCTATCTCCAGTTGATCGTCTCCTGTTATGTGACGGCCAGACCCCGAGTAGGCTCAGAACATGTCGCGTCAATTGTGTGATATAAATCACGTCGTCTTTATAATGCACGTTCTGTAGCATTCTTTTGTCCTTTTGATCCTACGTGAGATCTGTACGCAAACTGGATAGTGACTTATCGCTGCAAATAAGAACTTTCAATAAGGTAAATTCGATGTTTGCTTGCGCTTGCGCGCATTAAACATTACAATGTTGCGTGAAGGAAAGAGTTTGAAGGCAGGAGAGTTTCCAAGTTAACTTGCTCACCGAGGGTCATTTTCCCACGAATTGCGTACCTATTCGCCAAAGTGTACATTTCTTTTTCAAGTAACTAAGAATAGTCTGTTGAATTTAACATTTCTTCCTGTATTAAAACTCACAATTGCATCTGTCGGACGTTGACCGCCACCAATAGTTCCGATCACGTATAGTACAATAATACTTCGATTTGCTTAGAGATACTATGCGTACGTGTATAACAACAATCGTTATGTTTCTGACATGTTTATTTTCGTCGTATATCGACATGTCGTATTTCTGACGTGACCATTCTGGGAACGTTAGTAGTTTAAATAAATAAAAATATAGTTATATTTATATACGATATTGTGTTATATTCAACGACAACTATTTGTGACAGGAAAATAAATTTATTAAAGCTGTAATTGTACCAAAAAATGAAAATGAAAGTGCATTGTTTCTAAGAAGGGCTTTCTGTCGATAATTATTAAATCTTCCGATTCTTTGGAATATAATCGTGTGTTTGTACTGTCTCTGTTACAATTTATAAATAAAAAAACCACAAGTGGATGGGACAAGAAACTTTTGAAAGGATCACATCATGTTTGTAATTTTCCTCCATCGTATGGGACCTAAAGTTTTTCTAAAGTTTGGAAGCAATGTAAAAATTAACGTCACGTAATGAAAACTTATTGATAATTGCAAAAGTCTGTTATTGATTTGGCAGAATGTCTGTGGAAAAGTAACTGTAGTCATCGCGCAATTATATTTCAAACATTAAATAGTGTGTTTTATTTATCATTATCATAATTACTCTCTCGATTAAAATATATAATGCAACGAGAAAAAGCGATATAGAACAAAAACATTCACTCCATTAAATTTAAAAGCATGTTAAAATATTATATGCGTTGTTACTAATATGAAGTGTTGCCTCGATTGTGATTTTGAAAAATATTAAATAACAGTTAATGTGTAACAAATCTAATTACATTACACGTTATGTATGATTTGCTTGTGAGTTATAGTCATCACACAGAAATCAATTGATATATAAAGCACTGATGATTTCATACGTATGTAATTGATAAATGTAAAATTATATTTTTGGTTGCCTCTTAATTTCTACTAGATATTCTTACTCATTTCGTAATTGAAATTAGTAATTATATAATTTAATTAACTATCAAACTGGATTCTATGAAATTTTCATATTTAGCTTTGCTACACTGAAAAACCACACTTTCTTACGCACATTTTTGCATAGAAGAAATATATCTAAATTGAAAATATTTTTAAGTATATGTACATCATGTCAGGTTTCTGCATATGACACACTTATATCAGTTTACACGATACTATACCACAATTATATATCATTACCATGCGTTTGTCATGGTTCCAACGAGAAAAAAGCAATATAGAGCAAAAACATTCACTCCATTAGATTTAAAAGCATGTTAAAATACGTCATGGCTGTCTTCACGATCTAAAAAAACAAGCATAATATCTTTCACTTATTTGTTACTTCGTCCTGGTTTCTTTCAACTAGTACGACAAGTTGATTAAGAAAAATTGTTTGATTGACGTTCATTATAACACAACTATTATAATAAACTACATTTTTATAATAATAACCACTGCATAACATTTTTAATTATAATATTATTTAATTATAATATTGTTGCAGTTTCCTGAAAAAGTGACTGAATGCTTTTATATGTTCTTACATTGCCGTATGTCTTGAATGATAGATCCATGATCTTCCCAGCAGTAATCTTAATGGGTACATTCGACATAATTATTACAAGTACGATTCCACGCGCCTCCTTATTCGGAAGACGATACCACTCGAGCACGCACGATGTCCTAGCTACTTTTTCTGCCTGTTATAGTGAACTACGTGTAGCAAAATTTTCACCAATTTTAACATTATTTTAAAATTATTGTATAAACATTTCCAACAAATTTTTCTCAATAATTCCATATTGTACAAAGTAACCGAGTATTATGATATATTATTGTAAACTCCACGAATAATTATTGTATCATTACTGCAATGATCTTTATTAAAAAATAGTATAAACGAATATACCTGAACAGTAAGTTGTTCGCCAGTGTAACAAATCATGAACATATTTACCATCATTGATGTAAATGATGTAAAGTAAGAGCACATAGCTATCGAATTGCTATTTTCCCATTCCTACAAATGTTACATTATTGTAGGAAACATTTTTTCCTTTTATTTTGTCAGAAAAATTTGCAGATAAATAAAATAACGAACCATTATTGTAAAATATCCTAAAAGACAAACTATCAACGTACACCCCATTAATTCTATTAGATACGCTTGTTGTAGAATACTTTCTACCAAATGCAAAAAACTGAAATGTCGACGGCACTGAATTAACACATTTAGGAAACGAAATAATGTAATTAATTTTACTCTGCATATACATATATGATGTTAACTAACGATTTACGTATATTTTTATACATACATCGTGAGTCATTTGACGTACGTGGTTTTAATAAAAAAAGTTATAAATCTCAATCTCTTACCTCCTAATTCTTATTTGATGTTCAACCATTTTTGCCAATTTCTTGTTCACTTCCCGTTTTTCCTGCCATTGCTCCTCGACGAGATTTCTCATCAGATCCATCAGGATCTTTAACTGGCCGCAGGCGTGCATCACGAAGACGGCCGCGAGACCGTATAAACCTGTTGTTACCGCATAATTGACTACCCCGGCTAAAAGTTGCATTGCGAAGACCAACTCGTAAGCAGGGCTGACTTGTATATCGAAGAAATAAAAGTACGCCGGGCAAGGCAAAGGTCTGATGGTGACATTTTGCGGAGTGACGATTTTTCCTTTGGCAAACGGCAGAATGGATCGTATTGAGAGTCCACTGCCGCCCATGAAGACCGCGTAAAGCATGACCAGGTGTCTTCCAATTTTTGCGTATTCAATCATCGTATCTCGCGCTTCCGCGCTAGTATTTCTCCAATCCTCTTCGACGTGTTTTAAGCAGCGTCTAATATTCTTCTCGCGGTATAACATATTATTGTGTTTACTACCGGTCATGATGCAGTAGAGAAGCTGAGGGAATGTTTGAATCCTGACGCGTATTCTTTTCTCAATCAACCAGAAAAGAGCGCCCGGAATCATAACACCGTAGATAAGAATGTAAGAGATCGTGACCAAGAAGTATTTCCAGATTCTATCACCAGTTGATCGTCTCCTGTTATGTGACGGCCAGACTCCGAGTAGGCTCAGAACTTGTCGCGTCAACTGGGTGATATAAATCATGTCCTCTTTATAATGCACGTTTTGTAGCATTCTTTTATCCTTTTGATCCTACGTGAAATCTGTACGCAAACTGGGTAGTGACTGACCATTGCACATAAGAACTTTCAATAAGGTAAATTTGGTGTCCGCTTGCGCTTGCGCGCATTAAAAATTACAATGTTGCGTGAAGGAGAGAGTTTGAAGGCAGGAGAGTTTCCAAGTTAACTTGCTCACCGAAGGTCGGTTTCCCACGAATAGTCCATTTGTCAACGTTGTGTATTTTTTTTTTAAGTTAGCTAAGAGTAGTCAATTCAACTTCCCTTCCTGTATTAAAACTCACGATTGTATCTGTTGACCGCCAGCAAGTTTCGATTAGAAAATATAGTAAAACTTAGATTTGTTTAGAGATTAATGCATGTCATGACATATGGTATTATCGTGTTTCTAACATGATAGTTTTGACAATATTAAATACAAATAGTTTTGACAAAATTAAATAAAAATAAAAGTACATTTATATTCTTATCCTATGTGTTATATTCTACAATAACTACTTATAGCAGAGAGAAATTTATTGCACGAGAAATTGAAAATGGAGCGGTATAATCGTTTCTATGAAAGGTTTTTTAATATTCTGGCATTAATCAAGTTTTCCGATTCTCTGGAAAATAATTATCTTTGATTGTATTAAAGTCTACAACTTGTAAACTGAAAAGTCACATCAAACTGGTAGATAGTGTATATATAGAAACTTTCAAAGGGATCGCATGCAATGTGCTTGTGATTTTGCCTCTTTGTAAGGTATAAAAGGTTTTTCCTTAGAAAATTGCTGCAATGAAAGGGTTAACGTTTCGTAACAGAAACTTATTGATGATGGTAATGTACAAGCAAAATGCTATTTTTGATTTACAATTGGCATTACTATGGACAATGTAAAATATAAATATAAGTATATCACAAACAAAAAAATAATATTTTTTGTTACTTATTATTGTAATTATTCTCTCGATTAAAATATATAGTGCATTTATTACAGTGTTCTATTTAAGATGATATTTGGCCTTATGCCGTGTTAATGTTCTGGAGATTTTAATGCCGCGTAAGATGGATTTCAAGTGCAGTAATAGTTTCAAAGCAAAACAGAAAATTGTTTATTGTACAATTCACATTTTTATCATATAATATTGTAATGCTGTTTAATATTTTGAAAGGAGAAAACTTACATAACTTATTTAATTATTAAACAGTATTCTTTAAAAACAAATTTAATTTAATAAAATTTATTATAATTTACCGTATTCAGAAATAAAAATTTCTTACGCGTACTTCTATATAGAGTAAATATATATAGAGTAAATTGAGAATATATTTAAGTATATATGTACATCATACCATGCTTCTCTCTGTATTTGACACATCTATATCACGAGCATACACGATACGATGTTACCATTATGATGCATTTGTAGTCGTAGCTTCGACGAGAAGGTAGAGATATAGAGCAGAAATATTCAGTCGGCTACATTTACAAGCATATTAAAATATGTCACAGCTGTCTTCACAATCTGAAAAACAAGCATAATATTTTAGTTAGCAGTTATTTACTTGTTACTTTGTCACTTTCTTTCAATTAGATGTTCATTACATTACAATATAATAATAATATATATAATTGTAGTATTATAATGCTAACTCCTGAAAAAATGCATGTATGTTTTTCAACATTTTATATTCTTACATCACCGTATGTCTTGAATGATAGATCCATGATCTTTCCAGCGGTAACCTTGGTAGGCATGTTCGACATGATTATCACCAGCACGATCCCACGAGCTTTCTTATCCGGAAGGCGGTACCATTCGAGCTCACAAGATGTACTAGCTACCTTTTCTGCCTATTATCAATATAATAAAATATGCATAGCAAAATCTTTGTTGATTTATACGTTATTTAAAATATATATTGTAACAACATTTGAGTAACAATATTTTGTCAAGACTATTTTGTGTTTAGAAATAAACAGCATTATATAATATATTATTATATACTACACATTTAATTGTCACATCTATATGATATAATCTTTCTTCGGAAATGGTATGGACAAACATACCTGAACAGTAAGTTGTTCGCCAGTGTAACAAAACATGAACATATTTATCATGAGGGATGTAACTGTTATAAAGTAAGAGCACATAGCTATCGAATTGCTATTCTCCCATTCCTATAAACGTTACATTATCGCAGAAAACATTTTCTTCGTTTTGTTATTGAAACTTTCGAATGTATAAAATTACGAACCATTATTATAAAATATCCTAGGAGACAAACTATCATTGTGCACCCCATTATTTCTAGCAGACACGCTTGTTGTAGAGTATTTTCTACCAATTGTAAAAAACTGGAATAGTACTGAATCAATACATCTTGGAAATAAGAAACTAAAATTCACTACAGTCTGCATATATAATATTAACTGTCGATTAGTGAATAATTTTATTAGGTACATTGTGAGTCATTTGATGTATGTGATTTTAATAAAAAAAAATTTTTATCTTAAACTCCTACCTTCGAATTCTTATTTGATGTTCAACCATTCTCGCCAGCTTCCTGTCCACTTCCTGTTTTTCTTGCCATTGCTCCTCGACGAGATTTCTCATCAGTTCCACCAAGATCTTCAACTGGCCGCAGGCGTGCATCACGAAGACGGCCGCGACGCCACATAGACCTACCGTTATCGAATAAGTAACTATCCCGGACAAAAATTGCATCGCGAAGATCAGCTCGTAAGCGGGGCTGACTTGTATGTCGAAGGAAAAGAAGTAAGCCGGGCAAGGCAGAGGTTTGATCGTGATGTTTTGTGCGGTGACGATTTTCCCCTTGGCAAACGGCAGAACGGATCGAAAGGAAAGCCCACTGCCGTACATGAAGATCGCGCAAAGCGTAACCAGGCGTCTACCGATCTTTGCAGTTTCGATCATCGTTTCCCGCGCTTCCGCATTATTAACAATCTTCCAATCCTCCTCGATGTGCTTCAAGCAGCGCTTGATATTATTCTCGCGGAACACCAGATTGCTGTATTTACCACTGGCCATGAAGCCGTAGAACATCAGAGGGATCGTCTGGACTCTGACGCGTGTTCTTTTCTCGATTATCCAGAAAAAAGCACCAGGAATCAGGACGCAGTAGAGAAGAATGTAAGACATCGCGATCAAGAAGTATCTCCAGAGTCTTTCCCTGGTAGATCTTCTTCTGTTGTACGACGGCCAGACCCCGAGTAAACTCAGAACGTTTCGCGTCAATTGAGTGATGTAAATCATGTCATCTTTGTAATGTTCGTTCCGCAGCATTCTTTTCTGTCGATCCTAGTGAAATCCTTACGCAATCTGAATGGTGACTGATCGCTGCAAGCAAGAACTGTCAATAAGGTAAATTCATTGTTCGCTTGCGCTTGCGCGCCTTAAAAATTAAAATGTTGCGAAGAAGAGGGTTCGAAAACAGAAGACTTTTCAAGTCAAACTGTTCACCGAGGGTCAGGATTGCTTTCCATGAATAGCGTTTCTATTCGTCAACGTGTACATTTTTTTCTCAAGCAGCCAAGAATAGTCTGTACAACTTTTCTTCCTGTATTAATACTCACAATTGCATCCGTTGGACGTTGACCACTAACAATAGTTTGGATTACGTGGCACTTGTACGATACCTCTGTTTGCTTGGAAAGCAATGCATATAATAATAATCGTATTGTTTTTGATGTGCTGATTTTATCATGTTTCTGATATTATAATTCTTATAATATTAATGAATTAAATAAAGTTAAAATTGCATTTATACTCCTATGATGTTTTATCATATTTTACAGTAACAGTTCGTGGCAAGAAAATAAACTTGTAGTTGCGTGAGAGACAGAAAATGAAAGTCGCAAATTATTTCCATAGAAAAAGCTTCGATAGTGATTGTGCTAATATTGATCAACTTTTCAATTCTCTGGAAAATAATCATGTTTGATTCTGCTGATGTTACAACTTGCGTTTCTCAAAGTTACAATGTTGATAGGTAAGTAAAAGTTTTGCATTTGCATGTAGACGTCAATACGTATTTTAACTTTTGTCTGGCTTTCATTTCTTTTTACAGCAGGTATTTTAATAGAGAAATGATTGTTCCAGAATAATACGCCTTTGTCATTTTTATTTTAACATTACATATTTCTTTGAAAACTATATTTATGCATCTACGGATGACTATATTTACAAATAAATATTCAAACTTAGCCAACAACAGAACGAAGAAGATTTAAATACGTTACGGCCGTTTTAACGACCTAAAATATAAATAAATTTTCGTAAAAATAAATTTTATTCTTTTCTAACATATTGTTACTTACGTTGCCGAATGTCCGAAACGAAAGATCAATGAACTTTCCTCCTTTGAGCCTTGTTGGAGAATTTGACATGACTATGATTAATATCAGCGATCGTGCCTCCGTGTCTGGAAGACGGTACCACTCCAATGTGCATGCTGTTAATGCTACTTTCTCTCCCTAATTTGATTAATAAGTTATATGTATTATTAATTAAAATAATGACGCTCACGTAGTCAGCTTTGATAAAAGCTAACTTCGATAACATCTTAATGTACCTTTGCCGAAAGTTGTTCACCGATAAAGCAAAAAATGAAAATATTGAAACTAATTGATGTGAGTCCGATGAGATATGAACATAGAGCTACGGCATTGTTATCTTCCCATTCCTATAAAATTCACTATTGCATTTATTTTTGTGATACTAATATATTGTGCATCCTATTATGTATCATAATTCCTTTAAAAAATAATACAAATCATTGTTATTACATAATCATTTTTTGCGCACCATAATAACAAAATATCCTAAGAGGCATACGATTAGAGTGCATCCTACAACTTCTAGTAGACTTGTATATTGCATGGTATTCTGCACCAGTTGCAGGAAACTAAAATATAATGCAGAAAAGATATAGATTTAAAAATTTTCATTTATATTTATATAAATAGTAAATTTGTACAGTAAATAAAATTCCTGATATTTTTAAACAAAAATAAAAATAAATTAATTAATAATCAAGTAAGTTTATAAGAAATCTTATTTATCGAACAATTTATTGTATTACTTAGAATAATATATTTCACACACATGGATCTCAATTAAAAAATAAAAATTAAAATATTAATAAACAAATTTGCCAAGTGTTTGCAAAGATTGTCTTACTTTCGCGTTTTGATCTGATGCTTTACAATTACGGCCAACCTCTCGTTCACATTTTTAAATTCGGATTCGTTTACCAGATTGTTCATTAGAACCATCAGTATCTCCAGCTGCGCGCAAATGTGCATGACAAAGAGACCGGCGAGGCCGCACACCACCGTCGTGACCGTGCATTTTACGAATCCCGAGAAGAATTGCATGAGGAACACGATCTCGTAAGCGGGGCTGAGCTGCACGTCGAACAGAACGAAGTAATTCGGACACGGTAGATGCCTGATTGTGGTGTTCTGTTCGGTGATGATCTTCCCACGGGACAACGGTATGATCGTTCGGAAGGATACCCCGGTGGAGTACATGAATATAGCGCATATTATGAGCAACCGTCTGCCAATTCTGGCCTTGTTTATCATTACGTCGCGATCGTGTAAGTCAGCGACATTTTGCCAATCGTTTTCAACTTGCGCGAGACAGTTTCTCACCTGGTTCCTGCTGAACAGCAACTGGCCATACTTTGCCATCGCCATTAACGTGAATATCACGGTAGCAACGACCTTGAGCCTGCCACGGGCCTCTTTTTGAATGATTACCATGTAGAGAATCGCCGGGACCACTTCGCAGATGAGGAGGATGTAGGAAGCGAGGACCACCGCGACTCTCTCGAAGGTCTCAGGAAAGCAGGACTTTGCACGCGCGTATGGCCAGATACCCAGCAGCCGAAAAACGAAGCGACTCAGCTCGAAAGCGTAGTTTACGTCGTGTTTGTAATTTTTGTTGGCGATCATCTTCTCCATGAGTAAGTCTCCTCTGACTCGATGCAAGTGAAACGATGCGCGTTCACTCGCCACTGATCACGGTTGATTTGCTAGTCGATTCAAAGGGCACCCGTGACTCGCGACTTGCGTGCGCTTGCGTGTTGAAACAATCTCTCAAAGCCACGTAGACAACAAATCGCGTGTATAAAAACTTTGAAAGGGATGTTGCTCGAGACTATTTTTATTATGCAATATTGTGCGGAGGAAAAGGATTTCCCGGAAACTACGAAAGGGTCAACGCTCCAAGAAGAAAGTTTTCCCATGATAGCAGTCTTAAACTTTACAATTTTCCGTAAGAAATGTATAAAGAGATATTGTGGAAGTATAAAGAAATAAATGTTCGTGATGTATTAACAATTTTTAGATAATTCGTACGTGTATCAAATAATATTTGCTTTTTTTTCATTCTTTTTATTTTGTTCATCCCCCCCATATCAAAATAAATATATATCGGGAAGTTTTGAAATTAATATCTGTCGTATTTATAACGATATACATTTTAAATATTTAATTATCTTTTATAATTGGTACTACTTACAGTTTATTTTTTTATATTTTACTTACAATTAATATCGATAATAAATGGTTCAACATATTTAGATACGTTTATCTCAAAAAGAAATTCAATCTCAATTTCATTTGCCATTTATTCGGTAAATTGTTGAAGCATGTTAAAATAAACTACACCCGTTTTAATTACCTGAAATAACTTCTTAAATCCTTAAAGCAAATCCTTAAACTAATTCCTAGTAATGGATAATTATATTACTCACATTACCAAACGTTCTAAAGGACAGATCGATGAAATTTCCGGCGGTAAGTCGGGATGGAATATTCGAAAAAGCTGTCACTAATATCATATCTCGTGCTACGTTTGTCGGAAGACGGTACCAATCAAGTGTACGAGTAGTTAAGCTTACCTCATTGGCCTAGAAAATTATGAATATGTCATATATAAAAAATAGTAAATATGTATTTATTGTATGATGATTACCAATCTTAAAATATTTACAAATTACCTGCGTCGTTGTATACTCTCCGATAAAACATAAAATGAAAACGTTAATAATGACAGCTATGAGAGATACTACGTACGAACAGATGGCCGGTAAGTTTTTATCCTCCCATTCCTAGAGAGAATAAAATCAGTTTGTACTCGTGACACGCATTGTGCATAAACACAATGTATCTGCTAGCTTGCTGTTTTTCGTACCGCCTTTAGAGAATATCCAACAAGACATATGTTCGTGATGCTTCCCACTATTTCAACTAGACTACTGTAGCGTAAAATATTCTCCACTAGTTGCAGGAAACTAAAATGTATTTATCAAGTATTCATTTCAGTAATTGGAAATGAAAAAAAATTGATACCTACTTGTTACTCAGAACATATGAGAACATAAAATTTTTTCAAACATATATATATTATTATTAATAACAATATCAAATTATAATTACAAATTTGTTAAATATTTATTAAATGATTTTATATTTTTATGAATATCATCACTTAATGTCTGTTTTTAAAACAAAAAAATTACATAATAAAACGAAGTACTAGTATGTAATAAAACTTACTTTTGTATTCTTATTTGATGTTTGATTACGACTGCTAGTTTCCTGCCGACATTTTGCTGTCCAGATTTGCTCTCGTCGGCAAGGCTCTCCAGCATTTGCATCAAGATTTCCATCTGCGCGCAAGCATGCATCACGAAGACGGCAGCGAGACCGCAAATCGTCACCGTGATCGTCATCATGACTAAACCGCAGAGCATTTGCTGGAGAAATACGAGTTCG
Source organism: Tetramorium bicarinatum (assembly GCA_928718305.1). Lineage (NCBI taxonomy): Eukaryota > Metazoa > Arthropoda > Insecta > Hymenoptera > Formicidae > Tetramorium > Tetramorium bicarinatum. The sequence goes on from OV788319.1 coordinate 9,886,142, forward strand.
TACGCGGGACTTCTTTGCGGATCGAAGAAAACATAATAACCGGGGCAGGACAGAGGTCTAATTGTGGTATTCTCAATAATGACACTTCCTCTCGACAGCGGCACTACTGTATTATAAGACACTCCACCGCAATACATAAACGTGCAGCACAAAATGAACAATCGTCGACCGGTGCTGGCTTTGCTCAGCATTACTTCTCGCGTGTCACCGATGGCTACCGTACTCCAATCTTCCTTGATGTGTCGCAGACAGTTTCTGATGTTGTCCACGTAAATAAGCAAAGTATTGTATTTGGCGATCGCCATGATCGAGTACAAGATCGATGGCATCATTTTTAATTTTTCGCGCGACTCAGCGTCGACGAACATGAAATAAAGAACTCCTGGTATCATGTCGCAATGAAGCAGCAGATAGCAGATGATTACAAGAAAAATATTTATGATTTTCTCCATTGTGTTTGGTTGTCTGTTAGTCGATGGCCAGATACCAAGCATGTGAAGTACAACATGAGTTTGTCCGACAACGTATTTCACATCTGTCTCGTAATGTTCGTTGATAATCATCCTGGCGATAGGATTACACGATTAAAAGTGAGAATGAAGTCTCTCTCCTTATAATTTCGATATTAAGACGATTAAAAGTTCTACGATGAAAAGAGATGTACGAAGAGTCGGAGATAACCGAAATTCTTAATTAATCGTTAGAGTTAAAAATAAAGTTTTATAAGTTTAGGCTTAGGCTTTGCGTACGGTTTGATTTTACTGATCGCAACTTGATTTGTGTAAGTACGATGTAAACTCTTGGACGAGTTGCGCCTGCGTGCTTTAAAAATTAAAAAGCCACAAGAGGTACGAGAGAGAATAGTAATCGAAAGGAAGTTTCATGATTGATTTTGCACGCGATGTGATTTCTCACGCAGGACAGTACGCATGCGATGGAAACTTTAACTTTGTAACTTCAACAGAGTTTATTTCTCAAAGGAGAGGACTTGCTCTTTATCGAGCAACATGATAAACAAAACTTTTATCCGATCTTTGTCGTTGTCATCGTTTCCATTACACAAATAATGCTTTGATTTGAAATACAATCCTATTCCGTTGTCTTATATTTTGTAGATCTTATTTCTACAGTGATAGTGTCACATTCTAAATAGAAATAATTTATTTCATCGTAAATAGTGCTATACTAACATGTGCATTACTTGTCAAGCTATTTAATTCTCTGCTGTATAAATATCGTAAATGGTAGCCCTTTCCGGAATGTCGTCTCATCACGCCGTATCTTACATTCACATAACGTCTCGCGAGGAAAATTCACGGAGCAAATTGAAATACGCCATTGACGTCTTTAAGATCTACGGTACAACATTCTGTTTTCAGTACAGAGAGATTACAGATCTCAAATATTGTTCAAACATATTATTTATTTGGTTTAATTGGAATCCGCTGGCACAATACACAGACTAAATCCAATCTCTAAGTGATGGATGCAATATAAAAAACACGTAATTGTTACGTCAAGCAGTCTCAATTATACGCGTTTAGAGCACGAAGCGATATTACTCACGTCAGAAAACGTGGTAAGTGACATCGTTATCATCTTTCCGGCAGTGAGCGTCATGGGGTATCGGGATATTGCAATCGGCATAAGTAGCTCGATCGCCTTCTTGGGTGGCATTCGATACCATTCGATCATGTAGCAAACGGTTCCCACCTGTTGGCAGCACTCTTTGAGCAAGTGCCCGATGTAGCAGAACATGAAATTGTTGGAAATGATCGACACGAGCGCGAAGATATACATAAAAATCTGTACGAACGACTCGTTATTATTCATATCCTGAAATTCGGGAAGAGATTAATGATCGCAAAATATCAAAGTTCGTTTAAAATCGTTTGAAATCTTTAAAGAGACCAACTAACGTACAATTATAATTAAGTAGCCAATTAGACATATGCTACACGAAGCGTTTATAAATTCCACGAGACATATCTCGGTAAAGAGGTTACTTATGTCTGAGACCAATCTGGAAAATCAGGTCTAATGAAATTTCGGAGAGTTGCTGCAATCTTAAGATTGTAAGATCGCTTAAGCATAATTGTCGTATGATACACAATATTATTACCTTAGCAGACGCATATGCCGGGTTATCGCGGTGGCGATTCGATCCTCGATGGAACCGCTATTGCGTTTTCCACCATCCACGGTTTCCTCGAAAATCGACGTTAATACGTCGCACTGGCCGGACACATGCGTAACGAAATTGGCCATCAAGCTACAAATGCCGCAGAACGCACTGTAGAGAGTGTAACCGCCCAAAAATTGTACGACGTACACGATCTCGTATGCAGGACTAGCCTACGCGACGATAAGTTGAATTATATTTGCAACATGCGGGTATGTAATCATAAATAAAATAGAATAAAATACAATGTTAAAAAAAGAGTACTAAAAAATTGTAAATGTATAAAGAACTTATAAATGAAAAATTCTCCGATTGCAAATAAAAAATCTATAAATGTAAAAAATTCCTCGATTGGCAGTAACTGAACGTTAATGCACTCAAATCGGAACTAAAAGTTTTACCTGAGAATCAAACACGAGAAACTCGCAGGGCGTCGGATGCAACCTTACGGTAATATTGTCCTCATTGATCATGTTCGGCGTGGTTAAAGGTATCGTATAGAACAATATGCCGCAGGTGTACATGAAAACCACAGAAGTGATGCCAAAGGTGCGGCCCATTCGCGCGTTCGCCAACATAATGTCGCGATCCTCGGCGATTATCGCGCACCACCAGTCGTCGGCCACGTGATCGACGCAGAACTTAAGTCGATCCTGACGCCAGAGCAGCAGAATGTATCTCGCGCAGGTCGACAGCGTGAAGAGCAGCAGGCATATTGTACGCATTATCAGGTAAAAACTCAATTTTCCCTTCACGATGTTCACGATCCACGGCACAATAATGAGGACCTGGAGGAACGTGATGATCATTATCCGTGTTTTGTGCAGGGTAATCTTGAGCCTCGAGGTCTCATCGTTGGCCAGCGGCCAGACACCGATCGGTTTCAATAGGTAGACGCTTATCTGCACGGCGTAACGAAAGTCCAAGATATGCGACTCGTTTTGATCTCTTACGTCGACAGCGAGCGTCTTCAAGGAGTTTCCTTCCTTCCGATCGACCATTTCCCCAACGGTATAACACCGCCGCCGGTTCTATCTTCACTGTCCCGATCATGAAATCAGAATTACGCGATTTTCTACTAGGAGACATGCGCGGCCCGTTCGATGAACTCTCTCCTCTTCGCTGCGTAAAAGCTGCGACTTTGATAACTCGTAATTTGCATTTTCTAATGTATCGGTTAAGTTTTACAGTGGAAAACAACAGCTGCGGTTGGAACAAATCGGGAACGGGTGAGCAGGGACGATGTGGTCACCACGATGACGTGGTGAAAACTTTTGTCTAAGGATAATCGTAAAGTTATTGACAATACATAATTCTTATTTCCCTCGAATTCTTATATTTTCCTTGAAAATTCTATAGTGTTAAACGTGAAAGTTCTTTTTATACAATTTTGTGCTTTGCTTAACTTTCATACGCTTCGATCTTTTATATTAAACTATTTGCATTACATCCAGCAGATCATTCGTACATATTTTTAAAAATATTAATTTCTTTGTGTGATGTTTTAATTCTCTTAACGACTTCAAGGAAAGTTTTTGTCACCGTTACTTATTGTTATCACGAAATTTTGCAGAATAAATTAAAATGCGCTGTCGTTGTTTTTCAAATTTAAACCATATAATATAATATAATAATCATATAATATAATGTATAACATCATTATTATTTGTAATCTTCAAATATATATGTATATGTTAAAAATAATCATTGATTGGCAAGATTAATTCCCCACTATTCCTTGAACAATAAAATATCAAAATATTGAACTGCATCAAAATTAATTGATAATCAATTGAACGTGTCAGAATTATGTAATAACTGAGTATTTATGAGTTCGCTAATTTATATTTTGTTCAGTATCTTGTCTATGTTAGAAATCTAAAATTCATAGAATAGATATTTATAAAAAAATCGAAGATTAATTGATCATAATATAAACTTGTTATTTAGAACATATAAGAACATAAAATTTTCTCAAACATATGTATATTATTATTAATAACAATATCAAATTATAATTACAAATTTGTTAGATATTTATTAAATGGTTTTATATTTTTATGAATATTACTTAATATCCGTTTTTAATATAAAAAAAAATTAGATAATAAAACGAAGTACTAGTATGTAATAAAACTTACTTTTGTATTCCTATTTGTTGTTCGATAACAACTGTCAGTTTCCTGCCGACATTTTGCTGTCCAGATTTGCTCTCGTCTACAAGACTCTCCATCATTTGAATGAGGATTTCCATCTGCGCCCAAGCATGAATCACAAAGACGACAGCGATGCCGCAAATTGTCACCGTGATCGTGTACATGATGAAACCGCAAAGAATTTGCTGGAGAAATACAAGTTCAAACGCGGGACTTTTCTGTGGATCGAAAAAAACGTAATAACCGGGGCAAGACTAATTCTACGATGGAGAGAGGAGATGCATGAAGAGTCGAAGATAACTGAAATTTTTAATTGATTGTTAGAGTTCGAAATCAAGTTTTATATGTTTAGTCTTAGTCTTTGCGTACAGTTTGATTTTACTCGCAATCTTGATTTGTACAGGTATGATGTAACTGTGATGTGGCTTTTGGACGTTGTTCCTGCGTGCTTTAAAAATTAAAAAGCCACAAGGGATACGAAAGGATAGTAATCAAAAAAAAGTTTCGCGATTGATTTTGCACGCGATGTGATTTCTTACACAGGACAATACGCATGCGATGGAAACTTTAACTTTGTAACTTCAACAGAGTTTATTTCTCAAAGGAGAGGACTTGCTCTTTATCGAGCAACATGATAAACAAATCTTTTATCCGATCTTCGTCGTTGTCATCGTATCCATTACACAAATAATGCTTCGATTTGAAATACGATCCTATTCCGTTGTCTTATATTTTGTAGATCTTATTTCTACAGTGATAGTGTCACATTCTAAATAGAATTAATTTATTTCATCGTAAATAGTGCTATACTAACATGTGCATTACTTGTCAAGCTATTTAATTCTCTGCTGTATAAATATCCTAAATGGTAGCCCTTTCCGGAATGTCGTCTCATCACGCCGTATCTTACATTCACACAACGTCTCGCGAGGAAAATTCACGGAGCAAATTGAAATACGCCATTGATGTCTTTAAGATCTACGGTACAACATTCTGTTTTCAGTACAGAGAGATTACAGATCTCAAATATTTTTCAAATATATTATTTATTTGGTTTAATTGGAATCCGCTGGCACAATACACCGACTAATTCCAATCTCCAAGTGATGGATGCAGTATATAAAACACGTAATTGTTACGTCAAGCAGTCTCAATTATACGCGTTTAGAGCACGAAGCGATATTACTCACGTCAGAAAACGTGGTAAGTGACATCGTTATCATCTTTCCGGCAGTGAGCGTCATGGGATATCGGGATATTGCAATCGGCATAAGCAGCTCGATCGCCTTCTTGGGTGGCATTCGATACCATTCGATCATATAGCAAACGGTTCCCACCTGTTGGCAGCACTCTTTGAGCAAGTGCCCGATGTAGCAGAACATGAAATTGTTGAAAATGATCGACACGAGCGCGAAGATATACATAAAAATCTGTACGAACGACTCGTTATTATTCATATCCTGAAATTCGGGAAGAGATTAATGATCGCAAAATATCAAAGTTCGTTTAAAATCGTTTGAAATCTTTAAAGAGACCAACTAACGTACAATTATAATTAAGTAGCCAATTAGACATATGCTACACGAAGCGTTTATAAATTCCACGAGACATATCTCGGTAAAGAGGTTACTTATGTCTGAGACCAATCTGGAAAATCAGGTCTAATGAAATTTCGGAGAGTTGCTGCAATCTTAAGATTGTAAGATCGCTTAAGCATAATTGTCGTATGATACACAATATTATTACCTTAGCAGACGCATATGCCGGGTTATCGCGGTGGCGATTCGATCCTCGATGGAACCGCTATTGCGTTTTCCACCATCCACGGTTTCCTCGAAAATCGACGTTAATACGTCGCACTGGCCGGACACATGCGTAACGAAATTGGCCATCAAGCTACAAATGCCGCAGAACGCACTGTAGAGAGTGTAACCGCCCAAAAATTGTACGACGTACACGATCTCGTATGCAGGACTAGCCTACGCGACGATAAGTTGAATTATATTTGCAACATGCGGGTATGTAATCATAAATAAAATAGAATAAAATACAATGTTAAAAAAAGAGTACTTAAAAATTGTAAATGTATAAAGAACTTATAAATGAAAAATTCTCCGATTGCAAATAAAAAATCTGTAAATAAAAAAATTCCCCGATTGGAAGTAACTGAACGTTAATGCACTCAAATCGGAACTAAAAGTTTTACCTGAGAATCAAACACGAGAAACTCGCAGGGCGCCGGATGCAGCCTTACAGTAATATTGTCCTCATTGATCATGTTCGGCGTGGTTAAAGGTATCGTACAGAACAATATGCCGCAGGTGTACATGAAAACCACAGAAATGATGCCAAAGGTGCGGCCGATTCGCGCGTTCGCCAACATAATGTCGCGATCCTCGGCGATTATCGCGCACCGCCAGTCGTCGGCCACGCGATCGACGCAGAACTTAAGTCGATCCTGACGCCAGAGCAGCAGAATGTATCTCGCGCAGGTCGACAGCGTGAAGAGCAGCGGGCATATTGTACGCATTATCAGGTAAAAACCCAATTTTCCCTTCACGATGTTCACGATCCACGGCACAATAATGAGGACCTGGAGGAACGTGATGATCATTATCCGTATTTTGTGCAGGGTAATCTTGAGCCTCGAGGTCTCGTCGTTGGCCAGCGGCCAGACCCCGATCGGTTTCAATAGGTAGACGCTTATCTGCACGGCGTAACAAAAGTCCAAGATGTGCGACTCGTTTTGATCTCTTACGTCGACAGCGAGCGTCTTCAACGAGTTTCCTTCCTTCCGATCGACCATTTTCCCAACGGTATAACACCGCCGCCGGTTCTATCTTCACTGTCCCGATCATGAAATCAGAATTACGTGATTTTCTACTAGGAGACATGCGCGGCCCGTTCGATGAACTCTCTCCTCTTCGCTGCGTAAAAGCTGCGACTTTGATAACTCGTAATTTGCATTTTCTAATGTATCGGTTAAGTTTTACGGTGGAAAACAACAGCTGCGGTTGGAACAAATCGGGAAGGGGTGAGCAGGGACGATGTGGTCACCACGATGACGTGGTGAAAACTTTTGTCTAAGGATAATCGTAAAGTTATTGACAATACATAATTCTTATTTTCCTCGAATTCTTATATTTTCCTTGAAAATTCTGTAGTGTTAAACGTGAAAGTTCTTTTTATACAATTTTGTGCTTCGCTTAACTCTCATACGCTTCGATCTTTTATATTAAACTACTTGCATTACATTCAGCAGCTCATTCGTACATATTTTTGAAAATATTAATTTCTTTGTGTGATGTTTTAATTCTCTTAACGATTTCAAGGAAAGTTTTTGTCACCGTTACTTACTGTTATCACGAAATTTTGTAGAATAAATTAAAATGCGACATTTTGCTGCCCAGATTTGCTCTCGTCTACAAGACTCTCCATCATTTGAATGAGGATTTCCATCTGCGCCCAAGCATGAATCACAAAGACGACAGCGAGGCCGCAAATTGTCACCGTGATCGTGTACATGATGAAACCGCAAAGGATTTGCTGGAGAAATACGAGTTCAAACGCGGGACTTTTCTGTGGATCGAAAAAAACGTAATAACCGGGGCAAGACTAATTCTACGATGGAGAGAGGAGATGCATGAAGAGTCGGAGATAACTGAAATTTTTAATTGATCGTTAGAGTTCGAAATCAAGTTTTATATGTTTAATCTTAATCTTTGCGTGCGGTTTGATTTTACTGATCGCAATCTTGATTTGTACAGGTATGATGTAACTGTGATGTGGCTATTGGACGTTGTTCCTGCGTGCTTTAAAAATTAAAAAGCCACAAGGGATACGAAAGGATAGTAATCAAAAAAAGTTTCGCGATTGATTTTGCACGCGATGTGATTTCTTACGCAGGACAGTACGCATGCGATGGAAACTTTAACTTTGTAACTTCAACTGCGACAGAGTTTATTTCTCAAGGGAAAGGACTTGGTCTTCATCGAGCAACATGGTAAATAAAACTTTTATCTGATCTTCGTCGTCGTCATCATTTCCATTATATAAGTAACGCTTGGATTTGGAATACAAAATCCGCTGTCTTACTTACATTTTGTAGATCTTATTTCTACAATGATATTGTCACATTCTAAATAGAAATAATTTATTTCATTGTAAGTAGTGCTGTACTAACGTGTGCATTATTTGTCAAACTATAATTCTGCTGTATAAATATTCTAAAGCATAGTAGCTCTTTCCGGAATGTCGTCTCATCTCACGCCGTATCTTACGTTCACACAACGTCTTGCGAGGAAAATTCACGAAGCAAATTGAAATATGCCATTGATGTCTTTAAGATCTACGATACAACGTTCTGTTTTCAGTACAGAGAGATTACAGATCTCAAATATTTCTCAAATAAATTTTTTACTCGGAATGATTGGAATCAGTTAGCGCAATACACCGACTAATTCCAATCTCCAAGTGTTGGATGCAATATGTATAAAACACTTGTTACTGTAATTGTTACGTTAAGCAGTCTTAATAATAATGCGTTTAGAGTACGAAGCGATATTACTCACGTCGGAAAACGTGGTAAGTGTCATCGGTATCATCTTTCCGGCAGTGAACATCATGGGGTATCGGGACATTGCAATCGGCATAATCAGCTCGATCGCCTTCTTGGGTGGCATACGATACCATTCGATCGTATAGCAAACGGTTCCCACCTCTTGGCAACACTCTTTGAGCAAGTCCCCGATGTAGCAGTATATGAAATTGTTGAAAATAATCGACGTAAGCACGAAGATATACATAGAAATCTGTACGAACGACTCGTTATTATTCATATCCTGAAATTCGGGAAAGGATGGCAAGATATCAAAGTTCGTTTAAAATCGTTTGAAATCTTTAGAAAGACCAACTAACGTACAGTTATTATGTAGTAACCAATTAGACATATGCTACACGAAGCGTTCATGAATTCCACGAGACATATCTCGGTAAACAGATTGCTTATGTCTGAGACCAATCTGAAAAATCGTATCTAATGAAATTTCGGAGAGTTGCTACAATCTTACAAGATTATAAGATCGCTTAAGCACAATTGTCGCATGGTACATAATGAAGATGTTATTACCTTAGCAGACGCATATGTCGGGTTATCGCGGTGGCGATTCGGTCCTCGATAGAACCGCTATTGCGCTTTCCACTGTCCACGGTTTCCTCGAAAATCGACGTTAATATGTCGCACTGGCCGGACACATGCGTAACGAAATTGGCCATCAAGCTACAAATGCCGCAGAACGCACTGTAGAGAGTGTAACCGCCCAAAAATTGTACGACGTACACGATCTCGTATGCAGGACTAGCCTACGCGACGATAAGTTGAATTATATTTGCAACATGCGGGTATGTAATCAAAGCATAAATAAAATAGAATAAAATATAATGTTAAAAAAAGAGTGCTTAAAAATTGTAAATGTATAAAAAAAATCTATAAATGAGAAATATATAAAAAAAGACAGTATCTAAAAATTGTAAACGTATTAAAAAAATCTGTAAATGAAAAATTTTCCAGCTGGAAATAAAAAATCTATAAATATGAAAAATTCCCCGAGTGGAAGTAATCGAACGTTAACGCAATCGACTCACCCTGCAAATCGGAACTAAAAGTTTTACCTGAGAATCAAACACGAGGAACTCGCAGGGCGATGGATGCAGCCTTACGGTAACGTTGTCCTTATTGATCATGTTCGGCGTGGTTAAAGGTATCGTGTGGTATAATATGCCGCCGGTAAACATGAAAGCCATAGAAGTGATGCCGAAGGTGCGACCGATTCGCGCATTCGTCAACATAATATCGCGATCCTCGGCGATTATCGCGCACCGCCAGTCGTCGGCGACGTGATCGACGCAGAACTTAAGTTGATCTTGATGCCAGAGCAGCAGAATGTATCTCGCGCAGGTCGATAGCGTGAAGAGTAGCGGGCATATTGTACGCATTATCAGGTAAAGGCCCAATTTTCCTTTCACGATGTTCACGATCCATGGCACGATAATAAAGAATTGGAGGAACGTGATGATCATCATGCATGTTTTGTGCAGAGTGTTCTTGAGCCTCGAAGTCTCATCGTTGGCCAGCGGCCAAGCACCGATCGGTTTCAATAGGTAGACGCTTATTTGGATGGCGTAACGAAAGTCCAAGATGCGCGACTCGTTTTTATTTCTTACGTCGATAGCGGGCGTCTTCAGCGCGTTTCCTTCCTTCCGATCGACCATTTCCCCAACGGTATAACACCGCCGCCGGTTCTATCTTCACTGTCCCGATCATGAAATCAGAATTACGCGATTTTCTACTAGGAGACATGCGCGGCCCGTTCGATGAACTCTCTCCTCTTCGCTGCGTAAAAGCTGCGACTTTGATAACTTGTAATTTGCATTTTCTAATGTATCGGTTAAGTTTTACGGGGGAAAACAGCAGCTGCAGTTGGAATAAATCGGGAAGGGGTGAGCAGGGACGATGTGGTCACCACGATGACGTGGTAAAAACTTTTGTCTGAGGATAATCGTAAAGTTATTGACAATACGTAATTTTTATTTTCCTCGAACTCTCATCTTTTCTTTGAAAATTCTACAATGTTAAACGTGAAAGTTCTTTTTACACAACTTTGTGCTTCGCTTAACTCTCATACGCTTCGATCTTGTATATTAAACTACTTGCATTACATCCAGAAAATCATTCGTACATATTTTTGAAAATATTAATTTCTTTGTGTAGTTTTAATTCTCTTAACGACTTCTTCAAAGAAACTTTTTGTCACCGTTACTTATTATTATCACGAAATTTTGCAGACTAAATGCGCTGTCGTTGTTTTCAAATTTAAAGCATGTAATGTATAACATCATTATTATTTGTAATCTTCAAATATATATGTATGTATATGTTAAAAATAATCAATGATTGGCAAGATTAATTCCCCACTATTCCTTAAACAATGAAATATCAAAATATCGAACTGTATCAAAATTAATTGATAATTAATTGAACGTATCATAATAAGGTAATAACTAAGTATTTACGAGTTTTGCTAATTCATTTTTGATCAGTATCTTATCTATGTTAGAAATCTAAAATTCATAGAATAGGTATTTATAGGTAAAAAATCGAAGATTTATTGATCATAATAGAATGATGTATTTCTCGAATAAGTTTTGTAAAACGTTTGAGATAGAAGAAAAGCGCAGTTGAAAACAGAGCTTGGGATGATAATACTTCGAGGAACTTTAAAACTTACAACCGAGGGGACACGGTTGCAAAGAAAAATGCCAATTTTTGTAAAATCATAATTCACAATTACTTTCTGTGAAAAGGGAGAACTATGGCCACGAGTTTGCGTCGTGATATTAATTAATAATAACAGCATTGAGTACTTTAATGCGTGCGGTATAAACAATAAATATATTATACTTTAAATGATGCACGCAAATTTAATAATCGAGCATTAATGCTGTTATAATGACTGACCTAGAATAGTCTTAATGTTATTTTAATTATTTGTTACTGAATTAACAATGGGATTGATTCATCGTTTGATCCCTAAATGTTGTCTTAATGATAAATGCGAGTAAAGAGAAATGAATATAATATTTTATATTTGTGATTCAATATTGGTAAGAAATATAATTAATTATATATTTTGAGCAAGACAAAAAATTAATATTTCAGTGGATGGCATTTGAAATAATTATACATTTGACGTTGTGAGCATTCGAATAAAATTCAAATACGCCATTGATGTCTTGCACACCTGTGAACATACGCGAACGTTAATGGAAAAATATTTTCTTTCCAGATCAATGTAACGGAAGAATTTACACTTACATCGCAGAAACTTTGAAGAGAGATATCAAACATTTTAGCAGCTGTCAAGCTTGATGGACGATTCGATCTGATTATCACCATAATTAAACTATTCACATTTTTCGTTGGTACGGTGTACCAATCGATGGAATACGACGCCTCTCCAATCTTCATACTCTTTAAAATTAAATATAATTAAAATTAAATATAAATTAAATATAAATATCGAGTTCAATATTTAATAATTAAACTAATTAACTTTACTTAATTTAATTAATTATTTATTTTAAAGTAATGATTATTGAATTTACCTCTTCCTTAAGACGATCGCCGATCGTTGCTAAGATAAAGACGTTTACATAAATCGAAATGACTAATATAAAATATATAATCATGCCAAATAATTTATTGTCTTCCCATTCCTTAAAGAAATTTGTAAAATATATAATTTGATTTTAAGAATTTTCTTTCGATTGTGTAAAGATATATCAAAATACCTTGAGAACTCCATATTCAAGAAAACATATGATAATAGTACATCCAACCATCTCTGATAGAAAGACAAAATTTAATGAATTTTCAATCATCTCAACATATCTGTAATAGATGTTATTATGAATAAATGTAATTATTATTAAAATCGGAGTAATCGCATTATATAAACTACACACATTTGAGACAACATTTAAAATAAAATAAAATAGGAAAACTACAATTTAAAAGTTTGTTCTCTCTTCTTTACATAGTTCATGCATTTGATTACATTGATGACATTACGCAATTGATTTTATTAGCGATCTATTTACTGAAAAATTCACACAATGTGTTTTTCTGACCTGAGAGCTCGCATGTGATGCGTAATTATCCAGCCGAATCGTTCGTGAAAATGATCGGCTCCACCGATCAGCAATGTTTCTATGTGTCTACGGGCGATCTCGAATAAGCAGCAGGCATGCATCACGCAGCTGGCGATTAAGCTGTAAACGCCGCAGTTTGTGGACAGGATCATGGTGCTGAATAGAATCTGTATGACGAAGAGGATCTCGTAGAACGGTGAGTCTTCCACCACGAAGAAAATGTAGTCGCTGAGATAGGGTAGAGGCAAGTGAGTCGTGTTATCCTCCTTGACGATCTTGTCCGCCACCAGCGGCATAATTATGTGATAGGGCAATGCGCCACCGTACAGCAATCCCATAAACATAATCGTGAATTGCCTGCCAACTTTGGCGTTCTTCACCATCACCAGTCGATCCTCCTCGTTCTCCACATCCCTGTATTGGATCTCTAGCTCTTCCAGGCAGGACTTGATGTCATTTCTGTTGATGATCATTGTGAAGAATTTGATGATACCCAACAGACTGAACACCTGAGCGGCTATGACTTTCATGTATCTGGTCAGATCCTCCGCGTCGAAAAAGGTATAAATGATGTGCGGAACGAGCAGAAAACACATTAAGCAAAATACGACGGTTGTCTGTAAAAAATATTTGATTCTATTTATCGTAGACTCGTCATTGTAAATTGGCCAGACGCCGATGGGCGTCAACAGAATTTTAGCGACTTTTATTGCGTACTCCGTGTCCGATCTGTAATTGAAATTTTGGAATAGTGCACGGTTGTCGGCCGGCGACATGTCCGCGATCATTGCTGTATAATTATTCACTTTGTACGCTTGATTCCCGACTGACTACAAGAAAGTGGTAAACCGTGGGATCGTTGATCGAATGGCACGCAAGTTAACCGTGGGCGCTTGCGTGTGAGAAGTTCGCCTCTTCGAGACAACTTTCAGCAAGGGGCTATTCTTCTGAGAATTGTCGCAACTTTCGTTGGGAAAAAATACGTATGATTTCACTGACTACGCAGGCGCTATCAGAGTTGCGGAGACAGAGGTTTACTTTGTTGAGCCATCGAAGGCAAAAGCGTACGGTGTTTCAGAAGGGTGAATATATTTCTGTGCTTCATCGAGGACGCGAAGGAAATCTAATTCAAAATGTTTGCTGGGTGTGCAATAACATCAGTTATATATAATAAATTGACAGTATCTATTTTATTAAGAATATAAATCGAGTTTTTAGTTGTAAAAAAATTAATTTTAGTGCAAATTTATTGTAAAATATAAATTCTCAGAACTGTTGAAAAATCAAATATGTAATATCAAATAGTATTTTCGTGATAGCAAATAATGTGAAATTTTCTGTGCATTCCTTAATTAAAAAATAAGTTTGTTATATAGATCTTAATAATTGATATCATGAGGTGCAAGTTGATATTGACATCTGCAAATACATCGATAGTTTTATGATAAATTCAGTTGCGATTTCTCTACTTCATCATTTTCAACAGCTCCAGATCATAGCTCGGTAAGTCATTTTATTAAAATGTTCCTTGCAAGCAAATTGTGCCTGACAATTTATGATGATTATAGAACATGCAATATTACTTACAATTTATGTTTTGTAAAATTCGAAGAAAAGAGAAAGTTTCAGAAAAATAATGATACGGCAATAAAAGTTCAAAAGAAAGAATACGCATTATACAATTGCGAAGTTAGAACTCAAAGAGTAATTTAAATAAATTCTTTTCGCAGAAAAGACGGAATCGTAGAGACATTTGTACATGGAAACATGTATATGGAAACTGGTATGACGTATACTTCACATAATTATTAGTAATATGATTTATTGTTGGACAGAGAGGTGATTGTTTCGCTGACATTAGATAAGAAGAGATGTATATCTCATGAAGTGACGATAATAGTTTAATATTTCTTATGTATAAGCATTCGACAGTTCATACGATAATTCTTGAGAGTTTATGTAGTCATCGCTCGTATAAAATTAAAGTACGCCGCTGACGTTTTGCAAACCTGAAATGTACATATAGCAGATATTATTTACATATAACAGATATTATTTACAGGAATTTTCAAAGAAACATATGGAAAGTAATTACCTCGCAGAATCCTTGAAGGGAGAGATCGAATATTTTCGCGGCCGACAAGGTTGAGGGGCGACTTGTTCTGACCATCACCAGTATTAAATCCCTTACGATTTTTGTTGGCAAATCATACCAATCGATAGAATACGATGATTCTCCTACTTTCTCGCTCTTCGTAAAAGAAATGAATTAATTAATCAATCGATTAAATGATTTTATAATATATTTTTATTGTATTATTATTTTTTTAGTATTTAAGCTCGATCGTTTCTTATATAAAATTTTCATTTACTTGTAATTGCGATGTATAAATATTAAAAATTTTCATAAATTATGAATTATCTAGTATAAAAATTGTGAACTGTACCTCTTCTTTAAGCCGATCACCGATAGCTGATATAATATAAACGTTTACAAATATTGATGTCATTAGAACAAAATATGTACCCGTATTTAAAATCTTTCCGTCTTCCCATTCCTGAAATAAATTTGCATAAACGTACATTTCTAGAATTTTATTCCATATATTGCTCTGATAATTCTTATTAATAGAAATACCATGAGGACTCCGAATTCTAGAAAGCATATAATAATAGTGCAGCCAACCATCTCGCATAAAAAGACAATGTTTAATGATTTCTCAATCATCTCTGCGAATCTGTAATGTATTTCATTATTCAGTAAACGTAAATAAAATTGATGTAAATTATGTAATCGCATTTTTCTTTCTTTATCCTAATTACTTATAATATTATTACATATTGCGTGCGATTTAATTAAAGACACGATGGAAAAATTTACAGAGACATTAATGTAAGGGGCAACTGAAGACTCTCTCACTTGATGGCTTCCATATGGTTTTCAATTATTTTTTTGAGTCGCTCGTGAAGATTGTTGGTCCCGTCGCTGAGAATTGTTTCCATCTGCCTGCGTACGACCTCGAACAAGCAGCAACTGTGCATCACGCAGGTCGCAATTAAGCTGTAAACGCCGCAGTTCGTGGAGAGGATGATGCTGCTGATCAGGATCTGCGAGACGAAGATGATCTCATAGAGCGGCGAGTTCTCCACCACGAAGAAAACATAATCACTGAGGTATGGCAGGGGTATCTGTGTCGTGTTGTCCTCCTTGACGATTCTCTCCTCCAGCAGCGGCATAATTATGTGATAAGGCAACGCGCCGCCGTACGATAGTCCCAAGTACGTGACCGTGAAGAGTCTGCCGATCCTGCCGCTCTTTGTCATCACCAGTCGATCTTCCTCACACTCCACCTCCCTGTATTGGATCTCTACTTGTTGCAGGCAGTATCTAATCCTCTCTCTGTTGATGATCATCGCCCAGAATTTAATGATGGCAAGCAGACTGAACACTTGGGCAGCTATGATCTTCATGTACTTGGTCAGGTCCTCTGCGTCGAAGTAGGTGTATATAACATGCGGGATGAGCAGAAAACACATCAGACCGAATATCACGCCTGTCTGGAGGTAATTCTTGATCTTGTCGGACTTGGAGGTGCCGCGATAGAGCGGCCAGATACCGACAGGCGTTAACAGGGTCTTGGCCACCTTCATCACATACTCAGTGTCGGCCTTATAATTGTGATTTCGAAATAGCGTAAAGTGTCCCGTCGACATCGCTCTCGGAATTTTTTCAATTCGCAATTTATTTTTCTATAGAATATAGACGATGCGCGAATATTTCCAACGACTGACGGACACGAGCGTCATTCTGCGAGAGCCAGCCGCAAGCACGTGCATGCATAATTCATATCTCTTTGCGATGATTTTCTGCGGGCAATCTGCAAGAATCATTGAAAGTTTTAATGGCGAGGAAAACACATGCAATTTCAGGGGCAACGCATGCGCTGTGACGGTGATAGCTTCGAACTCTCCGGGTCGGAGCTTTATTCTTCCACGTCATTTGAGAGAGTAGAGTTCTTTTCAGAGGGTGGCCGTTCGGAACGTGAGTAGATTCGCGCGAAACAGGCTTTTTCATATCAGCTATATTATCGATTATTTGATAACAAATGTATTATTCATTTTTATTTTAACATCTGTTATTTAAACATCTGTTATTTTAACATCTGTTTATTTAAACATTTGTTATATCTATCAAAGTTTAAAGAAACGGCGTAATATCATAAAAGTGAATATCGTCTCAGTATATGCAGTATTCCAAGCAGTGATTCCAAGGTGCACTCAACTATCTATCTATCGATAAGATGCCGCATTTTTGCGTAACTCTGTATGAAGAATGCGATCCGCAGCTGTTTGCGCAGATTATTAAAGCGATACCACAGTAAACTCAACGTCAGTGGTCTCACCATGCAGAACGATCGGGGTAGTGAGTGTTTAGCATCTAGATTTAAGTAAACGTCGAAATCCGTTTGCGCGATTTTTACAGGCGGAACATGGAAGATGCAGGAGAACACGATGACAATGTTCGCGGCGGAGATCGTTGGTACGAGTATCCTCTTGTTCCTCGGTTGCATGGGGTGTATCGGCACCATGGGACCCACGCCACCTCCTCCGCTGCAGACAGCACTCGCCTTCGGTCTGACGGTGAATCTCGTAATCATGGTACGTGCTGTTGCATAACTTAATTGCGTCCTTAAAACGATGTAAACTTATTTTTAAAAATATATTTTTTACAAGAGGCATAAAAAAAGTTTGATTTTTGCGTATAAAATTTCAATCATTGATATTTCTCAGACGATAGGTCACGTAAGTGGCGCTCATCTTAATCCGGCTATCACCATCGGTGCAATCATTATGGGCCTGAAGTCAATTCCGACTGGCGTGGTTTACATCCTGGGACAACTTATCGGCGCCACCGTGGGATATGGAGCTTTAAAAGTGCAATTTTTTATTGTTTCGATATTGTTACAGTATATCAAATATATTCGCGATGATCTATATTTCCGCAGATGATAATGCCGACGGAATTGTTCCACGACGGATACTCGAACTCAACGGTCGGCGTTTGCATGACAGTTGTTCACCCGGGGATCGACAACGTGCAGGCTTTATTAATCGAGGCGTTTTGCACGGGTTGCTTACTTTGCGCAGCTTGCGCAACGTGGGATCCACGATGCGCTCATATTACGGATTCGGTCGCCCTCAAATTCGGTCTCTCAGTGACTGTGCTTTCCTTCACGGCGGTAAAATTATTCTAAATAACATAATTGTCTTTATTATTAATTCAATGCAATTATTCTTTCATATTTTTTACTGTAAAAAAATATATCCTATGTACAGTCTAATAATTTTCAATAAACTTTGTTATCATATAGATGCCATTTTATAAAAGAATAAAGTAACAAAGTATATAAAAGAAACTATAGCTTTTTACAGAAGTATGCAATTGAAAAAATCAGTAACTTATTCTTTTCTGTCCCTTCAGGGCCCTTACACAGGATGTAGCATGAATCCAGCACGAACATTCGGGCCTGCAGTTTGGAATAGTGCTTGGAAGGATCATTGGGTAAGTTGAAAATGAAAATTTTATAAAATATATTATAATGTAGATGAAAACAAGAACGAAAATTTATTGCTATAGCAAGATTGTTAGACGATGATTGTGTGATAACATTGCTTTTATACAATCAAGAGATAGATTATGCCTGATGTATAGAAGTCTGATTACATTAATCTGTCTTTTCGATCAATTATAACAGGTTTTATAAAACTATATGCCTGATACACTTGGTATGTGATAACGAATAACGCATAAATCACTCGATTGTCCGACACACAATAACACAATTATCTTTAATGATATATCAGCTTATTTAAACATCGCGTATCAAAGATTATTTTTAATTCAATAATAATATTGTTCTAGAATTAAACTATATATAATATTTCATATAAGATTGTATTCTTGAATTTGAAATAATTAATATAAATTATGAAAATAATGTCCTTTTAGCTTTAATTTAATTTTTTTTAATTTCTATCAAATCATTTAATTTTTTATTTGTTTAATTAGATTTATTGGGTTGGTCCAATTTTGGGAGCTTTACTTGGAACATATACCTATCACGTGCTATTTGCAGAAAAACGACAAAGCAAGAAAAAATCCATCTCTTCAACTAATGAAAAGTCATTAAACGTATTATTACATTCGAATAGTGTAATTATGTAATATAAATAACGCGCACGCGCGTAAGCTTAATAATTATTTGTTATATGCCATAAATTGTTATAGTTCATAAATGAAGATATAGTACAATATTCAATATTTTTAAATATTGAATTATTAAAAAATATTCAATATTTTTTAATAATATTTCACATGATAAATCATTACATTATTTATTATGAATCGTGTTCACTATTTTTAGATTATCATCTATTGGTCATATTTTCTTCAGAGTAATTTCCAGTTGTACTAGATGGCAGATATAACTCAACGACAATTTTAATGTAATAATTCTTTTTGTCATTTATTTAACATTTAATATTGGATCCATCTAAAAATTAAAATTCGTTGAATAATTATACACGATATAATATAATTTTTTTCTTCCAATATGTCTAATATTTATAAAAACAATTATTTGTTAACTGATAAAAAGAGATTAATAACATTATATAAATATATTTCCTTTTTTAAAGAAACTTATTGTTTAAATAAATTATTTGCACCAAAATAATTTTTTAATATCGATTGCAGTATATGAATCGGCTGTAGACAAAGAAGATCTGCGCCGTGTAAGCTGCGCAATGTTCCTGTTGTATTTTTCCGATAGAAACAAATTGATAATTACATAAATTTTTCATTCTATTTTTCTAGTTTCTTCAATAATACACCCAACACGTTCGAAGAATGAAATAATTGCGTTTTAAAAATAGAATATTATCCAAGTGGGTAAAATCTAATATGGTCGCAGTGCATCTCGGATACTTTTAGAATATCTCACGCTGAGTTCTGCATTATTTTTATCTCTTTACTTTTAGAATTTTATTTCTTCTGTCGAAGCAAAGGTTTAATAGTTGAAACTTATATGTACATATAAGGATATTCAATCATATCCGCTGTGATTTTTCTATTGTGAAATAAATAAGAGTGCAGCGCAAATATTGTATTTATATATTTTTACCATCAATTCCATATAAAATCGTATAAAATAATCACAACTTAATGGTAATAAAGAATTTGAATTTCTCTTAAAATTGTCGATTATTTGTTATTACATTATTCCTGTTCAGATACAAGTACAAATATATTTATAGCAAAACAAATTAGCGCATAAGAGTAAATTCGTATCAATTAAAATAATATAGTCCAAACAATTAATCTAATTTTATTTCAACAAAAGTAACGTAGTTTTAACATTGTAATATTTTGCAACTGAAGAACTGCGACGTCTCACTCGGCGATCCCGCATGGCAGCTCGCAGCATTGCCCAATTTCGCTGCGTAATTCATTCGACGGATACGACGGATTTGCACCGACCGGGCGAAAAACATCGTAACCGGCGAAGGTTCATCAACCTTCACCCAGCGACACACTCTCGCCGGCTGGGACTTGGTCAGGATGCGGATCGATAGCGGGGCGTTTCGCGTCGACGTTTCTCGAAACGCCGCGTCCCAGGCTGCACACACACACACACACCTGCGTACACCCCGGGACACGAAAACGCTCATGTTGCCCCCGTGGACAAGAAAAAAGAAAGAAGAAGAAAAAGGTATACCTACTTGCAGCATTGTCGTGCCACAAGTGTCACAGGGGGCAGATCGCTGCGAACCGGGCCGGCCGGCTCGCAACCGGTTGGCCGGCCGGACGCCGCGGCCGCGCGCGACCGGAATCCGGGATACGAGATCCGCCGGTGTATCCCAGACCCGGCTGCAACATCCATCCTCGACGTGACTGCCGAGTTCAAGGTCGCGCGTTACCGGCGAGGCAACTAAAATTAGTCCAGCAGGCAGGTTACCCGCCGTGCGCTCGGGGAAGCACACACGGACGGAGCCGCGGGACGGAGAGTTCGTTATTTATGTAGCGAGCTGATGAGGGTAAACCGCGGCGGTGCCGCGACGACGACGGCGAGAGGAAAACTTTACAGCGGGGTCTCGGCCAGGGGAGAGAGAATATTGCGACGTAGCCGCTCTTTCTTTTCTCTCGGCAGATCGAAGTTCCGCGCGGCGCACCATTAGGGTGGGGCAATTTTCGTCCCTATTGCGTAATAGACGTTCACCCTTTGCGCGTAGATGCTACGGTGGCTACGATGCGATGAAGTATAAACGACTTGTCGAGTTTAATACAGACGAGGACGCGAGATGAACTGTCTAACTTTATACAAAGCTATTCTTTATTCCGCCATGTATCGTAGGCCGGGTATTCTGTGTCGGAGAAAAAAAAAAAGCTTGATTTACTCTCGTTATAGCGTGAGGCGGCTTTAATTTTTTTACACGTGGATATTAATATCGGATCCGCAGAAGGAGTATAATGAATTTTTTTTTATACCTTGCCACGTAGTTATATTAATCTTTACTGAGTAATTCCCATTTTTATCGCTGGCGATACACTCGGTGGAGAGGGGAATAATGCATGAAATGTATAATCGATGCATTTATTTTGCTGGGTCGGAGACAGCGTATACATTTGCGCACTTTCTATACGTTATATCTATAACTCACTTCGTGCATCTATCGATTAGCTGCTACAGCCAAACCTCGAACCTTCTGGAACACGATGGAAGCAACCTAAACTACAATATCTGCTTATCAACGGGGCTTATCACGATTTGCCGAGTTCGCTCGCTACATCCATAGACATCTGATGAAAAAACAATTGCCATTACTAAGATTGCCAAAATGTAAATTATTCGCACTTAAATAAATGTCTGAAAGCATATTAGTTATATATACTTGAAGTGGAATTTATTATTCAGTAAATTTGTAGAACCGTATCACTACTTGGCAATCGGAAACCACATATAAAAACCACACGCCGTATCGTCCGTTCTAAATTTATTTATGAGCGTCGCGCTAAATAGCAGATTTAAACGAGGATATTCGAGGAATACATCGTCGAATTACACGCGACATTTCCTAACTGTAAGTGCATTTCTTTTCAATTATTCCCTGAGATCGGAAAGAAGGTGCTCTCGATTTCCTAACTGTAAGTCGATTTGTTCCAGTGACCTATCCAGGCTCAGAAGAAGACAAACACCGGCGGCGGGGAGATGCATTATTAATTGAGAGCCCGTTCGTTAGCGCGATGCTCGCTAACTGTACCACCATCTTCATGCGCCGGGAAGATCGTCTAGTCGGAGATGGGCAAAAAAGAGCGACGTCGTTGAGAAAGTTCCCACAGATCATCGCGCCGCTCCCGTTTAATGCAACATAGTTGGCAACCGTTCTACCTTCGCATTTCATTACGCCGCTCCGTGAATGACACCTGAATGTAACGTGGTATCGCACGGCACATTGTGCAATATTTCTATGAAGTATACAAGTAGTTCCGTTCAACCCTTCTCCGCCGAGCCTAATCCGCCGTCCGTTGTTAACGGCCGACAAAAAGACGATCTCGCAGGGAGAGATAAGTATCTGGCGCTCGCTCGCTCGCGCGCGCGCGCGCGAACGATCCCCATATATCTCTCTGAATAAAATTGCATTAATTGCGTCTACTTAAAAAGGAGCGGCCTTTGTGGATACGCGCGCGGGCCGGGCTAACGAGCGATATGAAAAGGAAATCGATAGAGCGGTACATGATACACCGAAAGAGGAACGAACGTAATATTATGCAACCCGGTTGTAACGCCGCTATTACACGCCGTTGCCCGCGTATATACGGTCGTGCACCGCCGAAGCCGTTGCAATCTCTAATGCGAGAGCGCGGATTCATTTATCTTCTCTCTCTCTCTCTCTCTCTCTCTCTCTCTCTCTCTCTCTCTCTCTCTCCGCTCTCTTTTTTTCTTTCCTTCCTTGCCACGATTACGCGTCCCCGAGAAGATCGTCCGCGCGACCCACATCCCGAACGCGGCGGGACGCGGCCTGGCGCTACGTTGCGTAATGTTTACGTCTCTCCGGCGAGATCTCGTCGCTCGCATCGAAATTGCTCATTCTCTCACGCCACATCGCCCCGGCACCGATGCGTATGAGTCAATCCGGCGAGGCGTGTGTTTGCAAACACGCGCGCGTCGCCGAGCGAGCGCGGGTCCCGACCGCGCCTCCGAATCTCGTAAAAATAGCCTATCGTCCGGCGTCGAGAGCTGATAAAAAAAAAAAGAAGGAAAGAACTACGCCGGAGCGACCGCAAGGTCACTCCGAGTTGCCTGCGCAGTACGGAAATCCCACTACGGACGCTTTCTGACCGAAGAAACTGCGTTTCAGCGTTTTGGCGTCGCGCACGCACGCAATTTCGCAATGTTGGATCACGAACCGTGGCACCCGGCTCCCTTCCTTCCTCCCTCCCTTCCGAGCATGCTTGACGAAATGTTCGCGAAAACAATCGACCCAACGGTGATAATGGTCTCCGTCTCGGGCGATAACAGATTCGATAACCTCGTTATCGCGCGTTATAAACAGCCCGCGAACGTCGTCACGTCTCCTCCGGCGAATCAATCATCCCGCGGGCGTAATTCCTTCCGGAGTAATAATTCGGAGACGGACGGTGTCAAGGTCGCCACCGATCGCGCCTACGAAGTAGGTCCTCCGCGCGGTAACTTTGTTGCGCAATAGGCCCCGGTATTTTTGTTTTTTTTTTCTTTTTATTATCCGGGCCTTCCCCCCGCTGGTTCCTCTTTTCGGTCGCGTATTGACAAGCCGACGCGCACGTATACAGCCGCACGAATCGTCGGCTGACGAGATGGCTGCGCCGCGGCGTCATACAAACGGTATTATATCACACACCGGTTGACCGTACTAATGGCGGCGGGGGCGAGGGGGGGGGGGCAAAGCGGCGGCATTCTCCTGGTGTAGGTTGGGTGATATGGTGGGGTTCCCCCTCCGCCGGGCGAGCTGAGCGAACGTGCCAGAAATCCCGTCGTCCCTCGCCTCGGCCGGGAAACCGATCAATACTTGGGATTCGCTGATTTTTCGGTCATGCCGTGGAAAAAACGCATCGGCCGACGTACCGATCGACAGGTCTCGTCGCGGCGGTGCCGATTATCGCGGTCGCGGCCGGAACCGGCCGCCACTTGGGCCCGAAACCATCGATCCCATGGAATTGCGCATTATGTGACGAGGCGGAGTGAGGACGCGGTCGGAGATCTCGAAGCTTCCTCCGCGTTGCGGCGACGCGGCACGCACCTATATAAAGCGGCCGGCCGGCCAGCCGCGGCGCATTCGTAAACAAACCCTGGTTCAGTTCGGACGCTGCGAACACCCGAAGACCCCCTTCACCCTCCACCATCAGTGTAACACACTTCGGCTTCTTACTTCGTCGAGACCGCCGGCACGGGAAAATGTAGGCGAGCGGGCACCAGGTGCGGAGCGCGACAGTTTACCGTAGGTATCTCCCGATTTCGGGCCTTTTTCCTTTTTTTCTTTATTTCGAAACTCCAACGCGATCGTTCGAGCCAGTCATCTAATTGATTAAGCGCATCAAATTTTATTAGATTGATCTTTATTGTAAAAGTATGCAAGATGGTTGAGGTCAGAAATTGAACTCAATCATCTTTCGGGATGGGGATTTAAAAGAGAAGACTAATTTATTTGCTGTATTTATATTGATAATGCAATTAAAAAGCAGTAATACTGAGGAAGATAAGCATATAGACTATATTATGATGCTTAACACTTTGGTATTTCTTCTTTTTAATTGATATTCTGTAAATTCCAGTTTTACACACATGTAAATTGCATTATTTGTTATTAAATTTCTCTCAGAGATTTTAGCCGAGGTTTAATTGTTTTGCCTCTCAAAAATTAATTATCTCTCTTTCCAAAGTAGGATTGAAAAGAGATAATGAGGAGAGAAAATCAATTAAACTGAAGCTACACATTGATAAAACTACCAGATGGTAAGCTACTTTAATAACTCGGTTGAAAATTGCAAACAAAAGAATTTTTCGCAATTCTAGGATATCATTAATTTATATGATGTAACAAAATATATTTATATTACGTATTAAAAAATTATATTTTTGTGAAACTAATAGAGAATTATTACGTATGGCACGATTCTATCATTCTACAAAATTATTTTGCTGTATTCAGAATCGAGAAAGTAAAAGAATGAAGTGAATGTCGGAATGAAAGTTTCGGACAATGAGTTCTTTAGCCGCTGGTAGTGTTGGTCGTAGTAGTTGTAGTAGTAGCAGTTGTTTCGACGGGAACCGGCTTGGCAGCTGGTACTCCCGTTTGAACAACGTTGATGACTCTTTCCGTGCCAGCCGGCGTCATGTTCTGAAAAACGTGAACGGAGAAATAAGCGTTGGATACATTACTCAACGAAAATTCGTTACCAGACGGATTATGAGAGCTATGTGTTTGTGTTTTTTAGTGCACCCTACGGGGTCGGTGCTTGAACAATCCGTACGCGACGATAACAGCCGTGATTAGAATTTGAAATTCCTTCACGCTTTGAACAAATATGAGAAGAGAACTGCGATATATAGGTAAGCGCTCAAGGTGTCTAGACACACGATATTATATTATGTATTAAGTTAGTAGGATTACGTCTAAGAACAATGAATGAAAACACAGTTAAAAATACGACAATTAAGGTCAATGTGCGAGGCATATAGTGCGAATAATAAAAATGCGGCTTTGAACTATTTTTATGCCGACAGCGAACAAAAAGGTCTTTTCCGATAATGTAAAATTAATTTTTACACGTTAGAATTATCGCGAGAGAATCATAAATTTACATTCAAAATTTACAATTTAAAATAATTCTATATTTGAATGTATGAATATGTATATTTGTAATCAAATTCACTTTAATAGTATTTCATTTAAAACTTACGAAAGATATAAACACAAACAAAACTTTATCAATCAATTATCTTATCAATATTGATAAATCAGTAGTGATAAATTGATATCGATCATCGATATCGATCAGTATTGACAAATCGATAACTTACATAAGAGATTAAAAAAGTATCATGAGAAACACTCGACTGTCGGCTAACATGTGTCATCGATTTTAACAGAATTCGATTTTTGAAACTCCCCGAAAATGCAATTGCTTTAAAATCTGAAGACATTAAGGGAACACACAAGTATCGAGACAAGAACATTATTTTTTCCATTTGTCGTTCGCTTTTGCATAGTATCGCCGAGTTTCAGGAACTTGCTTTAAAATCGATCACGCTGATCTTAAACCGCGAATGTGCCTCGTCCACGCACAAAGACTACGCCCTGAATTCCGTCAACGTTAACGAGACATATTCTGTTTTGTAGTTTAGAGCAGACTCGTAGTGTTTGATCCAAAACCGTCAGCACCGTCTGCCTCCTCTAGTACTGCACACTGAGGCGCAACATTGGGAACGTCGGGATCGAAAAGCAAAAATCAAATATGTAACGTAAGCCTCATCAGCTATAACAAAGACGAGAGAGGGGAGAAAAAGCGAAAGAGCGAGAGAAGGTAACAGAGGGAGAGGAGAGAGAGAAAGAGAGAGAGGGGCTCCGTTCGTTCGCGGTCGAATCCGCGAATGAAGGAGCGGGGCGGATGTTAACGCGGATTATCTCGGCTCGGTCGAGCGTACCTTTTTGGGTGCCGTGATAGTTAGTACACCATCCGAGGAGAGGGTCGAGGTGATGTTGGCGAGGTCGTGAGTCGGGGGCAGGACGTATCTGCGTACGAAGTGTCTGCTGATGTAGCCGTGCTCGTCCTGCTTCTCCTCGTGCTTGGCCTCGACAACGACGTGGTTGTCGATCGTCTTCACCGTGATCTCGGCCGGTGAGAATTGTTGCACGTCCAGTATCACCTGTGGATCAGAGGGCGCGGCCCCGCGGGAAGGGGGCTCGTCTCATTAGCTTGCTCTCAGGCATCCTCTCTCGTCCGTCACCGAGGAACAGAAGTCTCGCATTTCTTCCGTGAGCGATCGTAAACAGCCGCCATGCATCCGTAAAAGCGAAAGTTAAGTATCGATCATCCCTGAACGAGCTTACTCCGAACAAAAAAATAATGGTCGATTTTTGAGCAATAAGAGCCACCCGCCACCCTTTTCCAGCATTATGAGTCGCCGCGAATATTATATAGCGAACTCGTTATCATTTTTGCCATGGTGTTTATTTATCGCTTCGGCTAATTGAATTTTTGTCTGGAAGAGGATCTCGAACACCGTCGCGTGCATATTCCGGCGCATATTCTAAATCATATTCTAAAACACCGTTAGGCGAGCTGTCTCGCGCACAGCATAATTCCGGCTTACCATCTGGAGCAACGCTTCGTTCGGTTCTCACATCTCGACCTCTCGCACTCTTTTGCGTTCACTGAAGCCGCCGATCAGACCCGGTTGTTGGAGTTTCCGCGACGAGCGAGGAAAATGACAATTCGGCCAACGTTCTAGATCCTATCCCGACCGTTAGTTAAGCGCATTGCAAAAAAAAATACGATTTCTTTCCCCGTCTCGATTCTCTCATATGTAATCCCTCACATTTCTTTAGAATTATCGTGCGTTATGGTACAAAAGCAAACCGGGAAGATGTAGTTGTCGGGCGCACCTACTTGTGTGAAATTGTTCCTTTTTTTTTTACGATCAAAAAAACGAGCATACATACAAGTAGGTGATTCTTTTTTATTTCTAGCGAGTGCGCGGTCGTGCAGGGAGCGATCGGTCGCGATCGCGGTGGCTGGTCCCTTTGCGGCCGGCGGCTCGCTTCGGCGAGGAAGCGAAAAAAATATAAAACACAATAACAAAAACGAAAAATCTAAAAAAAAAAACCAAATCAGATAGAGAGGGAAAGAGAGATGATTAATAACACTCTGACGAGGAAGCTTTAACAACCGACGGTAGTGAGGCCAAGCGTGCCCGAGTCTCTCCGGGTGATCCTGCGTGATCCTGGAGCTCGGCGAGCGCGAGCGCGAAGAGATTAGCGGAGGATAATTGGCTGTGCATTTCGAAAATAGTACCAAAAAAAAGAGAGAGAAAGAACAGAGGAGAGAAGAAGAAAGAGGTTTTGCGGAGCGACCGCTCCGCGAAACGGTCGACTCGAGTGCTGCGCGCAGAGCGACATATTTTGTACAAATAAGGAGGTAAAGAGAAACAAAAGTTCCATGTAAGAAGGAAGTAAAAGAAGCACAAAGGTCATTTTGTACGATTCTATTGTTGTGGGTATTCAAAAAGCATTTATTTTTGTATAGAGATTATAAACAGGAGGGGGGGATCGGGGCCCGCGGGTCCCGTGCGCGCGAGCGGCGCACCCTTTGACATGAGGGGTGCGTCGACGCTCAGCGGGACGGCCACGAGTCCTCGGTTCTTCCATTCGAACAAGACTGACTAAGCGCGACGCGATACATCTCTCTTTCGGTTGCATATTTTATTCCGTGGCTGCTGCGCGCGATTTCTCGCGTGCGACTCTGAACGAAAAACTCGCAAGACGTTAACGAAACGGAATAAGTAGTCACCTCGGACCTGCGGCAGGCGAACCGTGCGCGTGATTGCGCGAGAAAAAAATATCGCGGAAAGAGAAGGAAAAGTGAAAAAAAAACAAAAGAGAAAAATACATACACACACATATACATACACATATATATACAATAAGATTAAAGAAGGGGGAGGTAAAACGAGAACTGTGGTAAAACTGTGATTTCATAGAGATTTCGAAACCGCGTGAACTAACCGGAGATCGTGCAGCGCGATCGTCCTTTTTTTGATACGCGTTCCTTTCGTAGAGCATTTCCGGCAAACGAGAAGAATAACTGGTCCCTTTAGACTGGAATCTGCAAACACCGTTATTACACAAAACCGGATTATATCCAAATAGGGCGATTAGATGAACTATCATGCTGTAGTGAGAAGTTAGACTCTTTTCGGCACAAACGAAATCGTTGTAAAAGGGGCTCAGATAAATGCCGTGAATGTTTTCTTGACGAGCATCAAATTATTCGAATCTTTTGCGGGGAAGAGAACAAAAAAAACAGAGAAGGAAAAGACAAAAATAATTTATTCGCATAAGAGAGTGAAAAAAAGAAGGAAAAGTCGTCTCTCCGATCTGATTTACTCGCCCTCCCTCGTCCAGAGGGAGGTGCAGAAGAGCATCCCTCTATCCCCCTCCCCCCCAAAAAATAGTCCCGATCGAATACTACTCGTTTCATCATCCCGATCCGTCGAAAATCGAGTTGCCGCCCTCCCGGTCGACTTCGCGTCGCGTGCGCGATCGCGCGATCATGAAAGCGTAATCATAACGCGCTGTAATGCACACTGTATGCATGCATGACGATAGAGACAGCGGCAGATGCAGTCATCAGTTTTTCGGGCCTTCTGGTGTTCCGGATCTTTTTCGTTCGTTGCTTTTAGCCGCTCTTACCGAGCGTTGAGTTTCACCCGTCCCTTTTACGTTTAGTTTCGTCCCCTGCCGGGGGTTTCTTTTTCTTTCCAACGGCCGCGCGGCTGATTCGTCCCCTTCGAAAGTAACGTTTGAATAGATAGAGTCTCTATTTCGATCATTTCCGTTAACGCTTTTTCCCCCGGTTCCTTTCCTTCCCCTTCCCCTTCCCTCACTCTCCTTTCCCTTCCCCTTAATTTTCCCTCTTGCGAATGCGCCCTTTCGTCCTTCCCTCTCGCGTCACTCCCGAAGAGTCTCTATTTCGATCTTTTCCGTTAACGCTTCCCCCTTCCCGTTCCTTCCCTTTCCCTTTCCTTTCCCCTTTTAATTTCCTTCTTACGAATGCGCCCTTTCATCCTTCCCTCTCACGTTACCCCCGTGAATCACATCACCTTTGATTATTTATCTCCTGCGACTTTTCTATATTTCGAAATCTAATTACGATTCGCTATTCGATTATTTTTTTCGCTAGAAGATAACGTAAAAGAAAGTATCTTCCCCTACTAATATACTTATTAAATATTGTTCTTTTCTTTTTCGTAGGATATCATTCGAGACTCTTTGCATTCGACACAAAATCCGTTTTGCGTCCGATACAAATCGCGCTCGAGTTACAAATACCAAAATAAGAAATAAAGAACCGCTAAAGAGTTTAAGTCGTGTCTTAGCCTAAGTTATTATCATAATCGAGCACATTCCGTTCGCTGTTGTATCATCGAACTTTCTCGAGGAAACAAATGTAATTGTAGCGCACTGAGGCAGAAACGATCTCAGATTCATGAATTTAGAGCTATCAGGTAAATCGCATTACATCCGCCGTAGAGTGCAAATGTAATTTGATAAACCGAAGACGTGTAAATTCGTGGGTTTAGGAGCTCTTAGGCAAGTTGCATATTTGTATTCGACATAAACAACCATTGCAGAAAAAGAGAATTATTGCTTCAATCCGTGATTAAGCTGTCGCACATAGTAAACCGATTATATTCCATTCAAAACTTCCAAAGAGATAAGATAACCAATGATTACAGCATAACTGACCACTCTTGCGACAAATTTTAGGCGTGTCGCGACACGCTATCACGGCAGATAAATACGTATCTGCAGCTTGCATATATAAAATTGTAAACGACAGCGACGGCGATTTATCATAACCAATGTATATTAATCGATATTACTCGTCGAGTTACTAAGTTACGCTAGATCCGAGGCGTGATAACTGAACGATCTTAAGGATCGCGAAGTAGCGACCTCGCGGACGTTTTATCCAGTGCGAAACCAAAAAACGAAAGGTCAAGGATCCAACGACGTCTTACAATCAAAAAGGATAACCATCCTTTGTCTACGTTTAAACTTTTAAAGAAGGAGAAAGCGAGAGAAAGAAAGAGAGAGAGGAGGAGGAGGAATGCTTTCTGCAAATTGATTCAGGCGATCTAAATTCATTCGCGACATTCTCGGACGCGACAGCAGGGCATTCGATTGATTCTTGATTCTCGACTATGTCTACTATGTTCTAGGATAACTGCAGCGTAAGATAATCGGTACATTCCGCAGCGCGTGTTAATCCTGAGCATTAATCGCGTGCATATCATCCCGAATCGCGAGCCTCACGTGGATATATCCCGGACCCGCAAAGCCGTATTTCTGTGATCGCTCCGTGTCGGAAACGCTACGGCTGTCGGTTATTAATTTTCCCGTAATCTGAGAAAGCCAGCGTGTCCAGTCAGCTGTGGACAGTTCCGCGGTGTTACAACGACTAAAAATACGCGAAAAACCCGCCTAAAAATAACACGTTGCATCACACTCGCGTTCGGGACCTTCTGTGGTAATTTTAACGCGCGTTGCTCCTTGTTTACGCTTTCTCGCCGCACTGCGAAATCAAATCGGGGATTTAACGCACATTTAACAGGAAAAAAATATTACGAATAATTTTCTCCATTTTACGCCACTTTGAGATTACGCGAGCTAGAAAAGAGAGCTTCTTCCAGAAACTATAAGAGCACACGTGTAAAAGCGGCTTGCAAAAATTATAAGCAATTTAGTGTAACGATATTCTTCTGAGGCGAAATTAGCGGTGAGATTTGAATTGTAGATCAATCGTGAAGTGATAAACAGTCTTATCGTCCATTTGCGTTATCGATTATTATTATTGAGTCGATTATTACGTAAGACAGGAACACAGGATTTTAAATCTTCTCTGAACTTCTATTAATTCTAAAGAACTTTCGGCCAATTCCAATCTTTCGCAGGATCCTGCTAGCTTTATTCGCAGGATCCTGCGAAAGACGGAATTGGGCCGTTGCAGGATGTCCGGCCTATAATATATCTTAAGTAAGCTTTTAACACTTTCCCGAAAATGCCATCATTAACAATTCTACGCAGAAAAATATGACTGAAATCAATATGATTCACGAATTAAATACACAAAATAGGATACGTGAATTACATAGTTTACAAAGTAAAATTGATTCCAACAAAGATACGTTATTTCGATAAGTCCGTCTGATCGCAAGACTTACGCGCAACTAGGCTAAATTGAAGCATACTAAACGCACATCCTAGGAAAATATTTGTCGACATCAAAGTGACTCAAAATAACGACAAGTGAAATAAGACAAAATAATCCGCGTAATGTAAGGTTTATAATTTGAGGCCATCTTTCGAATTTCACCACGAAAAGATGAATCGTTTGGTGACAAAATAACAAAGATCAATTCACAGTGTAACGTCACGTAACATGGACGAGCACGATCGCGAGAAGGAATGTATTTCTGATTGAAAGTACACATTCTACCGTTCTAGCTATTGATAAAATATCGGTAATAAATTGAGTAAATTTCTAATACCTTTCTAACGAACAGGGAGAGATAACGAGCATAGAGACACTAAACACATTGGCAAACGTCCAAGGAAACAAAAATAGTTTGGCAATATTTATGTCTGTTTGAGAACTGCATATTGAAAGTAGAAAAAAGTAAAATATGTGAGACTACTATTTCATGCTCTCGATAAGACATTCGGATATAAACTATTAACAAAGTCTCAGTTAAGTGAAATCATTTTTTAGTAAAAATCACTTCAGAAAAAATCCAGTGAAATGATAATAAATTAAAATTAAAATTAAATAATAGAAATATAAAGTCTTCCAATATTTCAATGTTTCATTGCAAGCGACATGTAACTACAGATCAAAAATTCTATCCTATTTGCAAAGATCCATTTAGAGCTAATTCATAATCATAAAGATCTGTAAAAGGCAAAAAGAAGATTCGCAAATTCACTTTCGATCTAATTGCATTGCGTCCCGTTTCGTTGCAGTTTAGTATTGTGCAAAAAAAATCGATTTATAAATACCAACCTGGAAATTATCATTCTCCAACTGGATCGTGCTGGTCCCGCTCGAATTCTGACGCATCACGTTCCCCCATGGTCGGTAGTATCTATTCCCGAAGATCGGACGGAGGGTTGGCCGATCGATACCGAGATCGGAGAGATTTGAAATCAGCTCCGCTCGGTTGAGGCCTGTGCCGAAGTGTTGGTCCAGGAGCCGCGAGACGGGACGCTCGAAATCGTCCCACCAATTGCGGAAAACCAACGGCACCATCGACATCTGCGAAGCAGCGTGATAATCGGGATTAACCGATACCGATTGGCGCTTTGTTCGCTTAAAAAAATAAATTATTTAAAAAATCCAAAAAAAAGGAGAAGAATTTTCAAGGGAAAATGAAGAGATAAAGTACAGACGATTCGGGCGAGAAACAAGAGTGAATGAAAACCGAAGTAAGAGTGAAAAAAAAACTCGATTAAATAACCTATCCACACGTATACACGTTAACTTTAAGTTTAACTTTAAACTAGGCTGCACGAAGGCTGCTAGGAACTCTCATTATTGATCGTTAGTATTCTCGTTAGAGATATTGATCGGACTTGTAACGTTAGTGTCTAAGGATTATCGTTAAGCGTACAATTAATCTCTCGGAATTACTCTCGAATACTGTTAATATACGAGCACATACAGGCATTACACGCGCGATCCTAGCGTATAAAAAATTTACCACGCGATCTAACGACGGCTGAAGCACATCGCAAAAGACTTACTGAAATCCAAGTCATCCATTCCGGAGTGGATGAGTTTTGAGATGCCGAAATACGCATTTATGACACAAAGGCTACAATAAGCGAGTCGCAATCCTTTTAACTCGCGTCATATGTCGTTACTAATTAATCTAGGCTACTACGTTACGGTTAATCGATAGTATTTAGGGGAACGTAAGAGCGCGTTAACTGAATCCATTCACACACGTTCTTATAACGGATTAAGTACTTTTCCTTCGTTGAAGTTTAATACGCATGTACGAGAAAAACTCTGTCACTTTCACTTGAATTTCTTTCTGTCGACAAACTGGATAAATCTGTACATAAAAGGAGATAGATTTTAACGCATCTTTAAAGCCGCTGAACTGAAAAGTATGGCTAAGTGTCTGGAGAAATAAGCTGTTATTACATTAAGCTATTCGCGTGAGTGGAGGACGCGACGGTGGTCCAAGATGGGAAAAATTGGGATGGTCCAAGGGCTGCGATACCCACTCATACAATTGTTACAACAAAGGCGCACATAATTAAGAGCACAAGTTTTCTCTCGTGAGACACGTCGCGTAAACAAATTCGAAGATAACATCTCGGTGAAACAATGTCATCCAACTAATTCCCGTGAGGTAGATGTCGGGCGAACGAAGAATTATTAGTAAATCATTTCGCGACGGGTTCTCAAAGAGAAAACGAAAATTCAATAAAGTTTAGGCTAGTTAGGTAAGTCGTAAACGGCAACGCGGAATCGCAAGAAGCTAGTCCGTTCGCGTAAGATTACGCAAGGAGGTTTAAGCGAAAGCTCAATCTCGGGCCGACGGATTGTCGGAAATTGAGTATTGACCAACGTAAGCGATGGAACAACGATAACGATCAATCAGACAAGCGCAGGGACTAGTTTAGAGTCACACGCTCTCCGCAATTGCTAAGCCTTGTACCTCATACACGCACGTGAGAACGCGCTGTTTAAGAAACGCAATATCGACGATTAACGATCCACGCACATCGCGGTAAAAAAAATTCTTCACTCTTCGCTTCTTCCATAATTAAGGACACGCGTTTTCGACCGTTCTCGGTAGTTGGGTAAGTGGGTAGTCGAGTGCAGACATAAAAATGGACCGTTAGCTTAAGATTATTTCGCACAAAACGTACTAATAAGCTTATAAGTATTCTGATCTAAAACAAGGAAAACAGAGACAAATAGCGTGTAAGGTTACTTTTAGGTAATCCTAAGAATTACTCCTCAACATATTACAATCTCCTTAAAGCTGAATTGCCCCAAAGTGTGGCGACTTTAGTGGAGACGCGAAGGGGGATGTGAAATCCCAAGGGGTGCGAAACCTCGTTAGAAAGCACGACACGGGAATATCATACGTAACCGTACTTTATATGGAGCGTGAAGAACGTGACGGTCGATTATTCGAAGAACCACACCACACTATCTCCCGAGTATCGCTCGAGTCGACTTCTGATTCAGCGCGACTCGCGGGTCTATCTTAAATAGCCGCGATGCGGGGGTGGTGTTTTCCTAATAATGTCACGTGACGTTTCACTGACTATCCTGTCCAAGAATACATCGACTTCGAATACAGACGAGATTTTGGTGGAGATCGACTCCGCCGTTCCTTTTCGCGGCGACATTTCCAACGTTCTTGCTACTTTGTGCAAATACGATTTTTACGATCGAAATCCTCGGTTGGCTCGTCATCCCGCGATTGCCGCGAGGCGTAAAGTCTTACGAACCGAATTTGGGTCGCCTGGTAACGAACCGTCGATGTCGCGTATACGAGGCAGACTCGATGGGATCGAATTCATCTGTGAAACCGTCTGACCATTCAAGCAAACGTCATCGATTCGTTATCGAGCCTTCCTTTGACGTTTAACCGTTGCTTCCGTCAAAATCGCAAAGTGACCTAACAGTAGGCGATTTAACGCACTTTGATTATCATTGCGTCATGTTACTCCGGACAATCATACTTAGAAAAATGGAAATCCTAGGAGAAGATCGGAACAAAACCTCGTCATCGCGACGCGACGTTGAATCTTTACTATAACGAATTAAAGAACTGACAATCTCGTCGTTCATATTGCACCAAACTGAATCAAACCATTTCTCTGAAGCTTCTCTCGTTCCGACTGTACTTTGCTGAGCAAATCGCCAGAAATAGAGAAATCGATTGAAATAGAAACAGCGCGTCTTCGATCAGTCGCGATGATCAGCTTATTCAGAAAACATCAAGCAAATATCAAGGACTTATTTCAATTGCTGCGAACTAAAGATCGAATTCACGAAGCGTAGATGGAACTTTGGCCCTCATTGAGGAACGTTAGATTAACAGTTACCAGAAATTTTTAGGCATGGAAAGTGCTAAAAGCGCATTTTTTTAACGCTGGCTTCGCCTACACACGTGTTATTTTAGGATATTGGATTATACGCATTTTTCTTAGAATATGTTTCCTACGATTTGCTTCTTTCTCGTTTTAGTGTAAGTAAAGAAAGTTATGATTAATGCCGGTGTTAGTTTCTGCGCGACAATAACGGCGTAGATTCTCGTCGAGCCGTCAGCACTCTTGAGTTGTTCGAATTTTAATTCATTTTGGCCGCGATGGTCCGCGCGAGCACGATTTTGTCCTCACGAAAGATAGGTCATAGTCCGAACAGTTTTTGCGTGCGTCGCTTCGCGCGAGGATAATTTTAGCAGCAACAATCGACAAAGACAGCGATTTCACCGGATTACATAGCTTGATTTATAATAAGTCTCCCTTATTGGGGAGAGTCGAGTCAGCCCATTATAAAAAAAAACAATGACAAAAATGACGTGCACGTCACCAAAAAAAAAGAGAGATAAAACTTAGGTATATGTGTACTACTTAGGTATATTTAATCCTAATATGTACTACTTAGGTATATTTCATCCTAATACCACTTAGGCATATTTAATCCTAAGAGTAATACTTAGGGTCACGATTACAACAGGCGTCATATGTTGCTCCGCGAATTCCGTCTACCACCGGCAAGTGCTAACGAAGCAATTTCGAAATAGCTCCCGATTCACGTTTCGTCTAAAAATACGCCACTTGTAGTCACCAACAAAATGAGCAAACAGTTACATTTCTGCAAAATGAATAAGTTTCGATTCGCGCAGCCAAGACAAAAAAAGATATATATCTATGATGTTCAAGCTGAAACGATAACCATTCTCGAAATATCTTTCCGACCAAAAGTGTAAAAATAGTTTTAGGACTTCGAAACAAACGGTTATCGATAGCAAATCCTGATTTTCGCCGGAAACGAAATTATTTATGATTAAAAGACATATCTGCAAAAACAAAGAGCTAGACGAATTCTTTCGGTAACGCACTTGCGTCAGGTGTACGCACCGTGAGGACGCGAGTAACTTAGCATTAAGGGTAATTCTTATATCTTCGGACGAATCATACTATGTGGCATTATAGTAGTAACGATAAGCTATATAAGGTAATTAAGTTACTTTATGAGTCCGCTCACCGCAGACTCGGCACTCGTTGCACCAAACATCAATCACGGATCAATAATAATTAATCGATAATTCCGAGCGGGAGTCTTACCATAAGATTCCTGTCTTTACCTTCACTTTTACTCTGAAATATTATCGTCAAATACTCCGTGTGTTTACGTGTCATACTTACTTGGAATAAACTCTAAAAATGACTCGATACTCTGATTGTCTCTAGAGATATATAAGAAAAAAAGCTAAATGTTGACATTGGATAAAACGGCCATGATCCCTCGTGCACGACGTAGAGAGTATTATGATGTAACACATGATGTGTATAGGGTCTTACCGTAACATACAGATCATGACGCCGGGTTGGCTATCTGTCTCGCAGCAGCAGGGGCATGCTACCTGCGTGACCCTGCCATTGTTAGACAAATATGCAACCCGGCGTCATAATATGTATGTTGCTGTTACTGTAACACCTTGATACTATAAGCATATGTCAGCATACGTAAGAATCTTTACAATGAATGTGACTTAGTAACGATCCGTTAGGCTGATACTTATAACTCGATGGGCTATTGATGTTACTATACTCATCCTCCTTGGTTTGTAACTTGTAAGTGTAATTATCGTTCTTAGATGCAACATTATGTCAGGGCAGTCTTAGATTTGAGAAAGCGAACTTCCTGTATTGACAAAAGAAATAAAGAGAAACGAAAAATTTGTAATTTGCATAATTAAAATTATACACGCTCTGTTGATAAAAATTGTGCAAAATTCTATCTCGATACGGCTTACACTTTATACCTGGTTTTATTTAATTCTGTATTTGTGCAGCGCATAGAAATAGGCCCTACGCCATTTCTTGGCTGAAAGAAACAATAAAGTGAAATCCGACACACACAGTGCGAGTGTTTTCTTTTCAACTTAAATTATACCAGTCCTTCCAAGTGATAATCACCGCTGAAACTTAATGACAAAATTGGGCGAGGAATTAAATTCTGACTGCGAGAAATCAGAAATGATTCAAATGCAATGTTCTTATTTATTTGTCGCTCTTGTCAGATGCACAATTTAATGACCAACGTGCGCAAACACAGCGAAGACTTCATTCGGTAACATAGTCATCAAAGCTGCATATACAAAGGTACTTTTTTTTTCTTAATATTATAAGTAGCTTACTGATGTATGTCACGTATTTAAAACAGTAATTCAGCGAGTGTTATTGAGGGGAATGGAGTTATATATAAATAATGAAGATGCTGATGACATGCTAAACGCGAAATTACATGTATTTTCTTAGAAACGACTTGGGAAAACACGACGTTGTTGCTCTATCCTTAAATACATAAATACTATACACGTCTTTGCGATAATCGCAGCGTAAATATTACATAACGAGGCGCAGAATGAAACGAGATGCGCTTTTCAAAATAATCACGGTATTTGCATCTCGGGATGTTGTTGTAGCTTCTCGACATCTTGTAAAGTGGATATACCCTGTTCCTGCAAGGCATACAATTCAAAACGAAATATCTCAATAAATTGTGAATTATTGATATAGATTTAAATATCTGTTTTTCTTGTTTTTAAATTATGATATAATATTAATTATACTATAGAGAATTAACAAATGCTATTATATAGTGCAACGATTTCGCATTCATTATCTTGCAGATATTAAATTGCAAATTAAATTAAAAAATTGATCTTACATTATACTCTTTCCATTTCTCGTAGTTGTGTCGCATATAGCCCACTAGTTCCGGCATGTCAATAAACACTGCGAAATAAATAGCACAGATAACAAAACTCGGATATCAGATATTTAATAAGGATTTTAAATTAATGAAGAGAACAAACCATCCCAAGCCTCGATCATGTCGTTAATTATATAATCGACGAAACCAATTTGTGATTTCGGTATCGAACACGTCATTCTATCGAACATCGGCATTACAACTGGCATTTTTAACATTTTCTCCTCGTCCGTCTGAAGATTATCAATAAATATTTGAATGCGAGAGTAGGAAATTAGCTTTCTTGTAATAAACAATCTCAGTTGATAATTATCAAAATGTTCACCTGATTAAAGTATTCCTCCGCGATTCGTCTCGCCCATTCGATACACCATTTTAACGGCCGTGTTGGATTAGATACGTCGGCGCATTTGATCATCATTCTTTTAATCAATATTACATTATCTGGCTGTAAAACCACAGACATGTCCAGAGAATCTGAATAAGTCTGCAAGAGAATTTAAATTTCTATTCATTATTCCGCACATGTCTCAGAACGGTTTAAATTATATATACAGAACGCTAAATTTAAATTGAATTAAAACCGCATCCATACTACATGTCAATATTAAAATTTAATTTCAAATATTTTTGAAATAATTTTTGAAATATTGAGAAATTAAATTTATTTTTAATGCATTTATGTTTATGTAATAAGAATATTTAGAATTACATAAGATTCCTTTCATATATTGATACTTCACATAACTATGATGATATATTATTACAAATTTTATTTTATAGTAGGAAGTTGTGATAATTATATGTAAGATAGGATTTTAAAGATACAGTACCTCCTGACCGTCGCCAATTCTTGCGCTGCAAACATTCATGAACTTCGCCAGGTGCTCAAAGTGCTTCGTCATTTCGGTCGCCAGAATCATGTCAATGACATTTTGTCGTAACAGTTTGTACGCATCTCGATCCATATTCTAAAGGCATTCAATCCGGTATTACACCTTCGGATTATTCTACACGCTCGCCTTCAAATTAACGATACAGGGAGAACGCACGAAAAGAGACTTACTTTAAAGATATTTACACTGTCGTCGGACAGCGATAGTTTAAACGTTAAAGCTGCATGATGCGATTCGAGGACCGACAGATCGTTATAGAGTATTGCCAAACGGCTGTTGGCATTGCAAAGAAATTGACTGGAAAAGAATTTTAATTCAAGATCAGATTATCAATATTTAATTTATTTATCTGAAGTTTAAATATTTTAATGAATATTAAATTCCACTTAAATTTTTATTGAATATTTACTTTAAACCTGTAGATAATTAAGCGAAAAAATTTATGATTTTTTTCCTTCTTTTCGAACATTTTTATTAAAATTAAAACGTACTTCATGTGTATATTTGAACATATCATAAAAAATTCTGTTTTTGTTAATACGTCTTGTCTTATTTCTCGAAAAGTAAACCATCTTACCTGGACCGTCCTGGATGATCAATGTCGTGTGCAGCGGCGGCTATTAAAGCGGCAACCTCATCTATAGGCTCTAATATCTCTTTGAGCCTCTTCGACTGCATAAATCTCGCAGTTGCTTGCATGACATCGGCCGCGTGCGTTGAATTGTGATAACTATTTTCCGCGTTGTAATTGTGCTCAATAATGGCTAGCCAGTTCTGCAACGTCTTCTCATCGCAATGTAACGTAGCGGGTACTTGATACAAATTCATAAGTGTCAATCCCAGAAAAACGAGCGGTCTGCAACGAAGTGAAACGCAAATAATTAGGTACAATAGGCATAAAGAAAGAAATGTAAAAATCATGATGTCTGTTTTCGATTAACAATTGCAAAATGTCGCGCAACATGCACGTTCGTATGACCCACCTTTTCTCCGTCAGCACTTCAAGCTTGAATATCTCGAAATCCCAGTCGAGACTATTGTCGAGTATCTCCGTGATTTCTTGCGGCCCCCGAAAATTTTTCACCTGCACACGTGAGTTGACTGGGCCTGTGATAGCTTTCATATTGGATAACCTCGCGGAATCTGATGATGACCTTCTAGATTCAAACGTTGCGCGCGGAGACTGTCAATCAAACAACAACAAAAAAATGGATTGAGAGAAAAAATCTTGAGTGCGTAAATGTGCACGATTTATATTTCTTATAAATTTATTACTTTTTTCTTATATATATAAAATAAACAGCATAATTCTTACGGCAAGTAATGCGCCAACGAGATCCGTAGCAACCGGATCACTGTACATTGCTCTATCTTCCTTAAGATGCGGCACGTAGAGCTCCGTCGTCTTTAGGATATCGATTGCCTGAGGAAGACGCAGAATATAGTAACGTATATTTAATTGGACAGACGTGACTACAAGACAATACGAGGATCTCGATTAATCGCGTACTTTATCGATCTGTGCTGCTGTTTCCGGATTAGTCGTATCTGTGACTGCGTTCGAAAGTAACGTAATGACTTTAGTGATAGGAGCTTCCAATTGCAAAGTATGCAGTTTCTGCAGGCTGGATCGTCTACGGCCTGTTACAGAAACACAATCTTTTTCATATTAAGAGGCATTAAAAGATTACAGCATTATGTAATGTAATTATGTAAGATTTAGAATTTTTGAAGATAACTGTACCTACAATGTTATAGAAAAAATTGCATAATATGCTAACAGAATGTTAGCATGTTACATTGAGTTAATGCTAATTTGAATTTTTTGAAAACATAATTATGATGCAGATTAATTAGAGAGATAAATGCGTGAAGCTTTCACATTATAGCCAGGCTACAGCAGGTGTGTCCCAGTTTTGTGCTATTAAATTTCTTGACATGTTTACAACGACAATGTGGGGTTGATATCGGCGCGATAATTCTTTAACGTAAAAATACGTGCCGCAAAATGTACCATAAAATTGCCGGTGACCTAATTCGCGCCTTTCAACGCGTTCATTTTTATATCGAAGGACATATCAGTAATCCGAGAACATGAAATTATTTATATTAATAACGTTTTCTAATTGTTGTTGATGGAATCTATTGATAGCAGCGATATTATTAATTTCTTCTTACTTAATAGAAATATCTTACCTTCGCTTACACCAGATCTGACATCTGAGGATTTTCGCGCATTCGTTAATATGTTCGTTTTAAGAGGAGGATGCAACGGGCTACCGACTGGGCTTATTGGCGCTGAATTTTCCGACAAATACGTAGTGTCATATACGTAGATGTAATGACTTGGTTTTCTGAAGATAAATATAATAATCGATAGAATAAAGTAATAATAGAATAATAAACTTGTTATAGAACAGCTTGTTATAGAATAATAAACAAATCTTAAGTAATAAATATTTTAATAATGATGATATACTTTTTCTATATCAAAAGAAATAACTTACTTAATAATTGAAAAATGTTAAAAATTTTATTATCGAAGTAAATACAAAAAAATAAAATTTTACAAAGAAAAAGATATTAAACTTTTTAGATTATCTCAAGGGAACGTACTTTAATGTAATACAAAACGGAATTATCCTGCAATTGAGCGTAATCGTTTGATTGTTTTTCCTCTTACAATTCATATTCCCTTCAAATTCCCGACCTTTAGCCAATTGCTGCTCCATGAGAGGAAAATTTTCATAGTACACTATTTCCGAGAGATTTCTTCCCATCATCTCCTCTGTCTTATATCCTAACAATTTTTCGCTGACTTTATTTAGAAACTAAAAATAATGTGAAATTATGGTCTAAATATAAATGTTAGTATTTAAAAAAAGAATCTCATAGAAATTAAAAGAACGATGTATAATGAATAATGCATAATTATAGGAGTAGAATAAGATATATAATTTTTCTCGTTTTAGTTGAAAATATTGAGAATGATTATGCAAAATGTAAGGATTGAATACCAATACGTTATTTGCGATACCTGTACAATGTTCTTATCATTGGTCACATGCACCATATCGCGACACCTGTCAAGTGCCAAATATAATGCATGCGCTGCTGCTAGTTGAGTTCTTGGCAATAATGAGCTAGTATATATTCCTACCAATTCATTTAATAATATACCTTCATGCGAACATTCTATCAGTGCCTGAAATACAAACAAAATTAAATTAAGTAATCAATAAAAAACCTATCTCGAAACCTTTTTGATATACTCCTAAAGTATATTCGAATAAACTTACTCTGCTAAAGCCTGTTTCTAGCAAGTTCAATGCCACAATGTGATCTTTATCATCAAGCATGAAAAATCTGAAAGATATGCAAGACCCAAACGTTAAAGTAAAAATAAAAATAAATTAAATCATATACGAAAAATATTGGACTTACGATTTTTTCACGAGCGCTATAATGACAGAATTATGATAAACCGGACTTGATCTGATTGCTCTGAAATTTAATATTTTTCAAATAAAAGTAATTTTTAATATTTCATATTAAATTGTGTAGAAAGCACGTGTATGTAAATAATTTTTTACAGATTGTAATTTTTTACAGATTGTAAAGACTAATAAAATAGTTTTTGAATAAATTGATTTTTCGGGCAGAAATCTTTTTTTTTTTATAGATACTACATTCAGTAGATTTTATATAAACAAACTGCCGTACCTACAAATAGCATCACCTTCGGCCGCATGATGTCCCCTATGATCGATAATTACTAAGTCATGAGCACGATTTTGAAAAAGTTCTATTGCTTTCTCCGCGTCTTTTGCCATCGATACGGTCCATCCCAATCTTCTCGTGGTATTAGCAAGTATGTCCATTTGCGGGTCATCTTTGCTAAAGACTAATAATATCTGCGCAATGGAAAAGTTTGACAAAATTATAAAAGACAAAATTAACGTATTAATGGCACCAACAGTCGGGTATTTTATTGCCAATAATTTTACCGTAAATCAGCAATACTTACTTTTATGATACTAGGAACGCTAGTTGTCAATAAATATTTATTAAGATCCTGAGGTCCTTTCTGTAAACAGAAAAAGAAGCAATTCGCGAAGCTGAATAAAATAAATTTACGATAAAGGAGTTAAAGGAGTTAAAGGGATTTATCAGTTCTTTT
Source organism: Tetramorium bicarinatum (assembly GCA_928718305.1). Lineage (NCBI taxonomy): Eukaryota > Metazoa > Arthropoda > Insecta > Hymenoptera > Formicidae > Tetramorium > Tetramorium bicarinatum. The sequence continues at coordinate 9,930,117 of OV788319.1, forward strand.
TTATTCACATAATTTGTGCGTGTTTGCTATGAGTAACGCCTGTATTTAACCAAATCTAATCAGAGACTTAATATTAATGCATCGATATCAGTGTCGGATACATACTGCTTCCTCTTTATCTAGATACTTTGATTCAAGTAGTTTGTAAATTTTCGCTCGCCGACGCGTACGCGGAGATACTGCCACATTTTGTGCGGTGTTATAATACGTAACATCCTTCATTTGCAAACATAAATTAATAGCCGGATCGTGTTATTCTAGCTTGTATGTGTCAAAGATGCGACGATAATAACGAAGTCAGCAATTTTATGTACAAATCGATAAAAATCGTTGTTAAAACAAGTAGTCAACCATCGCAAGTTATCGCATACTCTTGTTTGCTTTTGTAAAGACTCTGTGCATTTATTGCGCAGATACGTCGTAGAATATTTTTACGACTTACGAGAGTAGTTAATTTAATATATCCCGAGTACTCTTCAAAAAAATAAAATTATTAATGTATATTAATCGTGTCAGAAACAATGATTGATAATAAATTCGTACCCTATTGCGTGCTGCCAATTGCGGAATCGATTTAGCCACTTGCATCGTGTTTTTAGCGCACCATCTCTTTGCCCGCACACGACACTAAAGACGCTACTACTAGATCACGAATCTTCTTTGCGAATGCTACTGTCGCCAGTCTCGCCACTGACATAAAGCACCGGTAGAGTCAATCGTCTATTCATTTTTCAATGTGTTATTAGCGCGTGGGCCGTAAAAGCAAAATAGCAACTGCATAAGTGGTGATGTACTCTATTGCACATTGGCAGCTGAATATGTATTTTTTTTCCATATATTTATTTTTTTATTATTTCTTGTAAAGAATATTTTAATTTAAAAATATGTCTTAAATATAATATTTTCAAGTCATTTTGTAACAAGTATAATATTTCGTATTTTAATATCGCTGTTTAACTTTATCAAATCATTGAGAGAGGACGACACGTTTAAAGAGGATCATTGCGACATTGATCATCGATAACGAAATCGATATACTCGCTCGATATATCAAAAGCAGAAGCTGTGATAAGGAATTTGCATACCAGACTTTCTATAACGATAGTATAATGAAAAAATCGGATAAAACCTTGCCCTACGGAAAAATCGTTTATAAATAAGCGATATCACCTATTTTATCGTGCACTTCAAATAATACATATATATATAGAACAGGACGATGTTTTTAGTATAACATCACATGCATTTTCATTCTGGGAAAATTGGAAAAAAATTATTAGCTCTATTATTTTTCAAAAATTTTTTATACATTCTTGATAATATTAAATTTATAATCTATTCTTAATAAAACTCGTTCTATAAAACTTGTTATATTTATTTATATTTTTAATAAAATTCAAGTGAACGTCGTAAATCTGCAATAAATCAAATTTTGCCACATTTTAACAAAATTACTAGCGACTTATTCTACAGATACCCTTTAAATCATTATAGCTGAGCGCTCGTGAACACTGCTGTGATAAAATACGGAATTAGGGAGAGACATTTCATGGTCAGTTCAGAATATCATTCTCAATCTCTTTTTGCGTTCCAAGAAGACAGCTGCCAGTTAGAAAAAAGAAAACTGTTTGCTAGGACGAAGAGTACGTAGGATATATATTCGTTTTTTTAATTATTCGACGAAGGTAAAACATGGAAAGGGTGGAAAAGTTCGTCTGCGTTCAGGTAGGGAAAGTTCTGCGACCGAGAAAAAAGCTCCTTGCAAAAGAAAAACGGTCATCCTGCTATCGATTCGTCCCGAGTTACCACGCGTTAGTAATCAACGTCTCCTATAGATACGTAAATGTAAGAGCGAACGAATAAACGCGAGTGACAATTATCTTACATCCATTTTCGCGTAAAATTAGAAGAAATTATACAAGAGAAACCATAAAGGAAACGATCACCGAACACAGTGTGCCAAAAATTTCACGTGAAAGCAGGGCGAAAATTGGAATCGTTCTGTCAACAGGTTGTTAAAAACGTGTTTAGCGTTTAGTTTGACGCGCCGTGCTCATTTTTAGCCTATAGTATCAAACTTCGTCTAACTTTTCACGAAACACTGCTCCCGCCGATAATTCAATCAGAATAATTGCCGTGCGTGACAACTCTGACAATTGCGTTATCGCTCGGGCTGTAGAGAATATAAGTACGAGCACGTTCGAGAGACAACGATTAAGAGGGGAACGACAGAGCGAAGTGAATAAGATAAAAGAATGACATCGTCGCATTCGAACACGTTCGAAACTTCTGCTTAACTAGACACTTCTTCTGGTCGCACAGACGAACTATAATTCCCGCTCACTCGACGCCGAGGATCGGCAACTGCTATCGCTCCTCGGAAAATAATAGAAAGTTTATTGCGGGGCAACTTTACGCTCTACAGGGGTTCCGATACGGCGGGCACGTCGTGCCGATTTTCTCGCTTCGACTTGGATTTTTCCCGAACACGTGCGGTGCGTAACTGATAAGTACCTTCCTATTACCTGATATTTTCCAGATAAGCCGAAACACGCGCGACAATCGCGTGCCGTACATCCGCATACTTTAAGCGAGCAGCTCCCGACTGTCGTTCTTCATCTGGTCGCTCGCGCTCGACCGTCTATAGACAGTCTATAGACCTGTCTATAGCCGTTCTCCGAGCGGCGAGATCTTGACTCGTCGAGGAGAAGCGGCCAAATGAGAGAGTTCGTACTCACCGCGATTGCGCACCGCGAATCAATTATTCAGCCTGCGTTTATGCCAGCGACGTTGAAGCGCGTCCGAACAATTTTCATATTTAATCGGGCCATCGGGGGGATGACTATCGGGCCGATCGAGCATTTACCCTGTCGTCACCCCCGCGCGAAACTTTGTGGTAAACGCAGCGCGAATTATTGAAAGGGTTGGTCTCAGTGGAAAGCCGCGTCAGCGATACGCAGAAAAAAAAAACATACGTATATTTAGAATCACTGCTCGCGAAGCTTTTATCGCGGGGAAGAGGGGCCTTGATTGCGGGTTTCCCGACGATACCCTGTGAGAACGGAGAGGGCTGACGCCGAGAGGGCCACTCTTCGCTAGATTATTTCTCCGCTTTTTTTCTTTATCTCTTTTTTTTTCTTTTCACTGCGTTCCCTTAACGATTGAATTTTCCCTGAAAGCGGGATTTGCGCCGTCTCTCCCTTTTCGAGCTATTTATGCGCGCACTTCCGCGTCGCTTTTTTTTTCGTGAACTTTCTCTTTATTAGATGATTTTAATTTTCTCTCTTTGATGTTAAACATTCTTTATATAATCTATTGCGTCGACACTTTATGAACGAATAACATAATATTATCGAGAATTTTTAAATAGATACTCTTTCAAAGCTGAAAGGAAGCAGAACACGGCAGAGTAGAGATACAAAAGTAAAAGAGAGACGATATATTTTTACATTAAAGATATGGCAAATTAAAGCCGACAATTAGATCGTATATTTAGATAAATACTTAGCAAAATTTTATGCTGATATATTGAATATCTAATTTTGCTCCATCTTTTAATATAGTTTAATTTTGGAGTCTGAATTTCTTTTATTATTAAGTTGTTAGGTAATTAATGTTCTTTAATATAGGCTCTACATTAAAATATTAATGATCTTATTGAAAATTAAGAAAAAACCGATGATGATCGATTTCGATATCGAAATCGAAACTCAGCCTCATCGAAAACCAGCCTCTTATCCGTATTCAAAAGTATAAAGTAGAACAATGCCTAGGCGATCCTTATCTCTGATTACGAATATGAAAGAGTCTAGATAGCAGGCCTGATTAATAGAAATGTGATAACGTACGTCTACGTCACAAGCCGCGTCATCTATCGTCAAGTGCATCGTCTTTATGCGATATTAGCTTATATTTCCTTTTCTCGGAAAGTTCAATAGAAATATCATCATATCTTTTATTATATCGTGTAACTAATTATAAAAAATATTCAAAGTTTATTATATTCAAAGAACTAAAAATTAACTTGATATTTTTTTTTTTTACTTAAAGATTTGTTTTTAGAACTGTAATGAGGATTTTGCGTGTTATAAACATATCAGTTATTTACAGAATAATAGATCAGAGAGTGATATAAATAAATTATTCAATTATTGCCTGATGTTTTAAACAATTTATAGGAAATAGAAACATGACATTTAAAATATTTTCTAATAGTCTTTCTATTAAAATATTAATGATATTATTAAAAATTAAAAGAAAGTTGACGATGATCAATGTACTAGCGAAAATTAGGCTATCATTAAATAATAAGAAAGAGACTTACAATGGTCAAGTAATCGCCGTTCTCATCAAGCGTGCTGTTTTCGAAGATTGTTTTTTCATCTTTTTCAGCCACAATATCAAACGCATCCGTCTTACCTGAAACAATACCATTGAATATTTAATTAAATGATCAAGCTCAAAACTCGAACAGTGTTCTTTCAAATAATCGAAAATTCTTAGCAACAGGTAGTTGCCAAGTGTGACCATAGCATCGTATTTGAAAGTCTGTCGACTCTAAAGTCATGCTTGAGTCTATGTAATAAAGCTGAGCTACTCTCTGTTCACATGTATTAGTTACGTTCCTATATCGGACATTTTCCTAGACTCGCTCAATTTATCAATTAACGTGATCCAGTTGTCAATGCATTAATAATTATGGTAACGAAGCTTGTTAGAGGTGCACTCACCTACTTTATGCGCATATCTTATGAGATTTATGGGTCATAATAGCATTAATTGCAATTAAAAGTTAATTGGATTTAATTGACAAGGTGAACTTAATCGTTACTTCAATCTTTTGAGAGACTGTTGTATTTGCAGGTACGATGTATTATATTAGAAAACAATTGCATGTGCGTATATTTCATGGCGTCAAAATGGAGCTGAGGAGATTCGCACGATCATTTACGCACCGAATAAATGATCTGGAAATAATTCATCCTCCAAGCTGTCTTCGTCCTCGCTTGGGAAGAAATATTCATTCGGCGGCGATGCCATATGAATTATGCTTTCGACCTTGTGATCATTGAGTTAAGCGAAGCTACGTGATCTCACACTGTTTGAAACTGTATTCCTTTGCGTCTGCTTTCATTACACTACAGCTTTGTTGTTACATGTCATTGTTCACATTCGACAAAAATTTTTTTTAAATCACTAAAATCTGCACTAATGAGTCTAGTTTTTACATTCTTAAAAGCTGTAATTAAATTTAATTATTAAAATCTTTAAATATATTTTTAATTATGAACATTTTTATTGTATATTATTATTCAAAACAATTTAATTTCTCATATAATAATATATTAAAAATATGATTTTAATATTATATGTATATAAAAAATTATTTTCAGCGTATGAATTAATGTTGTAGTTATATTTTATACTTTTATTTATCAATGCACTTTATATTTCTTCTCTATTTATAAAAAACAGAAATTATTTAATTTACATGATAAAATGTATTTGTTATTCTCAGATAAATAGACAGAAAAATGTACAATTTATATATTTGTATAAAGAATTAAATTTGTTTGTAATTTATAAATTGCAAAAAAATCAAATACTTCAAAATTGAAATATAAATGAAAATATATTATACTTTAATTCCAAGATTATTATAAATATATTTATCATAGTAAAATCCTAGAATGACTTATTATACATCAAATTACTAATGATTTTAATTGATGCAAATAGTCGAAGTCTTATCAGTTATTAATTTCGAAGATAAGTCAGTCGTCTGGAATTTAAATAAATCGGTCAATAGATTATGCCTGTTCCAAAGATCAAGATTGTTCAAAAATAATCATACAATCTTAATTACTTCGGAAATTTTTTGTTAGAAATTATATAAAAATTTTGTCTATTTATTTCTCTTTTAAAAGCAAAGATAAAAATTGAAGTTATTATTAGCTCAATCTGTTAAAAATTTTGCTAATTTTTGCAGTAAATTTTTGTTAAATAAAAATTTAATAAGAATATTACCAAAAATTCTCACATTTTTCAAAAATTCTTAATCACATACATTTATATTATGTTAAAAGTTGAGTACATTTTAAAAATTTTTTATTTTCTTTGTCACCTCATTATTTAAATATGTTTAGAAATATGAAAATGTAATCGAAATTTATTTATAAATATTAACAACACATGCACTCGAAATAGTTGGTTTTTTAAGATTTCACAATTAATGACACTGACATGTGATTTGTTCCGACGTTGTTGACGAGCAACGTAAAATCGCGAATTCAGATTAAAATGATGATAAAAATTGGTGTGCGCCGATGCCGAACGATGTGTCGTTTGCGGCCCAAAGACAGCGACTGACCGAGAACACGAATCGACCAAGTTAAAATTCTACTCGAGAGTGACTGGCCCCAGAAGTGCGACGCGATAGCGTTGTCGGGGAGACCGGAGATATTGCAGGTCCATTCAACATGATATACAGACAGAAATATGTATCGTGCCAAATTGACTTTCAAAAAAAGTAGAACATGGTTTGCCAAAGTAGATAAGAATTAGAAATGACTCCGAAAAAAGAATTAACAATATTATAAAAAATTAGAGCACTTATAGATGATAAATGTTGATAATCGAAGATTAGATTGATATACAAAAAACACAAAGTGCCAAAATTGCTGGATTATTTAAAAAATATGCATATAGATATTATCATGTTATTATTAAATTTAAAAAATTAAACTCAAACGGATAGTACGTATATAGAATCTACGTACAGATATTTACTTATAATTCTACTAAATGTTTAAACAATAATTATGTAATAATTGTTTCTGCTGAGTGATTACTGCTGAATAAGTGCTGTCATATAAGCTTTTAAATAAATTCATTATTTTAAGAATCTTAGATCTGATAAGATAAACATTCACAAGCCACCTATAGCTTGCTATCCTTAAGAGTGTAAAAACATCATAGATATCATCATATTAGTTAAGTAATTTACACGGGAATCATGTTCATCAATTTTATATGAACATAATGAAATTAATCTAATTAATTAATTGAGAGGAGGAGGTACACGTGTAAAGATCAATGCTGATAAAAATCGCGTCTACCATTTTAGATTATATAAAATCGACATATTCGTATAATGCCTCTCGATGCTTTATATAGATAACTTTACATTAGTCTAATAGAGATAGCTTTATGATTAATCTAATAATTAACTAACGTTGCACTACTTTGCGATCCTCTTCGGCAATAAAATGGTATTTGCCAAACGTGAGATACGGACTGTCTTGGTCCCTGTCGGTCTCTGTTGCATCTGTAAATAATATCTACGTGTAAATTCTTGTCGCTAATAAACTAAATCAATGTATAAATAAGCTCTCTATCGATGAGATCGATAAAGTACCTAACATGCATTTACATGTGTAGAAATATTGTTCACCATGTGTCTAATCTGATTTAGAATTGATATTCGAATCAAATATATTAAATTCATGTATATTCATCTGTATTATAGAATGTTTATTATCAAATCACTGCATTACAACAATAGTGCAGGTAAAGGAAAGAATGGATAGAACGTCTCGTTTATATAATCTCCGCAGATTGTGCACGCTTACGACATTGACTATAGCGATTTAAACAATAAACTTCAATTCTTTCTTATAAGAATTACAAAAAGACGATAGTTACTAGAAATAACTACAGCGTACTAAATATCTAATGACAAAAATAATCTGAAAGCAATCATATAGATAACTCTCACACACAATTATAAAATAGTTGGGAAAATAGCTAAAAATGAAATTCTAGTTGCATATTGTTACAGAAACAAGCTTAGAAAACGAGGTAAAGAAGAAAACATTTTTTTAAAGAATTGGGCTAATTATTATTGAATGGATTATTAAAGGTTAATCAGTTTGAAAATTTGAAGTATTACAGATAGATGTTGGATAGAAATAAAATTAAAAGTAAAAATAGTAGAATTATAAAAGTCTCCTTGAAAACGTTAGAGAACGATTAATTTTTGTCCTAGAATCAATCCTTGAGAGCGAAATATACGACCGCGGGTCGACATTTGTGTCGAGCAGACTCCTGAATCGAAAAGCTAGAAATGTATTGCTGGAAATTGCTCCCTGAGTTCGTATGTTTGATTAATTCATGTCTCGAACGATGACTCCAGTCGGCACACGTACGGCGTGGTCAATCGTAGACTAGGTCAAGGAGAATGACTGTTACCTGAAGTCTACCTTCCCCGCTCTTTCTTCCCTCCTTTTTCATGAAAGGCATCCATCAGACGGACGCGTGGTAATGCGATTTCGATTTGATTGTTCAGCTTTTGTTAATATCAAAACGACATTACAGTTAGAAAGTCAGAGGAAGAAGTGGACGTTTATTTAAACAATAAAATCTCTGTTGATCGTAAAAATGTTTAGATAATAGTTTCCTTCAATTATAGTAAAAAGAAACTTATTATTATGTAGTATCTCTCTCTTTCTAACTATAGGTATATGTCTAGTAGTTCATAAAAAATTAAATAATTGATAATTGATAATTAGTTGGCGTTAATAAATATTAAAAGATTATATACACATTTTTAAAACGGAAAATAGCTTTAAGACGCTACTTTTTATTGAAGTCTAGCTAAAAATGAAATTCTAGTTGCATATTGTTACAGAAACAAGCTTAGAAAACGAGGTAAAGAAGAAAACATTTTTTAAAGAATTGGGCTAATTATTATTGAATGGATTATTAAAAATAAATCAGTTTGAAAAATTTAAAGTATTACAGATAGATGTTGGATAGAATTAAAATTAAAAATAAAAATAATAGAATTATAAAAGTCTCCTTGAAAACGTTAGAGAACGATTAATTTTTGTCCTAAAAGAAATATTAAAGTTGAATAAGATATAAATGGCTATTTTTATGAGTCACAAATTTTTTAAATTATTTGCTAAAAATAATAATAAATAAATAAAGCTACACTACGTTAAAGTTGTAAATTTAGAATTAAAATCATTTATATGGCTCTGAAATTTCTTTTTGTTATCATGTGTGAGTATAATGCACATCTACGTAATGATATGAAAATGTTAATAATACAGATTTTAGGTATAAATAATGTTTTAAAGCATTTACATTGAAAGTTTCAAAAGTATCAATTTTTCTATATCGACTGAAGTGAAAATGTGTTCGAGATATACATAAATTAAATTAATGCAATACGGAAAAACAGAAATAGTATTTAGAAAAATAAATTCTCGAAGAATGTAGCGTTGGTTTTCAGAGCCATAAATGGGCTATATTGAGCAAACATGAAACAAGAAACGTAACCATCCAGAATTCGACCTTCGAGAGAAGATTACTATGCTTCGACGTTTGACGTTCTCCAGTCGTACATTACATATATCCGAGAGCCAAATACGTGCAAACTTGATTACATTTTGCAATAAGAAGGAGGCATTTAAGCTTCGCGTCAAAAGCATTACAGACATCTGTTCATAGGGTTTACAGTGCCATACATTGAGAAATAATTAATGCGGACTGCGATACACTACCTACATTATACCTTTATGTTATTTATCAAAATTATTAAATTATCGCATATCATAATAAAATACAATCTTTCAGCTATTACTGTAATTTTTTAAATAACATTGAAAAAAAAATTTTTTAATTTATTTATTATAGCTACATGAACTATATGAAATAAATTGTTACATTATTCGTGTCTATCTTCACAATATAGTTCTGAAAATTATGTATAGTTTTGCATTTTTTTTGTTACATAAACATCTTTCCAACCACATCTTTTACTACAAATTCTGAATTTAAGCTTCACGAATACTTATGTAACACTTTATCTTCTGATAAAATTTCAAACGATCAAAACAGAAATATATTAGACGAAAGAAAAAGAGTAACGTACCGCTTGTAACGAGAGAACTAGTTCCTGACGATATGCTCTTCTCTTGCTCGACTTTGCCTCTCATGCACTCCAGTATGCTAATCTTGCATCCCATTCTCAAGACGAGCTCTCAGTTCGCGGTGGGTCTCCTTGCTATTTCTCGCATCGTCGGTAATTTCGTAAAGCATCCGGCCACATTCTGAATCGTCAATGACAGCCACGACAAGTATCGTTAGGTTACCTTTCATCGAAGGCGATTGGTAGAAGCGGAATCTCCTATTCTTTCATTTAGAAAAAAGAAATAAGATTGCTGAGAATTCGACATTATTCAGCGAAACGTGTGCTTACCGTGCACGCGCGTGTGTAAAAATGCACGTTCATGTTTGCACCATATCAATTTGCTTATCTCAAGACCGGAGGAAACAATCCTCTGCGTAATTTTTTTTTGCGTGATTTTGCATAACCCAAACATTGATTGTGCGAATACTATTTTACATTAATTAACGTACGTAAAGGATCGTGCTAACAAAACCGAGACTAAACCACTTTGGAACGACGTGCTAAATCGTTCGAATCACTCGATTTAAACGATGAGTGCCCGGTGAAATTTACGACCGGAATATTTTTCAATCACTTGGAGTTTCTTTCATTTTCGAACGGATTAAATAAAGTTTGTTACGTCCACAAAGCACGGTAGTTACTAATTGCTCCTTGAAAAGTTAAATCAAACATTTGCCTGCCGGGACGAATGGAAATTTTGTGAAAACTCTACCATCGTTGACGGTTAATTCGACATTGAACGCGCGTCAAGACCGAAACAAAGATCTCGCATGCGCGGGGTCATACGTCAGTGCAATTTTCTCAGTCCGCTTTATCTTATCTTCTGCCGAAAGTGTCTATATGTAATTCAAAAGTTCCGCGACGCATCTCAAATAGCTATATCACTTGGCAGCCACGATCCTCGGCGTGCGCAATTAGAGACGTTCTGCGCGAGATAGCCGTTCACGTAATTCGTCCGATTACGCGTTGTGTGGGCATGAAGCGGGCAAATAGTGTTGTGTGCATAATTACCGGAGGCACTGTTTTCATAGTGATGCAAGTCTGTAGTTCCTATACCGAGATACGGGCATTTAAAGTTTAAAGTTGAAGAAACAGAAAAGATTTTGAGACAAGTTTTAATAAATAAAAATGATTTTTTTTTGCTATCTCGAAATTCTTTTATATTCGCTTGAAGAAAGAAGGGATATTATAAGTCTATTAAAATAACATGTATAACTTTTTTTCTTAAAAAGATAAAACGATTTTTTGCTTTCAAATCTAATTTATAAGATATATATAAATAAATTAGTAAATTTAATTATTAAATACGTATGCAATAGATTTTATATAAATTATTAATATCAGCACTTTATTTAACGTCTCACAATTCGTATCCAATTAATATTGACAAGTAATTACGTTAAAAAGATTTAATCAAAAATATTTACTCCTGCTTCAAAATATGTCATGTTGGTCAGATCATGTTGATTCAGAATACCAAAGTAACAAATAAAATGCACAATCGGCTTAGCGAATAAAAGTACACTTTAATTGTTCGATAAAGAAAGAATAAAGCCGTTAATTGCCTTGAGAAATAAACAATGATAACAGGCCAGTACGTTTATACAAGCACATACGTACGTTTATTGAGCGTGCCTATCGCATGTTTTTTAACACGATGATTCGACCGTAGGTCGTTCAAATAGGGCACCAGGAAGGATGTTCCTTACGCCTGATAAGAAATCAGCTTTGTAGCCTTATTAAATCTCGCGCAGTGCAGTATACGAGAAATTTTTTCTCCCCAACATTTGCCGAAGTAGATACAAGTAGATGCGAAGCACTTGGTCAGACACGGTCCCGCGCCAACTCACGATGCGTCGGCATATTCAAGCGACGTATTTCATCGACTGACGCGCAGGTAATGGAACAGAGGTGAAAACTTTTCGTCGAAGACTTTCGTGGTGTCACGTAACAATTGCGATGACGATGATTTCACAGTGGCGAACAATATGAATCGCGGACGCCCCTTTATCAAGCGGCACGACGCTCCGAGGTGTGCGCGAGATTTTAATGAAGACGACAGAATCGGGTGTAGACAGCACAGTGGCCTCAGACTCACTGGCTAAATTGTGCGATTTCTCGAGGACGACTTCGGAATCAGCGTATCTCATTTGTTCAAAGTCTTCTTACATGTTCCCAGTCATCCATCTACCTCGTGTCTTTACTTAAAAAGATGCGACAGATATTTGAGTACTATTTAAACACACAACAGAGATCAGTATACGAAAGAGCCACGCGTGTTTGAACGATAAGTGAACGATGGTGATTTTAAACCTGTAATATTCACAGATAATAGGGGGAGGGATAGGTAGAATTTGCGAGTAGCAAATACAAGATGTCGGGGAATTATCACTGTAAATTTAATCGCTTAACAGAGCGCCGTTTTTTATAAGGCAATTATTTAGGGCCGTTTTAGAGAATTTCCGTGACGTAAGTTATCTTTGCACAAGAGCTTATCATGCTTTGTATATCTGTTTTATTTCTTGTTCGTTGTTTTTTAACACGATGCTTCTTGTACTTTAATGCGGGTCCTCCGTTTATGCGCGCAATTTAAGATGCACAAATATGCATTTACAAGAATGATTGAGATTGCTTTGTGTAATAACAATTGTATAATACATTTTATTCATTGCTTCTAAATATAACACTTTTTTATCTTGTAAATAATATTCTCATGAATTTCAAGGAAAAAAATTTTTATCTTTGCATATATTAATATTCGACATTTTTCTATGTGTTTTTCTAATATGAACTCTTTTATTCGATGATCCCTAATACTCTTAAATGTGTCTAATGCATGATTTTTTAAAGGTTTTAATATAAAATAATTGATCTCTATTAAATGATGTTCTATACTTGGAAATATTATGAACTTATCTTAGTATTTTTAAAAATTATAATTTTTTAAAATTATTATATAACAAATTTCTTATAATTTCTTAAAATTATAATCTTAATCTTCTTCATTCTTCTGCATGCGTATTATTAAGATAATTTTGAGAAATAATTATATTCTCCTGTGTCTCATTGTTCCTGTTATATGTATTTTTATTATAATAAAATTATAAATATATTATATATGACTAATATATAAAGATAACAAATTTACAAAAAGATATTCTCGAGTAATTTCTTTAAGGATCATTAAGGTAGGAGAAATTAGAGAAATATTTCTATCGATAGTACACATTCAAATGTTTAATACTTTTACATCGATGTTTTTGTGCATTCAGAACACGTGATTTCCATCATTTTCCGAATTTCCTCGAAAACGATATTTTGGTGAAAATTATAGTTGTCAGGGAACAAAATTCGTGAAGTAAAATTATATGTGATAGTATGCAAAATTGCAAAGAGAAAAGTTCCAATAAATTATTTGAGAATAAATACAAGGTTCGTTATTTCCAAATTTGTTTAATCATAAAACTATTAAATTCAGCTATTTTAATTATATTTTAATAATATTATAAATAGAATTTACTTCATTATTTATAAAAATTACGTTAATTATTAAAGTAATTCCTAAAAATTTGTGTAAATGAAAGGACAACAATTATTATTTTTTAACCTGTTAGCCAACATTGTAATCCTTAATTTTTTTGCTAAGTCATAAGACGTATTTTTGATGAAGGTACTATGTCGCAAAAAAAACGTGAAGCCTTTACCAGTGATGGAAATGTATCTGCAAAAAAACTGTTTACGATTTTGCGCTGATCATTTAAATTTGAAAGATTGGTTACCGTTATTGAACGGTATAACGCAAGATCAAAGTCTGTACAAAATTTATGTGTATAGTCGATGTCGCCGCAAAAAGATTAGAGAGAAAATGGATACAGAAGAAAAACTCATGAAATTACGGTAATATGTTGAAAATTTACTTAGTTTGACTTAGATGTCTTTTTTTAACATAAAACTACTAAACGACTTTAATATTTAAATGGAAATATATTTAAAAATTTGTGTGTGTATGTGTGTCTAGAATGTTTAATGTCGTTTCAATATAAGATTCTTACTATATAATATTGAAAATCATTTTTGAATTTTAATATGATTTTCTAAAATTAAGGCCATTTTATTTTCAAATTTCTTATGTAAAATATTTGAAATATAAAGTAAGATTATAATAACCAAAAAAAAAATAAATCATTGCGAAGTAATTTTATATGTTCTAGAGTAACGTAAATCTCTTTCATAGTATATAAAATTAACATAGAGAATTAAATCACATCTTATTTTCTCACAATTTTAATATTTCTCCCTAATTTTTATTGTCACGAGAAATATTTGAAAAATTAAATTAAATCCATGATTATAGTCTTTTCTTTCGGATACTACTCCCAGTAAGTTTAAGTTTGCAGATGACGCCATGGTAAATGGACCATAAAAAGGAGAGATATGATTGAAAAATGATACATATATAAACTTGATAATCGCAAAATGGCAAATGGATTGGAATTCTGCTCGCACGTTCAGGAGATGCACGCGAAAGGAGCGACGGCAGCCAGTTTTATACACGAATTACTTACTACGATGCTTCGTTCATTCCATCGCAGTCTGTCTGAAGAATTCATTGATGATTACCAGCCTCACGCTCGATGGTATCCCTCTCACACCCAAGTATCTAAGGATCCTCGGTGATGGCCTAGCAAGTAATCGTAATCTGCAAAGCTTATCGTTGGCCAGATGTCGAATAGGCGATGAAGGTAAATTTATGAAATATTCGAATTTTGCAAGTAGCTAATATAAATCAAACATTACATTTTAAATATAATTTCTCCCATATATAATCTTTTTATAAATTTCAGTTAACATAAAAAAATAAGATAATAAGCTATTTATGTTTGTATCTTTTTTACAGGATGTTATATATTGCTGGAAAGTTTGCAATCTAATTTAAATCTTCATGTCCTGAATCTATCGTCATGCTGTCTCACTAACAGAAGCGCTACATACTTGTCATCATTATTCTTCAAAAAGAGAAAAGCGGATTTGCTGCAAAATGTTTGGAAGGAGTCAACATTATTTAGAGACGCTCACACAACAGTGGTATGTATAGAGAGAAGAATATTATTCTAATTAAAATGTCACAATTTTACGAGCAAATAATTTAATACGTTTGCATTTCGCATTTCAGAAAGAAGGATTACGAGTACTAATATTGGATAGGAATTATTTTAGCGATATTGGCTTCAAGCAATTGACACAAATGCTGAAAAATAATTTTTGGCTGAGAACACTATGCTTACGATGTTGCAGAATTACTCAACATGGAGGAGAAATTGTGTTGGACCTTTTACAAACAAATAGCGTGTTAACGCAGATTGATCTCAGGGATAATGAAGTGTCGGCTGACATACTGCAAATTATTCGCAGAATACTGAAAAAGAGGAAAAGCAAAAGGGAGAGAATATCGTTGAAGAAAAGATTGCTGAGCAACAAACAAATCTCTGTAAAAAATATGATTCCAAAGGACAAATCTTTTCAACATGTACCAAAGGGAAAAGAAAACAAATTTTTTAAAGGTCAAGCTGTAAGTTGTTCAAATTTAATATTAATTAAAATCGCACGATTAGATTTAAAGTAAAAATTATTTATACGTTCGTTTTAGTACAATATATTTTTTCTGTTTTAGCATACGCAAACCAATACGCAAAAAGATTGCATTTTACAAAAACAGCAAACCACACATATACGAAAAATGGGAAGAAAAGGTGGAAAGAAATGTAGATCACACAATGCAGTAAAAACTCAAATCAAGTGGACCAACGTGGACGAATTAAAAAATCGACTATCTCTCATGATTGAACACAATCAGATCTTGATAAGAAACTTGGAGAACAGCACCAATTTTCTACTGAAGGAAAAAGATTGCCGTTTGAGTGCCGAGGAGACGTATTATAAAATGCAACCCCGACTGAGAAATCTTAAGAACAAAATCACTATACAAAATTTTATACATTCGAATATGCGTTACGAGACTCAAGTTTATGCAAATCTACAAAGCATATTCAACGACTTGAAAATATCTTCAAACGGTAAAATATTAAGGATGGACAATAAAAGTCTTAACGAAGAAACTAAGCGAAAACAAAATTAAATCTATTGTTATTGTTTGTTATAAATCAATCATTCAAAAATGAAGCCAGATTATATAATAAAATCAATTTGTTAATTAAAAATAGATGGATAGGCTACAAAAAATTATGGTAAAATCGATGCTTTGTTATAATAAATTCTAGTACTTAATAACGAAAATTGCGTATTTAATTAAATAAAATGCACAATAAAAGCAAAATATTACTTTTTCTTTTTATTTTTGTATGCTTATATTTATGCACACGAAAATTCTCGAAATATATCTAGATATTTTTTCTTTGCACATCGATTTATGTAATATTTAATCTTGGCTAAATATGTGGGACAGGAGTAGATGGGTAAATAAAACACATCCTAACTAATCCATCATTTTTCCTTAGCTATAGGTTTTTCTTTTTTTTTTTTTTTAACGCCTAACGCTGTATTTTCTTATTCTTATATCTTTTGTAAAAAAATATATACATATATATAATAATTCTTTATTAAAAATCTAAGTAAATATATATTTTAAAAATCCTTACTTTAACAGTTACAGAATTACTTTCTTTCTTGTCTCTTTATGATCGTAAAATATTTATTATATTATAAAAAGATTTTATCTAAATAACAAAATTTTGAAAATTTAATTTACTTTATATAATTTCAAATTTGCGAAATTCTGATATAATTCAATAAAATATTTGTTACGTATTTATTATATTTAAGATTAAAAATATTTCAAAATTCTTTATAAGAACGCGGCGTTTTGAAGACATAATTTAATAAACGATGAGCCCATTATGAGCTTCGTGCGTGCGACGTGTGTTAGTATTTCCTCAAGCACAGTCGCATAAGCAATAATTATAGGTAACACCAAGATTATATAAATATGTACTTGCCGTAATCAGTTTTAACCTATCCATTTTAAGGCAACGAATTTACGAGATTCAATACCTTTATACTATTATATATTATCGCAATTCTACCGTAATTACACGAAGATTATACATTTGCTCTATATTTCATCGTAAATCCGTTACCTCAGTAAAAAAAATTTTTAACTCACCAATCCGCAACGGGCAGAGTTATTTTGCAACGTAGCTACAATGATACTGTACCTGCCGGGGCCCTATGCCTCTCCCAGACCTCCACCTCCTCTCAGGACATCTAGCAGCCTCCTTCTTCTCTCTCTTCTTATACAGGACATACGCAGGACATACGCAAAACATGATATAAATAATTTATTACAGTCGCGCGTTAATTAAAATAAAACTCCCAAAATTGAAACGTGAATAGTAAGACTTTAACGACGAACACCTCCAGACGTTATCAATATATGGACGATAGGGTGAAACAACACATTAGATGTGCGTGCCACATTTGAGCCATTTGGTCCGTAGACACCGACTCGTGGCTATGCTGTGTTAAAAGGAGAAAGATGAAGGATGATCGAATGATGTGCCAAAGTAACACATTAAATGTGCGTGCCACATTTGAGCCATTTGGTCCGTAGACACCGACTCGTGGCTATGCTGTGTTAAAAGGGGAAAGATGAAGGATGATCGAATAATGTGCCAAAGTAACACATTAAATGTACGTGCCACATTTGAGCCATTTGGTCTGTAGACACCGACTCGTGGCTATGCTGTGTTAAAGATGGAAAAAAAGGGTAATAGGATGATGACACGGATATCTCGGAATTAAAAACTCGAATTACTACATGATTTCATCAATAAACACCCCGAGATATCTCCGTTATCAACGTGTTCAGAGGTGGATAACTGGCTCATTGTGCCCGATCAAAAGTTTAACCCCAAATGGCACGTCAGTCGAAAATCGATTTCTTGAAAAAAGGCCCTCGAAATGGTACAGAGCGGACTCTCATCCACATCAAGCGACCATTTCTTCGGTCCATCGACTCGAACCTATTACTCTCCGCCCACTCACAGTGAAACATAATGATCAGGGCCGCTCGCAAGTGTACAAATGACAGATTGCGGACCGAAGAGTAATCGACCCCGAGAATATGAAGAAAACGTAGATATCGTAATTACTGTAGTCGCGAGATCGCGCCCGAAAACACCGCAAACACATTTTGGTCATAAATAAATTTATTACGCGCACTCACGAACGCGGATTAATAAACTACAAGCGCGCGCGGACTAATTATCAATCTTTCGCGCGTTACTGTACGGTACTCTTGCAAAGCTTACATGATAATTTTCAATAGTCCGTCAAAAGCCTCCACTTCGAGTCGGCGTGTGATGTTGGGATACACGGTACCTTCAAGCAAGAGTTAAGCCCCAAGCGGAAGCAAAGGGAACCGATCGCGAAATCAACAACGAAGAAAATAAACAAGTAACAGAGAAAAGAGGCTTCAAGCCCGATCCATAGACTGATCCGGCGGCTCCTGGCTCACTTTTACTTGTTACCTGCTTATTTTATAATATCGTTTTTAGATAATTAAACATTTATTTGAAAAAAAAGCATCTTTTTTGCAAATAAACGATTAATCAACTAAACCAACGTTCGCCACGCGTAAAAATCAGGCCTAATACCGACCAGACTCGAAATACTTGGCAAAGATTCAGGTGAGACACCAGGGTCGGAACCACAGGCGATATCACAAGGCAGGGTAGACGAGTGGAGAGTATGGTTACCAATTGCCCATGTCCAACAATCTAGACAGTGAACAATGGGACGCCATCTCTTACTCGAGCGAAATCAATGACAAGCTCTGGCCTGATCGTCTTAAGCAAGATTTACGTACGACTAGGTTTTTTGAAAAAAGGCCCTCGAAATGGTAAAAAGCGAGCTCTCATTCACATCAAGCGACCATTTTTTCGTTTACCAGTACGTACGTGGGAAGACGTGACGATAGATGGGAAGATTTAGTCGATCGACCGAATTCTTACCGCGTAGGGCCGAACCGTTTGGCGAAGGCAGAGCGCGTCCGCAATCCACCGGGGAGACCCAGCATCACCGCGTGCCGGAGCACTTGGCGTGAGAACGACGCATGCAAAATCGTCTCAATGCGAATCCCAAATACCGCCAGACGTCAAAAGTACGGCCATCGACAGAAATGGACATTTCAAGAATAATTTTTCATGTAAGCTTTGTTAGTCCTATTACTTAAACGACATTCTCGAAGCAAACCCGGCTGCGGTTCGTTCATTTAATTAAATCGGCGACGATACGGCGAGGGTACATTAGCTTCCCCCGAATATTATCCAAGCAAAACATAAATTTTGTTTGGATAACATTCTATCTAGGTACTAGAGCCCTCCCACCGCGCCAAGGTCGTACCCATGGGAGGGAATATTTTACTTTGTATTAAATAGCATAAAATCGTATGTATATTAATTTAAATGTAAATAAATTTACAAAGGGAAGGGCTACAAAAATTAGAATCAAATTGATGCATTATAAGAATAAGTATAATTAATAATTGTCGTATCTTTTTTTTCATTAAACTAGTGATGGTGGCGCTTCACGCGTGAAATTTCTTGTTATTATATAATGAAATACAATTTTTGATATAAAAGATTAAAGAATAGGAATAAAGATTAAGAATAAAGATTTAAGACTAAAAAATTTTTAATTCTTTAATCTTTTTCGATAACCTGACAAACTATCAAAACTGTTACAATACACAGTTACACATCTCAACACTTAAGACTCGTAATTTTTTATAAAGTAAAAGAATTAATTTTAAAAGCAAAAAATCGCAAATAATTCTCATGTCTTACTGGTTACGTTCTGATAATTTGGCTCAAATAGCTTAATATCCCTACCTTCGATAGTTCAATATTAAGTAAATTCTTAAAAAGTGAAGCAAAAAAATTAATTTTAGAAGCAAGAAATTAATCAATAATTTTCATGTCTTATTGATTACTTTTGTAATATTAAACCAAGCGAAAAAACGAATCAGCGTCATGGAAAAAAGACAATACTTTGAGACTTTCGAGTATTTTCTATCGATTTTTCTAAGAGTCGATTTTAAAAAGCTTTTATTTCTTTCTAAAAATAAACTTTTCAAAAATCAATAAATATTTTTTACTGATTATTAAAAAATTGTTTTTATATAAAATTTTTTAATTTTATATAAAAAGTATTTGTATAAAAACAATTATATTTTATAAAAATCTGTCATCTAGAAAATCATACTAAAAATTGCATTTTATTAAAAATAACACATTGCAATGATTTAATAAAACACAACATAAATCTAGGAATGATTAACACATGCATGATCAGTAAGATATATCGTTTTGCCATAAGAAATAAATATGTAGCAGATACTGTGGTTGAAATAATTTTTTTCTTTTTCTCATACACGTAGATTTAAGAATTTAAAAATTTCAAACAACTCGTGCAGCTCAAAATTTATTTGCCAAGGCATTTCGGAATATGCCAGTTAATAATCAATCGACAAGCACATCAACGAAAATAAGTTCTATTCAATATACTTTTCATGTGTAATATCTTACACGCATATTAAATATGTATTCTGACAATTTTATTCATTTTCCAGGATTAAATAATCGTTAATAGTAGCCCATCTATTTTAAAACAATGGGTCTGTGAGATATCCTATCTGCTCACGTAATATTCACAGATCTGTTACACGAAATAAAATAAAAAATAATTTCGCACTCACCAGTGATGCGCAGCAGAGTTATACTTGTGTCGTCCGCGATGCTTTCCCGTCTTCCTCTCGATCTTCCATTCCTTTTCAAACGAGTCCGCTCGGCATCCTTCCCGATGTCAAATGCATCCTCACAAAGTGCACGAAATATTATTGAACGGTCGGATTATTCGGCTCGACGATTCACGCATCAAATCTGAAACGATAACGAAATAAATTAACAATAAGTTTAAATCGGAGCGCAGAAGAAATTGAAACGTGACGCGTGCGCTTGGAAAATCTAATAAAATAATTATCGTCCACAGGTATTCATTGATACTGATTCTCGCTCCGTCACTTCGATTCTCGTGTGAGAAACGCGCGAAATGTCCGTTTATGTGTAGCCGCCGCTTGATCATAAAATATTACCCGCGTCCGCATTTGTCGCGAGGAACGATTGTATTTTAAAGAATAATGATAACCATGTAACAGCGCGCTTGTCCACTGCATGATGTTACAGGAAAAACAATCGCCCGAAATATGCGGCGCGACAACAAAAGCTAACGTTTCGCGCCAAAATATTTTACTTGACAAAATAAATTCACAGATACTGTCTATCGCCGCATTATTTATCGGAAGAACGAAATCTATTACATTCGATCGCGCGCACATTTATGTAATTTATTAAATTTCACACTAAAAAGATTTAAATCGCAAGAACCCTTACAATATTACTGGTGCAGTGATACTTTTCTGTTAAGGAAGAATAAAATTATCTAATGGATAAATCGCTCGTAAATTGATTCATTCAAGTATAACCGCATGTAATCCGACGGAAGGCATAGCATTCTACTTTAAACGATCTGACGTGACACTTTTCGCAGTAGAAACAATTCGCGTATCACTTCGAACTTTCACGAAACGCTTGACGCGGCATTGCGAAAATTACGACCGCGAACAGCGACAATGGAGAAGCACTCGTCGCATTCATCGCACGCGTCGCTTTTACTGTATTTACCGCAATTCGAGTAAAAGATTCTAGCAGCGTGTGTCTTTCGGAACGATTACGTTATTTCGCGTTCGAATGAAAATAAATTAACGGACGGACGATGGAGAATCTTCAAGACAGCCGCGGAAGCACCGCGAAATAAGTCCGCCGTCTTTTCGCCGCTCGCGCAATGGAGCGAATCTTGCGAGACGCACTTATATACTTACATACATCTTGAAGGCTCGTACATTTCGAATATACCACGCGAGCAACGAATCTCGAGCCACACGATTGTAACCACAGCTATATTTCACTTGACGTCTCACCGATGACACACGCGACTTCTGTCTCAAGCTGGCGTCCCATGGCATGTATTTCCCGCGTAACGTGTAGCCGCGTAATCAGTCACGTGACGTTTTATATTATTTATTTCTCAAGTAACGCTTCTGATTGGTTACGCGGTTACGCGTTACGAGGGAAATATACATATGCCATGGGACATCAGCCTTATTACTCGCGACATTTCTTTACATTTATTAAATTTATTTGATTGACCGATTTGAAACTGCTTCTGATAATTTCATTCCGATAGTCCGATGCACGATACGGCCAGCACAGGAATCATAACACATATCTGTAGGATATTACACCGACACTGCACGTCTCGTTGCTGCTCGGAAGAAAAAGAGAATTTTCGCAAGTAAAATGTATTCGTTCGCAAAACGAGACCGCAACTCGGTACAAGGAGCGCTGTTACCTGCCTACTCGACGGTCGGTAACTGGTACGCGCTGCGCAGTCAGCGCTGACTCAGCGGTTACCGCTAGAGCCGAGCGCAACTGATTGTGAGTCGATGCTGTGCGCTGAATGCCGAGCTCTTAAATCGATCGATCTGCTTAATTTTTAAAAGAATATTTTATTTAAATTTAAATAAAATTGTTTTATAAAACGAAATTCGAGAATTATTAACAAAAACACATTCTTTTTATTCCCACGTCTCGAGGAACCAAACAACAAATTCGGCTAACGCGGATTCTAAAAGTACATTGTCCAAGGAAAATTTTAAGACCACAAACGAATTTGTTGCTCGTTCCCTCGAGACGTGGGAATGAAAAGAATGTGAATTATCCAAGTGCATTGTCCAAGGAGCGATTATCGTAAAATCGATCGTTCTGCTTAATTTTTAAATGAAAATTATATTTAAATTAAAATAAAATTGTATTGTAACACGAAATTCGAGAATTATTAACAAGAACATATTATAAACGGAGAAACCGCGCGGCGTGTGTAACAAAAAAAAAGTGAAAACGACACCCCGACTGTACCGAAATGAATGTTTCAACGATTATCGAAAAATTAAATTATAAAGCAAAATAATACTTACAAGTTATTAATTGAAAGATTTTATCGACGAAATGTAATGTGACAGTGCGGAGCTCCTCGCGGAACACACGATTCGCTCGATGGTCTTGGCCAAAATGATAACAAGGTGATTTCGATTGTGTACAGGAGGTCGTATGATGATTTATAATTTATATAATTATTTTTAAAAATCTGAATTTCTACTTGTGTTAAATAAATCGAACGAAATATTTTTTAAGTACATTATTGTTTTCATTATGCTAAGTTTTTAATTATCGAGAGAATTAAATGTATGAACAAATCGTGATGATCTTGATTAAAGAAATAATAATCACTTATATATGAAATACATGTACAGAACAAAAGTTAAGAGAGAATTTTGTTCTTGTTAATTATTATTATTTTTATTTTTATTCCTTTTGTTGTTCTTTAACTAAATTGCGTTTTGATACCAATTTTCCTCAAAATTATTTTATACTGTATTATATGGATGTATGTAATATGTAAATGTATATGAATGTTTGCAATGTATTGAGCTCGGGTCTGTGGGTTCGCTATGCCCAAATGACTGTAGAAGATCAGTCATCCCTGCGATTATAATTTCATTTTCTTTCTCTTTTTTATACTTCGAGATATATTACAAAATCTTATTCTCTCCGAAATAGATACAAGTGAGGACATCTGCAGCAATGAACAATGAATGCGAACTCCATTAGTTTTACCAGTAGCTCGTACCGAACAGTAGATATATTATCTTCAATTTTGCTTACGTTCGATTTTTTTTTTTTTTAATCGTACTTATAGTCAGCAGTATTCCATATATATTATATTATACTGCTATTATCATCAAAAAAATCGAATTCTGTATACCTAGAGCTATTGTTACAAAGAAGATATGAGACTAACCGGCGCTTGGTATTCTCAGAGTTCTTGATATTGATTTTAAAAGAGTAATATTTAAATATAATTTTAAAAAACAATAATTAAATCCAATATTAATATCTAGGGCGGTAGAAGAAATTGGCAAAAGATTTATCAAATATAGCATTAGTTTTATCAGTAGCTCGTAGCGAACAGTAGATATATTATCTTCAATTTTGCCTACGTTCGATTTAACCGTACTTATAGTCGGCAGTATACCATTATATATACTGCTATTACCATCAAAAAAATCGATTTCTGTATACCTAGAGCTATTGTTACAAAGAAAATATGAGACTAACCAGAGCTTGGTATTCTCAGAGTTCTTGATATTGATTTTAAAAGAGTAATATTTAAATATAATTTTAAAAAGTAATAATTAAATCCAATACTAATATCTAATATCTAGTGCGGTAGAAGAAATTGGCAGAAGATTTATCGAATATAGCATTAGTTTTATCAGTAGCTCGTACCGAACAGTAGATATATTATCTTCAATTTTGCCTACGTTCGATTTAACCGTACTTATAGTCGGCAGTATACCATTATATATACTGCTATTACCATCAAAAAAATCGATTTCTGTATACCTAGAGCTATTGTTACAAAGAAGATATGAGACTAACCGGGGCTTGGTATTCTCAGAGTTCTTGATATTGATTTTAAAAGAGTAATATTTAAATATAATTTTAAAAAGTAATAATTAAATCCAATACTAATATTTAATATTTAGCGCGGTAGAAGAAATTGGCAGAAGATTTATCAAATATAATATTTGCATGATATTTTATACAGTATCTGTTATAAATTATGGATATAAATATATTTGTCTTGAGCATTTAAGTAAAGGAACAAATAAAAATTGGAGATTTTAATATATTCAAATAAAAGAAATTTCTGTCTTTATCCTAAAGTTAAAAATAAAAGATATCTTTCTATGTATTTTAATTTTTCTAATGGGAACTATTCAAACGTTTAATATCAATTACTTTACTCATTCTTATCAGTAAGAAAATAAAATAAAATTTCTTTTTTTGTTATATTCATTATAAGACAATTACTGAAAAAATAATTTTAATCTTTAAAGACAATATGTATATAGTTGAACTTTAATGACTTTTTCCTTTTTTTAAAATGTAATTCTTTTTTATATAATTTTTATATAATCATTTTTTATATAATTTTATATAATCACAAAATTTATAGATGTTATAGTTATAGGCTTATTATATACTTACATTTTTTTTATTTACTTATCAATATTATTTTATTAGTGGTTGATGTAAATATTTCTTATAAATAATGTCAAATCATATCACAAGATTCACTATTATAAGCAAACTTTGTTGTATCTAATTTTAATTTTAGCTTCCCACTGTAATTACTACAATTAAACAAGAATCTCAATGCCTTCGTGATTTATCTTGGTAAGATAATAAGGTTCTCTGACTTAACATTCTTCAACTACTTCGTCGGCTACTTTTCCCTCATAATCTCCCAGCGTGATCGCATAAAATTACTCCTTCCCTCCTGGTTATTTTGGCACTGGCGAACAAACGCTGAAAACTTTTCGGCCCCACTGACGCAGGCTTATGCTAATGATAGGAATTCTAATCGCAGATTATAATTGTTAATTCGTTAAATGATCCACAACTTTTGTGTATTTCCATTTTCCTGCGTAGTTTCATTTAAAACTCGTTGACTTATGTTCGGTAATAATATTTCTTCTTTTTTACTAGCCGAAAAAGTTTATCCTATTCTATAAAACAATATTATTTTTAATTCACGTATTAGCATTAAAATAAAAAAGATTTAAGCTTGCATTTCTATTCTACAGACCTTTTCTTATCAATTTTAATATTTTATATTAAATTATTTATTTAAATTAAATTTTATATTAAATTATTTATTTAAAATGCAAGAAGAAAAGGCAGAGTAGTTAGAAATAGTATATTAATTATTCGTAACAATTAAAGAAGAAATTACTCAAATTTTATTAATAATTTATTTATTCTGTTCCAATCATTAAATCAATCTTTATTGAAATCCGTCTATTTAATTAGTCTCGTAGTTAATTCAGTTTTTCTGATAATTCGTCAAATGATAGACTTTAATTTCTGGTCTGTGTCTTTCAAATTTAAAAGTAAACGATTTTTTACAATAATAATTCATGTAATTAATATTTTTTTTAGCTGATAATTACATTCTCTTGATGTGACATTCCTTTTTCGGAAAGCTTTTAAAGTACAAAATCTGATCATTTTAAAAATATTAAATAAAAATGGAGCATTTCAAGATGAGATACAGAGATATATATTTTGAAAAGAAAAGAATATAAAAAGCAATTTTGTGGATGATTCACTCGCGGATAAATTCCATCTGTCGAACGTTCGTCGGCTGTGCATGCCAGCACTCGTCGCACAGCCAGCTGCAATTAATCCATTTTATAGATGCTGACGATGTAAATGAAGTTTCCGGTCGAGTGTCCGAAGCGGGAAAAGAGTGGATGGAGAGCGCCGGTGCGGTGGAAAAGGGAGACTAAACCGGCCCGTTCGATGCTCGTAAAAAAGACCGTGGCTTTAACCGCCCGGTTGTAAAACCCTCTGGAAGCAATTAATAATAACCGCCCTTCGCAGTTCTCGCCCGAGCGATAAAGCGAGCTTTCCCGCCTTTTCGGCGCAATCGTATTGCAATGAGAGCATAAGCGCTGCGAAAGATGCTCGTTTCAACTTACTTCATTTACTGTGATCAACCGCGAGTCAATATGCGTATTTTTAAATATACATTTTTAACATTAATATAAAATACATTCTTAACGTTTGTCCAAAAATATTCATGATGTTCACTTGGCGTAAGTGATTAGGGAATAATATAGAATAATAGACTTTCTTATCTCTGAAGAATTCGGACGATAATAATGCGATGAGTAATAATAAATTTGCTGAGAAATGCAGCTAAAGATTCGCGATGACGTATCGAGAGATCATTGGGCGATTAATGTGCCATGAAGAAATATCGAAATTACTCGGCTGGCGAGTTTGCAACGACTTTTCTCAGGACGCTCGACCAGGCACGACGGGAGTTTTGTTTCGGGATGACGGAACACCGTTCACGGACAAATCGTAACGTCGTGTCGAGATATCGGAGGAAGCTCCTGTCGGCCTGCAGGCCTTTCTCGTCTTTCCCTGACTACCGGCGACCTTAGCCCGGTGATGGATGAGAGGACGCAGACTTCGCCGACAGCGCAATACCGTATCGGAGTAAGGGAAGACATGGACGCAACACGTGCAATTCGAAACGTTATACGTTTCCGTATATACGTTTCCACCGCGCGATATTGCCGCACCGAATGGAACGAGATAGCGGCGTGTAATACGTAAAGGCTAGGAAGAAAGCACTTTGTAAATACGCGCGAAGATAAGATTTCTTTGGGGCCTATCTCGGAAAGAAAAGGTATCCCGTCGCGATTGCCTGTTACCTCGAAGGCGGAGAACCTTTGGCGTAGCAGCGACTTTTTGACAATTTTATGCTTCGCAGAAATATTGACTTAATCTTAATATATATTATATTTAATATTTAACACTATTTTACATACATACATTAAAAAAGAATTCCGATTAAATACGGACGAATCAGAAATATCTTGTAGGATTGATCAAATATTCTGATTATTATAAGTTATATAAGTATTGAGTTCTATTATATTATATTATAATACAATATTATAATAATTATAAGAAGTATTGAATTCTATTATAATAACCAGAATATTTTATCAATTCTACAAGATTTTCTGATTCGTCCATTTTCAACCAGATGTTTTTTTTCTTTTTAGTGTATAGGTAAATAGTACATATATATTTACGTTATATTTTATGTAATAAAATTCTATATTGATCTCCATATATCATTTTTATTGATTTATTATGATTTAATTTATCTGGCAATGGAAGAGATTTCACAGTTCCGCTGTCAGAGCGAGAAAGACACTTTCTCCCCGTGCTTCGATCATTCGCAACAGAGTGAAATCAAACACCGGTTTTCATCGGATTCCTTCGTGAATCTCGCAGACGCGAAATACTCCATCGGCCTCGTCTACGCCTGTTTATTCTCAATTTACCGCGCCGAGAGGTGGAAATCGTGGCACGAGTTTACCGTGCAATTTTCGATCCTTTTCTCCACTGTCGTCTCACCATCCGCCACTGCCCCCTTCTTTCGCCCATCCACCCTCGTCGCAACAGCCTGCAGCAACACTCCCGTCCGTCACCCTCCATTATTTACCACTTCGAAACGTCGAAGATGCTTCTTTCCACTCCGGTGCTTGAAAAATTTCACCCGCAGTCTCTCCAGTCCCAAGCACAAGCGCCGGGTTCATGAAATTCGGCGACGATCTTAAATTGCTGCGACGCATTCGGGAAATTTTCCGAGTGTCCCGTCGATGATTCGCGAAATTCGCGCTGCGAATCGAATTGCAAATCTCGCGGTACGATCGACATAATTCACTGCAGGAACAAATGCGAGTTCCTTGTTAAATTCCGCAAGTAAGGGAACTTATCTCTTCAACAAAAGCGCAGTCTCTTCTCATCGAAGTTTTATGGAAACAATTAATAATAATGAGACTACACTGGATATAACTTGAAATTGGTTCATCTCATCTTTATATATTAACGTTACCTCAGTTACTATTTTATCTCACAGATGTTTATTCATTGAGTTCCCCTGAAAATCCGCGCAATCTTCCTCCGGATACAGCCCATGTAGTTTGACATGATAAGGATCGCGGGAAGGCGAAGAAAGTATGCCGATCCCCGTGCCGAGGGGGAAGGGTAGCTCCGTGGGGAAGTTGAGAGAATGCACGGGGAAAGCGGGGTGCGCGCTTTGTCGCGCTGCCTCGCTCACATGTCGAAGTTATGAAAATTAATAAGAAAAATTGCCCATAAATTCGACGTCTCCTTCGCGGGCGCGCATCCCAGCGCCGCGCCGGGGCCCGGCAATAAAATTAGAATTATGTCGCGACGGCTCGCGGCGCCGTCCTCTCTCGCCACCCTCCCCCCCTTTTCATGGCCAGACAACTACGTACGGGGCGAGCGCGCTGACAGCCGGGAGTTGATAGCGTTTGTTAGCGGCGCTGGAATGCGTCCCTTCCCCCTTCGTCGGTTCTTAACGTATGAGTTACCCGCCAAGATTACATCCATGCCTTACATTCAGGCCGCGCCTCCCCGTTGAGCGGAAGAACCTATGGTTATTAAATTCTGGGAGCACCTCCGATCCACCCCCTCCTGCCTGTCCCTTTTTCTCTGTTCGTCGTATCTCGCGCATGGAGGTTGACTTATCACCGCGACGACGCTGCGCAGAAAGAAAGCGAGTTTCGTCACCGAGTGGTTCGCGGGAGTCGACGCGAGGGGTGTGATCGGAAAAGAGATGCACAAGAATTTTTATGAATCTTTTTCATTGCGCTCTTTCCCCCTCCCCTCCCCCTCCATTGCTCGTGAGTCTCGAGCGTGAAAAGAGAAAAAACGCGCGATATAGCTCGATCGTGAAGTGAAGAAGGTGAAGAAGTTCTCTTTTTTTTATTTCTTTCTTCGGGTTACTTATGGAGTTGGCGACTTTTTCTGCTCCCCCGGTCTTTGGTTTACCTTTAATTCGGGCTGACTTGTACGCAATCGCAATCACTAATTTTTCCCTCTTCCATTTTGAGTTTGATGAAGCGCCGTTTTATATGAAAACAAAGTCGCTACATCATACTTAACTTTTTAAACAATAATATCGTTGGAAACAATAATTACTTAGCCATATGCATATTTTAAAATCGTGTATAAATTAATTATTTTTAAAATACAATTAATTATTAAAATACAATACTACAATATTATTAATTATTGTTCATGTTTTGCAAAAGTTTTGTTGAATATTACGTCAGAGGATCAAATATATAATTAAAAATAATTATTTGTCAACATTTTTCTGCGTTGGCTGGATTTACGGATGAATTGATGGCATCTTTGCACCCCTTATCACATCTTTCTCTCCATATCCGTTTCTATCTTTCACTTTCGATTTGCGAGCGTTTGCACACATACCTACCACATCCTTCTCTGATTATGAAACCTCATTCCAGATGGGAATCATGAACGTCGGTGGCGCCGACGACAAAAATACAGACGTCAGTCAGGGAGTAGTCGCCGTTGTGCATGCGGCGACCACAATCCCACCGTCGTGTGTGCAATAATAGCGCACGGCGGACGCGTCCGGCGGGTCGAATCGATGACGAGCTGCCAATCGTGAAACGGCAATTTAGCCGCGAAACGAGGAACGAGTCAGTTGCCTGCGACCGCGAATAATCTCCGCCGTAGTAGATCCTCCGCGATCCATGAGCGTGTATCTACCGTGTATGCCGCGACGATAATCGAAAATCGCCGCTCGATCGACGAGGTCTTTATTTCAGGGGAGGAAACATCGCGTGTCCCCGGCGCGCTTTTCCCTCCCCCGATATTTGTTTCGTACACCGGCGAAGCTATTAACTTCGACTATCAAAACAATTTGCGCATCATATCTCGGTGTCATCGAAACGGCGTAATCATTTTCGTAGCAGAATCATGTTCCAGCTATCTCCTCTCTATTTTTCCTTTTAACTTTTATATTAATCGAACATGTGCGCTTCATGAAATTTTTCTTTACATTATTGACGATGATACATCCCAACTTTCGCATTCATAACAGAGCGAAATGAAAAAAAATTATTGAAAATGAAAGAAAAATATTTCCATTGAAAAATACAAACTTTCATCGGATATTTTCTCCGCAGAGTTTCATACAGAGGCCATAAAGAGGCGAATGAATTTCTTTGGAGGATAATAAAACACTACCTCTAATTCACTGATTAAAACTATTAAAAGCAAACTATTTTTGTAAGAGGTGGTTACCGTTTTAAGGAAAAACACATCAGAGGTTTAGAAGATTTTAAGAAGCTTATCCTGATGACAATACTGAGCGAAAACTGGAAAACAGAGCGAAACATTTGTCGTAAAATGAAAAGCGCGACGGTCTCGCTTCCCTCGCTTGTGTATTAATAATAGAGACAAGGGGAAAAAGTCCGAAAGATATTGTTCTTGCCACCGGGAGATAGCGATCCGCGGATAGCAAGATTCTCGAAGTATCTTCTTATTTCCGACTCAGATTATCTGTCGAAATAAACGTTTTACCTTGCACACCATGGATCATCCTCCAATGACAGCTCACGGCAATTAAAATTGAACGTAGGAGATAAAGCCGGCAATTACGAAGTACTTCCTCGATATATCATTTACGATCTTCCGCGAGACCGGAAATTAAAACTAGATAGATTCTACAGATGTGACTCCGTTCTTAATCCTCATCCGTCCCTTTGATTATCAATCGATTAGATTAAACTGTTTCGTAGATTCTTTCGTCAATTAATAAATAAGAATTATAGAATCGGACTTTCGTCCGATTCTATAATTCTTATTTATTAATTGAGACACGCATTGCGGACGTATAACGGCATGTAAATGTCTTCATAATGGGATGTAGATGTCTGAATCAATTTAGGAGATTTACTGGAGCGCACACAAATCCGGTATCTCTCTTGCGGTCTTGCATCCCTCTCGCGTGCACGTGCCAAACAATCAGCACTTTCCGCGCGAGGGAAAAATCAACATTCTCGCGTTCGCCGTATGCATGGTGATGATGTTAAAAGCGTGACGAACATATGTATGTACAACCGGGATGATAAAGTCGTTCATCGGTGTGTAACATGTTCTCTCTCACATATTCATTAGCAGCATTAGCGTTTCCTCCTCGTGGCGTTTACGCGCATAAATCGCTTGTCGCTGGGCGTTGTTTGCGAAGTAAAAAGGGCGGTGGCGTAAATTAAAAAAAAAAAAGAGGGAGAAAGAGAGAAAGAGAGAGAGAAGACCAGAGGTTGTTTGCTCGCGATCGCTTACAGAATGCGGCGGTATATGCAAGCGCGGGGCCGCGGGAAATCAGCTTTGTCGACGTATCGGGTTTTCGCCGTAAAAGCGCGCCAAATTCGGCGTCGATTCGCTTTGAGGTACATACAGGTGCGGCAATGACGTTTAATAAATTCGCCGAGAAATTAACGCGCACGTTACTCCGGCCGCGCCGCGTCGAAGCGTCAGCGGCGCGCCACGGCTGTCGTTTTCCCCGCTTTTCCTTCGAGCTTGACAGCCAAATTAAATTGGCAGAACGCGCGGTCGGCACTTTTCGTCGCACTTTTGATAAGGCACCCGCCGATAAAGCCGACAAATTGATTCGCCGGGGGAAAAGCCAGCTTTTTCCTCTCTCGCGGCATGCTAATTAATTTCTACGCGAGATATATTTACCGTGGAAATATTCGCGCAGGGGACACACGGCGAGATTAGAATTTCGTAGGGAAAAAACGCAAGTACGCTGTGAGCTTAATTTAAGATATTTAACGAGATTTTACGTGATAATTTCTGCGCTACGCGCAGAAAATACTACTGCTAAGAGCTCTATTTCCTGACGAACACGTTTTACATGTTCGCCCACATCTCTCCATCCAAGCTCCATCGCTCTTCCTTCGCTAAGGCTTTTAAAAAGCCCCGTAATGCACGCGTATTATTCCGCGCTGACCATCCGGGGCTTTCGCATTCGGGACGGGATCCGGGACCGCGCCACCGGTAGAATCGCTTAGCTACCGCGGCACTCTCAATTTTCCCAAGCAGTAGCCCGTCTCGGGAAAGAGCATCCGGCCGCCGATAACGAATTCGTTTGCGAGCTACCGCCGCGCATATAACGATTATTCAAATCGTCTCTTCTCCGTGAAACGTCAGGAGCTTCGCGGTATTGAAGGATCCTCCGGTGTCGCTCGCGTGAACGCGAGGCGGCGACGAGGGACGTGGCGCGCGCGGGCGGGAGTAGACGAGAGGGTAAGACGCAGCTCTCTCCCACCCACCCTATTCTGACTGAGTATCAACCGATCTGCGGTAGGCGACCCAGGCCATTAGGCAAAGCCTGTTGCCGTCCTCGCTCAACCTGGATCGTCTTCTCTCCCTTCGATCCGCAACGATCCCGCTTGCCTCCCCGTCGCCTCCGCGCCGCGTCGACGCCTTAACTGAAAAGGGTGAAGCACGTGTTCCCGCGGGATGCTTTTTGCACCTCCCTCCCCGACGGCGGGGCGCTGCCGCGCGCCGGAGGTTTCGCGAGCCTGCTAAGTCCGCCGCCGCAATCCGCGGCACGTGCGTTTCCAAGACTCATCCCCCTTCCTCGTAAGACACGGCGCGACGTCGTTCACCTCGTCAGGCATCCTTTTACCCGCGGTTCGTTTACCCGACTCTTTCTCTCCAGGCCTCCACGTCTCACCTTGCTTTTTCGCAGGTGATTTTGATATCGATGCTCGCGCCCGGGCCCGTTCGACGTCTCTCGCGCCAGATCGAAGGATTTGACGCCGCGCCTTCAGGTAATTTGCGGCGCTTCGGGATGCGCGCCGGTTCGTGCTCTCGCTTTAATACCTCCGTTGTTAGTGTGGCTCGTCCTGTGCATTATGAAAGCACCAATGCATGAAAGATCCCTGTACCGTGGTCTAGAAAGGAGAACTCCGGAGTAAAGCGGGAGCTGACTTTCTCCGTGAAATTTTTAATTATTACGCACAATAAAGGAAGCATTTCATCGGATTGGATTTATAGCACTTTAAAACATTCTCGAAGGCATAAAGATTAATCGACGAGAATTAAGACGACACAAACGACTGTGTGGACTGAAGCAATTATTTAAATTATATCAAGAGTTTGATGTATTGTTTCGAATGTATTAAGGAAATTAACTTTTAATCGACTAGAAAGCCATTGTGTATTGTTTGAAAGCCATCAGATTTTGTAAACTGCATAACAAATGTCATTAACAGTATTTTGCGTTAGTACTGTACGAAGAGCGATAATGAGATGGAAATAATTGACGACGGTTGGATGCGCGAAGTAGTAATGGGAATTACAGGTCAGACGGCGCGGCGTTGGCCGACCTAATCGAGTCTCGTTTCGAGTGCCCGACGCATAGGTAATTCTCGTTAGGCCGTCTGCGATAGTCTACTTTTTTGTTATTCATGGCGAACATTTTCGGGAAGGGCCCCACCCGTCCGGACTCAATCCCGTTCAAATTTCCGGCCTCGAGGCACCTAAAGGAATTAGCATTCGATCTCGTCGTGCACGGCGGAGCACCTCATGGGAGTCGGCGCGGCGTCCAACGGAAAATTCTCATCGTCCCGTTTTCGTCGGAGTAGTGGCAATATCTCCTATACGTTTCCGCGGTTTTACCCTCCATGTGCGTATTAATTAAACAGAAATTGGAGCAAAAACAGCAAAAAGGGAGAAAAAGAAATTCCTATCCGAATGTACCGGCAGCAATGTAATCTTCGAGGCGGCTCGCATTTCGCCTCTAATTTCGGCGGATTTACGACGCGGTGGTAGATTATTAAATAGACGAAAAAGCGAGAAAGAAGAGAAGAGAACGAACGAAAGAGAGGAAGAGAGAGGGGGTGAGAAGAGGAGAGAATGAGGTGAATATAGAACGATTCCCGCTTGCATCGATTCACCGTGCAACAGCTTTTCCGTGTACCGATTACTCTTTATAAATGCATGCGTATTAAATGAGATAAATCAATTCATCAGACGGGTCATATTAAACCAATATTAAATTTCTACACGCAAAAGTTTTTATTTAATGTTGAACGAAATGCAATCAACTGATTTTGCTGTCATGCTAAATGACTGGATATATTAACTTAATATCTTTGAAATTTGTTAATTTGATTTTTCAATAGTTCAACTGAATTAGAGAAAAACCGTACTAAGTCAGAGCAAAAAGATGTCTTTCTTCCTGAAAATTGAATTAATATTGAAATTTTGTTTTATTTTAATTTTTAATTGAACAAGAACTCTCGTGATAATTCGAGAGCTATTAGATGTTATTAACTGAACAACAAACATCATCGATCCTGTGAATTGATGTTATTCGAAAATTAATAATGAAATGGAAATAATTGACAACAGTCAGATGTGTGAAGTGGTGATGGATATTACAGGTCAGACGCGGTCGGCTGTTCTAATTAATTCATTTCGATCGATTGACGCATATAAATAATCCCTGTTAATCACTTTATATTATTGTATATAAAAATCCATATAATATGTGCGTAATAATATGAAGAAAATAAAATGTACAAAAAAATTTCATAATTTTTAAATTTAACAATCATTTAACTTCTTATGACTTTTTATTTTCTGCCATTGTTTTTGAGTCAAGCAAATCTTGGAACTTTGAACTGACCGATTCGATCGACCGTGTTGCTATTCTTTCTTCTCACATAAGGGACGTTTAATTTCTCTTATTAGTCTCAGCGGACTCGGCACAAATTACGAGCGAGCTGGCGTGATTCGACGGCATAATCCGCGGAATCGAAAGGTGCCGGTCAGCCATGCGTAATGGTAGTAGGCGAGATAATGGCACGGTCCGTAGGTCTGGCGTTAGGTAATAATGTTGCCCTATCAGGCATCGATTAGGCCCTTTAAAGCACCGGCAATCGAGCATCGCCGGCTGAGCCGAGTGCCGGCTGCCCCTCATTAACCCGATTGCGCAAATTGAGAAATGATTATCGCGCGATTCCGTTAGAAGTTCTCACAATCTGCGTTCATTTCCGATTAAAACTATATACTCATTCGCATTTGTTATCTAACATATTCGAACAAGCTTGGCAGGAATAAGCTGTATAGCTACACAGAGAATTTTTATCACGTACAAAGAAAAATATTTTAATATTTCGGAAGCGGATAGACTTTGCTCTTGTACACTGAGAGAAAAATATAGTTACTTTTGGCCTCAACCACAATTTTCGAATATTTCTAACAATAATTATGATTAACATAATGATGCATATAGTCAAGTTAATCATATTTGTTGTTAGAAATATTCAAAAATTGTGGTTGAGATCAAAAGTAACTATATTTTTCTCTCAGTGTAAAAAGCATCTTTGCTAGGTTGTCTTGTTAATAAATACACGTCTCCGAGCTACGAATTCATCAGGGATTTCTCAGAATCTATCCACTGTAAAGTGCATCCCTGCTAGCTAGAGATCTTTCGGTTCGCTTTCCAAATCGGCGAACAGTCTCAAACTCATGTCCCACGCGGCGAACGATGACAGCTACCTCAACTCTATAATCTTTAGTCTCGATTACTCAAATTTATTGCTCGCTGACACGTCGACTTAAGCAGAAGCGACGTCTACCGTATCGACGTAAAGTGGATCTTAAATATTTCAGCGATACCTGCCGAGCCTGACTACTTACCAGGTCTCCGGCCTAGGAAACTTCCGTTTCATGGAAACGCAACGTTAGTCGAGCTTTCCAAAGTTCTATCCCCCTCGAGGGGGCTAATTTGGTCGGCGAAAGTCATTCCCGCTACCTGCGATCCTTTCCCGCACATCACAGATCTTTCCAGTGGGACAGAAAACTCCAATCTCCGCGTCGGGCAAGCCTTCTTAGGAATAAGTCAAGTTGGCATCAATTGGCTATGAAGGAGATATCCCGCACGAATTTCTATGTTGATGAGAATTTTCAAGGAAGGCACGGGAATATTCGATAACTTTCTTATGACGGAGATAATTAAAAAGACGATTAAAGGCCTACGCGAAAAATCATGATAATCCGCGTCACTCCGTGGGAATGTTCCGTTTTAAAGACACGTCGTCCGTTCGTCAGACGCAACGAGGGAGCTTATATTTGGCCGGCAAATAATTTTCTTTTTCGCAGTAAATGGCAAACGACGTTCGTGTTTCCCGTGTATTAATGTAAATGAGCTATGAACGCCCATTCAGTGTACGTCGGTCGCACGAAACATGGCGGTGAGTCGGTTTGGAAGGGTGGCTATCGGAGCAAGGGTGGTGAATGCGGTTGAACAGATCGACGGTGGAGATAAAGGTGAAACCGTTGCCTGACACCGAATGACGATGAAACGATATAATTAATGAAAGCTAATCCTGGGATCATAATTAATCCGATATCCGTCGTCGAGCGAACGGTTAAAGAATGGAAATACGCAGATATGTACCTGATTATTATTAATTATTATTGGAATTTTTTTTTTTTTGCAATACGTGATATTTTGGGATTCTTTATGGATGTCTTTAAAGGAAATGACATGATAATGAAATGTATAAATGAAATGCAAAGAGAGATAAAATCTAAAATTATATAACTGTTTAAATATGTAATATTTGAATACTTTTAATATATAATCTGTTTAAATAGATATCTATTTGACAATCTAAATTAATTAATTAATTAATTTTTTTCAATTAATTTTCCTTCAAAGCTTGATCGAAAAATTAATGCTTAATAAAACAAAATATTTTTTATAGAAATTTATAATTAGAATAACTCTTTTATTTTAAAAGAAACATTGTATTTAATTAACTCGCTTACTTGCTCACATTATTCCTCAAATTTGCACGTATCGTACATATTTTATTAAATATTCTCGAAATTAATTAAAATCTTCCCTAAAATTTTCCTACGAAATTTTTTTGGAACCCTCAATGGTTCTCGAATTACAAGCAAATGAAATATAACATAAAAATCGCGCATTTAGATCTGTAACTGAGGCCTGAGAATTATTTGTGTCGTCGTAATATGCCGGGAAAAAGTACGAACGGTCGGGAAAAGTGACGAACGGCAAGAAACAAAAGTATGCAATACACACATGCGAGCCGATGGGGTGTCCGTTCCCATGAGGTGCATACGTTGCACGCATAACACCCGCGGGGGCACAGATTGAAACGGGGGGAACCAAGAGTGGGTTGGAACGACGTGTGGCGGGGCAGAGCGGGGACGGTCATGGGGATTGCGAGTTATAAATTAACTGTCACCGCGTCTTTGATTTGTGATGTCTCTGCCGCTTCGTCGCGCTGTGCCGTCTCGCTCCCTCTTTCTTTTTCTTCACGTTCCCCGGCTGATGCGATCTATTCCCCCACCTCCTTCTTTCCCAAGGTGATTCCTCTCTTTTCGGACGCCACCCCTTTCTCCTGTTCTTCCTACGATTTGCTTTAGTTTGATTGATTATGCTAGATCGAGCTCGATTTCAGCATCTCCATCACTGTCCTTCTCTTTCTTCCGTACAACGACTTTTCCCCCTGTCAATACTTTTCTCTCCTTTACACTCTCTCTCTTTTTACTTGTTTCCTCGTCTAACGACAGTGTTAATAACGGTATTAATGTCCACAAATTTGTCGTTGATGCTCGCTTTCGCGTTGGCTTTCGTTCCTCCGGATCTTCCGACAGAAAGATAACGACCTGGTGTGACACGGCGGATGTGGGAATTATCCAGATGTCAGCGACCATACGATTCGGGTATAAAAATTTTTCAATCTGCAGAAGTACCGCCGTGGCAGTCGATTGCGAACGCCGCTGCAACACAGATGTTGTATAATTAATTTTCGTTCCTCTATCACAGGTATGTCTGGCAAATAATGATCCTACATATTTGGCACATGTAATTTACAAGTCGCAATACAGAATATAGATTGCAACATAAGAAGGTTGAGGGATTTAAATAAGAACATTAAATAACTAAATAATGCAATTAAAATTGAAATAAGCAATTATGTTTTTGATATCGCGAAGAAAATCTTTTTATCTATATGTCGATGGAAGCTCCCGAGTTCTTTCGTGCCGCGGATCGTATACGAATGTTAGATAGCGGTGTTCGTGAGGGGGCAAGAAGGCATGATTGATAGTGCCAAGGCACACGCTTCGCACGAAGTTTAGACTTTATCAGTGAACTTATCACCGAAGGCGCGACTCGCCTCTTCTTCTATCCCGTCCGGCCGCGTCTTCGCCGTCAACCTGCGAAATATCCGCTCTTGCCTTCTCCCCTCCCATCCTAATTAATTTAGTTAATTATCCGGCGAGCTTGAAACCGTGCCGGCAAAGACGCCGAACGTACGGCCAATCTTCTATCTTCTTCGCCGATAAAACCTTGGCCAGAGCACGCGTAGTTCGTGCAGGCGCATCTAGCTTCGATACAAACGTCGATACGGGCAACCAGGAGTCGTCGTAAATTCGTTTCTTCAATGCTCGTACGCATTATTTAGCGCATGGAGAACGAGCATCGTCCTCCCGTTATCACCCGGAAATGCCGAGAGCGGCGCACCGCTTTACGATCTTATTAATGAAGGTGGTTCTTTAATCAGGGATAGTGCTCTTTTTATTGGATTTCGAATGTTCGCGATATCTTCTTCGTAAATTTCGACGAACGGATAAACGGATAAACGGATCTTGTAATTTTGGATTAAGTTAATAAGAACGTATAAAGTTTACTATTACATGATGCCGATATGGAGCAGACACATCTTGTTAATTCAACGCGATCGCTGAGCCCAGATTAATAATTTTGCATATGATAATTAATGTTGCATCGAATTGTACCTCTTCAATATTTTATAGTTTCATTTAATGTAAGCAACATTTATTAACTAAAATATAAAGAAATGAGTAAGTGAGAAATGAGTAATATAGACAAAAACGAACATGTTATATCTTATTTTGTGCATGTTATCAGCATTTTAAAGAATCAGGTATAGCTGATGTAGATTTTTAATTACTTTATATAGCTGATAATAATGTAATCACGTCATTTTTCACTGAAATGATATTTTTCTGAAAGAAGGTTTATTTTTAAATATCTTATATTCATATTATACCTATACATATTTACAATTGTAAAAATTACATTGATATTTTTATAAAATCTATCTCGTTTCCTAAATTGCACTACTACAATAATATATCAATATAAAACTGAAAATTTTTAATGATAAAACTAATTAATATAAATAAAAATATGTATATTAATAGCCAGAATAAATTCAAGCAAGTTTCATTTCGTTGTTCTAACCTTTTCAATGTTTATTAATTTTTAAATATTTGATTGGTAAGTTATAAATAAAACAGGTATTAGTTTATGTTTCCTTTTATTAATCTTATATTTTTAATTATTTTAATCCATAAATTTAATACTTTTTGAGGAGATACGATTTAAGAGACATACGATTTAGGCGATCGATTTGCTAAATCGTACTTTTTGCAGCATGTAACGGAAGAACTTCTAACTCATTAATTCGTTATTAATGAAAGGTTTAACATGTAATAATAGGTTCCTTAAATATCAAATTACAATTTCTAACGTTTATTTGCATTCCAAAAGGTACCAAATGCAATGTAACCAAAAATAGCTTAAGTGGTTCACATTTGGCAACTC
Organism: Tetramorium bicarinatum; assembly: GCA_928718305.1. Classification (NCBI taxonomy): domain Eukaryota; kingdom Metazoa; phylum Arthropoda; class Insecta; order Hymenoptera; family Formicidae; genus Tetramorium; species Tetramorium bicarinatum. Next base: position 9,970,411 of record OV788319.1, read on the forward strand.
TCCCCTACTTACATTACACATTGATATAATATGCTATTTAAATCGGTCGAAACTATTGACGACTGTTTAAAAAATAATACTAATATTACTTTAAATAGAGAGAAGATTGATTCTAAATTAAAAAAAAAACTTCATATTTTTTTTTTAGAAATCTCATCACTGATATTAATCAAAATTTTAGGAATGCAAATGTACGTGCCGATAAAAATGACAGCTTTCATCTTTATTTTTCTTTTTATTCAATTTATCGTGTAATCCCATTTTTCTTCTTTTTATAATACGTTTTTTTTTAAAGACTGCACCATGTCGAAAAATTGGACAAAGGCACGGGGCGTTTTTAATTATTTATTCTATTGTTTTATTTTTCGTAAAGTTCTCTATTTTGAAAGAGGCACATAAACAGAGAGAGGGGAGCGGCAATTCAGAAGTGAAAGCCTCAGCCTCGCCGGCTCGTTTAATGTTAATTACATGGCGCATAGCGAGCTATGGCGCGGTATGGGTGGCACTCTCAAGATAATTCGATGCAATTTGTCCTGCAACCTCTGAAGGTAGTTCGGCTGAAAAGGGATAAAGGCTACTTTCTACACTCCACGACGATTATCGAGCGGTTTTAATAATTAATTTCATAACGACGTCGTTAAAGTTCCGCTCGTCGCTGATGCTTAAAGATCAGTTTAATTTTGCGACCCTTCTAAAGTTTCGCGTCTCCGCCGCGACGTGCGTCTCGCTCTTCATCCTCCTTCTTGAAACCCGTCGTATTTATAGAGGATAATTGTCATCGCTACGATTCATCTCCCTTTAAGTTTTTTCCACCGCGCCGTAAAATGAAATACCGTCGCGCCTATATTCGTGAAAAATTTTTTTCAACAGATGTGCCCGGCGATTTTCCTGGTTTAAGCAAAATTGTGGCGCGGAAAAATATCTCGGAATTTCATTTCCGCCCGCACTTCAATTCGTTTCGCGATATCTCTCTCAATTCGATGCTATCGCGACGTTACAGTCGATTCACACGATACGTTCGTATTTTTATTTTTATCAGCAACTCTCTCAGTATTGAGTAAATATCCGCTGAAATTTTCGATAGTCCTTGTTAAGGCAATCGAAGGACGCGTAAAATTCACATCTAATTTTCCCGGAGGTCACATTTCAATAACTCGCAGATTCCGCTGAACCGGCAATCGATGCTCGCTCGTAGATACATGCCACGTGAGGAATACGACGCTCATTCAAGACGACGTCGGCAAGTTAGCCCCTACTCGAGGCTAAAAGGGAAACGAGGAACTCCTACCTAGTACCTACGGAGAGAGCAGGTAGAGCACGAGCGTAAGGGGGTAGAGTGAAATAATGCGAGTGCCGCTGGAAAGCGGTGCCCGACAAAATTACAATTTGGGGGATGTAATTCCGCCCCGGAGAAATGGCCTCCACATACCGCGCGCGGCGGGGGCGAGGACGGCGAGTTGGATGAGGGGTGCAAGTAGGTAGGCGGGAGGAACGGCGTTGAAGGTGGGAGAGATTTATCAACAGCTCGTTCCGCACTAACTAGACGCCGGAAACTCGAAAGATATTGCATCAGCGAGGCGATGATAGTGCCACGACGACTGGCATTAAATTGCATCCGGCCGTTGCAGGAATTTAGCCGCCATTACGGCATCCCTCGTCTAGCCCCCCTGCCGTGTGTACGCCTTCCTGCCACTTTCTGCACACCTCTTCCACACACGACGAGGTGGGCGCGAACGGCTCGTCAGACGGTCCGGCGACGTCGGTCGCGAATATTAACTGAGCTCTAGGCCTTATTATTGACTATGTAAAGATATTAATACCTAACGCCATGTGTGATAAATAATAGGAAATAATAATTTCGTCTTAATAATATACATAATATAGTAATATAATTATGTCACGTTAGGATTATAACGTCGCAATTTATTTGTAAGAAATATTGTCGTAATAGAAGCAACTTTAAGCTTTTTACCGCGCAAGATTTGTGACTATTAAACCTGCATTAAATTTTTCTTAAAGACGATTCTGCAAAAAAGAAAATTAACACGTAAATGCAAATTAGTGTGTATAAATTTCGCGCGTGAGCGCAAATGAAAAAATTTCTAAAATTCTATAGAACGCGAAGCGTATTTGTGTTTCTGGAAAGTTTTTTTTCGATCGCCAAATGAATGAAATTCCTTTCTCTCACATCATAAAAATCCACTCCGAAATATGTTTGTATTGTTTGGTTTATTGTTTTACTGTGTGTACACATTATCACCGATAAAAATGCAATTAATAAGGAATTTGTCTTTAGGCGATCGAATTTGTGCGAAGAACAACAAAAATTTCGCGAGAAGAACAATAATTTTTCCATTATCAAATGTTTGCGCATTAATATAAAAAGATTAATGATCTCTATCACAACGTATCTTTACATGATTGACGAATTGAAACTTCTAAGCAAGCAATAAAATAATAAAGTAATTAAAAAAAAATACTCACTTGATCACTGCTCTCCGTCGTCGTTTGATGCTTTCTAGGTCGCCTTCTGTTCTTTTGAGAGATTCTTGTGTCGCACTCACACAAACACTCACTCGCGAAAACACAGTTAATTACAATCTCGCGATACGACAGTTCCGACGTACGCGAGACTTTACTACTTCTATTGCGATTTAACGATTGATTTGATTAAAATTCAAGAGACCGTAAAAATATGCAATGCAATTGAAACTCGACATTCCCGTTGCGTATTGCTTCGATCTCTACGAATGAATAGCTAGTGAAATGTTCCTCCGCTTGAACAAGCATTTACCTCTTCGATAATCATATACAAGTCATTAAACATAAGAGCTAGTTAATTGCGCAAGGGATGGTAACTGTTTATTATTCACAAAGAATAATCGTATCTCGAGAAAACATTTCTAATCTGCTTTGATTAAACTTTGATGTGCGCATAGATCCCCCGTATATATGCATAATGGAGCGATAAAAAAACAACGCCGAGGAAAACAATACCAAGGCCACGCGCCAGTCCCGTCCAATTCTTCAAAATACTTATCGTTTTATAATATAGATTTTCGTGAGTGCCGCACATTTGAAATTGATTTCGACGGACTGATTATGCGTTGACTTTACGTTATAAAATCAGTAGAGTAGAAACATTATATATGTATACCTACATATGCATATTATATGTGTGTATGTGTGTGTAATTTTAATTTTAAATTAAAAATTAAATCAGTCACGAAAAATGTGGTGAGAGCCACTTTCTTAATTTATTATAATCATATCAATTAACTTATCTCGAGATATAAAAATATTAATGAGTTAATTTTGACATTCGAATTAAAACAAAGTTCAATATTATTTTAAAAAATTAGATCTTATTTAAAATTAAATCTAAGACTTCAGTGCTTCTAACTAACAATAAAATAAAAATTGATTGTTTTGAATTATCAATCTATGAGATATCATTGATTAATTCCAAAAATAAAATTAATTTTGTTCGGAGATTTCTGTTAGAGACATTTGAATCGAAATTATGGATTTATATAATCACTAATATATTTGTATAAAAAAATAGCATGATGATTATAAGATTGTTTGAAAGCCAAAATTTCAGCGCGATTTTAATATGTGTGTGAGAAAACTTACCTCGAATGATAAATTTGCGAAATATTGATTAATTACAAGAATTAATTTTGTTCTGAAAATCGATCTCTACCTCTTATAATAGAATTCATTATATCTTTGAATTAATTTGTCATTATTATTTCATGTATAATTTTTTACCTCAAGAGAATTATTTTAATAATTTTATTAAATTATTAAAATAAAATTTAATTAATTATGATTACATGCATACTCATAAACAGTATAATATAATATAATGAGGCTTTTGTTTATTTCCTAACGTACGTTAAGCACAAAATACGTGAAATATTATTAATAAGTCATGAATATATTATTCATTGAATCATTTAATTATGTTATTTTGTAATTTTAATTGAAATGACAATAATAAACTAACTACACTTATTGTTAAATCATAATGTAAAAAGCATAATGTAAAATATATTTCTATCGTAATGTACCAATTACTTTTATTATCACTTTAATTATCACTTGCTGAATGAATATATATATATATATATATATATATATATATATATATATATATGTATATATATATGTATTCATTCAGCAAGTGATAATTAAAATATATATATATATTTACATTTATAAAATTATTATTAATAAATTCCAAGTATAAATTGAATAATTTACAATCGATTGTATATTCTTTAATAATCATTCGCTCAAAGGCAACGTAAAAATGAAGGCGTAACGGGATGAAGGCGGATTTAAAGATGAAGAGCGAAAGGCAAACTTAATTGGCGGAGAGAAGCATAATTTGCGCGAGGCTCGATCGAGCGACTTGCAAAGGGATTAACGCCGCGCTCACGGAGATTGGACTTGTCGAAGCAGACGCCATCGGAGTTATTCCCGTGAAGATTCATGAATGTTTACTTCAAGTCGCGCCGTAAGTCCGTATCCGCGCGAGCTGGATCCATTCGTTTGTCTTCCGCCCGCCGGTATAAATCATTAGATTTACGGCCGCCGGCGTGTTATGTACCTTCACTTCGGGATCGCACTCGCGAGTTTATTACATTTGACCCGACACGGATCTGTACTATTGAGACGCGACATAATAAGCCCAGACTCGGCATAATGGAAATTGATGGATCACGATCGATCGATCTCCACCCGTGCGAGCGTCTTCGCAGAACCACCGGCACACAATACGATGTCTTACCGCGACGTTCGCCAATATATTGACAAGTTTGCGACAACGCCAGTCGTTTCGCAGGTCGGGCCCTCGGGACGATATCGTCCGAGAGAGGAAAATATCACGCCGCACGAATATTACGAGTCGCGTTGTGTAGCGTTCACCAAAATGCCGCAGATTGTTGCATCCGACAAGAGATGCGATCGCGTTTACATATGTATGTGTGCCTGGTGGTCGGTGCCTGCACGCCGCGTGTGCTACTAATTCGTATTTAAAGCTTTATCGGACGCGCCTCGTGCCCCGCACAATTTCACGGTTCACAGAAACCATCCTGCATTTAGGATCACCGCCACCAACACCATCGTTCCCGCGCGGTAGGCGTGTACCTACATGCATCGCACGGTCGTGCTCGTTCAAGCTCCTCGAGTACGTACCCGCTACGGGTACCAGCGGTAGCAGTCACTTAGATAAGTACTTCGCTCAGGTACCTTCTGTATAATGAATGAACAAGAACTCTCGTCTGGACGGTAACGGTGGATCTACTTGGATATCCTTGAATGATTGTATATTTTTCTCTCTCGAAGTCGTCTACAATATATTCTCCTCAAGTCGTCACAATTTTCGGTTTATTGTCATATAGATAATTTTTATTTGATTTAAAACTGACTTTCATGCACAGTTGATCAAATTCAATTTTGCCGTGGAAATTTCCACCGTTATTCGGAAAAACGCGAAATAATTCAAGGAGGGATCACGAAACGGGACGTTCGTAAATTGCATTATAATTTTTCAAAGATAATTACGTTCGTCTCAATTACTCCATCACGTTCAGTCCAATTTTACTTCACTTCTTCTCTGCACTTTGCACGTCTTGAAAAAATCAACGCGGTACATCGAACGTATTTTTTTCCGACTGTCGTTGCTAATTTACACGAGCTCATTGGCCCGCGGCATCCCTATGTTAAATCGCTTCAGCCGCCCTCCCGCCCCTTCACGGAATACCTCTCTCTACTTGGCTATGCACTTTATCCACCTCTCCGTCGCCGCTGGATGCAATTTTAATCCCGAATTCCAAGAAAATTACCTTGCCGTCAGAGCTGTTTAAGGGGGTACTAGATGAGATTGCCTCTGTTACCTGTCAGCCCACTTGACATATAGTATATTATGCAGCGAGCTGTTCGAACTAGTCTTGAGATTATTCTCTAATTTAAATTTCTATTTTCCTTTCGCACCGCCGCTGCTGCCGCTGTCGAGCCAGGAACAACCGCGTTTTAATAGCGAGGGGGAGGGAAGATGGATGAATTTCAGAGCCGCGGCTTTGAAAATTTCAACGCCCGCGTGTTTTCACAAACAAACAGGCGTGATCGGACGGGCCGTTTGTATTTTTGAATTGAAGCCGATGTTAAATTTTTAATTGTAATTTTGTTACGAAAGTTTCCGCTATTGTCGGACGAAACAAAGCCCTTGCGGCAGTTGTTAGTTACATGAGTTATAATTGGTGGAAACTGCAGAACGCGTATTGAATACGGATGCATATGCATATATCATTTGGTCATTTGTGGGTGTTTTATGTTATGGAAATAACAGACCTACCTGTAACGTTGAAAGCTACGCCCTTAGAGAGACGGTAGTTGCATCACAGCTGAATAAAGAAAGAATGGTAGGGCTAATAGACCAATAACATTGGACGAAATACACGTTCAATATACACTCAAATATACGTCGAGAAGATGGATGTAGAATAGTTTGAAATTTCTACGGAACAGGGATAATGTCGTCCAGTGTAATTAAATAAAATAACGTAATAACAATATTGATAATTAACTAAATATCAATAATAGGTCACGACGATTAGTAATAATAGTAACAATAACGACTTTATTGCCACATACATAAATAAATGGACATGGCCGATGTACAGCGTACAAGCTGGATCGCGATCCGATCCGGTTGCGTCAAACTACCGTCACAATCTCTCATGTTCTCACGTACACATACGCATACACACACACACACACACACACAAGCACACACACGCACACGCACGTACATATACATACTTTTTCTCTCTTTCTCACGCCTTTTCCGGCGGCACGCGCAGCCCGATGCAGTCGTCGCCCTACTTACAACAACGCTTCTACTTTGTATCGGAGCACGGGTTAAACAGACACCGCGTTAGAAATAAGCGATTCGCGAGGAGTAGTCTCCCAGGAAGGGGTTGCCTCGCGCCATCAGCACCGTGCGAGAGCGCGAAGCTTATGGAGAGCTACGAACGATTTGCCTACAAGTGGTTACGCCGCGCGAGGCGTACAACCCGATACACAGGATATAAAGTATCGAACGCGCAAGGAGGTGCTACCAAGGGACAGGAACGAAAAAAAGGGATGATTTCGAGGAGCTCGTCGATACGATTTTATCGGGCGCTGTCTAACGGGCGATAAGCGCGTTTCGTCCCGGCGATACAAAGCGTCCCGAATTCCCGTCTTCATCTGTCGTCTTCACGTTTAACTCGTTTCGCGCGATTAACGTCGTATGCAGCCACTTAATTTTTCTCTTTTTCTCAAATCTGTCGCAACGAGGGTGGATATGCAAAGTTTCGATATTTGAGGAACGTGACAATATTTGGAAAATTATTTATAATTTTGGGGAACATCGCATTTCTCAAATTTCAGCATTGTAACTTTATACACTGAGAGAAAAATACAGTTATTTTTGAACCCAACCATAATTTTATAATTTTCTAACGATAAATATAATTAATTATATGCAGTATTAGTGCTGATCTACAACCTTGCTTTAAGAAAATATTTTAACTCTAAACCTGTGACCAATCACAGTCGAATGTGAGGAGAATAATCGACTGTGATTGATTACAGTTTACGGCTTAGAGCTAAAATATTTTCTTAAAGTTAGATTGTAGACCAGCACTTATGTTAACCATAATTATCATCAGAAATAAAACTACTATAAAATTGTGGTTGGGTCCAAAAGTAACTATATTTTTCTTTCAGTGTAAAATTTTTCAAAATTCAGCACATTTTTTTCGGGACTTTGCATCACGCTGAACTGAAGATTAAGGACCTCGCTTCTAACGATGAACGTGAGATGTGAATTCGGTTCGAGTCTCGCACATCACGGAGTAACATCGGCGACAGTGCTACGTACACATAATTATATACGTTTTATTCCTGGTTTTATCACGGTATTCGATTTCCTTGGGATCCTCGATATCTCAAAGGTCCCCGCCGGGGGAGAAAATATACAAGTTCGAGCCGAGCGAGCGAGACGGCGAGGAAACGTCGCGTCACGAGACGTCTTTTACGATGACGTCGGCTTTCGGGCGAGAATCTCGCGCTTACCCTCTTCGCGCGTCGCATTGACCGATGGCGCTGGCGCGAGAAAAAGTTAAAGGATCCTCCCCCTGGTGAACGCTACTCGGAAGAATATTCCTCAGAGAGAATTTCTCGAATACCCGCGAATTCGAGAGAATTTTTCCGGTCAAGTCCCCGCGAGAATTCCCTTTGTGTCCCGCGCGACAGGTGCGTTTCCCGCTGCGAGGGAAACGCCCGACGCGCGTTTATTCGCGCGTCTCGCTGCCGCCGCCGGATCGGTCGGATATTTCACGCGACGAAGATTGGCTCGCGCGTGAAACGCCGTGACTACGGAAGATTGACGTGTGCCTTAAGCGCGGGATTGAAGCCGCAGCAACGCCCGATTGTGCCCTTGTACGACGACTCAATTAAACGTGATTGACGTTGAAACTGTAAAATATAGGGCTGGAAGAGAGAAGGGAGGGAGAAAAAAAAAAGGAAAAGCGCTCGATGCAATTCCATTTAATTGACATGTATGCACTTTGGGGAGAGGGGGCGCGACGCCGCTCGTCAGATTAGGCCCTAAGTAAACCAGAGATTCTCGAAGGGCGCCCGGCACTTGAAGGCGTATCGTGCATACGCCACGTTCATTGAAAAATAGCGCGTGTGCTGGGAATAATTAATTAGCTTCAACTATTTCGTATTTATCGAGTTCTCTAATTCTCTCTCTCTCTCTCTCTCTCTCTCTCTCTCTCTCTCTCGCCGCTGACACGTTGCACTTCGGGGGCTTCTTTGCCCGTTTGGCGCGATAAGTTCGTTTGATATCATTTGCAGTGTTCCAAGAAAGGCCTCGTCCCCGATCGCGCTGACGGCCTATCGCAGCGCATTTTCCTCTCTCTCTCTCTCTCTCTTTTCTTTCTCCGTCGCTAAGACCACTGAGTCACATAGTCCGTCGTTGATTCCTAATGAATCTGCGCTTTCGCAATACACCATCGCGTAATCGTATTAGCAAATCGATTTGTCGGCCTGACAACTGCCGTCCGGTCTGGCGAGGAAGAGCTTGCCGCTCGCACAGGCACACAGCTGATAGATGGTCGTTTCCTTCTGGCTCTGATGAGAGGAAGATCTGCCAGAGTGCTGCTGCTGCTGTTGCTGCTGCTGCTGCTCCCTGGACGAGTGCCCTTGCACCGGAATCGCCGTCTTCAAGCCCTTTACGTAGACGGACTTGGCGTCAAGCCGGATCGTTCCGTGAACGCTCTGCAGTCTTAAATCCGTCAGGCAGGAGGCCGAAATCTCGTTCGCCCAGGACTCGATCACCACCCGCTGAGGAGCGTTTATCTTTAAGGACCTCGTCGCCGATTCAAGCCTGCAGCAAGGGAAACAATTGGATTTAAATGTATGCGCTATGTAGAGAATATTCGGCTTCTCGCGCCTTATATTTTAATGACAAAGTTCTTTAGTTGACCTGAAAGCGATTTTTCCTCGGCGAAAATATCGAGGCGATAGCAATTTTTGATTTACAAGCAATTGAAGCAGGAGGTCTTTCTACAAACATTTCCTTCTTTAAGTTTCAAAAAGTTAACTCTTCAACTAATTTCTCAGATGGAATTTACTTTAAGAGAATTTCAATTTGCAACTTAATTATAGATATATATATATATATATATATATATATATATATATACGATGCTAAAAATTAGAAAGTTTAATTGGATAAATGACGATCTCCTTCGATGTTTTCGCTAAATATTGATTAAAGAATTTGTCATAAAAAAATGCGCGAAAAATAAAACGCTTTATACATGTACATACGTTATCGCATCTTAATTTTAATAACTGAATAATATCGATTATTAAATTGCATAGCATATTTATCGAACTAGGATTCAGGATTCAACAATACCATTATCATTACATTTCCAAAGCAGTGGACTGCAATCATATGTTGCCTTCAAAACACGATTATTCCCCATGAATTATCAGTACGCATGATTAATTGACATTTATGATTTACAACTTGGTGAGTATATCGAAGCATCGGTTATTTATCAAAAAAGATTCGCAGCAATTTATCAAAGAATATTTTGCACAATTTAATTATGCGTGCAATCAAAGTAATATCGTACATAAAATATAAATAATTATTATTCCGATTATCACGGCGATAATTGTTTCTTTAATAATTAAATTGGAATATAATACGTTTTAAATATTTAAGTGCCGGAATTTAAATACATATACCACTTATATTTAATGAACGAGACAATAAGTCTTTCGATGTAATAAATATCTATTTTATATCTTCGATATGTCTTTCGATAAATTTAATCATCTAAATCATATTCGATATTTGATATTTAAAAAAAATCGAATATCGATATATCGGATCTCCGAAACAATCGGCAGTTAATAATCGATTAATCGACAAAAAATATCGGATATTTCGATTAATTGATCAGCATCGCACGTCGCCTACGTTCGAGCGCCGCGTCGCTCCGCACGTCGTAATTTTCCACAGGACTCGATCGTCTCTTAAGCCCTTCGCGAGTCATGAACGTGTCGGAATGTCGGCAGTTCGCTTAAAATGTGTAGGTATGCTGTCACACGACTCGATTAACTCGAAGAGTAAGAAGTAGAAACGAGATAAGTGGCGACTGAAAATTAGAAATTATCGTCTCGCGGCGACATTCGGACCGACAGTTAACCATCAAATATGAATTTAGAACGTACTTATTATCGAATCTCCTGCATTTCGCTCTCCGTTTTCGGGTTTTCGACAGCGCAGTGCAGTGCGTCAATTCGGATTGCCGCAACGCGATTTGAAGCCAGTGCGAAGCCAGTAATACGTATATCGACTGTCTATTAATCTTGCATTTGCTCGACGGGATTTACGAGTTCGAAACGCATTAAGCGTTTGCAGGGATACCTTTATTTCAAGTCGAATGCGTACATGAAATATTCTCGAGTTTTCGGGCATGCCGGAAGCGTCGCGATCGGGAATTTTCCAGGGAACTCTCTCCTTAATTCGCGACTGTTCTTCTGCCGAGCTGTGATTCGTTCCGCGGCGTCGCCCGATCGCGTGCGATTGGTTCCTGCTCTCGCCCCACTCTCGAACCAGGCCCAATGTGCCCCGGACGAGCGCAGTCTCTCAAGGAGCCTCGAGCGAGCTCCTGACCGAGTTTCAAATTTTTACTTAATCAGGTACCCACACGTTTATAACGTTCATAATGTATACGTTTATAAAGTTATATTAGCAGTGCTGCTCGATATTGCATTTTTCAGACGGTCCGTCGCGTCTTAATTACGTGTTGCGTGTGAACCGACTCGCATAGAATCGCGCGGGATTCGAGTGAAGTTGCCGCGTCGCCATCTTTGTTCGGCGGCGGCGGAATGACGTAGGCACGCGACGGATCGGCTCCGAGCTGTGTGGGCGTCGCGACGCGATTTTTTTACGCGGTAAGTGCGGTCGCGAATGTAGACGCACGTCGACGGCGAGTAGACCCGCGTTCTCGACATTCGTCATTTTTGCGCGGCGCGAACTCATGCGTGTGAAGTGAGCTCCGGAAAAGTGCGTCGCGCGACGAAGCGAAGCGACGTGATCGGATACCTCCGGAACGTTCGTTCTCGCACGCGTGTCCCTTTCGCCCCGTGACGTTAATCGCCGCCCTGAAATGCGTGTATATCATTTATTCCGGCCGTTGCGCGATTTTCCCCGGATCGAGGCCGCGAGCAACAGGTGTAGCGTCGCCGCGCGGCGGCGACGGCGGCTACTACGTGAAATTGGCCGCGCGACTTCCGCGAACGCGGAACGCTCGTTTTCCCGCCGATTCCCGGATTGACAATGCCGACTGTATACCTCGCGAGTGCACGGAGACGCGGACGGTGGTGATGAGGTGATCTCTACGCGCGACAGTTCCTTCACGTTGCTTTTCCGTCGCGATACGAGGAAGTACGATCAAAGTGTAAAGCCGGTGGTGCCGTGTGAAGTTCCGCGCGGTCACAATTAACGTCATTTTTCCGCGAACTGACATTGTGCGAGCATTGACAAGGAAAATGTATACGATGTGTGAAAGTGAAAATGTGAAGTGAAACCTGATAAAAAGGGGATACGAAGGACTCTGAGAGGAGGAGCAGGCCTGGGAAGGCATCGGGCAACGGCGGAGCAACCCTGAGGTGAATATTTGATTTTATTTAATATTTTTTATTCAACTCTCTTATATGGAATTAATTATTCATTCTCGTGAAACATTTTTGATTTTGTATTTTATAGAAGTTTCTATAAATTAAAATTAAACAAGTTAAAATTAATCCGATTCTTATATTTATGTAATAAATAAATTCTTTTATTTATATACAAAGCTTCATATCAATTTTACAGTGAAAAATAAATTCTTATGGAAATTACATAATTACTTTAATAAATGTTTATTAAAAGTTGAATGAATATTTTCAGTAGGCATAATAATGTTGTTAAATATTAATCATTTTAAATGCTTGCTCCATAATAATTTGGATATTTTATTTTACAGATCAACTTAGGTACGATGCAGTTACAACTCTGCCATTGCGCATCGTACTTGTAAGTGACAGTTTGTTTTATTTTAAATCAAAATAAATCAAAAATATAATTGAGGTACACGAGTCCGATGCCACTGCTCATCAGACAATGATCGCGTAGCTATAGCATTCGTGTTTTATTTTAAATTACTCAGATAAATTCTGAGAAAATTTGTACGAAAATTTCTTTTATTTTACGGCAAAATATTTATCGAATTTCATGCCAGTTTTCTTACAGTAGTACAAAATTAAATTATCAATAAATGGTTATAAAAGATGGTTGTAAAAGATTAAAAAATTCCAATATATCAATAAATGGTTATAAAAGATGGTTGTAAAAGATTAAGACAAGATTAATACATGGTAAGAATTAATATAATTCTATACAATCTACATACTGCGCTTTTTTAATATATTTATTGAAATATATTACGTGTGGCAAAAATATTTTCTATTTTTCTTTTATTTTTAACACATGCATATTCAAAACATTTCTAAATATTTTCTTTTCTTTTATATTTATACATATAATATTTAATCCTGAATAAAGATAATATAGGTCTCAAATAATATCCTATAGATAGAGGGAAAAGGAAAAAATTGAATGTATCAAGTTATAATTAATTAATATTTTCGGTAAAAAACCTTTTTCTGAATTTTATCATCTATCATCTATGTTTTATCATCTATGTTTAATTAATTTTTCTTCATGATGTTCATATGTTATTGACGACGAATGATAAATAATTTAATAAAAATTTGATATCTTTTTAAAATGACTAATAACTATTTCAATTATTAGGTATTATATTTAATTATTTCTACTTTCTTTTCTTATTTATTTAACCAATAACTAATTAATTAAAATACATTTGATAATAAAATTATCCTAAAATATTAACATATTAAATTTCCATAGCATTCTCAATTTTTGAAAAAATTATATTTGTTACAAAATACTCAGCATATATGTATAAGTGACGTTTTTACAAAATTTTTTATAATTCTCTACAAAAAATTTACTATTGCTTATTTTTTTATCGAGCTTTGTGTATTCATAAAATATTTCCTATCACGGTTATGATACTTATTTGCAATATGATCATAGTATATATATCAAGAACATAGAAAATTTTGTGACATGTATATAAATTCTCATATAAGTCTTGAAGAAGAAAACGATTGATAAGAGTGTTATTTATTATTATAATTATAATAAAAAGAATTATTATTGTAATAAAAATTAAAATTACTATGGTAAAATCATGGAAAAAAATTATTATATCATAGGTTGGAGAATTAGAGTCTTGTAGAGTTAGTAATCAAGTGTTAATATTTAATAAAAGATATAATCTTTATTGAAGGAGTTTAAATCCTTTGCACTTATTCTGCCATATTAAAAAATTGATATAAACATCTCGTATTTTAATATAAACATCTCGTTAGAATTCTATTAAATATTTTAAGAAAACTGTATCGTGCAAACAGTGCAACGCTTTTTCCCAACTCAGTAATTTAAAATAAAACACGGATGCTATAACTACGCGATCACCGTCTGATGAGCGGTGGCATCGGACTCGTGTACCTCAATTTCAGTGCATTACGTTCCAACAATGACGTGGATTACACCGTAAATCTCCGTGTGCCCGTAAACCATCGTATTATATCCAGCAACAGAGTAATATCTGTATTGACTCCCGCGGCCCGAAGTCGAACTCGAGCAATAATCGATTCTCCCTCCGGAGGAAATGGTCCACGCGCCTCGTTCGTCTCCTCCCGTTCTCCGTACAGCTGCTCTTTTACCACTCTACACCGCCACCTTAGCCCCCTCCACCCCCCCCCCTCCCCCGATTTCTGTCTCTGTTCATCCCACCTCTTGGAGAACTCGTAGGATCCGCGGTATTTCATATCTGGCGCAAATCCAATCCTATGAATATAATTTTCCGCGCGAGCAAAGTTTTATTGTAATCGTAAATCCGTCTGTAAATTGCCCGGCGCTATCAATAACCGCGGTGCGGCAGTACAACTCTCCGTTTTGTCCCCCTCCTCTTTCCAACCCCTTCGCTCTACCGTCGCCACCATTCGCAGGCTTCGATCTCTCGCCGTAATACACCGCGGTGCTCGCTGAGAGATGAGAATGAAGACTGGGGCGGAAGGGTTAAGGGATTGTACGAGCTTATTCGGGTCGAAGGTGCGATGATTGAAGGTGCAGATGGGTGGGAGTTGCCATTTCCGAAACGACTTCTTCGCGAAGGAGCGAAACACCGCTATAACGCGGTCGTGCGATCGAACGAGGACGATCGATCGATCCCATTCGCTCGGCGTCTTTATTATTAGTTTGTCGGCCGATGCACTACTTCCTAAATATAAATGCGCTTTATCCTCGACCTATAAACTTGACGTGTCGGAATTTGCCAAAAAAAGCGTATTACGCTCCTATCTCGGTTTAATAAATAAATTATTTTTGCAACTGCCTGATTTGAAACGATAACACCGTTATACGATTCGATTCATACTATATTCGTGTAATTACTACTTGCTGTACGATATAATTATGTGTGGGCATTTATATTGAATTTCAATGAAATTGTTGATACGAATATTAATGATCGCAAATAATTATATGGTATTTGGAAACAATATCTAGAAATCGTCTATTTGTAGATAATGTGTAACAATATCAGATAATTGAATAGTTAGCAGGGAAATGTACGCCATAACTATTTCTCGATTGCACAAAATTAAACATCCGCGTATGCATACGCTGTTAAAATATTTGCAATGTATTTACTTGAGCCCGCGTCCCGATTCTCCCCTGACCAGCGGGGTCTGCACGCTCCCTTGAAAAACGGCACCCCCGTCGCCGGTCACTCTTAACATTTCCGCTCCCACGATCACCTGTTCCCTGTCCGCGGAGAAGAGCACCCCGCCTCGTGGATCGGTTATTCGGAAACCTCTAGACACACAGTCGACGCGGTCTTCCCCTGAAAATAAAATTTAAATTCGAATACACTTGATAATTAAAAATTTTTTAATATATCAGTAGTTATATGACACAGCGAGTTTTAATATTATTATATGCGCGTAATCCAATCTAGAATATCTCTCGTGAAACTAGATTTCCATTTTACGTACATGGCCGTTAAATTAGGCCGTTTATATAATTTTATTTCCCTCTCTGGAAAATTAAGATTACTTCTTGACATCGAGTTGTATGAAAAATGCTGCTGTATGCGAGCATTAATATAACTTACCAACTGTTAATCGCGCGAGAAGCCGACCATCGTGAGATCTCGCCGAGGCCGTAAAATTACTCCATGATTCCAGCACTAAGTTTTTGCCCCTCCGAGATCTCAGGCTGGAGGCCACGAGGGCGTCTAACACGGCAGCTTGACCTCTTAGCTCGATTCCCCCAGGCACCACTTTTAGCGAGCCGATACCTTCCTGAAAGAAAAGGAAATGACTGTCAGGACAGAGGGGGCGAACCGTCGAAACTTTCTAGGCCGCGGCTATAACGTTCGATAAAAATAGAGCAGCAGCGCCTCGCCACGATTTATTGCACCCTTGTACACCCATTCTATTTTCTATTAAATTGACAGCTGATTCAGGCTTTCTGTTTCCTATAAATTCTGTTTTGCCGGTTGCTAAAATACAGCACAATACAATTCCTAACGATGTTTCCAACCGAATTCCCGATTTATCGTGATACGGATTGTTAAGGAAAAAATCGAACGTTGAATTACGCGTAAAAATTAGCGTCAATATTAAGATGGGAAGTAATAGAACAGCCTACATTAAACTGAGGCGGTTTAAGATGCTTCCCGGGCGCCGTATCGTCGCAGGCAAAGCCGGAATTTATTAAAATCGGGAACCGCACGTCGGGAAGCCTCGCAATATCGATACCTTCGAGATCGAGTGAACGCGGCGTCGTGCTCGTATCGTAAAATAAAATAATATACTCCATTACTGCGTCGAGTTTCAGCGTGGCGGTATTAAGTATCGGCGGCGCCCGCCATTATTGCCACTTCAGACGTTTGAATTATAAATGCGGCGATGAGCTACGCGCGGGTTACGCGCGGTGATCCATTGTGCCCGTTCGTTTGAAATATCTGCCGTAATATCCGAAACAGTGGCGTAGGCAGAATTTTATTTTAGCTTGATATCTCTCTTTTACTCCTTCCCTTTCTCTCTCTTTCATTCTCTGTCTCCCTCTCGCTCATCGTCCACCCACGGGGTGTATCGAGCGAAGGAGAGTGGACGGCCACTGGGGTTGGAGGGGGGGGGGACGGCGGGGGTAGGAGAAACGCGCTATAAAGTAGACACATTGCGCGTTTGCATTCATCTCGTAAACTTTGGCTAGTCTCCCACCTGGGACTTATCCCGAGTAGAAAGTGCAATTTGGCGTTTATGAAATAGTCTTACCGCGTATAATTGCGATCGAACTTTGCCCTCAATGGGCGCTAAGGATATATGTCTGGTCGAAAGGGCGAAAAATGTCTATATTTCTTCCCAAGATAATCTTAAGTTTTTACAAAATTACCGAAGAAAATATGGGGATATATATGTACATATTTTTTCGGAAAAATTATAAGACGAGAATAAAAAGAAATTTAAAAAGCCATGTTCTCCGTAAAAATATTCCCTGTATTTTTAAACTGCATATTTAATAGTTGAGAATTAAATTCGTGTAGTGTGTGTGATTCTATACGCATCGATATGCGCACGAAAAATGGATTGCCTCTCTCTTTAACCTTTCGCCCATGATACCCTATGAACATGTGTAGCTCGACATAGCGGAGACTGTCAATTGCATTCCTCATAACATTAACATGAATAGGAGATATGTTAATAGAGTTTAGAAGAGCACATTCATGGAGAAACCGTGAATTGCACGTGAAATGTTAAAAACACTTCGAAATAGAGATTTCGTCTGGCAAATCTCCTGGTCGTCGTTTCTTTCCATCGCTGCTGAGTCTTCTTTAAAATACCTTTGCGATAAAATAGCTCGTTCTTCGTGTTACTGTGCACATCGGTTTCCGATGATTGGTCGCTCGATCGAAAGCAATCGCCACTCTCTGTCCGCTTATTATTACAATTGTGGAAAAGAAGGGCGCTGGCCCAGGTATATGTTTTGTTCGAATTGGTTTAACTTTCGATCCGGCGGATTCTATTTCATTCACTTTTTTTTTTTTTTCCCGACCGGACATCGCGCGCTGACCGAGTCTGAACATTTGCCGAATGTGACGCGGCAATTTGATACGTTGATTCGCGGTGAAACGATAAGGATAATTTCCTCCGTTAAACGAGATATGAAAAGCTGAACAATTGGAGAGATAAACTTTATTCTCGCAAATACAGCGATGTCTAATTGTAATTTAATCTTGACTTTCGTACATATTTTTGAAGAAATTCAAAATTATATTTATTTCGTATAAATAGGGTAAACATTTATGCAAAAAGCCGAGATTTTGTAGAAATACTTTCGAACTAAATAAAAGCAATTTTTATTTTACAAAATAAATAAAAGTGGAGAGAATTTTCCGTTTATATTTTATCTATTATATATTTCGTTTATAGTTTAGAAAGTTACAAGTAGCACAAGCTCAGATATCCAGATTTTTACGTGCCGATGATGCTTTCATAATTAAATAAATCGTAAGTCGTCAAATATTCAAATTAATTATTTTATATTCCGACATCTTTTATCTGCATGAAGATGAATATATCACTTTCCAATATAAAAATGTGTGATAAATATTAATGGCAAAATTAAATTATCCTGTATAGACAGTCGCAACAGTAAACGAGTGAATAAACTTTGCATATGTATTCAATTACTTCCATACGTGTGTCATTTTACGAATATTACTATTAGCATTACCGTCGCGTCTTTGTTAACTGATCCAATTGCATAACTCGACATTGTACCGCCATAAGCGTTGTCGTTCCGAAGAAAATGACCAGCCGCCAGATTTCGCCAAGTACCGGTTGCAAGATCGCGGTTTAAATACTCGTTCGTGGAGTTTCTCAGCCTCACTTCAGATGTGCGTAGTTGCAACCGGCGGCGAGGGATCGGCGGGCGGAAAGGGAGATCTCGAGCCACCGGCACTCGATTAGCCAAATCGTTCGGAAAACGATACGATCTCTTTGCCCTCTACTTAACCGTAACCGTAAACCCCAATAGCGTCCGCGGAGAGCGAGCGAGAGCGTGAGGAAGAAATAGAGGGAGACACGATCATACGGGAAGAATGAGAACGAGAAGAAATTCAGGAACGAGAGATACGGGAACGGGGAGAAAGAAAGACGAGGCACACAATAAAAAGAAAAAAAATGCAAGTGTGGGAAGAGTGAGTGGAGAAACGAGAAAAGAATGAGGAAACGGAGGAAGAGAGAGAGAGAGAGAGAGAGAGAGAGAAGAGAGAGAGAGAGAGAGAGAGAGAGAAGAGAGAAAGACAGGAAGAAGGAACTGCGGTTGCATCTGCTTTTTAGAATCGCCAGACGGTCTGGAGGAAACCGCCGCAGTCGAGAAGATCGTCCAATCGTGGTGGTGAGAACGAGCGGCAGTAGTAAAAGTAATCTACCGTCAGACAGCTATCATTAAGTCCGAGGCTTTATACCCTTTTTATCTCGTTGTCTGTCGGCCGTTGATAAGAGGATTTAAGCGACAATAAAAAATATCGACCCTTAGCCTTCTCTCGCAACGCGATCGGGCGCGTGCCTTTTTCCAGTCCTCTCTCTATTCCGATCGCGTGGTTTTTTCGGGGGTCAAAAAAAGGGAAAATCCGTGCAATTAACCGGCTGAATTTCTGGTGGCGAATCCAGCCGACCATATTTCCTTCGTATCGGCACGATTGGCCGCCGTCGCAAGCATCAAGTATTTATCGTGTCGAAAAATTGCGGATTCGCGCTCGGCGGCGGAAATTGCGCGGTGTGACCGATTAACAGATTTCCGGGTGCGTTGAAATCAATCAGCGCGATGAATTTACGTGTTCGCTTTTTAACGGGGAGGGAAAAAAAACTATCCACGCTATGTTATTATCCCGTGCGTTCCTCTCCGAATTGCTCAGCATGTCGAGACGCGCGATTCGCGCGACGAGGGTGAGCCTGGGGTAGTGGCGTTTGTCGGTGCATGTAATGAAATCCAAATAACACCCCTAGTAAGCGTATATCATCGTAACGACGCCTCGGCTCGACGTTACTCGGCTGGCCGCCTCGTTCATAAATTA
The DNA here is from genome assembly GCA_928718305.1 of Tetramorium bicarinatum. Classification (NCBI taxonomy): domain Eukaryota; kingdom Metazoa; phylum Arthropoda; class Insecta; order Hymenoptera; family Formicidae; genus Tetramorium; species Tetramorium bicarinatum. The sequence continues at coordinate 9,990,276 of OV788319.1, forward strand.
ATGTAAAGCGCGTCATATTTACAAGGATTACAAAAGCATTCCATTTTCACGCTCCGCTTGTTCTAATCGCGGTCACTTTTCTGCTGCTCTTGTATTGAGACAACCTTTATCCGAGGCAAAGTTATTAGATATTTTATTATTCATATTATTCATGCATCTTTTTAGATTGTGACGCTTTGTCTATATTTCTTATCTTTGTTCCTACATTATTATTAATGTATCTTTTCATTTTTAAACCCAATTCGTTATTTAATCCCAAAATTGTTATTTAATCTATCGTCGTCTAGATTTTTTATCATAATTTTCTTTTGCTTTTTCAGTTATATTAAACAATTTGAAAATAATGGAAAAGACAGATATCTGCTTGCAGAATTTGCAACTATGATATTTCACAGATATCTATTTAAAATTGTTCTTTTTTCTTTGATAATTTGGGTAATTAAATCAATATCACTTTTTATGATTAAAACAAAAAAAATATATTTTATCATAATATGCCAGAAAGACTTTCTATTAACATTATAATTCGAATATTAGTTTATATTAACATTAATAAATTTATTTTTAATATTAGATGCCGAGATACGTATTCTTACATTCGATCAAGTATCTGTTTCGTAAAAATTGCAGTCAGAGTGAGGCACATTTCAGTTTTGGATATACTCAATTTGTTATTTAAATTCTGTCGAGAAAGACAACAATTGAAAATCCAAGAATATATTTCCAAAATTATTTTAACATAAATCTACATTCATATGAAATTCATTCCAAGGCGTAGTCAGATTTTAACTGCAATGAATTTCGTTTCTGTAGATGAATAGAAGTCGGTACATTGAACGTGCGCGCCACGTCATTTTGACGAACCAATTCGCGTGTACATCTCATTTCACGAAAGTCGAAAATACCATTCAGAAAAGTAAAACGTGTGCTGGCTCCTAGTTATTCCGCATTTTCCAAAAATTTGTTAGTCTTTCCTCTTTATTAAAACCAATTCATTAAAACTAATTCTAACAGCTGACAAAGACTCATAAACACACGTAATTAGTGTCGCGCCTTCTGCTCTTAATTGTACGCAATTGCCGGAAGTCGTTATCAAAAATAATAATCATTACATCTTTCTGTGTACGAGCGAGCATAGCATTCGCGTGAGTTTGCATGACCGCACCGCTGATGGGTTAACCCACATGTACGTATACTTTCCATGACAAGCAGTTGTATGTTTCGCCTTCTCACATGTACGTTTACGTACGTCGCGGTCCGTGCTGCCTGTGATTACACATATGCACGTGCGCCAGTACGTGCGGCCGCGCTAATGCACCTCACGTAATTATCCCGAGCTGGACGACGCTGGGTAGTCTCGCCTAACTTCTGTGCCGCGCCGCGAGTAATCCGACTCTGAAACCCTGTCACCGCCTCTTCCTCGGGGGGATCCTCGATGAACCCCCTCGCCGGCCATAACCGAATCCGGTCCAATCCGGCTGCCACTTTCCGCCCCGTCGCGTCCTCCTTGCACCCGCGACATAGCAATTTCGTGTTATTTTACCGCGCGGCGGCGCGGGGATTAAATCGCGGGCTTCCCTCCTGATGCGCCTTACAGCGGAAGATTAACTCGTTCGATCCGCCAATGACTTCGCCCAGCTCATCATTGACGAATCGACAGACGGATTATTTCTTGGTCGAAGTATATCGGTCCGCGGACGGAGGTCACACTTAAGGTCATGCCAGAAATTCGGACATTGACCACAACTGCTTTATTTTTCAGTTTTTATTTCGGTATGCTGGACATAACGGCGTCAATTACAATTACAAAAAATAAAACGTCGACTGTAGGAATCTTTTTTTCTCTGTCTCACAATTGAGTTAAAATGTCCACTGATTCTTAACTGCATTTATTCGCGCAATAAATGTTAATAGGGAGAAATAATAACGGTGTGTTAACAAGTATAAAAAAAATCATGTCGCGTAACGAACCATTGCCAAGTTTCAGATAATTTTTTTTCCTAAGATAATGAGCACGCAAAAGATCCAGTGCGTAGTGGAACGATTGTTTTATATTTATAAATATGTACGTATATACATATACATATATATTCTTTTTATGGTAATGATAACAATTATATAAAGGGGATTCCGGAGATGAGACACCCTCGAGGCATCATTAATGTTGGCGCGCACTTGTCTCTTCTCCGGAACCCTCTCTTATAATATTCCAGCCGTTTCTGAGCGAGTCACCTCCACCTCTTCTCGAATCGCACTACCTTTTTTTCCAGTTTTGATATAATAATTTATTGTATTTCGTCTCCTCTTAACATTTCGCTACCGAGGTGCAGCATTTAGATAGAAACCATTGTAGCTTCCCCCGTACACTCCAAATCAGTTGAGTACATGTCGCACGACACACATTTCCACGGATTATGCAACACTAAAGGGTAGTGAGGGAAAAGGGGGAACCCATAACCCCAATCTGGCGTGTGACGTAGAGCTGCGGGATCGGCGGTTCAAAATGGGAAATCGATAAAAACGTCGCGACGGCTGGCGTAATGCGACTGCTGAATTTAAATCTTCGCCACAGCAATTTTTGTGGGACAAATATCGTTTTGTTGACTTTTGGCTTGCTTCGGCCGCGATCGGTGATATCGAAAGCGGAGTTACGACTATAGTAGAGATCTAAATTTATAGCTATTGCGACTGATTTAAACAGATGTATACGGAATAGGTCATTTTATAAAAATAAATGTCTGTTTGTAAAAATAAGTAATCGTTTCGTAAATTGTATTTTTCGCGATTTAGTTTCTTATTTTGTGATATATTCAATTCGTGTAGAGATATTTTTTTCAAACATTTCCAAATTCAATTTAAATGGAGCAAATTTAACACGCGTCTCATTTAAAATCTCGCGACAAGGCGCGAAAGTGATCAATGAGAGCAATTATTTAAGGAAACATCGATTGATAAAATATGGATCGTTCATAAGAGATTCGTACGATGGTCTCCCGTGGCCTGGTGCGAAATCCCTGGAAACAATAAACTTGTCTGTTCGGTCTTCCACGCGAACCAACCTATAACCGCCACCACTAACGTACTACGGCACTGCTATACGTTCAAAATTCATGGCGCTATACCCGCTATATTGCACTTGCACTTGGTGGCTAGGGGCTATAATGGATATCCTTTAATACTAACACATTGTATATATGTAACGTATATGGGATGACCACTCGCACTTTCATACGTACATACAAAATGTCCGCATTCGAATTTTTGCCGAAAATCTTATGACCGTATAAAATTCACAGCGTTCATTATCACTTGTGTTTTTTTATTCCTCGCTCTCATAAAAATGTACAGAATCTGCCGTAAAATGGAGTTATAATGATATTTAATTTGATCATTTAATTTATGTGTATTTATTAATTTAATATTTTGCAATGCAGAAATTTTCTATATTTATTCATTCATGTAAATGTGTTAATGCTATAGGAACATATTATATTATAGATTACACATATTGATTACCAATATCAATTAAACTCTATCTGACTTTAAGAATATTTAATTATTAAATATAATTTATATTGAAAGAATATTGATTAAATTTTTAGTATCTATTCTAACAAAGATCACTAAATTGATTTCAAAAATACTAAAGATGCAATTATTCTTACCATTTTAAATTTCTGCAGTACGCTATAATAATAAAAATCTTTTCTCGTGTATCTCACTATTTATATAAATTTTTTATCTTTTAAAACTATGAGATTAAAATTTAAAAAAATGTCAGCTTTACTCGCGGCAAATTAATGAGAGGACACGTGAACATTACTCGAGTGGCCAAGAGTTCATTTCGAGACATAGATTTCAATTGATTCTGTATGGAAGGGATCCTGCGAAAGGAGCCACCTTGTATGGGTGTGGAAGTGCGCCTGTGCAATATGTATCTTCGTAGGGGATGTAGCAAGGAATGTATACAGGTGAATTCTCTATGGATACAAGGGTTATAGAGGGTAAGGTCCCGCAAGCGATATTAGGTGGAAGGGGCATCTGTTCGCTATGGCCATGTATGTAAGCCGTTAGTGCCAATATAGTGTCTGTATATCGCTCCGTCCGACATAACGTTTCAGGATGTATTATATATTGTCCGTAATCGAAGATCTCTCCTAAGACCTCTCCACTTGATAGGAATCCCGAAAGGAACCCGAAATATTGATACTCCTGAACGACAAAGTGCCTCGTAGGGAAAATCTTTTCATACCGTCGTAAAAATGCAAACATAATCGATAAAAAGTATATCCAAATAGTAGTTCGCAGTCGAAGATTGCAAATAAAACGCGGCGCTACGCAACGCAAACGCAAGAGTATTAAAAATTGATGAAGTAAAACCTCTGATGGTGTAAAACGTAAATGATAAATGAAGGAAGTTTCTCAAATTATAAGAAGCTTAGCCGTCGAGATACTTAAAGTTGCGAAAAGATATCAGACGTTTAATTTTCCACTAGAAAAGAAAATTGATTCTAACTTCGTCGAAAAGACTATTCGAGGCAAAGTGCGCTTCCGAGAGACCGTTTCGTACCGATTCAACGAATGAATATGTTGGGAAATCCAGTCATACATGTAATTATTAACCGGTAACATCGATCGCGGCGGAACCAAACTTCGTTAATAAAGCGCACCGATCGAGGGGCTCTTAATTAATTCCGCCAGGGTGAAAGTTTCGTAGTTACGAGGGCGCACGATGAGCAAGACGGTTTTCTTAATTGAGAAAAATGATTTAATTTCTTCGCGATATCGTTTGCGGCGAAGGACGAGCAGAAGGGGAGAGGGTTGGCCGAGACGGGGCAACTCGAGAGTGAAAAGAGGCAGTGGAAGGCAGACCGAGACTCTCATCAAATATGAATGGTCGGAAAGGATGGGTGGATAAAGATGGGGGAGAAGTACGGTGAGCATGAAATATTTCCCGGTCCGGGAGTGCATCGCGCTTTCACTCGCCCAGGAACACCTCGCATAGGAGCGGAAAACTTCTAGATGGGTATCAACCGAGTTCTGAGAACTTCCAGCTCTCAATTCTACGTAACACTCCGTGACTCGTGGTTTCAGCGGCGCTTCTAACCACCGTTATGGTCCGTTTTTACACATCATAATGGATACGTACTGCCGAAAATTGCATTTACTTTTTTCACGATGTGCATAATTCTGCGTATGAAGTTCCACGCGAAAACCCAGGGAAAACCAAATAGAAGTAACATTTAAAATTGACTAAAATACTTTTAATTTTCAGTTTTGATTAACAATCTAATTACTAATGCAGCGCTATTAAAATGTTACTCTTTGAAATTCGTCCCGTAGGATTTGTGAAAGAAATTCCGGTTCAAATTCTTCCAAGGCACTTTGTGTAACGCTATAAAATATCGTTGTAATTTATGTCATCTCCGGTTGTCCTGTAGAACCTGTCGTTTCCACGTCGAGCTTGTACCTACGTCGCAGTTATTGTATTAAAAAATACAAGAATACCTTAATTTCGGATATTCTCTTCCAGTCTTTTCATTTTTTTTTTTAGACGCGTTATGAAAAGCGCGAGATGTAATAAGCGTATACACTACTCGTTTCATTTCATGTCCCGGGAGATTGCACATTCTAAAACCATCAAAAATACTTTGGATGATAAAATTTGTATAAAATCGTACGTATCAACTACTATTCAAAATATCATACTGTTGAAATTCCTGACGTTATATCTTGTAACAATTTTCTATGAATTTTTATCTTTTTCAAAATGGATTTAATCTAAACGTACGAAAATAGTATGCGGCGTTTTAGGTATTACATTTTCGATTTCGTGTTCGTAGTTTCGATTTATCTGGTCAATCCGTTTATGCTATCCATCTTTTACACATAAAATTTCATCGCGCTATACAAGATTATGTTCTTACGCTTTTACAGAGTATATGAAATTGTCGCATATAAATCGTATATTTATATTCCATGGCCGCTCAATTTGTGGACGACTCATTGACGAATTTTACATTTATGACTTTCTGAAGATATGTCAGTTTACATTGATTCCCAAACTTCTCGCGCGTGAATCCAAATCCTCGTAAATCGTCGATCGCAGCAGCCCGCAGCGGCCGCGCGCAATAATTAACGCGCCCGAACTCCTAATTGATTGTCTCGCTGATTTACCGAGTCGCACAATTAATCGGACATGAGTTATCGGTGCGAGTACAGGCCGATAAACGAGAGTTTAATTACCGCTGCTAATTACGACTTACGACAAATGAAGAAGAGAGAAAGGGGGAGAGGGCGACACACTAACCAGAGAAGTTTTCGGCGCGAATCGGCAAATCGAGCGGTATTAACCGGGTCTGAAGGATGTCTGGAGAAAAAGAGAGAAACAAAGAAAAGAAGAGAAAAACCGGGTGGGAGATCAAATGAGAGAATCACTGTGAGAGGATGGGACGAGGGATGGGAGAGGATGAGAGAGGATGAGAGAGCGGCAAGGGGTTGTCGATCGTACAAGGAATGGAAGCGGAATAAAACGGAAAAGATAGCAGAAAGAGAAAGAGAGGGGAGAGAAAGAGAGATAGAGGAGAGAACTGGAAGGGTGACGAGGGTTGGGGAAAGAAGTGGCAGAGACTTACATTTCCCACGGGGTATCCCTGCTGCTCTCGGGCTCCTTACTTACGGATTGATACTCAATTTCCACCGAGTTTAGCCCCCATCGAGGGATCATTGCACCAGATCGCAGGAGCTCCTTTCGATTTCGAATAAATTCGATAATGGCGAATAGGTAGCTGCAGTTCGGCGGAGAGGGCGCGAGACGGATACGAGAGTTGGAGAGTCTCACGATCGTTTTTGCCTTAATCGAGACGGACTAGGCGCAAGCTTAGCATTCGACGGATCCCAATGCCATTGTTGCATCCGCTCGAATGCGTAGGAATGACGATTCGCAGAAGCGAAAGCACCCACTATTTAGGGCGATAAAGTGGATTGGAAGAATTTATGCAAATCTCTGCGCGTAATCGGGTTACAAGATGATTGTGAGGTGCATTGTTCATTTAAGGTTTACGATTAAAATTGTTTTATATGCATTTTTCATTTTTCAATTTCAAATAAATCATACCGTTGCGATAGGATAATTTATTTACTTGTTGCCGAGATGTTTAACGTCAAATATGTACTATCAAAAAGATCTCAGTAAAAATGTTAACATTTATAAGAGAATTAACACATTACACACACGATATATGCGTATGGCTTCTCGTTCGATTTGAAATCGCCAAATGTGTCCCGCTAACTTAGGAAAGTCGTATCCCGGCTCTCGCGCTCGACACAGACATTTACATCGAAACGACCTTTACATTACAGCCATTATCGCAATCAAGAAGTTGGTACGGGCCGCGTTTCTCCGGGATTGCGAGGAGCGAAGGAGAACGCTCGAACGGCGCCGACTTACTTACTAATGAACCCCGGTCGATTCCGGGGACGGGTAATTGTAACGCGTCCGAATTAAGTCTGGAGGAAGAAGAAGTATGAAGTGCAAACGACAATTTTCCGCGACGAATATAGCAACGGCGCTGATGTAACAGTTCCGGCAATTACGGCGAATTATATTAACCACATTCGCGCCTTGCGTTCTCCTCCGTCGCCGTCCTCAAAGCGACGTACACCCCGATCGCACACCACGCTCCTACGATCCGGCGCCCTCGTCGAGGCCTGTTATTCGGGCTCGGGAACTCGTGCGAAACTAATTCCAAGCCGCAAGACAGAAGTCGACTTTAATGACTGTCGAAAGTTACACACGTCCTTATCCAGAGATCAAACTTGGCGGAGACTCTAACCGGAAGGAATCATTCTGGACCGGAGTGCATTTCGGCGTTTCCATAGTGCACGACATATCTCATACATTTATACGAGAGAATTATGCGACGTAGAAAATTCACGAATTATCGGACAAGTGAAATTTACCTTTATTTCTGCCTTCTCGAATTTTTATTACGAATACTAGTGAACTTACGATTTCGTAATATTGATTAACGATTCGTATACGGATTACAATATTTTATTAATTTATAAACTTACGGAACTGAATCCCATGACCTTAAGAAGCCAGACGGTGAGCGCGAGGTTGAGAATGACGATGACCATGAGGGTTAACACGAGAGAATAAAGACATTTTTTCCTCCAGCCGTAGACCCCTAATCTGAAGCCACTTTTACACGGCGTAGTACCGGAAGCGCGCTCCTCCAAGACGGAAGATGCCGTTCTCGAAGATGATCCCGCCGTTTGCCGTGCTCCACCGCGACGACTTGCACTACCAGAAGTGCAGGGCTCGTCGGGCCAACCCCCTTGGCCTCTAGACATCCTGAGAAAAACATAATTTAGATTTAATATCGAAATGTTTATCGATGTAGAAAAATTCGTGTGTTCTTAACACGTACGTTAATTTTTTTTTTCTAAAAAGAATTAATAATTAAATAAAATAAAAGTAATTAATTTATTTACGCTGATCAGGCTTTTGGAAGAAAAATTGATTTAGGACCCGCCGCGATTAGAGGAAATTATGACAAGTGAATGCAACCCCTCGGATTAATCAAAAGCTATTTGTTTTACTGAAACAATTGAGAATTTATTCTGAATGCTTATTTTTTTTCACTCTCCCCCTATGAATACCTTCATGCACGTTTTCGTGCTACAAGCGATTTCACGCCGTAAATTGGCAGATTACGGTTACGAGATACAAACGAGATGCGTGTTATAGCTACAAGTCGTTACACCGTGCAGTTGCGAGCCATTAATAAGACTACAATTACGAGGCTGTTCTTTCTGCCGTGATCATTTATCAACGGTTTATACCTCATTCTTGAACACCGGCTGCGCGGAATTGTGTTCGGGGAGGCGAAACGCGTCACGAAAGACAGATCTTCCGGTTTTTTTCCTCCGCTCCAACAACGTGAGATACTTTATATCAGACGTGCGCGGCCTGTAAAGATGGACTTGCCGAAGATCACTTCGCGAAGTCTTCCCTCGATGCCCAACTGATAATTTCGTCAATTCGCCATTATCGGACACTCGACTACCGAGACATAACGGGAATCTCCAAGCTGTCTTATATTGCAAATTAAATTAGTGAAAAAAATACGATCGATACTTATATTCGCATATAACAATATTATAGCAGAAAAAAATGCACTTGGAATATATCTAATTGATTATGCACTCGGAGGACATTTGCATATCGATGCAATTCATTTTCGTCGGCTGTCCCCTCTCTTCGTATTAACTATAACGATAAAATAAATCTGCTGACTTTTACAACATGACGAAACCAACATCACACTTTGAATTACTCATGTACATCGTATCGCGATCGTTCCTCGTATTAATTATAACGATAAACTAGGTTCGTTGACTGTCAAAATGATGAATACTTCTCACACTTCAAGATTCTCTTGCGCGAATTTATATTTTAATATCTTCTCACAGTAGTTGCGAGAAAATAAATTTGCTAACTTTAATAAATCGATGACAGAGATATTATATTTTAAATATTAATGTGTACTAAATCGGGAACAAGATTATTTGTTAGACGCAGCATCAAATTTAGAAGAATAATTTAATTATGTCTTTATAGAGCATCATCCTTTATATAAATTCACGACATTATTAAATTGTAAATTAATTATGTAGCAAGATAATAGTGGCTCAGAAATAGCTTATCGGATTACAATATAGAAGTTAATACGATTCTGCATTTTTATCAGCCATACGCGTCCGAAACGAGAGAATATACGAAACATAGAGATGGAATACGAAACAACGCGAACGAAAGGGAATGAGATAGAACCGGAACTTATGCAAAGCTGGCCGCAAAATGCCTGACGTAACTTTCCTACCTAATCCTAGAGTCGTAAGACTTTGGAGAGGAGGCTCCCTTCCAATCTCGCTTTTCAAGTCGCGAATCTCCTTCCGCCTTTCTGCTTATCCGTTTTTATTTTCGTTACGGAATGAGAAGTGTTGGTATGAAACCGAAAGGAGAGCAGGAAGAAGAGATGGAGAAAGAGGGAAATCGGGGATGCTGCAAGAAGCGAGAGCTAAAATATTCAATGCCGACCTTCCATCCTCTTGTGGATAATTATGCCCCTCGCCGGTATAAAGAGCTCGGTAGCTCGAAATTAAAAGCACTAGAGATAAACCAGCGCGAGAAGAGCGGCACGCGGTCGCTGGCTGTTCCAATTCTCCGACACGATCGTGCGATTCTCGACCGAGCTGATCTCTTTTTTGATGTTAGCATTTTAGTAATTTTTTTCTATCGAGAAATGTACTCGTTTCACGCTTTTGTTTCTTTGGATTTTGCATTTTTGCTACGATTAATGGATATTATTCATCAATTAATTCAATAGTAAATTTATAACGTTTATGATTAATGTTAATCTATCTCTCTCTTTCTCTCTCTCTCTCTCTCGTATCATTAGGCGCTATAATTTTTTTGCGGGAGGAAGATTATTTCCGAGTAAAATACAAGAAAGCGATTTAACGTTAGATTTAGCTTAACATGAAATTCTCTCATTAGAACTGTTATAAAAATTACAAATGAATTTTCGCGATATCGTAAATCCAATTTAAGAAAAGAAGGAGAATAATTAGGTCATGTGCTCTTTTACGCAACGAGTGAGGGAGCACCGAAAGTGTAAATTTATTTAATGGCCCTTGCATATCTTTCTTTTTAAGTGCTCGCGGGGCACACAGAGGGTGGGGATACAGCGCCAGAAAATGAGCATTATGAATTCAGGCTTCAAGGCACAATTATAACGCGGAAATATTTCATGGGCCATAAATAGCGCGTCGGACGTATGTTAAACGTTCGCCGGAACTTTTGACGTAACGCTAAGTTAGCATGGCGACCATTATTTTGCAGTCCGCAGCAGAAAATGCATTATAACTTACGGAATTACCACTGCTGCAATAATGCGGGGCAAAATTTTTTCGAGAATTCGCGCCGCGGCTCGCACGTGTGTTTCACGGATGCACGATTTGCATTTCTTAATTTCGAAATTCAACGAGAACTAGATCGGTGCTAAACATTGCTGCTTCGACGCGCGAGATATACAATTGCTGATTCTTATCTCTTCAGTTCGAAGCGTGTGTCTCTACGTGAACATGAAGTGGAAGTCGGACAGCCATACGCAGGGCAAAATATACGACGCGGAAATACGCACCACCAGACAGTTTACTTTCGGCGACGAACAATGGCTAGCTTAATAAAATGTACGGTACGTACAATTACGGATATCATTTATTTCGCGCGGGTGACAACGATGGATTACAACGGCAACCGCAATTTAGATTCTTTGCTGCTGCGATCTCGGTGAGACTCGCCGCGCGGGATAGATTTATTTCCCGCTTTAAGCGCCTAAAAGCCCCTTCCCGGATGCAGATAGGGACGTTGAATGAATTAATCCATACCACATTTGGGTGGTTGTAAGAGTGTTTAAACGGGGCGGGAGCCGCGGGTGGTGGATGGAGGCCCGCTTGTACAGCAACCGTTGTTTAAATCGTAAGCCGAGCTTAAATTGTCTGCCATCCAATCCTAGGTTTGCGCTTGACTCAAGTTGCAGGCAGGTATAACTCGGCGTTATAACCGGCAGGAAGCATTATGGCCACCATTGTTCACTAATATCCTGCTTCCCGTGTTACCGAAGTTGTTTCTAGGACGCCGATGACAGCTCTTACGTCGCGTACGCTTGCGGGACGCAACAAGCAGTAATATGAAAGGCCAAACACGTTGTTTTAATAGATAGAACTCGTGCAATCGCGACTTTTATAAAATTTTAATTTGTCCTGTTTGAAGCGCGAAGGATAATATTAAGTATACGTTGAATTTATTGAAAAATAAATATTAAATCTTAAACTTGAAATCAAGTTATATTTTTAATTTTCCTTTGAGAAAGAAAGCTCCTGCAATGTATTGAAAGTGATTTAAATTGACTAAATTAGTAGAAATTTGATTATTCCAATTTCCGCTTATAATAATAGTACTAATTTAGGTTTAATTTCTTGATTACGAGGGCGGAAGAAACAAATTTTCTCCATCTAATTAATTATTAAAGGAGCAAGATAAAAATAGAAAAAAAGAAGAAATAAAGTAGTCAAACGAAAAATCCTTTCCTCTTTTATTCTCAACAATAAAAATATGCGGACGTCGGTTGTTTGAATGAAAACTAAATCCTTCTTTGAAAAGGCAAAGTAGATGTATTTGTCGATGAATCCAACTTCGATAGCCTACTAGACTCGAAATGTTGATCTCTTTGCAAGCTTCTTCGAACTAAGAGTGAATGCAAGCAGATTTGACTTTGCGATGATGACTGACAAGACGATTTTAGATGTGTACGAATATAAAGACAGAATCGAAGGTAAAAAAAAATGAGAAATTATAATTTATACAATAATTATTAATTTGTAAATGAAACTAAAATGAAGCTTTTTATAACTCTTCGTAATTGAATTAAATTCACTGATATTTTTTTTTATTCGTATTTGATAATTAAACTCATGTTCATATTTCTACATGTAAACATATTATTAATGAGTAATTTATTACAAGTTGCTCATAGTTTTGAGGGACATTTGAACTCCCTTTCTAAATTTCATGCGTTTTTTGCGAAACAGTATCCGTGTATTTCACTTCTCGAGCACCGTAGATCTAATATACGCGGTTACACAATAGCGCATATGGACACGACGGAATAGTCTGACATGACAGAGGACCTGCTCCTGCCACATCAAATCAAGACATCTCTCTACGCGGATTATCCCCGTAGATAGGATTAAGATTCACGTAACCGTTTGCAAGAACACATCCAGATCGAAGCATCCGCCGAAACGGACGTAGTTAATTATTTTCTCACAGCATATCCGTGTCGTGCTGTACCGTAGCGCGGCTTTATCGGATAGTTAGTCGATCACCGCACCCTTGCGGTCTTTTACCAAGTGGGGGTTTAATTGGACGGTTCTGCGAGGACGGTTTGACTTCTACATCGTTGATAATCCTCCCAGATGGCCGCGCCAAGCCCGCAAACTAAACACAGTTCAACCGGGATGGCCACTAATAGACTCGCTGCGCCCGAACACGTCGCCTTTTTACCGTTTGCACGCCCTCTTCTTCGGTCCTTCTCTTCTATTCTTCGGCGCATTGCTTTCTCCATTCTTTTCTTCCGCGATTGCTCGGCAATTTCCATGAAAAATGTCGATGGTATATGGCGCGCTATATCGCAACCGTCTTTGACTATATGATGACGTGACTAGGACGTACATTGCGGAAATTGTAAACCCTCCCCATTAAATTTTTCTGCCGACTCTTTTCGATTTTACTGCGCCACGCGGTTCATTGGAATAAAATTGAATCGGCCGACGCAGCGCGGTACAATGAGTCATTTCTCGCCCTGTGTCAAGCAAAAGTGATTCCCTCAAGTGGCGCACATTTCGTTTCAAGCGCCGTCATTATGTGCTACATTATGCGAACGCGTCGCTTTTCTCTTCTCGCTGTATTTTTGCAATTTGAGACGGTTATTTACTTTTTCCATCGTGCGAAGTATGATTTTATTATGCTCGTTACGCACCGTGCATTACATAATTAAAAAGCAAGTCAAATATTTATGCAATGTGAAATTTAATTTTAATTACCATATATAACGTTGAATAATAAAAATAGACGATTCCGACAAACGTTGAGCGTTCCATCAGCACCGATTGATAAGGATGTTGGAAATTTCAAGTACCATCGCGATACGAAAAGACAGAAACCGCGTCGAGGTCGGACGGAAAAAGAGAGCACAACGTTCTCGAATCAGGACATTAAAGGTCCGATATTTCCCGAGGGCCGCGCGAAATCCCTTAAGGGAGGTCAGTTATTGGCCGTGCAATTCAATCAAAAGATCAAACATCGAGGGCCCTCTCATACCCCTATATAGAGAATAACTCGGAAATCATAACGGCCGTCACCACTCTTGATCTGTTATTTCCAAAACACGTTTCCACAAATTTGTGCCAAGTCGAAGGACAAATCACATTTACGCGAAATCCCTTTCAGGAGAGCGAAAAAAATTGTTCGAGAAAAGTCTCGCCTCTTTTTTTTTGCGACTAACTCTCGAATCTCGCAAATTCGTGAATTCGTATAACTCTGGCGTTTCGTTTCCGCAAATTCCGCTTCGAAAATTCGGGATATCGGACCGGATTGCGAGAAAAGTAATTGAAGTAACGGATTACGGGTTACCTACGGCTAATTAAAGCCGACACGGTGCGCGGCCGCGCATCGTAATGAAGCACGCGTGAGAGATTCCGCGGAGTACGTAATGTCGGTAATTTGCGCTCGCGGCGGCCATTAGCGGTGGTAATTTGCAACGAAAATAAATACTTTATTTCGTTTGCCAACCTGCCTTCGCGCCCTCCACGTAGCCAGGGACACGACGCGGTCAGCGCGCTAATAAATTTGACGCGCGGAAGGGCGAAAGCAGGAACGTTGCGCTTAATGCGCAGATAGGCATTTATGAGCTAATCATTCGGGAATCATCGATTTATCGCTCGACGGCCGACGAAGTAAATTAAAAGAGCAGGTGCGCCGATTATTAACGCCCGTTACCGCGTCTCGCTGAATACAGTTAGCTGTATGTATGTCGTTAACATCAATCATCGTCATTGGCGTTTCACCCCCCAGTTACACGACGTTGATGAGACACGACACGGCATTAATACCGCGTAACATCTTGCGGGCGTTGTACGCACCTCGCCACGCTGCAAATCTATGCTCTCGAAATAATATCGTGGCTTGCTGTCGTGATATTTCTTACGTAGCTTGCAAATCCTATAACAACCAGTATTCATCAATTATCTGTTTCTTATATTACACTGGATACAGATTTTTCATTCATATAGAGTAAAGTTGTTCAGAAAGAAAATATTATGATTGCGTTATATTAGATGACAGAAAATATTTTATTCCGGCAAAATTGAAAGAAGTAAAATTATTTAACATGGTTAATTGAAAAGTGTGAATTATCGAGTGGATTAATTATCGAATTATCTCTTTTGAGAATTTAATATCTCAAACGTCCAATCGCGATTTTTTTTTCAATATAAAGTTAAATCACAAGAATCTTCAATTGTGTCTACGGATTGGGATGCTATCGCTGTCCCAAGTAATCCCACATTAGCCTAGTTACCGGCAAAACGTTTCGAAGCCATCCAGTAGAAGAGTTTCCAGACGCCCTGCTTCTTCGCTCGTCGTTTCTCTTCTTTCTTCCTCACTTTCTGGCTCCATTACACCCTCACTTTGGCTGCTTACCAGAATCACTTCGAGAGACTCCCGGTATTTTCGTACCGCTCCGGTTCAACAGTCTCAACAACCATAAGCCGCTACTCTTATTTTTCTGGTCGAGATAGAGTGGGGATATAAACAAAAGTCCGATGAAGATTTTTTAGTGACCTGATCACGAAAATTTTAAATGACAGGATTTTATTTTTACATATCCTTTTCAATTTCAATTTATTTGCGCTTATCGTCAAAAGTGCAAAAGTCTAAAGTAAAATTCTTTTGAAATATATATGATACTAGATTTTTTTTTTTAATTACGAGAAAACGCTTTTACGCTACCGAAAAAAAAACATTTTGAATATTTGATTTATAAATCCTGTCACGTTAAAACACGAAATACAAAATATCTGTCATCATACAAGTTATTTTTAATAGTTTAGTTGCGCAGAATGCCGCAATTTCGAGTAAATATTTGATGGATTAATTCATCCGCCACAGGTGAAAAATATTTGCTGGTGAAAGTTTAATCTCACGGCCGCAGAAATAGATCATCTACGAAGAGTGGAGGAATGTTTAATGTTATCTATATAAAAATGCGCATGTATTGTTGTGTTCCTGGTTTAATCAAATAATCCCAATAAAATTTTTCTTCAATGAAACATGACTTCCTCCATTGTTTTCGTGAATGTCGATAATGGTACTGATGGCTATCCGTTGCATATTTCACATATTCCGTATGTATAGCCCACTGTTTACGCTTAAAATTATTTTTAGCGTGAAATTTCGTTCAGGATTCTATCGACATACATTTTCCGGGTAGTCTCAACACACTTAATTATTTCGCGAGATTATCGTATTAGGTACATGCATTCAAGGCAGTAAGAGCATTAGTTCTCGTTCTTGTCTCGTTTATCCCCGACATGCGGGCGGACGCTCTCGTTCTGGACGGCTCAAATGACTTTACGTCGATAACGTTGACAGATTGAAAGATAACGAAAACATTAATACTCCTCGGCTTTCACAGATATCTATTTATTTCGTTATATTTGATTTCGTTAACATCAGCATTTACATTTAGGTAATGAATATACGATTAATCTACTTTTTCGCTAATTAATTGCTTAATAACGTCAATCATTGTGCTCATTTGAAAATTTGTATTATCATTAAGCGCGAGAGATAAACGAGATTTGTAAAAGCATTATGTAAAATACAAAGGAAAAATTGTTTTCATCCAACTGTTCACGCACGTATTGATTCCGGTTAGAAAAATATATGTAATCATAATTTGTTAATTAAACACGGATGTGAAATAATATTACATTTGCGCGATGAGATTTGCAGATACTTTAAAAAAATTCGCGAAGAAAACACGCGCCGAAGAAAAACAGAGCAAAGGCTATTGATCCAAGAACGGCACGTTTCTACGAGTCCGAGGAAATCGGTTTAGAAACCGGAAGGGAACCGCTTTGATCGCGTTACCGGCTCGATCTCACGGATTATAGTCGATCTCCTTCTCCCCTTTTTCGCTTTTTATCTCCTTTCCCATCCCTTATCCGTGTACGGTCTTCTCTCCAAACTCGATATTTCGACTTCAACCCTAACCTAGCTCAAGAAAACCCTCAGCTTGACTTACCTCGTAAAAGGATTTGCGGCAAATCTTCTTGAATTTGACTCGATTTTTTGTGCAATGAATATTAACACGAGCTCTTTAAATATCGTCTACGTTAATAAAATCCATTTTGAATAATCCATAATTGAATTTAAATTTAAAGATAGAATTTTTTAATTATAACTTTATGTATCATATATTTATATATACGTGTATATTAATATATATTTTATGTATTTTGAGATTCTTGAAATGTTTTTCATATTACATAAAATTATATTATAAATTTTATAGATTTATAGATTATTTGAAATAGCTCTAACAAAAATACTTATTACATACTGAATTAATTTTTATGTAAAAGTTTCGCAAGTTTTAGCGAAATGTTTCGATTTTAATGGAAAAAAATGTTTTATTTTTCAGCACGTTATTATTTTCTTATCGCGAGAAACAGGCTGCGGCGAATTTCGGATTAGTTTGCAGGCGATATAATGAATTTTCGGCTCACGCTATATTTCTCACGGTAGGGACATTCGCGAAATCCCACTGTAGGCCATCTGTCTACAACATTTGACAAACGAAAGGCAACGTCTCCGGGCGGAGACAGCAAGATATCTTCGCTGACTTTTGCCTTTGGTGTCGTTGACATTTCCCATCGGGCCAGCGGCTTGGCATTTCTACCCCGAGACCGCAAAGGCGCATCTTCGAACGAGCGACCCCGCCTCGACATTCACTTTATATGCGCGAGTGTATGCCGCTACTTGATACCCATCGCGCACCGGAACACACTGCGAGTGTGTTGAGATATACATATTGAAATAAAACAGATGACGCACTTCGTGGCGCATTAATATTCAAGTTCTTTTCATGAAATTGAATTTAAAATATTTCCATTTTATTTTTATCGCCGGGATTGGGATAGATAGCGAAGTATCATTATCACGGAGAAAAAAGATAAGGTAAATTACACCGAATTGCCGGTTTATACAATTTTTAAGACTAATCGGTACAGAATAAGCGAAGCCTGCAAACGTTCGCGAATTCACGATCTCTCTCGCGTATTGATTTCGAAATCAAAATATTTTCGCACTTATTGTGTACGGAACTCCGGCAGCTAACGCACTTCGCGAACCACGTCCATCGCTTTACCGTCGATTTTAAATTCATTTGAAACGTGGAAATAAAAATCTCGCTCAACGCGCAGGTCGACCTCGTTCCTGCCACACGTTTTCTTCAGTACACCAAAATACGTGGAATGGAAAAACAGCAGAATATTTTTCATGCTACATGTCGATCAGAATAGGCATTTGTATTCATGCCGGGCTCGCAATATATATTTCCGAAATATTACTTCAGGAACGAAATATTGATTCTAGCAGCGAATATATAAGTTATCGCGAGATGGATATTAATCGTAGCACCGTGTTGTTTACCGTAAGGTATACGTTTTCGTGTGATGATGATTAACTCATCCTCGAAGAATATCTCGTGTACGTCTGGATTCGCATACGCCTCCCATCGTAAACGTTATCTGAGCAAGTCTAATGGACAGTATACGGTCACGGCACATATGCACGCGTATAAAGTTAAGAACGTTAGATAGGATGTATGCGTACACATAGTGGTAATAATTAAACTTCAGTGCGGGCTTTGTGTAGCCGTTACGTAATGCATCCCGAAATCGTATAGCAGCATCAGTTCCGGCCGCGTATCGCGAACTGTAGCCGCATGGCGGGCTATAAACCAACACATGTACGATACGGCAGTTAAGGCCACTAGATAAGTCACCTAGTATCCTCCGTGGATCCTTAAAATTTCAATTAACTTCCGTACACGGATATTAGATTTCTCCGGACATGGAGAAGAATTATAGCGCAACACTCGTTTCCAAAGAGAGAATCACAAGAATGGGTAAAATTACTTCTAGCTGAAGATCGTACAAACGATTATCTGTTGAAGAAACTGAAAATAAATCCTCAGGTCAGATTTTTCCCATTACGTGAGAACAAAAAATTGCACACTTAATTTATATCGAAAACAAATAATTATTGACTATCGTTGCAAGAATAGAAATTCTGTTGTTCTTTCGATATCGCTATCTCGAGTCCAACAGCACAGCATACTTTTATGATGATCGAACGTCTGTATTATCGCAAATAATAGGTTTGATATGGCCTGACGCACGTCGCCGTTTTTTCACGCGAGCGCGTTTTATTAATTTTCTCCTGTTAGAATTTATACCTTTAATCATAGTTCTCGATCATCGCGGTTCGCCGTTGTAACACTGCGGACGGTCTCGCCATCCCGCTGAATTATTTCTCGGAAGGATCATATTTCTTGCCGCATACGCTGCATTTCAATTGGTCCGCCTTGTACGCGTTGCCTCGAAACTTCCGCGGTTTCCATCGTGCATTTTATTATGGCGCATCGCGCGCATTCTATCTTGCCAGGTATTAAAATAACACCCCACCGCCCTTTCACGGCTGCCGCAACCGTAATACAACTCTTTCCCGAAGATGTGCAAACACATAATGTGTCTTAAGCAGACGCCTTCCGCAAATTGCCAAGATGCGGAGGGAATCTGAATACGCAAAAAAAATTCATTAATGTTTTCGCCGCTGGTAATTAAGCGTTAAAAAAAAAATTCACATTGAGAGTTCGTCTAAGGGGTACGTCGTATATATTTTAGGCTTTAGCTCTATAGTTTGTACGCCACAAGTTATCCCAGATAGCACTAATTTTCCTCATTTTCCCGATGAAACGTGTTTTACGTAACGGTCTACTCGAGTTCCTGCGGGAGCTCTTAGGATGGGTGGGCAACGACGGGGAACTGGCGAGGTGAAACCGGGAGTAGAGAGTGGAAGGACGTTTTCCTCGGGCCGATGCACGTGGGATTTTCTATGACCTAGGGCCTCCTACATTCTGTTTTCTTCTCACGTTGCCGCTCGCACCTGCGCCGACCCGCAGAGTTGCGGTATCAATGAAAATGACGTGCTGTATCGATCACTACGTACATTCCGATACATCAATCAGGACATTCCGATCTGTGTGCTATAAATAAAACGGTTACGTAGAGAGAAGATCAAGCTGCCTGGGCTCTTCAGAATTTCCACTCTAAGAAATACACTACTTTGCCGGATAAACGGACTCATTTGTTTTCTTTATAACGCTTCTCATGCAACCGTGAAAAATGCCCCGTCGGGTCCGCAGGATAAATTCTTTGTTTATCTACGCTGTTCACCCAAGCCCGTCTCTAATTAACGGCATCGAATTTTTTTCGTGAGTATGCAACGTAAACAAATTTTTGCACGCGTGCTTTTCGCTTTAATATTAATAATGATAATTATGAGTACATTAGAAATTGTCAAATTTGAATATTTATTTAATCCTTTTTCTGCATCACAAATTTGTGCGACGCGATATAATTATCGTTATCGTCAGACGCGAATAAAATCAAGAAATAAAAATAGGTCGTTTTTTTCATATATAATTGAAATTAGTTATCATTAACATACGGATCGCTTTTTTATCTTGACGTGATTTCTTCCGCCGCCGCTTCGAGTTACGCGTATTATCATTCCGCAAAGTCCACGTAAATCTCGGCGTAGCCGTCAACACGCCGTCTGTCGTCTTCCCAAAGTCAGCACCCTGTGGTGGTCCCTCTCCCTTGCTCCCTTGACGGGGATTGAATTTATAACGAGTGCTGCCGAATTTATGAGACGGTCTTTTCCCGAGCGGGGTGCGAGCCAACGGGTTGTGCGGGGGAGGGCCGAGACTAGCAGGAGTTACTGTCGGAGCCGATGGAAAGTTGGAGCGGAGGGCAGGGCGCGGGCTCGAAGGGAGTAGGATAGGTGCAAATGTAGACTCTAATCCGAGGCCGCGGTGAGCCATCGACAGGAAGATTTATCTCGACGAGGTTGGCGGTGCCAACCACCTTCTGCCATACTCCTCCATAGCCCTCTTCCCGATCGTTCTGCCACATACCCTTTCTGTTACTTCCCCGCGGAAATCCCTCCGCTTGACGTTCCTGCTCGAATTCAGTCTGGGGAATTAAATTCGGCCGCGAGGTGGTTAGCAATATTTTATGTTCCGACTCCACTCTACCTCACGTCTGGGACCGTGTCCCCATCCTCGCGCCGTGTTTCTGCGACTATCACCACGTGCAACTTTGCCGTATAGTTTTTGCCCGCCAAAACTGGAAAATGAACATGACATTTATTCTGTCATTTTATCACGAAATTTTATCATTCCTTATTTCTTAATATATCGTTAAATAAAGAAACAAATAATAGATGATAAATAATAAAGGAAAACAAAATTAGAGAATAAACTGCAGTAAAGAAAGTATACGAGGCTTAATGTGCACCAAGCATGTCGACTAGAAATGAATAGAAAATGGAGCATCAATTATATAAATATTTTCCAAGGGAATCTCGACGAGTTGTGATTATACCATAGTTAACACTAGAATTTCTAGTGCTCTTCGCGAGAAATCGAGTCGATATGATATTAATTTCCGCGTAAAGCTGAAAATGGCAATCCCTCTATGGTCAACGCCTGCCACGTGCATAACCCGTACCCACGCTCTCGCATATTTCCCTGTCATGTCCTCGCCCTTCGGCCAAACTAATCGAATGAATAAAATAGTTGGTGTTAACGAACAATTCGGGTCCCTCTTGGTCGCGGCGCGAAACTTTGCTAATGGAATCGTGTCTGCTCGTAAAGGAAATATTAAATGCTCTTCCTATACGACCGCATTGTCGATTCTTTGGTGCGTCATGCCTGTGCAAAGGTGAAAATGCGTCGAGATATCCTAATGATTATATCAGTGGATTCGTTTTAATGCAGTACTATGAATATTATAAATTATAGCGTTCATATTTTTGGAATCTTTTCAAAATTAAATATTTCTTTCCACAAGTATATAGAATTTATTATACAATTATTGTTGAGTACAAACTTTTTTTTCGCTAAATATATATTTCTACAACAGCTCCATCAGATAACAGTAAAAAGTACATTACTAGGTATTATTATACGTTGCAAATTTTCTTTCATTATGAGCGGTGGAATTAGAGCGAGATAATATGACTAAAATAGCAATTAAGGAGCCAAGAATTGTAGTAGGGAGGTAGGCGGAAATACGAGCGCGGCTTTTTTTTTTTTTTTTACTTCTTCGCATGAACGTTCCCGTCTTTTCTCTGCGGAGCGAATTTAAAGCAGATTTACGAGGGAAGCAAATATTAATAGGGGCTCAGCGTCAAGACCGACATTAATTAAACCGATATGAAAGAAAGCATACTTATTTTACTTCTTGCGCGCGATGTAAAAGCTAACGCAAACAGTCACCCACTTTACACGGACACAGAGGGAGATCAAAACGATAGTTTTAAGTACCGAAGTCGAGTATTTACACGGAAATGCCGTAACTTCCGACAGACGCGCTTCGTTCGGGCGAAGCTGCCTTCCGGGTCAGTGGACTTCTGATATCGCTTGATTAATTTCGTAAGAGCTTACGCTCGCATTCGGCAAAGTTAGGCTAAACGGATTGTCGTCCGGCTGGCGTGGCAGGGACTTGATGTACAATACGCGTACAATTCTGGTGCGCTAACGCATCGCGGACTGACGGGGTAATGTGATTCCGTGCTGCGGGTTGGGAGGGGGAGGAGGGAGCGGGTCAGTATCCCGTCTCTCAACTCGACACGTCTCCACTGAGTAGCCATTTCTGACTCCGTCGGAATAATCCTCGGAGCAAGATATGCTTTCCTTGAAACTATGGTTACCTATTGCCACAAACGTATAGTCGGTTTAAATTCGAGACAGCCGTGAATCTACTCCAATATGTTTACATTCAAATTAATACATCGTTATTTAGTTACATTGAAATGATAATTCCGCTGCTATCGGCATTGTAAAATTACAGATAAAATGGTGGCAAAAATGATTTTAAAATTCACATAAACACGTGATAACGTTTCTGTATTTATAGATAATATAATAGCTACAATAGATGAAGATAACTAAATGGGATATGAGAATAATTGACGACAATTCAGGCTTGGAACTCAAACGCTCGCAGTTTAGAAATAATAAATGTCAATACACGAGTTTCCCCGCAAAGTGCAAGTGAAAAAAGAAAGCTATTCCGTTTCCACGTCGAGCATGCGGTCTCTCGGCCACTTGCTCGAAACGATTTATCTTTTCAAGAAACCGTCGTCGGATTCATCGCAGGACTAAACTTTCCCCGGCAAGGTCAAAGGTCGGATCTGTCGGATGGCCGGGGTGAACGAGCAGGGTAGGTCGGAGGCAGTACAAGAGACAGAGAGCGAGAAAGAGATAGCGGGAGAAAGAGCGAGGCAGAAAGACGGAGGCAAAGCGACATCCGAGACGGAACTCAAACATTGGTGTATCCTCTGACTCACCCTCTTCCTTTCTATGCCACCCATCTAACCCCGTGCTACCTGTATACACACACTTAGACACACATTTGCGCGAGAGTACCGCCCGCAAAGTCAAACCATGCCGTGCCGTTTCTGTGTGCCGTCACCGAGCTTATATTATCCAGTTACCCGTGAGGCTTACTAGCCAAACAAATGTATAAACTGCGGTCGGATTCCGTGGTCTTCGAACCAACCTCTTTCCACGCCCTATGTTACATTGTCCCATATATGTCGCTCCGCTTTTATGAACCGTTCGCCTTCCTTCTTTCCCGCTTTCATCGCCTGCTTTATACAGTAGAATTTTCCGTACTTCTCGTGACATTGTATTGCACTCGGTAATCGTTTTAACGCGGATAAACAAAAAAAAAAAGATTTATTGTGCCAACGTCGCATGCAGCGATAACAAATCAAAGCTCTTTTGAGGAAAAACCGAGAGTCTATCA
Organism: Tetramorium bicarinatum; assembly: GCA_928718305.1. Lineage (NCBI taxonomy): Eukaryota > Metazoa > Arthropoda > Insecta > Hymenoptera > Formicidae > Tetramorium > Tetramorium bicarinatum. The sequence goes on from OV788319.1 coordinate 10,014,075, forward strand.
ATTACATCGAGATTCTGAAACGCTGGCTGAGAGCTATTAGTTTTATAAAGATTCCAACTTTCCGCACGTTTCAATTTCCACGTCTCACTTCTTTTCAGTTGTCTCTAAAAATTGCCCGGACGTGGTATAATTTTCCTTTAGCCTGTATCTCATTGTCAGATACGACATTCAAACTCGGATCGATCGCAACAATCTGCGGATTTTACCAATGAAGGTGTTTGCAAAGCGCCGCTCGGTATGTCGGATTGTCGCCCCGTCAACAACGACGACTATTCTCGTGCTAGCCCTGAGCGTGCCCAGCAGCAATCTTATCAGCGGAGTTATCAGCTGTCTGCCATAACTCGATCCCACGGACGCCGCTCTCTCCTCTCGTCGCGCGCGCGCGTATTGAATCTTTGGGAGATTCGTCGGAAGATCAGGTTTGAAGCCAGGCGCGATGACCCGCGTACCTCGAATTACGATCCGGGGTAAGCGTCTATGGGGGGTTGTTAAGAGACAGGTACGGTGGACTGCGCGCGTTTGGAATCCCGAGGCGAGGCCCCGAGAAAGCTCGACCCTCTCCGCAGGTACGGTAATCTCTATCTACCTTGTACGCCGGCTCACCTACGAGCGCGAGTTTTAGGTCCGAGTTGGCTGCCGCGGAACTTCCGTAATCCGGCGGGCACGTATCCGCGCTCAAGATAACGTTCGTAACCGGGACGATTCTCTCATCCGGGGTACCGGAATCCTCGTAGACGTCGTTCCCTCGTCGCGCCGGCGGCATCTACCTTTACGTGACATCGACCCTGTCTCGATGCTCCCGAGCCATTCTCGCGATACTCGCCCGTAGATTGCGGTCCGAATTTTACACTGTATCTAGAAATCGGCTTATCTACTCGTCTTTACACAGATCAAATTGTAATATTACTGAATATACTGAAAAGCCACTTTTTGTAAAATTAAATAAATTTCAAGTCATAAACACTTGTGAGAAATTTTACAAATTGAAAAGTATATGTTTTTATTTATAATTGAAATTTTACAATAATGTAAATAACATCTCGAATAAAGATCTGTGTGTTGAAAAAATTGGGAAATAAAAATAAAAAGAATAAATAATCTCTCGAAACAAAATTAAAGGTAACTATAATGCGTGAAATATAAATTTGATGTATGAAAATAACGGACGTAATTCGAGAGCGCGTATTCCAATTCATAGTGTTTTAATTCGATGTAAGCGGCGTATTATTTGTTGGATTATTTTGTCACTCGTTAATACCTGTTAGGCAACCACCACCGAGTAGCAATTACTGGAGTTCGATAAATAAATACGAGGCTTGTACGTGGAATTTGAGAGCCAAACGTTTCCCCGGTTCTCGTAAAATCCCTTGGAACGATAAATTATGCAGTCGGTCTACTTGCAAGGAAACCAGACAGAAATCGTCGAGAACCACCGCGACAAGTGTCGCCGTGTCCGTCTCGTTTTATCTCGGTTGCTTTTTTTTGTGCCCCCCTTCTTTTGCAAGCGTTCAGCGTATGTCTCCGGACGCGAACGCATGTACTACGACAGAGTGGAAAAACGTAACGGCGGGATTGTATTGGTGCGGTCATTGCAGCGGGCAGATTACGCAGTGCACTCCGACTGAGTTTCGATGTAAAGCACGTTCGGCACGAAGAATATGTAAACAATGCTAATAAAACGTTATTTATTGCGCGCGCAGCGCCGAGCTTATTTTATCATTGTTTTTTATGCAATTTATTTATCCCGTTTATTTCGCGTTTTTTCCTTGCTTTTTTGTGCGTTAAAGCGCGATGTACCCTTGGTTTTGTCGCTCTCGGGCTCAACGTTAGCACGACTGTCGCAGTGGAGTCAAATCTGACTCGCGAGCACAGATATATTTGATAAAAATAACATGAAACAGTTTGTCCCGTTGCAAAGCAGAAGCGGAAGGATAAAACTGCCGTATCTGTCCGAGGGAATTTTCTATATTAAATTATTATTCGTTGTTGCAATTTTTTTTTCTAACTCTCGCTACGTGTATGCCGCAGCTGTTGGTATACCGAAACAATATATATTTCGGGAATAATGGTGCGAACTTCGACTAACTGGTATCGAAATCGCGTCTCCAAAGCTGTCTGGGAATTCGCCGGTCGACAGCTGCCTGTACCGTCTTTCTCTCTGTCTATCTCCCATCCTTTCTCGAGTTAAGCTAAGTAATAAGACAAAGCATCTCTGTACACGTCACGAGGACTGTCGCGGAGCGATACAACGCGATGTTGTTTTCGCAGGCGGACTATCAGTATTGTTCATTCGAAAGAGAGAGAAATGAAAGTGAGGGGGGAGGGGATGAAAAGAGAGGAAAAGAGGCAAACGAGCCCGGCGTGCCTGAGAAAGTGCAAGAAACGCACGGGGAACGACAGTGTATAAAACCGACAGGACGGGGTTAACTCGACGGCTAGGAGGAGGTGAGTACAGTTTGGTTCCGAGCGGGATTCGACCTAAACTTTGTTTGTCACTGCGCACACTGCCATTCCTGTCCCTTCGCTCTATCTCGTCACTCCAACCATCCTTTGCGCTTCCGTCTCTCTCTTTCTCTCTGTTTCGCCTTCTTTGTCGGCACTCCGACGAATCCTTAACGCCCGTTACAGTCTCGCGCCAGGACGCGCGGTGTGGTGATTCCATTATCCTGCCGAGAGGCAACGTTCTCTCTCTCTCTCTACTGAAGCACCCCCGTGGAATACGAAGACTTTCGAGATAACTGACGGCGCACGTATACATACGTACGTATACACACTTTAACTTTAGCTCGTTCACTTTAGCTCATTCACCCAGTCGTCTCTCTCGCCTGACAGCGGTATGGGTTGTTTAAACGCCCGTCGTTCTCTCACGTGCATGATGTATCCTGCTTCTTTCGACGTCCTGCGCCCGGTAATTCCGTTCTAGCTTTGCTCGTCTCTCCTCAGAATCGTCGATCCGCGCGAAGGAGGCACTCAGATTGGTTTTGTCGCTAATTAATCGCGTCACGCAAACATCTCGGAACTTTGCTACACGGGAGAGGTCCTATTAAAGCTTACGTTTCACCGAAAGCTTTCTCAAGCGATTCTGCTTTGCAAAGTGCACATGGCAGTTCCCCGGAGTGTCTCTGCCATTTGACTATATCGCTGTATCCATCGACACACATACATACAATGTATGTTTAAAATTTGTTTCATAGAAGCACCGGACATGTCATTTTCCTAGGACATTTTAGATATCGGTTAAATCGGTTTTATTTTACATAAATCTGCTTTGGAGTAACGACGGTTCTAAAATAGTATTGAATTTCATTATCAATTTGAAATAAAAATGAATCACTTAAACTAACAGTTCTATCTAGCTATTTTCATTGTTTATATATTATACATACGTGGTTTTTGCATTGAGTAACAATCATTTCTGATCTTCGATTAATGATTCTTTCATACTTTGAAAAAGCTTGCGGGCGAACGGAGTTTATCTTTAACGAGAACAAAGAGCGGTAGTGGCGAAAATTAGCCAATCTCGCGCATAAAGGACGGTAATACACAACGACAACAAGAGTGGTGGCGCGAGATAGGGCCAAAATTACTCCGGAGGACAAAATTTTCTTTCTTCCTTCTTCTCTCCCACTTTTTCTTTTCCCTTTTTTTTTCTTTATCTCGTCGGAACGAGAGGCAAGATGCGATGCGAAGTAGAAAGCTTGTACACGATGTAGCTACTCTTAGCCGAGAGGGGATCCTTCGAACGAAAGAGTCGCGGCAAAGCCGATATACGACGTTTCAATTTTCGCCCTCGTCCAGCTTTTTCAATCCTTACCATCCCGCCGGCAAACTCCTACGGTTCTCAGGGTAAAAACTAATATTCTTGCCTTGGAAACTTTCTAAAGCTACTCCGTGTTCGCTGACGACGATGACGACGATGATGACGAGGGCGGGGACGACGCTTCCGCTAGTAAGTAACTGAGTATACACAGCGTGTGTGGTAACACGATCGAAGAAATCGAACCTATTAAATTTGCTGTGTACTCCCTAACTTACTGCGGAGCTTATCTGGATAGCGAGTAAATAAGCTACGTGGTTAAACTCGAAAAAAGTTGTTACAAATATAATAGTTCAGATATTAATGCCATTTCACTGAAACTGATTGTACAGCTTCCTGATATAGGGATTAATTATCGCTGACTGGACTATTTTTGTTACAACGATCCATTTTCGATAAATCACGGAATATAGAAGCGAGCTTGATCCCATTTACTTTATCATCATATTAACTCAATCCATTTGGCGGTTGTATGTTTAGAAAGATATACATATTGCTACGTGCTGTATTTGTACAATAATAAACGAACCGTGTGCAAACTTGATCGTTGATTACGAATATACAGTTAATGTTGAAGGGAGTGAATGATGTAGTTTGAAACATGTTAAAATGTTTAGTGTCGGCGAATAAAAGCAGGACGAAATATCTTCTTGGAATAGAAAATGGAACGGAAGGGAAAATAAAAAATACATTCTTGATTTTTGTATATCGGGATAGACGTTTATTTAGGAACAAGTAACATCGGTTTGTTGATCAAGCTGTAAACAGCTTACGGTCGGGCAATTCGTTAGAGACCTATGAATTTGTTCGTACGACGTACAATGAGAACTACGACAATAGGCGTACAGGAATGAAATCGGGATGGGGTTGACGGAGAAGGAACTCGGATTCCGGAGGACAACGGGTGTGCGCGCGGAAGGAGTTCTCCGCCTGGAGATTCAGCCTGAAAACGCTTTCCTCGGGCCCCGTGCGGCCAAACTCGCCAGTCAGTGGAAAAAGCCGGGGAAGAAGCTTTGTCGGTGGAGGATCTTAGTCGCGGACCAAGAGCGTCGTTCGAAGTTCATCTCGCAATATAAACGCGATATAACTTCCGGCCGCCTTTCTGTTCGTACGGCCGGACCCGAAAATATCTCGCGGTAAATGAAACGGACAAATTCCCCGGAACGGTATATTCGCTCCCTTTCCCCGAACCGGATGTGGTCATGGTACCGATTTGCTATTGCCAGCCCGCGTATAAAAGGTGAAAGAGGAAGAGGAGACAAGAGAGAGAAAGGAAAGGAACGGATCGTTTGCCATCGCGCGGACAAAGCCGCCGCAGTTCGCTCTACGTATGACAGTTTCGAGAAACGATTCTTACTCCCGGGGTCGTGCATTCAATCACTATCCTCCTTTCTGCGCGGTGTCGTTCTAAGTTTCCCTCCCCCCTTCCCTTCTTCTTCCCATATTCCCCTGTGCCGTCTTTACTAGGATGTTTTTCTCGTTCGAGACCGCTTCGTTCGAGACTCTTCATCTCGATTTGAGTTTCTATTTCGATGATCAAAGATAGTCGAAAACATTAAAGTTATTTGTTTAGTTGTAGATGAATTCAATACACACAAATGTTTTCTACAGCCTATATTGTAACGTTTCGCTGCATATTGATAGCATTCTTTTCTCATCACAAAATTCGATTCTTGTGAAATGCGAATTTGGCAATGCGATTACATACGCAATCGCGCTAAAACTTTTAGATGATAGTCTTTGTAATTTTAGTAATTATATTTAAAAAAGAAATAAGGAAAAATAGGGTGAAAAAAGACGTCTTTTGCAATTTGATGGAACTTATGCGACTTAAAGAGAATTTTTTTTATTGATTATACAATTTTACTTGCTTGAGTTTTACGATTTTTGAAAAGATTAATTGCTCTTGATTTGTGATACAAATATATTTCTTGATACAAATATAAAAAAAATTTTATAATAAATATGAACGAAATTTTATTACATTTTTAAATTTAATTAAATTTAAATTTAATTATCTTAATAGCTTAATAACTTAATAATAAGCAATTTGACTCAAATTTAATATGAATTAAATAAGATATTCATGATATCAGATATCATTATATTCTGAGCTCTTTTGAATTAGTGAGAATATAAAGTCTTTCATTAAACTTATAATAAAAATCCAATCTCCAAGAGATAAATAATAGATTAATTTTATTTCCGTAATTTCGTGGTAATTCCGAATTTATGTTGTATTAATATTAATATATTGTGATATCATATAACGTTTGCTTTCATCTTTTGTGAACAGCCGAATAGTACTTATTTCTCAACTTTAATTAAATATAACAAGAAATGTAAAAAAAAACGCACAAATGATAAGTGAAAAATTAAAAATTATTCGATACCTCGATCAAAATCGAGAGGTTAGCCGGATTTATGTCGGTGGATTAGCTAAATTAAATGACCAACCACCCCGTTTGTCATTTCGGTGCATTTACAAGCATAAACAAGCATCGCGATATCACGATAAATGAACGTATCGTCGATTATCGTATTGTCGGCTATTTGTAGACAGGCCAATAAATGCTTAATATTCGCGCACTCGTGATACTAAAATACAAACCGTGGCACCTGCCCCGCTGTTGTGTATCATGCCCGATATATGCAGCGTTTAGTTCAACATTGTTTGTAAATGTTCGCCAAGCGCGCTTTTAGCGGCATATACGCGTGACGGCCGATGTACAATTCAATTAACGCAATTCCCGTTCGCAAGTGGGGAAGACGTATCAGTATTTCGCACTGCGAGAACACATTTCATATCGACAATGTCAATAAACTCGTTCGATAAAAAAAAAAGTGTTTTAGACAATAAGTTAATCTGCGGGATTGGTGGTGACGCGTTCACCGTGCGCGGCTTTCCACGATTCCGCAAAATTAGTGGTGACTGTATAACTGTATAGTCTTAATTTCCTAATTTCACAACTTTTAGATTATTATCAGACTACATTTAAATCCCTCGATTATTTTATGCCACCGCTTATTAATTTATTATTAGTAGACATTTTCTGCATCGATGTTTTTAATTTGTAAATAGCTTGCATCTGTGTGTCGTACGAAAACCCGATCGTCCCGGGAACTCGTTTATCTACCAAAAATTCGAGCGCTTTGAAGCCCGTATTTTCAAACGGGGGAAAAAAAGCGCTTCGACAGACAGGGCTGAGATTGCGACCGTGCGGTGAAGCGCAAGAACGATTAAAATGCAACGGCGACGCTAAGGGCGCCGATCGCTGGGGGATCCCAGGACTCAAACCGCGTTCCTTTCTCCTTGTTCTCCTCTTCGCGGCGGGTACAAGGGCGGACGGAAAAAGTTCCACAAAGCGCAACAGCTCATCATGTTTTCCCTTTGCGACGGTGCAGAGTAAAAGAGCCGCTTTTCTATTAGCGAGAGTCCACGCGCACGTGCGCGTGCCTGCAACGCAAAAGGCTCAGGTATTTATTTAATAAAATGCGTCGAGAAAGATGGACGATGCCGGAGGGTAGAAAGGTTGGGCCGGGAGGTAGAAAGAGCGTTATGATGGCGCGGCCAAGTAGAGAAGGACGGTTAGTAGCCGGACAGCCGCCGCCATCGCCGCAGCGGAGCGCCAAAGAAATTCTCCGTGCTTTGTGAATCTTGTGCCTCGGTCGTGCTCTATCCGTTGGTTACTCAACCTTGATGTATTTGCCTTTAAATCGTAGCTCATCTTGTGTTGTGGGTCATCTCTCTCTCTCTCTCTCTCTCACTCTCTCTCTCTTTCGCCGATTTTTAGAAGATTTCTTTGGGATTGCCATGGTCAAAGGTTCCCATTTTTGAGATCTCTCTCTTTTACGCGAGAGCCGCCGAAATTTTTCGAATTTCCGGAAATATTACGAACCATCACAACTGCGGGAAAAATATTTCGCGAGTAAACGTATAAAAAAAAACACCTGACCTCGTTGCAGCGAGAGTAATGTAGATTGCGGTGCGGCGCAGGTGAATTCTTTCGTTGTCGGGGCACGAAGCGTTCTGGTTATTATTAATTTAATACACCGTAATATCCCGCCTCTAACGGGTTACTTATGGTTGCGGGATCTATTTGGCACATTAATATAACAAATAATTACGCTGGTTAAATAACATTTATAAATATGCGCTGTTTAATCAGTTTGTCTATTACGGGAATCCATTGTTCGCGATGCGATGTAATTAACGCATTCGCGCGAGTGGACATGTAATTTCGCATTCGTTGTACGCAATAAAATGTAATCCAATTTAATGAAAACGAAGTCGCGAGCTATACGTAATAATTTTGTCATCGCGTCGCCGATGCTTCCTGGTGTAATTCAGCAGATCAGCGTGTCATCACAAATTCAGCGCGAATTTTGTTATCACCGGACAATGCTATGCTATTTAAAATTTATTAAGCCGCTCTGGTATCCGCTACCTCGGATATAGTTCTGTCGTGTTCGTTGATAATTTTCAACGAGAAAATGCAAACACGATGGGGGGGGAGGGGAGGGGGAGAGGACACCGGCCAGAAAATCGCACGGATTTGCCAAAGAATTTCATTATCTCCCGCTGGCGCACGCGGTTCCGTATTGATTTTTCATTTCTGTAAAGTGCCAATACTAAAATCGTCGTTAACGAGCACTTTGTAAGATTACCGGATCGGCGGCGCGTGATAATAACAAACTCCCATCTAATACAGACTTCTCGTTTAATTCGGTTTATCCAGTCGTCCCTACGACCAAGTGGCGAACCGCTTCCGCAGGAATTTCTAGTGGCAACTTGCCAGCCGTACACAATACTAAGGATTGCAAATAGGCCCCTCTAATACATACGTCGTGTGTGCGCCTGCAATATAACATATTCTCTAGATCTCTTTGTTGAACGCTGCTAAACTTGAAAACTTTTATGCTTAACGTGTAAAATGAAAAATAAAAAAATACTCGCGTATCAATTTCGGAACAAGCGTAGAATTTTTTTACATTACACGAGAAATTCGAAACTTATGTGTGATAATATATACTTACAAATATAAAAGTATCTAAACATTAAAAAATGAGACAGAAATGTATTCCTTTTTCTCCGAAAAATGTTTTAATAATTATTTTTTCTGAATTAATTCGTAGACAAAGAAATATGTTTTTGTTCTTCTTCATCCGCTCGGTTTAATACGACATATAATATTCCGAGCATTGCCGTCTTATTTTATTATTCAGCCCGGTTGACTGAGCCTTATCTTCGTGATGAGAATTCTACGGACGATATTTCTACGCGCGAGTCGCGAGAGTTGAATTAATTCGCGACTGTTGGTGCCCGACAGTGATTCCGCGAGGTTGAATAATTTGGAGTCGACGGGACGAGACAAAGACGCGGAAGAGCGCCCTTTGGCGGTGTCTGGTACGCCATTAACCTTCCGAAGAGTTAACAAATTTGTACACGCCACCTAATTACCGGCTCGCGCTCGAGAAGGAAATAAAATTGTGCTACTCGACAATTGATACACATACAAGAGCGAAATCATCGAATTCGAATTGGATACGCCACATAAAACTTTTCGTTTCGCATTGGCATAGAAAAATTTGTTGTATGAGATGCCTCGGGTATCATATCATATTTTTGCTTCAATTGTAGACATTAAAGATGAAATCAAACAAAATATTGTTTTTTTTTTCAATATCGATACAACAATAGATTTTAAATTATAAAGGAATCAATTTAAATAACAAAACTTTACTCTTTATTTAATTTTACGCGAAGTTTGCTACCAGATTTTATAATATAAAGTTTATTTTTCGAGGTATTGAATTTGGAGAAATGTTTTGTATAGACTACATAAAAAAATATTTGCTACAGAAAACCTACATGAAATTCGTTCGAAATCCGGAAAAGTTGTTCCCTATTCAATTAGACAAGCGAAAGGGCGGTATAGGGCTAAGCATCCACCAGACGGCAGCTCTATGCATCGGGGCTGTTATTTAGGCAGGAAGTTTGGCGAGCGCATCGAGCGTAAGCGCAAGCTCGCACTTCGTGAAGAGAGGTGGAGAAAAAGGGAGAAAGAGAGAGAAGGTCGAAAGGGAAGAAGAAGACAGAGAGCGCATGACCTATACACTGCACCTGCGGTGTCGAGGCTGAAGTATCAGCATACTGCCGTAAACTTTATTTTTTTTTCTTTATCTTTATTCTTTCTTTCTCCCGTCTTTCTCTTCTTCTGGCTTAAGCTTCCCGTTCTGCACGGCGTGGCAGAGGCACCATCAGCGGCATCGGTACCATCAGCAACGGCAACAGCAACAGCGCCGACATCGCTTGCATACCGACTCTAGCGCATCTTAGATCGCGCTTCTTCCTTTCTAACCGGATACGAACGACGACAAGAGGAGGAAAGGAGGAAACGCAAAGAAGAAGACGAAGATGCATGAGAAAGAAAAGAAAAAGAAGAAGAAGAAAGACGAGAAATGGCGAACGAGAGGAGAGAAAGAGCAAGCGAGAACCCGCGGGAATAGGGAATGCGAAATGTACCGACATATACCCATCCTCGTTCTCCGGAGATTCTAAAAGTTTCACTGTGAGATGCCGGTCCGGTATCCATCTTGCACCACACACCCGTCGCTCGCTACCCTCCTTTACGAATATGTCCTCGAATACGGCCTCGTCTCGATATTAAAGGTGACGTGTATCGCGGTGGTCCCGGTGGGATTTATGACTTTAGAAATTCCGCTTGGATGTTAATTAAACTGAGAAATCTAAGATTATAAATTTTGGAATTTCACCATCACGGTAACTGAAATGCTGCGCGCGTAATTTGGCTCGACTATAATTTCCATGTTTTACTATATTATTGATACAGTAAACTATTGATCAGAAATTATAATAGGTCTTTCAGTTTAAGCACTTCTAACTTCACTTCAGCTTTAGCTGGCTTAATAATTAATTGTTTGAAGGAACATGTTCGTATATGTGAATTGGAAATTTAAATTATCAAGAAACTTTATTTATTATTATTTTTTGTGTTAAAGCTTGTGAATTTTATTCTCGCTCTTTTAATAAAATATGGATTCGGGCTCATAAAAACTTTAACGACAAATGTCACGTATGGCATTTGTAATATGCGTATAATCCAAGAAATGTTCAACTGACATTACGAACGGGGCTGGAAAAGACCTCTTCTCTCAATCATCTGCCGACATATCCCTCCCGAGTATTACGCCCACCGTTTCTTTCATCCACTTTTCTCGTTCATTACTATTTTGTTTCTTCACGGTTTTCTCTCGGGCACATTTCTCGCTTAACTTTCTCCAGGAAGAATGAAGTCCTAAATGCCATTTATCTTGAGTTTATGGCCGTCTCGGTAATTGCGGTATCAACACCGTTGCTTGATGATGCCCATTTGAACGCATAGCGCCCTAAACGACGTTCAGACTTAAGTCGATCCTCGACAAATATGTATTCTTCAACAAAGTATTTTCTTACAAGAACAAATAGTCTAATAATCACCTATCATTAAGCATACTTCATCTTCATAATATCTTAAAAAAGAAATGTGCAAATCAAAGCCTACTAAAGTAGGAATTAAATGAGAATAGAAATAAAAGTGAATGATAAAATAACAGAGAAAACATCGATTTTAAATTTCTTTGGAAAAAAAAATTTTTTTTTAACGGCGAATTTTTTACGGTTTTAAATATACATTTTTAGTAATGTTTTTTTTTTTATGCAAATGAAATATCAGAAAGCTTATGATGCGGAATGGCATCTACTTACGCGGGTGTCAATTCCACTTCGTAAACATAATGAGCAGCGTCGGCGTTTAAGCGCGTCCCAGCCGCGCGGCGGCAACAAAGTTTCGCATTGTCAGTATTTCAGGGCTGTGAGCTGGGTCCCGTGACAGCTCGTCTGCAGCACAATATCGTTACACGGTGCCGCGAACCGAACCAAAACGTTCATAAGTTCACGCGCCGTCGCATCACGCGTCGCTTCGGGCGCACGAAAACCGAACGTCAAATAAACACCAATTACCATTTGCGCTTGCAAAACTATTTCGCTTACAAAACGACGTGTGCACGATTCAATTTCGATCCTGAGTATTTATCTCTGACCATCGTCCACGCTCGGTAAAAAAAAATGCCGCGCCGGCAATAACGTGCGGGAAAAATGACGGTACATACGTTGCTGCGAATGGTTTTTTAATGCGCGATAAAATAAAGCGCGTGAAATATCTGCGGATATTAAACGCCCCGGATATTTAAGTATCTTGTCACGTCAATGTTTAAACGCCGGTGTTATGAATTTATACACGCTAGATATTAACGATACGTACACGTAAATGCGTTCAATTCCGAAAGATTTAACCTTCGTAGAATTAAAATAGATACGGCAATAAAATAATGAGAAAATAGACGAATGCAGCAATGAAAAACGAGATCAGTCGCGGGATTATAAACGCGAAAGCAAAAAACCGCGCGTATTAACGTGGTAAGTCAGGAATATTAGTTAATATACGTCTGGCTGTAATACGACCTTAACTAACTGCGCCAACCGAATCAAAGGGCGGTCGGAGTAGAGCAACGGAGATTAACAGCGGTGACAGTTTCTCGCGAAGATGCTCGAGCTCCGATACAATGACCGGTATGTAGATCGATGTAAACCGAGCGCACACAAAGACCGCGCTCCGTCCAGGGTTATCTTTCGGATGCAAACTCAACCCTGCTGGCCGCATTCCCATGGAAATCGCGCGTTATGCGGCCCGTGTACACGTGTACAGTGCCGCATAGTGAACGATGTGTGCACACACAAGGAGGGTACTCCACGAACAAGGTACCTTTACCCGAGGTAATGCTCCGGGATGATAATGCGTACCCGCGGGAGCCTTTCGTATCGTCCCTCGCCCTTTCATATCACCGACGCACGTGTCCCTTTACATAAATATATTCGGTTTTTGTTGCTCGTAAGATTAAACTTCGTTTGTATTTGATAATTGATTGAATGTAAAGTTATGCAAACTGCGCGGATTTAATTGAACGTAATTTTAATTTATTCATCGCGTAATGTGGAATCTTTTTTTATTCCTTATTTAGTGGAATCGTTTATAATCAGAAAAATTGCATGACATTTCGATTCGGATGGTAGATAATGCTATTTCATGCCACAATTGTGTTTCATATGTATATTTGCATTAGTTGAAGCACATGAAAGGCCGTAAAGGAGTAAAGGCTGTATAATGAGGTGGCTATCCGCCTGCATCAAAATTGGGTTTAACCTCGAAACCATTGTAAAGGCGGCTAGAAAGTTATCTAAAATATTAATTCATCTTTGTAATTTAGCGATGCTGCAATCCTTACTCTTCTCAATTTCTCACTTTCATAATTTACTCTTATAATTTATTAAGAGAACATGCGATTTACTGCATATGTAAGTTTCTATATTCAATAATACATACAACGTGAAGTGATATTTTTCTGATACTTAAGAACGTTCAATCATTTTGAAATATATCCAGTTAATACGAAATATCGAGTTTTACGTGAGGAATTAGTGTCGCGAATCCGAAAAGTACATAAACCAACAAATCTGAGATATTAGCAAACCGAAAACTCGTCCGCGTCGCATGAGTCATCCATGCGGCAGGCAATCGAAAGTCGAGCGATTCGACAAATCACGGAACGTCGAGGACGAGTGTTAACATCCAATTCCCAGGACGTTCCCGTCCCATCCACCTTCTCGTACGCGTCGTATTCGGGAATCGTGGCATACGGCGAACACGCATTTGAGAAGTACGACTTGAGATGGGACCCGATGCGAATATCTATTCCGGGGAATATAAACGATCGTGTCTCGATAGGGACGAGGAATAAATCTAACGGAACCTGTTCTTCCCGGCAATGATCCTGTGCATCTTGCATCCACCTCCGTTCCTTCCTCGCCGGCTGCTGCCACCATCGGTGCGCAGTGTCGCGATCCTATCCCATTTATTTTACTTCTACTTTCTACAGTATATTTTCGTCAACAGCGGAGAAGCCGCTTTATCGATCGCACGCGAACTTATACACTTACGAAACCGGGATACATCCGGGGGCTTTTACGAAACAGAATCTCCGCCGCGCGGCGGCGGCAGAGAAATCTCGGAATATCTTGAGCGATTTCGCCTTAACTCCACGAAGTACCCAAGAATTTTTCGCCGGGGTTTGTGGATATTTCGCCCGTGCTATTGGCATACCCCGAGATGGAATCTATTTACAACTTTGCTAATGGCCACTCTGTCTTGCCTCTCGTAACTTTGCAGTATTATTACAATGCATATCTATTCACGGGAAATGAAGAAGCTTATTTTATAATATATAATAAAACGAATAAAAATGAAATATATATATAATTACTCATAAGAGTAAGATAAAATATAATACGTCAATGTTCTCCTTTAAGTAAATTTTATTTTTGTGCAAAACTGTATGTTTAAATCAATTAAAATAGTAGCTGCGCTGCTTCATTCGAAATATGAGATTATCATCTAAAAGTATAATTACGAATTAATTTCACAAGGCACTCTGCATCGTTTGAGCTTGAGAAAGGCGATTCCGGTGAGCACCAAGAGTTCATGGTCGACGAATGTTAACCCGTTTCCAATTTTCCAATATTCACGACGTCGCCGGGTATGTTTCCTGATTGAGGTTTTCCTGCCTCGCGAGATCCTTTATTTTCAGAACTAGGCGCCCACAGCTCGTTCGAGAGTAGGTACAGACGGAGAATAGTCAGAAATAGAAAATTCCGACGGGAGAGGGAAGGGAGCGAACGGGGACGGATAAAGAACGTCTCTTTGTACGATTCCGCGATCGAGACGTTGCGAACGTAAAAAGTCCGGAGTTGATCAAACGCAGGAGAGCACAGGGAAGTAACGCGACTGTGCATCGGGACGGAAACGGAAGACGAGTGCGCGCCGTCTCCGAGAGTGATGCCGTCGGGTTTCTGTAGTAAGAGTAGACACCTGGTGCGCCCTGCTCTCTGTGGCAGTCGAAATTCTAGGAGGCGTCGCAGCTAGGTGAAACACGAAGTTTGTTTCGTCGTATCCACTCTCAGCTCTTCTTTCACTGTAATCTCTTTATTCGAAAGCAGAAAGTCATCCCCGACGTCTCTCATGTCGAAATAACAATTTTATTAGATTATCCTGATAGTTTCTCGTTTAGAAAACTCTTTTAATTGGTGTACGTTTTTCATTCGCAATGTTATACAATATATGCTCGATCCATATTTGCGCGAAAATTTTTATTCGTATATGCGTAACACAAAAGATAGCCAGATGTTTAAAAATATTAAATTTTAGCGGATGAAAAAAAGTCGATTGACGTTAAATTGGATTTCCACGGGTCGAATATTAGCCCCGCATGAAGCTGACTGTTCCTCATGTATTAACTACGTTCGAGTGCGGTTTTCTAATGTTCATCCCAGATTTACATTGATGGTGCTGCTCCCATTAGACAAACGAAATCTAGAATTATGCGGCCGCATTCAGCGCTAAATGCGCGATAAAGATAGGGCTTTTCTCGGACAGAGCGTCCGTAGCTGCCTCGGGATGGCTCTTGGGGTGGGGAGGGGGAGAGTTCAGGCGTGATTTAGGATCAAGATTTCAAAGGGTGCAAGATAAATAATCGTATTGTCATCCCTCCGCGGGCGAAAACTCACCGCGCTTCTCGTTTTGCACTCCGGCGTGAGTAAGCGCGGCATAGAAGGAAGATACATGCATACATGCAGTCATGCCACGAGAGATGAAAGGTCTGGTTTATTCAGAAGTATACATATATATATATATTTATATGTGTATATATGTATATTTATATATATGCGCGCATTGTAATATACAACGCGTAACTTCTCCACGGAGTTGAGAAATATTGCATATTCATACGGTCGTGTGTGAAGCCCTACGACATATGGACGGATACTAAAATAGCGATTGCATAACGTAGGTTATCAAACGGCCCGTCGTCCCGATACCGCCAAGGAAATGGCACTCGAGTGGCGACAAATTCTTCCTGTCCTACCTCCCGCGTGCGAAGCTCGCGACAACTCCATTTTCTTTACGACCGAATGTTTCCTCCGATTTATTAGCCGAATTGCGCCACGCTACGACAGCATGTAACATATGGAAATGTTTTATCGAAATTTCTGACGTGTAATCGTGACATGATATTTTGAAAATTACCCTGGTTAATTTAATTTGTTGCAAGACTGCATCGTGTGTCAATTTTCTTTTTCTGTCAAGTGAAACGATTTGAATTAATTATAAATTTTATATATATATCTCTTATAGATAAATATATACATATACATTGAAAAAAAATTCTGCTTAAAAACCGGCGAAAATTTTGTAGGATTAATAAAATATTTTAGTTATTATAAATAGAAATTCTGGTTATTATAATAGAATATCTATACTTTATAATTTAAAATAATCAGAATATTTGATCACGTCTACAAGATTTTTCTGATTCGTCCGTTTTTAACCAGAATTTTTTTTCAGCGTGTAGATTTTCTTAATTGATTAAATTTAAAACGAATTTCGTGTTATACTTTTTCTTTCTGGCTCGCTATCGCTTCATCATTACTGACAGCTTCAAAACGAAGATCTCGGGAGCAGCCGTACTGTTCGGCGTCGCGCAAGTTCCGTGTCATCATCTTGTGCCGGAATAACGATAGTATGGAACTTACTCCTCGCGACCGCCACCTCGCGTATCCTCCACAACGCGGCGGGGGATGCGGACAGGTTGACAGTGGTATCGATTTCCAGGGCGGTACTATATTTTCTTGGCGTATCATATCGGTCCTCTTGGAGTGCAACGAATTTATTTCTACTCTTCCTTCCCCCCCTTGCCGCCCTGCCCCGCTCGCGGTGCACATATTTATGCCTATGCGTATATATGTACGTCCTTACCTTCCGCCTTCGTGACTTTTTCATTTTCGCACAAAGCGCCTATCCGAGTCCATTTGCGAGCGAAGACGCCTCCTTCTGTCCCGGTCGCTTCGTGCGCCTACCTTTCACATTTTTCTCTATTCTCTTTTTCTTTTTTTCTTCAATCTCGCGCGCGACCACGAGTGAGCCAGAAGGAAAGAAGTCTACGACCCACGGTCGGACCTCTCTTTCGCAGTTTATTCCGACGGTAACAGATATCGTCAAGAGGAAAGAAACAATCACGTGCGTAGTGAGGCGAATGTGGAGTATAGTATTAGGGGATGGGGGATATGTATAGGTTCGAAGAAGATCGAAGAAGGAGAAACAGGTGGATATTTTAGCTCGAGCTTATGATTACTGTGTGTGTGATTTGCATGCGAAATGTAATCGGGTGGTATGTATGCCGGCACGTAGCTGTGATTCTTCCGGTTTCATCTATATCTTGAAATATAAGGTACGAGCCTTGGATGATGAATATTTAATTTTACGGCTAAGGAAAATTGCGTATTCGTGGCGAGACTGTAATTTGTCGTTTTGGTGTAGCCAAGAGCCTGTTCCGTTGTTCCGACTCGAACACACATCTCGATTGACAATTTCGAAACGTTCAAATAAAATCAGTACGTACATGATTGCAGCATATTGACGTCTTCTTCACGTACATATGTCAGAGATGAAGACGTAAGGAAGGTCGGAAATGTGTTTTCAATGGCCAGGAAAAGTGAAGTAAAATAAAAATGCTTCAATTTCTCAACAGGAGAGCAAATCGTGCAATATATTACTATGCAAATTTATTGAAACAATAATAAAAATTAGACAGACAGACAATTATTATTATTAAACGTTTAAATTTTTCGTACTTGGTTCATTTTCGTACGAAATAATTTTTAATGAGATACTTTAAAAAGAACTTTATTCATTTTTTATATTATATAATATATTACGACGCATTTAATTTAATTAAAATCGACTGTAGTAACATTGACATCCTTTTAAAGTTTCGTTCGTTTATTACTGAATATCATGACGTGGATGGTGTACTCGTCAGGAGGAAATTAATTGGAATCCACTGACCGCGTTATAAATTTGCGTAAAGTTTGGAAAATCGACGATGCTGGTTAGGACGGCTACCGGGCTATATATCTATGTAGAAATTGCAAATAGCATTACGTCTCGTAATAGCAACTAGTTAACGGTACTGATATATACGATTCTCTCCGTGGACTATTAGTAAATTCCGGCTTTGGGTAACTCTCGCATTCTAATCTCTCCGCTTCGGCTCCGATACGCGCTTTTACTCTCGCGTAAACCGCGTTAGCGCGAGAACGCGGTATGCGCCGCGACCGACTGGGTACCGCCATGTGCAAAAATAGAGAGCGATAGAAGGGAACGGATTGTAACGGCGATTAAAGATCGAACCTTCCATCCGGACGAGTGAAAACGGCGCGCGAAATCATACGCCGCTTTCGCATGTAATGGAATCTCGTCGACGTTGCACGCGGCTTGTCGCTGGCAATAACAATTATTTCCGTGCCTCCTCGACATGCTCGATCGCCTATCGGGCCGCCCCGTGCCGCCCCGACAATATGTTCGCCGATATAAATTTCGCGTGATTCCGCGGTCAACAACGAAACGTCAATCCGCACGTTCGCTCGTGCTCGCGCGGGCGCACGCGCACCATCGAGCTTCGGATAATAATATCGCGACGATGATGCTGATCGTTCGAATAACGGTAACGCGATCGATTAAGGGCTTAACGTAATCGCTCTTTACTCCGACGTTCTCGTCGCTCGAACAATAGCTCGATTAAAATGATTAATATCGACGCGCGGAGAACGGCCGTCGACAAATCGATCCTGATCTATTAGCAGGCAACCAGAGACCCGCGCTCGCGCTCGTGCGAATGAATAGACAGCTAAATGTTGAAAAATTTCGAGAATAATGGCGCGCGGCTCCGTGCCCGGCGGACGAATAATTTGCGTCATTTAACGCACGGATATTCAGTTCGAAAATTGATATTTCGGATAAGGTAATAATTCGGCCGAGAAATATGCCGGCATTTAAAGAAAGTATTTCAGTGATGAGATTCGATAACGACCCGGGAGGGGGGGGGGCAAGAGGGGTGGAAAATTTACGCGAAAACTTAAAGATGTGGTCGATCGATGCTCAACGATTAGAAGTGCCATTTCGTCCCGGAATTGACGACTTGAGACGCCAAACAATTCGATAATTACCGGAGCCGCGAGAGGAAAAAGTTTTTCGTCAAACTTCGGCGAACTTGCGTCGCGACTCGTCGGCGGCTTGTTTGCTGAATGCAAATATCCGGAATAATCCATATTTTATGTCGAGATGATACTGCCAGGGCCCCGCGTCCTTTCACGCGACGTCGCGCGTGCGGTGAGTTTATCCGCCAAGTTCTCGAGTTTCCCGGTACGGTGGCTGGCTGGCTGGCTGGCTTGCTTGCCGGCTTGCCGCGTAAAAATTCGCTGTTTGCGAAGTATACTATTTTCCGACGTGAAATCGCGCCACTAGGGAAATTGGATACGCTCTGGCGAGGCGAGCTTGGCGACTATCGACGCTGTTTCATTCGATACACAACCGCGTGATAGACCAATAATAACGTAGTAAGGTAATATTCGAATTATATTGATAAAACTTGTTTAATGGATGAGATAATTGTCTGAATTGTAAATATGATTTTTTTTTAGCGTTAGCGTTTTATTGGAGAAAAATGTGTGATAATAAAATTTTCACGGATAAACACGGATAAATTGATAATTTCAGCACTTAAAGTAATAAGCGGTTTAAGAATTTTTATAATTTTACTGAAGGAAGATTTACTGAGGAAAACAATATTAGTGAAATATTTTTATATTTAACTTGAAATGCGTTCGTTTACGGCAAAAATGGACGCAATTACCATATATCGTTTATATTTGTTATTAGAATATGAAGCGAGATTGGTGCATGGTCGAAATTACATCTTGTTCATCCTCACATCCGTAGTTCCTACGACGCAAAAACTATTATACCAGCATCGCGCGTATTCACGGGAAAGTCGTCTAGTTTAACTTGGAAGCAAGCCACCGGAGTATCGATGGGTAAACGCCCTCCGCGTTTATTATTTGTCGACTTGCACGCTCTATAGATAATTCTTAATGAATTTATTATTCAAACAAAGTCCATTGAATCAGATAAAATCAACATCTTTTAAAAATTTCCAATGAGAAATTATTTAAAATTGTTCCTGTCCAATTTTGCGAAGTATGAAAATGTTTCACGACTGGTTTCAAATAATTCATGATTTATTCAAAATTGTGAAATATAATTTTATTTTATTAATACTCTCAAATAATATTCGCGCATGCAAGTAGAATCAAAAATATCTCGAGTGAATTTCGTTAAACTGCTTCAAGTCTTATTATTAGATACACAAACGAGGTCTCGCGTTGCAAGAAATTTTTCGCGAATATTTCCTGCCATGTGCCATCTCGATAAAATATTAAGATTGATCCTCGAGGTCGAGGCCGAATCCATCGCGCGACAAAAATTAGAGAAAATTACGAAGTCTCGAATACAGAAGTGAAAATCGTCGTGTTTGCGTTGGCGGCGAGCCAGAAGACGGGCGTACCCGAAAGCTAATCCCGTTAAATGTGTCCCACAGTATTCGCATTGTCGGCGACGATGGCAGCGGTAAAACGTGTGCCCTCGCTAATTTTAGTTTCTTGTTAAATCATAAATTTATGACAGGTGATACATCTGTGTAGCGATTCAGCTACATCGGAGATATTGCCTGCTCTGCGCTCTTTCGCCGAGCAAAAAGGAGATGCAATTCGTGGGTTTATGAATTACGCGCGCGTATTGATAGTTTAATATAGCTAGTTAATTTCGGCGCTTCTCGTGCGGTTTTTTTTTTGTTACATATTGCACGTGTTCGATCGGTTTACCCGACAGAATTTTCTGATATAGTGGCAGTGGATGCTGCTGATGTCGAGTTATAGGTTTACGTTTATCCCAAAAGTTTTCCAAAATTAAAACGTTTTAATTAAAACATTCGCAGCGGAAACGTATTCCAGCGGGGCTCCAATTCCGGATAGATGAAACAATATCGCCGTGCGTAACTTTGCAAAATAAATATGAACTCACGAACACAGTCGACAGATGTAACGCGTCGAGCGAGGGTCCAAAAACTTTTGAATGCTTCAATTACGTTGTACCGACTATATGGCAAATACTGCGTGGAAAATGTATGCTACACATATAGGACAGCAATCGCACGTATTTGCGAATGACCGATAGTACGACGGTGATTTACACGGTCTGTCCTCATAGGGCGAAATGAGTCCTGTAAAAATAAAGTCATAAAGTTATGATATAAAATCATATCTATGGTGGCAGTAAAACAGCGAAATGAACTGAATTCTATCTAGAAGAAAATCGTAGTAAGTATATAGAATATACGAGACAGCCTAGAATATATCGCAATCAAATGTATGTCATAATTAAATATTGTAAAAGATATTCTGGAAACAGAGAGAGAAAGAGATTATCTCATATATATTTTGTTTATACGATTTCAATATTCAATATTTTATATCTATAAATAAATTACATATTTTACATTTTCTATTTATATGTTTTCTTATTTATAACAAGTACAAAATGTAAAATCTCTATTTAAACTAACTACGACGGATTTCGTTCGTTAAATATATAACGATTTTTTAAAAATGATTTTATATATACATTAAAAAAAAAAAGAAAAAAAGGATGGCTCAAAGGAAAGACGGAGTAGCTATCGAAGGTGCGAAATAATGCTTGAAATAATATCATGGTATTTTCTTTCAATCCGATCAATTCGCGGTATCTACAGAGAGATACTCGGCTTTAGAGAGGGATTCAAGGACCGATCCTTGGTTACCTGAATCAACGAGTAGCGCAGATAAGAGCGCGCGCACGCGCTAACTCATTAATTTTCGTCCGTCCATCCATCGATTGCGAATTGAAAAACACCACTTGATAACGAGATGATAATCCCGTTATTACAACAAAAGCCTCGTAATGATTATCGTCTCGTCCATCGGCCGTCGTATCAACAGTGATCCGTTAATGCTCGACGAGTGGCATTTGTAAATTTTCTAGTTGTTATTACGCGGCCCATTGTCATTAATATTTCGTTATTAATTACGTGCGCGCGCGTATAATTGGCATCGCGGCATTAATTAACCCGGTAACATCCCTGTGCGTATTTCTTGCACGAAAATCTGATTAGCCTGATCTCGTCGTGAGAGCCGACCCGCTGCGGCATATCACTTATTATTTTTGACGCCGATTTCCGACCGAACGAGGATGAAAAATCATCGGACCGAAGCCGAAACGGACGTACGGCTAGAACCAATTAAAAGTTCGCAGCGTCGGCAGCCAATTACGTACATTGGCGTGGAACGACTGTAACTTTGGAAGTCGAGTGGTCGCCGGGTATGTTTTCTCATCTGCGAATTCTTTCACGATATATTAACTTTGATATCACATTAATGCTGTGCAACATCGCGTTCGTATGTAATCGTTTTAGAAAAAGGAAGCATTTGATTTCTATCCTTTTGTACAATTTCACGAAAGAAAAATAATACTTTTATTTTTCAAAAAATGTTTTCCTCTTTTACGAAATATTAATACGATGACACACGTCATAAAATTCATGTTCATGTTTTAAGAGACCCAAGTTTCGAAACCAGCCTCCACGTCATTCGAAAATGATACGAGATTCACGTCATGTTTGTGTTCTCACACGGCAGATAAAAATCTCGCGACATACAGAGCTTACAAGATGCGAGAAAATTGTGCAGCACTTAAGGGATTATCCGTCAGCCGTGTGCGAGGATACAAGTGACTCGGATTATCGGGAAATCGCATCGAGTTCACTGTCATAAAATAAGCGTCAGCGGATTGAATACAAACGAGAGATTTGTATAACGAACAGGCATAAGCGCTGACGGCGTGCGGCGCCT
The DNA here is from genome assembly GCA_928718305.1 of Tetramorium bicarinatum. Lineage (NCBI taxonomy): Eukaryota > Metazoa > Arthropoda > Insecta > Hymenoptera > Formicidae > Tetramorium > Tetramorium bicarinatum. The sequence continues at coordinate 10,036,844 of OV788319.1, forward strand.
TTGGCCGCAATACCGCAATATGGCCCGCGAATTTGACACGCTCGCACCTTGTGACTCGCGGGTGGTTGTTGCGCTAGTTTGCGTTTCACGCCTCGCGCGTTTTACGCTCCCCCCTCCGCCCCCTTCTCGTTCCCTGTCTCCCGTCAGAATGTATAAGCGCGCGTATGAGCGCGGTCGATGCGAAGTTACGGACGATTCACACGCCCCCGCAAATAGGGAGGTTTGATAACGCAACGAGTAGGTACGCCTAAACAGCCTTGCCCGACGAGCAACACCGCGATTGTTAAATTATGATAACTCGCAACCAGAAATCAGTCAGAGAGAAACCAAATATCCCTCTCGCGATATTATTCCCGTATAATTATCACTTTGTAATAAAGAAGGTCTTTGCACGCTAAATAATTATTAGGCATCTTTTCTCCTCGTTCGTTTCGCTACTCGTCTCGACGACGAGAAATAATCTTGCGCAAATACTGATAATTTTAAAGCTTGCGCGATATTGGACGAGAATAGGTATGCGATCGATCGATCAACTCCGTTGCATCAAATTATTTACGTATGAAAACGGTGGAGCGGACAACGAGAGAGTTTCCGCGCGAAAAAACCGGCGGAGAAGACAAGAATTGCGGAGTCCTGCAAGGTTCTTCCAGTCATTCATTTATCACCTGGTCGACGACGTAATAGACGATCACGAGCCACCGCCGCAGTATTTTACCGCATGCCTGATAACAGTGCTTTCTTCCCCCTTGAATTTGAACGTAAAGTTTTACTATCCTCTTCGATATGACGAACTTGAACAATATTGATTCTTCGGCTCTTACGGCCGCCCGCGCCGTTAACGACGTCGTCTATGAACCATAAAAGCCGCTCCACCACGTCAAATGCCGATCTAAATTCGAAATTATAAATCACATATTTTGAGAGAAATTATCTTTAATGCAGAGAGACACTTATCATTTAGAGTTCCATCAATATGCCCCGTATAATTTACACACATCTTCCGGCGAATTAATACATAACGATTCTCTTTCTCTCTCTCTCTCTCTCTGTCTCTCTCTCTCTCTCTATTATTTGCAATACTTAAACTTTAATCACCGTGGAATCTGATCTGAGGAAAAAGAAAATTAATGAAAAATATTTATCTTTCCATTACTGTTTGACAAGTAGATTCAGTTTTTTTTTCACTCTGTACTTTTATTAATCAATACTGATACAAAATCAATTCCATAATAATATCAATTGGCGGAAACTGGTAATCATAAAAAGGCGTGAGATATCCGTCATTGATATGCACGCTCATCTCCTATCTCCACGCCCCTCAACCGGTCCGATTAATTGGAACACATTGTACCTGGGAATCGCAGGTGTAATGAAAGATAATCGTTCCCGTCTGTTCTGGCTTCCGTCGAAGTTACATTACCGCCGACACGAAACGTTCCGATTCCCCATTAAAAGTATCGCAATCGAGCGGGAAATAGCGCCGTTGCTCGTAACGCAAGATGGATGCGCATTTCGGTCGAACGAGGCAGATTTAATGTGCCGGCTCGATTTCGGATTGGATCAATCCTAGCATCACATAATTGCCGGCGACCGGCAGTGGAAAAAAGCGCGTTGCACGTGCGACAGGCTGTCAATCGATTTTAGATCTTGCCGACTGATTGTTCATTCGGCTGGCTAACTTTTTCAACCGGTACATAATAAAAAAAAAAGGAAAAATTGCATGCCAGATGCATGAATATTCGGCAATCGTGATGCGTCTCTCCTTCGTTCGAAATAAATCGACTTCGGTCGTGGTACATTTTGAAGTGAACGGTTCTCTAAAAATTTATACCGTCATATCGTTTAACAATTTTTCGATACAGTAATGTACGACGTTCCTAATAATATCGAATATTCTATCGATGTTAAGAAATTATTGATAGAATAAATCTTTTAGCTATACGAACGTAATCTCAATAAGATTGATTTAAAATATACATTTTTTACGATGAGAAAAAAATCAGTGAATATAACGAGAAACACGTTAAATTTGTTCGAGGACATTTAACGTGACAGAATGCTTTTCGGAATTTGATGAATTTGATGAATTTCGACTCGAATATAGACGAGCGTGCACGTCGAGCCGGCGGATGGTGGTGCAAAACGATACCGGGATACCGCATTTTTAGAACAGCCGAAGGAACGGGTATCATGGTTACGAGACGTGAATATACCGGCTATCACGAGATACCGATATGGAACGTATAGTGGATGAGATTTCCTTAGTCCAGCAAAATCCTTCCCACCTATGGCAGCAAAACGCGCGTGGAAGCGATGATAGTTTTTCTATCCGCCGTTTTTATGGAGCACATTTTGGGGTGTCTCCGTTTAAATTTCAATTTCGTTTCATATCTTCGGGGATTGATATTTTCGGGGTTATTTCATACCTTCGCAAATCAGGTTCGCAATATTTCATTGTGATTATTCTTGAGTTACTTAACAATGATCCACTCTTAAAAAAAGCATGTTGAATCGATACTCGAAAGTCTCGAAGTATTCTTGTCTCTTTGCCGCGATGCTGATTGGTTTTCTCTCTTGGCTTATTTCGTATTGCGAGAGTAACCAATAAGACATGAGAATTATTTGCTAAATTTTTACTGTTTTTTTTTTTGCTTTTATAAAATAAATTTTTTGCTTTACTTTTTAAAAAGTTACAACGTATGTAAAAATAGCGTGTACATAAATCACATCCCTCCTTCCTCCTCTTTTTAAAAAAAGATGTAAATGTTATAGTTATTGTGACATCAGTTTTGACAGTTCGTTAGGTTATCGAAAAAGATTAAAAAATTAAAAATTTTTTATTCTTAAATCTTTAAAAATGTTATGTTTCATTAAATAACAACGAAAAATTCGCACGCGAAGCGCGCGTCCACAACCATCAGTGTCACATTTAAAAAAAGATTACCTAAAATGCATCGGCTGATCTAAATTCCATAACATCTAAATTTTACTAACGCGCGCCGCGAGCATCGCAAGACTGTTCCAGCGATCGGCTGCCATTTAAGCGTTGTTAAACAAATGATGGATCGTTTAATCGCGTAAGTTTCGCGACCGTTCTGATGTTTAACAACGTCGTTCGGAAGAACGATCGCATCCTATAATTATCAACCTGGATTAACGATGATGACTGCGGCCCGCATTAGAACTCTGTGCCACGTCAGAGGCACCATCTCATCTCGCGTCACGGCACACGTTCGCGTTTTCGTTTTTGCAAGGCATATTTTGCACGACATCGACCTGGCAACGTCTCAAGTATCGCAAGAATTCGCCCAGCAGTTTTAGTGTTGACTCTGCCGCACAACTTACGGACGATACGCATCACGAATCATATATTCGACATGCGGCACGGCCGGGGGGAAAGCGGGACTCTGAAATTTATCTTTCGCTGTCGGACACTTGGCACGGTCCACCTGCGTCCGTGATTACGTCAAACAATCTTTCCAGTGTTCTATACTTGCCATGCATTTCGCGGATAATTATTTGAACCTAGAGAAATGACGCGGGAAATTTGTTATAATTATTTCCGACCCACTAACGCTCTCTCTATAAATCGAGATAATTATAGATTAATCATCAATTTCCATGCATATTCATTTAGCGTTCTGTAAATATATATCGTGGCAAATTGCGATTTGCAATTTGGAAAGCGTGCATCGCTTTCTCCAAAGTCATTTTGTTTATCGTGACGATAGAATTTGCCGTCGCCGAGTATTTTTATCCGAGTGCCTGTTTCCCTCGGTAATAACCTCGCCAGGGCTGCATTTGTTATTTCTTCGGCTTTGTTGCGCGCTCGCAACGGTGCGCGGGTTTGTTTTCACTCACCTCAGTCTGCCGTGCTCCGTGTGCGGCGATTCCTCTGGCGATTTGTAACTGTTTCCGGTCTGCAACAAAGAATGAGACGCGTAATGAAGACCCCGCGATTCTCGCGGTCTATGGCAGGGAGCAAAAGAATCTTGCAAATTTTATCCATATTCTTCTACACAACAATAACTGCGAACTAGTGGAACGTCAGCGCGGCAGCACAAAAAAATAGTTTGTTTATTTAAACGAACCGAAAGGAGATTCCGCGTAAAATATAGTACGCGATCATAAAGGTAGAATGAAAAGAAATAGCTCGTAAGCAATTAAAAATTTGCAGACTTTTACAATTTTTCGATATTTCAAATGAAAAATGATAAAATTGTTATTAAATCAATAGACGGAGCGGTGTCTTTGAAGTGACCGACCTCTTTGATCAAGTTTATGCTCAGACAGCTGGTGACACTTGAGAGATTAACCCGGATCAACCGGGCCAATCGTCATTCGTCGTGTCGACGGGACAAGATTCTCGCGTGTCCGGGTGTCTTCCCGTTGTATTTGCGACATGGTCGTAAATGCGCGGCGCTTAATTCTGTCAGAATGACGACGGGCAGCAAGCTAATCGTTGTCATTGCCGTTTGCGAAATAACATTCTTGGAAACTCCCTTCTCGCGCGAAGACGTGCGCCGACTGTTAATAAATCGGTCGGTTTGAAACAATGCCCGGTTATGACAGCGATACTAGAACGTGGGTAGCGCGAATTAGTTCGCGAGCAACATATTGCGAGTGTAACAACTCGGACAACAAATGGAATCCAAGGGATTTCACGAAACGCATTGCGCGGCGAGGTAATTAGAATTTATGTCGATTAAAACGCGAGGGTGGGGAAAAAAAGGACACCGCGGCACGGAAGACGGAGAAAGGGCGGAGGGGCGTCTGACCGCCGTGAGGTGATAGCAATATATTTTCATTGAGCAATTCGCGTCATAAATTCCTTCATTACTCGCAGACGGTTCACGGATGCCCCCTCGGGCTATCGTCTCGCTCGCCGGAAAGCAAACATTAAAGCACAGGGGGCAGCTGTGCGTTATCGATGATGCAATTACGTTTCAGATGGAGCGGCGCGACCATATCATCGATCGTTATCGGCGCGATTACCAGAGAGATAAAAGAGCGAAGAGTAAGTCCTCTTTTTTCGTCTCGTGCGATCGCGTTCGGAAAATCGCGCCGAGTCTCTCCTTTTTACCGTGTTTTCTCGCATTCCTTTCGTCGGACAGTTAGTCACAGAACTCGATGCGAACGGGAAATGTTATTCCCGCGTAAATTGTAAACGCGGTTATACCGCGACAATCGAATTACCAGTTATGGAAATTCGTACGTTTGGAAACAATGGTCATTATAAATACCAGGCCGTTGCGGCGCGCGATGGAACCGCGTATCGTAGATGATCATGGTACGAACAATAATGATTATTTCATTTCAATCAACCCGCGGAAATTGAACAGTTCTGGAACCAGAACGAAAGGACGCTCCCTATAGCTGGCCCGCCCGCTCGTTACGCCGCCACTCGATGAACGTTGATTTAAAACTACGTCTAATTATACACAGTGTGTATATATATAGATATTTATATATATATGTGTATATTGCGGTATGCGCAATATATCTATTATGGTGGGTTAACGAAGTTGGAAATCAGTTTGATCGATCAGTTAAAGTAAATGATTGTCATCGCGTTTGACTGCTCGTCGATCCTGCAGATGATTTGACCACGCCGATTATATCGCCACAATCGTGAGCTTTGACATCTGTTGCGGACTGATATCATAGCGTTACGAGATATTAATCGGACTAATTGGATGTAGATGTGCCGCGATTAACGCTAAATCTTTTGTTAGGAATCTGCTCCGCGAAAAATCGAAACGTTAATAGTTCTCACCATGAATGAAGGATTTAAGTTGTTTATTTTCAATAAATGAGTTATTGCTCGTAATTGTGACTGTTTGCAGTGCCAGCGTTGTTATCATTCTTTCCGACATGATCAATTCAATCGCTCCTCCGACCACAATCGTCATACTGCGATTAATCGAGCTGCTTATCGGCTTATCACTCGTTCCCGACTTACCTACCGCGCCAACATTTATCTCGCAATGCAGCCCCGAGTAGCGACCGTCTGCTTCTCGTAAGTCTCATCCCGTCTGCAATCTAAGATCAGCACTCAGTCACCGTACTCTCACCGTCGCTATTCTCCGCCGCCGTGCCGCGCAATCCGCACCGAAGTGAATTCTTCCTTCTATCCATCCGGGGACAGTCAATTTGTCCTTATTTTCTACCGCTTCTCCGACTTTCACTCCGCTCGAGTTAAGTGTTTTTTTTTGCTCCTCTCCCCTTTTCTCTCTTACGCGCGCTCCGGAAGCCACCCCTTGGCGAAAGACGCGACGCGACTTTCACTCGATTGTGCCTTGGCCAAGTTGTGCTTGGCCCGAACGAGTAGCTCTTGGCACGGGAATCACTATCATCCGTTCCCCCGCTCCGAGAGAGAGACGTCCGAGACGAGAATGAAGAACAAGAAGAAAACGAGAAGAGAACGAGGTCTCTCCCTCTCGTTTCTGTCCCTCTCCCTCTCCCTCTCTCTCTCTCTTTTTCTTTAACCCATCTATTCGTCTCCTTTCTTTTCCATTGGTCTCTGCCGGGCATCGAGAAGGCGAAAGGAGAACGAAGAATGGAGAATGCGAGGAGGAAAACATCATCCACCGGGGTCTAGTGCCTCTGTACCGAAATACACTGGTCCATAGGTCTGTATCTATAGTTTACTTGGGCGACAGAGAGCGAAAGAGTAGGACGCGGGGATCGGTGCGGGACGAAAGGGGTTGGGACGACTCTGGGTTAAAGTGGCGCCGCGTGTACAACCGTACCGGCGGCGGAATATACGGCACTGCGACAGAACGGACAGAGCGTTCCGCTCGGCGCTGCACCGTCCTTCCGCTCCGTTCTTTCTCACCTACCTACCCGTCCCGCAGTCGCATCGCTATTTTTCCTCCGAGTTCCGTGGGATTACGCACTCCTGCTCTCTCACGGTTCATCTCCTTTGTCTCCGCCGAGTGCCGCGAATTCATCCGCGATTATGCAGTGCGTCAAGCGTCAAAAAGCATCGAGTCGTTTCCCGTTTCTGCTTTAACGTTTAAGAGGGACTATTTTGTGTATTATGTTGTACATAATGAAAAATGCGCCGGTTTTATTTTGTCTCTTCATTATCCACTAATTGTATAAAACGTCAGAATTTATACGTGAAGAAAATATCCATTATTCATACATAAAAAAGTTTGGAACTCTAAAAATCTAGAAATATTTTTCTATTTCAGAATAATTACATTATACATACATATTTAATTAAAATGTTCTAATAATATCCTAATTTTGCCTGAATTTCAACAAAAATACTAAGAAAATTCTTGGAGAATTTTTGTCTAAATTTTAAATAGATACTTTTACTAAATAATTAGTTTAAAAAAGATCGTGAAGATTTTTTTAGCTAAAAAAAAGAACACTGTATTGCTTAAATAAATGATATTAACAATTTTACTATCTCATACTTATTATATTTTAAAATAATCGCGAAATATATATATATGTAGAGCTTATTATCAACTGTGCAAACACGATGTATGTAGGGAGGGAAGAAAATTTCGCGGAGGAGAAACAAGCACGTAGCTTCATCGTCTTTAACGCGTGTCTGAGGAGAAATTCCTATAGGAAGGAGAGCAAGACGAGCGACCATTGCGAATAAATATTTGTACAATGTTGTACGTGCTAGGTGTGGATTTTCGGAGGTAGAGGACCGCGAACAGAGCGAATCCCTGTAGCCACGAATTGTCAGCAGCGGACTGCGCACTCCATACAGACCTGATATGCGGCTGTAAGCGCGGACTTAGGATCGATGGTGGCATCAGCCTAATCACCCGGAAGTGTTGCCGATGTCCGCCGTTAATCCGATCGCAGATGTTTCATTCCAGCCGATTCTCTCTCTCTCTCTCTCTCTCTCTCTCTCTCTCTCTCTCTCTTCCTCCTCCTCCTCCTCCTCTCTGTCTCTCTCCCCGCATCTCGACCGGCGCGACGCAGGCTCGACGAGCGGCCGCTCGTGTGCCCGTTCGCGGTGTTTGTTTGCGGCCGCGTTAGCGGATTCTAATCGCGGTTACTCCGTTCGCGCCCTAAATCTGCCACCGCCGCCAAACCGAGTACTTAAATCGAGTGAAACGTACCCGTTGTACAGCGCATTTAGGTTAAAGCACCTATTTTCAATTAGGCGCCCCGGGCCGCTTAGGCCGATATATCTCGCCCGCTTCGGCGGTTCTGAGTCGTGAAACTGGCACGTAAACGGAAATCTCCCCTTGATTAATAGCGTGGACGACTTTTCGCGATTTATCTTGTCGTCTCTTAAAGTTTTAATAAAACTGAGACCTCGCAGGAGTTCGGACAAATGTAATGTTAATCGCTTGATTAATACCTTCGTATTTTTAGAGATACGTTTTATATCGGTATTAGGTATGATAAATCCATAAGGAACGTCTCTTAAAGTTTGGCAAAACCGTAAACATAGACTGAAAAATTGCAAAACATGTTATACCGTTTATAAGCGTTCAAAATATTTGTTTTTACGCTTATATACTTTCCTCTACAACATGATGTCTATTGTATTTACTTGCAATATCGGCAACTATTTCTTTTTCATTCCATTTCATTGTAATGTATTTTTTATTCCACAATTGAAAACTACGTTGAGATCAGTATTTTTTTCTTTTTTAAAATTCTATCTTTTCATCACTATCCCTCCATTTTACTCCATTTTCAATCTGGATTTGTTTACCACGCGAGTTACCAGTACTGACATACGCGAAAATCGAGACCAGTATCCGTAAAGTCTCAAATACCGCTCGCGAGAGGAGAGGAGAATGAAGCAGGCGGGACGAAAAGGAGGGAAAAAATAGTGGTAACAGCGAGAGAGGTCTATACACAGAAGTGGCTGACGACGAAGAATGAGGAGAAGAAGGAGACGGTGGAAAAAGGCTCGAAGTACGAGCCAAACATGCAGCCGGAAAATATTTTTGAAGCATGGAACGCGCGCGCGGGCAAAAGAGCCACTCTCTAATTAGCTTGGTATATGGGGTGGCTTTTTGTTTAATTAACACGCTCGTAGTAAACTATTCCTACGGCGCGCGCGAGGCCGCTTCGTTCTATCCCACGCGCCGCTTTATGTCCCATTTTTTTTTCTCCCCCATCCTCATGGCCGGCCATTCTCCTTTCGCCCGTGATACATTCGATAGGTATTAGTTTGCTTAAAACACGCGCTCAAGGGTGTCGGGTTTAAAAGGGGAGATGTTACTGGGCTTGGAGGTAGGTGTGTCTCACCGGGGCGGCTCTTTATCTCCCGTTGCGCGTCACATCTTTTTCCATTTTTCTTTTTACTGCGCGGTCGCATGGAAACACCGACGGGCTTTCGATGTCGTATTTTGACAACCGGCGGAGTTCTCGCAGGCGCACGGATATTTCGAATACGACGAATCGTGGCGTTTCAATCTCTGCCGTTCCGTAGGAGCCCCGTTGAACGGATGCCGGAATCGGCACGGCCATTTGGACTCCCGAATTCGGTGAGAGAAGTAATCTTGTTAATAGAAAACTCCGGAGCTTATTGGCATTGCGCCCGTCACTGATTGATTGCACCACCTTCGCGAAGCCCTTAGACGTCGCCGTTTATTTGATTAGAATAAAGGGCGAAGTCGACCCTTTGTTTCCGTTTTATTATGCTCGAGCGACTCTATTATCTTACAACCGGATTACATCCTTTCCAGTCTCTTTTTCTCTCTTTCTTTTTTCTTTCTCTTTCTCGCGCTCTTTCTCTTCGCGTAAAAATAAGTCTACGTCGAAAGTACAAACCTCGCTGGAGAATGAAAGAATAATATTATGACTAAAACATAATGGATATCTCATATTCTTAGCTTCTGCTTCAACCATATGGTGACAGTTGGTCACGGCAATTCTGCCGGTAGCTCCGCTAGAATTAAGTGTCTAATAAAATATTAAGACAGTGAAAAAAAAATCAGGTTTTACGTTCCTGTTTGAAGAATATACGGTTTTTTTTTAAACAAGTGCGTTAACTTGTTTTTCATCCAGTTCTGAAATTATTATCACTCGGGCAGGAATTATTCTGCAGCTTACGATCGCGGTATCGTAGCTGCAGAGGTATCCGGTAAAAGTGAGATCGGGGCGAATCGCGTGTCGAACACGGCCCCAGCTCGGTTGTCGCAGCGTTGAGATACGCGCGCGACAGCCACTTCCGTGCACGCTTTCGCGTTACAGTCTGGCAACGAAGCGCGGTTCTCTTTCTCTCTCGGTCCCCGCCGGTCTGTACGTTAGCCGGTGAACGTTAGCTGCAGGTGGCGCGTGTATTTATAGCCGCGTCGTGACTCCTCTTCCTCTTCGCCAACAACACGCCGGTCCTCCGCCGTGTTTTCGTGCAACTGCTCACTGCGCCTCTTTCTCTCCCTCCCCTTCGTCTTCCTGCCGCTATCTGTCGGCTGTTGCACGGGAAAATCTAGCTGGAAGGCGCTAAGCCGGGCTTGGGTATGAACGGCGACTTCCGTCGGAGGATCCGGAGGACGAGCCGGGAGCCCGCCCCGTTGAAAAATGAGTTTAGCTGACGGAATTGTGCGGGAGTTTCGAAGCGGGATTATCTCGAGTCTCGTTCCGCCGCCGAATTCGCCGGTCGCGCGAAACGGAAATAAACGATCGAACGTGGCGGCGTACGTGCGCCACACGAGGACTCTGACGCTGATCGGAATCCGTCGATCGCCGTTACGTGCCGCTCGTACCGCCCCGATGACGGCATGAATTTTTATGCGCCCCCCGGAAAAATCGTTTTTCGAGTGTTCCTGCAATCGGAATATCGATTTCGGCAGTCAGGCAGATTTTCCCCAAACGCTCGCGTGTCGGCAAGTGCATTTTCATGGGCGCTCCCGGACCGGGGAATCTCGAAATCTGCCTGTTCCGTTTCCTCCTCCATATGAATCGCGTATACGAAGTTATCTGAACCCGCGATCGTACTCGTCGGTGACTTTCAGATCGGAGAATCGTAACACAGATTTGCGACACCCCATTGAACTCATTGATTCTAATGGACTATTCGCGTTCGTTCTTCCGTCAGCGTTGGATTCTTTGCACGGAAACGAGATGAAAATCTTGTACGCTCGCAGAAATAATGGCGATAATCGCAGAACGTGCCGCGCAACCGGCAATTCTTAACGATTCACGTATTTACCCTCCCTCGTTGGCCAGGGGTTGGTCGCAATGGGACGGTCAACACTTTTACACCCGGCTAAGCCCGGCCGCCATCAGATAACGCTTCGCGAGCAACGACGCGACCGCGGCAGTCGCTTTCAGCCGGCGCCGAAGCGACCCGTACGCCATCGCATCTGAACGGTTAAAGTCTTGTCCAAACTCGACGAAGCTCGTTTGCTCCGCGGCTGCCGTTATCTCATAGCTGCGATCTCCTCTCAATCTCCACAAGACCACCTCCGACCCGCTATGCGACTGCTTTCTCCCCTTTTCGGCTCCCTATCTCTCCTGGAGAAAGGTAAGAGAAACGGCCCACGGTCTTTCCAGATTATTTTGATAGCGACAGAGTCGCGGGGATTTAAAAATGCCGATTCTTCTCGCCTTCTTGGACAAACAAGATATATTATGTCCCAAATTGGCTAAGCTAACAAGAATGAACAATTACGGACAAATATTTACGATGAATTTGAATGAGTGTAAAAACCAACTCTCTGATATATTGAAAGACATTGGACGATGAATCTTTGGATTCGCGTCCAAATTTATTGAAGCTAATTTACTTATTTATAAATATTAGCATGATATTTAATTAATTTAATTATTTTCTCGATTTGTGTTTACATAAAGCTTATGTAAAATTTATAAAAATTCTTAATACACATAGACATATCTATCTTTGTTTTTTTATTAGTACAAATTACGAGAAAGATCAATGCATTTAGGACAAATCTGAAAATATTAATTAAAAAATTAATGAAAAATATTTTATAGATTGAATAAATTAGATAAAAAATGATAAAAATGGAATATATTTACAGAAAACTTATTTCCAAGTAAAAACACGATATTACAATCTTTTATACTTTTTCCAAGAATTATTTGCCGATTATTATTAATTATTCTGCATTTTATTGCAAAGTTACTACGTGAATGATATGTTGGAAAATACGTTTCAAGTTTGTCGATGTTTGTGCAATTTTCTTCTTTATTTCGTATATATATCGTAACTTTCAAACCTACATGCTCAGCAAAACTTACGAGCGAGGCAGAAAAAGATCCTGCAGCACAAAAGGATACCTGGTTGTTAAACTGGAAGTGACAACGATTTTTCTCGGATATGTCTTGTATAAAGCGGGACGTGACCCCTTTTAGTCGGCGCGCGAGTCGGGCTATTAAGGGAGGATGATCGATGATTTGCGCCATCCATTATAACCGGTGACCGGGAATGTAACCCAGAGGCGTTATTTGCACGAGTAACGCTTTTGATTTTTTTTTACATAGTATCACGAACGAGAGTTTCGAAAGTAGACGCGTTATGCGAGAGTCGCTTAATTTCCGACAGAATTTGAAATCTTAAATTTTAGCATTTTGTCTCTCTACTCGGATTATTTCGCGTGTGCTTGTATAATGCCAATTATAATTAATGAAATAAATCTCGATGTTAACCTTGATTTTTGTTTAACCATTCGACAATGGAAAAATGATAAATAACATATAGCAAATGCGTTATTGTTGTGAACAATATTCTTCAAACATATATACATGATCATTATTGGATTCCATCGTTAAAGAGCAATAATTGATGAATTCACCGTAGTGGCATAATGACCCTTGAGATTATTACTATGCATCAAATTCGCATTCGATGCACTAAAGCACATTTATGCAATGTAATGGGTCAAAAATCCATTTTGCAACTTCTAGTATCATCAGGATGACACGAAATTATTTTTTATATTCAGGCAGTTTTTACTATTAAATCAAGAGTAACTTGAAAAAGATGATGGATATAAAATATTATCGGTGAAAGAATATAAACAATTTCATTTTAAAAAGCTCAACCCAGCAATCATCCATTACGGCTCAATTAAAACGGTACAAAACTACCACACGACAGATGTCCCCATAAAGAGTTAATAGCCTGTTACAAACGTGCTTTTCGAAAAACCGCCCAGGCGAAATGAGTGCAACCGCTGGCGGACTCCATCGGGAATGCTCTTGCTGTAGCAGCAATTCTACGAGAATCCGCGGAACGTTGTTTACCCCCACGTAACATAAACTCGACTTCTAATAACACAAAGTTAATTCTAACAAGACGATGTCTATCGATCGGGGCTGTTATTACAGGATAATGATGGACATAATGTTGATGGTGTTCGGTGAGGGTATCGTACCGGACTGGCAAGCGATATAGGATAGGGCGCAAAATACACCCTGCACCTATTCGAGTGGCAGCGGAGGATCAACGGAGTAAGAGGCACGCTATTGGAGGTACGAACCACATAATCAAGCCACGTCACAATGGTATGTCGCTTATACGTGCGTACCCTACGTATTGGCGCCTCGCCTCGTTGAATGGCACATACCAATGCGTCGTGCGCTGGATATGGGATACTTATACAAGGAACTGCGGTTGATTATTGCAAAGAGCAATCGACTTTGTCCTTACGACAAGTCCGCCTCTTATCGATTTAGTCTTGGCGTTATTGCGAACCCTGGAGGTTATATCGATGGCATGCGATTCTCGTTATGTTCAAACATGGAATTTCCATGTCAATGGAATACACTCCACATTAAATTAAATATCAAGTGTCTCGATAATCAAATTATATTTTAAGATCTGATAAAAGTTAATTGAAAGACATTTTCATTATCCGTCCATCATATTCGGAGCTAGGGAATTTTTAAATATTCGTCTCTGTAAAATGGAATAATGGAAATCTTACGTGAAAACAGACTGAAAATTGTATCTCTTTTCAAATAGAATCTTGCAGATATAGAAATCTATATTCTATCCATCTTCCGAGATAGATGACATTAAATAGAAATCTCTTAAATAAAGAAGACACGATAAACTGTATGTAGAACTGGATTCGTGGTCGATCATGTGGCGAAATTTAAGGAGAGACAATTCGTTCCGACGAAGCTAAATTGCGTAAATAGTCTTGAGCGACTCGCGTCTTACTCGTCTCTCAGGACGCTTAACTCCTTCCCTCTGACATGTCGGAGAATCAAGGTACGAAAGAAAGAAGAGAATGAGGGAAAAACGCGGCACGAAGAAGCACGCGAGAAGAAAGGAAAAGAAGGAGGAACAGAGAAAGAGAAAAGGCGGCAGAACGGAAAGGACGGAGACAGAAAGTAGGGTCGACTGTAAAAGCAACAGGTGCCGACGTCTAGCTAGCAAGCAAGCAAGTAGCTCTTGCAAACCCGTACCACATCCCTGCTCTCGTTTCCATCCCCTCTCTCTCTCTCTTTCTCTTTTTCTTCCATCATCGTTTCTCTCTCTCCGTCTCTTTTTCTCCCATCTTGCTTCACGTTCCTTCCCTCTCGCTCTTCACCGCCGCGACTACCCTCGAGCAGATCCCAGCGAGATAGCAAAAATGTTTAATGGGGTGAACTCGCCGGAAAATACCAGGCGACCCACGTCTCCTCGTAGCACCACCCTGAAAATGTCGTTTTCCTCGATCAGTTTCGCATTAACGTCCCGAGCCTGCTTATCGAGGGCCTTTTCGTGTTTAGTGAGGATCTTCCTTTAAAGGGCCGATGTATCTCGAGTGCCGCGCGAATTTCTTTCACGAGAATGGTGCTCGCTGCACCGCGTGTAATTCTCGCACCGTGGCTGCATCGTGTCGTGAAAGTGCGCCGGTTGACATTTTCCTACGGAGAGATAGAAACGCGGAAGAAAGCGCGATATGTAAAGCGAGTATAAATTCTTTAGACCTCTTTTAAAATTATCTTCATATTTCCCACATATTTTCTACACTTGATGATATTTTAATATACAATATTAGCACTTTAATGATAAGATGTTTCAAAAGAGCGCCTGATAGTTTTATTTTTTGATATAATTTACGTTGAATTAACGTGGAAAGAGAAGTTGTATACGATTCTTTCTCAAACTTATGCAATTGTTATGCTAATTTTTGTAGTGTCAGAGATGTATCTAGATATATCTCTGATAGCTATATAAGCGATAGTCGGAGAACGAAATTTGCGTAGCAACGAGAGACGTCTTCTTTTTCACGGAAGATCCCGCAATAAATGCCAGGGGAACAAATGCAGCAATAAATGTTAAAGAGATCTCACTCGTCCCGAGAATGCGGCTTTAAAGCGAAGAAAGCTCCTGTGGGCCGTGAAAGAATTCCGAGAGGGATCGAGATTACTTGGGTGAGTACGGAACTTCTGATGGGAATAAATGAAACGCATTAATAAGACCGCGAGTATTTCGCATGCGGATCTCCCGCATAATAAAATTTATACGATGTTTAAAAAAAACGTGCGGTACTCCAATCTCTCGCTTCGCGCCGCGTTTATATTTGAATCCTTATTAATGTCGAAACTTCGTCGCGGACGAGATCTCGCGTGAGAAGAAAATGCGTCCTACGCTCGCTGGGCGATGGGACAATAATCAGCAGCAGGTGTTTCCGCGCGGCGTTGCATTATAATTGCATATTTTTCTAAACGCTAACGATACGCCATTTTATTATTATCATCTTGATAGAATTTCAATGGGAACCAATTAATTAATGAGAAAATTGATAATCATGGGATCAATTATATCGCGAAATTATTATACGCAACCGAGTATATAGAATGTACTAAGCTTAATGAAATGACGTAAATCCGTCGTTAAATTAATTTACCACCAATCATACAATTTTGAATTTATATCCAGATTCCATCCAGGTCGCTCGAAAATGCAGTGATTTATTGGAGATTTACTTTCGGTCGATGCGTGAACGGTTCGCTGTACTTTACCAATGCAATTTGTCGAAGGTATAGTTTATAGTCCAACACTCTGAAATCATCCCCTTTTTCCATGTTATTACAAAATTATAATATGCAATCCTGTTGCCGGTTCGCTTTGTCGCGACATAGATTCACATTCAGTCGCATGTTTATTCGCACGTTTCCGCGTCGTTGCGAATCGTGCTTCGGTTCCGCGATTTTTATACGCAATTTGGATATTTTTCTCCCGGCGTTCGTGCCAAGTAGTGCGCCAGGGAGTACACAAGAGTTCCTTCGCGTGTACACGTCGTGTACATCAGAACGGCGCCCAGCAGCAGCAGGAATGGAGGGTTCGGCCACGTGCAAGCCTTGTGGTAGCGCGGAAGGTGGTGGCCGGTGATTCGAATTTGGAGCAGTGGACTTTATTGTTGCTCCGCAGCCGCACGAAACGCTGTCTGGCCCGTCGTCGCGTATTAAACATTACCGAGGGGTCGTTTTACGATCCCTTGAACATATCGTATTAATGTCGCTCTCCATGCGGTCTTGCGCGCGCGCTGCGGCTTTACGCTGCTCGCTTCCAATTTAATGCGTCTCCCTGCCGCGCGAGATCTTGCCATTGTGCTGCATACGGAGCGGCACACTTGGACGGCGTTACAATGAATACGATTACGAATGCATGCGACAACGATCTTAATGACGAACGTCTACCGGATCGAATAACCTCATTCTCTTTCATAGCTTCCATTACTTGCGGTTAGATGAAACATGGATCTTTGCAATTACCTTTTCAAAATTATGTGACTAACGATAGAATTAGTATTTCTATTAATTAATTTTATGAATTATGAGAAATTAATTTCAATTAATTACCGATAAGCTTACATAAGCTTTAATATAATAATTTCTCTTTCTCTCTCTCTCGCTCAATCGATTGATCGAAGACTATCTCTTTTCTTAGATTCTTTATTTTATGGAATTTTCTCAGAGTGTAGGTAATTACACGATAAATTTTTCGTTGCTCCTTTTCCGCTAAACACGGTCGTTACAGAAAAACAGCCGCTGTTGCTTCTTGTACTCTATCCCGTACCGCGGGAACGAATATAGAGGCGTCATCGTAAAGAAACGCCGATGAAGGGGAACTCTCACTTCCTATGCTAATGCCGGGGGCGAGGTCTTCGCAGTGTTCATAAAGACGGCGATGTGCTCCTCCCGCGCGAAATAAGACCATTGCGGCTGCAACGCGGAGAGAGAGTGGTGGGAGAGACGCGAGGGGTTGTTATGCCCGCGGCATCTGCCACCGCTGCATCCGATATGCGATATTTTCTTCGCCGAAAGTATGCGCTGTCCGCGCAATCGACGCGACATGAAAAAGCCCAATCTTCGCTTGGAATTACTTTTTTTTACGGGTCCATAGGATAGTAATTTTTCACTGCTGTCATAATAAAATATATACATACAAATAATTACATAAAATGTGTGAAATGACTCACACATTTTCATTTATTAAGATTCTTGTATTTTATAGATCCACTCTTAAAAAAGCTGTGTTAAATAGTTACTCGAAAATCTCGAAGCATTGTTGCCGCTTTTCCGCGATGATGATTGGTTTTCTCGTTTGGCTCACTTTGTATTGCGAAAATGATCAATAAGACATAAAAATTATTTACTATTTTTTGCTTTTAAAAATAATTTTTTTGCTTCACTTTTTAAAAAGTTACGAGGTAAAAATAGCATATACCTAAGTCATATCCTTCCTTCTTCCTATTATTGTGACAGTTTTGACAGCTTGTTAGGTTATCGAAAAAGATTGAAGAATTAAAAATTTTTTAATCTTAAATCTTTCCAAAAATTACATTTCATTATAGTATAACAACGAGAAATTTCGCGCGCGAGGCGCGCGCCCACCACCACTAGTGATGTTAAGCTCTCCGTGTAAAATTTGATTAAAAATTGTTCGGATGGGAAATTCCTCCCAGTGAAACGTTATCCTAAATACTGTAATTTCTCGTTATATTCAAAAGGACATATTAGGTAGTGTTGCATCTCATTACAATATTGATAGTTTAAGGCAACTCGAAATGCTTTTGCTCGATGAATATCCAAACTGGTGCGCGCTATTGCTCCATACAAATGAGATAACGTATGTCGACGTGACGATGCGATAATTGTACATGACAATGCAGTAAAATTTAGTTCGCATAAACGCCCCGCATTTGGATTTATCGGACGCATGACAAATGAACGCATTGTCTGTAGTCAACATCATCTGTGATAATGCGCTTTAGTTGGTGACGTCATGTGTGATACGCTCAACTAATTGCAGGTTTATTTTCGATATGCTGATATGGGATAGTAAGTAGACAGTACGTGCACGATTGAAATGCTCGCGGAATCGGCTGCGCGACTCGTGCGCGCACGTAGAGACAGCAGGCGTGTTCGCGTTGTGTCGTTCCGCATTTCCGCGGTAGATCGGCTTGATTCCGTCCCGATCGAGCGAATTCAAGCGAAAGGCGAACGTCGTATCGAATCCCCCGACGACGTTACGTGTCTGATTTAATGTTTGGGGACTCGATGTCGCGGGCTGCCTGGTGTTTCGGTAAACGTTTTATCCACGGCGGTTTGACGCTGATAGGATTTCAAACTGACTTTTTCTCTCTCTCTCTCTCTCTCTCTCTCTCACTTTTCCCTCTTTCTTCCTCTCTCTCTTTTGCGCGCACGGTTTCCACCGAGAGAATTCGTAGACACGGAAATGGAGAGATAGAATTTACTGGAGACGAGACGTGGAAACGTTTTCCTGGACGATCTTTCTGCGCGATACGTGAGGAGAAAGGACGCTTTGATCGCGGTCGATCAATCCGATGTTTGTATTCGAATTAATTCGAGACCGAGAAGAACGAACGTTCTCGCAAAGATAAGAAGCGCAAGATGGATCGATGACGTACAAGATGATAACGTAGCATCGCGCAGGTTCGTCACGATATGATACATTGTATGATGATGTATCGGACGCGAGGCCGGTGTCCGAAATAGAAACGAGCAGCGAGTTTCGGGCGCATGCCGTGCCGAGAGTGATCAATATCCAAAGGGACCGCGGCGGCCTCGCAAACCGTGACACGCGTAAAGGAAACATCAATTATCAATCGCATGTAAATTAATCCGCCGATGGGGATAGCGCTGTCCCTTTTCTGCGCCAAGTGGGGTTTGTCACTTTCCTTTCGCGCAGCACGAAATCGTAAATCTGCCTGATTGTTTCATCGACAGGGAGACGCGACGCGAGTGTAAGAGGAGCAGAGACAGAGAGGTATAGGACTGTGCTCGAGCACGGTCGAGCGGTTATAGTTTGCAGGTTGTCTGTTGCTGTAGGACCAATTCCGGCTGCGTGATAATCAAATCTAATCCCTAGAAGCTTCGGCGAGCTAACCGGTAACCAATGTTGCATCGGCTTACCGTGCTGCAGGGAAGAGCGGACAGGGGCGGTGTATATGGGACGGTGCATAGATTTCAAAATATCGGATTTCGTATGCAGCTCCTGATCTCTAGCCTCTCGGGACTCCGGGAGCGATATCTATTTAAGGTCGACTCGAAGAACCATAGGGGAGCTAAACGCGGAAATTTGAATTGAGATATTGACTCTCTCTCTCTCTCTCTTTCTCTTTCTCTCTCGAAGCGCCTGCCAGGACTATCCATCAACGGTCCTGTCACGTTCCGTTTTACAAACGCTTCTTTCAAACGAAATATTCCGTGTTTATTAAAGCGAATCGATTTGTCCGCTCGTGCGGCAGCGCAACGTCGAGTATGATTTTACATTTAGGATCAGTTATCTTTCGATCATATATCTACATACTTTTTCTGATAAAATTTTTAACGCGCCAGGATTACGTTCCGAATCTAAACAGAACCCGATATGGCGTTAAACAATTACGATTTTTTTGTCGATTCGATTGAAATGCTAATTTTCAATCTAGTAGTCGTTGCCTCGTTTCGCCGATCTTTGCGAAGATACTATAGTAAATCGCGATCCATCTTTTTATCTCACTGGGGAAAACGAAAGATGAAGTGGCTGTCTAATCAACGCTAATTTAAAAATCCTTGTCACGTTGCTCGATATCTCCGGTCATTCTTTTTCGGGGAAGGGTGTGCCGCGTTAGAAGGACGAGAAACGGCAGGGGGGTTCCGAGGGTAGAGAGTAAAGGGAAGAGTTAGGAGAAACGTGCCGTACCGTGAAGAGCATCATGCGCAATCTTGTATGCAAATTGGGGAAGAAGGACGAGGTGGTGTCGGACGACGGTACGAGAGAGGGATGAGAGGGCACGTGAGGCAGGTACTTTAAGAAAAATTTGTTCCCTCAAGATTTCTATATGCAAATGCGACACCGCCGGCGCTCTCTCCACGGCTCTCTTCACGGTTCAGCTCAGCTCGGCTCAGCTCGGGCTCGGCTCGCGTTCCGATCTCGGATTTGCATTCCGCGCTCTCTTCACATTCATGCTGCCCTCCCACCGGCGCGGCCTGGCGAAACGCACGCGGTGTCGCCCGTGTTTTATTAATGATCCGTAAGTGTCGGCCGGAAGCGCGCGGACCGAATGAGGCAGCGACCCGAGATGGTCAGCGGTGGATGACGAGGGAATGACGAGGCAAACGGGCGGAGGCGTCGCGGTGCTCTAATTACCATTAACCCATTAGAACGCATAATTTGCCTAATCGGGCCATCGGTGTGTATTACGTCGCGTTATTTGAGATAGGTTTACCTCGGCGCGGAATGTTTTGTATAATATCAGTTTACACGGTTGCGCGGAGCCGGGCGGTGGAGTTGCGCCGTTGCATGTTAACGTGGCGTTATGTGGGATTACATACTTCGGGCTCGATGCATTTTCTTCATATCGTTTAATAAGATCGCGTACAGAAATTCCCGTTGGAATTGATTACTCGCGAGTTTAAATAAAGTTCTCGGTGAAGTAGAATAACGATCCAACGATTCGTCTACGAATTATATTTCTTTCCTCATCGAAGTAAGAAAGAAAGAAAAAGAGAGAGAGAGAACATAATTATATTTTTATCTTTATCCGATATTCTCGCGCATGTTGTTATTGGGCAATGCGATACCGTTTATTAAATCGTTTAAAGCTCATTTTGCTGTCAAATTAGCCATATTCATGATAAAGATTTGCAAAATACACTGAAACAATTCTGGTTAAAAACGGACGAATCAGAAAAATCTTGTGAGATTTATCAGATATTCTGGTTATCACAAATTCTGATTATTATAAGTTATAAAGTATGAGTTCTTTACAATAACCAAAATATTTGATCAATCCTACAAGATTTTCTGATTCGTCCGTTTTTAATTAGATTTTTTTTTTCCAGTGTATATCATTCATGATGGCAATACTAAAAGTGGATAAATCAGAAAGGAATTGTACCGTTTCTAAACTTCATCGTTGATAACTCTTAGCTGTCGTGTTTTGCGAAGTAAATTCTCGGTGATAGCGCATTCGATCGTCGTGTGTAAGAACCTGGCAGGAAGAGAAGCAGGCACCACATTTTCTCGTCGCCGTCGTCGGGCGCAAGGAAATGTCAAGAAAAACAGTGTCGCCGGGGAATACCCTGGTTGAATCGGTATCGACGCGAAAGTGGTCCCGAGGTAAATTACGAGCGCTCGCACGCATACACGAGAGAGGGAGAGAGACGAGAGGAGGAACGCGGAATTAAGAGAGGGCCACACGCGCGCACGAGAAAGCTGTAAAGAAAAACGAAGAAAATGGATGAAAGAACGGGAGGCGAAAACGTACGGCGAATAATGCGATTCCGCTTTCGGTAGGTAAGAGGACGAAGGGGTGCGCGCGCGAAAAAGTTCGTCCCGTCTCTCATCCCTCATTCTCCGCTCGTCGCTTTCTCTTACGCGTCTTTTCCCCCCCTTTTATCTTACGTCTTCGTTTTTCCGCAGAACAGGTTAAATTGCGGCCACGATTATCCCGTTTATCAGTTTTCTCGGAACTGCCCCGGCGAATTACATAATCGCGCGATCTTGATCGATTTGCCGCAGCGTCGGAGATACGGAGCGGCGCAGTGACTTTCGATGAGTGATTTAGTTAATTATCTCGTAAAATTTTATATCGCGCGCGGTTCAAGCGTCCCCGCATCTCGCCGTTGCATCAATCTTGCACGCGAGCGCCTTTACTACCCCGTCGAGATTAAAGAGAGATCGTGGAAAAAAGGAACACGCTAGAAGCATTTATTTCGTGAACCCGCACTTAACAGGAGTAAGGCCAGAATTAGAGTCGATTTCGCTCCGACCCAGAAGTCTTTCGCGGGCCGAATGCGATTTGTGATAGGGGAACAAACCATTGAGAATTGTGGCATTTCAGAAAAACCTGAATAAACTTTTTTCGAGTAAAAGAACATAATAAAGTTTGTCACGATGTTACACATTTCTCACAGTTAAAATGAATTCGATCTCTTTTTAAGTTGGCGGAGTTAGGAATATCAAATATTTCAAGGCGCCCTGATGAGTCCTCGCAGGGAAACGCGGTTAACACCTCTAGATTTAGGAGACAATGACGTAATCGCAAACAACATTATGCAACTCGAGGGATGTAGCCGCAGTCTGTCCAAGCCAGACTTCAGCCCCTCGAGCAACTCGGTCGGATGGTGGAACGCAAGTTTCTTCGTGGTAATTTGGCGTGCTAGACGCGGGAAGACGGACAGCTTGCAAAGCCACGCGGCGGCGACAGTGGCGCGAGTGAGTTTAATTAGGAGTAAAAATCGAGTTTGCCCGATCGGCGTCGAGATTGTCGCTCGGCGAAACGAGATCTCGCGATTATTAGATTTCCGCTGGCTGCGTCTGCTATCGCCACCCTTCCGCGCCAAGAAGGCAGAGAGGAGGGTGGCCGGGCGGGCGGGACGGTCCCGGGAGAGTTGCCTGGCTAAACAGTCCACGGACTACGATCTGAGAGAAAAGGGCGCCCGAAGGAGGGAGACTGGAAACTATTTCTCTTGCCTCCCCGGCACGCCGGTTGTGATTTGAATACATCCAGTTAGCGGCGCGTGCCTCGAATGCCAGATCCGCGACGGAAACGCTTAAAGGAGCCACTCGTTACTTCGTTCGTGCGATATTAGCCACCGTTCACGTCGTCGTCGTCGTCGTCCTCGACTTCGTCCTCGTTCCTCTCTTCGTAGTCGCTACGATTAGCCCCTCGCCACTCGAAACTTTATTGGACAAGTATTGACAAACGCCCAGCGTTTTATTCCCCGCCGATAGTAGCAACAGCAAAGTGCTCCGGATTAATTGCGAGCTGCTTAATAATTTGTTACACGTGGTGTCTCCCGGCGCTTGTTCCTATTGATTAGCTAGACATGTAAGCTCTGGATGCTGTAAATCTGTCGATCCTCAACTTCGTGTCTGCAACCTCCACGAAACTTGTCGAGTTTCGGATATTGGAGGAGAATTAAGCCGTTGAAAGAAGCAAGCTGTTAAAAGTGCCGTTGCTTCGCGATAATTAATCATCCGGGCCAGTTTTAACTCGGCATTAAAACAAGACCCGTTTGAACTCGGCTGCGTTATAAATTCTCTCTTGTCATGTGAATTGCGCAAAAGGGTAATATAATAGTCGCCAAAAATTTAATAAAAATTTCCCCTCACCTTTGTGACGACATGTCTTTTTACGCGATAATGAAATTCTCCCGGGGGAACTCCATTTAGTATGCGCGTATACAATTTCGAATTCGGTTTAGCCCGATGGATGTAAAACTGCGTGAAATAAACTCGCTTAAAATGTTATTTGAATTTCCGCGGAAAAAACTATCTTGAAATAAAAAGCCTTCGATGGTAAATGAAAATTGTAGCGTGGCAATTACAGCTGGATATTCGTCATATTATGGCCCCCTTTCTCCCCCTCGCTTTTTTGCGCTGCATTATTTTGTCGCTGCAATCACGGGGATTGTTTAAAAATTGAGGGGGTCAGTACCTGGACCGTTGTTTGACCGTACACCGTTCAAAGGTAACACACGAGCGCGAGTATACTTCAGTTTACATATATAGCTTCATAAATGACGCCAAAATAGTTTGCAACAGCAATTTATCTTACAACGAGGTAACACCGGTTCCCAACGACGTAACACCTCCCACTGCTCCGGCTTGCATTATCTCAAACTCGTCTTAAGGGATCGTTCAGAATGAAACATCAACACGCGCGCAGAGTCACGGTATTTAATGTATACGTTACGAACAACGTCGGAAATGGGGAATGTACATGTCAATTTTGAGGAGACCGCGAATTTAATGGCCACAGGATTGGCAGAGATAAGTGACGTTTTATATGTCGACGCGCCTTTTTATCTATGCAAATGTTTATCGAAGTCTTCGATTCTGTGCAACTCTTATAATTCCTGGTCTTAATGGAGCAGTTTTATACGACAGCGGTGGGCAGTAACGTGGAATTAACCGCGTCTATACGATATCCACGCTACGTCGTAATCGATGTTATCTCGCGCTTTACTCAGCTCAATAGCGTAATAAACGTTCGTGCCTTTGCATTATTTTAAGTAAAAGGGCGGCGATAACCTCGACCGTGAACCATCCGAGTAGTTGGAGGTATCGCACATGCGAGCGAACATGCGTTCGCGAATACGATAAAGAAGTGGATAGGAACGCTGCGACAAAGAGAATGGAAGACAAAGAGAAGAATAGTGTACCCTGAAGAGAGAAAGAGACAAGAAAGAAGGGAGATATGCGGGTAACAGCTTGCGATAATAGTGGCGAAATAGTCTGTTTTATCGTCGGCGTAATAACAATCATTGTTATTTTACGTGCTCCGACCGCAATCTCGTAATTGCTTTAAAGAATATATAATACAACGCGGCCGCGCGTACCCGAGGACGAGAAATGAACGGCGGATAGATGGGCGGACGGGCGAGCGTGCAAAGATGAAAGTAAGCGAAATCCCGTGGCGACGCGGCGCCGACTTGTGTGACTTCAACTTCCGGAATTAGCTGTCCGCGCGCTCTTGGATGCTGGAAACGTCAATTTCTGTCGCAACTAATCAAAACTTCCTTGCGATTACGCGGCGTGCCGGGCGCGCGCGGCCGGCTTTTCAATCCGTACAGCCACTTTGGACCGCTCGCCTGGACGCTAATGACTCCGTAGCGCCGGTATATTCCCTCGTCGCTGCATCGGGCGAGCCAAGTATTTTGCAAATTCTCGCGCACCTTGCCACCGTCGGAACACATCGGAGGCGGATAAAACGATTAAGCCGCGAATTGAATTGGGCTGCGCCACCACCCAACACCCGGAATACTTCCTCCTTTCGCACGTGCGCAAATTGCGAAAGCTGCTTCTCGAATAATATCGCAGGTGCCAGCAATTCTTATCTTCTTCCTATTTTATTTATAATTAAACTAAATTGCAAATGTGACTTAATGAAGAAATAATTAGCGCATGCTATTAATGCGTTTATTAAGAGAGACAATAATTGTCAAATTTTAACGCAGAGAAAATATTTATTGTATTGTGCAATTTTGAATAATTTTGCGTTCAAGCAAAATCTTTATTTAACCGAGTGAAATCGATAATAATATAAATATGATAATAATCAGAAACGTCGAGTAGTGTTTTATCGCATTTCATCCGCTACAAACAGGCGTATCGGAGTCTGCGCTGGCGTAAAGGTTGGAATAAGGAAGAGCTTTTTTCTCCCTCTCTTGTTTTTCTCGTTGCGGTGGAAGGCAGCACACAGCCGGAGAAAAGAAGACGCGAAAGTACCGAGGTAGTAGTCGAGTTCGAGAACAAAGTCGATATTAAAATCAATCCAAACTGTCGGACCGGCAGTTCGGCTGAGTTTGTAACCTTAAAAGTTCGTCTTCGTCCCCGCGGCTCGCCTTCCTTACCGCAGACCGTATATTGAACTTTAGTCAAGTTCACTCTCCTATTTGCGTTCCGCCGCAGCGTCGTGGTAGGTTAAGAAAACCCGGCCAAACGAACAGGAGAAAACGAGGATGGAACTCGCGGGAAAGAAAGAGGATAGCGGGGAAATAAGCGGAAGTTTGGCCGCCGATCTCTCGTAGTATCCGCTAAGTAGCACGGCGCGATCTTAAGTGCCTGCACCTGGCAACCCGCCCTCCCCCCGACCTTTCTCGTCGTGTCCCTCTTCACGAAATGAAGGAGAACTCCCTCGCTAATTCGAGAAATATTCGCCGTAATTCTACGCGGTGTTAATGAAACGAGCAACGGATTTCTCGCTTATTATCATTAATCACCGCGGCGGCATGGTATTATACATCTCATTTTGCAATATGACAAAACGTTTTACGGTCGAAAAATAATAAATTAAGAAGATATATCGCGCCATTGTTCGAGCGTATGGTTTTCACTAGCCGAAGGCATAAATTTCTGCGGAATTTTCCGGGACTCGTTTCGCGTGACGTAAAACGGCCGTTACGCCCCTAAAATCCCCACCGTCGTCGGTCGTAACGTCGTGAAATTCTTTTCAGATCTTGAGACGGGCGAGCGATATGCGGACGTACAATATTATGAGCTGAAAGGCGACGGGTAGCTTCGCGTTAATTAAAAGCCGAGGTAGCGGTTCTCAACTCCGATGAGGCGCTCCGCGCCGTATTGCACGGTCAAAGGAGATGTGGACGGGCTAGAGTCAGACATGGCAGCGTCGAGATTCGCTGCGCGCGCGATAAGAAAAAAAGGGACTAATCAGGTCAGACGTGCCAGTAGACGACGAGGCGCGTCGCTCCGCGCGATCGTAGAAAGGGGAAACGGTCGGATCAAGTCGGACAGACTGGCGGTGAACCTCGTTGCGCTGCGCGAGCGAAGAAAGGAGAAACGGACGGATTAAGTCAGACGGCAGCCGCGGCGCGGTGCAACGCGGCAGCTCGTCATTAAGATCGTACAAATCGCCCAGCTTTTTAATGAGCGCCGGAGTTCGGTAGAATATTCACGGCTCGAGCAGCTAAAGTCCATACTGTGCCTATAAGGTGGGTGAATTAAACATTTTCGCACTTTAGGCGCGTCGCGCCGCCAGCTAACGAGAGCATTTCTTCCCCCGCCGACTCCCGTGCGACTCTCTCATCTCGTCGGCCTGTGCTACGCCTCGAAAGCTACCATCCACTGGAATTATCCCCGTAATTGCATCGACAATGATTGATTAAGATCGTCCGGTTTACTTCACGCTTATTTTGCGACATGATTGAGTAGCTGGAAGCTTCTGTTGGTCCGTACTTACCAGTTGCAAAACGTGTAATTATATTAATTATATTACATGTATTTATCTTTGCTTATGTATTTGGTTTTGCGTTTGATTACCAAACTAATATTCATGTTTCATCTATCCGAATATTATTTCGCTGAATATTATTATATCTTGTATCATGTTTTCATTATCGTTCGGGGAGCGATAACAAAACGGCGAGTCGGCGTTCTGAGGCTAATTCGACGTTATTATTTCCGCGAGCTCATCGAATAGCGATATTATTTACGGAAAACCGATTCCTTCGCGACGACAATGCCGAAAGGGGAATCGTAAAACTGGCAATAACACTGAAATAACCGAACGCACCCAGATAGTAGGCGAAGAGCTTCAGAATCCGTAATTAAACGGGATGGCTGGAGCCATGGCTGAGCATAGAGCCTTCCCTAGCATAAAGGTTTTATGCCCGACCTCGCTCTCGCGTATACTCTTCATTCTCCTCATCCCATCTCACTTTGTTTCTATCTTGCCTTCGTACAAATTTGCTGTACGGTGGCCGAAACCATGTCACACAGTATTCCTTGCAAACTCGGAATCTCTTGCGAAAGGAAATATTAACCGAGTATATATATATATATATATAGGTCTCTCGCGCGCTTGATTTCATCTGCTTTTGATTATTTTTCAAAGTTGACTTTTCCACAAGACAAAACATATAACTGAAACTATAAATGAAGGAATTGGCACATTTTTGAAAATGTACATGGAGTAAGCGATTAAAAATATGCTGCTTCTTGTGCATCAGTACAGGAAATATTACATTAAATAATTCTTCTTGAAGAATTTTAATTAAGAAATATTTTAGTAGGGCAGTATATGAAATTAGTAGTGCAGTATATGAAATATACTTTATTCAGTTTTAAGTTTGCTAAGAATGCATAAGAGATATTAGAAAATCAAATCTCATTTTTTAATCGCTGAATCTTTAATCACAGCAAAAACGTTCGTAGATTTTGCTATGTCATCTACGTGTCAATCTGTGTTAAATTTTCATTGAATTTTCAATTCAAACATTACATTTCAATAAATTTGGTTAAGAAAACCGTGATCGACAATCGCCGCACTTTGCGAAGAAACCGCCGAGTCGCGATTAACCGTGCGATTTTATTTCAAGCTCGGAATCGGCGCATCATCCACTTGCGCGAATCTCGATGGTCGGTGCGCTCGGAGAAATACATAAATTACGCGGGCAGCAGTGGTGGCGATGGTGGCGGTGGCGGGTTATGGCGACGTGACTGCAAGTTGGTTCGTATTAAAGTTATGAATATAAATCACGGCCGGCTCGTTCTACGTTCTTTCCCTGCGCTCGACGGCCTCTCACCCTTACACAGACCTTACCGACTACCACGATCGTATTCCCTTTCTCTCGTCCTTCAACCCTGTCGTCCGTCCTCCGTTCTCTACCGCGAGGAGAATTGGCCGACACCCTCGTTTTACCTGCGCGCATACACCCCTCGCTTTCCAAGCTTCTCCGCGCCTTCCCCTCGTCGTTCCTCCCGAGTTAGGTGTAGCAGCTCACGGTGTCAAAGCGCCGACCCATTATTCACCCACCCCCGTCAGAGTTCATGTCTCTCTGGCACGCACTTCGCCGTCGCGAGCCCTTCTTACCCCTTTCCTCTGTCCGTGGTCAAGATACGTCTACAGCCGAACTTGTGAACGGTTCGACACTGATCCTGGATACGGCAACCGCTTGTCGCTTACTCGTACGTGAATAATAGTCGATGAACGTAAAAACGCTTTATCCTGATGTGGGCGCGGTTTAAAATTTTGCACGAGCAAACGTGCACTGTAGAAACTGGTTAGGCAACGAGGAAGTTGACATATTGTGACATAAGAAATGATTTATTGCGACTTTCATTAATATAAATAATAAGTGATAAATTACATATAAATTGTAAGAGATTTATGGCAGATGTTAATCGATCGATGTAATATATTATGGATTGTTGCAAATTTTTGGGTTTTCTATTTGGCGCACATATTGCGAAAACTGAAAAATTTCTCATAAAATAAACTCACGGTATGAAATGTCACGTAACGGAAACGACTCCGTGTTCCGCTGAGACAAAATAATTTCTCGCTGTTATGTTTTTGAACTATAAGTTCTCACGCTGGAGTCATATACATATACGTCAGCGTGAAAAACTGGAATACTTCTTACTGAACTTTCTTCAGAAACGAAGATTAACGCCCCCCCTTTTGCAAATTCACCATGTTTGCTGCTGTCGAGTGTCACGAACGCACCGGGAAGCCTGGAAAAATATGAAGACAACTACGCTCCTTGCCAAGTGAGTTTTTATTCCTAGCAAATCGCACGTGAAACTGCGCAAATGTAGTTATACATTGTCCAACAGTCGCGCGATGCAATCATATTTTTCGGAGATCGTCGGGCTTCGCAGTCTCGTTCATCGTCATCAATATTTCGATTCGAGAATAACTGATACGATTCTGGCAGCAAAATTAAGAAAAGAGATACATTAAAGTATATTTTTTACTCTCTTGCGGAAAAGAATTGATCGATAATCTATAATAATCTAAACTTTAAATTTCCTCTTTTCAAAATTTCGTCGGATATGATATAAATTTTTATTTAAATATATACTTTTCAATCATACATGCATATTGCTCTCTAAATATTTAAGACTTTTTTATGCCAAGAATTTGTGATTTTGCAATTTTCCTTCCCGTTGCTTTTCAAACAAAATGTCAAGCAGAATAAATGAGTTGCGGAAATAGTCGTTTAGGCTGATTCCCGACTATAATGCCCAAAGTCAAGATACTAAGTCGAAGTTCGTAGAGGAAGGTATGCATGCATATCCCGTAGGAGGAATAGAGAGAAAAGAACCCCGAGGGATTGGCTCGATCACGCACGGATGCGTCCCTTGATCCGATACATCGACGCCCCGAATCCGAAACGTATCGGCGAGACGATGTCATACATATCCGATGCCAAAAGCCGCGGGGTGCTCCGCCACTGTCGGAGATTTCCGGTGGCCTTAACCGCCACCCCTGATTCGCCAGCAATCTCTCCCACGAGAGGCACCACCGCTTTCGACCTCTCTGTCAAGTTGAAAACAGTTCGCATCGTGAAAAATTGATCAATACGCTCGGAAAAACCGTTTCTGAATTCGTAAAAAAAAATTTGTTATTGAAATCAACTGAATAAGAGAGTCACAGTTAGCTGACCTAAAAATTTCCAATATTTTTATCGTAAAACGTAGCTTTAACAAATAATTAGATTCAACTACTGAAATGTTGTCTCTCCATTAGATAACGTGAAATAACAATTAGATGTTATTTTATTAACATTTAAGTAGCTTAATTTAGGATGTTTTAAAATTATATAATAATACAATGTGTGTTTTAAAATTCCATGATAATCTTCAGTATCATGTAGATATATTTTGTCTCATGAATGTCTTACTACATTTAGAAAAGAATATATCCCTTCTGTGGTGGTTAAACGATTGGAAGTCAAGGCACGTTTATCTATTTCGACCCCGAGAATCGAAACCACCTACGGCAATTTTACGAGTCGCGGACAATCCCGTACGCCGCGGGCCGCGATTCGTGGCTGCGCGACGGGATTTCGGGGATGATCCCCTTCAGCGGGAAGTGTTTTCGGATGTGGCGAGAGGCTGTATCCGCACAGTTACCACGCGATCTGTGTGTATACGTGTGTATACCTGTGTGTATCGCGTATGCGAGGAGAAGACGGTCGATGTGTAGGTGTGATAACGGGCTGAAACACGATGCTGTGGGCTTTCATTGCTCATCTGTGCCAGAGTTATGCCTACTGCTCGCAATGTTCGCGCGAAAAGCCATTGTGTCAACCCGAAATCTTTTTGATTGAAATTATTTTTCCTTCCAGAGCGGGAAAGCTATCGAAAAATTATACGTATATTTATCTCATTCTTTAATTTTCTCATTTTCGACACATTAGCCGCAGTTTTTCGAATTAGTGAAACGAGTGGAGTGATTTTTTTAAAAATTACTAATTGCATTAAGCGATTGCCATCACGCTAACACTAATAATGTTTGTACGTGAAAACCGGAATATTTAATATGAGGTAATTTGTTTGCGTTATTTTGCAGTTCAAAGGGTTATACTGTCCGTTTCGCACAGACAAACAGAACGAGCGCGGGCGTTCCATTAAAAACTGATATCGGTTACGAAAATGGCGAGAGAGCGTCGAAGTAGAGGTAGCACGGCTGCCGAAAAAGCGCGCGATACATACCGGTGGAGAGTTATTTTCGCCGCGGAATATTTAACTTCCGCGTGTGTGCGGTTTGAAATCGCATCAGGGCTTAGAGCTTTCGCGGAGTCGCTGCATTAAAAATGGACGCGTTCTGGGGGATAAGAATAAAACATACCTACATAATAAAACATACGATCGTGTGTGCCGCGAAACGTTTCGCGCATACGTTACGAGCGAGTCGATCGCGCACTATTTCAGCGGCTGCGCCGCGCCGGAGAGGCGAACGATTAATTTTCGATGCGAGTCGGCATGAAAAGGTAATCCCCCCCCCCCCCCCGTAGATTAAAAGAGAGACTGCTGCTCTCCGTCTGCTTCCGTCGCAAACAGGTAGGTCGGTGGAATCCTTTGACTGAAATAGATCGCCGGCGACGCATCAAAATTCAACGTTTCGAGCCGGTATTCGATACCGTCGCCGAGTCGCGCGGTCGTAACTCCCGTCATCTCCGTGATCATGCGTCCCGTATTTTTGCAATTTTTCCAGAGATCGCACGTGCATGGGCGGTCCTGACCACGTGTATCCGCCGACATGCGGCGGCGTATGCACGCATAATACGAAAAGCGAACAGCCGACTGACATTTATACGTCCGCGAGAACGTGCATGCAAGTTGTGCGGGATACATTGCAGGTGCATTCACGTACACGTGCACACGTGTGTTGTGTACGTACGTTACATTCAAGTGTACTCGAGCGGTCTGCATAAGCGACGCGGGGATATAACGGGAGCGCGGGCGCGAGAGAGAGAGAGAGAGAGAGCGAGCGAGCGAGCGATTCCGCACGGCCATTTATTAAACATACCTTCATTACGCGATCCGTACATATTTTAGCACGGTTCGCACGTATGGATCACGCCCGGCTGAAATGGGCCGGCGCGACGGCGCCGTTAAATAGTTAAAGAAAAAAAGCTCGGACTCGGCCTAATCTCTCTCTCTCTCTCTCTCTCTGTCATGTATATGCACCGCGTGCCGCGCACTTCGCACTCGTGAATTTCGCTGTCTCCACCGCCGTCGTCGTCGTTATCTTGCTGTGCTGAAAAATGCAGCAATTTGGTTAACCGGATTAAATGCCGGCGGTTCTTTTTGCGTATCCTTAGATTTTCCCATCTCTTGTTTACTTGAGTCGACTTTCACTGCTAAAGTTGGTGGTTTAATAACTTATATAAGGTACTTCATAATTTCGCTCGTATGGCTTCGGAACGCGAAATCTTTTTTTTTTTTTTCCAATGAAAATTGAAAGCTGCAAAAATTGTTTAGAATATTAGTTGGAAAACAATTTTATCATGATGCACCGAATTGATAATTATAAAAAATTAATTTATTAATAATATGAGATACTAGCAATGAATAAAAAAATGATTTAATTATATTTTTCTAAGTGGTTGAGCTAAAGTGGATTAAATAAAAAAGAATTTTTAAAGAAAATATTTTAAAGCTGCAAGTAATTAAAAATTTCCATCTCGCTACTATGCGACAGATGTTTAATAATCATTCAGTAAAATTTATATATAGAGTGTTTGAAAACCGCATTTATATATTAATATGAGGTATTGATAATTTATTAGGAGTAATGGGAAAGGTTGGAGATGAAAGAGAGTGAATTTTGACGAGCTTAAACTCGTTTTTAAATTAATTTCATTTCACGCGTTTCATACCTATTAAAAAACATACATATATATACATATTTGGAGATAACATTCGAAAAAGAATTCCATTCATAATCCACGGAAATTTATTGACAGCGTGCCTTTTGCACCGCGGAAAGAGTAAATGTGTGTAATTTATTAACATTACGCAATCCGATTGGCTCCAGTTGAAAATGCACGCGATGCAACAACTCAAATCTTTGAAAAATTATATTTATCGTTCTCCAATGCGTATTGTTAATTTGCACGTTATATTTATTCGGTAATATTTCTTAATTCATGAACGAGCGTGGAAAATTCGCGAGCGGACGGCCGTTTGAGTGAAAAATTAGAGCGTACTCAAATTTTTAAATCTATTTTGTTTCAACGGGCGGTAAAACATTTGAAAAGACGAAACTAAATCGTACACGTAGGTCCTCGTGGCACTACTCTAAACGCTATTAATCACCAACAACCCCCCCGGTCCGTGACAAAATGCAGCTGCACCTGCGGCCCGCGTTTTAATCGTTTCGCTCGAAAAGGGGCGCGATAGTGCGGGTTCTTCCTTTGATGCGAGGTCGTTCCGACGCTCGCGGATACATGTCGCTACATCTGCTCCTGACGCGTTTCCGTTTCGATCCTGGACTTGCAGTCCGGTCATGTGGGGCGGCTTTTGCGCGTACGTGTATAGCGAATCGCACTATTACACACACGCGGTGCTACGCATACACATACACACACACACACACACACATACACACACATACACATATACGAACGATCCCGCGTGTACATATACGACGAACGTACGCGTGGGCATGCACTGTAAGCTGCACCCCGAAATGCAGCGGCTGGCTGTCGTTGTAGGAAGGCTCGATAATACAGTAGCATAATGCCCGGCAATATAGCATAAAGGGGTTGACACGTTGACGCTGTCACGTGCCACTGGCGCCCCAGGGGCTATTGACTACGTGACGTAATAGTAGAGCCCAGCCTTTATGAGAAAGGAGCCTCTCGCTTACACACTCGTTAAACACGCCCGTCGCTAACGCTGACCCTGACGCCGATTCTTTCTATCGCGGTCTCCGCTCTGGATTTAGTTACAATTTTCTGTTAAAGCGGCCGGTCCCGTATCTCGCCGCGACCAAGCGACTGTAATAACTAGCTTTTTCGCCCATTCGGGGAGAACAAAAGTCCATAGGACGGTAACGGGGAAAAAAAGGAGAAAAAAACGAATCGCACGAGAATCATCGACGCGGTTTATGTCCGTTTTCATCATACACGGTTGCCGCATTTGCGTGATGAAAGTCGTAATTTGTGTGTATAGTGTATTTAAAACATTTGGAAATGTAAAGGTAGGCAAATTTGTAATTAGGTACCATTAATTGAGGAATTATTAATTTTACAAAATAATTACACATAAAAATATTGAGGCAATTTCAAAAATAAACATTTCTAGAGATAACTAACGTGGAATTTTTTTTATCGAAAAAAACTTTTTCGAACAAGGCGCTGCAAATGAATTAAAAAAGAATTAGAATGCTTCGTCAATAAACGTCAGCGCGTATCTTTTTAGTATCGAAACGAAATTCCAGGTGGTTATTTATATAATCGTACCTAATGCATTTCATTAAAAAAGTATTTCACCGATCGTCGATTATTAATTAGCTGTCAATCACCTCGTCGGGTGATATTAATTTCGGAACACAGAATATGACAGCGGCTTTCGTCATCCGGCATGGCGACGGTCGATTATCGCTCGACGAAAAATACACGACCGGCTCTTATCAGCGAAGAGCGAGATACGCGAGGCGAGATCTCCATTCCCATTCGGGAAGGGGGCCGCCGAGGGTCTACCAGTCGCGGGATGAAAGTTTTTAATTACCGAGGGATAGCGAGATGCGCGTACGCGCGTCTTAGACGAGACAGGACGAGGACGCGGTTAGTTACATCGCGGCGCGATTGATGGGTGACCCAGATTCTGGGTACGAGTGTCTACCTCTCCGTCTGATGAAAGGGATGGACGCGGGCGGGATAGGTGGCCGGGGCGACAGAAGTGCATCGTAGAATGATCAGATTCCGTACCGTCACATACCTGTTTGGCCGCGCATTTGGTAACCGAGCCACCTGCACGCGTCTCCAGTTTCCCTCATCTAATCAAGCTCGCAGTTACAAATTAATTTATTCCAATTAATATACGCGCGCGCACGCGCGCGCGACTATGTCTCGCGAATGTCGGTCTCGCAAATGTATCAGGTAAAATTTCACTGTCGCAAGTTAATTTGTCGGGGATCTGATAGCGAGACGCGGGTTTATTCCTCGATAAAAATGGAACGTTACACGCCACGCACCGACCTTAACCGCGTGACCTCGTCGCGCGGGATTCCGTTTCGCGTTGCATTTTTATGATAATGTTCAATCACGGCGCACGCGAGCCGGACTGGCCTTGACAGTGCGCGCGCGGGACGCGAAGACGCGAATGAATTATGAGCGATAATGAGCATTTGTTGTGGGTTGATGAATTACGAGCTTCAATGAATATACATGATGCTAATGATGAGGAAATTTACGCTGCGCGCCGTAATCGAGCGATCCCGAATGCAGCCGCAATATCCGATAATAACGTCATCAAATTCTATAGGAATATCCCTTTAGGTGTTCCCATTCCCCCTTGTGAAATTTTCATGTGTACAGAATAATGATTCCCTCATCGACCAAAAATCTAAAGTATAAACAATACAATATGCTATAAAGAGCATTCAAAATTATACAATAATCCAATTGGAACGGCATTCCGAAATTAAATTTCTTTAAAAATAAATTATTCCACAGCCGTGCAAAAAGTATTTTGAATGTCTTTACGTTCGAGACTTCACTTCTGAGACAACATCTTCATCACCAGCGTGTCTTTTTGCAGATGTTGCATCCCTGAGGACTGATTTCATCAAAGTCCGTAAACTTCATCCGTAAGTTAACTGACTTAACGCTCTTTACTCTTTTAGTTTTCGAGAGAGAAAGAGACGAAAATGGACCGAGAGTTTAAAGTTAATCTTAAAAGTTAATCTTAAAAGTCGGCTTTGCCGACCAATAATCAATATTTTCCGAGAAACAATTTTTACGGTCCAGACAGAACAGCAGCAGCAGCATCAAACCGCACCATTTTTCACATTTGGAATCGGGAGCGGAAATCAATTTCCATGTGTAGTCGCCAAATAATTGCGCAGAGATATGTAACGCGCTGTTCAAACAAGAAATCCAAAAAGACGATCACGGACCGTAACCACCAGATCCCATAGGATTAATTCATGAAGATCCGCATAACGCTCATAAACGTACTTGTGTTGGTAAACGACCGTATTAGCATAGAATTCCTTTTAACGCACTATATATATTAAATCTGGAAATCTCTAGCGGATATTCAATTTAAGGAAACGGCTCGCAATTCTATATTCTTAAATGTCGGATGAAGCTATTATTACTTTTTTCAATATAGCTGAGATTAAAAGTCCAATGCAATGTGCATAAATATCCTTTTACATTATCATCGAAAATTGATGAAATCGGAGCCGTTTTAAATTACACATGATCAATGAAATCGCGTTAATTAACGTCATTAACGTCGCATCGTTAAATTGGGTGTTGTAACTAGGGCAGCTGCTTTTCATATTCAATGCTGCTACCCCTAACTCCAATTGATTTGAGAAAATACGGGAACCTTAGATGGAGAGCGGCACATATGTGTATAACGCACTCATTGAACCAAGAGTAAACCTTGCGAGTCCTCTCGAGCGATCGCGAAACGCCGATGAATTTCAATTATCCCGTTCATACGCGAGCGCTCGTTGCTCTCGCAATTTTTGTCATACCGCCGGCTTTAAATCCCGCCAGACCGCATGTCTACGTACCCCCACACGCTTTTCCACCCCCGTCTCTTTTATACTCTCCCGCAATACTCGGGGGGGATTTTGCGTGCAGAAAGAGATCGGTGGAAAAGTGCCGCTTGTTTCACATCGTCGACAGCGTCATTGGCGGCTTCCTCGCTATGTTAATTCCCAGCTATGTATACATATATCGGATCGTATGCACTCGGCTTGTTTCTCATCCGACTGTCTCGATATTGTGAAATATTACCGTCTGCGGACCTTCATTAGCGGCAGTCCCTCCCCACGGTGTAAATCACAGCTACGAAATTGACATTTATTTCCTTTGACATTTTATTTTCTCGATATTATTATGAAACACTTTTCAACTCCGCTCAATTTTATACATGCTCATTATCGGTTTAAATATAAACGTTGTACATCTGAGTATTGTTGCGTGTAATACGATTACGGTCCGTGGATTATTTCAAAATTGATGTCATAGGCGTTACGTGACTGATTATTAACCACAAATGCTAAACTGAATATAAAATAATAAAATACAAACACATATATTTCAGATGATAAGTTTTTATGTGAAGCAACAAATCATAATCCTAATTGATATCTCATTATTTAAATTTTTTGTGAATCAATGAAACAAATTGCTTCGTGATTGACAGCTTTCCAATTTCTCTCTCCTCTCTCTCTTTCGATTGCTTTTGATAAATAAAGACACGGTATTGTGAGAAATGTTTATAAATCCAATTTTTACGTAGTCTGAAAACCGCAATATATGTGCTTATAACAGCGGTGCGTTTTTCGGCCGGCAAGTTCGATATTACGCGAAATATTGCCGCCTGTGGACATTGATTAGCGACCAAAGCCATACGTGCGGATGGCTGCAAGCCGCAGCTGCGATCGGCCTCGAGGAAACTGCATCGGTTCGCCGCACTGTACACGCGCGTGTATACGTGTGTGTACGTACAAGTGCACGTACGATACTCTCGGATACTTAGAGAATGGGGTGCATCCATTACGGGGTGCGAGGTCGTGCGCGCGTCCCCTGCGCTCGGTTCTGGTTTATCGGGAATTTCTAAAGGTGCCCGCCGCGCCGGCAACGCCTGTGCAACGCGGCTGCATTTTGCTCGCGGCGCGGCGAGACGAAGGGAACAAACGGGAAAGGAGATACCCGCCGCGTCGTTCGTTCTTGGTGCGATTTCTCCGACGGTTGCGCGGGAGGAAACGCACGAAAACGCCGTAATTTACGGAGATCGATTTGGACATTCCGATTTATTTATCTTCCCCCGTCGGTAATTATATCGGGATAAAACCGGTTTACAATATCGTACTCGGTGAAAATTACGCGGTTAATGGCGTGACATAATTTATGCAGCACGTGGCAATAATGCGGTGCCTATTCAAATTAATTTCGAATTTACATCATCCTGCGCAAATATTATAGAGACATAGAATATTGATGAGACACGTATGATTACCTGTAGTTTTTTATGTTAATATCTCTCTTGTAATTATTGATTTCTTTCATCCTATCATCTTTAAGACATATATATATATATATATATAAATATATATATATATATATTAATGTAAAATGAAAGCAAAGATATTATGTCTCGTTTCAAAGAGCCGAAAATCACATGAAAGTAGCATTCTCTCCCAATATATAAAATAAAATTTTACAGTCACATCGATAGAGAGAGAAATCTTGGTCCTGTAATATGTCCATATCTGTTTTATGCAAGTGGCGAATGAGAGGCAAGATGTGCGCACAAAAAACGTTAATCGGATTGCACGAGAGAGTGCTTCGTACTCGTATTAAAAAGTGTAAAGGTTTAACTTCATTGGCAGTAACAGCCACACGCATTTAACACTCGATTTAAAAAAAGAGAGAAAATGAGCGGGGACGAACATGAAAAAAGTGACTCGACAGATTTTATGGATCTTTTAAATGAGAAGATAAATTTCATAACATAATTTTATGTTTTACATTTTTATATATTTCGCTAAATCGCAAACTTTTTATATACTTAGAAGCGAGATATTTCAACTTGCACGTTTCTCATTAAAATTAATTGCCGTGTAAAATTACTATCTGACATTTGAATGCCAAAATACATATATGTATATATAGATAGAGCGATTGCAATAATGAGATCTTAAATCAGATTTTCACTCGCTTCGTCGATTCGGTTCTACGTGATTTCGCGATAGATTGCGATCGCCGTTTTTGGCGTCGCGAGAAATCGAGATTGTCCAAATTAATTTCCATTCTTCGGCACGATGACTGGCTTATCTCGTTAACGAGTCCAATTCAAGCCATTATATGCAAATAAGTCACGGATCTCTCTGTATGGTTAGCCTGTCTCTCTTTGCGGTTGCCCGTTCCCTCCCCCTTCTTGCACGTCATCTCCTATCAGCAACACGCCTCTTCTCCATCATCCTCATCCTCATCCTCATTTGTCTATCTATACGTCATTCTCTCGCTTCCTCCTCCCCTCTCTCCCTCTCTTAGGCTACTAAGACCTCAAAGCCCGAGGTTCGTCTTAATTACAGTTGTCTCGAGTCAATCTGGATGGTAATTAACCTGCTTGCCCGCATCCCGGGGTTACCTCAGAGAAATGAGGATCATCTCCCTTCCTTCCCGCCGCCTCGTCTCTGTCAAATACCTGTACGTGAGGTACGAGCGGCGAGGAGGAAGAGGTGGCGCAAGAAGAGCGAATTCTGAAATCTCGCAAAAGTGATAGGGGAAAAAGTGTGCCGGGGGCGGCCAGGCAGAGCGGGCGTTAATGGATGTTGATTTACGCGTGGTTGCCGTGAAATTGACAAACAGATTTCGCGGGGTCTGTCCGTGAGAGAGGGAGAGCACGTCCGCGTTATTAAAATACACCTGGGGCAGAACCGGGGGCGCGGGGGAGAAGAGGGCAGAGGGCAGGAAATTGCAGCTAAACAAGCGTGGCGGGGTATAAAAGGATGATTTTGCATGAAAACAAGCGGTAAAGGCGGATTAACTATTCGCGGCTCGAAAACGACAAAGAAAAAAAAAAGGAACGCCTTGCCGCATAATGGCGGACTTTACACTCGGCCCTCTCTCTCTCCCGGAGGAAAAGCCGTGTCAGAGTAGGTACACACGCGGAGAGCTATCTTTATAAATGACTTCGCCGAGAGTGCGCGACTGAGTTTTAAAATACGCCTCTCTCTTCTGCTTTCTCCAACTTTCCAAATTGAAAATCGTTTATTACGCCGGATCCATCAAACGATTAAATTTCGATAGATAGCTCCTCCCCCCTTCTCTTTAAAGCCTTCAATTTTATCTGTCCAGAATGAATGATACTACATGTCCTCTCTTCCTCTCTTTCTCGTCAAACCGTGGTATCGTTTCCAATGCAGTGTTGATTGCTTACAAATATAGACTCTCCATTGTCTCAAATACGTTTAATTATCGAATGTGGCGTTTTTACTTTCTCTGCACTGGATATGTAAGAACTTTCATTTTTAGTCGCATTATTCCTGAACTTAAAAATAGGGTATTTAATCGCCGGAATCCCCGGAGGATATTTAAACTGTTTTCCAGTAACCATAATTCAATGCTTTTTGATCCTTTCATTTTCTCTCTCTCGGATTGGAATATTTATATTCCTGAGGAACTTCATATTCTAAACTTCATTTCTGGCGAACGAACGGTTCGATTAAGTAGCACATATGCGAGTAGCATCCGCCGCTCGCGTATTAAGCGCGTCAGAACTTTACGGATAAATTATCTATTAGTCGTTCGACTACCGACCTGTCGGCCATATTTCCCGACCCTTCGCTGGCAACCAGTAAATAATCTGCGCTACCTAACGACGTTACGGATCTGCGATACAATCGATTCGTATGATAACATACGGCGCGCTCCGTTTTATCTCGTGTCATTCTCAACCGTTTTTTGGCTCTCCTGCGTCGTCGAATGAATATTAACAATATCATGCGCGTTAAAACCGTCGTAAACTGTAATCCGCCGTTTTGATAATCGTATTTTTACCTGCCATTTTCCACCGGGAGGTAAATACAAATTGTAACGGGATATACACGTTCGTAAATGGGATTCCATTATGCGAGAGAAAAGCTACGACGTTGTTTCGAATAATTTCCGAATAAACATCGAGCCACAATTCGGAGGTGGAAGAAATCATGTCCTGCGAACGCTGCGAACGTTCTACTTTTTATACGGCGTTTCTATATTGCTCATTTAAATTCAGAACATTACGTCTTTTTTTTTTTAATTCGAGCTTCAACGTGATCCGCATACGAAGTTGGCTTTTCTCTTATCGCATAATGAGGCACCGGATACACCCGTGTATCGATATAACGCAACGCGCCTCGCGCACGCACGTCGCGCGTGTCGGTGTGACGAATAACAATAAGAAAAGTTACGCGACGACACACCACGGGGAAATATCGACTACATCCGCAGGCGGACATTGCGGGGTCGGTGTGTAAAATATAGAGGTCGAAGTTGCCACTACAGGGAGCTTTCGCGGGGATCAGCCCGCGCGACCGGCGGTTCGACGGGGTCGCAAGTTCACGTTCGTGTTGTGGAATTGCCGATCGGGTCGTACACCACGACGAACGACGGGGCGGGCTCGCGTGTCGGGCTGCAGGTGCCGTTACATAGGCCCATACATAATGCATAATATCAAGACTTCCCCAGTCGTTTCACGGCGAGCTTTCAATCGCGTAAGCCGCCCCTTCCGCCCGCCGCCCGCGGGTCGCGCGAGTGGCCACGTTGCTGGTCTCCCTTCGACCCTTCCGCCTTCGTTCCGTGCGCATAGGTCGATAAAATTTTACTCTCGCACCA
This sequence comes from Tetramorium bicarinatum, assembly GCA_928718305.1. Classification (NCBI taxonomy): domain Eukaryota; kingdom Metazoa; phylum Arthropoda; class Insecta; order Hymenoptera; family Formicidae; genus Tetramorium; species Tetramorium bicarinatum. Next base: position 10,078,586 of record OV788319.1, read on the forward strand.
CCGTACTACTACTCTATCTACCACGCAGCAGCAACCTTCCTCGAGATTTCTCTCCGTGCCGATTCTGTGGCGGCTCCGTCGCGGTCGCTCGCTTTCTCTCGCTCATTGGATAAGATAACGCCGTTGCGAATCGCTTTGACAATCGTCGCCAAGAGTTTAATCGTTGTTCGCTCGGTCGCGATTCTACTATGAATCCACGTTAATGCAATTCTGATAAAATTACACTGTTAAAACGAATGTGTGAATATCACACACTTTTTGCGTGTGATGCATGCGTGTCTCCCGTTTTAAGAATTTTTAAAAAGTGTGATATCACACTCATAGATGTTTAAAACGGGGGACACACATCACACGCAAAAAGTGTGATATTCACACATTCGTTTTAAAAGTGTACGTATCTATGATAATTCAAAGAATGCATGTAGAAATTTTCAACTACCTTCAAAAAGGTTAAGAAAATGCGAACGTTTCTAATATTGATTCGGAAATATCAGTTTTATTAATCTTGCGATATATCCTCAAAACTTGGGATTAAGAGTAATTCGCTCGGTTGTTCCAAAGATACGCATCTCGTGCTTTCATTGGCGCGTGTCGCCTACTGATGCGAGATGGCACGCTAATTAAGCTCCGAATGTTGAGGCGCTTTAATGAAGCATCGCGGACTTCGTGTCTTTTCACTACGTTATTAGGCAAGCCGTACTCAAGACTTTGATTACTTGAGCCTTCAAAGGAACCGGCTGCGGTTTCGTTAGCGGAAACCGCGCAATAATTATGCGATATCAAACCTCCGCCTCGTGAAGGTGATTCGACGACCTATCTCAAGCTCGCATTCAGATTTCTCCCGTTAGGCAGGCCAAGGTTTAGCCTTTTAGCGCCGCGACGCATTTCGAATGCAGGACAGCGGGAGAATTTTGTAGAATATGCGAAATATATGAAAATGTTATTTTAATGGTGTCATCTGTTCTGCTTGTGATTCCGAAAGGATGTGTTATTCGTGTAAAATTCGATATAGCACGTCCGTTATGCAATATAGATCAAGTCACGTTTCTACAAAAGATTATATTTCTTTAAAGAAAGCGAAAGATACATGTTTTTAATAGCGTCCAGTCACTATTATTGATTAATTATTAAAGCTGTTACTCTAATTTGTACAGCTATAAAAATAACGACTTTCAAATATGCGCATATCAAAACGGATTGAATCGACGTCTATACATATATAATTTTTTCAACGAAAACAGCTTCAAATGTCAGTTAAATTTCTTCAGCTGTAATTCATTTACCGATCAGCATAGTTAAATTTGTTTCGTTAAACAATAGCGTTAGAAGGGAACTTAAAATATATGAAAAATAACTATTTTTTTTTCTGTAATTAAATAAGAAATTTTGTACGAGCAGCATGGAAATCCGTATCCATGTGTATACTCGCGACCTGAAATGAATTTTTAAGTGACGAATATCGGGTACGCGATCGATATTTGCATGCTTGCTAAGCAGCGAAATTTACGACTCTCCTCTCGGGAGCAAATATCTCTAAAGTATCTCCAGACAAGAAGAGAAATGTTAGAATGGGGGGAGGGGGAAAGAAGGGATGCGGGACAATTCGTTTCGACAATACATTCACGACTCGCCTCTCCACTAACGGAACGTCCACCTGGCATTTTACTTAAGCGCCATTAAGAAAGGCATTATTTTATTTTACCTCTACCTTTTTTGCAACTTTGTTCCTACTGTCCCGGTACGAGATGCAAGGAACTCGTTAATGATATAATAACTTTTTCCTCGCATTAAGAGGCACGAAATCGTTCCGATGATCCAAATATCAAAGAATTAAATACCGTGTCAATTTGTGTGCAACAAAAATTTGCAAATCAAATTATTAACGCAGAGATACAATTTAAATATATCCCCGTAACATATTAGGAGATATAACATGTAGCTTATGTGAACACATTTTGAAATTGGATATTATCTTTGAAAAAAAAAATTATGCAACAAATATTCGTTTCTTTCCATTACTTTGAATAAACTCGCAAGGCAGATGGAAATTTGTTTAAATCATCAAAAGAGGCGCGAATAAAAATTCCAGGTGAAAACAAAGAGTTCAATCTGGAAATAGAGGATACGCTATATGGAATAACTGAAAATTAAAAGCACGACGAAATATAATTGCATTTGTACGCATGACGCTGAAAAAGTAAACATACTGTCGAATTTTAATTAATACTATATCACGTGCTGCTACATGGAAAATACATGTTTTATATTAATTAGTTACAGATAAATAGTTATTAAAAATTCATAAGATGACTGAAATAATAATTATTATGTTATCAATCTTAATGAAACTCTAATATACTGTAACATCATTTTTTGCAAAATCTGAGAATATCGAAAGTTTAATTAAGTTTAATGACCTTATTTTATAATATCTTTGATTTTACGTTGATATAATTTGATCATATCTGTTCAAAACCAATATTTTCAAATTAATATTATGACCCATTTTCACCAAATAATATATCAATTTAAACTTATAAAATATTACCATCATTAAAATAATTAGGACTATTTGGCGGTTATATAGAACAGGAGAACTTTCCGATGAGTGAAGTATTACAATAAGAACGGGTCGTGTTTCTTTACTACGATTACAATAATCCATTATTCAGCGACCATTATTTCCCGAAAGCACTCTCCTCGAAATTCAAATATTGAAAATCCATGTTATCGTTTCATTCAACGATCTAATATTCGATCTGCCAGATTGTAACGTACAGGTTTGCGCGTCGTTATCACCCGACTCTTCCCGGCGCCGTTATCCGCCTTTAACATGCTTCGCGGCGACGTAATGATCCGAAGGAAGATGCGCCTGAGGATCATCGCGCTAGAATGTCGTCGCGAAAGCGAGGAATTTTTGACGCGCGGGAAATATCACACGTACGTAGGTGCGACAAAAGGGATTCAGCTGAAAGCTCGGATATTGAGAATAACCTGAGAAACGAGGGGAGGCGAGCAGTGTCACTCGCTCGACCGACGTCACAAAGACGCTAACTTAATTGTTAGGGAACGCGCGGTCGTGACAATTTTTCTTCTCGTCATAAACGTATCATCGCGCTCCGCATTTTGTAGGTTGTCGGTACTTCCGCGTTTAATACGGCGTTTTAGTTTTACTTCTAGCGGTTCTTTCATTCCCTGTTGCGACGAGCGGAGAGAGCAACAGAGAAAGAGAGAAAAAAAAAGAGAGAGCTAAAAGAAAAAGAAGAATAGGAATAATTGTAGGACGCAATGCGTGCAGTAAATTGTCCTGCAGACCTCTTGAAAATATCTCTGAGAAGAGCGGAATTGTTGAATTCTTTCGGCGCGTTGGGAATGAAACTGCGCATTGACAATTGAGTGCTAACTGAAACACTTTAATGAGATTTTCTCGCCGCGCATTGTTTATACGCATCTAATGCGATTTCCGAATTATTTTTGCACGGTTACTTACACCCGATAATAGATTGGATCGAAAATTACCGATTGATTTAAATTAACTCACTCTTTGCATTGAAATTAAATGTAAATTTTCCTATATGTGCGTATGTATATATATATATATATATAGTGTGTATATATATATATATATATATATATATATACACACAATATATAATTATGCGCCAATCAAGTTTGTGAAATTATTTTAGATATGATAACGCTAATGATGATATTCTCATGCGGCAAAACGAATACAATTTCGAATGAAATCCACGTAATAAATTATGTAACATTTATTTCAATCTCGTGGAGGATAAAATTGATCAATTAAAAAAAAAGTATCGATAAAAAGCAGCATCGTGACCTGTATCAAGTTAGAAAGATATTAGAAAGATATCGTTCAGAGACTGGACTAGGGAAACGGAATCCCGGTATAACCATTTGAGAGAAAGACCTATAATTTAGAATTACCGGAGTTCATAAAGTTCAATGTTATTGCTTTGCATACCATGTAATCCACTGAAATGTCGTGTCTAGCAGCAACTCGCCGCCGAACTCGTCGCAACAACACTAATTAGCTTTAGTAGTAGTGCTTTGCTGCAGGAATTCCGCATTGTTATTTCTTCATTTAATGATGCAGTATTATGTCGCAACTATGGGATATGATTAAAAAGTCCCTGTGCGATTGGTATCAATATCTCTATAAAACGTTAAAATTTCTTGCAAACGTATGAACATTTATACCACTTTACTCTCATCAACAAAAACTTTTAATAAATGGAAAAAATACATGCATTTAATATATGAATTAACAGAAGTCTAAAAATGAAAAATATAATTCGTAAAGATAGGAGACGATATTACACGCATGGCAGCCATAGTATGAACTACTACGCGAGAAGTTGGAACGTTTGCGGATTAGCCACGCACGTCGCAACCCCCGTCGTCACCGCTCTTCTTTCCCTGCCTTCGTGATTGCCTTCCGCTTGACGCGAAAAGAAAGCCAACGACCGGAAGTGCGCAAGAACGCTCGCGCTGTAACTCCAGGCCGATGACAGCGTCGTCGCCGGGGCGGCGCGCAAGAAACGTCGTGACGCCCCCGCCGCCAAAGGGTTGACGCGCTGGTACGAATTTCCCCGGGATTTAAGCGGGGAGGGGGAGGAGGGTGCTTAAAGCGTGCGCGTGCCTCCGCGACGCCTTGGAATTAGGTACATCCACGCGAGAAGATTGATTAAATATTCATTTGCAGCGAATGGCACGACCCGGTCGCTTTTTCGTTCTTTCCTCCGTTCTCTTTCAACCCCTTTCCTATCGCGCGACCACCTTTCTCTCGTCCGTCTCTACCTTTTTCCTTCTCTCCCAAAGCCCACGTTCTCTCGCCGCACACTCGAGCCGTTATATTCGCGTGCGTAGTTTATTGGCTATAACTCTGGCACGACTACAAATCGCCGTACTCCCTAACCCTTAGCATTAATGCTCGCACGTGGAGAACGAAGACGGAAAGAGCGTGAAAGGTAAGAAAGAGCAGCGGCGCTTGTGTGCGGCTTGTGCTTGAAAGAATGTCGTGCGAAAATGTGTGCAAGTCGCGCAGGAGCTGCACGTTTGGATGTATATGAGAAACAGTTGCGTCTTGCTGCTGGTGAACAAAGGAAAAGGTGCCCCGGGGATCTACCGCCCCCCCTCCCCCTCTCTTTCACTGGTTCTAGATATGAAGAATATTTTTCACAATGAGGCATTTTTCCGCCCCATGGAACAATGTCTACATTATACGAGACTAAATATAATAACGAAAAATGCTAACCAAAATAAATTTTCTTTTGCGTGAAAGTTTTACGGCGCACATACCACCAATAATAATAATAATGCATAATCATTCTCGTTATAACGCTACATTCGTAATATAAATTTATTATTTTAATTAAAACACCGTGTAGGCTATTTTCTCCTATATTCACATGCGAAACATTATTTTAATTTTTACAAATTTGTTTATTTCATTTTAAATTATCAACATAATGGCTTTGAATTGTTCCTCCACGAGTCTGGAGTGCAAATGTTACGCTATGAACACGCTGGCACGATGAGAATATACATACGCGAAGAAGTCAGAGAATCCATAAATATGTATAAGGGCAAACATACGTACGTTTAGTTTGGGAAGTGAGAAAGAGAGAAGGCGAAAGAAATGAGAGGCGATCGGACAATTGTCGTGCAGATCGTTCTACGACGGTCGTAGAAGGGGAGTCTCCTATAATCATATCGTTTTTACAGTAATTACGACGCGGCACTCTTTAGCTGACGCTTAGGGGTGACATTATTTTCCCATTTCGGCCGCTGCCAAGATTACAGGGTGGGAAGAAGGAGAGGGACTTGTACGCCGAGTAGTATATGCCGTACCTGCGGCCGTGAGGAAAATCGTACGCGGTTAACCCGATTACGGGGCGCGCCCCGCCGCGTGATTTAAATCGACCCGCGTTCGTGACCGGCGCGATGATTAATTTTGCATTTTATTTGCCCGCGGCGAAACGCTCTTTCCACGCGAACGTCCGAGGCGCACACGCCGTCGTTCTCGCGTTTTCCGTATTAATCCCCCGGGGGTAGTTAATGTTACGCGCTTTATCGGCGGACGTCCGTCCCGGCTCAGCGAAGCTTTTCGCGATAATATTGAGAAATGGAAGAAATTCGCGTCCTCGCTGCCGTGTTGCGCGAAAGGGAAATCTTGTTTAATTATCCATTTAACTGCGTCCGCGGATCGGCGCATCTGTTTTTGATCACATCCTCGCGCGAGACATCGTAATAACGCAGCAGTCGTACAATTAATACCGCAAGTATAATGCAGCGAGTCAACATTAAAGTTATTAAGTCAATAATTTGATTTGATTCTCATGCTGTCGCTCATCCAAATTTCATTAATTATATCTCAGCTGCACAGATTTTAAACTGCAATATTTGCCATTTATGAATTACTAAAAGAACCAAAAATACTTTTCTCTTTTTTTACAAAATTATAATCTTCTAAAGTAACGACATCGTTTCGTTCATTCTTTAAAATGTTTGTCAGCCTTATTTCGTTAATATTACACAAACGGTAGAGTAACCTTTAACTGGCAGAAAAAAATAAATAATAAGTCGAACGTATCGATCGGGATATATGGTTTAGGAACGTAATAGCGTTACGCGAACCTCGTGTGACCATTGAGTGTTACATCAAATCGCTGGTGCGTTTCGAAATTGTGGACGTTGTAATTCAATCCCGCGACGTGCCGTGTTATAATTTCATGCTATGCAAAAGTATTAAAGCCGCGAAATTATATCGTATCCGTGGAAGCGGCAATAAGAAGAGTCTTATCTAGTCGTTTTAATATAATTGAATAATAAAGAAATTTATTTTCAGCATCCACGTGCCCTACCGCCTGCAAATCACACATAATCGCCTTATTTCTCATATAATCGCACCCCTCGTAATAGACCGGTTCTCATTTATATTTTGCTTAAACTGGTATAAGACACGAATTTCACATAGTGTTGGTATTACAGAATTAAATCGGCTTGAAGCGTCAAATAACTCAAATAACTCAGAGTCACAGTCGTGCAATTTGTTTCCGCTGTTTTTGAACGTAAGCAACGTAATTTTTTAATAACTTTAATAATGAAATATATTATGTGTCTAGTCTAAATTGAGATGACATACATATAACAAGAATGAGATCCGAAAATGAGAATCCGCGAATGGCAAAAGAAAATCAAGAAAGCGAGTAAAATAGCATTAAATTTCGAGTGAGTCTCTTATGTCGCCCGATAATTCGATCTCTTTCACCCAATGCGGTATGGCGAAACTTGGCTCGGCTTAAGTTCGCGTCCGTAGTAGAGAGATGTTCTAGTTAATTGGGGCTTATGTCGTATCGTAGTCCTGCCGCGTGCTAGACGGGCGATCGGCAGCATCCTGTATTAGTTAGACTCGAGCCGAGACTGCCGATAGAGCGATGATCTAGTCCCTAATCTGTTCTCCTGTGTGCACCTAACAAAACGCAGACGCTCGCCCACGTCACTCCGTAGAATTTCATTTTAACAGTTAAAGTCAACGTTATACGACACGAAAATGTCGAAAACACGAATAACGTGAAACTCGTTACTCTTCATCATAGTAAACAAATTATTTATGACATCATTATGTATCGTGGCTTTTTACGTTGTTAAGCGTCACGCGGATTCGCAATAGTAACCTGCTTTTTGCCACATGTAAATATCCCGTATTAATGCTCTCTGCACTCGTTCCACGCGACGACAACGAAAAATAATGTGCGCGGGAAGAAGGCCGGGCGAGTGAGCCATTACTGCTGCATGTAAATATGGACCGGCATATGTGCGGTAGCATTCATTAACACGTGAGTTATAGCGAGTGCAAGAGAGAAGAGTAGACAAGTTCCCTTTAAATTGCCATTTTTTTTATCTGGCCCGGAGAAGAAAATCAAGAACATTAAATGCAGTCGTCGGAGTACTGTGTCACATACGTTTAAGAAATGAAATAGGTCTTCTTGATAAAAGTTTACGTCTAATTCAAGGCAAATATCGCTTTAAAAATGAAACGTCAGATTCAATTATCAAATTAAAAAATTTCTCTGAATATAAGTGACACGTATGTAACTCACCTTTGATTGCCAAGCTGGTTTCGGTATTAAATTCTGAGATATTCGAAATCGAAAAATACAGCTAGCTACTTATAAAATATACAGAATCAGATTATAAAATAAATCATATCACAAAAAATAAATAAAGATAAATATAAGGTATATATTATACATCTTAATTATATTATTTAAATTGTCGTATATTTAATAATTTTAGATGTATGTGAAATGAATAGAACTGTCGCTTACAAACCGAAACAATACCTTCTCGTGGATGAAACACATATAAGCAGAAAAATATAAAAAAATAATTCTATATCTAATAAAAAAATTTAGTGTATTTTATTCTAATATTTTTTTTATTGTTTAGCATTTCCCGAGGGGCAAAAGAACGTTCTCTTCTTTTTTGATATTTCTCTCTATCTTCGTTGTATTTTCCTTTGTTTTGCGACGATTTCAGAAGAGACGATTTCGTGATAGACGCGTACGCAGATGGTCGGCGTTTAGTTTTATTGTTTTATTGTTTTATATTTTTGTATAATTTATATTGTTTTTACAATGTCATATAAATATTTAGTAAAATCATTCCTAATCGGGTAAATAAAATTCACTCACAAATGGGCTCTTACGAAAACTTACTCGTCATCCAGATGGATGATATGGCAATCAAAGTGTTAATTCTCCCCCCCATGTTTTATTCCTACGCATGTGATGTGTTTGACGATCGACGAGATCCAAGATAATCCCAATAAACGGCAAATAAAAAAGAATGATTTCGAAATATTTCGCCGACCATCTGCGTACGCGTCTATCACGAAATCGTCTCTTCTGAAATCGTCGCAAAACAAAGGAAAATACAACGAAGATAGAGAGAAATATCAAAAAAGAAGAGAACGTTCTTTTGCCCCTCGGGAAATGCACTTTTGGCGCAGAGACGAGCGACATTTATGCATGCGCCGCAAACGTCCCGCGATAAATGCGAGATTGTCGAAGAAAGAGATGGGTGAAGAGACGAGAGGGATGGCAAAATGAGTGGCTTGGCGGGGTAGGAGAGAGAAAGAGAGATGGTATTTCAGTACAGCAAGCGGGGATAACGTAGGAGTAACGGAAGAGAGACTTAATTGGGTTACTCGACTCGTCTCTTCAACTCGATTAAAGCATCCTCTCGCGGCGTAAACATCTTTTGAGGGGAAGCTTGCGTGTCAGAGACCGAAGAGCACTCAGAGTCGGGTAATTAGCGCTGTTCCAGTCATTTTCCGGGTTTTCCGAGTAAGCGGCGATAATCTCTTTCACCTCTGCCCCTCGGCACGCTCGACGCTGCGCCGTCGAGCTTGCGGGCGTGCTTTCCGCGGTGTTATCGCATCCGCGAAAGTGAATTCAAACTCGCGATGTATTCTTACGGGTCGGCAATCCGTCGTATGAAAGAGATATCCGGACAGTTACTCTCAATATCCGAGCAGCAGGGAGTCATCTGAGATTATCATCCGAGATCACGAGTGGAGTGAATTTCTAAGTGAATTTTAATAAAGCTGATCGTAACGTCTCTCGATCGTTTTTTTCCGAACAATCGCAACGACGACATTTCACGACTCCTCGCCGTTGACGACTTCAAAGACGTTAGGAACTGCGGGAGAGAGCAGCCGAGCGAGCTTCATGCGCATCCGCCATGCATACGAAATTCATCTAACGGAAATGAATGCACCGACAAGCGAGTGTGTTAGAAGACTACTAAAGGACTCTGCGATGGCTCCTGCTCGCGAGCCGGATGGTCGTAACGATCACGAAGAGAGAAGCCCCGGCGAGTGTGTGTGTGCGCGCGCGCGCGGACGGCTGAGTAGCGGAGCCTGGGTTTGAACCACCGCAGGCGGCCCGTGCCATGGTAATTAGTTGGCTGGCGCCACGGTTTTGCCGGGACAGGTTTGCGTCTCTTTCCAACTGCCGTAATGTCGCCGTCCCCGGGAGCTTCCTCTCGTCCGGCTAATCCACGATCACTTAGAGCGCGGAGCGCCGCACTGTGGCCACCGTTAAACCTCCCCTAATTTCCCTCACCGTCCACGACGAGGTGCGCACACGACGGGGTCATCCTGTTGACCGACGAACGAACGGCGAACGTGAAACTATACCACCTGCTCTCTACTACTCGCGCGCGACCAGGCGCGAAAATCGCCCCAACTACGGCGCAGCGCGCTTGCGGGGTGGTGGCCGCTGATCCCCGCAAGGGATGTACCAACTTGCAGCTTAATTAATATTAATTAACTTAACGTCGGGTTTATATCGAGAAGTATTAAAGCGGAAATTTTTAATAATCCGTTAATGCTGCCCGCGGCGCTCTGCGAGCCCCGTCATTAAGAATCGGGGATGAATCGAGTTGATTGACCGTTAATATTAGGTGAGTTAAAGCTGACTAACGGTAACGCAGCGCTCTACAAAGTGTCACTTTTGGCGACGCACGTGCAATCGTTGTAACAGAAAAAAAATACAGTGAATATAAAAAGAGCTAATACTAGATTTTTGATATCACGCCGTCATTCGTGTCGGATAATAGGCGGGGAGGGTTTCGGGCTTTAGTGAAAAACGCGTGTATTTATTTTGAGCTTTCACCGAGACTACAGTTGAATGGTGACCGACGCGGATTATCGAATCCGCCATCTCGCGACGTGACGCAGTCATCGCTACCGTTTTCCATAGGCCAATGGAGGATTCAGAGCGATGTCTATTTACCTTTCGTTCTCTTGTCTCTTACGAATCTGACAGCGATATCGTGAATTCGGGCGAATTAAACGTAATATTTCTTGTTGATCTGTTATCACGTGTCTATTAATATATAGCAGACATTTTTCTGTTCAAGTTTGGTCATTCTTACAAATAAACTGACAAATTTGAGCATGTATAAATTATTGATATTTAATTGTAAGAGCATACGGATTTATATTTATTTTACCAATAGACAAGTTTAACCAATGTATGAAAGGTTTGAATTGTATATTAACGAGGTTTAATCAAAATCATTTTATTTAACTAACGAAATTGTCAATATTTAACAATTAAAAAATTTTTAGAATTATTTAATAATTTAATGTAACTGTAATAATTATTTAATTTAAACGAAAACAAAAATTGTTGATTCTTTTGGATAATCTCTTTCGAAATGTTATTCTAGTAAAAAATATTTCTGATTGTGCGATTTTTACATGAAATAACGAAGGTATTTTATGGTAAAGATATTTCATAAATATTGCATAATGTTCAAAAGAATCTCATCATCTGGAGTGTATCGTTTATTTCTGGAGGCAATTACTGGAGTAATAATGTAATAATTATCCGTCGATGACATAGTAAAGATATGATGCGAAAGGACTTAACGATCTCTTCCCAAGATTTTTACAAAGAAGAAGAAACCGAACAAGATAACGTTTAGATGCGACGAACGTTAGCATCTTGAAATAAAATCATGAAATAAAAATCCATGACATTCAAGGGAGTCAGAAAACTAAAAAATAATGTGGAAAAATTGAAGAAATACGATGCGAAATCTTCCTTCAGGTATATCTCTGATATTGATTATATTTATCAAGTGCAAATTAATCAGCAAATTATTCCTAAATTGTTCTCTTTAGCGATACATCCAGCGAGTCTTCATTTCATTAGCCTCTTATCGTTTCCTACCACGGCATCGCATTATTGCGGCATTATTAATGTTGCTGTTGCGATTATACGTTTGACTGCTATTTCCATCCCCCCTTCCACCGTGCCGCCGTAAATTGCGCGCTTAATAGTAATTACTTGCGGTAATGGTATAATTATTCGGCGTTTTCGAGTGCGCAGCAGAAGAGAGAGTCGGGAAGGGCTTGAATGCCGAAGGCTCTTTTCAACCGTTGCGCGTGACGCGCGAGAAAAAGACAAGACGGAGGATTTGTAGCTGTACCGCGGGTGTAACCAAAGCGAGGCGGAGAAAGACCGAACGAGCTAAAGCGAAAGTAAGATATTAAGTGTACAAGCACGAGGAGAATGTCCGAAAAAAAACGCATAATTAATGACAGTTAAAAAAGTGCACGTTTTGCGAGTAAAAAAATTTGAAAAAAATGTTTAAATGTACTTCTCCGATATTATATCGTGATTTCGTATCTGATTTGATTTAAAGTCATAATGTCTAACGAAAAAAGAAAAAAAATCTTAATTTTTTAAATTTGAATTAATAATTCGATGGTACGATTAATTGCTATATTAAAAGGCAATTGCTTGAAAACATGCTGCGGGAATAGGTCCGATGCTTGCACGCTTTTGAAATCGTTTTTACTTTATCGTACTTTAAATTGGTAGCACAGACGGAAAACGGCGCACGGAAGGGACTCGGAAGGCACGGGCACTCGTGGTCAGAAAAAAAAACCTTTCCCATCCTTTCCCATCAGCCGCTTTTCTGTGGAGGAAAAACAACTTAACGAGACGTGTACGAAGCACGACGTCGCCAGACGACGCGAATAAAGAAGCGCGGCCTATTATTAGATTTAAACTGTTTGCCCTCTCAAGTGGCGCGTCTAATTGTTCGGGGATTCAGCCGGGGCCGGATATTATTATTTGCCCGTTTCCCTTCCCTCGGTCTCGGTAGTTTTTCCTCTCTTTCTCTTTCTTTTTTTTTTCTTCTCCACTATTTCTTTTTCTCTTTCGCCCCCCTGCCGGCGACCTGCCGTCCGCGTTTTCACAAGCCTCGTTTAGGTACGCCGCGGTCGCGCACGTTTCGCTCCCGCAATAATTCCGCGGTACCCAAGTTTTCTCTGCCTCCGCCCATCGGCACCCATGTCGTGCACCCGTAATTATGCGCGGCGAACCGTGCATTTCGCATCGCTGCATTATTCGCGACTGTTTCCCACGGAATTCTTCTTCTGTTTAGTTCTTTTCCTCCCTCGCTTTCTTTCCGCGGGGGTGGGGTGGCCGCTTCTTTTTCGCTTTCCTCTCTCGCTTTTATTACTTCCTATTGCTCAACCAAGAAACACGCGCAGATACGAGCCCAATGGATTTTCAGTATATTCGCGACAATTAATTCGCCGCGCCGACTAAGGAATTTAGTCCGCCGATCACCACCGATCGCAGAAAACGCCGCGAACGTTGGAGCCGGCTGCATTAACACGGGTCGAATTCGTGCGTTCCTTCACCCGTGCTCCCCGCGCCCTTGGCAGCTCTCCGGTTCGCGATCGATGGAGGGCTTCTTTCCCTTTCTCGTTTGCGCACCGCCTCGTTCGCTCGATTAATTTTGCGTTCCCGGGGGTGAAACTTCCGCCCGGCGGTGGTGGCAGCCGGCGCGAATTCTCACGGGAGAAGCGCGATCGCGAAACACTCTCGCGAATCCGCTTTTGTCGACAGGCTGCAAGAGAGCACTTGTGCCCCCTCCCCCCCCCGTCCGTCCTTCTTCCTTTTCCTCCGCCTCCTGCACGGACTGACACCGCGCGTTTCCGTTGCAGCTGCAACAAGACGTTTACGGCCGGTCTCGTTGCCCGGCGCGCTATAACAACGCCTGATTCAGCTGTCCGTCCGTGATGCCCGGCAGCCCGTTCCAGTGCGCGAATAAAACAGCCGGGAAACAACAGACAGAGAGAGAGAGAGTGATGAGAATCCATTCGGCGTGGGTTTACGTTTGGGCGCTGACGAGCGAGCACGGGCGAGCGAACGAGGGTGCGAGTGGAGAAATCGCAGCTTGCTCGAGACGGCGAGGCGCGAAAAGGGGTGCGAAGGTACCCGGGGCTTGCATCAGCGCTCGCAATGCGGAATATAAAGCAGAGGTCACTCTCGGCTCCGATTTCGACCCGTCGCGATTGGCCGCGATTTTCCGCCGAAGAAACTGCGCTTTCCCCGGGCATTTTCCCGGCTTTACGCGTCACGTGGGAATTTTTACGTCGACCGCCGCCTCTTGCTAACTCGGACGTGCACGTTGTCACCTGCATCTACGATAGGTCTCCACATGAATTCGTAACGCGAAAGAGAATTGAGCGTGAAATTTCTATTTTCCGGCGTGAACATAATTTTTACATTATTTTTCTTTTAAATTATGCCCGCGAAACTTTGTCTACGAAATTGTCAAGAGAATAACGGTAATAAAGCCGTATAATATGGCGTGGTAATGCATTAAATAGAACAGTGAATTCATGTATCGCGGTGAAACGAGTTTTAAATTACAATAGCTTTAGCTACTTTAACACGATAATTTTATGTTTGGAGATTTTTATTTGTAATTACGTAATTTAATTTATAGTATATATGTATTATATAATTATATATTTATTATATTAAGTATATAATAAGTTATATTAATTATATTGATAATGAATATACCAAAAGTATATAAATATATATGTATATAATTTTGGTATATTCATCGCGCGTGCGAATTCGGTCTGGTTTTACGACGTAGTGGTATTCAATAATTTTTCTTATCCGCCGGAGAAAGAGATTTCTATTAATAATTTATATCAGGCGAGAGTGTACGACGTAGTATTCAATAATTTTTCTTATCCGCCGGAGAAAGAGATTTCTATTAATAATTTATATCAGGCGAGAGTGTATTAGGAACAAAAACGTGACTGACATCATATTGCCCTCGGCGACCTACATTCCTCGATCGAAGATTTTAAGAATGGAACACATCACGAGAGATAAAGTCATATCATCATTTCAGAGTTTATCATTAATTCCTGTAAGAATCAAATATATAAATATCTCTGTTATTAGTTGCTCCGAATCACTTAGAATTTGATATTGAATTACTTGCCGTTGTCAATTCATGAGAACTCTCTCATTGATTTATTTTCGAGAAAATTTTGTATTATTAAATTTCGCAATTTGTCGCGCGTAAAGTTAGAAATTTGACAAAAAGCTCGCGGTCGAATATAATGGAATCACAGCTATTGAATCGCGGTTTATGCTTTAAGCCGACGCGGTTGCGCAGAAAAACGCCGGTTGCCGACTCCCTCCCCCAGCTTTTCGTCTCCTATCTCCTTGAATTCCACTCAACCGAAATACGTTGTAATGTGGTGCACCACGCTTGATACAACGCGTTTCGTTATGGACGAAATTCCGCTAGCATTTTTCAGCGGCAGATTTCCATGCGCCATGAAGCTAGTAGGTATAACACGCAAATTGTATCGCTCCGAGCTCACCAGCGTGTAAACGACGCTGCCGTTTCTCGAAGAAACGTTTCGGAAATATAAAGCTTCATTATACAAGCAACATTACTGTAATGCACACCACCCGCCCGCCGGATTAAATTACTTCTGTACGTCGTAATAGATTCCCGGAGTAAGCTACGATTTCGCAATACGTTATTCTCGCTATTACGTTAATGATAAAGCAAACTAATAGCTGCTAATTTCTCCAAAGCTAATGAGATAAGATACGTATGTCTTTGATTATTTTCAGCAAGATGGAATAATCTTCGATACGACTTGTATGACTTAAATTCGTATTGAGTTCTGCGCGTTATTAATTCTGATCGCAGCTCCTCTAACATTCGTACTTGGCATTCGAAATTCTTCGCAGCTTACTTCTAGTGCTTTCATTGTCAAACCCCTCCGTTGTTTGTCGCGATCGTTAGATAAGTTTCGCGCGGCGTGTACGTGAACGTGCCGGGCGAAAAAGTCCCGGCGATAACGCGATTCTTTGGAGAAACTCGCGCTCCTCCGTCATGACTCGGCGCGCAAAGGAAGTCGCGAAGAAGGGTCGTGCAACGACTTGGGACCGAGAATTCGTACGGTGTGCGCGAAGTAGCTCGTCGAAGTAGCCTCTCACAGCTCCGTCCTCTATCCGCCCGGCTTTACCCGGCGCGGCGCGGCGCCAAGACACCCCCCCGTCCGACCCTCTTCCGTCTTCTTGTCGGCGAGCAAGAGGCGCTGTCCGACATCGTGTAGCCCCCATGGCACACTTCATTCACGCCCCACCAGACAGGTTAACCGCTGCCACTGCAGTCTGTACACGCACGCACACTCTGATAACCTATCCTACGTACATACGTGGAGTGGTAATGTCCATAGATACGAGATACACGTGTGCACACGTCTCCACGATCCCCGGCTATAACGGGCTCCAATGCCACACTTGGCCCCTCGGCGCCTACGACGACGAAGGAAATTTCGTAGCTGCCTTCTCCTCTCTCTCTTCTTCCTTTTCTCCCTTCTCATACACGTGTCTATGTACACGAGAAAACATAAGTGCGCGAGAGGCGAGAGCGCGTACAGGTGACATTCAAACCAGTAGGCTGAATAGCGAATGTACACCATCACAGTAATACTCTGTTAAAATGGCACACACGGACTGCAAGATACTTCGGGGAAACACAGAGGGAAGCTCCGTCGCCAACTCTCTACCCTATTTCTCGCCACTTTGTAGGCGTTAGGTAGTGTCTAATACCATTTCGGCCGAACAACTCGACTTGGCGCGCGTCTGTAGTCTGAGATGTTGTACTCTTCCCAAAGTTGGCCACGATATCATCCGAGAAATTGCACACCTTCAACTGAGGTCCCTTCACTCAATGGACATAGTGACCGTTGATGCTTTCGACTCTGATTCTATATGTCAAGATTGGTCACGCTTCAAGAACTGGTGGCTCATATTCGGAATGTCATCAGCCCCGAGGACAAAAGAAAGAGGAATGTGAAGCGCATATTAATGGTACTTACATGAGGAACTCATCAATCTTCATAAAGGAATACGAGATTCTCTGGCGCGTGGGGACAATGATTCCAAACCCATGGATAACTTGGCACATGATGCTTCGCGGCGTCAGGAGGGTTAAGAGTCCTGAGTGAGGTTTCCTCGAACCACTCTTCTTCTCATCCTCTGTATCGTCGACCTAATCATGGAGTGTGCTCAAGGCGAACGGCTCAACGACAACTGATACTCAACTATTTCAAAGCGTCTCTCTCCGATGGGCTTACATCAGCAACTCTTGCTTACAGACGATTTGACGTACACCTGCTGATACCCGTGGATCCAAAGGCGATCACCATGGACCGGGCCTTTTTGAACGTGATGATCCTCAGCTGGGGGTTCATGCTAGTCTTCACGGCGTTTCAAACGATGGGCAATGTAGAGAAAAGCGTCTTAAAGAGCATCAAAGATGACGATAACAATTTCAATGGTGATGCTTATGCCAGTCTGGCCATAATCTACGGCGTGTTCGCGATCTGCAACTGGTTAGCGCTGTCGTACATTGCGGTGACCAGGCCGCGGACGGCGATAATCACGGGAGCCTGCTGCTACGTGCTGTTCATCGCCTCGTTCCTCTGGCCGCATGAGGCCCTGCTGTGCAGCATGTCCGTACTCGTTGGGATCGGCGCCGCCCTGATATGGACCGGTCATGGGCAATACTTGACGGAAAATAGCGATTACGAGACCATGTCGTGGAACGCTGGTCTATTCTGGGCGATTTTCCAAATGTCGCTGTTCATCGACAGTCTCCTCGTCTTTTTCATCTTCAAAATGCTCAAAATTGAAAAGACGCAACGGCTGATTGTATTCGGCGTGCTAACCGACCTCGCGATAATCTGCAAGTAGCAAAACCTACATTACAACCTCGCCGGTTCTCGCGATGGCAGGCAGTCTCGTCCTCGGTTTCGGCGACGCCTGCTACAACACGCAGGTCTACTCGCTGCTGGGCCTATTCGCCAACGAGAGCGCATCAGCCTTCGCTCTCTTCAAGTTCTGCCAATCTGTCGCAGCGGCCATCAGCTTCTCGTACAGCACCAAGGCGGGACTGTATGTGCAGCTCGCGGTGCTATTCGTCACTATATTCTTCGGTACGACGGCCTTCTGCTATGTCGAATACAGGAGCAAAAAATCGAAAGACGAGATCCCGCAGGAGACTGATCCAACGTTGGTCGACGCTACAAGCGGTGAAGATTGATAAGGCTAGTTAGATGCATTCGTTAGGTTGTAAAGACACACTGCGAGTTCGGACACGAATCAAGAGCGCGAAAGATCTCGAGAGACAATACCGTGGAACACGGGAAGCCGCGTTAAAAGTAAAGCGAACAACTCACGGTCAGCTCGAACGAGCGTTAATGCGAATTATTTTAGTGTAATAATGATAAGCTATCCAAGTTTTAGTATTAGATTAATTAAGTTAGATTAGTTTAAGTATTAGATGATGAATGAGCCTTCTGTAAGTGGAGACTTTTTACAATATCGTATTTTAAATATAGTAAACGGTGCAATTGAGGATATCAAGAAATGCGAAAAAATTGTGGTATATGAGTGATCCTCATTTTCCGAAATTTCATGCTATTGCAAGAAGTCTCTACATGGTATTTAAGTGGTATATTTAGCATACCTTTATATAAAAATTTTACCAAACTGCGATTTTCAAAGAGACGAAAAAACATCAAGTATTAAACGACATTGGTTTATCTAAATTGTTGCATCAAATAATTATTCTCGTCTGTCGTAATAAATGAATAATGTAATATTAAATGTTAAATTAAAGATTATTTCTCCTCTCGGTAATAGAACGAGATAAAACATTTAATAGTAATATATATTGACATAAACGTTAATGTACCGAGATATCTGCGGTATGGCTTTAATTGGCTCTTCTATTATTATCGAAATTCTATATTAAAGATTTTTTTCTCTTCTTTTTCTATTTCACCCGTTTGTCTCTTTATTATATTATTTTCCTCTGTGGGAGACGTTGCAAATAATGAGAAATTCAGTTGTCCCACATGCCGGGTATTATCGCTAACGTGTTCAATTAATATCGTCGCTGGTAATCGAATCTCTTCGCCGCCTCGCCGTCGCGTGCATCTCGCGGCGCCGCGCCGGGCACCGCCGTGAAATAATTCACAAGCATCGATCGCGAGCAGATTCAGACGCTGGAAAGACGCGGCGCGGAACGTTCCAGGAAGGGGGCTAGGGTAACATGTGCGAGATAATCCGAAACTGTTCCCGGCGGTGCCGTCTTAACCCAATTTCTCTCTCTCTCTCTCTCTCTCTCTCTCTCTCTCTCCCCCCGTGTCTATTCTCGCGCCGGACCGATTATGCACCGGTGCGATGCGTCGGTGTTGCATCGCGCGCGCTCGTCACCCACCCGCCCAGACCAGACCAGACCAGACCAGATCAGACCATAGCGTACCGAGGCTGAGCCAGAACCCAAACCAGAGAGGCGACGGGCGCGGGTAGCCCGCAGCGTGGATAACGCCGGCTCCAGGTACCAGGTAACCGCTGCGGCTCGGCGTTGCGGCTTACACTTAAAGTCCGCTGCCGTAACTACCTACCGGCGGGACTTCTCTCTCTCCGGTTAGCCGCTTAATAACCGACGGCCCGGGAACTCCCGGAGATGAATTGGGATTTTCTCGCGAGGACGGAAGAAAATTCGCGCGCGGGAAGAAACTCGACTCGCCCGGGGTTTACGTTTCGAATTTGAGGACCGACGATAATGGCACGGTACATAAGTAGATGAAATATCTTTCCAGTTTTCTGAAAAGTTCGGTCGAAGATGGATATTACCTCGGAGATAAATTGCTTGCTTCTTTGAGCTTTTATATTCTATAATTCTGCGTTTTATTCACGACTTCGGAAAAAAGGGTGTTTTCACTTTAATTTAATATTAAAACATTATCTTCGGTGTTACCCTTATCTTTGCCTTTCATTATGCATCCCGAATTTCCAGTTTATTGCGACGCGTCGCAAACTCACGGAATTTCTCAGAGTATCTTTCGCCATTTCTGTAAAGAGAACGAAAACGAGATTGCGCTGTTAACGATATCGTCGCCCGATTGCGTGCCGCGAAATACATCGCCGTGCAATTCAGTTAATAGATCTGAAACTCTGAAAGATTTCAGAACGCGTGGAATGGGGGTAGTTCGTGCCGCGGGCACGAAGTTTCGCAGTTGTTACGGCTAAGCGTGATATAAGGAACGAGGCGTTATTAGGCAGGTTATGGTTCCCCATACGTGCATACCGGCGTGTTTGCGCGACCCGAGATGTGTGCAATGCAGCCCCATGGCGCTCCGTCGCTGTGTGCACGTCGTCATTGTCGTCGTTGCGGTCGTCATTGTCGTCGCGGTGGACCCGCCAAACTGAGCGGGTGTGCTAATATTGGATCCGAGTGGGCCAGCTACACAAAATCGCACTCGCATCGCGAGACCTCAATGCCGAATAATACTGCCGTTAGCCTTTTTTGTCCGTAGCAAACGGCGCGTATTATCGGAGAACTGTCCGTTGCCTTATTTCAATACTTCCAACGGCTAATTAAAAGCCAATACCGTTCCATTGTTTGACGCGATACGCGCGGGATGACGTGGTGTTTTTAAGTCCGCCCTTCGAATAGCATCTGGGGGGCTGCGTTTTCGGAAAATACTAGCCATTTGCACGATTCTCACTTAACGATAACTCATTCGACCGTCCCCGCTTTTTCGTGCCCATTAAAAATAGAAGTCGCACGGTGATGTTTACCGTGTGGATGAGGATCAATCTTACGGATCTGTCCGACTAAATAATTCAAGTGCGAAACGAAACTTTTCTACACCGAGCCAAGAATCTCTCTTTTTCCGGAGTCGCCGCTCCGGACTGGCCGCGTTATTGGAGTTGCCCGTGGGTATTCTTGACTGAAGGTTTTCCGAGCGCGAGCGAAACTTCGGGGAATAATTTACTGCCAGCACTTTCGATTGTGCCGGCAGCCCGATTATCGATCGCAGTTTAATGCGACGTTAAGATTGACGCGACGTTTAACGCGACAAACGACAATTACTGGCGCGCCGTTTTCGTATATATTGACGATTCGCGCTTTCCTTAAAGCTTAATAGCCACTTCAAAGTGGCGTAAACGAGTGGCGGGCACAAAAAAAGAAATAGCAACGACAGGCGACAGAGCTCGAGAACCGGTAATGGCAGTTTGTAACGCTGGGATACATTTCGAATGCAAGAGAGCCGGCTTTATTACGAAAAGTTTCCCCGGCTGATCGTCGTCGCTCCGTCAAGTGGCGCTTTGTTAATCTTACACATCGACTGACGCGATGACAAATGCTCGGTCGACGAGAATATTCTCGCCAACGGAAATTCGCCTTCCGTTTCGCTAATGCCCGTCATCCGACGACACTCAAGATAGTCATTGTGTCGCATTATGATACTCACGAAAACACGTTGACACTTCAAAATGGACAGTCGCTGTTTCATTTTTCCCCCCCTCGTCATTCTGTATTTAAACCGGGCTTCCATAAATTCGGTTTTGCAAAATGTGCCCGCGTATTGCAAGATGAAATATTGAGTTACGTTACACGTGCGTAATATTTGCGCGAGCTTAATTATTATTCAGGAGCTTTCAACGTTCATCACGCTGACGAGATTTACTGTTTGCAGTGCTTAGTAAGCGGCAAAACAGCGGCAGTTTTATATTAATAAAACGTTCGTCGCAGCCGACGACAGACCTCTGGCCCTGCCAGTTCTTCGATTCGCAATTTTAATGCATTAATTGCATTAAATCGTGACAACGTCGAGTTTCGCGGAAAAGCCGCGCGTGGATTATTTCCCCACTGACCGTTCGAGATAAAGACGTCCGCGGAATTTTTACGGTGCCTCGACTCGTATAAACGGCAAGTCGAGCTTTGTCGGTAATTAAAGTAATTACCAGACTCTCGTCCGCGGTCGATGGTGGAGTCAGAACAGCTTAAACTCCCTTCGCATTTGCCTTACGTACAACCTTACACCGTCGCAATTATGCAGACGAACCGCGTAAGCCACGACAGTTACAATGTCCATGGTTTGTTCGATATACGAATGCACGAGACTGTGACGGGAACGTTGTAAGAGTTAATGGCGACTCCATTAACATCTTGTGCAAAATGCTCTTATTGGCTGGAACTGCGTGTACGTATTATAAATTTAAAAATAAAGATATATTTTTTAAAAAGCGCACAATTAAATAAAATCATCTTGCATTAATAACATTGAAATGTTCTAAATATATAAATTGTTTGCTCGTGTGAGACATCAATTTTAGATCGAAAGATCATAATTTCTATGGTATATAATATTATGCGATAATTAAATCGATTTACGTGAAATTCGTGTTATAATGTTGATGATCTACAAATGAACATTAATATGTCTTGGATATCCTTTTAGAGTTGATTTACTCAAAAATTGCGAGTATCATTCAGGTGGCATTCTCGTGAAAAAATTATAAGAATCGATCGCACGGTAATTCGAGGCAACGAGACTCGCGATTCTCTCTTTAGCTCCTCCTCCCCCCTTTTTTTCTCTGCGCAACGAAGCGGCGAATCGATAATCTCTTTACGGTGAAATTACGTATTAGACGGAGCTGATGAGAACACGACCAGCTTCGGCTGGACTTTGTCGACAATTTCGGCAGAAGCATTTGCATAATTCGTGTATAAATAATATCTATCGGACGTACGTACGAATGCTGAGCTGATATAAAGGCGATAGCACCTCTGGCGAGGCGACGCCGCAAGCGCAACTAATGAAAAATCCTCTCCCGCGCAAGATCACCGTTTTAATTAATTCCACTTAACGATTGAATGGGCTGAGAGTTACTTATCGACTACACGAACTGCCACGGCGCAGCGGTGATATCGCGCCGGGGTGCCGGGGGGAGGAAAAAAAGGGTACACTTTAAGTTTTCCGTTTACTCTTGCCGAGCACACGAAACGCTCGCGTAGCGTTTAATTGTCCAACTTTATCTCCCGCGTGCGCGCGTCCGCCAGCGAAACAAAAATTAATTATGGCACTTGGCGGCTCGTTTTCGCTCCCATCTCCGCTAGTCACGCTCTTTGCGTGTTGCGTAAACCGGGCTGCGTACGGATATCTACTCGTGTTCCCTCTCCGCCGTGCGGGATAAATCGTTATTTCTATCGTCGGCGTGCACCAATAATGCCCTGCAACTACTACCGGGCCGGGTCGGCAATAGCAGCAACCTTACCGCCCCCCACGTTACGGTAATTGCTAAAGTTTATCTCGGCGTAGACAGCAAAAATTAATTACAGCGAGATAACTCGACGTTTACGCCTCGGCATTGCCTTACCTACTTCGCAGTTTCTTCTTGTACACGCATTATAATCTTCGGGGCCCCCGTTAAAACTATCGCCCTCCGTTAAACTCTTCGCATACGCGCGTTTTAAGGATAATTCTCTTCAACGGTGGTGACGTTAAATCATGCGCCGCGGATAATACGCTCGTCCGAGGCATAGCGAATGCTGGTGAGAATAAAGTTGCGGATTACTTAATTGCATTTATCGCATCGTTATTTATTTTTGCTTTTCTTCTGCGATGGAGAAGCATAATTATTTAGGACCGGGTGTGATGACGCAAATTTAAAATTAGCCTGAATCTTGTAAATGGTCTTTTAATCAATTAAATCTCATCAATAAAGTATGACTTGGATTCTATCTACATAGCATAAATTAATTAGCAGAGGCCACGGTGAAAATGGGCTAATCAGAGGTCGGTCATCGATCGGAGGAATGCAGCGCTATCACATTTCCGGCTATTATTATCGCAAATCGCTCCCGAGCCGAGATTCGATTCGACGTTTCCATTTCGCAGTAATCTTTCAACTTTAATTCTCATTATCCACGGGACCGTCCTTTAAACCATAAAAAGGTTAATTACGTTCTGTACTTCGTCCTTAACTTACTCGCGCGTCTGTTATCGATTCTCCGACCCGCGTCATCTTTCTGTACATCGTCGCTCATATCTTCACCGTGGAAAAAAAAGCGCTCCCCGATGGAGGGGAAAAAAATTTCATTTTCTCCATGAAGTAACCTGCAGTTATCTCATAGTGAGTCAATTGAATTAAGTATAGCCGAGCTGTATTTTTCTTTTCTCTTTTTTTTCCCCCTCCCGCGTTACAATCGCGCGAGCTTACCCGTTGCACGCGCGACCATGAAACTACGCGCCGGGGTGACGTCTCACGTCTCCCCGCTCGTTTTCGCGGGATGTCACTGAAAGTCCTTGGCAAACGCATCGGCAAACATGCTCGAGCGCGACGGAGTCGTCACACTGCCATTCAAACTGCTCGCCTCACTTTCGCGTCGCGTTTAAACCGTAATCGTCCGGCCTCGTATCTGCCGCGCGCGTGCGAATAGCAGGGAAATAGAATTAATTACATCGAAATAAACTGCCGTGCGTTTTTCCCTCTCGCGTCTCGCCGTTCTCGCTTCTTCGTTGCGCAGCGTATTTTGAGACTGTCCCTATCGTCCCCACGTTTATCCGCTTCCTATCTTTCGGCGTACGCTCCCCCGCTGTCTCTCGGCCCTCCATTTATCCCACAATCGCTGGTATATAACGACCGACGTATAGAAAAAAAAATTTCGTCTCCCGTTCGGTCCAATCCACCAATTTACTCGCCGGAGTATTACGCGCTTTTTATATTTTTCCTCTTTTTTTCCCTTTCCTCCGTAGGATGGCCTTCGGTCCCTCCCCTGGCGACCCGGTACTGTCAGAGCTTTTCAGGTTTACGTCACGGATTCGCCGGAATCCTCGTTTTGCCTCTCGTCCTCTGTAACTGCCGTTTACGGTCCCTTTCGAGACTGTCATCTCGATCCCTTTTTGCTCTTTTTCGTCCCGCCGCCGTAACCATTGTCCCGCCATTGTCACCTCTATCCGTTGTCTTCGGACAAACAACGCGGAAGTGGTTTTACACGTGTCAGAAGCGAGGGGTGGCGCACGCGTGCCAGGATCACACCTAATTACGCACCTCGGCCTGTCTCTATCCCGAGAAAGCGGTTGTCTCACGTCCTACCGCGAATTACGAACTGTTATTTTTAACGTATCTTTTCTGGATGACACGCTTTGTATATCGTCACTGTCGGCTCGCGGGGAGCGAAGGCGGAAATAATGACCTGACGGGGAACTTCCCGTTCGCTACGATGGCATAAAAAGTACGATGCTCGGCGTAAAAAGTTGTCTCGTTTGTCTTCCCGTGGGATTCATAGTCGAGTTTATTAGAAAGCCATCGGGAAGGAGGGAAAGAACGGCGAAAGACGGCTTATTTCAATTATGTAAATTGCCATTACCGAGACGAATGCTGCTTGATTGTACTTGGATAGCATTTGCTCTTGTTTCCCTCGCACGTTTGCCAGATGTACATCAAACTAACAGCTCCTCGATAGCTGATTGATGATAAGACGCGTAAATTCGTGAGATTTAATTGCGCTCGCGCGTTACGTAATTTTATCAAACGAGCGATGTCGAGAAACACGTTCGTACACTGTTGTAAACACGTATATACATTGATATAAGTAATATTTCCTGTTTCTCTCTCTTTACTCCGCCATTCATGTACTCGCGATAACCGACCCCGCTCATCGCGTCTTGCCGATAATGTTTGGAAAGGTACTTTTAATTTCCTTTCTATTTTTTATTTTAATTACGTTAGAAAGAACTTGTAGTTGTTATCAGTTGAATTCATCTGCCAGCACGGATAGTGACTGTAATAGAAACACTTACTGTTTTATCATGCAAATTCCATCCCGCTTATAATACGTATGAAGGTATACTAATTAAATTTGCGATTCTATCTGCTCTGCAGTAGCGTGAATAACTTTAATTTGTATAATCGAGACTAGACATTGATAATTCATGGCCCCAAATTCTCCACGGGGGTTTCTATTCCTGCCATTTGATAATCTTTGTTGAAGAAGAGTAGCTCTTTCGACGTGAACTTCCGGGAATTTCTTCCGAACAAGCGCTAATCTATATTTATCCGAAAATATATAAAAAATGATAGTATATCACTTTTTGAAAATCAGTAAACAAGTTTAAATTTTTCAAAAAATTATTTCTTCATCTCTGCGCTCGATTATTACTTTTTCGTGAGATTTAAACATTTATCTTAAATTGGAAACCCACATTTTGCTTTTATGCTGTAATGACTGGTAAGAAATTCTAGAAGGACCGTAAAGATCCGGGTCGTCGATGCGAACGCAAATTTAAGCGTCTCTCGCGATGTATTTGGCTTTCGCGGGAAACGGAGTGCCTCTTCTCGACTGCGCGGGTACCACAAATTTTCTTGTGCGATCGACCGACCATACGTCCCCGTGACGGTGGTAGCTCTTCGCCGGTTTCAGCGAGTTTCGACGTCGTTTTGCGCTTATTAACTATTCGTTAGTAGCGCGAGTACGTTCGTACCCTCATTAAACGAGCGAGCGCGGCATACAAGCGTGCGGTAGCGAATTACTCGGTGCTCGCTGCTGTAATGCAAATTGCATGAAAACTGCAACTGCTAGGGCGGGCGCACGAGGCTTTGCCTCAACCGGCCCACGGCGCGCACTTTGTCTCGCCGGCGAAACAGCAGTAGCGACGAGCGAGCGAGCGAACGGTACAACGATCGCGCGAGCGCGACGCGCGAGGGCTGCTAACGACGAGAATTTACGCACAAGATAATCCTCTTTGGCGATATATCTTCTGGACAAGAGCGCGACAGTTAACGTTGGCGCGGTAGGGTCTCCATTCAAGGTATGCAGAGTACGAAATATGGGAGCACGCCGCCCGAGTATTTAGATTCGGAAGAATGATGTGTGGATGCAGTGTACAAGCGTATACATACATCTGCATATAGAAGTATGCTTTAGAACTTGGCGCGGGTCCATGAAAAGGAAATTCAGATTTTTTTCCACGCGGTTCGACGTTGTATAACGTTTGTGAAACGTATCTTCCGTATTTTAAAGAGACTTTTGTTTTGTCATGACTAATTAAGCGAGCATATAAAAACAACACGTATGCGGAAATCCCACACGAGTACGAGACACGAGGGACGAGTTTTTTTTTAATTATTACTGAATTATCAAATAGCATTTCAATATATCGTGTCTTCCGCTGTTACGAGCACAGGCAAAGTATCGTGTTTTGCAAACAGAGGCGATATCAGCTTCCGCAGTTAACCGTTTTAGCTTTCCCGCGAGGATCGTCGGACGGAGGAAGAAATAAAAAGAAGCGCGACGTGAATCGCGGGGTGGTCTATTTGAGCACGATCGCACAAACGGAAATACGTATGAAATTAACGTTCACGGGTGGTAACTCAATCGCCGCCATCTACGCCGTTACTTCTTCGCCGTTGCTTTGACACTGACAGTCCATATAAAATTCAGTCGTTCCACTTTCGCGGCCGCAAATTCGATAACAGCAACCGCTACGTCAATACCGATCCCGATACACGTCGCCAGATCTGCAGCCTGCGCCCTACGCTAAAAGCGCAGATGTTAACCCGATTGTCGATAAAATCGTCGCAAATTCGCTCGCGAACGTAACAGATTTATTTTTTTATGAAATTAATATGCCCTTTCTCTTTCTCCTCTCTTTCCCTTTCTCTTTCCATTCAACGGAATGCTCAATAGACGGACTAGGCAACCTCCTCCCCTCGTTACGTTTCCCCAAGGATCCCTCTCGATTTCTGATCCGGTGATTTTTGTAAATAGATTATCGTACGTTAATAGAACATACTGTAAATCCCAAGCGATGAGTGACGTAATTTGTCACGAAGCTACAGGCAATACCTAACAGGCGATTATTATGTTACAATGTGCGTGTTATTCAGTTATCGTGTTACATTTTTCTCATATTTTCTTTCATAATAAAATAATGCAATTTTAGTAAATCGAGAATATGTACGAGTACAAAGAGCCTATCCGTGGATAATGATAGAATTAAATTTAGCTGTAAACATTATTCATTTATTCCCTCGATAGGTATGGAATTCTGTATTGCATATTTTCGAAAAATCAGTTGTAATTGCGTAAATTGCGTTTACGTGACAAAATTAATGTAATTCTGAGCCGCTGTATTATCGTAAGAGAGAGAGAGAGAGAGAGAGAGAGATCAATCGTTGTCGCGCGAAATTCTCTCGGCTTTCCGTCTCGAGCGTCGGCGCGCCTTATTCTTTCGGATTTCTGCTAACCCGTTTAACTTTTACCTGAAAGAAGAGAGATGAAGAAGGGTGGCAAGGTTGAGCAAGCCGAAGAAGAGACTTAAGAGTGGGATTGCACGGCGCCATCCTTCGGTAGGAAAAGAGATCGCGCCCGAGAGACCCCGAGCCCTCGAGCTTATTTAGGTTCTCTACCCTTCTCTCACCCTTCTCCCCTGGTCTTCCGCTCTACGTTTCCACGGTGGCTGGCTACAGTGCCGGGCGCACGACGTCGTTCGCAGATTCGAAGGCCTTTGCGTAAGGTATCGACCGACAGTAAATCTTGACCCGACATTTTTCAAACCGCGACCTCCGAATGAACTCGCGCACGATGCGCTATAGATTTAGAACGTGCCGATGTACTTTACGATTTCGCTCCATCTCCGTTTGGATTTTATGTCCTCTCAAATCTATTGTACGGAGGGATACATGCGCTTTTAAAAAGGTTATCGTAAAAAAATAACTTAAATTTACGTAACGATTACCCGACAGTTATTATGAATAGTTACGTATGGAATATGGTCAGGCAAGCTGCGCCGAGAGCTTATATTTCCTATGTCGCATATTTATATATTCTGCAACGCGCAATAATTAATGTCATAATTATTTCTCAGCAGCACTAATGAAACAACATAATAATGTTCCATATTCTGCAACGCGCAATAATTAATGTCATAATTATTTTAGCAGACTAATGAAACAACATAATAATGTTCCATTAATAAAATTGATAGTCATCTATAGTAAATTATTGAATTATTATGAGTATTCATCTGATATTTCTACTTGTCGGAATATCTCATTAAAGAATTATAATTCTTGATTTTGTTGTTGGAAAATAATTGCATGGTTACCATTTTATCGCAAAGATCTAAAACTCACAATGTTGTCAACTCCGTTGATTTTTTTGTTACGCATATTGTTCGAGCTTTTACTGTAGTTTTGGAAGGATGAGCGCACACAACATCGTGTGGTGGGAGATGTAATAGAAGCTCTCCCGCCATGACCAATCTTCGTGGCGAGTCTTCACAATAGCAATCTTAATTCCACTGTGCTGAGTTACCTTGTACATTTGATCGAGAAGAGTGATATGGCAGAAAAATATTTATAATAAAAAACACATGAATGTGTATGACGAAATGTAATAGACTGTAATATATGCGTAAGAGGAACTACAATACAACGTCCTCTTTCTCTTTGAGAAAATTATGGAGGCAGAAATGCGCTCTTTAAAAGTATCACGATATCCGGTACACATATTCATTAGTACAATGTCTTCAATAGAATTTTGATTGTCAAGAGAATAATTGATCAACATTATTGATCTACATCTCTATTCGCGCTTTTATCTGTTATCATAAAATACATCAAATACATCCATAACACCGAATAAAAAGAGTAGAATACGTGGGCATTACATAGAGGATGTCTCAAATGCCTTCGGCCTTTGAATTTGTGGATGAAAAAGATAAAATTATTATATCGATTAGCTCGATGAGATATAACTCTTGGATTCTGATAACAATATCGGGCAATCGATTATGTCAATGCCTTTAAAACAGGACCTTTCGACTCTTTGTGAGGGATACGTAATATTTTCAGCATAATGAAAATATTGACCCCTATAAATAGATATACAGATGCACATTTGGCACATTAACATATACAAAGATACTGTTTTAAAGGAAAGAATATCTACAGCACACTCCTAATACACAGTCCGAAATACAGTGGAGATTGAGAAATATGTAGAAACTGGAAGACCATAATAACATTCTACCATAAATACATTCCCGAATATCCTTTGTCTCATCGATCGTACAATAATATTCTCACTTAAATAAAGGTAATATGCTAAAGAAAATAAACATGTATGATGTGAAATGTCCCGTTTTTATCGTCTACCGTGTGATTACGTAAGCCGTGCGAAAGTCGTTGTGGCGTAATTAAAAATGCAGAAATTCTCCTTTCTCCCTTCCGACTCAGCGATGTCTCTTGACATCTCCCGCCGACTTTAAACGCATCCCTTAATCGGGATCGTGAAAAGACGATCCGCCGTGAGCCCAAGGGCCGGATATTCTCGGAAATAATAACGAGCGGTGCTATTAGTCGTGCGGACTAATGACTAAAGAGAGAGAGTATGTTCTTTTCGAAGTTTCCATCCATATAGTGACGAGCGAGAAAAAGCGTCCGCCAAAGACGCAACGAAGTTAGGAAAGAGAGTTGAAGAAAGACTCCGCCGTTTTCGCACGATTGCACGAAAATTCGGTGAACAATCCCTATCGCTTTAAGAGATCTTTGTACTTACTCGAGTTCTTTCTTTCTGTTTGCTTAACGATGGATGAATCCGTGAATTCATTTGCGCTAATGTTTTGATAGTCAATTGTATCGTTAGGAAAATTCAAAGAAGTCTTACGACAGTTATAACGTTACAAAAGAAATTTTTTAATTACTGATTTTACTCATTCATTGCATTTTACATAATTTTTAAAAATAAGGTTTAGGAAAATACAAGCACTCTCATCGCCTGTTCTCTCGAAGCAGATACACGAACTACGTCGCTGACATGAGTGCTAAAACGTGTCGTAAGTTATGACTGTATAGGAACGTGTCTAAGTGTGCGGAAAACTATTTCGCATAGCTCATTATAATTCTAGTGGCTGGCCGGACTCTCATACGCATCCATTACTTCGCCCGGGCGCCTCGGCACTCGGTCACTTAAGCTCCGCCCGATAGCTTTAAAAGCCAACTTGTAATTAACCACCCTGAAGTTAAGATCTTCAATTACCATGAAAACATGCGCTTAATTTCTACTACATTTTGTTCTTAGAAAGCCCCCAAGAAAAAATTGCAGCGTCTGAAATCGCGATCGTTTTTCCAGGCTTAATTTTTGACACAAATCACAAAATGCATCGTTGCTGTATATCAAGTTAAGATACAGTTATCTAATAAAGTTAGTAACACATACAATTATCAGCAAAAATAATAATTTATACCTGATAATTATTCGCAAATTTGTTATATATGAAAAATGAAAGTAGCCGAAGTCGTTTGTAGTCAGATAATGTGTACACTGCGTGAAAAACAAACAATTTTTGCTTCTAAAAGCAAGCATAGCGTAGCGTAGTGCGACTATTCACGCGAGTTTCCGTGCTCGCACGAGCGTGAAACTCGTAACTGCGCAAACAACCCTGAGCTGGGATAACTCGGACGAGGATGCAAAAAGCGAAGAAAGGTGCCCGACTGCGTGGCCAATGGTGGTGCATGTTGGTTGCTCCGCTAGCATTCGAGCTTGCACCCCCGACGAGTCACCCATCCACAATATTCTCCTCCTTCCTCCCTCCCTCCCTTCGCCGCCATCACGGGCACTTGGCTCTATGCCTCTCTCGGAAGAGGAAAGAGAAGGATAGGGCGGGTCGACTAAATGCGTCGAGGCAACCTATGCATGCTAATGCCTATCTTACGGGCTTGCGAGCTCTAAGCTTTGCGATACTCGAACCTGCGGATCCACGTTTCCACGGCTAGTCAAATGCGACCGAAATGTCGGATTTTTTTCGGACGGTAGGTGAGCGAAATCTGCGTTGTATCTTCTATGAATTTGATGGGAAGCCTTTACTATGAGGTGAATTTGTCGCGACTCCATTTTAGAGAGATAAATTACTCTCCCAGTTCGGAAACGCTTCCCGAGGAAGAAGGAGACGATAGGGCGGACCATCTTTGAGCACAAGTTCAGTGTAACTTTATGTGATGGATAACGCTTGAAAATGTGTGAACGTGTAAAGTCAATGTTAAAAGCCGGTCTACAGGATGTCTCTCAGGTGCCTGGTATCTTTTCGACTATCTATTAAATTCAATTTTCTTTTTGAAAAAATATTATTTATCGAAAGTTGAAAAAAAAGTTAACGTTTAAAAATAGATATCTCGACGACTATTAATTATAACATCAAATTAAATTATTAAAAGAGCGTAGTTTATGATAATATGTTAGTCACGATTTACGAATAAAGTTACTTCAGTGCCGTTCAATACAAATATACTCGGTTTTCTGAGGTCTTTGTATACGGGACTACCGACGAGCAGACTCGACCCACTCGTTGCATCTTGTTTCTCGCCGGAAACGCGCGCTCGGTAACCGATTTTGAGGCAGCCGATAGTGGCATAAGTAATGCGAGGAGGCAGTCACGATAACCAGCCGTATTCTCGTAAGCCGGATTAAACGGATTAAGCAGTTGTCTACGTGCTGATCGTGGCGCGAGCTCACGCGCCAGGCTTCAAGTTACACACCAAGGGATCATATCAAGTCTTCCGCGAGATCTTTCGATTTTGAGATAATCCGTAGTATTGTGCGGACACCGGGAGCACCGTGCGTGCCTACGCGAATTTTACCTGTCTCTTCATATTTCACCAGTCCGATTAGATGCAGGTTCCGGAAATCATAGCATATATATATATATATATATATATATATATATATATATATATATACATATATATATATACACGCGCGGATGCCTCAATGAATAACCAATAGATATTTTAATTCTCTTGTTACATAAAGCTGTAATAATAAAATTATAATGACTATTAAATGCCAGAAAAAAAATTACAAATATTACACATAAATATATCACAGCAACAAATATGTAAATCAGCAGATGCATGCAAAGTACCTACATGCAAAGTACATAAAACAAATGAGAGCTGATAAAATTTTTAAAAATAAAAATAG
Source organism: Tetramorium bicarinatum (assembly GCA_928718305.1). Classification (NCBI taxonomy): domain Eukaryota; kingdom Metazoa; phylum Arthropoda; class Insecta; order Hymenoptera; family Formicidae; genus Tetramorium; species Tetramorium bicarinatum. The sequence goes on from OV788319.1 coordinate 10,111,325, forward strand.
AATACGTGTTCTATCGAATTTTCATTTCAATAATATCTCCAAATATATCTCTACGTTCAGAATAAAATTATATAACGATATTTCTTAACCGGTCTATTCGCTGGGGCATCTGACCTAATCGATATTCAGGCCGATGGTTTAATGCAGAGACGCATGTAGTTCCAATCTTATTAATAATGATCAGCCGGGTGTTTAGTCCAGAGATAGAGACGCGCGGGCCGGGCACGTCCCGATACTTAATTTTATACAGGAAGAGTGTCGAAGGTAGAAAAGAGCAAGAACCGTACTCATTACGGATATCTCCCCTCGCACTCTCTGTCTCGTGCCCCTTTCACCTACGTGAGCCACCCTCTACTCTCGTCCATTTCACGAGCTCATCCTCCTTTTTCCTATCCTCCCTATTTCTCCCCTTATCTCCGTCCTCTCTCTCCTTTCCCTCTTTCTAAATGTATATACATACACACATCCAGATGTACACGCACACATCCTCACGTCGTTCTATCTCGGACCTCGGAAGACAAGTCGGGGTTTTCCCCCGGGACACTACCTTGTCTTTATGCCGTCGCCGTTTCAGCGGAAGGAATTGGAACGTGGGGATTAATGTTTCGCAATTAGAGAGCCAACACGTCGCTAAGATCACCGATGAAGAATGCCACGGCGCGTTTAGAGCCGCGACGATTTAACGAGCGCGAGCTTCGATGTGTAATTGACGTTCGTGGGCAATCGTTAAATGGCATTTCAGTGAACGGAATAAGAACGAGTGAGAGCCTCGCTTACATCTTTACATTCCCGTAATGAGCAATGGAAGTTAAATGACTTATGTCCATTTTCTACCAATTGGTATTAATACAGATTAAATTTAATCTCGATTTAACTTACTTTCCATCTCTTTTTAGTCCTAAGAATTAGAAAAAAATGAAAAGTAAGTTAAACCGAGATTAAAGTTAATCTGCATTGGTAGAAATGGAGGCTAAACCAATAATTTAATCGCTCTCGTAATTTCACAGACCACTGTGGGTTAGAAAGGGATGGGAAATATATTTTGACTGATAAATTGATAAATTAGGATACTCGCAAACGGGATAATGTCAAGGCCGAGCGCGGCGCGTAACGTAACCGGTTTACTTCATATTCCTGTACGGACTTCTAAACGGGCTCTTCGTCTTCCTGAGATACGGCCGCGCGTCAGCGGAAAAAGAGGATAAGAAATAGCGCGGTATAAAATTCAAGAGGTGGAAAGTTTTTTCTTGGCACCCTTCTCCGCCGGGAGGGAACCCCCAGCGTTTGCGATCTTTAAGCATTCGTCTTTTCATGAAAGTCGAGTATCGTTCTCGCCGCTGTGTCTCGAAGTTATCGGTATTGATTCAAAATAAATAAAAAAAAAATGTCAGCCCGGTAGATACCTTTTCGCTGTCGCATAACTCACAAACGATCCGTATGGCGGATTTGCATATTGCAAACGTTTCCGCGCTGTTTTTCTCGCGAAATCTGTTGCGCTTCATGTAAATGTATTCGCATACGTATGTTTATGTATAGCTTTATGCGCGACATTCTTAGAAATGTTTCTCCCCTACATGGCTGTAGTTTTGCTGTATTTTTCACTTCTGATCAACAGGCCGCTTTAAACGAAACTTTACGAGAAGAAGAATATAAAGTCTCATCTATCCGTGGACAACTGTGCATAAATTGATGTACACGTTGGATTTTTATTTTTACCGATTTGCAGTACGTGTTGGTAAATAATTTATAGCCTGTAAGCGGCTACAACGGCTTGCGCTGTAACGAGAAAAGATTGCGTTTCCTCGAAATAAAGAAAACGTGCAGTTTTAACACCGGCCGGCTTTAACGCAAACATTCTATTGACCATGAAAAATTCTGCACGAACGTCCGCAAATGTAGATGGAGCATTTGTACCTTCTATATATCCGCGGCATAATCGGGTATGGGAGGTGAATCTCTTCTATCCCGAAGTCTCGTTCCAGCTGCGCATGAATTATCGAGTCATGATCGTTTTTCGATCGCGCCGTTACAGCCGTGCGATACACCTCGGGAAAGCCACCCCTCCTCTTCGGTTCCAGAACCAAGAGACTCGCCCGAGTATATTCATACAGCGCTACGGTGTCTTCACCGCGCAACGACGTAGCGTTCACTGACCGCCGTGGCCGTAGCGGAATTACAATTACATGTCGTAAATTATTTACCAACACGCGGGCTCAAGCTAAAAGGCACACACGGCACGGCGGGCAGGAAGGGAGGGAGGAGAAAGGGACGAGGCTCGATACGAGGGTGGGCCGCGGTGCATGGGGCAACGATTCTGGATAGTGGGTGCCGGTAGTCGGGTCAAATTGCAACAAATTAACCGCGTTAATCACCCCGTGGTTGGACCAGACTTTTCCAGGTGACGCGCCGGCTCGACCCCGGCCGACGCGCTTCTGACGACCGGACAATTACTGACCGCCGCACCGCGGCATCCGGGGCTTTTTACGGCCGGCCGTTTTAAGCGCGCCTTGTCAGGGGGTGGAGAACGAATCGCGTTAAAATTTTTAAGTCCGCCGCGCCGATCGGCCACTCGATCCATCTTAGGTTTTTTCCCCTCTTTGATGGTACTAAACAAAGTTTGTAAATTATAATCGTCGACTGATTCATTGGATTATATCTCATAATAATTGTGATTAAATGAAATACCATTTTTGTAATGTAAAATTTTGATGTAATTCATACACTCATACTGTTTCCATTTTAGCTCGTTGCTTATAATCAACAAAAATACGCTACTCACTCGGTACACATCGCGTTTATAGCTACATGAATTATAAGTTTTAATTTTCAAATGTATTGTCGGCTAGCTGAAAAGCTTCGACGATGAATGTTGTAACGCCGAAAATAACTAAACGATAATTATCGATGCCTTGCCGAGAAAAAGCGCGCATAATTATTTTCCAAATGAAATTCCAACGCAATTCGTATACTTATTATGAAGTACAACTAATTGTTCTTTACCAATAAATCGTGCGTAACGAGCCATCAGCTGACAGGACGGACACATTAATTCTGTATTATTAAATTCGAAACTTTTAACACAGTTGTTACAGCATGGAGTCATATATATAAATTATAATCATACAATAACACGATATATATTATATCACCCTATAGATAATTCGTAATTTATTCAATAACATTATTTATAATTAAAGAATAAAATTTTAATACTCACAATCAGTGAAGGTATTGAAATTAAGTCTACTATTGTATTATTTATTGTATTTTCATCATACAAATTCGAGAAAAGCAAAACTTTTCTTCTGGGTGAAGAAAATTATATAAAGATAACGTATAGAACGTAAAAATAACGTATAAAAATTCTCAAATATAATATAAACGTAACGTGTTTTTCATACGTCGCGATTATCGGCGACCCGACGTCACGAATGTGGATTTAAGAATCTCTCACTTTCTACCCTAACGTTCGCATTGATATTCCGTGAGCGATGATATATGTTTTCCAACGGAGCTCCGACTACGCTTTATGTAAAATCGAAGTTCCAGAGAAACTCGTCGGTGTTGTTGGCACGGTAACCCCGTTTACATCGTCGAATTATTGCCAAGCTGGCGCACGAAATTGGGCGTCAATTACACGACTACATCGATGAAATTAACGATTTCGGCCATGTTGTACCTGCTCACCGTGCTCCTACACACCCGGTCCGTGTATACCCAAAAAGTGCCACTAAACCAATATGTGCGTTGCGCCAAGAGCGGCCTGTTTCACGCGATATTTCATATTACTTTACAATCAAACTCTCTGTTTCTGGTGAAATCGCAAATATGAACACGGCAAGCTTAACGAAAAAATAGTACGATTTACTTCAATGCGATAATATGCAAAATTAAATTTAATCAAATCTGCAAAGTGTATAATAATTTGCTTATAATATTATAAATTAATGTACAAAAGTATAATTAATCATATTCAGATATTTTTCGGGATTGCGATACATTATTGTGTTTTAGAAAAATTAACGTGAATTAATAATCGAAGAAAGAATCATTATCTTCAGACATTGATTAGAATCTAGGAAATATTTCGAAAGCAGATACGGAATCAAAAGAAACAAAAATACGAATCGCACACAATACAAGGAGAAATATGTCACGGAGGGTCTTCGGGCGAAGTCATCTCTCTTGCCGGAGAGTTCGGTTCATCGGCGCGTGCTTGAAGAATGAAACAGTCAATATGATGGAGAACGGGTCGCGAACGAGATGCGAGGGAGAATCTTTTCGGAATCACCGCGATTCGGGAGTCATCGTCGAGATCGTCTGGCAGAATTCGGTTTCGGTGTATGTGTGTGGGAAGAGCGATGGTATCGCAGAAACGAGCTGCGGCATCGATAGTAATGGTTGTTCCGTCGTTTGACCGTAAAGCTGAAATCGAAGAATGCGCTGCTCCATCAGCAGTAAACTTTCGCGTAGTTTCTTCACGCGAAATGCCCAAAGGGCTCGCTCCTGTCACAGATTTCCCATTTCGCTGCATTCATGAATTTCCCGACGATTTAAATTCGAGACTCTCCCTCTCTCTTTCATTTAAGAAAAAAATCTTTTATTTCAGTGTTAATTACATATTTTAAACTTACTTATCTCGGTAATTCAATGTTAAATTAAAATTTCGCTTAAATAAAATCCACGTGAAAGAAATGGGAAGTAAAATTGTGTTACCTAATTATTCAAGTTTAATGCATGGCACATTACGTTAGGTTTTTAATTACAATTTAAAAAGCAACGGGGGATACGATCTAATGTACCTTGACATTTCGGTTATATAAGATTAGTCCGCGAGTTTTAGCGCACTCTGTACAATACACATTCAGGAGCCGCATACAGCCGTTGTATGTATCTAACCGAACCGGAAGTTGACTGCCATTATGGAAGGAGAACGCGGTCGAGAACGGCAGAAAGCGCGAAGAAAAGACGAGGTGACGCACGGAATATCGCGCCACGGAGGATGAACGGAGGTGAGAAGGGCGGAAAGGGGGCAACGAGGCAGAAGAAGACGGAGGTTACCGATATCGGTAATCGATTTTCATGGGATCGTCCAATGGGGTTCACGTGTCCGGGTCGACGCGTTAACGACGACGCTTCATTACGCGGACGTTCATACGTTATGCTGACCGCCTAATTTATCGCCACGGCTACGTTCGCGTTTGCGGTCTCACTCTCTCTCTCTCCTTTCTTTTTGTTTTTATCGGGCCCCGCCGGGTCCCCGATCGCGCTAAACACGAGAATTTCTCCGTTTGCCGGCGGCGCGTTCCTGTGTGCTCAGCTCGCGCTACTTTTATTTTCTTCGTCGCCGATAATAGATGCACCGCCACGGTCGCCGCCGCGCGAGAAATTCGGTGGGAAAAATATTTTGCCGCGTGTGCCCGCGAACAAGGGAAATAAAAAAAGAGGACGCGAATAATCCGGGGGAGAGTTAAATTATTTCCGACGACCCGCGGCGCGCGGGTCGACCCAGTTCCACGCCTGACATTTCGCTAAAATAGCTAAGCGCTACGCGCTGAAAGAAGGTAACTTCGTAAATGTGGAATGTAATAGATTACAACGCTGAGTGCAAACAGTCTCTCGCGCGAGCGCTAAATGTCTTTTTATATCTTTATTCTTATATATATATATAAGCGTCATTTATTTAAACATGAATGTGACAGATCAATGAGACAACCGGATTTATCGTACAAACTGTATTTGACGACGTGACCTAGAAACTTATAAATAATCTTTGAACGTGATATTTGAGATACGTGTCATTTTTCGCAGTTCTCGTTGGATCGCATTTAGATCATATTTAGACTTCGTCTTTCGCAGAAATCTTAAATTTAATCGAGCAGAAATTTCTTCTACTCTAGTACAATTTGAGAAACGACTTTGAACTTTGTATGATTCGTGTCGACGCGATCTAAAATCATTCGGAAGATCGGAAACTGATACCCATCCTGCTGTTCATTCCAAGAGTATCCCTCAGCTCAGAAGTCACAGTGATCTAGGCGAGAAGATTGCACGCGAAAATGTGGCAAAAAGCGAAATATAAAATTGGCACTACCAGAACGAAACAATGCTAGCGTGGCCATGGAGCACCGTAAATTTCGTCGCGGTCTATATTCGGCGCGTGGGGTACAATCGAACGGTCGACATAATAACACTTGGACGCCGGTCGTAAATTTCGGTCGGTCGGCGGGGGGTTAGCAACCCGCGGGTGTGACCGCTATTGGTATTCTCTTCGGGTGCCACCCACTACCGAGTACCGAGAGGGCCCGTCTCCTCGTCCATACACGTATCTATCACATCGGAAACGGCCAGCTTCTCTCTCTCTCTGTGTGTGTGTGTGTGTGTGTGTGTGTGTGTGTGTGTGTGTGTGTGTGTGTGTGTGTCTCTCTCTCTCTCTCTTTCTCTGATCCTTTCTGAGTTGGGCTCTTGCGCGCACGGCCGCTCTTTCGCGCGCTCTCTCTGATATCGCGTCCTCTTTCGCGTTAATCGAGCATAAGTGCACGCCTAATCGCCTTAACGTCCAAATAATTTCGATCACGGAAACAGAATTTCCGCCCCGCAAGCGAAATCGTCGAATTAACGGCGATCAAGTGTTTAAGACTGAAATAATACCCGAGAGAAATTCGTTTTCGTGAAAGGCGAAAATTCATTGCGATTGTCTGTCGGATTTTTCATTTAAATAGAATGTTCTTTCGGAAATAGCGTAAGATATCTAATAGTATAAGAATTCGCGTATATAATAAATTATACATTATAATAAGTCTTATAATTGATTATATTACGTAAACGCACACGTTTGAAATTGTATAGATATAACATGCTCTAAAAAAATTTTGTTGACACAGTATTACTTCAAAACGCAGTTCATGTCCCTTTTTATTAGCTCTAACCATCGAAACCGTTTCTTTTCGTTGCCGCGAATTTATGAGAAGGTAGCAAAGTTTCGCAAACGACGCAGCGTGATCCACGACGGCGTGCCGTCAGCGTGCTTTCGGTGAGGGATACGGCTCGGAAACTTCCGGCAAGAAATTCGATCTCATCTCGCCGCGACGGAACATCGATTCCATCGATCGCATGGTGATCGTGACTTAGCCAATGGATACTAAAGCCACGATCGAGAGAGAAAGAGAGAGAGAGAGGGAAGGGAGAGAGAGAGAGAGAGAGGAAGATCGCCGGAGAAGTCATTGGCAGGCTGAATCGTCTTCGGCTCTCGAAGACTTTAGACTCGCTCCGTTAGATAATGCGGCCGCCATCGTATCGGCCAGACTACCCAGCCAAGTTCTTGTTCCTTCCGTATATACTCCGGCGCCGGCGAAATTCCCAAAATTACCGGCATTACTGCGGACAAAGGCCGGAAATCCCGAGTTCCGATCCAAGAGCGCGTAAGGACGGTCGTCCGCACGGAGCACTCTGCGGTGGCGACTCTTCATTAATTGTATTAATTGGTCCACTAAACTGTGATAAAAAGCGCTCCTATGACTCGAAACATTTTATTGATACGTGTGTGACAGGTGCGTTTGTTGAATTAAATTGAATTTATTTCTCTAGTTTCTTTCCTTCGGATTAATCGAAATTAATCCGCAGATAACCGGTAGGTAAATTATTACGGGTGCTTTTTGCGAAACTCCGATTATTACGAAGAAAATATCTTTCTTGAGAGATGTAAAAAGATCCTCCTTTCGTGTACACAGCTGCAAGGCGTTAAAGACAATCCGGCGGAGATGATTTACCGGCGCGTTTGGCAAATGGCACGGTCTTGTACTGCGCCGTGGCGCCCGAACTCACCTCGACCTTTCAACCTTTTCCAGATATATCGCTCCCGAATAAGATCATGACGTAGTCGGTCGAGAGTACCAGAAATCGATTCTTCCACATTCCCCGTTGACTAGTCTCCATCGTACCTTTCTCACCCCCCCCCCTTCGCGTACGTGCTAACAAAATTGACCTGTCGCTACAAATTTCACGAGGTTCGACAAAAGCCCACGGAAATCGCGTCACCTTCCCCGTGAACTCACGAAATTATTTCGATACTTGTTCATAAATACGCTAGCGCGAGCGGCCCTAAGTGCAGGCTATCACAAAAGAGAAATAGGGTGCGCCGTGGATCGTAGGAAATACACGCGGGAGATAACGCAGGAATTTGAGAACCTCGCGATCTTTTTCAAGGAAACGGTAAAATTTTTTAGGTCTGCGTAATTTGCCCTCGTATCACTCGGACATATACCAACAGGCTCGCTCATACAGATACGCGTTTAATTTTATTTCGCGACACGAGCGGGATCTCTACCTTTTCACTCACGTTTGCCCCGTCATCAACGAAACCCCACACGTCGGTACGCTCTCACAATATTCGCATATTCCGCGACGCGTCGCATTATAAGCAGGCATTCCCGAAACCCTATGAATTACGCCGGGGGTATAAATATAAAATAACGCGAGATATATACGGCGGGAGCGGGCGCGACGTTAAGGGCGTAAGTCTGACGTAATGATACATCACCGTAATGAAACCGCCATGCGGCAACCCCCTCCTCACCTCTTCCACTCGTTCAACCCCCTCGCGCACGTATATGGTGCTAGTCTGGTCCCCCTCTTCAACATCCGCGCCCCCTTTGCTCTTTCATCCCCCTCCCCCTATCTCTCACTCTCTCTCTCTCTCTTACTCCGTCGCCATCCGCGAATGCCATTGCAAGCGTTCACGTTCGTGCCACGTCTTATAAATCATGGTTTACCTTTGTTCCTGGGAGCGGTGCCTCGAGGAATACGCGGACCAATTGGATTCACCCGGTCGCCCGGATGCACGGTAGAAATCCCATTCGCCGGAACCACACACGATTCCACATGATTCTCGACATTACCGATGATCGAATGGTAAACGGAGTGACACAAGACCTCGAATTGTCTTCCGAAGCGACAGCGTGTGTCGTCTATCGCGGCGATGGGCAAATTCAGCGGAATAGGACGGCGGGAGCGCGGGTAGGGATTAAAGGATCGATCGGGGAGCGCGTTTTCGCGTGCCAGAAAAGTATCTCCGAGATACGATCGCTCGAAGCGAAGAGATGTCGGGCGCTTAATAATCATCGTCAATATTAAGACCTTACTTAAACAGAATGTAATCTGCAATGTAATCTGCGAGCCCTCACACGGATAAAAAGATATTCCGTTTGAAAAGAATGGAAAAAAAGTTGTGAGAAAAGATTCGCGAAGGAAAAGCATACATCTCTCTCTCTCTCTCTCTCATAAAATTTCCAATCGAGAGAAAGCAGCCGATTTCACCGGACGCCTTGCATGCGGAAATTACAGTGGTTGATTCATGATGTCCCGTAGACCACTCATCTCACGAGGAGAGTTTTCCCTTAACCAATATCGCGACAAAGTCCACGAACAGCCAGCTATCAGTTCGGACCACTTACGATGGAACTTAGCAAAGATGATGCTGCTAAAACCGAGAAGAGGGAGTGTGGCTTAAGCTTAGATCATCGCCACCATAATGGGACCTCAGTGCGTCGTTAAGAGACGATACGAGCATCTTTGCATACGTACATCGACAGCGGGTGCATCTCTTCCTACACATCGAGATCTCTTACCATAAATTCCGGCGCTCTCGGCTCTTATCCGTCCGTGTTGAAATATTACCTCGTTGTTTGAATTTTTGCTGTTCGCGATATATTTCAGCGCCTGCATCCTCTATCCTCTTTCAGTTTTCTCGGTTTGAGAAGGTCGCGACGAAATACGATTTGACAGTAGATCTCATTTCATATTAAGTCCTATTGCTCTTTCACGAGGAATTTTCCACAGCATCTCTTATTAATACCGTTATTTAAGTGTCAAGTGTCAATGCCGTGATCAATCATTTATTCAAATTACCGTTGATACTTCAATGAATTATTCCGCGAGCGATGAGCCAGTAAGACACAAGTGTATAAGAGACTGACAAGAACTACTTCCTCAATTTCGCTAGAATTTTGGGCAAATGCGAGAAATCATAAGGGAACGAGCGTGCAGGGAGAATGAAACGCGGACGCGTGATGGAGAGGGAGAAAATCGAGGGGGAATGCGAGAAGGGTGGCCCTGGGGGCCGGGGTTCATGCATATGCCACAATCTCATTTGACTACATAATCGTATTCCGACCCGGCGGGATCATCCATGTCAACAAGTTACATATTTTTTTCCATTTCGCGGCCCCCTCCCCCTCTTTTTTTTGTGCGACTGGCCGCGCCGTTCCCTCGTCCTATTGTCGCGATTTTGTCGTCGCCGCTAATTCGCGACGATTGTTTGATCCCACCCTGTCTCGTTTTCTCTTTGCGCGGCGGGTGCGCAAGATACGAACCTGGTGGCTCGTTTCGGGATAATCCTTTCACGGACTCCGGAACGGGCGAAAGTTTGCAAAGTCTTCAGATGGGGTGTGGGAACGAACGAACAACGCGCTGAAATTCTTAATACAGCGGGGAAAATGGGGGACAAATGCGCGAGTGCGCTAATGGCTCATTCGCAGTGTTTCATTTGAGTGTCGAAAAAAAAAATCCCGTGAGAATTCCTTGTATCGCACTAAAGCCACATTTACATTGTTCGAGTTATGTACCGAGATGAAGAAGATATTGGTTATACAAGTTATACATTTTAGAAAAAAAAAGATCTCTCTTTACAAACTTAAAACATAATACGAGGTAAAAGTATTGCTCTTTGTAACAATAAAGAGAATATAAAGGGAAAAACTAGCGGCGATAAATACGCGCCAGTTAATCACGCATAAAACTGTCATGGCAGTTTGGAGTTAAATTGAAGTTCGTGAATTCTCCCCGAGCACTCGAATAGCAACGTATAAACAACGTTTATTTGAGTAATCGCGGAAGTTGCAATGAACTTGAAGGGAATAACTTCCGGAGAATTGAAAATGCCATTTTATGTACGCTTGGCGCGATCTTGAATGGGCAGAGAGCCGGCGCGTTCGCCGACGGATGGAGAAAAATTCATGATTTTCTCGTCTAAGAGACGGCGCATCGATTTTTTGAATCGACGCCGGTTTTTTTTTCAGTGGAGCAGATCTGTATTCCATATTGCACGCCGTTTCTCGACTCTCGCGCTCGTATGAGGGGCCGTGAGGTCAGAACCGACTGGTTCTCTCCGGGTATACAGAGCGTTAAGGGTGGTAGGAGACGCTTGAATAATATACATGGGCCATCCGACAGCCCGAGCTTGAAGCTTCGAAGTCTGGTCTAACCCAGATCCGGAAACGGATCCGGGAACGAGGTCATTCCCGCTCCGGACACGACTTTGATTTCGTTATTTCGAATTCTTGTCGTTCCCTTCGCCACGTTGTAGGTGCTCTTACAGTTTTGTTCGTTAACTCGGTTGTGTCTTCCTGCTTTGACGGAGCGGAGTTACTTCGCACCCTCCGTTTCTTTCTTCTCTCGCGGAATACCTCTGAAAACTTAACGAACGAATTTCGTCCCTCTGTTCTTTCTCTTCTCTCCGATTTCCTCCGGAAAATCTCGCTGTGTCTTAAGCTGAAGATGATTAGTCGCGATTCGAAGCCGAAAAAGGTAAAGGCGCGATAATGTCAACCGTTCGGTATGAATGTAATTCGGAGAGACGGGAGAAGACTCCATTACTTAAGATATTATTAGATCCTCGCTCTCGGTGTCGTCCGGGGGGTTCCAATACATAAGCAGTTTACACCGCAGGATTGCTGGTTCAGATTCCATTTGTTCCGGCTGTCATCCCATGACGCATGTCCCATCTATCCACCGAGTTCCGCCCTACCCCTTTCCGTAACGTATTACAACCCTTTATATATTACTCTGTCGCATTCGCGTATCTTCCGCGTCTGCGAATAGTCATGATACGCGATCGGTTTAGATACTACCTTGACAAAGTATATACAATAACATTTTCATCTTTTTAGACGCGCGTATATATTAGCATAATTCTTATATGCATAAATGTGTAATAATTAAACACTCTACTCGATTAATTCTTTTCTTGAATGTAACTTTTCATAGCACGATTCTTTTAATGTATTAAGTACCTAGAAGGTTTTATGTGTGTTAAACATCAGAGGTAGCATCTGCTAGAATTTAATTGAAAAGGATTGGAGACAAGTTTTATTCGAAATTTGTTATAGAAATTTCATGTCGAAAGAAATGATATAATAATGAATTTCTGGCTGAAAGACGCTGTGATAACACATTTCCCGAGTTTGGCAGACTTTCGGAGCATTCGATGTATCAACGGCCATGAAAGACTGTATATTTGGTACAATTTACAAGCTCCTCCTGTCCTAGGATAGACAGTGTAAATAACTTTTCGACAAGTTCTCGAGTAAGCACTGTGACGTCGTGAAATTTTGAAGATACTCGATTGGTGCGCGACCATGTGACCCTCCCGAACATCCCTCGTAACATAAACAAGGGTTGCATTTCTCTCCCCAGGGCTCTACCGTAGGAAACGAAGGAGGGATTTCATAATGAATTTACTGCTCGAATACGCTCGGTAAATACAATTACTTAACCCCGCCATTTTGATATTGTCCGAGACATAAATTAATATAATTTAGATATCGTTTATCGATTTTATCCGATTGACTTTAATAAGCACAGCGTAATAACTTTCTTAATCTGATTGTCGCATAAATACTCGAAGATGCTAATATTTGTAGCATCTCAGAAGCACGTAAATGCACGTATGTGTGCGCGCGCGCGCGTGTCTTCGTCTCCATTATAAATGATAACACGAAAGAAATATTCCGCCGTGAAAGGAGACTCGAAATCCGTACGAAGCACCGCGGTCGATAAATACAACCACGATAGTTCATCGTCCTTATGGAGTTAAGGTCCGAGCAAAGGCAGCAGGGCGAAAAGGAGCGCTCCACTTATCTCACAATCACTTAGAAAGCAATCCTCCACGTCCCCCTTCCCTCTCCCAGCCGTCTTTCCTAGCAAGATTGCATATCTTCACGGAGCAGCATTTTCGAGCAAATCCCTCGGCGGTGACGTTAATAACGACCGTGCAGCGTGTACGTATGGTTTTTCCAGCTCTCGCTTTGCTTGATTCTCTCTCTCTTTCTCTCTCTCTCTTGTCTCGCTTTCTCTCGTCTCTATGTCCCACTATCCTATCCTTCTTTCTCACATCGTCCTTCTTCATGGTATACGCCGCATATCAGAACGTGAGTGCGCCACGGCCACGTAGCTAATTATCCCCAAGAGCGTACGGTCCGGAAGGTGATCTATTCGCGGCGAGGAGTTTCCAGGAGCGAAAGAGCCGCCATTCGGCGTGTGAGAAAAGAGGACGGGAGAGAGATAGCAGAGGAGAGAAGAAGACGGAGACAGAGGGAGAGAAGGAGAGAGAGAGAGACTCGAAAAGGACCGGGAGATATCCGTTTTCGAGGAATGCAAATGAGAGAACGAGCGAGCGAGCGAAGTAAGGACGAGGACGGGAAGAAGGAAGGAAGTTCCCTCGTCTCTCGGAGGGGAGCTAAGGCCGTCGCCCTTCTCCCCGTCGACGACGGGGGCCCCAGGGGGAGGAATGAGAGATGTAAGGTAATTAAAGCGAACGTGCACCACCTTGTAGGAGATTTAAAAGCTCGTAACTTTTTATGATTTACATTCCTTTCATTTAGTCGCGCTTACCTACGGATAGACTCCATCGCGCCATTTCTTCGCGCCCTTCCCTTTCGCCTTTCTCCTTCCTACCTCGAACCACCTTTTCTCTCGCTTCGGCAGGCCCTTCTTCTCTCTCTCTCTCTCTCTTTCTCGTCTTCACTTCGCTTCTCTCTTCTTCTCCCTCGTGTTTTCCTGTTTCTTTCTCTATCCCATCGCCGCCCTGCGCCTCTCTCTTTCCTCTTCCCGCGTTCCGCCTCTGCAATCTCGAGATTGCGCGCGACAACTTTGCCACACGCTGCGGAACATAAGTTCCCAACTTGGGACCTTCCCCGCCACGTTTCTCCCTCGCCCTTCCCCGTCTCACCCGCAACCCCTCCCTCTCCCGCTACCCCTGTGCACCGACGGCAGAGACTCGATTAAGCTTCCACGAGATCGAGATTAATCGAATACCTCCGTGCCTTATGTCCGATCAGCTCCCAGCCAATAATTAATATTCAGTGTCATCCTCCCGTATGCCGGAACGCCGTGCCGTGCCGGAAGGTATCCCCCTTTATAGTCACTATCTTCGAAAGTACCGTGGCACTTTTCGATTGCGAGTGATTCCATTAGTTTGAATAATTTACCCCGGGAAGCTATCTTCGGAAAAAGGGTATTCGAGCGACGTGTCGCTCGTGCATTTTACAAATTGGCACCCGATGAAGAATATAAGTAGTCTGAGGAATGCAGAAAATGTAATAACGATATATCTCTCTTAACCAATGCAAAGTCTTTGTCTCCTCTTGGGAGAAATCTCGAGGTATCCATTTGACTAGATATCGAGTTTATTAGGGTTTATTTATTTCTGAAAGCATCTTAACATGTTCGGGACTATCAACTTTTAATCAAACTGTCGGTCAAATTTTCTATTCAGAGAAATCGTATTTAAAATCCCAGTCCTCATTTAAAATAAATTTGTCTACTAAATTAAGCGTGGAATGCCGAAGACAAATTTAATAATAAATTAAACAGGTTAACCAGACATGTAATTCATTCAGTACTGCTACTTAAAACTTGCAGCGCACATAACATTGCAAAAAACGAAGTTGTGAAAGAAGTATCCGCTTATCTCATTTAGCCTTTGCGAGCCTTAATTTATTTCATTTATATACTTCCATTTACTTCGACGAGGATCGTCGATCTTGCTTAATTTGGTTCCCGAGGAGCTCCTTTTAGTCAGACTCCACATAGCGAAGCCACTCGTAATAAGGTAGATTTCCGATACGTGGTATACACACGTACATACGCATACGAGAGAACTCTTGGGATCTCTTTGAATCGGTGGAGAAGCGTTGCGGAGTTTCATATAAACAACGTCTTCGATACACATTTCGAAGCGTTTAATCGCGGAATCAGGGACCCGACGGCGACGGCGGGTAAAGTTTGTCAACGTGACGATTGGTGCCGGGTGCGTCTCTCTATCGCTCTTTCCGCCAATACGACACGGGAGGGGAAACTTCGACGGTGACGTCGCGTTGATGATTTCACGGTTCTCGTCCCAGATAACCGCAGGATTAATCCGCGAGCGCATCGGCGCCATCGTCGCCGTCGCTGCGACTCGGAACTCAGCGACCGTGTCGAGTTCTATCACGCTGTGCACGCCGCACGTACACGCACGCGTGCATAATAAACTGACGGAGAAATTAGGCAGAGAGCAAGTGCGCGACCTGAATTACCTCATCGAGCTGCCTTTTGTAGCGGTAGACAACATTAGGGGAGGAAGAGATAGTCGGAGAGACAGACGCACAAAGAAGGAGGGAACGCGAGGAGGAGTGAATGGGGAAGCAGATACATCTGCTCAAAGACAATGGATACATTAGGAATGCTCTCTGAACACACAGTTTGCGCACAGTTATCGATTAACTGGAGCATACTGCATCGACAATAACCCGATTCAGAATGGAACGGGAGGATATGTGCTTCATCGGTGATTCACAGTAGCGTCAACTGGCTCGTACGTAAACGATTGAATCAACAAATTCAACCGCAAACGGACGACGACGACGACGGCGACGTTACTTAGCTCATTAATCATTCACGGTTTATTTCTAAAATATTCGCCGCAGCACGTACCGTTGCTCGAAACTCTTGGGCTACCTTTTCATACGCAGCACGATGGAGCAGCATTTTTTTATTCTTTCATTATTATTACACTGGAAAAAAAATTCTGATTAAAAACGGACGAATCAGAAAATCTTGTATTGATCAAATATTCTGGTTATTAATGTTATTACAATAGAACTCAACTCTTTATAATTTACAAAAAAATCATAATTCCTATAATTATAATAATCAGAATATTTGATCAATCCTACAAGATTTTCCGATTCGTCTGTTTTTAACCAGAATTATTTTTTCAGTGTAGTTAAAAATTGAAATGCATCTAACGAAAATTTTTAACCAATGAGAGCAAACTATAGCAAACTTGCCGCGGCATGCGGCGTATGAAAAGTTACCTTTACCCAATTAGATGAGTGTAAGAAGTAAGATACAAGAAATACGGGATTTAATATGAGAGGAAAAGAAACCCACTATTCTCTATCTTAAAGCTTAAAGTTAAACGTGATCGTGGAATTTAGCTGCATCCACTTTTACCGAAGATCGCCGGTGATGAACGAAAAAAAAAACCATCTGTGAAGAGGAACGGTCGATCGATTCGCCGCGGGAAGCCGCTCTGACGGTCCTTTTCCTTCCACGCGTCATTAAAATATGCGTCGACAGCTGCGGACGTATCACCGATCGCCGCGGACGGCTTTTCCAATTTCCCACGAATCACCCGTGTCTGCGAAGATTTACGTGCTACCGCGATACGTATTACCGTAAATTCGAAGGGACATGCCGGGGGGGTAGTAAAGAATCGGTTGTCCGTCCGTACGAGCGCTCGTGCGGGAATATTGCGCGATCGCGGTGCATCTTGGCGTGACTTATGGATATACCTATTGAAAAATTGAAAATTCGCCCCGTGCCGCTGATATACCTATTGAAAAATTGAAAATCCGTCCCGCAGTCTCCCGCGCGCGTAATTGGTTCGCCGGAGGATCCACGGCGACGCGCCCCGCGTTTACCCCCTCGCGTGCGGGGATGCTCCGCTATTTTAAACCGTGCTCTCGGTAACGACTCTAATTTTAGTATGTCACCGCGAGCGTGACGTTTCTGCAAAACGAGGTTTCAGGTCAATTTGTAGATCGATATAGATTCTCAGTGCGCCAGTTTCATTAGCGAAAGGGTAAGGCGTGTCGCGTCACCGATACGGCAAACTTCCTCCGACGAGAGCAAGACAGAAATGCGAGAAAACAGTTCGGCGTCTATTCCATCTTTATCCGAGCTTATCTACGGACGTTTATCAGCGGTCTATCTTCTAATTCGATTGGATGGGACCGATCGTGGATCGAAGAAACGAAACGACTAGCGGTAAGAGCATTGGATGATAAATAAGAAATTCTATATATTTTTTTTTTATCCTCGCATGCTATCGCGAGACCTCCACATTCGGGATATATGACAGACTGCTGTATAAATGATGAGCGATGACAGATCCTTCATCCTGCCTTCGAGATACAAAATTCATTCGCGGAATATAACACCGTTTTTTCTCGTACGGTCGAAAGTTGGAGAATTCCGACCGAAATTTATTTAAAAATTCATACAAATTCGTTCTCTGTCTCATTAAAGAGTACTTACTAACATCGCGGGTAAACTGATAACATCACTTACGATAATGAATCGATCGGACTGTGTTCTCTGGGTATCACGCCGCGCTGAGCGTACAGTCAACTTTTTTTTTTTGCAACGTAAAGAGCATCAGAGTAATTGCCAGCAAGTTAAACATTGATATAATTGCAGTCTAACGTTACTCAGCCACACCAATTAATTTATAGCACCTGATGCAAGAGAGACGTAATTGTGTATTCGCTGGTAATCAGGATTATCCGCAAGTTAATCAATACCGCGCCAACGTCCACCTGATTACATCGTGTTTAATTCGCAAACTGATGTTGCGAGATTCAGAGCGTCCGTCCCATCGGCGGTAAAAATACTCGCGCTCGTTTTGCCATGAAAGCGGTTACCGTCACCGGCGGTGATATGTGTCCCTTTAAATTCCGTCGCTTTGACAAGCGTGTTCTACAAGCGAATGCATTTTTCTTCTCGATTATAAATATACCGGTAAAGTCAATCAATTAACATCAATTATCGTGGAGAAAAATAATGGTCGCTGCCGAGCAAATGATCATCCCGTTAACGTTCGTTTAAATTGGAGTACTCCGGGGAATCCGCGTGTCAGTTGTTAGAAATTCGTTGGGGTTCGTACTCAGTCGAGTTTCTATCTGCTGACCCCGCCGATTCGTATAATCACCTTCTAGCCGGTTTGTACATAAGAGATCGAGGTATATTACGCCCGGAGCTTAAGGCATCCCTTATACAGTCTTCCCCGACGTAATCTCTATCCCCCGCCTCGTCACCCTCTTCTTCTCTTTCCTTTCCGTCGGCCTGTCAGCCGAGTTAAACGAGCAGCGAATTAATTAAACTTCTATTTACGTTATCGATGAATCAGCGATATTCCGCGAGACGGCGTACACCCGCAGTGGCGTCGCATTGATGCGACTGGAGGACCGATGTCATAATAAATTTTCAGAAAATTCCGTGTAGCGCGCTGCTTCGTTTCGAACCTCTTGCCACGAATTACGGAAGAAGGACACACGGGACGTCTCCTTTTAAGAGAGAGTTTGAAAGAATTTTAATAAAAGGTAACAAAAATCATAGTACGAGTAACTGCACGTGAACGAAAATTGAGAGCGTGATAATTTTTTAATAACAAGCACTTAAAGTTGCCCACTCGCCAACTTTCGTCTTCACACGTTCAGAAACAAAACGGATGCATAATCATTGAAATGCTGCTAAACATCACTGTTATTACTTGCTTATTCATTTAAAAATCGATGCTACAACATTATCGCAGTTATTTCTAATTTGATCTTTTCAAATCGACGTAAAATTTTGTTAAACTTAATAAAACACAGTCTGCATAAGAGAAAAAAAAGTCGACCATTTTTCCAACGTCTCGACTGGATAGTTGGAGACCGCTGCAGATAAAATACCCCAGGAATTAGCTCGCGATTAAATAAATGTAGAAAGTATGTGGCATATTGTCGAGAGTAAGTCTACCACATATAAATCGACTTCAGCTGTACTTTTGGACAAAATTCTGCATCATTGTGTAATCGCTTGCAAATTCACAGGATCACTTAGCGTAATCAGATATCGCGTTATCGCTTCCACAATCGGTGACCATGCGCACAATGCCGAACTTCACCTGCTCTACAACACGGTATTGTTTTGAAACGCGACTCCAATAACTATCGGCCGCCAAAGAATTACTTGTTCACGCGAACCTGGAGCGCGCTTGATTTACAAAGGAAATATTAGAAGTGGCATGCTTTCGAATATAGCAGCGCGCGAGGGGAACGGACGAGCGAGAGGAGGGGGGAATGAACGAGAGATGTATTGTGGAAGGAGGTCCTCGAGAAAATCGATGTTAAATGAATTCTCTCGGTGGCCTTTGTGCCGCACTCGAAAGCAAAGTTTTCGTACGGAAGGCGATCTTCGTTGTGCTGGGGGCGCGAACGCGGCGAAACCCGAGCCGGGATAGAAGCGCGCAGCGTCACTTAAATAATCTAATTAAACGGAAGGAGGCTGCGAGAGGCCGCGTGGATTCCTCGCGACGTCCGTCCCCTTCGTATCTCTATGAATGACCTTGATTCTCGTCGAGTAAAAGATTCGCAGCGAGTCTTCTTACCACCGAGACTCCATCAATCCAGATGTTTCGAGTTGGAGACTTTCAAAGCTTTTGTCCCGATTCATGCATTTTAATACAGCCGTCGTAAAAACCGGCGCCAAACAATGCTCGAAATAGCTATTGAACATGAATTGAGAACGTGCAAATAAGAATCGCGAGTATTCTTCTTCGATCGACTTTCCGAGACGTCTTTTAGGCACGCGTATTGTCTGGCTATATACATTTCTACGGAGTCGGAAAGCACAGCGAATGAATATTTTCGCGCTTCTATCCAGAGAAAATCCCGATTATGAGAAAATCGATCGCGCCTGGTGAAAGGTAGGGCCGTAATCGCGATACAGAAGTTACAATCGGCCGGGTGTAGTATCTCGTGCTAGATGGCCGATCGGAACGGGCGGTTTACGGAGATTTTTTGCACGCGCGTCCGATAATTGACCGAATATAGGGTGATTTGAAAGCGAGCGAGCGAGCGAGCGTTCGTTTGCATTCGCGTCCCGATACTACCGTGCGCGAGCCCAGGGCGCTCATTTGTATGCACATTTGCTTAAAAGTATCGCCCCTAGATATTTGCCGCGCGCCAGCCCTAGCACGCGGTGCGATGCGCTACGGTGAATTTAATATTGAAAACATTCGATCGATCCATCGCGGATCGGCGCCACCGGATAGCCAATAACAGCAATCGCTACCATATACTTGCTAAATAGCATTCCCCGATGCCGGAAGCTGTCAGCAAGGTGTATCTGTTCTGAGATTTACTCGCTTCGAACTCATCTCAGGCGAAAGAAATTAATAAACTTTCATCCGCACTTATAGCGATGCGTTACATTGAATTCTTTTCTAATGTGTAAAATGTTTATTAAATTATTAAAATGTATTAGGAAAATATTTTTTAGAAAGGTAGAGAGAGAAAGAGGGAAACAAGAGGAAAAAAAAGAGACAAAGAGAGAGCCCGCCAGAGATTTTTCACATCTTTTCTTATTCATAAATTCTTCAAGCGAGAATTAATCCTTCTAGAGTAATGCAAAAGCACTTTTAAAAGTAAATAAAACAAACAAATGAAGTAATCCTCATTTTTTATACGCGGAAAATGTAAGAAAAATGCAATTGTAAGAAGAGGGTATCTACATAACATTGTCGTATCGGCATGAAATGCGAGGAATCGGAAACCCTTTCGATTCCAGAAGGGAATACGCATGCGGATGGGCCGCGTCGGCACACCGCGGACCTCTAATAGCGCATCGGCGTCCGTGAAATCTGCGCGGACCGCGGAGCATCGCGCGATTCGGCACACACGTGGCCCCGACACGCCGCGTCGCGTCGCGTCGCGGCGGAGTGTGCGGCGAGCAAACCACCGAATGGTCGTTCTGTCCGGCTAATTTACTTTTTGTATTTTCGGTTTAAATTGACCGACCGTGCCCGATAGCCGCGCGTTTCCCTTCCTGCACGCCCACACCCCCAGTCCGCCAGTCGGATATCCTGCGCTCTCCATTCGCGACCACCGAAGCTTCACTAACCGTGAATGCCAATCTCCTCGTCCACCGCGAGGTGATTCCGTCTTTTTTCTCTCTCTTTGCACTTTTTTCTTGTTTTTTTTTTTTCGTCGTTTCCCACCGCGCCCATCCTTTCTCGTTCCAACACTCTCTCCCCGACTCGGTTCGTGTGTACCTCCATCTTTTTCCTTTCTCTCGTTCTCTCTCTGCAATTCTGTTTTCCTCCTCGTATCCTTTCTCTCTCGCCGCGCGCCCTCGCGTTCTTTAGCGTGACGGAAACGACGGACGATCGTGTTTCCGATCGAATTTTCCCGATGGCAGTAATCGCTCACGCTGGAGAGAGTCGATTCTGCCGCGAAGCTCCCTTTACCCTTTGACGGAATCGTCACGTGTCCCTTTTTTTGGCCGGCAAATATCGAAACTCGCAGCGAAAAGTTGTTGGGCTCCGAGCTGAAAGCCGAATCGATTAACGTGAGCTACGCGAGTTATTAAGCGCTTCATGCGGCCATAAATTATAGAAAGTCTTTTGATACGTATTCGAGATATACGATTCGCCGTTAACTGCTTTTTTATATAATATATGAAAATAGTAGTTTAAGGAGGATTGAGATCGTTGAATAAAGCAATATTTTCCCGCAGATCGATCCGATTTAATTCAGAAATCCAAGAAATGGACGAGGATATAATCGTCACGACGGCGAAAGGTGGAATAGCCGTATGATGGACGCGCAGCGGGAAAATAATTTCGTACGCACGAGATGAACGATTCGATGAGGTATTTTGCATCGCAAACTACATTCGATCGACCCATTTTATCGCGCGCGCTACGTGTATTTTCTTTTTTTTTTTCCCTCCACCTTTTTTTTCGGCGGAGAGAGATCGCGTGCGCGATGATAGCGTGCGAAACTAGATTCCCATGTTTTTGCGTTGTGCAAGGTGCCGGCCGGATTTTTCCGGAATAACATAGTGGAATTATGCTTTCAACGATATTTCCTTTACAGCCTTCGCGGGGCGCGCTCGAATGTTTGCAGACGCCGGGACTGACTGTCCGGCATGCGATGCGTTTTACAGTCACGAAGGGCGGGAAACGAGCGCGCTTTTTACATATATACGTATGTATATCATAAGCGCGTGTACAATTGAAAATCAGGGCACGCGCGCGCGCGTGTCCGCGCGCTGATATTGCCGTCGATGCGCTGCGATCAAATTGATTACTTTCGATTCGGTGAAAAACTTGAAATTTTTGCGCGTGCACACACATAACGCACGTCGCCGCGTATATCGCGAAGGGGGTTGGCGGAGTACTACCATTAAGTATACACACGCAGCGAATTTCAAAATGCGATACGAGAGAATCCGACGAAAGAGAGATGTAATTTCGCATACCGGATTCCTACGAAAAATTCATGAATTTTAAGAGGCGAAAGGAGGTCAGGGGTCGCGATTTCATTAATCCCTTCGCGCGTTACACTTCGCAAACATATTTCTAGAAAAATTCGCCGTCATTTATTAACGAAGCCGACTTTCAACACTCGGTGAAAGAACCTCTGTGGTGAAAAAATTCCGTAATGCAGCGAAAGTGCATTCATATTTAATATCGCAAAATAAGATGGAGCAAGTACGAAAATTACGGACGTTATTTGGACAAAATCTAATTTCAATTAAGTAATTAAGCATTGCAAGCGAGCGCTGCTTTTTAATAAGCAAAGTTCTTTTATCGCGCTAAGTTCACCTGCGTGACTGAAGGAGAGAGCGACAATGAAAATATCTCCGAGTATTAACGGACTCCAACAATAAGTTCGATGCGAGTGAACTTCGCATTCAAGTCGCCGAACGGCGAAAAGGTTGAGCGAGAAGATTCGCAAAGTTCGAAGCGTGTTTATTGATTCGCTTAAGTGCATTTCTAAGTTTAGTGCCGCCGAGCGGAATGTCGGTCATTGCGACGTTCTTAATTCGGTACAATGACGCAAACACACAATGCCGATGCGGACCGTCTATATTTTCTTTAGTGGCTCCACGCTTGCCTCTGGAATCCTTGAAACATTTTCCTGAATTCCGCGCTCGCGCGACGTAACAAAAATAGACGGATCACTGGAAATCAAACACAAATCAGGTGGCACTCCATTATTTTATCTGACAAATAGACTAATTGAGGTAACGTATGACCGCATATTTCTCTCTCGCTCTCTCTCTCTCTTTTCTCTCACACGTACACTCGCACTCATACAGATATCCTGATAATTCCGACAAATCCATTAGTGATATATGGTCGTGTCATCACTTCCATAATTTTGTACTTCCATAATTTTATTTTTACACTCTTTTTTTGTCGCGCGGATAAAAAATGATGAAGAGCGGATGGAAATCAAATAAAAGCAGAAGTAAAATATATCACCGTATTCATATACATATTTATTATGCATACGCAAATAAATTTAAGAGACGTAATCGTGTCGGCATAAATCCGGCACTGATAATACAGAATATATAATGTAATTAATATAAATATTGTACATATCTATAAAAAGTGCATACTCATGTAAATGGATGAAAACGAGAATGAACGGTGCATCGTGTTACGTCGTTTTTATCCGAGAGACCCATTCATCGTCGCGCCGATCGGCGCACACGAGATCTAAAGCCGGATCCGCGTAAACGAGCGCGAACAGCACCGCCAGTATTCGCGATGTTAAAGCCAGCTGTTCATTTGTGTTTGTTCGCGCTCGTTTGATCGATTTGGATTTGGAGCTTTGCGAAATCGCGCATTTATGTCGAGGACGCGAAATGTCAATTGTTAAATCTCAACGGGAGATTTGCGGTTCATAAGTTGCTACAAAAAACAAAGTTATTATTCTGATAGATAAGAATCAAGTGAAAAAAGAGTCAGAATATGGGTCGGATATTTTCTACGTGGTTTTTTTAAGATCGCGCGTTCGTGGAAAAGACCGGGAAAGGAAATCTCGAAATAAAACTCGGCGCCCTGCAATACTTGATTATCGAACGACGGTGACTCATTGGCTCTCGTTAGCTGCCGATCGCTTTTACAAGCGCGCCCCGCGCTAAACGAGAGCGGCTCGAAAATTCGATACGCGATACCGCGTGTATGCGTGCACGTTTGCGGCCGTGCCGCGCGGTTGTAAAATGCTAAACAAACGGAGGGTGTCCGAGTAACGCGACCGAATCGCGGCACTAAATAACCGGCTGAACAAGCGGCCGCGCGTTGACTCGTTTCGAAGAGTTCGACTCTAAAAGAGTTCGACGTCGACGGGTCGCCGATCTTTTTCCATCTTTCTCTTTTTTTTTATTTTCCCGATCGATTTTCTAGCGCGAAAAGTGGAAGGTGTGCACTATTATGCGACGAGCAGATTAATTTGTACCATTTATTCTTAATGAAATGTCGATTTTATTTCGGGACGATCTAAAAGCGTAGCAAATTGCGATAGAAGTCAATTAAATTAAACTGAACTTAAATTAATATCGGAAATTAAGTAATCAAAGCTTCCAATTTTCGTCTTATTTTGTTACGCGTTAAGATATCGGAATACGAAGAGTATATAAAAAGGTTTTTCCAATAATAATCATGATTATTATTGATATTAATATTAATGTAAATTTAAATTGCATTTGTACTCGTATATTCCGTCAATGTATCATCACATGTCAAATTAACGATTTTCGATCAACATTGACGGCTTCTCATTCCTCTCGTGAAATGATTTCATGAACGATATCGGAAAGCTAGTGTCCTTAAATTCAATCAGTTAGCGCTTTGATCTCATGCGTATGTTCTTCATCACCTGACGGAGGGACATCTTTCGCAGATGAATGAGATAGAATGAGTAAAGGATTATCGTGCTGTTGGCTGAATTTAACCTGTGGCAAAGTCGTTCCCAAGACATCGTAGAAACACCGAATGCAATCGCGCTTCGGGAATCCGCGCGTCCGGACACGACGATTCGCCTTACGTACATCCATCGTCTAAAGAGGAAGGAAGAGAGAGAGAGAGAGAGAGTAGCGCGTCCAAAGCCGCAACCAAGCCCTCAGCAAAGGAGCTTTGAGGACGGCGGTCGGAGGGAAAAAGCAAAGGTTAAGGTGTGTACCCGTGTCTCGCCTCGGGAGCCCGCGAACGTGACCGGACTTTTCGCGCGGCCGACGAGAGTTACCCGACAGGAGCCAAGCTCGCTCGGCTTGGCTTTGACACCGTTCTCGACAACTCTTATTCCTCCGTCCCGAGATACTCTCGGCCCCTTCTATCCTTCCTCGCCGACTTCTCCACGTCTTATTCCTAGTGATTTTCGTGGCGTCTCTCGAAACCACAACATGTCTTTGCGCGAGATATCTTACAGAGAGAGAACGCAATTAAATTAGCTCGTGATTTTGGGAGCACAGTTAATGAGAATTTAACAGAGGCGAACTGATGATTCAGTAATTTTAATCACGACAGATGGAAGAAAATGCACTATTCCACTTTCAAAGGATGGAAACTGAACTAAATTTGTACAACTCCGTCAAAATGCCTGAACGGAAGCTTACAAAATAAATTATTATCGAGCCAAGATAGCACTTTTAATGTTATTCTATCGAGTAACTTGTAAAATTAAATTTACGTTAGTGTATGCGGGTTGACAGCGCCCTGTGCAAATACGTCTCTCCTTTCCGTCCGTCTTTTCGATTTATCGGAAATAAGGCATCGCCTAGCGATTGAAAAATCCGCGAGTACTTCGAATTATCGATTTTCTTAAAGTACATTAATGAAATACTACTGGGGCTTGCCGGGGCAAAGAATTCCGCGGCATTCACCCAGTTTCTATTCACGAAACGGCGTTCAAGAAAATTCACTCCAGTCCGAGGTAAGCTCGCAAACATTACAAACTAGTTGCTGAATCTCGTAAAAAATGGCGTAGGTATTCAGGACGAGAGTTAAAAGTTGCTGGTAGTAACGTTACCCCCTGATAGCGATCCTATCGAGAGTTTTGCTCTCTAACAGTGCATTTCGAAAGTTCACTATCCGAAAGATACTCTCAAGAGTTTTGAGGTCGATTCTGACGGGATAATGCAGCGTAAAACAGTTCAAACTAAAATGTTAATCACGCAAAAACACACATTGGTTATATATACATATAGATTTAACTGTATATATATATTTTTCAAAAGTTTCGCCCTCTTTGTTCTCGGTAGCTGCCCGCGTCATTATCTCGCCGTTAAATGGCCGAGAATTTCATTTACTCTGAGTCTAACTAGAGAGAGAGAGAGAGAGAGAGAGAGCCTCGCGCGCGCTTTCGTCGTAGGAAGAAAGAGGCGAAGAGAGAAAGTCACGACTGTCCTAAGCATTATTTCTCCCGCTGATTGTGAGCCGAAGAGAACCGTGACGCGGACCGACGGAAACGTAGTTTCCCCAGTTGTTTGCGTAAATGCCGCGGGTAAAGTCAGTCCTCGGTTTCTATCCCGTGGGACGATCCATCTCCAGAAGTTCTTGGAGATTACCTCGAGAGCGAAAGCGCAATGAAGGAGTCGACGGGCGGGGAGAGACAGGGAGAGAAAGAACGACGGAGAATTGACGTTGGGAGGGTTGGGGAGAAGACGGAGAGGGCGCGCGCGAAAGAGAAAGAGAGAGATAAACCATGAAATTGCTTTTGATATCCGCAGAATCGGAACCACAGCGGTAAATCTTGGCGACAACCGAAACCTTCCTACAGAGAACTCCGTCCGTGTAGGTCTTCGAAAGATACATAAACAAATTGCGATTTGTCTTCGGCGAAGTCAAAGTCGTGTTCGACTACAATACGATTGTGCGCATGGATGATCGATGAAGACTCGGAGCGGAAGAACTAGAAGATAGCGAAGCGCCAGAAGTTTGCGACGTTCCGCAAACTGAGAGAGAGAGAGAGAAAGGCGACGAGAGAGAGATCCGTGAGTTTACAAGCTGCTCGCGAGAGTGAATAATTATCACGCGTCTCAATTATAAATCGCACATTAGAGATCATAAGCGCGATGAACGAGATTCTGCAGCGAAACCGGAAGCATCCCTCAACTCGATGCGCGCACAATCCGCAATTTATTTACGAGTCCCCCGAAGAATCGTCCGCCGCATGGAAGTTCTCCCTCCGTAGGATCCGCGGCACGGAGTAGAATTTTATAATACGGACTCTGCGCGCAACAAAACCTTTACGGTACCCTATGACGCCCCCGTGGGAGCCAGGTCGCGACTGCACTCGAATTCTAATCCGGTGCCTGCCACAGCGCGAAAGTCCATGCCGGACGATATTTCGGCTTGTCTCCCCTCCTCCCGGGACATCTTCGCCTGACTCTCCGACTCGAGATTATTTATGGATCATGTATAACATTCAGGACTTGCTACATGTACGTCTGACGTCTTGAGCTCGAGAGCACTGTGACATTCGCGGCCCCGATATTGGCACTTCGTGTCGCAGATTGTGCGATGTTCTTGCATTAAAAGTTATTTCCAGAAGGCATTAAAATATTAAATCGCGATTATTAATTTTGCAAATAAAAGCGACAATTTTGAAAGAAATTAATGCTTCTACTCGAGTGAAAAAAAAAAAGATTCTACTGCGATTACTCCGACATATTTTTAACTGAGAAATATCCATTTCTACCAATGCAGATTAACTTTAATCTCGGTTTAACTCATTTTTCATCTTTCTCTAATTCTTAGGACTAAAAAAAAAGAAAAAAGTAAGTTAAACTGAAATTAAAGTTCCAGGCTAATAGAAACGGACAAAAATCAAAAGGTTGAAGAAATATAATCATATTTATTAGCAGGCGGTGGCTGATTTTCCTTCAATATATTCATAAGAGTTGTGAAAGGTAATTGCCTTCGCTCATTGAACAATCGCAAAAAAATCTGCGCAAACATTTATCTTCAATTTTATTCCATTACCGAGCATTCAGCATTTTCCGTTTCGCCGTGCCAGGCGGCCATTAAGTATCCCTATCTTCAACATCCTCGCCCTTTTTCTTAAGTCCCTATCTTCACGTCTCTTCATCCTTTTTCTTAAGAGCCGCGCGAACGCTTAAAAACCACGCTTGGAACAAACGACGCTATGTACGTTAGATCACGGCGAGGATCGCGAGTGGAAAACGCGAGAGCGATTTGTCTTCGACCTCAGATCGCAGCTTTTTTGCAGGCGGTTGTTAAGTAGCGGCCTGTACAAGCCTCGATAAGAATCGATGCCGTTTGTCACGGAAACTGCACGAAATTTTTAACGAAGGCATGCCATGGTCTTTTCCATCTTTCGGTAACACTCCATCCATTATTGCAACCACGTCTTAGTGTACATTTCATGTCTCTTAAACGGTCTGATGATTTAATTCCGCCGCTACTGGGATGTGGAAATCTCTGACCGCAGCAAGTTACGCTTTCAAACGTCTCTCGTGAGTTAAAAGTGACTTATTTTTCGAAAGTAGCACAGCTCACCATTAAAAAAAGATTCCACAAGCCGCGAATATCTTCCGTGAATTTAGATTAATGTCTCTGAATAAATTAAATAAAACAATTCATACATATTTATGTACTTTTATGTCACTTGAAAGATTTTTTATTCTTAAATATAAATAAAATATTTCTACCTAGTTTCGTTAAAAAAAAGTATGTTAAGTAGTACATTGAACATTATAACTTGCAGAAAGCTTGCAAAAAGAACGTTAATGATGTCAGATTGGACTAATATTGAAAGTTATCGAATAGGCTAAATTATTCAAGCAAGATCGGAAGAAGATGGACTGTATCGTAACGATGATGCAGGGCTCGTTAATGAATATAAAGTTATTTCAGCTCTTTTATTCAGGTCATATTTCGTACACCATAAAAAAAAACACCCCATTTATGAATAATTGCAAGTAACAGCCGTTGGGAAACTGTTTGCCATAAAAGTACATCGGCAAAATAAAGGATGGCTCGCAGGGAGATTTATTGGAATCTCCCCGGTTCCGAGCCCCTTTTACATTGTTTCCTTAGACTTCGACAACTTTGTTCCATTTACCGGTGCGCGTTCGTGCGCGATATCGGCGTCGCTATTTCAAGAAGCGCATATTTTTCACCGGGCGCGGGAAAACTCTCCGGGCCGGGGTGGGCTTCTCTCCTTGCCCGCGTAAAATCCCGGGACCTTCCGGGTTTAGCTTACAACCTCGAGACGGGCTTACCTACTTTAAACCCGATCACCGCGAATTCCTATGTGGCCGTATAAATTTCGTCGGGTAACAAAATTTCCGAGGGGGCCACGCATTTTTCATACCGCCGGCTCGTCTAAACGGCGACCGTCCGCATTACGAAGCGGACGGAAATCGCGCGAGGAAAATCAGAAGCGAAACGCCGAAGATTGAGCAGCGTCACGTCGATGTATCGTAAATCTCTCCCCTCCGCAGATCCGCGGAAACGATCGAATTCAATTCTTTGCACGAGCGCGAGCGAGAGAAAAAAAAAAGGACTTCCTACATCTTTTCGGGTGCGAGGCTTCGCCCCGAGAAGCAACTGTATTCTTATTTCTCTTTCTTCTCTTTTGACATCTCCGGGCCGGCGCGCGAGGCCCTGATGTTCCCGGACTGTTGCGGGCGATAACAGTTTTTACGGAGTCCACTCGCCGTTTCCTCCCCCCCATCGCGGGTGGTAAAAGAAAGTGCAGTGTCGAGTACGGAGGATGGACGGGAGATCGGAGGGTCACGGAAAGGTCCGTGTTGAGGAAGAAAAGTTGAGTAGAGAGCTCACGGAACATGGTGGGGGTCTTAAAAATGGTCGTGGTGAGAGTACTAACCGCGCCGTGGGCGCGCGCGACGCTCACCAAGCGCTTTGTCGCCCTTATCTCGCATCTTGCACGGTGCATGTACATTTCGCACGTACAATCCGCATTCTACGGAGGAAGTCGAGCGCGCGCACCCCTTCCCCCCCTGCTCGCGCGTGAAAACGTAAAATATGCAAAATCGCGACTAGTGTACCGCGAAATTGTAAACACCGAGAGAGCAAAAAGTGGTGCGGATACTTACTATGCACGCGAAGCAATTTGCGTGATTAACCGCGCGCTTTAAATGGGATATCACTAAAGATCCTGCCGATAGAAAGTTCGATTTTCTCTTGTACGAAATTATAAAATTTTTTCGTTATAATCAGAAATAATGAAAAACATCAGAAAAATTAGATTTTAAGATGAAATATTTTTATAAGTGTAGCTTATGTCATATATATTTGAATGAATAAAGATTACAATTAGTAATATAAATAGTTATGCCGTGCTTAAAAAAATGTCTAAAAGATAATCTGCAGAACATCTTTAAGATTCCTTTTAATTAAAATCCTCTAAAAGACCTCTTTAAAAACTTTTGCCAGAGGCATGATATAAACTTTTTAAATTGTATAATTGACTCAACGAAATTTAGGTAATAACATAACACAATATATACACATGCAATCATTAAAAAATTTTTTTTAATTGTAAATCATGTAAAACCTGAAATCCAAATAAAATAAAAATTTGATGTGCCCAGGTTGCATTTTGAATATACATATATATTTTTACAGGCATATTTATTTTTGTTATATTTTTATCACAAACAACGATAAATATTAATTTATCGTCAGCATCCAGTGTTTCAATTAGTTAACACCTAAATTGATCACTGCTATCCATCAACATAGATATTGGCATTAAGCAAGTTGTACACATATTCGCATCCAAAAGAGATCCCTATTATAGGAGCTAACATACTATTTCTTCGTGGAATAGCGAGGACGATCACCCTTCGTATCATCCTATCGATTCAGCCGAACAGTCCTGACAGGTGACAGCGGAAGAAGAATATCCCGGTACGCGCGTGTCGTACGAGGCGTCGTCGTTTTAATACAACTTTCGATTGGCACCCCCGGACCGGACCTTCAGCGAATCCGATACCGGCAGTCGAAGACGAGGGGTAGTAAATCAGTCGAGAGTGCAACTGGAGGGTTGGCCGCCCAGGACAACACGTACCTGCCATCTATATTCGTGCACGCCGTTCTCCAAAGCAGCCCCTTCTCACACTCTTCCGCATCCCCCCGGCAGCTCGACGTCTCGACGCCGCAACCGCTACCCTGTAACCCTGCCTCTTGTAACCCGTCCCCGAACCCCTGCCGCCTTCTACCCCCGCTGGAAAGGCACGATACACCTTGTCGTAGACTCCGAGATTTATATTCGCGCGAAATCGAGTCCCTATACCGATCGTATCTGACGCGAACGACGCTGATGTCAACGGCGCCCGATGCGTTTCCACGTTCCCACGTGCGAGGCTTTAGCAAGATATTGGCAACGGCGGTGCAACTATCTTGCTTTTGAGAGTTTATCGAACGGATAAGATTCCAAACGGTGACAACTCATTACATATCCTTTTAAATTTTTCATCTTTTGAGATATTATCAGACGATCCATATTTCGACGTGCAGAATTGTTTCGCGTAATACGACTGTCCATAAGCTCGCGACAACTATATCGAGCGATATAAAAGCAATCGTGTTTCATGGCACACAAAAAGGCAAAGGTAAATTTTGTTAACGCCGTGGCACATAACTTTTCGCGCACAAAATTTAGCGCAGCTTTCCATTAATGCGAGAGAGCGTGCTTTCCTGAAAAGCGTCTCTATAACTTTCATCTGCGACAGTAGAGACTCCACAATAGTTTTCACGTTGTTTTTTTTACAATTATATTAGTTTTTTTCGCTTGAATTATGCGACACGACATTATCTCTGTGTTCGATTTTATCGTCCTTACGAAAACAGATCCGAAAAAATTCTCTCCTTTATATCGAATCTCGAAAACACGAACTCGCCCTTTCTTCCTAGATAAATTTTTTTTATAGTTTTCAAAGCAAAAATATTTCAACGGCAATTTTTTTATATAATTGCTAGTCAAATGCACAAAGGGAACACCTGACAAGTATTGTCAGTACAAAAATCATACGTACAAATAATTAATATGCGCGGGAAGTAATAAAAACCGTACACAACAATATAGCAGTTTTTTTTTTTCGTAAATTCAATTAATCCATTGCGTGAGCATGCGGTTTAGCGAGTGTTTTAAAAATAATTTACCCCAGGCGCGCCCAAATCCGATGTCATACAACTTTAAATTAAAAAGTGAACAAAAAGTAATATCTATACCTTTATTTATCGCAAAATGGAAAAAGCTTAGAGCCTCTGTGTATGCGCCGAAAAAAAGCATAGAAATAAAGAAAATCAATTAATCCGCGCAGTATGTTATCGTTGATTATAAAGGAGTCAGTATTTTTCCGTGCTTCGTTGGCTCGCGATACACAGTTCTTATTTTTGAACACACTTGCTACCTGAGGATTATTAAATCTGTTTAAAATCGCGCGAGATCCAGCGCTAATGCAGCGGTTTCATGTTTACGGGCATTTGTTGGTCCGCTTCTTTCAAAAGGAGTCTACGATTTTGACGTTCTCTCGTTACGAAACCCGGATTTAACGAACAAACCGCTCTCTGCGCAAACAATACGGGGGTGTCATCATTAATAGTTTATGAAACAAGATAAAGAGACGCAAACGCAGTCGCTAACTGCCGCTTGCTATTTTATCCGCTTAACATATTTAAATTTGATTTTCCAACCAATTATTATAGCATTCCATTAATCTTTCAAATACCAAAAAGCGGCAAAAATAATGCGATGCAAATTTATCTGAAATTTATTATTAAATATTATATTATTCTATTTATAACTTCGCTATTCTGCTTGACTCTAAAGTTTATGTTATTGAGAAAATTATATATAAATATTTCAATAATAAAAAGTAAAATGTAATATTCTATTACAGGAGGTTGTTATTAAGGAAATGTCAATTAAGGAAATGTCAAAGGCAATTTTCAAATTTATGTGTCATCATTAATAATGCGAAAATCATACAGTGGACAGTTCGATCAACTTGCGAAACGTTCATGAAACTGCCTAGTCCAACATTTCGCCCTCCGCCACTTTGTCTTTGGTTCTTTCGGCACAGAGTATTTTCCATTTTATTCTCTTACCTCGCTTTTGGAGATAAACGGCTTACAACTCTCTCAATGCATCACGCCGCGCGGGAGCGAGTAATACGATACTGTGTTTAACATCACTTATATTGTGCTACGGCACCGCCGGCAAATAAGTGATCAATTTATTTACCTCCTTCTCTATATCGCGGGAGGAATGCAGTAAACATGAAGTAATTTGTTGGCGAAAATGTTTCGCAGGCACGCGATCGTTTATGCGCTGCACGGCGGAGCGCGCAGTGTTATTTCCGATTCAGAAATATGTAATAACTATACTCTAGCGCGCGCGTAATAACGCAATAAACTGTATCGCGCATAATTATATAAACGCAGCTTTATGTTGCCACTCTTTCACGCTGCACGCTGCGGAGTGCAATAAATAGTGTTGTGCATGGGTAATTCGAAGTTTATCGCTGTTAACGAATAAAAAGTTTTAATTTTTAAAAATAATTCTTGATAATTTTTTTTTGTAATATGACAAATCGTTGGAATCGTCTGAGTTTCATTTTTTTCAATATATTTGCTGTATTATTGTTTTTCCATGCAGTCGGCTCCTGTCTCTTTAAAATCGACGATTGTTTCCAGAAGATTGTTAATGTTTGTGTCTAAAAAAGAGGATTCTAGCGTGACACTGACGAAATAAGAACGATGAATGATGGATGTAATTAGAGACGCTAATGCACGGTTAATTAATCCATTAATTATTTCCGCTTAATTATTCTCGAACCGGCCATCTCGATGTCAGTAGCTTCAATTTGTACTTCATAAACTGCGAAAACTACTTGCGCCAATGGGCACAATCTATTAATCACTTCGCAAGTTTTCCAAGTCGAAGCTATTAGGGCGGCATTTAAGCGTTATAGGTGTACTCGTTCTCTATCGAATTTTTGTATATCTTATCAGATTTTTATAATAGATTCCGGTCTATAAATTTAATTCCTTGACTATGCGGGAGAATTCTTGAAGAACATAGAAACCGCGTGTCGCGGTTGTTACAGCTAGTATCAACCTGTTCTACTCTATTGTTTCATTTCTCGAGAGATTTTTTAACCCGGGAAAAACGGTGCCAACATGCGAAAACGAGTTGAATCGGGCCAGGTCGGTGCGAAAATGAATCGCTCAGATTTCATTCCGATGCATTTAGCGCATTGACTGTTATCATTCGTGTTGACCGGCCTGACGACGATACGGGCTCGCTTTGGCATTGTGATTTTCCCTTTGGGTGGGAGACACACACGCGACTCTGTTGCGCGCTCCCTCTCTCTTCACGCGGAGCGGGCAACCCCTCGGCGCATTCGGAATTCTGAATTCCGCTCGTCACCCGCACGTATTTGGCTGCGTGAGCGTGCGAGATCCATATATGCGGGATATATGGCGGATTGTATGGGTCGGGGTGATAGAGGATACAGTGGGACCGGGCGCGGGTGAAAACGGGGCCCCGGAGGGCGTCGGGTGATATTTCGGAGGAGTTTGGTACGCGCGGATAGCACGGTTATTAATTTAACGGCGATGGATACGGGCTTGAGAGACTACCATTTTGGTTCGACTCCGAGTATACGTGGCAGTGGCACCTATACCATGCAGATATTGCACATGCGTGCGCGTGACGATGCATTTAAGGAGGTCCGACCGGGGATATTATTGAAACGGTATTTCGGCAAATTCGCGGCGAATTTCTCTTCGGGATTCTCTTTTCGCGATATATCAACGCGACACGGCTGCCACCGCGAGCGGGCAGACGTGCTGAAAATAGCATTACTACCATCTTCGTAGTCGCTCGGCATTGAGGTTTAAATATTTCATGACGCGGCTCGGACGACTCGAAACGATTTTCGATACGGGAGCTCCGTTACAACTGTGATTAATTACGAGACGCGAGCTGCTATTGGCTCCGCGACTCCTGAACATTTTATATATCCACTAGAGTATAGACATATCTACCAGGTTTGGCCGATCACTCCCGTCATGCTCGGTGAGTCCAATCTTGGTTTTATTATCCGCTACGTTCCAGTTTCACCGATGCTAATTAGCCAGCAGTAATTTGGCTCTCGACTGAAGCCTCGAACCCTTCCGTCTCCTTTGTTCTTTATAATCCAAATGAAAATGAACATATAGTTAATTGGTGCGGTGACTAAATAAAAATTTGCAAATACGTGAAATAAATGTAAATTGACATGCGATACGCGAGAATGAATGGAATCGCGGGCGCTCGCGAGAAACGCGATCCGTCTGAACGTCCGCTCCGCAAGTGTTAACTGAAGGATAAAAGGGCCGTGTGGAATCCCGTTCGCGGTAAATGGCGCTTTGAGGGCGGCTGCGAGAGAGCTCTCCGGAGAGACGGAAAAGTTCCGCCGGACGAATCCCGAACGCCCGCCGCTCGGTACGTGGCTCCAGATGGCAATTTGATATCCCGCGGAAAATGCGAGGGGCCGCGAGCGCCGGTAAGGATCTCGTTACGCGTTTCATGGTATACGTCATCAGAGGTCAATCTTGGCCGTGCGTGTAGCTTTATGGTGCCGCCCTCCCTCTCCGTTTTAACTCCGGGACCGCGGCGCGGTTATAGGGCGTCGCTTCGCCGGCGAAACCCTCACCCTCCCCTTCCCCCCTGCTTAACCCCCGCCGGGGGTTCGGGCATTTGCATAGTTATTCAGCCGCGCCGGATGAAAGTCGTTACGGGCCGGCCTTCGAGAATTTCACCGTCGAAATTATCGACCACCGGCGGCGATTGCGCCTTTCATTCGCGCCCCCGTGTTTCTGTCGCGACGTAAAACGCGGTAAGTGGTCCGGGCCATAAATCGACGTTTGATTCTAACTCCTTTCAAATCCGTTCGTGTCCGTATTTATCAAGAGAGAAAGCTCTTTCTCTTTCTCTCTTTCTCTCCGGAGAGAGCCTTTATTCAAATACTTTTCATACGTCGAGAAGATTTAATTTAGGAATTTTCAGGAGAATTTTTAAACGCGAATCCTACTTTCGAGATCCGTGTACTTTATTATGCATAGGACGAAATACAAGAGTTCTCTCTAGATATATATTTATCGAATCAATTTACTTTTCATGTTTCAAATTATGTTAAATTATGACTCGCTCTTCCATTACTAATAATCCGTTATCGAACAAACGTGGATTAACGGGGAATGAATGGATTACGCGCGCGGATTCGATCAATAATTCAAGCCAGAGCGAATTAAGAAGCACCTCGTTTCGTGTATTAAGTCGGGAAACGTAATGGCCCGCGCGTTGTCGCGCCGCCGGTTCTTCGCGGCGGTCGATAAATGGGCCAATCATACGTAATGGGGCTTAATTCGAGTGGTAATTCGGTAATTAGCGTTGAAATGCGCTCGGCGAAGAGCGCGATACCTTTTCGCGCGCGATTGCGGGAGTGGGCGTAATCGATATAGAGCGTTTCGACGGCAGCAATTGGGTATTATTTACCCCGTTACGTAAACACTTCCAAGGTAATCAAAGACAAATATTGTTTCCGCCACGGTTGGCGCCGCGGTGAAGCGTATCACAAAGTGAGATACCAACCTCCTATGCTAATTAATAGAGTTTAACCGGCTAATTGTGCGCCCAATTTATACCGGAACTCGGCACCTATACTTTGAGAGACGACACCTCTCGTTCCTCGCAAGATTATATTAGTCGCGTAATCTTCTTCGTCAGCTATCAGAAGCAGCCAAAACAATTGTAGACATAATATCGATGATAATGATAATAACGGCGCTAATATAGCGCATTGTCCGATTATTGTCACGGCAATTATTTAAATACTGAGAGAAAAATATAATTACTTTTGGCCTCAACCGTAATTTTATAATATTTTTAACACGAAATATGATTATCTTAATTATATGTATCTTTATGTTAACCATAATTATCGTTAGAAATATTATAAAATTGTGATTGAAGCCAAAAGTAACTATATTTTTCTCTCAGTGCGATTATTGTCACGGCAATTATTTAAAATAACGCAAATCTTCGGTACAAGGTAAAATTCTTAATTTTTCTAATAATTTTTATTAGAATAAATGTACGTGCTAAATGTTTCACGTTATAATTATTACTGCAGTAGAAATTACATTATTCTTCTTGTTAACATAGCTGTCGCAATAAGCGTCCCCCGATCTCTCGCTCATAATCCGGAGAATTAGTCTCGCGTTATGACGGCGCTATTAGATCGACCGTTAAGCACCGTTCAACGACGTACTAACGCAGTTTCCCACGTTCTACACGGCACAGATTTACACCCGTCATCACGCGGTACCCGCGCCACGATTTAAGGGAAGAAATTAATAACACGCCGGCGCGTTCTCGCCGATCTTGCCCGATCTCGGCGTCTCATTTAATTTCCTAACCGATGGAAAATAATTTCCACTCCTCGAACATAATTTCCTCTCTTCTCCTCTCTTCTAACTTTTCCTCGTTTTTCTCGTGTCCCTCCGTGTCAGTTGAAGGAGCGACGTGGCCAAGGAGCGGATGCGTCTTTTTTTATCGCGAGCCATCATCCGCGAGGCGCATCGATGTGAAAGTTGAAGCAAAAATTTCGCGGTTTCCGGCCGCGCGTGGACTCGGGCTCACCAAGTTCGGCCCACCGCCGATTTCCCTGCCGCCGTAAATCAGGATTGCTCGATGACATTTTAGTGTGCGTGTTTTCTCCACCTCCTGGCGAGCTTTCTCTTTCCCCGTACCACTGGGAAAATCGTCCCTCGTATTCGCGAATATTTTTTCTCGACCCTCGTTCCGCCGTCACTTTCTCGCCTGCCGTTCCTTCCGTCATTTCTCTCTCTCTTTTTCCCACTGTCAGTCCATCTCTCATATCGGCCTCTCTTTCCTTTTCTCTTTCGACCGGCAAACCGGAGACTTTTCCTCGAATTCCCCTTCGACGCCATTCACACCTCCTATATTCACCCACGGCCATTCGTATTCCCGTGGCCTGCTATATCATGGCGTATCAACTGTTTTGTCAGTTTCCGGTACGAGCGCCGGATGAATGGGACTTCTTCTTGGTGCTTCTTCTACTTTGTGTGCCCGCGCGCCGTTGAAATTATCGGCCCAACCCTCGCGGTCTCGTTGACGTATATAGCACCATCCCTCGACGGGGATGATATAAGAATAATAACACGGCTCTGCTCTCGTCACGCCGTATTTCGGAATCCGTGAAAACGGCCAACGTTTATTTCATCTCTCTTTTTCCGCTTCCGTCTCCTCTTCTTTAAACATCCTCGAATATTTTGCACAATCGTACTTCGATAAACTTTGTTAATTACTCGCCGTATTTTCGACTGACCTGAATAAATGGAGGGAAGAAGTCGATTGAGCCATAATAATTGCTAATTGACGATCCATGAAATTAATATGCTCTCCTGACGGTGTCTTATCTTTCTAATTCCGATAAACTGACGGAACTCCTCCCTCTCTTCAAAACGCGAAATTAAATTCGTGCCCGGCGAGGAAGACACGCGAGAATATCGGTTAATTGCCTTTTGAGAACGACGGCCTAGCTAGTGATTTCCGGCCTTCTTTTCTGATATCCCCGTGGGATATCATGAACTATCGGGCAACCTCTCTCTCGTCGACCTGCCCCGGACTTGGCGCCGAGCGCCGAATGCGACTCTCAGCCATCGACTGTAGACAATGTTAAGGCGACCCGTGCCGTGGAAGTCTCCTGCGATCACGGAACGGCGTTGATGTATGGACGGCTATTTATTTGACTGCCGGCACGAACGAAATACCTTCCTGTCCTCCGTACAACGTCGCCTAAGTGGCGGGAGTGTACGAAGTTCGAGGCTGACGAGGAGACCGCGGGACAAGGGCGCTGAATTAGTGCCACTCGGCCGAGAGATTGATGATTGCCGGGCCGAGACTAGGAGGGGCCGCGAATGAAATCGGCATTCTGCGGCATTCGGCGACCGAATGGGCGAATTGTTGAGGCTTTCGGAGCGGAGCGTTCGCAGCTGTTTAATCCACGGCTTCCACCGCTAAGCCGTGTTTTTCTAAATCAGCGATAAACGAAGAAGAAGCGCATCGCAGTCGTGACAGTGCACTTAGCTCGCGTTATTCCCGCGTAAATCAATATAAGGGAAAGTCGTAAAGGGGAAACT
Organism: Tetramorium bicarinatum; assembly: GCA_928718305.1. Classification (NCBI taxonomy): domain Eukaryota; kingdom Metazoa; phylum Arthropoda; class Insecta; order Hymenoptera; family Formicidae; genus Tetramorium; species Tetramorium bicarinatum. The sequence continues at coordinate 10,150,410 of OV788319.1, forward strand.
TTGGCCGGCCGTTTTTTAAAATTTTACCCCGACATTACCGTAGAGCTCTCAATCCCGGCCTGAAGGCACGGAGCTCAAGATTCGCTCCGAATACGAGTATTTCCGACAGTTACACGCCCTTGGGATTTCTCCGCGTCTCCAGCGGAGTCGTCGCGCGTTTTCGAAATTCATGACGGAGAAGTCCGTGGAAACCTATTTTCCAAGTTCGAAGTCGTTCAAGGGATAATCCCACAGATTATTTACGGAATAATGCGAGACGCTCTATTGGAGATGGAACATAATTGGAAACACTGAGCGCTACTTTTCGAGCAAAGAAATTTCGAGGAATCTTTAAGTGCCCGCGCGTCCTCGGGAATTTTACACGATAATTCTGGCTCGAGCGCCGGGAACGATAATGTACTTCGTCGATATAGAATTAATTCGGAATAGCTCTGTTTTCGGGAATAGTGATTTCCCTCGCGAAATTCCGCCGCTCGGATCGTCGGCGAAGGCGACATTTCCCATCTCGCGCGTGTTGAGGCGCGACAGGTGGAGGTGCGCGCGGTTAGACGAGAGGGCTGCACACATTTCATTTACGTATTTATAAGAACGAGACACGCGTGTCGTCTCGTCTCGCCGCCGTTCTCGGGAATGAGCTTCCTTACAGCCGCGACTTGCCGCCGGGCTACCGGGTACGTACCTCCAAGGGATAACTCTCGAAATGGGATTCTTCGGCAGCCGAGGATACGCGGAACCGATGCTCGGACGGGGCAAGGATGTAACCGTCGGAGGAACGGCTTGGCTTTGACCCCTGTCTTCGTTCCTCTTACCCCGGAGCAAATTGAAAATGGGAATTGGTCCTTTGAAGTTCGCCCAACTACCCGTCCATAATCTCCTTAATAACCTTCTCTGTCTCTCTTCCCCTCTCTCTCTCTCTCTCTCTCTTATTCTCCCTCTGGTTTGCCTGTCTTTCTCCTTCTTTCTCAGTGCTTCTCATTCTTCCTTCCTCTAGTCCAGATTGCCATTATAAGCTTTCTTACGCGCTGCGAGAGAAGGACGTCAATGCATTGCCCTTTATATATTCACTTTATACGCGCATTAGTCCATTTCATAGTCCTCTGCGTACTCATAGTAGTGAAATAATAGTGTATATTTCGCCTAATTTTTCTGTGCACGCGGAATGTCTCGCTAGGATTCCACGTGCTGTTTACCAGCCACCGAGAGACTACGGCAGCTCCGTAACAATCTCGTAAACAATCGTATTCGATACGAAGTGTCTCGATAATTCACTGTAAATCTAATTTCCGTTGAGATGTGCGACATCTGCGTATTCGTTCCGCCGTGAGAAATGTTGAATTATTATTAAAGTGATATCAGTAACACGCTCTCCATTTTCCCGCGTCTTTATCACGAAGATTCTGAGATGCCGGAGTCAAGCGGAATGCCGGAACGTGTCTTATTCTGCGAAAAATAAGAGGGAGAGGAATCTCCTGAATTATATCCATACAGCCTCCGGGGATACAACCATAATAGAAAGCATGTCACTACGCGTCATGCAGATGTGATGAATCTTGTGATTTAACATTGCGCGCTTTCTCATCGCAGTTCGCAAAGAAAAGGAATGAGAAATAACACACGCACGCGTACATATATATTTATTTATAACAAACTTAATATATATAATATATTATATACATTAAGTTATATATTAAGATAAATAGACATAATATAAATTAACATGTAATTCTAGGCACTATATCAGCGTGAAAAAATATTCAAGATCAATTCCTTATTATGCTTTCGCTTCGGCCGCTTCCAGATATGTTTTGGGAAGGGCTGTAAATATTCCGGGATAGATATACACGTGCAGCGCGGTTCTTCACAGGAGATTTACTCCGATTCGCTATTTGCCGCTAGCGCGAATAAGTAATAAACGGCGATGCGCAGTTTTCGTGCTCGTCGGATCGAGGACTTAACGTTACGTGCGACAAACGCTTAAACGTGATTTATTAATGGTCGTAACACGCGTACCGGCCGGAAGCCGGTTGCACCTTTGTGCGCGTACGTGCACCTGGGTATACACGAGGAAAAAGGGTATTTTTTTTTTAACGAGCCCCGACGTTTTCCTTTTACTACTGAACGAACGACGTAGCCGGCTATGGAAGGAAGTTAAAAACAGCCTTGCTTAACTCGATCCTTGGAACGAATATCCATCAACAGATGCAACGATGCGAAATTCTAAAGAAAGTACGGCACAATTAATTCTGGCAGAACAAGATAAAAATAAAAATCCGCCAGTAATAATATCTTCGCGATAAGTGCGAAAATCCCTCGCGCGAGTAATGCACAATAAACACTTTCACGACATAAAAATTCCAAAAAGAATGTTAATCGCGCAGCTTTTTACAAAATCGCATGTATCAGATTCCTCGATAAAACGCGTTACATACGTCTGAGCGTTCAAAGCAAAATGAATCTACTTTGAGAATCTTCGAACGATCTCGGAGTCGGGGTAATTTCACGACGCGGCGCGGCGGCATCGTTCGATCTCGATCGTTTTCTCGCGCCGTTTCTCGATCGCGATGACCCCGCCGCGGCGAAGAAATATCCCAGCTCGACAGGACCCCGTCCCATTTCTCTCAGCCGGAAACACGCAACCCGTCTTGGCTATCCTTCTTTCCATCTCTATCGCGGGAATCTCTTCGACGCGCGTTTGTACGCGCGCGCGCGCGCGCGCGCACACACCACTCTGCAACCTCGAAGTAGCGACAATAATAAAGTATCCGGATAGCTGGCGTATCCAGGCCTGGAAAATAGGCATCGTAAACTGAATTCATCGCCCGTTCGCTCGCTCGCTCGCTCGCTCGCCCGCCCGTATTACGACCGACCTCATCCCTCCGACCGACACGAATGCACATACAAGAGTATACACATGCGAGCAGACGGACGCGCGAAGCACAAAGTGCTTCTTCCGTTCTGACGCCTTTTACTCGCTTAAACTTGCCGCGTGTGCAAACCGGCCAAGGCAATCGCGCGCAGGCTAAGCCACCATGTGGAAAATTTTACAGCCCCCGCGCGCGCAATTGGAAAAGATTATACGTGATTGATGAGATTTTTTATTGATGTTGCAACGTTTGAATCTTCCGCTGAAAACGTATCGCGCGCAAATAGAATATCGTTGATTGAAACTATAGACAAACGGTGTAAATCAATACGAGGCGAATAATTAACGCAAATTGACTGCGATTTTCGCCACTAGTATTTCGCAGTTTTGTTTCAATCATCGCGGTAAAATGACATTTGCATTTTCGGCATCGGCGTGGCGCCGTCCGCTATTTTTTTCAATATCGCCGTAACATTAATCGGCGCTATATAAACACGTACAATGTTTTTCTATAGCTTCTCACGGCTTTAAAAAAAATGAAGAAATAATAACACCGCCAAACAACATGCGTAAAAATAGCACCATTGTTTTATCAATCTGAGTATTCTAAATATTTTTGTACATATCAATTGGGTAATATAATCGTAATCGCCAATAAGATTCGACATGCATGATGTCTAAATGATTACATTATTTAATATAATAATTAAATTATTGATAAATTTTGCCGTTATTTTACCGTACCTACACTAACAATTTTTTTAATTAAAGCATAGGAAATCGAAGAAGCTTCATATTTCTGTATCAATTAATTTTATTTGTTTTTACAGGAAAACATCAGAGTTTGTTTATCGATTAGCTTTTTATGAAATTTTATTGTGTAACATTTGAAACTTTTCATGCACAAAATATTCAAATTTAATAATTAGAGAACTAATGGTATTATTAACAATTAACCGAGCGGAGTGAGTGATTCGACTAATGTTATGATTAATGGTTAATATAAACTATCATACAATTTGCAATTGCTAAAATTGAGTGCAACTATTGAGTTGCTGTTTAATTAGCCATTATGTTGATGAAAAGCCCCGTAATGAATTATATCATTAACGGTGCTTCATTTATGATTAGTTCTTATTATCAACATATTTACTCCTGTCTGTCCTAAATTGATATTCTTCTTGATCGAGAACATTGCGCGGAACATTTCGGCGAAGTCAAAGCGTGGACCGTTTTCGGAATAACAGCCATCAGCAACGACGGACGCATCGGCATCAGGTGCGAGGCGCGAAAGAGAGATTAAGAGAGACAGGACACGTCGTGCCGAGCCGTTTCGTGGTTGGGCAGACGAGCAAATCGTTAATTCCATTTACCGCGCGCCGCAGATTCGGTTAACGTCGAGCTTGGCGATCAAAATGATCGTCGACCCCCTTGGCTGAGCGAGCGCGCCGAGCCCGGCGTTGAATCGCCGCTCCTGCTTTTCATCCCCTTCGATTGGCTTTCCGCGTACATTCACTTTCCCGGAAATATGCTTCCCTCGCTGCCAAAGAGTGCCAGCGTACGTACAAAATCTCGTAGCGAATGTTTTGTCAAAAGCAATAAGTAAGCTGTTGTTTATGAAAATTCTGTTATGATATATAAATTAACGCAAGAATAAAATATTGATATTAATAATATTAAAAATATTAATATTATTACTAGTATGATTACCGAAAAATATTAATATTATTACTAGTATGATTACCGAAAAATATTAATATTATTACTCATTTAAATATAATAATATTAATATTTTTCGGTAATCATTGTTTTGCGAGTCTTTAATAAATCTTTTTACTAATAATTATTATCGATCATCGTGCAATCCGCTTGAAACAAAATCCAACGTTAATATTCTCCTTCATCGCGAAATACAAACTCGCGTAATTATACCTGCTGGAATTGAATTTAACAAATGAGCTCAACAGCTCGCCGTGATCGCTCGTCAACGCGCACGCGATCTTCCGCGATCAACACTGCATCTTTTTGTTAACTGGTCTGTTATTTGCCAACACATTTATTTTTCTCCTTACACGTTCTCGCGGAACGCGACGCTTTCGGCAGGAATTACTATCGTACTGTCGCTGTTTGCAACGGAAAATATATCGCATCACTGTCGGACAAATATTTGTTTTAGTACGGCGGGGGGCGCGCGTTCTCAGTTCCCTGCGCGCGACTGCAGGTGGTCGATACGATGGTCGACGGCAACTGCGATCGGGAAACTCCCTGCGTACGTGTAGCCGGGACTCAGAAATCATCCTGACACGCTCCTGTGTTCTCGCTCTTGTGGCACAGTCAAGATTCTGTTCATAAAATTCGCGATCAATCGCGGAAGAAAGAGAGAAGAATGACGCTTCGTCGATGTTTACGAAGAATTTTGCGAAAATTCTTTATCACACAAATTATTAAATTAATATTTTAAATACATGATTAATTTGAATTAATTTTAAATCGTGGCTATAATCTTTTAAGATCTTATTTTAAAACTAGTAAAATGTAACATATGGTGTTTTGTACGTCATAATTACGTTCTCATAATTACGATAAATTGTCCTGCATAAAATATATATTCCAAAATCTTTCTCTATTTCCGTTAATGCGACCGGGTCCGCCTACTGGCGTTGTGCTTGACCTCGGAAGGAAACTCATTAATTTTTTACGCGCCCCGGCGACGAGGGTACGACGTCGCACCACTAAACCCCTTTCAAGTACCGTAAATCGGAGCGATTAAAGATTCATACGGTAGTGTTTGACATGAAGATTAACGAACTATGAACCTCTCAACCTACACACATGTCGCGTTTGAAAGCAGAAGTGACATGCTATAAATTATAACATTACAAATCTTTATCGCATTAAAAAAGTATCGATATCCTATATTTTTACATACGCTTTAATAAGAACATCAATAAGCAATTTATTACATTGATATAGCTTTAATGCAGGTCATCAATTATTCTGATTACATGGATTAATTGTGACAAATACTACTGTAAAATATTCAATATGCAGCATTTCATAATTGATACAATAGGTACGAGTGTTTCCGGCCTTTCTCTCTTTCGCTCCGTCTCTCTTTGTCTCTCAATTTTCTCTGCACAGCGAAACCGTCGCAAGTTATTCTAGAGAGCATTCAATTCGCAGCATTCGCCGCTTCGGTCATCTTCAGCGTCGTGTTTTAACCGATGTCTATGAGGATAATCCCGATGACGCGGGTGTGTATACGATGTTTTGGGAGCCGCGCTCGCGGAAGATGCGCTCGCGCCGCAGAGGAAATATTACGTACGCTCTCGTGACGGTAAACCTCGAGACGACCGGGCTTCTGAAATCGGTTCGATTCCCGTTCCGCTCGGCTCGCATTTCCAATTTTCTCTCGAGCCGCCTTCCCGCCTCGCTCGCCGCGTTTGCCGCCTCGCCTTCGTCGAGCAAGCAAAACTTCATTCGGCCGGTGGTTGCAATTTTGCAGCGCGGATCTGGCAAACAGGAATACGGCTGTTCGATCCGCGCCGCAATGAGAAAAGAAGAGAAGAAAAACGGAGAAAGAGAAAGGGAGTGAATAAGTAACAGCGTGTGTGTATGAGAGAGAAAAAGAGAGAGAGAGAGAGAGAGGAGAGAGATTCACGGACGCGAGCGCGAGACGGAGGGGTAGCAAGTAGTTAAGTACGAGCGAAGGGTAGTCAGGTTTAAGCACCACCTGTGCTTGTCAATTAAGTTTACGCGTCTCTCGTTCCAACATTGTGCAGGCTGCCACTTCGCCTCCCCCATCAGTGTTAGTTATTCTCGGCTCCGACTCCGCGCCCTTCTTCATCGCGCACTCGCAACTATGCCCTCCGTGGTGCCCCTCGTTTCGTTTCCTTTCGTTCTTCTCGCAGCCTCCCTCACGACTGAACTACCTCCGTCCTCCTCCCCCTTCTCGCTCCCCTTTGGTATCCACGATTGTCGTCCCTACCTCGAGGTTTCTCCGCGCTCGCCGCGTTCTCGCTCGCGATCGCGGAGCGTTATGCCCGCCCGTTATGAATTACCGGCCATAAACGTAAAAACGTTTGCATCCACCCGTGTGCCGCGCTTGCCCGGGGGGTTACCGGCTAAATTGGCCACGTATCCCGGACCCGACGCATTCCTTATACGCGCCCGTAGGAATACATTTTCGCGGCTTTTACACGTGTGCGTAATGAATGCGACGCAAATGGGAAGACGTAATAACGCGTCCCGGCTCCCGAGATTAGCGGCGACAAGAATAATTCTTATTTTAATGGATGCACAAACGCGCGGCGGTGACTTTCGGGAAAGCGGTCCCAGCCGCCGGAAATTGTTTTTATCTCTCATTCATTTTTTCGTTTCCCTTCTTCCTTTTTTTGGGGAGAGAGGCGTTTAACAGGCTTGAAAATCTCGATAATGTCGCGTGATTATATTAAATGTGTACACCATTTGCAGCATATGTTTTCCTGAAGCGTGATAAAATTGTGTAATACAATTCACGCTCAGAGGATACATTTCTCGCGTCGCCGGGGAGACGTTCTATTTTTATTCTTCGACGTGGATTGAAACGTTCCGGCGTAAGGTTTCGAGTGCTGGATACGGGAGTTATGGGAAGAGGGGGGGGGGGTTGATTTTTACGCCGTGCACGACCGTGGGCGAGTTCCTCCTCCGCCGCGCGTCGTCTTTTTAGCACGGCGATTGTAAAACGCGCCATTTCGTCCTCGCCGCGCCGCCAAATCGCAAGATACAAGTCTTTTACGACGCAAGGAATCTCACAGCCTGCGGCCGTGAGGTTTCCACGCGTGCCGGCACGCGTAACTCGCCGTTTTCGCAGCGTGTGCTAGCACGCCCGCGTAAAACGAGCGCGGGATGTCGACGGACGGACGCTGCGCGCCTTCGAAAACGAATTTTTATCGTCCTCAAGAGCGTACACGAGCGACGCGCAAATTAAATTGCTCGGCGCGATGCACCTCTGTTTCAAAATTGCGAACCATACGAGCGGCCTGTGTCGCGAACGTAGCGAGTAAATGTGAGAAATCAATTGTCGTCGTCGTTCGCGCGCACACTACAGAAATTGGAAAACGAAATTAAGACTTGATATCTTGACTTTTCGGCTGGATTTTCAATGGTGAACGGTAACTTGTATAAAAAAAAATTAACAAACTTAAATATCTATTTTAATCTGTTAATGTTTCCGATAAAAACACTTGTTAATTAATTATTCGTTCCCATATTGGCTAGAATACTGGGAAAAAACACCGAGGAGTTAATTGTAAAAGAACCGCACCTACGTGTAACTACGTTCGTATTACAATGCAAAAACAATTTCCTTTTACTGCGTCCTTTTTCGCGACGTATCCTCGCATTTCTTCTTTAATGAGATCGGGGTCGCCGAAACGATCCCACGTTTCTCCGGGAGATTCATCGTCGGAACGCATTTCCGAAGATCAGGAGAATAATATATCGTCGCCTTTGTAAAGCCACTCGCGCGGTATAACATGATGCGCATTGTGCGTGTGGCAATAATGGTCGCAGAGCGACGACCGTTCGAGAGAAAGAGACCGCGTCAAATCGGAACTGCCTCGATTCGGCCAAGAGAGCCCTCGCCAGTCCGAATGGACCGCGTGCGGTCCGTCTGGAATATCCGGAAAAATGCACTCACAGATATTACGCCGACACGGAAGCACATCGCTTCGGCCGAAACCCGTCTCCCGGCTGAGTGCACCGAATTGTTATTGCCGAACAATCGATTTCTGATTTCGCCGCAGCCTGCAGCCGCCGAAAGTCTCCGAGTCCGACGACTCTTCTTTCCCTCGGTCCTCTCCCCGTCCCTTCCGTCCCGCTCCGGCCTTTATGCTCCTTGTTAATTTCGCGTCGATATTGCGCCCCTTTATTCCGGCAATTTTCTCCGCGCCGGATCGCCGGAGCTATCGATAAAACGAGCAAATCCGCGGCTCATGCTCCGAATAAAATTGATTCGCTGTCGTGTTTTCGCCGGTCCTGTTGTGTTCGTGAATAATACGCAACAATTTTCGCTCGCTCGTCGCCGGATCATCGCAAAACAATTTATAAAGTATCGAGTTACATTCTTAACATATTGTTAATATTCATCAAACGATGAAATTTAAATCTGCGAATTGATTTCTTAAAAACTTGAGAAAAGACATTTTTCTCGTGAGAAGTCGAATCTTTGCTTTCTTTTCTCTTCTGTCTAATTAATTTGCTATTTTCAAATTCAACTTGTCCCGACGACAGGTCGATTATCGGTAGCTCAATTTCGTACTATTTATTTCAGAGCTTCGTCAATCTCTCTCTCGCCCCGCATTAATTATTTCGAGAATCATCACCTGTCGTCGCGCGAATGTCCGTCGCGACGGCATTGGTATTTCCGTGCGTCAGCATGATGCGAAGCTTATGTCGGTCCCAGAGCGTGGCATCGATAGGCCAGGTCATTTTAATTTCGATTGCATCGCATCGACCTACACGCGTCGCGGCATAATTCCGCGTGTCGTAAAAGTCCGAGCGGTTCGCGCGAATCGATTCCCCATTATTCACGACGAAGTAATTTCGCCCTGGCTGGCTCGCAACGCGAACTTCCACTATAATTAAATCTCCGCATGTCCTCTGATTGCTTCATTAGCGCATTACTTGTTATTCGTTGCACCAACGATTGCACCTCGTAAAAGGGACAAACAGTAACCGGCCGGGGAAAATATCGACGGCAAAAGAGTAGCAAATCTCGTCACCGACATCGACATGACATCGAAGTACAATTGAAGAGAAGAACATTGAATAGCGTGATTAAAAAAACTAAAAATTCGTCCACCTGCGCGAAGTAAATAAATCTTCGCGTTTAACGTATGGAATATAAAATAAAAAATTTATTATTAACATTGCTAAAAATATTACGAACTGATTGCACAATACAATTGCGATCTTTCAAAGCTTTAAAAAATAGCTAAAAAAGTAGATAGAAGATATATCTCAACACAAAAAGTATATGTATATTGAGATAATAGTTAATTTCATTCAAAAGTGAATTCTTGAAAAAATAAACCGAGAGACTGTCGGTCGCATATTTCTCAGTCAATCTTTCCGAATTTAGGTGCCAATTTGAACCCTTATCAATAAGTCACTCGAGCATGCTGTAAGCCTTTTGCCGATGAACTACATACCGTATGCGGCGACCAATGGTGAGGCCAGGTCTTGGTCTCGTGACTGCCGTGACCGGCCGAGGGTTGACTTGCTAAAAAGACGACCCGTCTGTCGGTGCTGCCGGTTCCGGTGCCGCTGGTGGTCAAAAGGGCCGTCCTGGGCCTCGAACCGCCGATGCTTAACGTTGGTGACGTGTCCATTACGCCCTGAAAGCCAGACGCATTACAAGGGTCGTCGAGCTTCGAAGCGGGCATTCGTCGAAATCTAGGTAAACTTCGTAATGGCGTCGGTGAACTCTCTCTCTCTCTCTCTATCTCTCTCTCTCTCTTTCTCTCTCTCTTTCCGCAGCCATGTGGATATATTCGAAGTAATTCTGTACCCGCTTAGACTATTTTAAAAGTCGCGACGTGTATTTTTATATATGAGACGCGAGTAACTTGTTTGTTCTTTGAAAACAATGTTCCTTAGTCGGTTGATGAAAGATTCGAATACGCGAAATTTACTTGGCCAAACGCTGCTATTTTGATTAAAATGCGCCGCGGCTTACACAAGGAGAATGCCGTCTTTTTTTATTTCGCCGAGTGGATTTCGACTACTCGCGCGAGATAGCGACTTTCAGCGAAATTCAATGAGGGTAATGAAGCCCGTCAGCTGGAGGATGAATGCAGCCGCGAAGGACGCTGAAAACGTGGCTTTCGTGTCGAATGTACTTCTCGAGGAAGATTCTTATTAATCTAAGCTTCTCCAGGTACACCGGCTCCTCGGCATTCATCGACAGCGTGGCCAACGGGGCTTGGATATTAATATCATCGTGACTTTTTAATATTACCTCGCTCGCACAATCAATAACGCACGAAATCGTGTTTATTTTACGTCTGATTAAAATGAACGACAAAAGGGTAATGAATAAAGGGAATGTCGAAGAGCGGGAATGAAAATTGCATCTCATTACTTAATTTCAGCGTACGTGAGTCCACGTTCCGAGTTAACATTTTCCAGCAACGTTCCCACCGTGCCGCTGGTTTCTTAAAAATTTCATTATCCTCTCTCAGAAAACCACTGGCGTTCTCCCTTTTTCCCTCCTTCCCTATCCCTCTTATTTTAGCCACGCTTGCGCGACGTGGCTGCGATTTGTAAGGAGGGATCGAACGGCGGCGTGCAATGTACGACGCGATCCAACGGCGTCACTGCCGTCCGCGAATGAAATCCGATGAGCGTAATCGAGCTCGTTAGACCGTCGGGATGAAAACCCCCGAGAGTGAGAGCCACACGTAGCTCGTGGGCTCGGGAAAGTTGGCGCAGGGGATGGGGAGATGGAGCGCCGAGTGCCGGAACGAAGAAGAAACGCGAGGTACCGAGAGTGCTGCGTTTTTCAGCGGGATTTACGGATCGTCGGAGAACATTAAGAGGAATGATGCGCGACCGCATCTCACACGAACACGCGGGACAGAGGAAAGAATGGGCGAGCAGCTAAACCGACGATCGAAGGCCCCGGCCGTATAATTCCGCCGAGTTAAATTTTCATAAGCGAATGTTACAATCGATCGTCGCGCTTTTTGTCGTCGCGAACAAACACAGAGATCATCTTCCGATACGTAGCGCATGAAAATTGGAGCTCGCAAAAAAGCGGAATAGAGAGTAAAATCGTGATACTGGAATAAATCTGACACTTCGATATTAATTCTTCCGGCGATATATAAAACATATATGTCTCGTAATTATTTCGTGAGTTTTTCGCGTCGCGAATTTTCATTCCGTCCGTGAGATTTAATCAATTAAAAACTAAGCGGTTAATAATTAAATGATTACATAAGCGTTTTATCGGGCAGCGTACTTAAATATATTCCGACATCATATTTACCCTAGTGTCGCCATTCGCCTATCGATTTTGCGCTGCGGAACAAACGAGATGCGCGAGTGAGGAAGCGAGAAGGAAGTGGAACAGAGGATAATCGCGAATTGGGGGAATAAGAGAGAAAAAGAAAAAGGGGGAACGAAAGTAGATGATAATCGCGAAATTGACCTCACCTTCCAATTGAATCCTTTCAACGATCGAGCACGCCGTCGAAAACGTCGACGACCCGTGCCCGAGCGTGCTAACGATCGAGTCCGCTGGATCGTTTGGTCGAGAGGTACCAGGGACGAGTTTGTCGGGGTCGCGATCTAGCACCCTCGTATTCAGATTTCAGCCTCACGTTAGCCCTCTCCGTCTCGGAGCACCTCCGGGGTCCTCCACCTCAACCAGGTAATCCCCGTAGTCGCGTGCACCTAATCATTATAAACGGAGGGTGTGGGTGGCGCTGCTAGGTGTCCCTTAAATCGTTCCAGCACGACGTCGACTCCTCCTTCGCGCAATTACGAGTCATTACGAGCGGGATTCCACCGCGGTAACACACACACGTACACGCGACCCGGGGACCGCACGGCCAGGTTTCGCCGACCGTTTGCCCCGCCAAAGCTGCGTGGCGTTATTTACGGCGGCCGAGAATTGCGTCTCGGCCAAGTCAGTAGAGCGGTTGACTCCGACAGCTTTCGGGATAATGACGGGACAATAAAGATAACGGTGGCGGCAGTAGCGGCAAGCGAATCCTTGTGCGAAGTCGTCGTCGTCGTCTCGGCGTCGCTCTCTACGTTTTCGTAAAACTCGTCTGTCGGCCGCGTGACGTGCTGAAGAGGGTGTTGTCAGTCGGAGCGGAGCGAAGCGGAATGGAGCGGCGTTTCCGCCTGACAGCCGCGCGAAATCCCGCCACCTTGTGATTTACTATCGCGTGGCTCTATCGCGGCACGAGGCTCCTATTTCGCGGCGGGATGACTGACAAGCCACCTGTCTACCGGTGGGACCTCGGGTTTTAGTCTGAAGATTAATCCTCTCCCGGCTGCCAAACGGTTTCTATTACACCCGCGTCATTTTGACACGAATCGTCGACCGCAGTATTCCGCACGGGCGATTATCGAGGCGTACCATCGTTTCCTGGCGTTCCAACGTGTTTCTATCTATCTATCTATGCTAATCGTCGAGCTTTCCACGATCACGCGCCTCGACGCTTTTCGTTTGTAATTCGATCCTCCGTTCGAACGTCGTTGTATCGCGCTTCCTTATCGCCGAACCGATCGCCGGGCTCGAGCATGGCCGGACTCCGTGAGTTCCCGAACTGAAATGCCCGACCGCCGCGTGCGATCTGTCACCGATCTGTCGGCGAGAGCGTGGCGCGAGTCGTGCTCTGGCACAGTCGCCGCCTCGCCAAGCGCCGCGTACGAAATCGCGCACGACACTGAAGCGGCAGGAAGTCTCGCGCTCGAGGCGAACCTCTCTCTCGCGGATTCGCGGGCTCACGTGTGAAATTCTTGCGCATGCACCGACGCCTTCCATCCCCCCTCATCCCTGCTCGCGCCCTCCGTTCGCATCGCCCTCCGTCTCATTCCACACTTTGGAGTACGAGCTGCTTTTCCTTCTCTCTCTCTCTCTCTCTCGTGCGCGCTCCCACGCTCGTCCTTTCATCCCTCGTATCTCTCTTCGCGCCGCCAACTATCGCTCTTCCCTCTTCCTCAGCCCTGAGTCGTCGGCATTCTGGCCTTTCCCTTCTTCCCTCGCCACCTTTGCGCGTCGCCTCTTCTTCCTACGCTTCTTTTCCTTCTTCCGGATCGCTCCTGAATCATGAAGCGACAAGTGTTTGGCGCCGGGACACAGCGCTTGTGCGGGAGTTAAAGAAGTATTTCATGAAGTAAACGGGGAGTATCTCAGCTCGCAGCTGTGGAAACGGATAGTGTCCTTAATTGGTCCCTCTCTACCGTTCAGCGGGCAATCGATATCGCGTCGGTAACCTGGGTCAAAAAGAGCAGCGATTCTCCTTTAGAAAGTTGATTCTCGTTTCTCATCATTAATCGTTTATGGTACAACGATCGTGGAATGAGACCAGGTTTTCTTATGTTCTCTCAAACTTCAATTGTTGGACACTTTCCGTCTTTTCCAATTACCCCCGACATAATAGAGCACGGTTTGCTTTATCCATTGCTCATTTTACGCAGAAACTTTCCGCGAATGGAAAACGCAACGCATTGCAGATTGCAATTACATAAAACGTAAATGAGCAACGCAAAATGTAGATAATATAAATGCCAGGGATGTTTCGCGCATAGTTTCGTACTTTCCATACTTCTCATGGCTACTTTGCGAAACACTTATTTCTGCCATAATCTCATGGGGGAAAACCTACAGTCTAGAGAGTGGAAATATGCTAATTCAAGGTAAGCTAACCTAGATCCCCGGTGCGAATCTGGGGGGCAAGAAAAACGGAGGGGTTTGCAAACGTTTGACGTGAGGTCAGCCGCGTGATTCGTCGCAGAACAATTCCGCGAATTGTAACTGACAAGCATTGTGTTTCCGACCTAGTTAATGATTATTTTAATGCGACGCGGAATCACGCGCGTATTCGCGATTATGAAATACGTGCACGATCATGCTAAATTATGCTTTTACTCAACAATCCTGATCTTGTCTCTCTATTATAAAAAAATCGTACTGCATGTTCCTCATAAAATCTAAGCAAGCGTAAATTTACAAACGTTTCAGTTTCACATTTTTCTATCATCGCTATGATTAGTTCATTTATATATTTGTTCTTATTCTTGCTACTAACTTTTTTAATATATTATTCAAATTAAACGCAATTTTATTAATTAATGTTTGTTAATTACGCAACGCTTCAATGCTAAGCCCGAAGTATGTAAAATCTTACATATTTGACTGATGAAGCGCCTAGCAGCTTCGATTCCTTCCCACTTCGGTGGTTTAACGCTCATCGTTTAAGAATCTTCCTAGGGATCGAAGTAATTTTCTTGGAACTCTGCGAAAGCGCCATCGGAATTAAATCGAAAACGGTCCGGTCCGTTGCTTTGACAAATGAATCGGCACTAATTACCGATACGACTGTCTTGTACATGGAATTATACTCCGAGATGCATCAGCAAGATTAATAGCGCTTCCGCGACGTATAATTTTAGAAAACTATAATCTGGCTGTAATAATAAACTGAATCAATATACATGTAAAAGCACGATTACAATCGTACTATATAAATTCTGTTTTCCACGAAACATTTTTTCGCAAAATTGACAATTTATTTTTCGAGCTTTGAGATGAGTAATAAAAGGACAGCTTTCTATTTTGATGAACAAAGAATCGCTCTAGAAATGTCGAAATCCTGATATTAATCTCATATCGATGTGATGCTTGACTAGCATCTTGTGTTTTACTACATTTGCTATTACGCTTAACGTTTATCGCTTATTGAATCATGGATAACTTTTCCTCTTCATTTCCACGATATGATAGTTCTGGTAGTTACGCCCTTCTACCTCAACTTTTCGATTACAGCTCGTCAATTACAAGTCTGTGAGTTACAGAATCGCTCATTGGAATACACATACGTATGCACACACGCACGAAACGTCCACCAACCGATTAACTGCAAAACGCAAACAGCGCACGATTAATCGCAATTCGATGGCGACGTCAAAGCGATGAAACGGATAGATCGCGACGAAACGTTTCTACCGTTCGCCACAATCGAGACAATACAGCGTTGCAGCGCGAGGATTGGAATTGCAAAATGTAGAATCGACCGGCTATATACACTTCCTTCCCTCCTTTCTCTCCCTTTGTCTTTATAGCTTTCGTGCAAGCTCGTCTTTCCGTCTGCGTTGCGTCTCTTTTCTCTCCTACCCGACTCTCATTGAATCCGGGCTTCTATCGATTTTTTATCTCTCGTAAAGAAAGGGAAAAATGGAGGAAGAGTACGAATGGGAGAAGAGCACGACGATTTCTCAGACGGACTGACTGACTGACTGTTTCCTTCAGGATTTGTGATGTCTGCATCCACCCTGAGAAGAGGGTAGAAGAAACGGCAGCGGGATACGACGGGGTAGATTCGAGGAGACAGACGTACAGCATCGGGAAACGGAAGTATTTTGTGTCGATCGCCGGATGTCTTCGCCGGATGTCTTCGTCTTTGAAGACGACTTCCGACATTTTTCAGCGACGATTGTGCTGTCTACGCACCGGAATTCTTTTGATTCCGACATGACCGTTGCACGATGCGCTGTGCAAAATTTGTTGCATTCTATAAGCTTAATTATAATTGATCGTATCATCGACGGCGAGTGTTTCCATGCTCGTAATAATAATAAAACTGTTAAATATCAAGATTTCAAGAGCTTTGATAAATTAAAAAATGTAAACAGACGAGAAATGTAAATATCCTTCAATCAATATTAATTTTTACTTGAAGAAAAAATTCGATATCAAATAAAAAGTACTTCTTTTCACAAGTGCACAAAGAATTTTACACATAGAAAAATACTAGTATCTTTTCTATAGAGAAATTGAGACAAGAATTGCCATTCGCGAATATGTCAAGAGTAAGTCGATTAACGAATAGACGGTTGTTCACCCAAGGGACACCGGCGGATTGTGGCATTTTGACGCCTCGTAAAACACGATTTTATTCGCGACCGAACAAATTGAAACATAAGCCGCTCGTAAGAGGGTCCCTATCTATGGTGCGCGCGCCCTTCCGTCCTCCAATCCCCGTTCTGCCCATTCGTTTTCCCTTACACGTATTTCTCTCGGATATTTTACAGCGCCGACTGAAAACGACAAGAACAAGGTTGCGGCATTCACGCAAGCGGGTTATCCATACCGAGATGCGGCCATTTTGCGAGATGCCGATGTCGTCGATGTGAATTTATCTCCTGCCGTGCCTTTTACTATGCCTCGCCTCCATCGTGAAAATTTATTTTTTTCTCTCTTCTGAGCGTACGTAACGCCAGAAGAAAGCGCTCAACTTTGCCTTTATTTAAATATTTTGCATTCTTTGCAACGATCAATATTAAAGTTTCGCTTCGCCTTGTTGTACTTTTTTTTCTAGTTTATAATCCCATAAGCTCATATTTATACTCTTTACTTGTGGTAATGTAACTATGTATTAAGAATTGATTATGTCAGTGAACAAGTGAACGAACAAACGAACAAATAGAAATGCATACGAATTAAAAAGCTAAACGAGAGGAAAAGACAGTAAAAGAGAAATAGAGAATATGTGTGCTTTTACAAATAGAGAGATAATAAAAGAGATTCTATTTTAAATCTTTGTAATGAAATTTATCAGTTTGCAAATTAATAAATGTGATTACGCTGTTTCAAGATCTTTTTATGAACCGTTATTAAGTTATTTAATAATATCCGATCCGATGGGTTTTTTTTTCGCGACGTATTAAAACGATAAAAGGTAAAAGTTAAAATATTACGAGAACAAAATTGTTCAATAATTTATAAATTTTAACATATGTCAAAAAGATAAAATAACTAAGTTAGTATAAATTAGTATAATATAATATAAATATAAGAACAAGTTAATTAATTAAGTAACTGAAGAGCGATATATTGACATTTAAATAATTTTTGTTTAATTTTGAACCTCGCTGCATTATTTAATCGCACACATCTCGAGCGATATAAAAAGAAACGCGATTGCAGGGAGAGTCGATGATGGCCGGCGACGACAACGAGAAAGCCGGGCATGAGTTGGGGGGCCGAAGAAAGCGCGCGCCCCGGCACGTACAAACGACGTTACTCGCAGAGTCGGCGAGAAGTCGCCAAATAGCGGGGCACAATTAAGAGAGACGCCCGCCTCGTGAATTAAAAGCGTCAGCCCGCTAAAAGATCAAGAATTCCCTTGTGTTTCCCGCCGTCTTCCTTTTTTATTCATCGTCCCGCTTGCCCCGCGTTCGTCTGTTTTCAACCCCCGTGTACCGACCCGTTTCGCGTTCAGCCTTCGCGGCCTTCCTCGCCACCGCCACCTCCCAGCAGCCGAAGAGTGTTCGAGTCCAGGACTGAAAAGAGAGAACGAAGCCAGAATGAGGGCGGAAGGTGAGGAGAAGGGGGAAGAAAGTTAGGTAGGACGGGCGGTATTCTCATCTCGAGTCTCCTTTTCCTCTTCGTTCACAGATTGAAGAGGCCTTTATGATGGGGTACCGCTTTATGGCGCGGCTTCGCCGCTATTATATCGTGCATCGGCCGTTCATCGAGGATAGAGATGGGGGGTGCCGTAGCGGGAGAAAAGAAAGCGGGATGCAAGCAGCATCGGAGAAACGTACATGGTTTTCGGCCTCGAGAAAACGGTCGGATTCGGGTGGGGATTGAAAGGGAGAGAGAGAGAGAACTGTGATACGAGCCGGCGAAAGGCGGGCGCTGGTGAAGAAGGGCACGAAGGAGCGGGGGAGGACTGTACTTTGGACCGCGGACCCGGGACTATTGTCGAGATAATGAAGCCAAGGCGAGATTTCTCCCCTTTTCAGCCACGCGCGCGCGGCGAAACGATATCTCGAATGACTGATTGTGCGATCCCTTTGGCTGCCGGGGCCGCACGTAGTGCATCGCCGCGAAGTCACGTTGTTACTGGAGACTAGAGAAGTGCCTCGGATGAGACCTCGGCGCAGTGATCAGTATCGCGCGTAGGGGCTCCTCTTTGAGGGCGAGTTAATTACTGAATTGATTACCGCGAGTGTATTGTGAAGCAGCGGCTGTAACGTGCAATTAGGATAACGAGTATACTATTCCACTGATTTTAATAGGTAGTGATAGTCACACACGTGTGTTAAGATTACAAGTATCTGTTTTCATTCACGTTAACGCTTAATTCGACGAGTACCGTTTACATGCAGAGATATGCTTTTTGCTATACATTTTGCTATAAATATATATACTTTCGAGAAATAGTGACATGTTATTATCTCAAGATATACTACAGAACTAGCAGAAAATTTTCTATACACGTTAAAAAATTTTCGCCAATAAAATATACCGTTCTTCTGAGCGGTAAGCCAAGGTTAAACGCATTGCCATCAGTTTCCCCGGCTTGCGTAAATCATGCCGGGGACAGTATTAAAAATATACGTAAGTGAAAGAAAAATATATTACTGCGGACCCCTCTTCCAGTCCCAGGCGTGGGAAAAGCCTCGCTCGACCCAAGAAGGATGAGGTGGAGAGGATGGGGGAGGAAAGGGGGGACACCGTTGAAACATCGCGGAGGTCTTATTACGCGTGTTGCGCGGTCGAGTTTCACCTATCGCGGACGGTACACTCTCGCATATTTTAAGCCGGCCATTTTTCAGCATTTGCGCTATACGTCTACGTCGAATTTGCATGAGCCAACGATTCGGGACTTGTTCCGGCCAACTTTTGGTGTCTCCGCACGACGCGACGCTGCTCGAAAAGTCCTCTCATGGCCGCTCTGCGACGATCGACCATCTACTCTAAACGAGGACCACAATTTCTCTGTGTATTCACAGTTTACGAAATTAATAATAATTTTATTTTTTGGTCTGTTTATCTGTTGAAATTAATCTTGCGACAAAAGAAAGAGACAGACGAAAACCACAAGCGTCGAATAAAACAAAAAAATTTAAAAAGTAACAATAATTTGTCGCTCTTTATGTAATGTGATATTATAAATTTCATGTGCAATTAATAACTCGCTAGTTTGAAAAATGTAGTTTTTTTTACGTGCAAGAACATTTCGCAGGATTGTTTAATCCCTACGTAATAATTTCACAGATACACTATTTACAGCCGAACCTCTCAATTAATCATGACATCGCTCGATACATTTCTAACGAAGGAAATTGAGGTAATATCACTCGAGGAAAATCGCGAAACAAACGTTCCGATATTATCGGCAGATGCGCCGTTTATGGCGGGCGGGCTGAGACGACGCGGCGCGCGGGGAAAACGATAAATTCTGCAGGATCGCGCGTGACATTACGGTAACACGGTTCCGCGGCAGCCAGAGAGTTGAGAGACACTGGTCTAATCCTAATGCGCGCCGTCTTATTTATGCAGCAGCGCCGTTTCGCACCGCAACGCTGAAGACCTTAACGGCTTTCAATTTCCGTTGGCCATCAATATTATTTAGTTTAGTTTGGACCACCTTCTCGCGCACGGGATGCCCCGCCGCCCCTTCGGCATGCACCTCACGCCTTCGCCAAGGAAATTACTTGTCCTCTCCCTCCTTTCCTTCGCGTCGGATCCGCCGGCTCCTTTCGCACTCCCCTTTACACCCCCTCCGCCCTGCTCTTGCCTTCTCGCAGCTCTCATTCACGATCACACCGGGTCCTACACTGCCCTTAAGGGCGTCCTTCATATCTTACGACTCGATGTCCCTCGCATCGACCTGGTTAATGGTCGTAAAAGAAAAGTTTCTCCGTTGAAAGCAGATTTGTCTTCTAGATTGTATCAAAAGAACGTTTTACTTGAATTCGATTTTTAAAAACATGAATCTTCTCGTTCTTATGTCGAATTTGAATAATGTCAAATTGATCTGGCAAAATTCTAAGAAGCTGAAAAATAAATATGGAAAAGTCGCCGAGATATTCTAATTGCGATATTATTTATATTTCCCATATTATTTTAATAATTAATCCAAAAAGCAGCGTTATTCGAAATTTCAATGAGAGCAGAACTCCTGGATTCCTTTATCAAGGAATATAGTAGAATATAGGAATATAATAGTGAGCGAGAGATTTCCCGCAAATATCGGATCTAATCAGCTGCTGTTGTATTGAATAATACAGCGCGCGGGCATTAAATAATATCTTTTCCGTCAAAATGATCCGCATTAGCGCAACTAATCCCTGTCTTACGGCGCATTATCAAAATTATGCATATTATTAATATCTGACAGGAGCGAGCGCTGTTCCATTAGATTAAACACTCAAATCCGATAGCTCCCCATCTGGACACAGGCGAATGCATTTTCTCGCGACTCTACGCAATACATACCCCTGCATTCACGTTTCAACCCCCTTGCAGCCCCCTTCCTTCCTGCGCTTGGTCGTTGATAAAATGGAATTACAAACCAATTCGGTTTGTACGGCCCGCGGTGGAACGAAACGTTTTGCAAGTTCCCATGAAACACGATCGCTTCGGTCGTCCGCGAGTCCTGATGTTCCTCTCGTGTCTCATTCTTTCTCCTTTTATCCAACTTCTCTTTCGATCCCGTTTCTCTTCCGTTTTCTCCCTGGTGAGCCACAATACGTATGTTGTTTGCGATGCAATAAGTAGAACTATTTTCTATCCATATGTCGCGGCTACGTTTAAACATATAGTCTAAATAAAAGTTTCATCGAGGAGTCATTACGGCTGATCGAAAGAATAAAAAAAAAACGATAATGCGATTATCTGATATCAAACTTTGTGAGAAAACAAAATTTCCTGAAAATCGTATAAATTAATATCGAGGGAAAATTAAAGAGAAATAAAGAAAAATTGTGTATATCTCTCCATTTATAAAAGAGATTTTCTCATTCTCCTCTTTATTGCTAGATAACACGACGATGCACATAGTGTCGCAATCAATCTCGTTAAAGAGAAATTTCTGTCTCTATACTAGGTTCTCACTGTTTATTTACAGTCGATCGTTCGATTTCTAAACCTGTCGCTCGTAATTCACCGTAACAGGATCCCGAAGCAATTACCTCAAGTTGGAGAAGGGCAGAATACTGATGGTAAGACTTTACGCGCAAAACTTGGACGTATAATCTTACAAAGGATCTCCTAATTCAAGACGTGGCTATGACAAAACTAAACTGAGATGGAGGGAGATAGAAAATTCTCTTCGAAGATCTCAACATGAAGAGTCGTAACATAAAAAAAAAAAGTATTTCGATTGCCATTTAAGTAAAAAAATATGGCGAGTATGTGTTAGAGAAATAATGTAGGTATAAAAATATGTTTATAATTTTAAAAATGTCATAAAATAGAAAAATTTGCACTCTCGGTTAAATAAAGGTGACAAAGCGCAGGTTCTGTTCGACGGTTATTTACATTACATTGTAACACGCAGATTTTTCTCTCGGTTTAAGCAAGTTTAATGCACAGAAACACCATTGTAAAACATCCTTCGTCTTTGTTTCACTTTTTCTTTCTGGCACAAAGGGTTTTTGTCTAAATTCCTTTATTATAAACAATATCAGCTTTGTCAAATGCGATTCTTCAACACAATTTCGCTGGAGAGAAACGCGCTATTCGGAACAAAGACACGACCGCCCACGTTGTACGGTTACAATGACATTCATAACAATTTCGCCGAAAAAGACGCTGTAATTTAATAATCCCCGATCCGACCGGGATTATACCGGCGAACAAGGAGAGAACAGGTGCAACTAAGGCGGCGATGAGCGGGCCGCTTTCCCAGCCGGATTTTTCCGCAAACTGCTTTCGGACCCGGCAACGGAACGATGCCGGCCGTACCCCGCTTTCTCTCTCGAAGATACTTCCCTCAAACCGATACTGCGAAGACAATGGCATACTTTCTGCGGCGTTGTGATTAAAACAAGCGGGCGAGTCGAATGGCGGCAAGAGGACGGTAGGAGAAAAGAGGGATGGAGAAGGCCGGCACCGTTTTCTGCGGGGCTGCCGAGGATTGGGAAGCGGGCGAGTCGCGTAGACGGAGTTTAGAGTTCTTTTCATTACCAGCTCACCTCGCACAAACACGCGCGACGACAACGTTGGATCTCCCTACACATACCGTCGTTCGTTCCCGTTTCCGACGTTGCCGGAGTTTTAATGATTACGTTCGTAGAAATTGTACTTGGAGATGTTTGAAGATATTTTGGATACTATCGTCTTAATAAGCGACAAGTTTGAAAGTTTAGAGATAATTAGAACAACTTTAAATCTTTACTTCGGTTAAACATCGATCGCAAATAAATCTAGATAGTCTCAATATATAGCAATTACTACGAGTTAATATAAACTGCTATTTGTAGAATAATGAATTAATTGTGTATAAATTATTTTCAAAAAACAAATAAATTATTCACTTTGGTCTTTTTTCAGAATCCTGATCCGTCAATTCACATTATATTACTCATCTTGTTCTCTCGATTTCTCTGCTCATTTCTCTCTCCCTTACATATTTTTTTCACAAACTCTCCTTGTTTTTTTTTTAAATCCTTGGTATTAAATTCCATTAAGCGCGCGTTCAATTCTTATCAATTGTCATTAGCACATTTACAAACGGGCTGAATCCAATCGCGCGTAGTAATCAACCGCCGAACATAGCCGGATACACCGCTGGTGCAACATTGACTGGCTAACCTGTGCGTCCCCTGCATCCCCTGTGCCTAACACCACCGGCACGTTCATCCACCCCCGACCAGCCCCTTTATTATTCCGTTATATGTGTAGATGGTGTACGAGATACCGCATGATCGAATCACGGAGCAGTTCGGACACGATAACCTAATGAACGGACTGAATAATGATCAGGCGACGATTATGCGCTGTCTATTAAATTGATTCGTTCTGCACTGTACGCTGCCCTGTCATGCCCTGCCAAAAGGAAGGACGACGACGAACCGCGCGCGCGCGCCCGTTGGCCCTTAACGAGCTCTACACAGCAGGATTACGATGGAAAATCCAATTTGCTTCTTTAATCCTGCGACTCGGAGCCTTTTTTACTTACTGGCAGCAAAGAGTACGCGCCGTCCTCGCGGACCCGAGAAATCGCTTTTGTATTTAGCTCGTCGCCGCTCTCTAATTCATTTCCTTGACGTATGGCCGCGGCGCGAAAATAACAAAATAAACCTTGGAAATTATTGGCAGGAGGACGCGTTTGGACGATATCGGACATTCGAGAACAGAAAATAGCGCGATTAAGTACTCGCCGTACATCGACCGCTGCAGCGGATAATTCCCTTATCTATTTTTCGCGCATAACCATCCACCGGTTTCTCAATTAGGCCCGCTAAACGAGCATGGAAAACGACATACTCCTCGGAGGGAATGACGGCGGTCCGATGCCCGGCCTCCCCCGACCTACGAAAGGCGCAAGTTGTTTCGCGGAGGCACTGCCGAGGGTTTTAAGTCCGACTTATACGATATCTTTCCCGTACACTCACGGTGCCACTGCATTTTATCCCGCGATACTGCCGCCACCCCCCCGCGTTGCTGCAAGTATCTATTAAAATCGTTACAATAGAACGGCAGCCCGTGAAATTTTCGCGCAAAAGGAGCACGGAGAGCCTTCCTTATATATGAACGCGATTATGTGCTCCTATTGCGCGTTATATTGATCCGCGTAAGAAGCTTGTCGAATGCGAAACCGACATAATCCGTCGAAAACGTCGATCGCGTTTGTTAGCTGCTTTAGAACGAGATAACCGGTAAAAACGCATGGAATGTAGTTTCGACCAAGCAGATCCGATGACACTCGATAGAAAATCAATTACGACAATCCTGTTCTCCGTGAAAATATTTTATATATCGACATTTTTTTACTAGATAATTTTTTTTATGAGATTACATCTTTCCGGGTTTGTAAAATATTTTATCATAGTTGCCATCATTGATTTTTTTTTTCAGTCAGAATTTTCCTTTTTTTTTTAAACTATTGATTTCAATTCCATCGAGGTATCTATAACTAATCGAAAATATGTATGAAGTAGTGCAAGTGATACGATATTCTATCGCATAATAACTTCAATTCTATATGTTGCTCGTTCTATTTCCGTGATAACATTTCGTGCCAAATTTCACCCAAATTGATCAAGGAACTCCGGAAATATTTGCTGAGAAAATAGATAAACGGACGGGCGGAATTGAGGGATAAATGAAAATATCTTAAACGGATGGAAATTTGGTGCATATATGTAACATTCATTGTGTTTTGCTCCAAAGCTTTTTCCGCGACCGCTTTATCCGGCCAACGCGAAAATGAACAAAGTAAATTACGCTTTCCTCGTCACGCATCAATTTAGGAGCAAATGAGAATTGCATATTACCGCGTGCTTTTTCAATGTCCGCCGATTCACTTCTCGCGGACGCGGACTAACGGGCAGCGGGTTTCAAATTTCCGGATGGCAATCCGTGCAGTAGGGATTATTAGTGATCCAAGTCGAGGAATTGGACCTTTCCGCCCCGAGGCTTCATCGTCCCAAGCACCAATTTTGATGACAGTCCAAGACAGAGACAGATAGAGAGAGAAGGAGAGAGAAAGAATGTTTTTCAAGCACCATTTATATGTTTGCGCGACATCGTTGTACAAATGTGTTTATACAAGTCTCGATTTCCACGCGACAAAAAGTTGTGCGAAAAGTATCGTAGATATCGCCAATAGTGTTAATATCGCAGTTACATTTTCTCCGTTACCCCCTGTTACCGCGCATTCTCTCCTTCCTAGGGAAGATGCTGTCGGCATGCATCTTGCACCGTCGCAACCTTTGACAATCACTTCGTACAGCACCGATCGCCATAACACCCGTACTTTGCAGCCTCTCTCTCTCTCTCTCTCTCCTCGTTTCTTCCTCTCTCTTTCGAGGCGGGGTTCTCGCGTGCCGGAAATTGAAAGTCCGCGACGTGACATCCGGAACGGTAGGTCTTCCGCGACCTCCACAGAAACTTCATATTAACGATTTGAGGGGAGAGGAAGCCGCGGGGCTTTATAGACACACCTCCACGCGCTCCTGAATCTCTCTCTCTCTTCCTCTTTTCTTTCGTCGATGTCCCTCTTTTTTTTTTCTCTCGCCACGCATTTCGCGACACGCCGCAACCCGTCCTCGCCGAGACGACGTCGAGTTTCCCATTAAATTTCCCCTGTCCTTCCCCATTCCCTCCCTCACCCACTGTCGATTCGTGCTATCTCACGGCAACGATCCGCGCGTTATAATCGATTCGGCCTGATTTCGGTTAACTGCCGTCATCCAGAGTTT
This sequence comes from Tetramorium bicarinatum, assembly GCA_928718305.1. NCBI lineage: Eukaryota > Metazoa > Arthropoda > Insecta > Hymenoptera > Formicidae > Tetramorium > Tetramorium bicarinatum. Next base: position 10,176,214 of record OV788319.1, read on the forward strand.
GGCGACGCGTCCGAACCCCCGCGAGCAAGCCGCGCCGTAGACGCCGTAGTTGTGTCAGCCATCAAACCCCCCTGTCGCGTTGCCGAACCCGCCAGATGAGGAAGCGTGCGTTTCGCCGCTGTGCTGAAATTATCCCCTCGGATTTTCCTCGTTTCTAAACGTATATCTATATTAATATTAACCAGCATTATTTGGTGGACCGAATCGATAATTCTAATTGATTAGCTTTAAGCATAGCAATTTGCCGATTAAATCGTGAGCTTATATTACAGGAATGGAATCATAATTAAATTTTATGAGAATTAATTTAAGCGGTATTTAAAATTTTAATGGTCAGAAGTTAGAGAATGCTGAGAATGTACGATTAATGATTGCGTCATTCTTCTGCACACGTTAATAGCACTTAATATCTCAGGGGGATTATCAGTTGTCTATTATTAGGATTCAACATTACATTAAGTCCAGAGACAAGTGGCTCTATTTAATGCTAAACGCAGCGCAATTTTCGTATTACCTCACGTCCCTTGACCGCTCGCTAGCTCGGCATTAACTCCGCTTGTATGCAACGGGTGTCTCGCGAGTAACGACTTATGTATGCTCTCACAGGAACTAGTGTGTGCACCTGTGTGTCGCGCAAGGGACGAGGGGGAGCGAGGGGGGGATGGGCGAGCTGATTGCGTCCGGCCGAGATGATTGCTTTTCGCGTGACTATGCCGACGCATACATACACGCGCACGTGAGCGCAAACATCAACGGGCGTAAACATGCGCGCGTATTCACAGGCACGCGGATCCGTGCGCGTGTATTCGCGAGCGATTACCTTCGTGCGAGCGAGCGCGCGATGCGCGTATGGAACGGCGCGGGGGGGGGAAGGACGTTTCAATATTCCGACAGTTTATTCGTCTGGATCGGTGGACATCGGCTACCGGCGGAAAATCACTTCGATTTTAGTTAACACGCCGCCGTTTCACGCGCAACGTAACGCGGAATAGTTGCGTGCGCCGCGGACCCTTCCGAGCTCTCGAGGGCCGGCGAAACTTTTCATCCCGAAGATGAGAGAGGGAAAAGTTACGAGTCCTTGGTCATGCGACTACGTTTATCGTCGCATTTAATTCTCTTTGCGTGAACATGCAGTCGGACGTAACACTCGAGTCTTTTTTGCATTTTCATCAGGAAATGCAGAGGGGTTGTGCTGAGAGCTTTAAAACCTGTCACCATATTTTTTTGGAATAGATTTTTAACAACGACTCGCATAATATCGAAACGCACGCGTTAATATCGTTTTTCTCGCAATCTGTAACATCTTTCTAGTACTTAAGTCTGTTTTTGAATCCTTTGTTTCCGTCTCAATTTATTCACAGCTTAGTCGATTCACAGCGGCTCCGAGATTCATTCACAACAGCTGACACGCGCCGCTCTAAATGAGCTCGCTGTACACACCGTGGAGACAATCGCGAATGAGTTCGGCATTGCGGATAAGACGCTGCATATCCTGGCGCCGCTTGAAATTGATCCTAATCCTCCTGTTTAGTCTCGCTTCCGTCTGCCGGCTCTCCCAAGGTACCGTCTGCGCACCGGCAATGCCGATTCATCGCGTCGAAATATGTTACTGGCGTATAAAAATTTTCCTTGCTAATATTTGAAACTTTGTTTCTCATTCAATTGTACGTAACAGAATTTGTCACGTAAACATGATATATCTGTATTATCCGTAAATTGTTAGAGTGACAAGAATATATCGTCCAGAGTAGACCTTGAAAGAAAACGTAGAGAAGTGTATTTGAGCATTTGTTTGTTACATTCGTAAAAACAAGGAAGAATGGAGATAAAATCGCGCGCGCGCGATGTATATCGCGACTCATTTCGCTCGGACATTAGGTATTCGGAAGAAACGGCAGAAGCAACCAGGAACTTTAATATTTATAAGTTGACTTTATTACTTTTCCGCTTTTAACGTGTACCACGGTACGCGCGCAAGCGGATAGGCGCGCGGCTCTCGCTGTAAGTAATACGAGTTAAAAAAACATTTAACGTCGAAACTTCCGCTCTGCTTCGGAACTCTCGCTCACGTCCCCTACCTGATCCATAACGATTCTCGTAAAGTTAGTCTGGGACGCCTGCATACGTTTAATCTTGTGATATCGAGCGTGGTTTAATCCGCGGCAAAATGAAGAAGGTGAGGTAGCCTGGGAGATCGCCGATCTGCCACGCAGATTTCATTTCCACTTCTTACTCTTACTTATATATATATATTTTTTTTTGTAAAATTAAATTATGTATATTTATATACATGATTTAATTTTAATGTGGACTTTGTCAGGAAATATTGAAGGAAGAAATATTTTGAGATTTAGTTCTTTATTAATAAATAATCCATTTTATTTATTTTTACAGAGAAATATTATAGGTCTTGAGCTATTTTTGTTTAATATTTCCTAATAATAGTTAATAGTGGTTAATAAATTAAATATTTAGTTATCCAAATTTATAATATAGAACTTCGAAATGTTCTTAAAATAAACTTTTCTACATATAGAGTCGATATTAACATTTTACGAAGATATTTTGTCTAGTTCTCCGATTAGAAATCTGAAATATCAAGATTGATTCGAGGGTTGGTCATGTATTTTACAGCAGCTTCGCGGACGGTCCGGAAAGTCCCGCTAATAGATACCACAAAATGAGAATAATGGAAAGCAGATTTGCATGTAGTTGTCGACCTAGTTTTTGTTTGAGTTTTTTTTGCCGTCTTCAACGTTGTGGCAATGCCCATAGCCGTGTCCATTGCTGAACGTAATAATAATGCAAATGTAAATATATATTCTTGACGTTGCATACAGTGCAATTTATTTTATATACTCGTCGCCGCGTATGCTCGCGTGCTCGCGCACGATTGGTCGGACCTTATTAAGCTCGCTAACAAAACTTGCCTTGACATTTTTGTCAGACAAAAGATCGGAGAATTTACGAAACGAGAGAAAAAAAAAACACAAATTCTCTCGCGGCATTCTTTCTACATATAAAGACAAACTCTCGACGTCTTTCCTCCCAGGCATCTCTATAAAATTCGATTCTATCCTGTCGAGCGTCATGTTACAGGATTCCGCTTTCCGTGTCTTATATGTCTCCTATCGCGTTTCGGGGGTCGGATGCGGGACCGGGTGGATTCCGAAAGAGACGTTGTCACGGCACGTCGACGCGCGGTGTTTCGATTGGACGCGTGTCGCATTAATTACGGCCATTACGCGCGCGTCCGTCGACACGGCTCGTACAAAGGATGCGCGGCGCGGATCCGCGGCTGCAAATGTGTTCTCCTTATGTACCAGAGGTATACTCTCTGTGCTATAGTCATGCTAAACAACGCCGGTGTGCGCCGGATCCGCGCGCTGCCGCTGCGCGAAATGACGACGACGACGACGGCGCGGCGGCGGCGGCGGCGGCGGCGGCGTGGTACGCCGGTTTGGACGTCGGGCGTGCATGAATAATTAATTCGTTCGTTTCATACGCGGGCCGTCGTGTAACTTACTCGCCATCCGAACATCCTGAAATTTTACAAGTCGCGCGCGCTCGAGAGCGCGAGAGAGAGAGAGAGAGTGAGAGAGGGGGAACGCGGATACGAGCGGTCGGACACTTCATTTCCTACATATCGAGCCATGACTATCGCGAAATGGGCGCAAGACGCATTGCAATTTCTAAGCGTGTTCGAAATAGCAAAACGAACAGAAGTAAATCAAGCCAGACGTTCGGGTGAAGTTTTACGGAATAAGTTATTGTGTCGCGTGGAAGAGGAGCATTGTAAAATCGATGCCCGGCTTTTAGTTTCATTAGTTTTTACAGATATGTGTTTTATATTGATAAACGCTTTTTGTTTTCGTAATCTCTGTGCGTTCCGCGATGTGTATTTCTAGATAAACGAAGATTTTAGATTGCGATTTAGGCATCGACGGCTCATTCTACTTCGCCGGCGTCGTTGACGTGCGTTGATATCGATATTCAGGCCGCGGTAGATTTCCATGACAACCGGCGATTTGCGTCCAAGATAAAAATATATGGTACCAGCATGGTTCGCAATGGCGATCCGCGATATCCCGCGGAGCATATAGGAAACTGCTACCGTCCTATATATTTTGCAGTGACAGTTTCGTGACAATTTCGCACAAATAGCGAACGACTTTTCCGAAGGAATTTCGATACGACGAGGGATTGCACTCGTAATAACTGTAATCGCAATATAACTCGAATATTTTCATAATTCTTAACGCTGAATTCAGAAATACTTTATATCTCATACTCAATAATTTTGCACTTTCAAAATGAAAGCATTGATTTATCTTCAAAAATTACAAGTAAAATATCTAAATTCTTTCAGAATTAAATCAGAAATTAATAATTAATAGCAATACATAATAAAAGATGCAACTCTCGCACATCTTCGTAGGAATATTTGTCCCATTCGCACATGACTGGAAGTCGAGAAACGAAAATTTCGCGTCCGTTGGAAGTATGTGATTAAAATCCCATAGGTAGCTCAGTCACTGCTTGGCAAACTTTTCCCTTTCTGGATGGCGAAAGTTAATAACAGATTTTCGAGAGAATCTGTAAAAGTAATTGCGGTAACGCTTCAATTAGCATTTTTTGTGGTTCGCAGTCCGACAAAATTCAAAATCGCGCGGCTCGGGGAGTTGATGGAACGCGGAACGGGGGGATGATTCGGACGAACATTAAGCATCGTCGTATCATGCATAATGCACGGGACATCGCTCGCGCGCCGGATGCTCCTCCGAATATAAGTGCCTCTCGTTGGAGAAATGCAACCTCCTTCTCCGCCTCTCTCCATTGAATGGCTCCTCTTTTTCCCTTTCTTTCTTGCTCTCCCGCGCGTGATCCTTCTTCGTCCTGATGTTAAGTACCTTGGGAGAGCCGGCAGACGGAAGCGAGACTGAACAGAAGGATTAGGATCAATTTCAAGCGACGCCAGGATATACAGCGTGCAATGCCGAACTCATTCGCGATTGTCTCCACGGTAGTGTACAACGTGCTCATTTAGAGCGGCGCTCTTTTTCCCTTTCTTGCTCTCCCGCGCGTGATCTTTCTTCGTCCTGGTGTTAAGTCTGGCGGAATTAACGAGAGCACCGCTGTCGTGGATCGCTGCCCAGATTTCTCGCGTTCGAAGAACCGCGACGAACCCTCGCCTTACGAGATCCCATCGATCATCCTCGCCGGGATTCCGGAAGTTACGGAGCGGCAGGGGCACGGCCCGCACGTTCGGGAATGCCGAACCGTGTATGCAACGCGATACGGCCGGACGCATTTTAAGTAGCGTAACCATATCGGTGTCCGATCAGAATCGCGTTTCTCGCGGCGCCGTTCTCTCCTTCGCGCGAGTTCTTTCTCACCGAGTCACGTTTTTATTTCCTCGCTCGATGCCAGACGTGCAATTGAATAATCAATAGCAAAATGCTAATTTCGGTACTCTGAAAATCCCTTGGACGCATCAGGCGGTCAATTATTTTAGTTTGTTGACGTTTTTGCAAGCTACGTCAACTATTTCGTATAATTATTTTCGGTCGCAAAACGCAAGCGAGGCAAAATATAAGCGAGATTACTGAAACAGTTAGTCTTTCGGTAACCATAATTTACAGTTTTTAAGAATATATATTTTCATTATTAAGGATTATTTTTTACTTTCTAAATAGTAAAAAATGGCAAACATATTAATATGTTTGTCATTGTAATGTGTATTTGTACACATATTAAAATGTGTATTTATACACAATATTAAAATGTGTATTTGTACACATATTAATATGTGTATTTATACACAAGAAAAATTGAGTCTTCATTATTTCCATTTCCTTCAACATAGGAAATTGTAGTCTTTCTTTTACAAGTATTTTTTTAACAAGTATAATATTAGCAAATTTTATGTCTGACTTCTCCTGCAGAATGTCACTTTTCTTGAAATGAATTCCCAATTATATCAGTTACTGTAATCCGCCGACGTAAATCGTATTGCTGACTCGCGTCTGACTAGATCCTACTTCTTTCACTTCAGCGCGCGCAGGAAGCCGCGGGTTGATCTTCAACGTTCTACCATTCTACAGCGTATTCCGATGCGATTTCGATATTCGGTAAACAATGGAAGCCTAGTACCAGACCGCCAAGTACGATTTCTATCCGTATCTATCCGACGAAGGGGGAGATAGGTGCTCGACGAACAGGGGATAGACGGCGGTGGAGCGTTAGCAGCGAAAGCAGCGGGAAGCATCAGAGAGAATCCTTATCCCTCTTATCCTCGCACTCGCACTGTTTCCATTACGAATCCGGTAGCGAGGATTACCTAACTGAGGAAACTCATCCGAGCGAAAAGAAGAGAGCAGTCCCAGCTTGACCGGCAGATCGATCGATTAGTAGAATAAAACTGCGACGAGTCGCAATGCGATGTGAGAGTCATCACGCAAATGTAAGATTCTTGCGGCAGCTGTGCCAGCGAATAATTACAGAAACTTTCACATTTCTATAACGATGGCAGAGCTTTTAACTAATTTTGATTATTTAACAGAAATTAGTGATGTCGAGATATTGATGATCAAATTATAAGTAATTGAAGAAAAATTGCTTTTGACTGAATTTTGAAAAATTAAATGAATAACAAAACCACATTCATCAATTAATATCCAAGTGGAGTCCAAGTGCAGAGAAGAATTTTAATTTTAATTCTAATTTTAATAAGAAATGCAGTTGTAAAAATATATTTATGATATTTAAAATTGAAAAGTTGCAATAATAATCTCCTTTTGTACTTTTGCTAAGGAAAAATGAAAAATTGACTCTCGATTTGATAAAAAAATCCGATTTAATGATTTTCCTTATATACAATCATGTACTTTTGGGAATAAAGCCATGCCATAGATTAATTCCATAAATTTAGTCTCTCATATCTATTGTCTAACGAGAACAGCATGATGAAAACTTAACTTCCGTGCGCCATTAATTGCGCTATTGATAATTGGAAAATTCAATTTGGAAAACGCAATTACAATATACGAGTCGTACGTTTAATTTGGTTGCTAAAGTATTTATGTTAATTGGCAATCACCGCGTGAAGTCCGCGCGTCGATGGACTTTAGATATGTATCGATAATAATATAGAAAAAAAAGGGAAAGGTAATAATTGTCGCCGGTAATAATTACAGCATACATTTTAATATTCATGTAAAGTTAAACGATACCGGGGGGGGGGGAGGGGGGACGATCGTTCATAAATGGGAATATTCTACCGCGAAACTTCGACGGAACGATACAAGAAAATGTTTCAAGTGGCAAGAGGAAACCTAGACGGAGCACGTCAAAGAGTTATTGGTAATTGCGCCGGCCTTCTCGGACCATTGCCTTTGATAGCTTCATACTTTACGAAATCGAATGGGAGACCGCATTCGTACATGTGTACGTGTCTATGTATGTGCCTGGCTCCTCTTATATACTGCCTCACGAAAATCTTGGCCTGGACAATAGATAATAGAAGGAATACCGTCGCGGCCAGCACAGAGAAGGATCGCCCGCCACGATATTTAGGTAAGCTATCTAGCCGATCGTCCTCTCGCTCTCCAGACGTACCATTTATAAATTGCTCTCGAATGCCTGGAGGAACGTTTCGGATTATCGGCGCAAACAGTGTCGCTGCGATGAAAAACGGCTCGTCGCGTTATGCTAAAATGCACACAGAATCTCACAAAGAAGACTATAGAAACTTACAATACTCGTTTCTAAGTTTCATCGCAGTTCGAGAAACTTTCTTCGATCGTTATTCCGCAAAGTTGCTTCCTCTTTCTCGTCTCTTGTCACAGACAGATCATAGTTCTCGCGTTCGCATTGTTGTTTACACCCCGCGTTGTTCGATGATGTAATTAAGCATCGGCGACGAAATACGGCCGTCCCACTTCGTCCGGTAGCCCCGCGATGCAACTGTCGAAACGGAATGGAATTCTTCCCGACCGGACATGGGGTGCGGAACCGCCGCAGTCTTCCTCATTCATTCATTGTCTGCCACCTCGGGTCTCGGCGGCGACGTGTACGTGAATACAATAAATAATTAGTGAGCCACGCGGGTTTCGAGTCGGCAGTTAAGCAGGTCGGTGGGTTACGTAGCAGTTTTAAGCGACGACGATGGCGACGACTACACGAGGACAAGGACGACGACGATGATGATGGGATAGGAAGACGGGAGAGCAAAGCGCAGTGTACCAAGAGTAAGAACCTCGGGCCCTCCCGCTTCCCTCTCAGTAAGTAGATGCTTGTCAGCGGAAACTTAATTAAATATCCAAAGTGGATGCCGGAATTACTACAATTAGTATGACGGCTCTCCTAACCCGTCCCTTATTACCCAGCTAGTCCCGTCCGACCCGTTCGCCCGTATTACTACTTAATGTCTAATAAACGTCACGCTAACTCGTCAAGTCGTATGTTATTTCTTCTTTTCCCCCCCCCCCCTCTCTACGCCGCTTCTTCGTTCGCGTCGCGACGACGCGCCGGAATTTCAGGGGAATATCACGCCGCGGAGGATGAGCGGGCAGTGAAACTTGGCTAATAGTCGTCATCGCGGCCATTCCAGGCTTTCACGGCCGCCAATATCCCGCCGATAACTGTCTGTTTAACAAGCAACTGAGAAAAAGGGGATGAACGGGAGAAGCGACAGCCGGATATTCAGGAACGTGGAAACTCCGACAGAAGCTTCAGCACAACGGAAAAAAACACCGTCTCGCTTTAATTGAATCGGTGATTTTAAAAAACGCGTCGGATTTAAAATATCAGTTTCACAGAATTCTCATTTTAATTTTAGTTTCATAAAGTTATCATTTCAAGAATATGAGAACAAACAGTTCCCTTTCACGATCGTTACGATTGCGCAACAATCGTTAACAATGCATTGTAAAATTGAAATTACAATTTGTGTAATGCCATCTCTGTGATCGAATAATGATTGGCCAGATAAATGTATTCACTGGAAAATCGAGTTTATCGAACGTCGAAATAAATTCATAAAGTGCGATGGGAAATGCTGATATAAATATTCATAATAATTCGCGTTTAATCCGATACGTATAGCAATCCATTTCGAGCCTTCGTACAAAACGATCATTAGTATCACTTAGCGTAAATAAAGGCGTATATCGCGGTTACCGTTGTAATCTGCCAACTTGCAATAACTCGGAGTAATATTTTCATAAAAATGCAACAGCGAAATCAATGCATTGTTTGGCGGTATTTATAACTTGAAATACTAATACACAAAGCTGAAAGTTTTATTTCGAGGTGAATTCCTATAAGAATCGAAGAGGAGAAGATGAGGAAAAGAGAAACCGGATGGCTTTTGTCTCCTCCGTGATTTTTTTTTCTGCCGATTTAATTGCGAGGAGCGAGAATCGCCGAGACGCGCGAGGAGAAAAGAACGAGTTGCAGGGACCGTTTATTATCAACGAGCGACGACGCGCCGAAACGCTCCCAGCGATATTGACAAACGGGCAGAATTTCGTCCCGGCCGTGCGCTAATCGATCATTGATATCTCATGCTTCGCGTAATTCGCCCCTTGATTTAAATAAACTTACGTGTCCGCATCGTCCGATAATTCCAGGTCTCGCGCGAGGATCTAACTTATTTCCGATCTGACCAACTGGCCGAGTGAAAAGTGTTCGACGATTTGGCACGTTCGCCTGCCAATAAATCCTGCTCAAAACATCGATGTAATTCGGATTAGGTTTTCGCACCCCACATCTCACCCGGACGATTTTCGCATCGAAGGCCAGTTTGGGCTTAATTCTCGGAACGGTCGTGTGGTTTAGTGGTATTCAAACCCTTTATTTAAAAATTTTCAAACAATTTAATTAAACAAAAATTCAAATATTCCAAAGCAGATGTTCTTTTAAATGTTTCTGAAAATCGCGAAATTCTTGAATCTCTAAATAATCTTTCCCTTAAAAAAGCTTGAATATGTGAATGTTAGAGTACTTAAAAATAAAATTATTATTTATATCTATATTTATTTATATTATTTACTTTTTGTATTAAAATAGAAAGCAGATTGAAATAATAAATCGTAAAAAGGGTAAATAAAAAATATATACAATTTTTAACGTATTTAAAACTTTCGAAATATTTACTCAAAAATAAAATAATACTTGAAATAATTTGATATTTTAAAACAATTTGAAGTATTTTATGAACCCATCACTACCTACACTTAAAAATGTACATGTAATGAAAGTGTTAATAATAAATTATTTTTATATAAATGTATAATAAATTAAATGTGTAATGAGAAGAAGAAAATATCTAGAAAAAAGATAAAATGAAGAAATAGTCATAAACGGAAAAATGGAGACGATCAGGCGGGTGATGAGAATAACGAGAAAGATGATACGCGCACGGGGGTATGTGCTACCAGTATCTATTTGGCGACGTAGAGGGTGGATGGCAGAAACGGTTTACAACAGAATATTGTCCCATGTAATCCGCTCTCCAATATTTCATCAACTTTTCTATTCCTTTTTTTTCTACGTGGCTTTCTTCAGAAAGGACAAACGTAGCGCCGTCTCTTTCTTACTATACAAAATGTGTAAAGACGTTTTCTCTTTTCTCTATTCTCAATTTCTTTTATATACAGCGAAAAATAATTGAATCCGATTGCTAATACAATGTTAATAATAGCAAATGTATATTCAATTATATCTTTACAATCATTAAAAAGCCATTTCTATTTCTCCTCAATGAGGCACTGTCTCTTCGGGATAGTTGTAAATTACTTCTATCGGAAGAAAAAAAGAATGTCAAAACGAGAAATTTCTTCTACTAACACGTAAAGATCTTGATTTCAGTTCCTTTTCCTTTTCGTCATGTCTTATCAGTACTTAAAATCTAGCGCTAACAAAAACCTCATGTAATATGCAAAGGACCGAGAGGGAAACTTAGGCGTGACGGTGTGTTTTCATTACCTCCATCTCGGAACGCAGCCGCATGGTAAGGAATTAAAAAATTTAGTACAATCCGCGGCGAGCTATCGCGCGGAAGTCGAGCACCTCCGGCTGATGGTAGAGAGAACACGAAAACCAGCGTGCGCGGCGCGGGAGAGGAAAAAAAAATTCGCCGCGTAATTCTGACATTCGCGGCATAAATGTTACATCTCGCGAAGTGACTTGGCATCCTGAAGCGAATCGAGTGCGATATGCACGGCAAAACTAAATTTCAAAAAAGCTCACGCACGCTGAGCTAATTGTCAACGCGCGTCCATGTTTTTCCGTGCGCGTCCGTAACAAGGTTCGGCTAATTAATGGAGGGTTGCGAGGTAATTGCCTATTAGCCGAGACCAATGCCAAATTGGCGTTTTAAATTAAACGTCATAGTAAAAGGTGAGTAAATCGATCGCGACATCCGCGGACAGCTGAGCAAGATTATGTTATATTAAGAGATCCGTATATACTTTCGCGCGATAACAACCGAATAATAATTGGCTGTTATCACATTACGGACTGTTGCCCGCAATCCAATCCCATTTAACTTAATTAAAAACGCTATTAGGTATCGCATTCTTTTATTTTCACGCCGATAGACATGTATTACAATTATAAAAGCCGCGAAAACAGCGAAGGCGAAATAGACGAGAACGGCGGAAAAAACGGCGAGTAATCGCTGATTGTGGTGCTGGAGATATTGTCATAGTTTCCGTGTATTAGAGTGATCTACCGTAAAACGTCCGGCCCGCGACCAGATATTAAACGTCGCTATTAGTCGAGGTAATGAATTTTAAGGGAGATGAGCGGCCGTGCCCATGCAGCCACTCTCTCTCTCCCTCCCTCGCACTCTTCCTCCCTCGCACGTTCCGGGTACTCGACGTAAAGGATTGCCCCCGCGAAATTATTTCCTTTATAAATCAGAGGCCATACGTTTCGGCGTCATCCCACCTTATCCCGCCCTGTGCAGACGCCCGCCTATTTCGCCGGTCTCTCTCGCTCGCGACGTCTCCATGCACCACGCCGACAAGGGGGGGGGGGAGGGAGAGAAATGGTTGAGGTTTATTAACGATATCTTCATGGATGGAAAATTTTCCATCTTTAAGGAAGCTAAAAGCTCGAGAGAAAAAATAGCAATCGCTCCCTTCTCTAATAAATTGCTCAGAGACCCAGCTCTATGGTAGCGTGGTTCAACGCCGTTCTAAATTAATTGGAAGTCTTTCTCTTGATCACGCTCTAGGTGAGAAATTGATTAAGGAAGGAAAAAAAATACCACGAGTCCTCAAATCGCAGTTGCAATGTTGAAACTTCATCAAATAGTGGAATGGCTCCTAATTTCCCAGTGAGCTTATACCGTAATGTACCGCGATACTTTGACCTTGGCACCAGCGGCAAGCTGCGAGTGTCGCGAGGAAGATGGGATAAGGAAGAGACACAAGCAAACTGGCGGCAGCAGAGATCGGCTTGATTTGGTATCAGAATGGCGCGCTGGTGGGGATGTAGTAATTTGTCGGCTCGGGGAAGGCGGCTGGTACCGAGCTGATAACGGGGGATGGTCCATTCTCCTCTGATTCGACCTTGCGTTACTACACGTCCTACGACCGATCCTCTCATCTTCCCCTCCCCCCAGCGCCGCGGCAACGACGACCTCCGTGTAGTCCCACACGGAGTACGCCGAGAATCCGGGATAAGACTTCTCTCGCGAGCCGGGCACGTGAGACGCCGAGCGAAATGTGCAAGACAGCGGCGAGAGGCGGGAGAAAAGGGCTCGCGAAGGGAAAAGAAGAGTCGCAGGCGGGATTTTCCATAATCGGGCATATTCCCGGGCGTTTACGAGCGACGATAACCTCGGAAAGCCACTTTCCCCGGCTCCGTTTTTTATGAAACCCCCGTTCGCGCTCGTAGGAATTATCATCGTCGTTTGACTAACTCCACTAAATCCGGCGCGTACTATTCAATTTGCGGTACGAGAAAAGTACATATTTGCATAAAATTCTTAGTTTACTTTTGTTCGTAAAAACACGCCGTTGAAGACGGAAAGACTTCTATTTGGACGGAATTTGGACAACCACTAGTTTCTCAGAAGAAATACAATCACCCATTCTGACTGCGGAATTGCGGAATATCAATTAATTACCGTTGGCACGACGAGATGTAGACGCGGTGTATAGAATTATTTCAATCACGAACTACGTGACGGAAGTCATCTTAATTCGAGAAGAATGTACTCGGACCGAGTTGAGATTCTTGGGCCTGCTGATTGGTCCTGGCAAACAAAGTTAGCCGCCTAATCTTGTTTCCCCCGTGCTCCGACTGGGTCTCAAATTCATTCTGCCAGACTGTATGCGCGCGTATTGGTGTGTACGTGTGTGAGAGCGAGCCCGCACACGGACCGGCGTTTCCCAATCAGTTTAGCATTAGCGCGGAAAAGTTCTAATTACTCCGTGTGCGGCGAATAACCATTAGTTCCGCGCGTTTAAAAATTTTTTCACGCCCGCTCCCCGCTCCGTCCGCTCGGCGGAATTTCGAATGTGTGCCCACGTACTGTACGAGCGACGAAATAATTACGCGTAACCCGATTATATCGAAGTTTGTGTGCTCGTTTGGGCATTTAGCGCGTAACGTGTCTGTGCGATGATTTAAAGATTTTCGTGCGGAAACGTTTCTCGTATTTCGATGCGCGTTTCTTTCTGGTTATTTCTGATATTTCCCACATCGAATTGATAAAGCAGATATAAATTCTAATAACCAATGACGTAAATAATGCATCTTGTATCAAGCGGCGAGTTTATGATCGTCGCGAATAAATAACAAGATTATTTTTAAGTATTTTCGTTGCGCGACCTGAATTATTACAGGATCAATTAATGTAATGTTTAATGAATGCAATAATGAATGCAATGATTAGCGCTCTTATTTCAAGATGTTGAAAAATTGACAATTATTTTTATCATTAGAAGTCTTATCAACTATTAAAAACCCGGCAAAATTGCGTCATCTGAATTATTATACAGAATCAAGTAGCATATCTAATGAATACAATAATTAGCGCTTTTATGTCAAAACAATGTTAAAAAATTTATAATTACTATTTTTATTATCAGAAATCAATTATTGAAAAATGAGAAGAAAAATTGTTCTTGCTATTTGCATATAGATATCAGATTAATCAGGTTTTCTCAATAATCTGATTCCAAGATATCTCGTAAGACGCAACAAAACGTTTTATAAGACGGGCCGTTCGCGAAGAAGGCGCCGGACTGATTATCGCTCTCCAGTCTGGAATAACAGCAGGCAACGAGTCTGCAATATGCCTGACGTATGAGCGCGAGTTAAATTAAAGTTTGCCGGCAGCGCAGGGGAAACAGGCCGCGGCACCTTGTTTCAAAGCCGTGCGTTAACTGAAAGCCCAAAGTAATCTCACGTACCGATCCCATCGTAGCTCGTGCCGCACTTTAAACGTTGCGGCGGCGCAGAAAGGCTTTATCCGCGATTTTTCCCGTAATAAAGAGCAATTCCGTTCCGCAATTAATTGCCGCCGCGCGCGCGTCCGTTCCAAACTGCGTCTCGCGCTTTAACGGCGGTTGATCGTATCTTATTTTATACGTATAAGCGGCAGAGAAATTACTCGGATTGTGCACGCCCCAGTTATATCTCCTACGGGCAAATATAGCCCCGTAAGCGGCAGCGTGCAATTCATACTTTACAATGCGTTTACGTTTCAGTCTTGCATGAACATCTTTGTAATAGAATCCTTTGATGAAGTAATAGATAAAGCGTGAGTTGACGGGGAAGATACCGGAGCGTCTCGTTTTCAAATGCGTTTAAATTTAACTCCCCCAATTAAATGTGAAGTTGAATCGCGGCATTTTATTTTCATGAAGCCGTGCGAATATATGAAATTACGCTAGGCTCTCCTGCACGGGGGGCGGGGGCGGAGAGTAGTTTTTATAAAATTTATCAGTATACGAATTCACAACGGGTTTCCCAACTTTATTAGCCCCGCCGCGGCGCCGATGAATATTTCGTGAACTACCGCCACGCGGTATACATTTATAAGCTCATGACATTATGGGATTTCTAATCAGAATTTATATTTCGAAAACATGAAACTTGCATTTCCGGCCGATGTGCAATTATTCGCCCGTCCGCGCGCGGCGGAAAACACGTGTAATTTTCCGCCGAGTTTCTCGCTATCATTGTCACACCTACTAACTTTACACGCGTCGACGACCCGCTGTCAGACGTATCAGACGGCCTGATATCCGACGCTGCTTAGACATTCGCTGCTCAAATATTCCCAGGATTTCCGCACGACTCGGGTCGGGTGACGTTCTCGCGTCTAACTGGCGTGTATGCACGTGACCTACGCGCGCACGCTTCCAACGTATGCTCCTGGAAACGCGAAACACGTTGTATCCCATCCCATTAATGAGGTTTCTAATGATGCACTTTTGCATGCCTACATTTCGTCACGCTACGCTTACAAGATCAAATTGATTCCTTTATACGACAAATATTTATTCATAAACACATTCCTACGTGGTTAATTGAAGTTAATATTGTTTGCATTACGATGTCAATTAAATGTATCGCCAATTTAAATAAGTGCTCGTACACTGAGAGAAAAATATAGTTGCTTTTGGACCCAACCATCATTTTATAGTATTTCTAACAATAAATATGATTAACTTAATTATATGCATCATTACGTTAACCATAATTTTCATTGGAAAAAGCTATATTTTTCTTTCAGTGTAAGATAGAAGAAGTAGCCTTAAGAATCATAAAATCAACAAATTAAGAATGTGAGAAGCGAACGAGAATAATGCGCGAATGTTAAGAAATAATAATACTAAAAAGAGAGAGTTTCGCTCGAATTTTAATAATACGACAGTATCTGTGGAACGAGTTTCAAGCGTCATTAATGAACACCATTGTCCGCGGCTACGCCAGCGGCGCAGAATGTGCGCGTATACGCATTCTCCTGACTGTCAACTCACTTCCTGCGGGCGCAGAGAGCTTTTTAGCGAACTGTCAAACTCCACCGAACCACGAATTACTCATTCCAACACGTCCAATGTACTCCAATGTGCTCTCGCACGGAGTGCGGAGCGGATCAAAGATTCCGGAATTCCGCGGGGACGAATTCGAAACATCGATCCTAGACCACGAAGTGCCGAGAGATCGTCGATCGACCGGTCGATCGATCCGGTAGACTCGCGTTTAACAGCCAGTAATGCTGAATAATCCCTTAGCAGGCTTTGTCGAGGATATTTTTGCGAAAATGTTTCGTCGATCTCGATGATGACATTCCCTGTGTATTTGCGTTCATTTTTCTCGCAGACATGGAAAATAAAGTTTTATAAAACCCAAATAATTATTTTACGATTATCATATTTTGCGTGCGAAGAGGATTAATTCGCAGTTTTGGGAATATTAGTAATATCCCCTTTCAATATTAACGGGCGAAATATGATATTTGGATAATGGATTACCCTTAAAAAGCATTCCAATTGCACTTAAATTTGTTAAATATAACCTATATTTTCTATATTGGTACATTTGCGGGAAAAAGATTTGAATAAACTACCATGTTTAAAGAGAACATTTTGCATTATTTCTACGTTGATTTTACAATGCACTTTTCATATCAAATGTTTTATTTAAAATTTCAATATAGACCCGCGATTCCAATTCAGTGTGTGCGGCACTGACAATGCGGCAAAGTAATTATTTTCACCCAATTGTCTCCTTCGCCGAATGCGAAATGCACCCGACCGGAAGACCGACGACAGCTGAGACAACGGAAATAAGATAGCGGCCATGCCTTGTCCCGTCGTTAGGTCAACGTACCATAGCGCAAACGTTAGTGTGCTCTTCCTCGCGTAAGTTATGTACGTAATTACGTACATAACTTATTGTTAGCGCAGTGCGTCTACTTATTGCAAAATACACACACGTGCGCGGGCGCATTGGAAGTTGCCGAGCTTCCTCAGTGGCCACAAGCGAGCACAATTTGTGCTGCAGCTTATTGGCCGGCAGTTAATACCAAAGTTGCGTAACTACACGATGCCCCATTGCGAAAAGATGTCCCTTTCGCTTCTAAAATAATTACTTCGTGATATGTATTCTCTTCGTGTGTTGCCTCCTTTCTCTTTTCCTCTGTCATCTCTGTTTAATTATAAAATTGTACTTTATATTTTTTTATGTATTTTCGAAAGATGATTGAAATTGCGTCTGTACCGTGGACAATATTGAAACGTTAAACATTTATCTAAAAAAAAATGTATCATTTTCTAGAGTACTCAAAATTTAACGTAAATCTATATGTGATATAAATTGCATAATAAATCAATACACCATTAATGTTTGTATATTAAATTTTTAAAATAGATTCTATTTTATTTCTCTTCTTGTTAATTCTTTACGAAAGAGATTAATTATGAAAATAGAAGTGACCATTGCATTTGTTAAACTATATTGTATTTATATTTGAAACATTTTTTTAATAGATATAAGTAAAACATGAATTTTAATTTTATCCTACTCCATTTATATTAAATACATGTACATTTTTATTCTTCTTTTTTGGATTAGATTATATCTTGCTCTCGTTTTTGTTCAACCGTTCGTTGAACTGTCATTTGCGAATGCAGGGATGTATATGATGTGTAATTGTATGTGAATGTGTGCAGTGTAGTGAACTCGAATTTCTGGATTTGCAAAACCTAAATGACTACGCATATGACGTAATAAAATAAGTTTTTATTTTTAATTAAAACTTAAATTAAAATTAAAATATATAAAATAAATATAAGTTTCAATTTTCAATACTTTACTCCATCTGTATCAAATACACATATGTAGTTCTTTATTCCTCTTATTAAATTAGATTAGGTAAGTTGCTTTTACGTTTTCCAAAATGTTTGCCCAAAAAAACGTATGTATATAATGTATATAATGTATATGTATAACATGTAAATGTACAATACATAAATGTCCGCAGTGTCTTGAGCTCGGGTCCGTGGGGTTGCTAAACCCAAATGACTGCGGATCAGTCATCCCTGCGGAACTAGATGCGCAAAGTGCCGAATTTAAATGGTGAAGACATCTCGTGGAATATTCGTTAGATTTTGAGTACATACACCAGCTCACGTGAATCTTTTTCAGATAAATATTTAGCGGTCCAATATTATCCGCGATAGATATAAATTCGATGGAAACAACAGTTACGTTTAGAGAATGAAAAAGAGCCCCGTGTTGAACGTCAGTCGATGGTACAGGACTCGAGCCCCGTGTGCGCGATCAATACAGGCTTTAGAGGGAAGTACCACCATCTCTTCTAGGATGATAGAAGCTTGTCGTACTGATGTCTGCGGCATTTGCGCTATGCTCCGAATTTGTTTGATCGATAACGAAATTAAATACCTTCAGTAGTCCATATCGGCAATCACAGAATGCCAGAAACGCAATCGCGGCTTAATTAAATATAAAAAATTACATCAGTACAGCAAATCAATCAATCTATTACGCAGGTGCGCAAAATAAAATTGTTCAAAATGTCTCATCCATCAAGATTGAAGCAGCCCAAACATCGCTATTTAATGCAAAAGCTACGTATTATCAAAGCAACAAAGTATGTAGAATAATATAAAAATATATTACGTTTATTATAAATATATTTTTCAAATGTTGCACAAATTACTGTTAATTATGTCACTTATTAATTTATTTATCATTATGTCATTTATTAATTTATTTATTAGTTAATTCATGCATTTATTAGGCATGTTTTAGAAAAAATTCACAAAGTAAATGGATGTTAAACATATTTTCCACTAAATTATTGCTATTATAAATTAATATATAATTTCTTGTCATAACATATAACCTTACTTTAGGGAACGTCCTTTTCCTAAATCAAGGGAGTACTGGGAGAAGTTTTTCGACGATGAAGAAAAAAGGTTGATTAGAGTAAGAGAGTCTTTTTCCAACTCATCCTACCTTCCTATTATTCCTATTTTACGCGAATTTAAAACGGGTCTTCGCGATATCGCGACAGATTTTAACAATTCTTCCATTCCTCAAGGCTTCGATGAGAACGTACTTCTCGTAGATCCGAAATCCTCCGAGGAAGCAGATATTTCTACAAGAAGGAACAACGAAAATATTTCCTCTACCGTAAGAGAGCCAATAGTCAAAATCTCACCTCCCACGCCGTTAAAGAAATCATCAAAAAATGACGCAGTCACGAACGCGGAGGAACAACACGCGCTTTTTGCTATTCAGAATAAATCTACGATCAAAAAAGCGGATTCGTCTAAAGAACCAAAGTCCCTTGATGTTCCTTCTAAAAATTCTATTATACCATATGACGGATCGAGAGATGGAAGAGTGTACTCAAAGAGGACGTGTCCCTTTCACAGATACAAACCCGCGGTGAAAATTTTCGACGACGATATCGAGAGATATTTGACGGAAGACCCGAGAGCAAGCGTGTCGCCGGGAGAAAAATTGAACAAATTGCCATATGTGAAGGATGCGTCTAAATATGATAAAGATAAGAACAGAATAACTTCTGTCGAGAGCGAGAAGATCAAAAGGGCTACTGTTCCACGAAAGAAATTAGAGTATTATCCGGATAGTGCTATTGATTTAACCGCAAGTGGAATTGCAAAGGCTGAATTTAAAGATAAGAAGAATGATATACTAGATAAACAACGCAATTCTACATCCGACGTCCATATATCAAAACTTAAATTTTCTCTCGGCAAAAAATCGACGAAAGAGAGGAAAATTACAAAGAGTCTAAAAATCGTGTCGTTTCCAGAATTATTTCAACCTCAAAATAAAGTTAAAGTAATTTCTGACAAAATGATAAATAATTCGTCGAAATTACAGATTCCTGACATTCGAGAGAAGCTCATCAGTGAGTCAGAATGACAAGATATGGTACCTAATCGCGAAATGCAATTGGAGCAGACGGTCGATGATAAAACTCGGGAATTATTGAATTACTCACAACGATGCGCATATAAGGCTCTAAAGCGCTTGACGCTTAACAAAAATCTGAATTTTAAACCCGAAGTGTGGGAGGAAATGTCGGTGAGATCGCGGGCTTCCACCGACGGATCGATGGATACAGGCGAATCAGACGTCGCCGAGAGCGAAAGTCCTGAATCCGGGACCCGCAGCCCAGAACTTCCTTTCTTCCGCGAAATGCAAAGAAAATTGAGAGAAACGTGGACGGGAAATATCGAGGAGCAGGGCGTTAAATATAAGCTGTTAAAGTCAGACTCCGGCAAATCCTCCATGGCTCTCGCGAAATCGCTGGCGAAGTCCGCCTTCAGCACGAAGTTCGCTAAGTACGAGATCTGGGAAAATCGTTCGGCGAATCTCTTGGACGCCATTCCAAGGGTGTCGTGCTTTCGACGCAGGAACCGCGACAGGTGCTTATCCTGCATGCATAAATCCCTGCGGAAGGCGAACGAAAGCGAAGCCGCCTCCTCGCGGGCGACACTGCTGACGGAAATTGAGGCGAACGACGACAGCGAGTCCAGCTCCGGCGGACTTCCGGAATTTCGTGAGGAATTGCGAAAGACATTATATTCCCAGAGAAAGGAAATTCTGAGGTATCCGGAAACGGCTGGGGATGAATCAAGCAAATCGACGTCCCCGTCGCTTCGAAGAGTGGAGCAAGAAGATACCGGGATCTCGATAAAGATCGATCCAAATCAATCTAAGGATAAAATACCGAGATCCACTGAAAGCCTGCTATCTAAAGATCTAAAGAGCTTGAAAGCCACTTCCAGCTCGATTTCGATATCGTCGGATATCGAGCGATCAAAAATCTCGTCCTCGGAGGCGCATACCTCTGATGACGAAACGTCATCCCCGCTGGCGCTGGACAACGATCCGTCTCAGTACAAAAACATGGCACCCTGTCACCTGCCCACGGTCTTGCTACCTAGCATGGAACCCCTACGGGCCCTGAGACACAGGAAACCGACCACTATGGAGGCGCGGATCGCGCTCATGGAAAGCGCGACGTCGACGAAAGAGAAGTCCGACGACGAATATTACGACGACGACGACGTGAAAACCGCGGAGACAACTAGGAAAAGAAAGCCGTCGTTGCCGAAAACGACCGGCGGGAAACCTGACAAGACTGACGAAGAGAGGGACACGTCTTCCGAGACCTCGAGAGCCCTCTTGAAAGTTAAGTCGCAGCAACAGCTGATATCGCCAATCGTAGAATCTTCACGAAAGGGCGAGCTGAAGAGAGGATACAGTTGCGCGAGCATCAAGGATTTATCGAAGGATTCTACGAGACGTACGTTCGAGACTTCTCGAGGCGAGGCGGAAGGTGGGCGAGGAAAGGTAATCCCCTTGGAGGAGATAGATTCCGCGAAAGGGTCGACTTCCGCCGACTCGGTGAAAACGGAGAGGCGCGCGGAATTACCGCTGCTGACAG
This sequence comes from Tetramorium bicarinatum, assembly GCA_928718305.1. Taxonomy (NCBI): domain Eukaryota; kingdom Metazoa; phylum Arthropoda; class Insecta; order Hymenoptera; family Formicidae; genus Tetramorium; species Tetramorium bicarinatum. The sequence goes on from OV788319.1 coordinate 10,197,695, forward strand.
TCGCCGAAATGTCGCGATTTTTAGAGAAAGCGAATCGCGGAGACGTGTCGAACGCGACCGTGCTGGAGAATCTGGCGAGCGAGTTCGCCTCGCGGGTGATAAAACAACATAGCGCCGGCACGACGGAGATAAAAAAACGCGCTAAGCTAGCCGCGAGATTAACGAAGTTGCTGGTGGACTCGAAGCGTTATTTGAACCCTGATAAATTCCCGTCTGACCTTGTTTTCTCCGCGAAACAGCCTCCCGCTTGCAATACCCGTCTGTTGAGACGTGTCCTACCGCTTGATTCCTACAATCTCATCGCCCCTTTATTGGGCATGCCGAACTGGTACCCGAAAAGAGCCGTACGAAAAATAGAGATACTTGATGTAACAGAAGAGGAAGAAGAAGAAGAAGAAGAAGAAATGGAAGGCGAGATTCCTTTTGATTTGATTGTACGTACATTCTACAACTACCGGATATTCGATAATAAATTTTATGATAGATTTGGATTCTTTTTATGGGAAGCTTTATCAATTTTTAAATTTGTATATTTAATATTTTCACGATTATGATTTCAATTAAATTTCTTTTAATAAACTAAAATTAAAATTGACCGAAATTATTTTTCTGCCACGTTATACATTTTTTTAATGTTAAATAAATTGATTATGCAAGTCGAGAATGGAAATAAAGTCTCTCATTTAATACTCTGAATTCTATCGCTGCTCGGAGACAGTCCGCTTTGTCCGTTTGAGAGTTATTAGTTGAGGGTAAGCTTTTATACGCCCGCAGGTGCATCCCCCGACGACCAAAGACATTTCGAGAAGAGATGAAGTAGGTCAGGCCAGATCGAATCCTTACGCTCTCTTTTTGAGGAAACCGCGGCGCAAGGTACGACAACGCGAAATAATATTATCGACTTGGCGCGAAATCCTCCCGTAGCTCTACCCGACGAGAGAATCGCTCCGTTTCTCAATACTGAAGCCCGCCTCGATCGTCACAGGTTGTCACTTGGCGTGCTTTAACGTCGGCCGATCTCAAAGGCTACGATCCCGAGGCCACCCTCGAGATGAAAGCCAGAAATATTACTGACAGGATATGCCGTGACTTCTGCGAGTGGGTACGCAATTTAGGCGGCACCGACAAAGTCATCGACGAGGACATCCTCAGAGATATGTTCGAAATTGACTTTACGGCCGACGCCAGCAGGACGATGGAGGTACAGATGGAAACACAATGCACGGACCCGTAGCGTATCGCGCTCCCGTAAATGCGTTCTCGCACGATCTACAACGGCATCAAAATGCGATGCATGATGTAACAACGGTAACACGCACTTTGAGCGGTGAACCGCACGACGCGGGATTTGAATTATAACTTCAACGCGATACTAGAAGGCTGACCTGATTGCGCGCTCGCGTCTCGCAATAAAATAAAGCCCATCGCGAATTGCGAAATTGTGGAGAAAGTAATTGTTTTCTTCCAAGAAAAAATATCGACGCTATTCGCAATTAAATTAATGACAGCAATCTAATTATTTTTAAGCCCGTTTTTTGCAATTTGTTCGCAATTTGCGAGCGTGACGGAAACTCGTAGGGAAAAGAAACTTTTTTTTTTATGTCGCGTTGGAAGATGAGAGAATAAAATGTTTAATCGTATTTTGGATAGATGTCGATGAAGGAATTGCCGATGGTGCCTAATGAGATAGCCGCAGCGAGACAGTGTCATGACGCAGGTGAGCTTGCCATGACCAGGAAGCATCTGATCAGAGATGCCAAAGCCGAGAGTAGGCCGGCCAAAATAATGGCGTTTGGCACCGCGATACCTCAGGAGTTTCGATTTGCGCCGCCCGGAAATCGGGTGAGAGAGAGATGGCTCCGATGCGAGAACATAATGACGGATCTAGAGACGATGGACGTAGTCTGGAAGGATCTAACGGATCTGGAGAGCGTCAGGGCGTTCGCAAAATGGTTCGGCGAACGTTCAGAGGTGAGTGATCGCTCTGAATAATTTTTTAACAAAAAAAATTACGCTAAGCAATTTACTTTCTTTATCTCGCTCCCGTTATGCTTTCAGATTTCGCTGCCGGATGCATTAATAATTGCCATGAGCACCAATTCGACGAAACACGACAAGGCGAATGAACGTCGAGCAGATTAGCGGCTTTAAAATCCGTTGGCACCTATCGAAGTCCCGACTCGTCGTTCGACGAATAATTAACAGAAACAGGGGAGATAGCAGCGCGGAAAGATTTTGTCGATAGGCCCTCAAAGTTCAGCCATCGCGCCCTGCATACTCGCGCCAAATACGTTGGTGTAACCGATACGACCGCACGATGACACGGCGCAGAACGCCCATTTCCTGTATGCGGCGAACGGTTAACCTCCGTGTAGCCGCCGTGGACGCTTCAATCGCGAACAATTCCCGGGGAAATTTCGACAAACGTTCAATTACGGGACCTAATTTTCTGCTAATGATCGTCGCGCGTTTCGCCGGTTCGGCGTAACGTAGAAATCAAGTTTCTCACCGGGTACCTATACCTCGAATCAAAATGTATGGATGATTAAAAGGCGCGAACGGTTACCGGGCCATTATTCCTGATTTGGCGTGTAGATTGGATTAACAGTCCGATTTCTGTCTCCTCCCCTCTCCCTCACCCACGCACTATATACACACACGTACACGCGCACATACACACGACAAATTAATTCATTGGCAACGCGGAGCAACCGACTAATACTGTATTTCGCTGCATCAATTATCGATCACTCAAGTTTCATTGCACTGAACTTCATTAAATACGTGCATGTAATAACTGTAAATGTTAATAATGCTATTTCCGTTTATTAATAATAATCTCTTATCAATATGCAAGGGACAAGTAATCCGCAAAATGCATGTTTCTTTTCACGCTGGAAACAAAAATGTTTTACGGCGTTTGACACTTTCGATACTCCTCGATTTCGATTAACGAGCCGAACGCCATTGCGAGCGTGGGCAATAATGTAAAGTGATCTTGTAAAAAAAAAGAAATAAAGCAACAATGGGGAATAAAAAGCGGATGGATACCTGAAGCTGAACTATAGAGCCGACGATCTCGCATCGACGAGTTGTCTAGCAAAATAACGCAAACGAGCCGATGAAATATTGGAAACGTATCACGGATGCCGGATGTCCTGACAGGCTGCGTCTGCTTACGACAGAAAACGCGCCTTAGACCCGCGGAAACGGCGGCAGCGAGAAGAAAAAAAAAAAGAAAGAAAGAGAGAAAGAGGAGACAAAAATAAAGCACGTCTCGTTTGCGATACATCTTCCTTGTTGCGACATGTCTTCCCCGCCATAATTTCCTTTTCGTTTTTTTCCGCGGTATACCGCGATTCAAATTATATCGCGTCAACGAGCAAAGAGTCATTACGAGGCACCAGGATTGACATCGTGGCTAAAATCATAGCTGGAAATTTTTTGCCTCGAGGATATTGCCGGATCAGAAAGCGCGAGAAAGAGGGGAGAGGAAAGAGAGAGAAAGAGAGGAAAGGTCCAGAAGAGAGCGATACGCGCCGGTCGGAACGGGTTTGCCACGCGCTACGAATCCAGTTCTTTTCTGTTTACCTTTAATATTTGTTTAACCTTTTTTCCCCCCCTCGCATGTACGCCGCATCCCAGCGCAACGCTGACGTACGAAAAATGTGAAGCATTCGCGCTTGCGTTTCGCTAAATATTTGCATGCACGGTGGCATTTAGATGACATGCCAAAAAATACGCGATTAACCCGTTTTCTTCAGACGATCCATTTTCTTATGCAGTTTTTTTTTCTTCAGATGAGAATTTTTTATATGTATAAATGCAGTCAAACACTGTTTGCCTAATCTGTATCGCGTCACTAATTACAAGGAAATTCACAATTTTTAAGTGACGGTGTAAAAATCGAAGAAAAAGTTAAAAGATCAAAAATTATTGCATATATAACGTTACGTAATCGTTTAACGCTAATTATTAATATAATCAAGACATTTAATTTTGAAAACGAATCCGAAAAGAAGTAACTGATTCAAAGAAAGACAGATTAGCGTATTTTTCGCTCATAATAACAAAACTGTTCAGTCACCCCGATACTAACAAGGATACTGCTGAAAAATCTCGAACTTGAAAGATACATCCCTTCTTGCTTCTCTTTTTTCAACCCCTTTTCGAGAGAGAATTGCCGGTGAGTCACGAACTTTACGAGAAAAAAGAAAAAAAACGAGGGAAAGAGGAGCTTTTAAAAAGGAGACAGAAAGGGAATCGGAAGCGCACCGGGTACGAACCGGCGGGTGGCTCGACGGAGGGAAGAGGACTGAACGAAGAGAGAGAGGGTTTAGAGTCATCATTGGCCATTGGCCATCCGTTTCGCTCCACTTGCGACGAAGGATCCCGCTCGACCGAGAAATTTAACAAGGCGCACGCTCCCGATTGACAATAGCCAACTTTCCTACGTCCCCGCGCGTACCCGGGTTTTAATTACTTCAATTTTGAAACAGCGAGCTTGCCCCGCGACGACTATCCCGGCCGCCGAATCTCACGATTTTTCTTGTCGAGTCGACAAACTACCCGCCGCGAAAATCGAATGCGCGCATGGACAATGTTAGACAAAACTGAATTAATCCGCCGCACACGGACGCCGGTTTCATACGAATGCGGAGCCGCACGCGTTGTTCCGCGATTCAGCGATGCGTGCAAAATCATATCGCGCATATACTGTAAACTGCGAGTTAGATCGAGGGAACGTTATCACGCGCCAGCACTCGCCCGAGTCACGTCTCTCGATCGCGCGCTATCTGCCGATCGTTGCTATCGGATTCGATCGCCGTTGTCTGCTATCGCCGATCGTTTGTAAATTAAAACTAAGCCCACGACTAAACCCGACTTATTCATCGAATAAAACGACGAAACGCACGGTCTCTCCGAGATCGGAGAATATCGATACGCAATCGTGCCTCGTTGCAATTTTCCCCTCGGCCGTCCCCCGCCGCTGCGCGCCTTTATTGCGTAATACACCGTGAATGTAAAGTAAGACGCGGCCGCTCGCACGCTCGGTGATTATCGTTATCGTTATTGTGCGGCGCACCCTTGAAAAAAAAAAAAAAGGAAAAAACGCCACCGGAAGCGACACTTCGGTCACTTTATTCAGTAGCGTCGCACATTCGACAGCGGACAAGCGACGCGCTCCCGATACCGAGAGAATCCTAAGCACAATCAGAATAATCGAATCGATCGATTCGTCGCTTATTTTTCTCGTTCTCTCTCTTTCTCTTTTTTTCTCTCTATCCCCCACATAAAAATACTAAGCGCGACCGACCCGTCTTTGCCGTATCTTGTTTTATCCTTGAATTTTTCAGGCGAACGAATATTTCACGAATTCCTTAATTTTTTATATCAGGTATCTTCATATACTAAAGCGCTCGCTATAAACTTCCGTTAAAGAGAGATCATTTTGAGATTAATTTTTATTCAAAAAGACATTTTTATTCATGCATCATCTATCACCATCATCTATCGCGGTCTTGAGTCTCAAAGTCCCGAAAGTTTCGCTTTGAATCTTAACGAACGTCACGAGTTAAAATAAACGACAAAAGAATAGTGGAAAAAGCTAAAAAAACTAAGGTAATTTTAATATTAGCCGTATTACGCAGTCAATAATATTCTGAGGCGACGACCAGCAGAACACGAGCTTTCGCAAAATTATTCGCAATTAACGAAAGGAACTCATTCGGAAAATTCAGGAGACGGAGGAAAATGTGTGGCGAGTCTACGATACTTCGCTCATACATGCGTCATAGATACGGAGCTGCGGGGCGATCCGCTTCGTTACCTGCGTGCAGTGTACGACAGAGAGCAAAATACACGGTCGCACGCACACCCATTCACACAAATCAGACGAGAAGCAGCTTCCTGCCGGCTATTCGTGCTCGTTCGATCTATTGTCATAAAGTTTCGCGATGGTGTGTGCGTCGTCAGCCTACGTCAACGTATAAATCGCAGCACAGTAGGAGTAACGAATGAATGCGTGATAATCCATAGAAGCTATCAAATTGAAACCGCAATGCCCGGCTTGTGCGAACACGTTGTCTTTTTTTTCTCTGCCGCTGTACGTTCCTAATTAAAGCTTTAAATTTATTTCTCGTGTTCTTGTCGGTTCAGAAATGCGACGTACAAGATTCAATTGAATTTTCCGAAGAATCTCTCTCGACGATAAGATTGCGATTTTTTTTTCTCTGAACGTTACGCCTGAGGATCATTAAGATGTAGTAGATCGTAAAAACGCGTAAATTAAACAGAAGATAAATGAAATCTATACGAAGCGACGTAAGCAGTTACGTAAGCAGTACAAGATAAATGAACTTGCAACTTTTCAGACCTTCAGTTTATTAAATAAACACGTTTCGCGCATATCGTTATGTATATTTTCTAGAAAAACTCGTTGCGATTTTCATTTATATCAATTTCGAAGGAGAGCAGCAACATTTTCAAAAGACCGTCATTGATCGAGGTATCTTAGTAACACAAATAATTGTCTCACTGTTATTATTTAATCGCTGAATCGATTATTAAATCTGTCGAGTAATTTTGTCGTGACAGAAGAAAAGCAGCACGGCGCAGCGATTTTCTGTCGAATTCGGGGAATTCTACGCGACGCGATTTCGTGCGGAGGATTACCGCTCGTAATGGACTTCGTTCAACATCCGGTCGCATCCGGAAGGCCGCGCCCGTCACGGTTGCCCCCGACATCGTTACATCAACCGAGCGGCGCGACGAGACGCACGATTCTTCTGTTTCGCTCGTGCGTCACGTAGTATTATTGTTAAAACTATGTTGTGCCGATGGTAGCTACACGCGACTCACCACGCAGCAGTCTGCCGATGTCCCTTGACCTGGTGAGATTTCCAATAAACAGTGCGAACGAGTGATCAAAATTCGAGCTGCATTTCGAAATGGGAGGAAACCGGTCGACTCGCGAAATATAGAATTTTCATCATTAATTTTAGCCATCAACGCTGTGAGTGTCTTGTGAGCTGATACGTTTCTAGATTTGTGTGTCTTATGTTTGATAATTTAATTGGACAACGTTAATTGTACGTAGAGAAGACTGTGAAATCGGCTTCGCAATGTGATGTTCGTACCTCGCTAATGCCACGTGGGCGACAATACAATTTCCATACCCTTTCCCGCGTCCTTTCTATGGTTCGGTACAGATGCATAATCTCAATGACCGAAGTAAGCAGGCGCGCTGCAGTGGGAAGGCAGTGAGCCGTTTCACGAATGTGTGCGAGAGTGGACATTAAAGTCTCGCAAGCCGCAGCACCGCAAATGCACGTTTCTCCGACTGTTAAGCGCGACGAGACGCACAGAGGAAACTTTACGGCGAAGCGGTTCGAGCGAAGGCGAGGACACGTGACCGTGGAGCTTCATCCGTTCAACGTAAGCAGAGCAATTAGATGGAAATGTGAAAGAAAAGGCGTGAGGGAGAGGCGTGAAAAAAAAATGGTTTCTCGAGTCTTCCAGCTGGTTTAACCAAACCCTCGATAGCATTTAGCCCTTTCGTTACTTCATAGTCTTTGCAGCACGATAATAAGTACTGACGTCGCTCAATGTCTCACAAGTATCGACGTACAAGTATAATGGCTTTTAAGATGTATAAATCATGTTCGCGATTTTTTTTTTCATCTATTTTCTTATTACGGTTTTCAAGCATCTACGTAAGATTAACGTACTTTTTATTAACTATCGATTCGTCGAACAACTTGAAATAAACTTTTTTTGTAACCAATATTTTGTTGGGTCTTACAATTTCCTTACATTTCCTTTGACAAGTTTATAAATTTTCTTCTTAATCATTTTGATGATTAATGAATGAAAATTTCAAAATAATTCCATTTAGACTCCAACGAAGATGATTTAGTTATCTGTGTGCACATCGCGATTTGCTAAAATTTCAGTTTAGTTAGAGCGATCGTTGTTGGCGCGACGATTAATGTTACTATCGAATTAACCTTGGGTTAAGCCGTCGTGTAAATGGAATTGCGAGACGACCGAGCGAATTACCTGGTCGCCTCTAGGGCGGATATTACGCTGCACCGAATTATCGATTGTGAATTCAAAAAGCGGGCGCGCAATCGGAGGGGAGTCTGAAGCACGGAGGCTTCCATGTACCGTCGAATACTCTTCGAAAACTTATTACGAACGAAGTCCCAATTAAACTTCCCCCGTGATTACTTCTCTATAGGCAAGCGGTTACAAGAGCCCACGAAGTCTGCTAAGTATGCAAGATTCTCGATGCAGACCTGTGATCTAGTTGCAAGAGAAGTATAATTGCAAGCGTTGACGAATATTCCAAATATTAACAGACTAATTTATCGATTATCGATTTACGAATGTTGGTCTAATTCTCTGTAAAACAAAAAGTTTCTTTGTAACTGCATGCGTTGTTTTATAGAAAACTTATTATATGTATAACAGTCAAAAATTGAAGTAACATCTCTAATTAATTTAGTGATTCAATATTAATTTAAATTATAAAACTTTAGAAACAATTAAAATAGCTTTGCTAACAAGAGCTAGGTTTCCAACAAATTCCAATGTTTCTCTTGTTATAAATAATTATCATCGTTTCCTGCGTACGAATCTTGTTAAAGTACGAGGTCGGTTTATAAATAAACTTGGCTCCGTAGAAGCCGGATTACATTGTAATATCGTGTCATGCGAGTCGCCGTGGACCGCAAGCGTCTCAGTTATCCAGTCGTAGAAAAGCCGGATAACGTAGCGCACGGTCCTGGCTCCCTGTTCGATCCTTCCAGGGCTCCGCGAGGTAGTTCTCCGCCTGTTTCGTATTGGAATGCGGGTGTTACGGGGAATCCATAGGGAACTCGTACCGCTGTAGGAGCGATAGCGCGGACCGGCGTCATCGCAGAGAAGGCCGCAAAGTGTATTTACATACCGAGCCTTGGTCAAAGCCTTTACTTTGCGTGGCCGTCTACCATGCAACCGAGACGTTCGCAACACCTCAAGCTCTTATTCGACCGAATTCAGAATGAGCTCGTCCTGCTCGACGCATCACATCGCCAGGACCGGTCACCGCGATAATAGTTATCAAGTCAAATTTGCAACATGTTTGCGATTTCTTCATTAAATATTGCGAGAGTGGAGAAGAGAATCAGAAAATCTAATTTAGAGATTACTTTGTGATATGCGATTATTTTTGCCGAGAATAAATTTAGAAAATTTAAGAAGGTTCAAATTTGTTCGAGCGAAATGCCATTACCAATTTGAAAGTTCACGATATAAAGATAAATGTTGAAGATTCAAAAAGAAGAGTACAGAGTTATTCGATTTAATAAATTAACAATTTATGTGTTATATTTCCACAAAATCACAGTGATGTAAAAGAAATATTTTAATAATGTATCAAATGCATTATTTCTAACAAATATACGATCAAAACAGTTATTTATCGTTCAATATAAAAAAATATTTAAATTTTATTTGATTTAAGCGTTATGTAAAATAATTGATTTAAAATATTTGTAAAAAATTTAAAAGCAATGAATAATAATGTTAAAATTACATATTTCTTTATAGCAAAAATAACAACATTGCCAAAGCAACATATATATATGTTACTTAAAGCTGCATCATTCTGCTGCAAAACTGACGCGCACAGCAAAATGGAACTTCACCTCGCAGAAATTGGTTCTTCGAGTTTCTAGTGCATCGAAAAATTTCATTTTTCCCTTTCTATCCCGAGCTATCTATCGGGCATCGATACAGTCTCCTTTCTCGAATTTCACATGCATCCTCGGCGATCGATTACTCGTCGTGGCGTAGTTAACGAGCGGCAACAAAATTGTCGTGATGACAACGTTTGCATTTAGACGGGCGAGAGAAGCCTAGGTCGCCCGGCAAACGGCGGCGGGAGCACGGTTTACCCCCCCGGTTCACATTTTTCGCCATTTTCAAAAGCTATAAGCCCGTGGGGTCGGATCAGGGTAAGCATCCCGCGGCGAAAGCCGTGCTCGAACCGGCTCTCTGACAGGCGAAGGGGGGTAATTGCGCGTCGGTGCTGACTTATAGCTTCTAAATCAGTGTCGGCCGGATTCACCCCTTGTGCCATCGCCTCGTACCAAACAGCCTTTGCGAAACTTTCGGGATAAAATGATGGTCGCTTTCACCGCCGCTCGATTACGTGTCCACCGGACATGCCCACCGGATGATCGATTTATCACCCGAAAATAATAGGACAGGCCATACGATCGGCCATAAGCGTTAAAAGTTTAGACGTAACTGTGTACAATTGCATTCCTTCTTTTAATAAATCAGAAAAATTCAGGAAAGACGTCGGAGTACTCGTCGGTCAAGGAAAATCGATTCAATTTTAGATCATAGTATTTTTCTTTATCTTTCAGCCCTATCAAAATTGTTAAAGATCGCAAAATCCTTTGTTACGAAATGCTCGTACATGATTGCTGATTTAATATCCCGATAATCTGCAAAGATATCCGCGATTATCGTATTCTATCTGGCAGCCGCTAAGCCGACCTCGTTGGCAAACAATTAGCCAAGTTTCGATCGTACTCGCTTTCCATCGCGAGCGCGCCGCGAATCTCTCGCGCTAGAGCGGTAAAGCCCGAGCTTTCGGCGCTCGAGTGGTTGAACTTTATTAAACGATATTTCTCTAATTATCTCCGCGCCGAGCCGTGCAAGGCGCAAGCCTTCGTCGTGTAGTTGCAATCATGTTTACGGCGTGTGCTGGGAGCGCGTCTCGAAACTATAAACATTAAAAAGGATCGCGAGGCGCCGAAGTTAGCACCCTCCTAGTTCGCCTTCTTCTGCTACGTCTCATCCACTTCCTTCTTTTTCCTCATCCTCATCCCCGTACCTTTCTCGCGAAACTGAGCAACTTCCAAGACCCATTTCGAGGAAAAACTTGGAAAATTAAACGCCACGAGACGGCACCGTGCGTATCGTCCAAAGTCGAGGGGGGGGGAGGGGGGGGAAAGGTGGCGGCAAAACGCTTAACAGTAACGTACCGAGGCGTCGCCGATTCCTGAGTATCACGCTTCCTGATGACCGTGTACACGTCTCGCGATACAATTCTAATAGCGGCGCGGTTAACTTTTTAATTGGAAAGGGCGGATTAAACCGCTCGAGAACGGCACCGTCGAATTTTACGAGCGCGCCTTATCCGGCGATCCGCGCTTTCGCGAGACGATATCCCACCAGATAATATGGAGTACGTAATGTAAAATTGGACTTTTTAGAACTCGCTTGCCGCGAGCAAGCGTGTATCGAAGACGGCGGTAAACGGCGAGTTATCAGGACTTTAGAATTCCGCGAGTCGCCAATCAAACGGCTAAAATCGCTCTCACGTAATTTAAATAAGTTCATGGCTGAACCTGCCTTGCCGTTATTACATACGGGTCTCGGCGCAATCGCGAATGGAAATAGGGCGGAATAAAATTAGCGGCTCTCCCGAATGCCCAAGTAATTACGTGTAATTTATATTACTCACCATTGGTATGCAAATCACGCGTACCGTGCATGCCCATTATGCCACCTGCCGTGTGAACTTCAATTCTATCGCTTTCAGCTTGTCGAAGCTCGCTCGCAGTTTTCTTTTTTCCTCGCCATCGCCAATGTGTCCGAGTTCGACAGATCCGTAAGATTGTCTCTACGGGAAAAAAAAAAGTAAAATTCATGTTGAGAATATGAGTGTGCTGATATTTCCGATCTGAATTTATACTATATATTTAGCATAGTTAAATTTGCGTCGCGGCATCATGATTTATTCATCATTTAATACATTATGTAGAAACTTTTCCGTACGACTTTTCCATATTTGATGTTGTTCGTGAAAAACGCCTGATAATTTTAACAACAAGTTTACGATCAAGAAGAGATAAAAAAAAATATGCTACTAAGGAATTGTTACACTCGCTCAAAATCGACTGACTCAGCAGACTTCGATAATTAGTACATGCAATAATATCTTCAGATGTAATACAAAGAAAAAAATATAGCTATAACTAAATACTGAATTATTCATGATACACTATTTCTAGCAAACACAATTAGAATTATATACATTATATATACAGAATTATATACATTGTTGTGCATTAGTGTAAAATAAATATTTAAATTTTATTTGGTTCGAACACTGCTAAATATCGCTAATCATAATTAAGGCTCGCCCAAGACAAGTAGACTGCAAATCCGTCAAAGAATCCACCGTTAAAAGGGAAAGGCGGCGAACTTGAGCGAGAAGGACAGGGACCCGTTGTACAACAACGCGAGACACGTTACACGACGAGCGACGAGACAGAGAGAACGAGAAAGGATGTCGACGGTAGGACGGAGAGGCGACAGCTTAGATACGGCTGAATTGGTCAGTGGCGTCAGTCTTTTGATCTAAACTAAAATACAAGCCCGAAACAACGGCCAAAGCAAATCTGCTCAAAGTGCCTGCCCTCTTCAAAGTACTTGGTTTCGTCTATCTCGCTTCGCCCCGCGCGATGGCATACCCCAATGACCAATTATCTTTGTATCTTTGCCGATGACAAGCGAACCGCGAGTAAACTGTCAACGGGGGGAAAGGGTTTAGTACGTGTCGGTCTATCGGATAAGGGGGTTGGTACATCGACTCTCTCTTTCTCTCTCTTTCTTTTCCTCTTCCACTATCGCTGTCTCTCGTTTTTCTATCTCCTTCTGTCTCTTTTATCCTCCGTCGTTATTCTATCTCGCTTTCTTTTTCCCGCAACGTCCTCTTGTGCGTTATGGCTCGCGCGCATCCTCTTTTTTTTTTCCCCTCTTTTCACATTCCTAATTTCATTTTCATCGGTCGCCGGTTCCGAGCCGTGCGCACGCGCGCGCGTTTTGTCGTGCGGCTCAGCCGAAACAATGGTTTGCCTCGCGGCGAATTAAATCGAAAACGAATTAAATCTTCCTGCCACCCTGTACTGTCCCGTCGCCTCGCGCCCTGACTCTTCGTCTTCGACAGAGGTACTTCGAATGTCGAATTTGGGACGAGACTTTAATTGGAGTCCCCCGCGTGTCCGTTTAATTATATCCGTCACTTAATTTTTTTTACGTTGTGAAACGCGCAATGTTTTATTATTACTATAACGCTCTTGTCGATAATATTCTTATAAAAAAATTTGTACATTCGACATTTGGTAAATTAGGGAAATATCAATATAAAATACAATAAATACAAAAATGAAAGTAATAATTAATAAACTAATTTCACGTCATTTACACAATTTCAATGTCCTTAATATTGTTATTACTATTGGCAAATTCTTCTAAGAAAATACGATTCCCTTAATCGTTCTATTAATATCCTAAAAATTATATGAATGCAACATTAGACTGATAGCTATTTAAATATGTATCTTCAGTCTCGTGAAAGACGGTCGTTGTCGTCGTCGTCCTTGACGGTGAAACAATAGTAGCCTAATGCCACACAGGAGAGAAACCCTCTCGTACTACCGCGATATGGCTTTAATTTGTGACATCTTATTCGACTGTCTGACGAACCCAGATCGTTTGATGTTCACGACGCTTTAATATACAGCGGCTGGTCAACAGCCGGGTATCCGTACACCTCTTTCAAGGGCCTTCGTTCTGATAGTGATTAACAAGACGGAAATTAACGAAGAACAGATTGGATCCGTTTAACGCCATTCTCGTTACCCTTTGTCTGGAGATGCTGTACTTACAAATACTTCTGTAATTGCTCGCATCCTTCCGTAGTATCTATTCGACCTTAAAGTACACTTCGTAATTCCTTCTTGTTATAGCTTTTTTTAGCAAATTCCATTACTGAGGTATTAGAAACGTTTTACACCGACTACATTTTTTGATTACTTATCTTTAATTAGACCAAGTCACTGGGAGATTTAGTGTTGCTTGGTGCTAAATAAATTGAGATACTTTTCATCAAATACCAATGATATAAATCAATATTATTTGTAACTTCTTAAATAGCACGATCATTTTAGCAAGTTAGTCCCTTTAAGTTGCCCTTTTAATCTTTTATGCCTGAGTACACTGCTAAAAAGAATCTTTTATTTTTAAACAATTTCTTCATTAAATTTCATAAGACGATCAATCATCTCTCTCTCTCTCTCTCTCTCTCTCTCTACAACAAAAATTGTATGATTTATATTACCAGAGACGACGGGTTGATTTATAGACATTACTAGTATTTTACCGAAAGGCATGGAAAAACTAAGAAATAAAAATTACAAACAAAATATCGCCGTTATTTTGCAATATACACACTACTTCCGCAAATATGTAACGTACTCTAGACAAACTGTGAAATGCGAGAACGGGCCGTTGAATGTTGGACGTTAACATAACGTCGATGTACTTATGATCCCTTGATGTTGCCTTTCATTTAATGTATCCTCGTCCATGACTTAATCCCGTGGTAATAATCCACGTATCCTGCTGCTCGCGTACACAAATCTGTGCAGTAAACCGGGTCAATGACGTGATTCACATTTGTTAGCAGCAGGATAGAACTCACCCTTGATTTATATATATTTCTTAATAGTGAAACTCGTCAGCTTTAATCAGCACAAAGACATATTATATATTATAATAAAGCAATATAATACTGACAGTTACATACTATATCGTTTTAATTGCAATTTACACTCGGCGTTATTTTGTTGTAAAATTTACTGCTTTTTTTTAAATCGACAATGGAGAGAGTAGTGATTTTACATCTATTCTAGGAATATTATACTAGGAATATAAAAGATAGGTGATATTCTATAGAAAAATTATTCTATAAAAAAAATCGTATGTCTATAAAAATTGCATCATACAAAGAGTTATAAAAAAAAATAAACTCTAGATGCAGAACAGTCGTGTTGGCGTATAAGAGAGCAAGTAAAAAATAAATCTCGACTTTATCGATGCTCTGGCTCCTGTGAATTTTTTACGATAAAGTTTCACGTCAAGGATCGGGCCGTTTCTGTTCGGCGGGACTCCACCACGTTAATTCCGCAGGACGTTACATTAATTCCAAATTGGTTTCGGCCAAGCGGAGATCCTCGGCGTCGCGCTAGGCACGAAGGATCACCGATCCACGGAATACCCGGCTTAGTTCCGTCGTAATTACAGGCCAGAACGGGGCTTAGCCTGTCCTTATTTATACGCAAGCTAGGACGCGACGCGACGCGCACGCTGATACTTCATTCCGCTGCTCCCGTACGCTTCGTATGCGTTTCTTATTAACTACATGCCGACAGGCAGATATTGTCCGCGTCTCCGATCGATGATAATAAGCGATCAAGACTCATTCAAGTGTGTTTGAGCCAACACGGTTGAAAACAATGTGACTTTAATGCATTTAACTCTTTTAGTGAAAAAAAAAAAGATGCAGAGAAATAAATTCTATACAATTCTATACACAATAATTTTCTATTATATCATATAAATATTAAGAAATAAACGGAATAAGCAAGAATTTTCAGAAATAAACAATTCTTGATTAAAAATTAATTAAAGCGGCTTCAAGATTTCTTAAGCTTTAGTTTAAGTTAATTTCTGGAAAAAAATTATACGATCAACTGCCCGAGTATCTGATAAAGTCTACCTGCCATAAGACGTTGTCAAACAAATTCTTCAAGAGCGCATCTATCCTTTTTTATCCCCGACGATCAGGAAAGCCAATACACGTTCATTATAGCAGTGAAAGAAGTTGGCGAAATTCCGAGCGCAGCTAAGAGAGGCGCTTATAAGACCGAGCAAGGGTGTCGGAGATAGGTGGTGGTGTCTTAAGCACCACGTCGCTATATTTAGGGCGCATCCTTATCTCCGACGACCCCTTCTAACCGCAGTTTTGAATCGTGGCGGGCGCGCCGGCGCTAAGCGCCGGTCCATGTCGGTGGTGATTCCGCGGCAGGAAGGGGTTGCACTCTGTGAGACGGAGATAGACGGCGGACGAGGCGAAGAGAAACCGAGGGGAAACTGAGAACGAGAGAGAAATGCCGCGGAGACGAGAGAAAGCCGAGACCCGGCGAACGATGGGATAACCCCGTGAGTGGTCAAAGGCGTCGGAGCGAGACGGCTGACGGTCGCGACGAGGGGGATGAAACAGCTCACGGGGGCTAAAGGTGTCGTAATGAAGCTCTGCGAGGAAGAAGGATAAAGTGAGACGGCGAGAATAAGTGGAAGGGGGCGGCAGGGAGAAGGACAGAGACGGAGTGGAGACTATCAGTAGAAAAAAAGAAGGCGAATCAGTCCCGAAGGAAAGAAGAAAAAGAGAGAAAGAGAAAAAGATGTAGGACGACACCGTGAGAGAAAAAAGGAAAGGATGCCGGGGGATGGAAGGAAAATAGAGAAGGATTGTCACGCTCGTTATTCTGGTGGGGACGAAGGTGGTGGGGCGACGTGGAGCAGCGCGGAACGGGCGAGACAGAGAGAAAGGCAGCGTGCGAGGGGGTGAGAACGGAGACGGAACGACAGTAGCGAGGAGGGGTTGAAAACGCGTAGGGACAGAGAGCCATAAGAGGGTTGATGGCGGCCGGGGTTGGCCCCAGTAGCACAGTCGCGCGCCAAACTCCCGTAAGAAAGCACGTAGCCAGTGGTTCGAACGCTTTCTCGCGCAACCTGCACCCCACGTCGACGGACAGATTTCCTTTCTTTTTTTTTTTCAACGGCGACGGGTCCGAGGGTTCGGGCCGCTGACCCGCCATCTCCGTCGCCGCGCACCTTCGTGCATCCGAGGGAGTTGATACTACCTGTGACTATCGTTGGGGCCGGTGACTCGAGACACGGGTTTTTTCTCCTGAAAAGACTAAAGTCTCGCCGTGGTTGGAACGCTCGAGACGATCCAAGTGGAAGGGTGGATTTAGCAGGTAAACAGCAATCTATTATTAGATATTAGTCACTGGTAAACAAAGACATCAACCTCGGCTGGATGAGATAGTACGATACAGCTGCTGAGAACCTTTATCCTGGTTGTCAGCTGTCTGATAAATGTAATTTTCAGATTCGATCTGTCAGTCGTATAAACATATTTGTCTCAGTAGTACTTTCTTATTGTATGGTTGCTATTAAATGCATGTTAATTATTTCGTCTAACAAAGGAAAATCACTGCGAAATAAACAATTTAATTAAGGAATGGAAATTGCACGAGCTTTTGCGCAAGTACAGTTTATAAAAAAGATACTCTCGTAAATTCCTATCCAAGTAAATACCTATCCAAAAGATAATTGTGTTTGGATTGTTAAAGAATTATATTTGATGCAAAACGAGGTCAAAAGTGTACTAGTTATTGGTTGCTAAAAAATTTACTAACCAATATTCGACCGTACATTTTTTTTATAAAACGCGATTTTTCGGTTTTGGAGAAACAATCCTGAGAGGGGTTGGTATTAGAAGTTGAGCAGGAGACAATCGTGCTCGCTGCGTATTTTGCAATGTCGGCGGATGTTTATGTCCGCATTTCGCGAGCTGCGTTGCATTTTGCGTTACTGGCGCCTGACATAACGCGAAAGTTTTCGAACGGCACCAGATGCGACTCCCTCCACGAGCGAGAGAAATGCTAGGCGCGTTTCCCTCGCGCTTGTGTCGCTCGTTACAGAGAAAGTAGTCTAATTTACCAGAGTGTCTCGTCCGACACAAATTCTGGGAGACCTATCCCTAGGCTCTAAGCAGTACTGTCGCAACAGCGAGACACGCACAAACGCTTTCTGATTAGCGGAAACTTTCGAAAATCCTGTCTCAAAATTTATTTCAATCCTAAGCGGTGTTTCGCGACGGGACAAAATATTATATCGCGACATAGAGTTCTGCCAACAACGAAGTAACATCGTGAATGAACTTATTCTGCGAATACATTATTATAATTTGAAATCATTACAAATCCAGTAATTAAAAAATAATGAAATTAATTTAATTTTTAAACGTATCGTAAAATATCTAACATTATCTTTTAATTATTGGATTTTTGGTTTCATTTATCAATTTACTTATATAATATATATATGTATATAGGTTTTCACAATACATGCATTCAGTTAAATTCTGTCTCAAATTAATCGATCTATAATGGCTTAAAAGAATGATTAGTAAAAATACTTTGCATTAACGCAAAAGTTTAACATTTCACACAATTAGTAACAATTGCTCGGATCTTTATGCCGATGATTGTGATTATGCCAGTTAGATCACGCGATAGAGCTCCGGCTCGATCTCATCCATTATCGCGAAACAAAGTAGCCGAGCGAGCTCATTATGCCGCGCACTGATCGGACGTGTTGCACAAGTGCAACCAGACTCAATATTGTGCCGGACTGGCGGCGGGTATGTACACGACAATTTGCCTGACGATTCATCGCTTAAGCGTCGTGAGATTAACGCGCTGCACGTGCTAGCAAACGCTGCAAAATTGAATCTTCATAGCACATTGCAGACTTCTCTCTCTCTCTCTCTCTCTCTCTTTCTCTCTCTCTCTCTCTCTCATTGACGCAGCTGTAATATTGTATGCCCTTCGGCACGGTGAAGAGATAAACGCATAAACTCTGCGACGGTGATGTCAACGAAAATATGTTGTACGCGTCGATACTTTCGAGCGGCGAATCTTTGGGACTGCGGCCGTCACCGGTGGGTGCATCGTTACGCGTGATATATAACGGGGATCATCAAGGGTTCGTCGCCGCTACGTGTTAACGTCCTGTTAAAGGGATTAAGTGCCAATTACGTTCTTACCGCGGCGAAATTACGTGACACGGTTAAACTTCTAATTCGATAAGTGGCAGTTAACTGCGCTCGAGCTGTGTCTGGCGTGCTCCGACGACTGGATGCATTCACTGGTCGTTGTTTGCGTCGTACATTCCGTCGGAGTATTTAGCGGCAATTTTTCTCGAGATTAAAGTATTCGTGATTACATGGAAAAACCAAAAAAATCGATCTGTGTGAAGACGTATCACATTTTATACATAGAAAGTTTCAGTTAAGGATTCAGGAAGGATTATGTAAAAATTTGGCGATTAAAATAGAGAATATAACAAATTATGTAATGTTTAGGATATTTTTCTAAAAACATTTACTAAAACAGATTTCATGAATTTTAAATCTGTAACCTTAAAAATCAATTATATTCAGATATTTATTCACGAAACAGTATAATATTTTATGAGACACATATGTATACACATTCCGTGATTGAAATTAATAATTAAGAGATTTAATATCTAAACAGGAAAGAGAGAAAGAGAAAGAGAATATTAATATACATTGCTCGCGCGCGTACTTGCACATATGTATGAGTGCGGATTTTCTTCTTGAATTACTTCTCTCTCGGTTGGTGCAGCTGTATCTCCATTGTAGATACGACGCTCCTACCCTTCTTTGTTTCTACATTGTTGGTTTTAAGACGTGTCCCATCGTCACCGTAAAAGTTTGCTTAAACTCAGCACAATTTATTTCAGCTTATCTCTCTCTCCACCCAACTTCATTCTCACTCGCATATCTCGCGCAGGCAAACTGACTTTATGCGAAATCATCCGTTACTCATATCGCCATTGTTCCCTTCCTGCTTTCTAATTCTATTTAACAAATCTGATTGTTTTGCAATTTAATACTTTTTCTCGATATGCAATAAATATTTGTCCATTCTAAAAATTACAGTAAATTATTGTGAAGAACTTGTTAATTGCGGACACAACAGTCTCACGTATCGCGTTTCAATTTGTTCCGAATCTCCTCGTGATTCATACGCAATTTATACTCAACCTCCACGCGCACGATGTAGCATGATGTTTATCGGATTCTCGAGCAATCTCAAGTTTATCTGATATACACGATATCCTAGACAGTACGCGTTTTTTCGTTAGAATAGATTTTTTGGTGAGTTCAGCAGAGAGAATTTCTCGATGGCAAATCTTTTATTCAGGACCGTAGTTATCGAAAGAATTCGTGAATATTCATTGAATATTCACACACTTTCGCCCGCGTTTGTACAGGTAACTTGGAAATCATTTGGGAGCTAATTGACGTCACTGATATCCCGTTGCACACGGTAAATAGCCGTAAGCGACGACGGGAGTAAAAAAAGAAAAAAAATGGGAGGGGGAGGAAGAAAGCAAGAAAAAAAAAACGAGTGCAGATATAAGGACGTGGAGAGGACGAGGCCGACCTCCGGTAATTTTCATTCCGGAACGAGACAGCGCCGAGCCTCTGAGAGGCTGAAACGTCGTTTAAGGAAATCTTGCCTTAAGTCGAAAGAGGCGTAGCGTTTAACGCAATTGGAGCTCATTTAAAAATCCCATCAAAAATGTACTCGGAAATATCTGCGTGTCCCTGCCACCCTCTCGTGAGGATCACAAGCCACCCCCTTCTCCGCTACAACTATGCCACCCCTCACTTAAACCACCCCCGAGGCTATTTCTGCGGCCCTGCCGCTTCTGCCTTACTATCCACCCTCTTCTTGATCGTCACCCTCGCAGCTACTACCCTTCTCTTCTCAAACGCGCTCACACGCACACAGACACATACAAACATGTACACACACACATACTTTGGTTGACTTCTTTCTCTCGCTTTCGTCATTCCTTCCCTCGAGCGTCTGACGAACCTCGAAGAGCTCGAAAGAGAAACAGAGTCGGGGGGGGGGGCTGTCTGATTGGATTGTAAGCTCGATTTACACTACTTTCGGTTCTCTCCAACTTTTTCTCTCCCTCTCTTTCCCTCTCTCGCCCGTGAACGCGAGTCGACACGGTCCATCTACGTACCAATTTCGCGAACCGGGGCGTTTTAGGAAGTTAGTGAACGAGCGCGACGCACCTGGCAATAAAATAACACCGACGGTGACCGAGTTATAAAGGGACAAGTTACGCCAAAGCTAAATAACGTTTGCTTAACAAACGTTTTTATTTCTCGTATCGGGGTTGGAATTTTGCGCGATGCATGTAACGTAACATTCGCGAAACGAAAAAGTTTGCTGCAAATTTTACATGCAGCTGCAATCAAATCTTTTACAATTTCAAGATTTATATAAACACTGTGCGCGAATATTCATGAAGAAAGAAAGATGAAAAACAAGAAAAATAGTTAGTTAGAGATTGTTGCACGTGTAAATACGCCCTGCAGAGAAACCGTAATATATTTTCCAGGATATTAATGTTAAGTCGCAATAAGTGTCATTAGTTCTGAGATACTGCGTGTTATTTGAGAACGGCGATTAAAACCGCGCGCGCCTTCGGCGAAACTTTAACAAATCGTGGCGCAACGATATCGACAGAAGTATCGACAACTTCGCATTCGCGGGCATCCGTCGCGCCGTCAAAACGTCGCGCGGAGTTGAATGACTCGATGATTGCAAAGCATCCAGAAAATTTGTTTTCGCAGTTAATGAAGCGCCGCCGTTAACGAACCCATTGTTCACAAGCGGAGTTTTGTTTCTTCGTTCTCGTTCCGATTATATGCTTCGCATTATTCGCTGTAGCGATTAAATGGCTGCTCCGCAACTTACTCATTAACGTGTAAAAGTAGTACAGCTTGCGTGTAACATGAGCTGAAACTCATCCCATAAAAAGATTCTTTGGCACAAAACGGTACTTTGATAAACGCCGCTGAATATTTACCCGTTAAATATTTATAAGAGCATCTTTTCGTGGAATGGAGTAAGCTTGTTTAAAAAACGACAAGAGATATCAGAAGTATGCAGACAATTATATGAGAAATATGTCATTTCGCAATCCATTTGCAATTTAAAACTATCCCTTGTTACGCAAATTAGCTTTGCAGTATTAATTTTATTTAATTTTTATTGCTCATCATCGTGTAATATAAAAAAAAACATTGCAGTTTGAGGAAACATGTTTTTACAACATTTAACGTAATTGAAACGAATAATCATAAACTCTCGAAAGGCAAAGGGGGAAAGAAAATAAATAAAAAGAGGAATATATCTATTTTCCATTCGACGAGATATCCAGTTATCTCTTATCTGAATTTAACAATTTTATGCACTTCGATCGAACAAATATTGTAGCGGAAATATCAGCGAAATATTCCTGTGTTGTAATAAGAGAGGCACTAGCTTTTAACAGTAATTATTTTTTAACTATATATTCTACTCGTATATATTCTTCACCTGTCCAAATTATCTCCTCCGCATCTCATGTAACAGAATGATGAAACGCGATAAGAAATAAATAAAAAAAAAAAGCGTTAAATCTCGGCTGAACAATGTGAAGATATGAATAAACTTGCGAATTAAGAAAAAATATTTAGAGAATTATAATTTCGATAAAGCAAAACAGCTGTTGTACTTCATTAATGATCAATTTAAATTGATTTTTTTTAAATTCACATTTTATGTAGACGGTCACATTTTATGTATACGCTGTGAATCGCGTGTTCCTCTGTTTATCGCTCGCTGCTCATATTTCATCTTATACTTCATTGCATCTCGGAGCTAATGTAGGCGGATACAAGGCGCAGCGATTATCCGCAAGTAGTCAATGGCCGACTTTACACCGGCACGGCGTAGTTCGTACCAGACGGAGTTTAATATCGCCGAGCTGGCTCGCTTGCGGCGATGTTGTCACTTCTGCAGGCTCCTACCCGGCTGGCAAGTATCTTAATCTTTAATTATCGCCCCTCACCGTTCTTAATTACGCCGTAATTGTAGTTAGATAGCGTATCAGTGTCCTGCGGAAAAAGTTTGACGGCGGACGCCCGTCGGTGATGTTGGCGTGAACGACGTCAATTCCAAGACGTTCAATTATCAGGAGCTGATTATCGGGTGAATATACAGGAAAGGGCTAAAACAGAAGGAAGAGAGAGAGGGGGGGGGAGGGAGAGAAAGCAGGATGCAAATAGAAAGAGAAATGAGAATGAACGAGCCTCGCCCTCTTCCTGCAGTGAATCTCAGACAAGGCGATCACCGCGTTAATCATCTCTCGCGGCGAAAAGACCTTCACAGATTTTTTAATAACACTTCTCCTAATAACGTTTCCTGACGGAACCACTCGACGCTTGTTCTTTACGCGAATGATTCTAATCGTGTAAAAAGTAACGCAAGAAATTAATTTAATAATTTTCTATTCAGATATTTCTTTTATATTATGACTATTAATTTGTAAACTTAAAAATACAAATTTTATAGATTATATATTTTACATACTAAGATGATAAAAGTTTAGTTTAAATATAGATCAGAGAAATATTTCGTTATTCAAAATTTTCCTTTTTCTCGTAATCGATAGTAATATCCGAAAAATTGAATCACTGATAACCGACGCGATATTTGAGGATATAAAATGTTATGTAGCTAAATGCGCCGCGCGGTTATATATTTTCTGGTAAAGATAGACAACGATTACCCCCCGGTGCGAACGTAATTACAACCGGACGCGAAGGGTACGGGGATGACAGCTTACATGTAAATTGCTGCTTAGAGCATCGATTGTGCCCAACTCTCTATCCTGTCGGCTAGATTAGAAAAAGTAAGAAGCCTCTTACGCGCTTGACTAGTCACGAGTCACCGTGAAGAAAAGGGGATTGAAGGGGAAGAAGGGTGGCTGGAGATGGTTCGCAGGCGTAAAAGAGGATGCAACGAGAGGCCGAGCTTCGAGGTAAATAAGGTGAACAAAGAAAGGAAGAGCGACAAAGGGAGAAGGGTACGTAGAGCGAACGAGAATGGAGAATGGACGGCGATACTCGAGGCACGCTAATTCGTTGCCGGGCCGATAATCAAGCAGAATAACGATCGATCTCGCAGCCACTCCGCCTAATCTCGCGCATCTGTCGAAATAAGGAGGAATAGAGCAACGAGAGGGCAACGAGCGGCCTCTCTGCGCGCTAAAGTTCGTAATTAGTATCCTGTCGGCCGCACGGAGCGTGAAATAACACGCGTGAAATATAATCGGCCCTAGTGGAATACGTTAAATGGATACGGAGTCGTAATTCTGATCCTCGCGGGTTTTCTTAATAATTAAACGTGAATATCCCTACTTAAATGAGTGATGAATCTAATCTAAATAACGATAAATTTTTAGTTAATGTTTTTGTATGTTACGTTTGAGAAGGAACATTACTTAACGATTTTCTGTCTGTTACTTTAGCGCCGATTCAGAGGAAACTGGCAAAATTCCAGGCTAAGCGTAGGTGCGTGACACAGCGGATGAGATACGTGTTATTGATATAGATATTGAAATAAATCACAGCAGTTAAAAATAGCGCATTCACTGTTTTATCAAATCTATCGAATTTCTACAAAAATTAGTCTGATAAATTCGAAAAATCTAATATCATCTTTGCGCTAGAAACGAACAAATAGTTTTATTCTAACAAATATATTTGAATATGTACAACATCGTGCATGATTGAATTAGAAAATATTTATGATATATTTTTTGTTTGACGTTAAATATGTATCTTCAGCAATTGATAGTAAATTTAAAAATACTAATAGATATATAATATCGCGAAAGCCATTCCAGATAATACGTGTTTCAAAGATGTCTCTCTTAAGATGTCTTTAAAACTTTAACAAAAGACGTTCTAAAAATATTTTCAAGACCTATTCAAAACATATCAGAAAATTATTTTTTATAAGATATTTTTTTTTAAGTATGTATAGAGTTATTTACAATATCGATTATAGTATTTATTGATTAAAATACATACAGCATGGCCAATTTGAATGTATAATATAGTCCACAAAAATATTTACTATTAAATAAAATATAACAATATTTTTTATCATTTCGGTAGCAAAACAGCATTAAGATAATGTTTTGTGAAAATGCATTAACGAAAGAAACACAAATAGAAATTGATAGAATTGAATTGACGATTTAATATTTACTTAATTTTCCAGCAAAAATTTTTATTTATTATAATAGATTAAGATCTATTAAGAAATATTTGAACGTCTTTCAGAAGAGATTAAAATATTTTTTTTAATATTTAGTTAAAAATAAATAACCTAACGATTTTCTAATAACAGTTCCTTGTAAAGAATCCCACCGACGTCTCATGTATTTTCATGAAAAAAAAAGAAAGAATCCTGACGGCGTGTATAACTGTATTCGAAAGGACATTTCACCGAAAGGACAAATCTAGTCTATCTAGACTATCAAGACTGACGACTTTGAGCGTAACGCATAGTTCTGTAATAAGAACGTACGAGGGACGTTGCCTGGCGTGAAATATCCGGCAAGGAGATCGACGGGAGAGAAAATATCGGACCTATAGCTATAGCCAATGAACTCTCGACGATTCGTGCAGCGTCTGTGCGTATAGGCAGCAATCCTATCTACTCGCATACGTCTACTTTCGTTTACGTATTTTCCTTTTCTGCCTGTGAGGCAGGGGATTGAGGGCGTCGTGAAAGGAATCGGTGAAGAGCAGAGGGGCCGACGACGACGACGACGACGACGAATCGCGCTCGGATGCGAAATGCAGCAGCGCTGAATTCAACCGGGTTGATTGATTTCACGGGAAAAATTCCGCGCCAATATGCGCATGTACATCTCCTCGCCCGGGAGGTCGAGCCCGCGTTCGCGCAGCGACGTGAGATTTCGCCGATTCATCCTTGTAATTGTGCAAAATCAAATTGTATAGAAGCGAATCGAGTCGTTCTCGATTAACCAGCGTCTATCTCGCGATAGAGATCTCCTTATCTGCGTGCGCGCAACGCGCAATTACCCGTGAAAATCGGCGAGATTGTTCGTCGTTGATTATCAAATAATTTTTTTTTTCCCTCTACATTCCGACGAGATCGCTTTCATAATGAGCATTAACGCTCTATCGTGAAATCAAAGAGATGATAATACGCGGGTGCCACGTGCGCGGGATGAAATAGCTCGCAATAAAAACGCGGACTGCCTGAACGACTCATCGTCGGTTCAGTAATCTCCCGCTTCAACCTCGTATGGCAGAGAATTTCCCTCCACGTGGCGCTTGGGTCAAAGGTCGGCCGGTATGCAAACAGAAATTACCGCGTGGCTAACATAATCAGGTGAGATGAGAGAACACATAGCTGCGTATGTCGGCGGTCTCAGTTTCTTCATTTCAACACAAACTGCATTTTAATTCTTGATCTTTGTACGCTCATATTTTTTATTACAACGAACCGTGCTCTTCTGTTAGCATAAATAAGAAAACATCTTTTTCTAGTAAATTTTTTCTTACAAGTGTCTTTAGTATTAAGATTTATTATATTATTTCATTTCTATATCATTAAAATTTTTATCATGTATATTATATCATATCATTATTCTATATTATTCTATATTAAAATTTTTATCAGGTACTGTATATTTATTAAAAAATTATTTTATTAAGTACTTCGCCAAATTTTCCTTTCATTAATGTAGAAACGGAAAACGTTTCAATTATTATATTTTCTATTAAATTTCTCCTTCAGAAGCACGCAAATAAGCAATAATTGTTCGACGAGTAATCATGACTATTGATAGCCTAATAATCTTCGAAGTAGTTAGAGACAATTGCACGATGCGATACCCAGGAACAACCGAGCATCCGAAATATACCGACTGTGCGTAGTATTCGCAATGAGGGCTTTAAAGACGAACGAAGTCGTTAACACTAACACATAAGCCTTTAAAAAATTAAATTCCTCTTAATGGGTAACGGCAAGCTTCGCGGAAAACAGCCGGTGATAAAATTAAAGGCAAAGCCTCGAACGCTTGTAAAATTTTATTTTATTCACCGGCCGGCAATTCAACTCGGACTACTCCACCAGCTGTGTCTTGCTTGTAACGTTCTCTATAAACGTCCTCCTTTGCCTTTCCGGTACGTAGGATCCATGGAAACCGAGCGTAAACACTTCTGAACAATCTACATCTATGGTGTAAATCACGAGGTCTTTTTATGGAGAATCTACGTTGATAGTGCACGATTTGTGTAAGCAATCGCCACGGCTGCGTTTAATAATTGTATAATTTATAACGAAACACAAAAATTTACAATATAATTAATCTTCCGAAATATAATTAGTCCTCTTGAACAAAGATGTATTTCCATTAGAATAAAAATAATTAATATAAACCACATAATAGAAACGCGAAATTGGCTTCAATTCGCCACTAGCGCAGGATTATTCGCCAGTGTAATTATTCTGCAGCTGATACGTAATCTCGAAGTCTTTTTCCGCTCTGACGTAGCTTCATCGCCCTCATATCTCGTACGTGAGGTACCAGGAGATTGAAATCTTTTAAATTTTTAATGCCAGGATTCTTTTGTCTAGGAATATCGAAGCGAATCATCGCCGAGAGCGCGGATCTTGTTTCTCGACGAAGAAGCGAAACGATCCGATTCCATCCTATATATAGGGAACCGATTATGACCGGAATTGAAATGGAACATCGTGAAAAGACGAGAGGCGTTCTGTAACGGCGCGTCTTCGATTGCGCCGTATGAGGGAAAATTTCCGGGGGCCCGTACGTACCTACGATGTCGTTAAGGGAGTTAAGGGGGTTGCGGGCCGCTTTAGCACGTTCACCCTCGGCGCGCGGCTCAAACCTCCATACGACGAAATCACGTCCGTGCGACGCGCGTGCATGCGGAGACGATCGGTCCGCGCGTACGCTCACGCAGATTGCGGTCGGAGCGTTGCATAGACGCAACCCTCTTGCTTGCAACCCTCGCTCACCCCCCTCCCCCCCCCCCCGCTTTCTCACCATAGCGACTGCTCGAATACGTCTTCGCGCTAACGTGTACGGGACGTGCCCGTCGTCGGCGAACGTGAAACCGGAATCGCATTCACGTAAATACCCGGCAGTATAACAGGTGCGCATAAAGGAGAGCGTATATATGAGATATGAACGGAGTAAAAGCAGAGAGCGAGAGAGAGAGAGAGAGAGAGAGAGAGAGAGGAGGGGAGAGGAAGGTAGGGAGAAGAAAAGCTGTAGATAGAGGCTGGGTAATAGCGAGGAACCATCCGGCAGAAAATCTCTTCCGTTGAATATAGTTCGAGAGGGTATAGTAGACAGGGGAGGGTGGGCATAATATAATGGATATACGCGAGCTATCACGCAATGCATACTAAGCTCTCCTGACCGTTCGCGAATTGCTGCGATCTTCGGCGTCGCTTTTGCCGACGTCGCCTCTTTCGCCTTTTAAGTTACCCGGCCGGATTGTCTTTCGGTTTCGTCGGAATCGTCTTTACAGAGACACGTCGGAGAATTGTTTCTCCCTATTCACGCGATGATGCAGCTTTCTCTGTTCTGAATCGCCAAACACGAATCGTGAAATCGCACACGGTCGAGAACGTTTTCCGGTATAATTTCACGTTTCCACGATATAAATGTTAAGCTGGCAACTTTTAATGAGATGCGCCAACATAGTGTATTTTATTAAAAGCCAAAACGATGCGCGATATGCATCCTGCAAAATGAGTGATGATGACGAGTACTCACTCGTCGATAACATCCGCAATTTTATCACAATCATTAAAGCATATTTTGTACATCGCGAGAATTTTAATATTCTGTCACAAGATCAAAGTTAATCTAGCATAAGTACTCTACGCATATTATCTATGTAATATAAGTATAATTAACATATGTAAATAATTATTCAAGATGTAAAAAAGTTGTCAGAGGCAAATCAAACAAAATAAAAAAAAAATATTTAAATCAGTTTTCAAATTTGCAGGAAACAATGAATTGAAAATTATTAAATCTAGAATTTGCGTAATATTAGTAATAATCGATACGCGATTTTGAGGGCGTAAAAAATCGCGGACACGCTATTCAATCGTACGAATATCGACACGGTTGGCGGACTCGAATACGCTAAATTTGTCGAATTGTCATTTGCGCATCGTCGCGTCACCCGGGCCCATTCTTTTGTCTATCGTTCGCGTTGTCTACCGAACATTTCGTGCAATGGTATCGTTATCGCTCGTATCCAATTTCGCGATCCAACCGAAACGATGGATCATTAGGCACGAATTCGACCATCGAGCCATAAGCAATTAACTGTGTCACCTGTTAAGTACAGTCAGTTGAATAAATGTATATTTACCATATTTATCGTAATAAAAAAAAATATTTAGAAATCATTATTAATTTCTCTTCAAAGTATAAATGAAAAATTCTTTGAAAAAAATTTATCTCCAGTAGTAAAAGTGGAATGGAATGTTTTATCAGAAATAATGTCCTGTCACAAAACGGAGAACGCAATTAATTCATAACACACGGATAACCTAACCAGATCAACGTTTTTTCATTCCATATAAAGAAATATGCGCTAAAATTAACGAAAAGTCACCAGAAAGAGACGTTCTCTTGCGCCAAAACTAACTATGAAAACTGTAATAAATTAAATAATTACGTGCGTTATCGTTAACGATTAATTTATGCGAAAATAATCCGTGGGTTAAAACTGTATTTGCTCGTGATAACATCGATAAATATTCATGAGTCTTTGAGAATTATTCAAATCTGAAACAGAACGCTATTAACATTAACGTCGGTTATTCATAACCGTCTTGGAGAAAGGGAAAAGCGTAGTTAAATCATTATTCTACCTCATTATCACTCTTAAATTCTTCATAAAGTTTCGTGACAAAGTAACGCGAAATCTTGCCTGTTAATTCGATGGGAAATTATCTTTCCCTTATACTTCGTATTATTGTGTTTATAAAATGCGATAGACTATATCTAGTAACTATATCTAGTAATAAAAGTAATAACATTACGACACATTGTATCACTATCGTAATCACATTAGACTTAATTAAATAAGTTATTATATTTATAATTTTTACTTTGTCGGAATACACTGTCGCACGTATGCATTACCGTGTTCTTATTTTTATAGAAATTTTCAAGTCCTGCCCTTAATCGGCGAAAATAATTATGTGAAAAGGTGAAAAATATTCCGCATTTTATTTTATTCTTTTCTACTTTGCATCGATTCGACATCGCATAACTCGCGAAACGGCAACCGCGTGTGCGAATTCATCGAATACCGTCGATAAATTCGCGTGGCACACCGGAAAGCTGTAAATTCGATAAATGCCGCACGCTCTCGCAGGCCGGCCAAAGCCGCGCGGCTCGGTCACCCAGTTCATTCGCAAAAATTAACGCTTAAGCCCGGCCGGATAAAACGCCGCTGAACGACCATTGATCCCCATAAGCTCTCCAGTCGTGCTCCCTGATATCCGGCGCGGAATCGCGCGTGTATGCGGCGAGATTACACCTACGGCCAGGCTACGTGCTCGCCACTTGGGCGGGACGGATCCCCGATATGATGGGCACGCGTATAGAACGATTTAAAAAGATTCGAAAAATATAAGGGATAAAAACAGAAGAATGACTAATTGACAGGTTTGCAAATTAATTTCAACATATAGATAATTTATATCATTTATTAGATACTACGATAACGTCGTAAAGAACAATTTCGTTCGGTATCCTTGTGCACTCATTAATCGCGTATTTTAATCAACTCACTGAGCCACATCAACTTATTTAAATCGACTTTCGAACATAAATTGCTCGAGTAAGGTAATTTGCGAGCCTATGTTAACTCACTATTTCCCTGAGTTCTACATGTTAAATTTTAGAACCTTGGATCGTGTTTTTAGATTACTCTGTATACGTGATTGGTAGTTTCCGCGTTTCTCTTTATTCCAGGCCATGACTTCCCCCCGTACGGCCGTGTACGTTCTCGTTATCGGCCCGATATTTCAGTTAGCGAGCGGAACGAAAGCGCTCCTGCAGGTGCAAAGCAAAAATCGAGCGCAATCGTATAAATTTCACGGCCATAAAGAAAGATCCGTTTGTGCGCGCTTAACGGTTTTAAATCGCGGCAGTTAGCGGGGATTGTGGCGTGAAAGTACGAAGTATGTTGTCGTTGGTGGCATTTATCGAGATATTGTTATTGGTGATTACCATCGAATCGGGAAAGAGATGCCTGCAGAAAAGATTCGTTTAGTGGTTTTAGATAGAAGCTGAGAGACAAATTGAATCTGCAGGCAGAAATAATTTCATTAACAATGTCGCATATTATTTCTGATAACGTAATCAAGATAATAATAGTATTATATCGTTAAATCTGTAATGAAAGAAAATTATATAAAATTTATGCTCTTTCTCTCCCTCTCGCGCACGCGCGCGCGCTCTCTCGTATTAATAAACGTGACATAATATTGTGTAATAAATAATTACTCAAAAAGACCGATTCGGGAACTGACTCGGCCTGATTGAGGTTTTACTACAATATCTTCGCTGATAACAAGGAACAAAGACCTAATAGTTGAGATTGGAAATGTTCTACTGATGTCTATTGTGACGCGGGACAATAGATTAAGAGCAAAAAATACGGGAGTTATCAGTATCGAGGCAAGAGAAAAATACATGATTGTTCCACAGCTCGATAATAAGACGGAACGTGCGATTGGCAAGGGATTTAATGCGAAAGAAATTCACCGATCAAAAGAACGTTGTTCGATATTCTCTCTCAATGTCGCGGAAGAACGTTCTGAATCCAGCACTGTTCATGCTTTTCCTTTTCCCCCTCTGTCTTTCACTCTTCCTCTCTCTTTCTCACTCTCTCTCTCTCTCTCTCCTTCTGTCTGTCTCAGTCTCTCTTTTTCTGTTTCGCTGTTCCGAATGCCCGATGTAGCCTACGCATAATTAAAGTCGTCGCGAACTTAGATTGGCGAGAATTGCGCATCCACTCTTTGGTAAGCGCGCGAGGAAATTGGTGCTTGCAGCTCCAGGGAAACTTCGGCGGGCTCTTTAATTGGGAGAGACGCTGCGCGAGATGCCGGAAATGGAAATCGACCTTGACAGCCGCGGATATGCTTAAAATTTCGTTAAAGAGCTGAAAGGAAAACCACAGCTTCGTGTCCGTCAGTCGCGCCGGAATCTATTTCTCGATCACTCTCGAGAATAACGTCGTTCTGTTTCCACTCGAAAACGTAGGCGGATTAACGAAGATCGATGGACAGCTTGAGTTCTTACAAGTGTCTACCTACCGGCTACGGTTTATGTATCTATCTTTTATTTCCAATTTAACTTACGAAGAATGTACTACACGATATCTTTTACAGAGAAAAAAGTATTTACATCGATCAAGAATTAAAAGTATTGAGAGAAAAAGAGAGAGGACTCATATACTTTATTTCAAAAGTTATTTGTAATGATACAGCCAGGCATATCTTCATGATTATTATGAATATATAATTTATCTCTATGATTAATAACTGACTTTAAGTTAAAATCATCTGTAATAACGATATAAAATGTTATCTAACAATAGAATTTCGAATGACGGTAGCGATGTAGAAAATTATCGCACGTACAGATGCACTTTTCCAAGAAGCGTTTAATGAGTTCACTTCGCGGCATTCTGACCCGAGTGGTTCCGCGAAAAGTCAGCAGTTGGGTTCGCGCATTTTCATTTTGATATAATAATTGAGCGAACGTGACGGAAATTCTCTCAAACGTTACGTACCGAAAACGATTTCAGCGAGAACGAGAACTTTTTAGCGAGACATTAATGGGAGGGGTGAATACGATTCGTCGATAGGAGGGGGCGGGGGGAGGGCAAGGGCGAGAAAACGGGTGAAAAGCCGCAGGGGTAACTTCCACGGGGGTAGAAGTAGCAGCAGGCAATGGAAGACGAAGAATGTCGCACCTACGACTTTCAGAATCGTAAAATTTGAAATTGCCCCGGGGGCCATTTGCATGCCACGTTTTGAGGGGACGGTTTGCCGCAAATTTATTCGTCCCCTCTCGTTTCCCGCCTCATTTCTAGTCCTGCTTTTCCTATCTTCGCACCGGCGTGCGAACAGAATGGGCTCAGTACTTTTAGAAAGACGGAAATGACACTAAAATTCGGATTCTATCAGGAAGCAGACGAGAAGCTTGATTACCATAGGTGCATAAAAAACTCCTCGTCACATACGTTTCTATTCAGGCAAAAGGAATAACCTATCACAATCAATGTACATAACATAAGATTGATATCTATCTATGAAAAATATATTTACTCGGATTATGTCACATGAATTTTCATATTAATCCGTTGAAATAAATTCAGAACAGAAATAAGCTCTCCAGTCTCGTGCTGTTATAGTTATATGGTAAGCTGTTTAATGCAATGTTTGAACTAAACATGCGTGCATGTTGCGGCCTAATTTCAATGTTTATCAAGAAACACTAACTACAGCACTAACCACGATGATGCGTTAGACGCATACGCGACTACAAACATGCGACAATGAAGCTAAGTGGAAATTGTTTTACGCTCAGCATTATTCCGTCATCAAAACTGCGATATTCAGAGTCTTCATTTATTTTATCTTGCACTGACGCTGACTTATTTCCTAAACGGAAAGACGTTGCATCCATATTTTGCAAATGTAGAGAAAGGGGCAAAAACACAAAGGGAGAAAAGAGGAATGAGAACGAGTGACTTTTCAGAGAGTGAGAAACAAGAAAAGCGGGTCACGTCGACGGAACGACATACGAGGAAACGGTGCATAGATATCATGCGAGAATCGACAATATCAGCTCGCGCCTTCGGCTGTTTTCTTATCTATAGAGCCGATCTAGGTGCAAGCGGCAGCAATCGTTTGAAAAGCCGATAGGAAGTTGCCACTATCGGCGACAACGAGTACAGCCCATCGGCTGTACGATACGTGCCTTTATTGCCGTTAGATAACTCGTTTGAGACTCGCTTGGAGGATCATTGTTAGCGATCGTGCACGGCAACGACCTTTGCTCTCGAATCACGGCACAGAAGTTTCGATCTTATCAGTCTGATTGTGAGACGGAAATATAGCCATTACATCAATGATTTTAATTACCGTAATTAATATTCTCATTAGTGCTAATGATTAAATGTTTTAAATGTCGTTTTATAAGCGAGCAATAGACACGCGATACGATAAAGCAGTTTGACCATGATTGACTGTTTCTACTTAAAGTAGAATACGCCATGAGGATCGACTCCAATCGCAGTGTCTGTCTGAAAATGATTTATACTACTGCGATCAGCTTAATCCTGAACTTGTTTCGTAGTGTCGATGAGCTCAAAAAGGGATCTCGCGAGAGAAGATGGAAGATGTATCTTTTTCTATAAGTTAAACGCATCAGGATATCTAAATTCATTACCGCTTGTTTCGCAAAGTTTAATTGAATGGGTGGCGCGGCGGGGGGGCTCCCCGTAAATCCGAAAACAATGGCAGGCAGGGACATTAATACGGGATACGCAAGGAACGGGGAAAGATAAAGATTGCGAAGTCAGGAAATTAATAAGAGTCTATGCAAATATTTCACACGGGCAAACCGCTTCTCGCAATTTGGTAATTAAATTTCTGAGGAGAAAACTTACGCGCGCGCGCGGTCTTCTTACTTGGGAAAAAGAATTATTAATGAGTTTAGAATGAGAAAGTTTCACGCGTAATTCGCGTGCGATAAAATCGCAACAGTGATCGCGTGTGAATTTAGGAGAGTCGAGCGTATTAATTCCGCGCAATGGAAAACGTCGTCCCGTTGCTTCTGCGACCTCTGCAATTATCCGGCCGAGCTCGACGTTTAAATTGCGAAAGTTGAACGATACTCGCGACCCAAGTTCATTACGATTTTTCACAAAACTCGCAATCAGGTAAATAACTCGATTTCGACCGGCGCAAACTCTTATTGCCCGCGCCATACGACGCGAGTTCTCTTTAGCACGGCTAACAGGAGTGCGAGATGAAATTACAAATTTATCGATTTACGTAGTTCAAAAACCGGCGGGCAAGACACGTTCGCGCGTTTCGCAAGCTCGCCAAAGCTGTATGGAAAAAAAGGAAAAAAAGGGATATCACACTCCCATCGAAATTAAGGAAATTTGTCGAGTTTCTTTTACCTTGAGATTTTTTACATTTGCGCTTTCGATTCCCGTGTTTGTGCCTACGATATCATATCTAAATGTAATTAAAACACATATCAATCGCAATCTCTATCCTCCTATCAGATTTATGACAGTCAATCCGACCGAATGACATTGTCTGACTCAATTTTCGCGAGTGACAAAACCATTCATAGAAATTGAATATGTCAAGAGTGAAACCGATTTAAACTTGCAACTCAATTTCTTCGTGCACGCACATTCCGCAAGATGATTTATTGAAAACGAAGTATCTAGATGTCTTCCGTCCTGAACAATTTGATTTCTTCGGGCGGTCTGCTCCACTTTTTGTTGGGAGTAACTGAGAGACAACAGTCGATTAAAAAGTCGCAATGCGAGTCAACGTCAGTTTCTGAATTTGCGGCACGCCGCGCGAGTTACGTGAATTACTGGATGCGTGTCGGTGCGGGGCCAATGACGTTAGAACGTAAGGGAGAAGACGAGGGAAGGCTGTCAGATAGTAAAGCCGCGATAGCCAGACCAATTCACTATGAACCTGTTACTCTATATGTATATATATGTAAATATATATATATATATATACATATTCTCTCTCTCACTCTCTCTCTTTCTGCGTACAATGTACTCCGTATGCACAAT
The DNA here is from genome assembly GCA_928718305.1 of Tetramorium bicarinatum. Taxonomy (NCBI): domain Eukaryota; kingdom Metazoa; phylum Arthropoda; class Insecta; order Hymenoptera; family Formicidae; genus Tetramorium; species Tetramorium bicarinatum. Next base: position 10,233,222 of record OV788319.1, read on the forward strand.
GCAGGCGATTGCCTGCGACACAAATGCGTGGCGTGCACGCGTTCTCGCTCGCACGTTTGCTCACTCGTGGACGAGCGAAGCGAGTACAGCGCGAAACGTCGAGCATGGCACGCTCGAATCGTATCTCAAACGGAAGGCGCGCAACGTGCATTGTTTCGCCCGAGCGGTAACGCCTGACGTCGCCGACGACATTTCCTTCGCACTTTAAACACCCGTATTTCTCTCTCTCTCTCTCTCTCTCTCTCTCTGTCTTTCTTTCTTCTGTATTTCGTATATGTAGGGTATCTCTGCACGTTTTTTGCTGTGCTGCCTTTTTCAAAAATACCGAGAGCAAAGAATGTCAATCATCTCGAGGTCGAGATAAAATTCACTGTAGGAACTTAAAAGATTTAGGTGAATTTTTTCTTGGTTCGTTACAAAAAAAGCAGGATAAAATCTTATCTTTCTTTCAACTGCGAAAAATCCTTCACTTAATGCTACAAGATAATTTTTTTAATACAAGAAATATTTTTGAAACAAAAATATACTCCGTCTTTTATAAAAACTACTATTTTTGAGATTAAATTCTCGTGAATATTCATGTATATGTAATACATTTCCTATATATGCTTAAAATACATCATTAAAAAAATTTCTTATGCCCGTCGCGGTCGGCATCAGCAGTAACAGCGACAGCAACATCCAAAATCTCAACTCGAAGCCGACGTCTCCCTTTCCTTCCTGTTTGCCAGTGTCGGTCACCCCTCCCGCAGCTTCGCAGCGTAATTTTATTTCTCCGATTTTAAGCGACGCTCGGGGCCCTAATTTCGTTAAATGAGTTGTTTGCTAACTCGGTTAAATTCGTGAGCAGCCAGCCAACCAGCCAGCTAGCCAGCCAACGAGCTATCTAGGCAGGAGGCAGCAGTCTAGCAGTCAGACAGGCATGCAGCTCTTCCCGGCCGGTCGTCGGTCGACCGACCAACCAGCACTGAACCGGTCGACGGGGTCTCGCACGGGTAATGGTTTGACATGGTTATTGACGTTTCAGGCCGAAATCTAATTATTTGATATACGTGCTTGTCTGCCGTCACTGCGGCATACAGATACGTCAACCATCAACGGTGCTCCTCTCGTTGACTCTCTCTTTCTCTCGCTCGCGCTCTCCATCTCCCTGTCGTCACTCTCTACTTCGACTACCCGCTTCCTGGCTACCTTCCTGCCAGTATGTGCGGCCATAGCTGTACACGAGCAGCAAATTGCCCAAGATGTACCGACACGTTCTTGACATGGATAATAAAAAGATAAAAGTCGTGAAGAATTTAAGAGAAACGGTTGAATGCGAAAGGAATGAGTTAAACGGATTCTCAACGCGACAACCTTAGGCAAAATATTCTCACTACTCATTGTCAGATAAAAGATGAATTTCTGAGAAATCTTTATACAGCGTTTAGTGCGGCGTTTTCCACGATTTAAGTTTTAATAAATTCTAATGATCGCCGTTACGTGATAATATATTAGACTTTCGAAAGACATTCACAAGAACCTGAAAAACTTTCTTCCAGACACGACACCAGCAAATATTCAAATAGAGTCTGTATATTAAGCACGTGCGCGGCCAAAGTACAGTTAGTTAGTGTCTGATCACAGAAGCGGTCGGTTGCGCTATTCTATAACAGCGTTACGTTATAGGCTGGCTCGCAATACACTTCCCTATCTACCGCTCCCCTTCCGCGCGCCTCCCCTGCTATCTCACGGCTGGTCTGCAAGGGTGAATCTCGAGGCAACCAACTATTGGAAGCGACGGTAGTTCGGTATACGTGTACTACACGGTTTTCGCGCGCGCTACGCGACGGTATACTTAACATAATTACAGGACGCCATAGCATTATTCCACATCACGATGCCTTCGGGACAAACGATAATAAAGGTCGAACTTTGGTCACCAAACCAACCACCGATTTCCGGTTTAATCTGCCTGCGGTCGGCACGCTACTTTCTCTCTCTCTTTTTCTCTTTCTCTACACGAAAGTTAATGACCCAATTTGTCCCTCAAAACTAGATTACTCACATATTTGCATATTTAATACAAAAATAAAACGGATTTAGCTATATACTTAAATTAATACAAATTGTTGATTTTATTAGTTTCGATTCGATATCAGAATTACACAGCGAGTTTCGCAAGTACGATGTATAAAATTCGCATTTATTTGACGCGAAATGAATCAATAGCGGCAACTTTATCCGTCCTTTATTCCGAAATCGTTGTATCCAACCGTTCATTACTACGATATACTTAGCTGCTGCGCGCCGTCGTAGCCTAAGTTCGCAAATGAAGCACAAAGCCCGTTTTCTCCCTGTCTCTTTGACGCGTCCCCCATCTCTGTCAGTCTCTTTTATAATTTTAATCGTTATAACAGCAGATAACGCCTCGAACGAAAGACGGGTCGGCTCTTTACAGGCAGACGCACAGATTCACCCGAAATCGATCGCGCTTTTCATCGGCGATCCGGGAGATGAACCGGACTTTGTCAAAGGACGTCGGGAAAGCGATCGGTCGGATTTTCAGGGAACATCGCGGCAACCTGGGTCCACGGGTGTCAGCTTTACGCGTATGGAAGTTTAACCGGTTAATGCAACGAAAAAAAGAGAGAGAGAGAGAGAGAGAGCGAGGAAGAAAGGGACGAGGTACTTTTACCGAGCGTCTCTTTCGCTCCGACTCGCAACGCTATATTCCTCCACCGCTTCACGCTGACGTTTTTTTTCCTCCCTTCCCCTGCCCCTTCGATATTTTGTCGTCTACTAATAGGAAGACCTGTCAATTGCGCTTTTCACAAAGCTCTCGTTTGGCGCTTTACAAAGAGCTTTTCCGCGGCGAAAGAGCGCGGGATGCACGCGGCGCGGCGCATCGCGTCGCGTCGCGTCGCATGCACGTGTGTCCACACGCGTGCTTGCACATTGCACAGGCGGGAAGGACACCCGCGACACGTATACAAATACACGCGCGTGTTTATACGTGTGCACGCGTCTATATACGTGGAAAAAAACACGCACGCACGGACACGCGCTCACGCGCGGCAGCTCTGATACAGGGGTGGACTTTACGCTCTGATCGCTGCGTGTACTCGTGTCCGCCTCCACGGGGCGTCTTTCAGGGAAGTAACATCGTAATTTCATTAGGTATCCCACTCACTGACTCATTCGCTCTCGCTTGTCCCTTGTCTCTCTCTCTCTCTCTCTCTCTCTCTCTCTCTCTCTCTCTCTCTCTCCCTCTCTCTCTCTCTCTCTCTCTCTCTCTCTCTCTCTCTCTCTCTCTCTCTCTCGTGTGTGCACAGACATGCAAACAATGCCTGCCAATCTCTCTCCCTCTTTTCTCTCTCTCTTTCTCTCTCTCTCTCTCTCTCTTGCTCACTCTCTCTTTCTCTACACTGTAAAAATTAGTGTAAAGTTTCATGTAATTTTGAGACACACTTAATAGTTTTAAATTAATATATTTCTAATTTTGCAGTATAAAAATAAAAATAATTCCTTAATTTGGTTTTTACAGTGTATACAGTATAAAAAATTTGTTAGAAACTAGAAATTTATTTTTACTTCTGCCTACAAAATTATAAACACGTAGAATTTTACAACTATTGTAGTGAATCTTACAATTACATGTAATTTTATAGAAATTGTGAGATTCACTATTGTGTACACACTGTTAAAAAACAAATTAAGGAATTATTTTTATACTGCAAAATTAGAAATAAGTCTCAAAATTACATGTAATTTTACACTAATTTTTTACAGTGTACTCTTTTCCCGAACCAGCCCCGTCGTCGTCTTCGTCGTCGTCGTTGACTACCCTTCGCCCGTAATCCAACCTCGAACAGATAACGAATAAATCAAATACGCGTATCGAGTGCGCTTATTAACTCGGTTAACGCGGACGATTAGCGGCCGCTGACGGAATATTTAGCGAACACGGCTTACAATAATTTCGTGTCGCACGTTGTACTCTCGTAATATCATCGTAAGCACTGATTAAACGCGAGCCGGCCGTAACGATCGCGATGCGATACGGCGACCGCGGTAATTTCGCCGGGAGTATTACGAGCGCAGTAATGGAATCGATAATAATTACACGGCCGTGAGAGCAGCGCAACACGCCGTTGTCCTCCGGAGAGAGCCTTCTTTCAAAGAGTGCTTCCTCCCCCTCCCCCTCCCCCTTCCAACGGCTTTATCCCCCGGATTGGCGGACTGCACGTGCAGGATGTTAAACCGAACCGTGATTTCTTTTATACGAGACGGCCCATTTTTATCAGATGAACCATTAATGGCGAAATCTTTGACGAATTCCGGTGCTTGTTTCTTCTTTACAATTAGTGGAAACGTTCGAAAGAGAAATTAACAATCGATAACGATATTGGATATACAGGAAAGGTTTGATTAAAATTAAATTACTTTCGAAATTAAATGAAAAGGAAGCTACGCTGTATTCCTGCAACTGAATCGAATCTGGAATGATTACGCGGAGTCAACAACTATACCCATCACCTGCGTTACACTTTTGATCCGATTTTCAGTGTCACAAGCACGTATCAATCTCTCATATAAAATGAGATGTTATTCTACTTATTCGTAATGCAGTTTTATACATAAAAAGAGAAACGCTGTTAACCTCAAGAGCGGAATATTTGTCATAGCTTTAAATTCATAAAGCTGGATTATTTTTTTCCTGCATCAGCTTTCTATACTTTCTCGTCTATTCTTAAAACAAGATTACGCTGCAAACTTAATGCTCGCATTTTAATATTAACTTCCTCGAATCATATATTTTATCATATGCGTTTTCGCAGTAGCAGATTTTTGTAAAGAAATTCTGTACTGTATACGAGAAATAATTTTATCTTGATATGCAATTTTATCTCAACACCTTGATACGTAAATATGTATAGTATACTAAAATTTTGTAAATAAGCAGGAAGGAAATATTTCCGTCGGCAAAATTCCGAATAAGTAAAAATTAAATAAAGAGGCACCCAATATAATGCGTGCTTCATTGTGAAATCATTTTGGAAATCAATAACGGAAGAACGTGCAATGCGGAAGCATCAGGAAGAGGACCAAGCATGGACGTAGACGTCCGGGTTTCGTGACAGGCGAGCCGTTCATAAAACTTGGTTCGTTGTCGACGAAACCTGCACGATCTGCAACCACGTCGGCGGGATGCCAGCGGCGCATGGCATCGCGATGGAGATGCCTCGGATTTCTCGCTCACGCGTGTGTCTGAAATAACACACAGCGCTGAAAACCGCGGGACCTCAAACAAAATCGTAACGCGCGAAACATTGACGCGCGGCGCCCGTCATGCGAAGCGGCGCGGCGCAAGTAATATACCATATCGTGAATAAAATGAACCGGAACACGCGCGAGCATCATGTAAACGCACGATTCCCTGCGTATGTATAGGGAAAAATATGGAACACGGACTAACAAAGGAGAAACAAAATGCGTAATGAATATTCTCTCTCGAATAAAAGAATATACAATTAAAGATAACGTGTTATTTAGCACACAATCGAAAATAATACGTCTTTCACAGTGTAACGTTCTTTTAACAGGATTATTATCCATTTTCGAAACTGCATATAACCGCAATATTCTTCAACAATTAGCTTTATGCGAAATTACGTACCTTTACGTCCTTTCCGTAAATATATAAATTTACAGTGTACTTGGGGCGGATAAAGAGAACGTCCCTTCCCAGGATAATAGGATAACGTAGCTATAAAAATAATAGCTTCCTATCGTCGATGATAGCAGGTCTAAACTATTCTCGTCTGCAATCGCGTTCTGTTCCATTTTGCGATTTTGGAAAAAATATTATTTATACTATAAGATAAATATTTTCCAAGATTGTAACGTATTATACGATATCCTATTATCGTCACAACTATGCCGTATTAAAACACTTTATGCGACTCATAACTTGTTCGATAATACCACTTTAGAGACATACTTGAGAATCCTGATTTTAGGTTCTCGAGAACAGATTAATACATGCAGCTTCTTCTCGAAACTGGGTAAGCTCTTAAATTAAATAAATGTTAACTCTTGTTACTGAGCCAAACTTATTGAATTAAAAAAGGGCGCGCAAGCCGAAACGCTGCTTTAAGCAAAATGCATTTCAAGTTTTTATTTTATCTTATAAAATACTTAGAGAAAAGCCACAACTCCATTAACTATTATAACGGAGTTTTAGTGGTCCCTCCAGGTATTTCCCAAGATAAAATAAGAACTTGAATTGCATTTTCCTAAAAAAAAAAATCACGTTTATGCTTCTCTTCGAATCGCCGGTGCAATTTATGGATTCTCATTTATGTTCCAAAATCGATCGATCGAGGTTTTTAACGGAAGTCTCTCGTCAAAGATCGCCGCGAATCCCGCAGGATTCTCGATGGTTGACTCTCGTTAGTTCGTATGACGCAAACGTAGGCGAAACGGATGTTCAAGAAGGGCGGAGCAGCTGATCTAACGAAGTAGCGAGAGGATCACTCGAGGTCTGCTTAGGGGTTTCCTTAACTTGAGATTAACTCGAGGTTAATTCACTTAGGAGGACTTGGCCCGGGCACTGCTCCGGGCTGCCTATTAAGTATTACTACTCGGATTAGTATTACCAGTTTACTCGAGTCGCGCCACACGATGCCGACGCACCGTGTCGCGTGCGCCGATCTGTATGCGCTCATGTATATACGCAGGAATTTACGCGCGTTACATTAACGTGCCTCGAAAAGCTAGAACAGCTTTTCCCTCTCTCCCTCCCTCGAAAATGGCTCCCGAGGCTATCGTATTTCCCTTAATGATATACCCCGCGTGAAGGACGACTTTTCGGGATTTCACGCGACGTCGCTGTTTTACAACGAACGCCAGGATAAAGCGGCGTTACTATAAAGCGATGCAGTTGCGCGTGGCCTTTCTACAACGCTCGAGGCATTATCGTAGATTGCGTCTTCCTGCTACCTCTGGTGTTGTTCAGCTGGTATGTAGAATAACAACGCTAACTTTGGAGCCAACAATTATAAAATAAGGGGTTTCACAGCGAGAAGAATCCCGTTTGAACGTCCAACACGCGACCTTTTCCGCCCTTTCTGCGCGCAGCTCTTTTATTATGAACATGAGAGAAGTCAAGTATTTACGTGAAATTAATATGAAATATTTATTCAAACCGCCTTTCACAATTCCTACACTTCTCCTTTCTTTGAAGGATTTTAGTATTATGTTATGCAAGAGATAGTCCTTTTTAGTATTTTAGAAGAGAGAGAGAGAGAGAGAGAGAGAGAGAGAGAGAGAGAGAGAGAGAGATTATTTGCTTTGTATTATAGAAATATTATGCAATAAAATTCTACCGCTCATCAGATACAAATATTTGTGTGCTATTCAACCGTATTATTTATATATTTTATTAATTCGTTAATCATAGTTATAAAAATTTTTGTCCCGCAGTAAAAATCTGTCACTATCCACGGACAGACAACTTGAACACCGTCCTCCGCATACACAATTTCGCGAAATTTTCTACGTCGACTACCTTAACCTTGTTTACAAAGGGATAAAAAATATATTAATATAAAATTTTTACTCACGGACTACATCTCTGACAAATAAAATATCTATATCTCTGCAAGCTCTGAAGAATATTAAAATATTTTCTAGTACCGAAATTATTTCCTTTCTTTTACAAAAAATTAAAAAAATGGAGTAAAATTCTGTTCCAGTTAAGAAGCTTACTTTTTAAGCTATTTAATTTATGCCATTAATGAGAAAATGTATACATTTTCTTATATTCGTGTACAATTCCGTAATAAAGTTTACAAAACACATTTATATTATCGTTATAATAAAATTTTCTAGAAATAAGTCACCGCTAAACAGTCCGCACAAACAGTTTATACCTTTCCCCAAGAATCCTGCAATATTTTACGTTCCCTAGTTCTCCGCTATTTGCATACGTGTCTGTTGCGCGACACGACCGTTTCTCTTTTCTCATCGTTTTTGTTCGTTTCTCGACTACGTTAATTAGAAACGCATCACGTACGTAGTTAGCCATTAACGGCAGCAACAGGCACAGGTGTCTTTTTTGCACGTACCGGCGACGTTTGACGCTCGAAATGACCATCACCTGGTTGCGAAAGCTATCGGAAATCATAACGTATCGCCGCGCATACGGCATAATAACGAGGGCCGGTTCGTAATGACGATTGTCTATTACCTGTGAACGGGCGAGCGTGACCTGTGTGTAGCGATGGCATCGACATTGTGCGAAGTATGAGTTTTTCAAGCGGAGCCAACCGTCCCATGATGGCCTGTCGGCGATCGAACACTAGAAATAAAATAATAATGCAAGCGTCAATATATGGATATAAAAGTCCGCACTGAAAGGTCTCGAAAAAAAAAGTGAATCAAATACAAAATGTATTCAGTCAATAAATTTCATAGATAGCATAACTTAAAATAGAGTTTATAAAATGTGGATTCTGTGCATTTTTACTCTCCGGCCGAGTCTCTCTTTTCGATCAAGCAGCCATATTCGGTTTGCTCGAAAATTGCGAGCAACTATTGGTTCGAGGGCCATCACTACTCTATATCTATCTCTCTCTATCTCTCTCTCTCTCTCTCTCTCTCGCTCTCCAGGTGGCCCTTCCGCACGGGTGCCGTTCAATACTCACGTATGAATAGCGATGCGAAATCGGACAGAGCCGCGCGAATTCACGATGCACGCCCGAGACTCGTTTAAACGCGTCACAAATGGCATGCACCTGCCCGACGAAATCGCCGTGCCAAATAGCGGTCGAGAATTTTTGCGCACCGACGGCACCGGTCACTCTCATGCGTCACAAAGCGCAATCGTTTTCGCACAAAAACGGAGCAAAAGTGTCAAAATCGTCGCAAGTAACTTGATATCGTAGAGACCGGTAACCCAGATTACCCGCACTTTGTTTGATGGAGTTTCAGAGTGGAATTTCGAGCAATTTATATTTGATTTCTATCTCGGTAAAGAGTATCGAAACACTTATTCGTTACTAAAGATCCATAATGTCAGAATTTTCACAAATTAAACAAAAGGTGCAAAATCAGATCATGTATACTCTTTATTGAATTGCACGAGCGTTTCAATAAAATCTTTTATAGAAGCTTTTGTTTGATTGCAAACGTTTCATTTGAGATAGAATTGATAAAAGATTAACTCTTTAGAGATATATGACAGTTTAATGATTTCACAGCTGTCGAACATGCGAAATAAAAGATATCAGTTACATTAATTATATCCCTTGTTTTGAATGCAACAGATTACATTTTTCTAGATATACAGTACGCAACAGATGGACCAAAAGAATAATAAACTGAGACGCGCGCGCGTATGACATAAATAACGAAATTTACATATAACATCATATTCAATTGTAACTTATTTCACATGTAACATTGCAATTTCCAACACGCATTGCAATTGTTTCACGAGAGATAAATTCACGAAGGCACAAAATTCCTGCGATCGTAGTTTGTCTCGCGCATCTCGCCTATCAGAGAAAAATAATCGTCGATAATTAAGTTAAATTCCCGAACGCTCTGTCATAATCCGAACTCTAAACCGAGAATTAATACGCGAATTAGCGATCGATCAGACGTGATAGCAAATATAACCGAACGAGAGACCTTCGCTCCTTTCAATTCCCGTTACAAGCGACGAGAGCGACGTCGGCAAACGGCCACGAAGAAAGGGGATCAACGTGGTTCCAGTAGGATGATCGGCCGAGAAAAAAAGAGGATCTAACGAGAAAACGAGCAGCGGTGGCGCCGAGCAGATTTCAATTACAAATAGGAACGTATCGCAAAGTAGTGGACACCGGGCATAGTATTAAAAGCCGGAGCGGACTTGGCTTTTCGGCGCGAATCCCGAGGAGAGAGAGGACGAGTGCAGAGGCGAGAGAACGAACGCTCTCTTGTATCACTCGCGCTGACCAGCATTCATCCATTTCCATTGAGTCGACCTGGCTGCCGTGCAGCCCTCGCACAATACCGGGCACTCGCTATTGCGCTCGCGAGAGACCTATTATTTCATCAGCTCGTCCCTTTTCTTCGATCCGCGTATCCGATATATCCTCTCTTTCCCCCTCGCCCCTCTCTCTCCTCCCCGGTATTCCGACCACCTCCTCGTTTCCCGAGCTTCGTCCGATCGTCGATCTTTTTCTTCTTTCTCTCTTCGCATTCGCCAACGTCTCTCCGCCTCGTATTTCGCGTTATTAAGGATCATCCTGGACCACCGACGTCGCCGTCGCGATACGCCCGAGTGAACCGAATCGATTTTCGGCTCCTGCGCTCGAGACGTCAGCAGAATGCACCTGCATCTCGAAATAAGAGATCAGTTCCTTTTCTTATTCGCGTTTTCGTTCACATTCCACGGTCAAAAGTGAAATACACTTGGATTTTATCGATATTTATATTTAAAGAGAAAAAGAATCAGGTACGAAAAGTATAAAAGTATAGTCTTGCAATATTTTTTTCTCTTTTTGAATATTTTTGTTTCAGATGCAAGCATTAATATTCGTAACTCTTTAACTCATAACCATTCATAGAACTTTGAAGCTAAAAAACTTCAACACTGTATTTAATGCAATAAATTCTACAAGATCTACCTAGTTTTTTATTTATGAGACTTTAAAGGAAATCTTTATTCTTTTACCGCTTGCATATTTCAGTTTTGTTCTTATTACGTATTATCTACGTTTACTAATTAATTTTTTTATCTCTCGTGTGCCCAGGTCAATCAATATCGGAACTGTCATTGCAAGTTTAGATAAATTTTCTATGTATTACAAAGTAAGCAAAACCTATTGTGTTTTCTCTCTGTTTGGTTCTATCTCTCAACTTCCTCGTCTCTCTTATGTACACATGCACACGCTAACAGGAAGCTGTGATAGCTCTTGACAAGCACGTGACGTTTGCGGCCGTTCTACTGCCGAGCATGTAATTATCGCATACCGCGTAGGCAGTTAGTTGCATTGCTATCGGCTGTTCTTACTTGCGATGCATTAAGAGAAGTTCGATTGTATTAGGATGTCCGGAATAAAATGTATGCATCTTTTTGACGTACCGCCATTTCACGTCTCAGCTTCAATTTCACAAATATTGTAATGTTTAACAAAATTACAATGATATAATCACAGTCACTAAAATATGATATTAGTAATAATAACATTTATAAAAACCTGCGAGTTAAATCTGCAAAAATATGTAATTTAATCTAACTGCAAGTAACACATTATAACAAAGGTAACTAATCAATGCTCGCAAATTAAAAAGAATGGTGATTTTTTAAATTTTATTACGTGGATTCGAAAAAAAATGTACCATACCTTTCATTAATATCGACATGTGTGACCCAGAATTTATTAAATACACACATTCAAGTTACTTTATATACTTTATAAAAACAAATAAATATTCGTAATATACGTGATAGGTATATTTAAAAATAAATATTAGATTGATTCGTTAGTATCGAAGTCAGATATCTTTAATGTTTCAAGCGCTTCCAATAAATAAACCCCAAATATTCGATAACTTCACGGTCGTGCGCGCGGGTGGGTCATACTAAAATAAAAAATAAAAAAAAAACGGTACGATCTCGCTGGTAGGCTTTCGGGGCGGTTAATCCAGCAATAACGACGCGATAGCACTCGCAGACGATCTCACATCCGGCCGACTCTCTTTCCGCATTAGAGAACTTAATTGCACTGCGAGCAGATCGAGAGAAATGCTGGACGTGAACTCGTTCTGCGGTACTCGTGCGGAATCGCGTATTGTCTCCCGACCAACCCTTCAAGCTCGCTTCGTCGCCCACACGCCTCGTCGGTGCGACACCCCGTACACCACCCGCCCCACGTGTGCGCCGTCCACGGTAACGAACCATCTCGCCATCACCATCACCGACCAGCACCAGCACCAGCAATGACCGGCTTTACCTCTCACGCGCGCGACAGTAACGTCGCTGTGTGAAAGCCGCTCCTGATCATTCGCGCGTGCTATATTATTTTTACCTCGGCAACTAGAGCGGCGAAACACGTAGCGTTATCAAACAACGGCTTTGTCTAACTTTAATTGAAAATATTGGAATAAATTTTCCAATAGACGTCGCCGATGAAACCACCGTCGCTGCCGCCACCGCCACCGTCGAGCGCATGGCCACCCACCCGACGCAGAGTGAATGGATGACTGAGTCGCACGAGAGGATAGGAAATATACCGGGGGAGAGAGAGAGACAGAGAGAGAACGGGGGCCCCCCCATCGGCACTGTACACCGAGAGATGGGTAGGTAGGTAAATAGCCGTTTTGCGGGACGAGTTTATATGACGCCGGATTGTTGTTCAAAAACGGGACCGTGTGGCCAGTCAACCATTTTCGGCCCGATTGATGTCGTGCCGATGCTCGTACCGTTCGCGGATGCGGCAGGTAGATCACGAGGGAAACAACAGTGCCGTAAATGAAACGCACATGCACGAGCACTAGCCGCCGCGCCGATGACCATCGTCGCGTGCTAATGTGTGCGTGTCTGAATAAACGATGAAATCGGTCAGAGCGACGCTGACGCCCGCTAACGATTAATACATGTCCTCGCGTGTGTCGCCAAGATCTAGTCGTTATAGAGAGAAAGGTCGCAGCTATTTTTCATAGACCCTCGGTAGGATGGGCAGCCGCCACGTCCGCTAGCGATCTAGCCCGCGTTAATCTAACTGATGATAAGCGACTGTTGTGCAAAATATGTCAATCTAGCGACGGTCACTCGCATGGTGAAGAATATAATTTATATCGTGAAAAGACGCGTGAAAAGAGTGTGGAGATTTTAGAAGAAATATTACAACACCTTTAATAAACATTCGTTCTATTAAACTTGACGGTGATGAATGAAATTTAATAGCAGATAAAATTCTTTAATTAAACGCTCGTGGAAAAAATTTTTTCTAATCGAAGACTGAAGTGATCAATGAGAGAAGCCAAAGATAATCATTAATCATTAAGCTTCAAAAAAGAAAATTCCTAAAAATTGCTTAATTAAAAGTTGAAAGCATTTAGAATTAACTCAATATATATGATGAGTGAAGAAATAAAGTCAATCATTAGTCATCACCTATTCGACGCAGGTAACAGAAATTCAGCGGTAGCCGGGTTTCAACAGGCGAAATGACAGACTGGAGAGCAGACCGGAAGCGAGTTCACCGCTCATTTGCGTCAGGATGAAGCCATGCCCTGACTTCAGCGCCTCTCCGATTCTCCCCTCCGTCTATCTCCTCTTCCCTTCCGAGCCGTCATCCCCCGCGTGCCCCCGCCGTTAACCAGCCCCCCACTGGATGTCTGGGGCCCGTCGCCGCCGACGGTCTCTTCTTCCCGGAGGGCGGGACCAGGCAGAACCGGAAGTGCCCGGATATGAGTTTCCGGCGCGGACAATTTGCAACGCGAAATTGAATGATCGACTCCGATAACCGTCCCGGGGGCTGTTCCTACCTAGCAGTCGACTACGCGTATTCGAGGACGGCGCCGTCGCCGTTATGTCGAAAACGAATCGCCGGGCCGCCTCGCCATTACTGCGATTCGTTATCGTCATTACCGGCATCGACGGTGCACGCCGGATCGCTTCGGGGAAGGACGAAAGAGTGTGGCTAACGGTGATTGTTGCAGTCGCGGTCTGCGAATGCGAAGGTTCTCTCTCGATCTGGATCGAATCGGACGATAATAATCAAAAACAAGTTAATAATAATTCATAATATACAACAAATAGTAATAATTAATTGTCAACAACGCTAATGAATAGACCATAATAGTTAATAGTAATTCGAGGTAGAAATAGACTTATTGTTAGATTACGTCAACAATTCTATGTTCGATTTTGCCTCATCGAGCTAGTCAATTCTCGTGAATTCCCATCTACACACTTTTCGATATCTTTACATCCTATCAAATCGGCGCAATTTTCACAATATTGTTGTTACCCGAGTTTAACGGGATTACAACAATAACGATCAACTACGCTTCGCAAACTGGTCACGCTTCAAGCAAAGTCAACCTGCGTGTCAGCGGCGGCGCTTCCAGCATGATACAATCGATAATGGCGATTAATAATACGGATATCGCGATTATAATTAGCAGAATCATACGGGCGGCGAGATGGGAGGGGACTCGTCGTTTAGCGCGACAATAAATTTTCGCCGTTATCCGTGTCGACGATTTGATCGACGTAAATTTCGTTGCAATTAAACGCGCTGCGCGAAACCGCATTTTGACCGAGATGTCTCTATATATTCAACAATCGCCGCATCGTTTTGTAATATTTCAGGTCGAGAGAGGGCAGGACGAAACGCCAACGCAGACGATAATAGTTTACTTCGATATACATATATACATACTGTGTAACACTTTTCAACGTTGAAGCGCCCACGTGTGATTAAACTGATTGCGATTTGCATTCACAAGTAATTGATTTTTTTCATAACTTACCGTTAAAAAAACCACGAGAGATGCTAATTTTAACTTCCTTTTCTGCAATACATGTATTACTTGCCCCTATTTTCTGCAAACTGCAAGACCTCGTACGATTATTATAATCGTTATTTTTATTGATTATTACCGATGTGAAATCATTTTTACGACAAAAGCACACACTCGATTTTCCGACGGCCGAATTTTTCGGTGTTGCATCGTGCCTGTTTCTGGAGAGCAGCCAAGTGGATAAAAGAAAACTTATCTCTGTATCTCTCTCTCTTTCTCTCTCTCTCTCTCTCTCTTTCTCTCCCTCTTTCACAAAGGGACATTCGCGCAATGGGCTTTTGTGCGCGATTCCTATCGTCAGTGGTAGTTGGTAGCCGCCTACCGCCTCGCAACGCCATTACCGCCTTGCCTTGCCAGCAACAGAACTGAACTCGAGTGGCACATTACGACTGTTTCTGTCGACTGACGCACCGATAGCGTCACCAGTTTCCACGATTCGTTCAACATAATTCAAACAAAAGTTCCCGAAGTTACAGCCGTTGTGTACTGCAGTCGGCGTCATATGTACCTACGTCGAATCAATGCGCCGGGAATTACAATCCAACGAGGTGAAGGTAAAAGGAAGAGATGCGGTCGCTACTGCGACAAAGATGTTGCTTGAAAGTGATGCTTTAACGTCATCAAAGTGTTATATAAGCTTCATCTGTTCGCTCAATTATATTTTATACACAAAGATTTGTAAGATGTACGCTTATCAATCGTTCTAATCTTCATAATAAATTGCTACGTACGAAAATATATGTATAAGTTTACACAGTAAATATTAGATTATGTTCAAAACTTATTATTGGTATTGTTATATTCTATTGCAATTGTAAAAGTTTATCAAACTTCGCTACTCGCGCTGATAAGAATCAGTTATAATCGATACGTTTGTCGATATCAGAGTGCGCGTTCCATAGATCAAGAATTTAATTTCCTTTTCTAGCCGCATGTTAAATCGGTAACAAACTGTTCTCGATCCATTTGGATGTGTTGAACGCGAAACAAACGTGAAGGGAGAAAGAGAAAGAGAGAGATCGATCAATCACTTCTCGCGTGGAGAAGAGGGTGAAGAGCAATGTACGA
The DNA here is from genome assembly GCA_928718305.1 of Tetramorium bicarinatum. Lineage (NCBI taxonomy): Eukaryota > Metazoa > Arthropoda > Insecta > Hymenoptera > Formicidae > Tetramorium > Tetramorium bicarinatum. The sequence continues at coordinate 10,248,855 of OV788319.1, forward strand.
ATGAATTCCTGGATCTCTAGCGACCCTTTTGCCCTCGTTTCACGCGGAGGAGAAGGCAGAGAGATTGACTCCGGCAGAATCGCTTTCTTATAGACGATTAAGCGAGCGAGGTAGGCGGCGTTTCGCTGCCACCGTAAGAAAGAAAGTTCCGCGTGTCAGCCTGCTAAAAATTCAAACGCGCGAATTTCCCCGGGAATAAATTTCCAAGTTTCCCGGCCGAGAACAGCCAAGCAAATACATCGTGCCGAGCTTACCCGGCGCCGTGCAGCCAGCTAGCGCGCGGTCCAATTGGAAAGTTTGGCGCATTGTCGGCGAATAAACGGAAACGATTGTTGTGCGCAACGCTCGCGGAGGGATGGAGGGCTGAAACTTTGCGGACGCGCGATGCGCATTTATTGGTACTCGCGATTGGCAACGAATGCGTCTCATCATGCGGGGTGACGTAAGTCAGAATAGCGTGGGACGTGCGAAATAAAAAGGCGCTTCAATAGAATAACTCATTCAGAAAAAGAGAACGCGGGAACTATATAGCATCAAGTACCGAGATACTTTGTTAAACATAGCAGAGAATAACAACAAGTTGTTATTTTCATCCTCATCTGTGTATACATATAAAATAGAATGTTTGTCTGTGCCTTATTAACTTCTAAATTTTACGTAGGGGAACCCGGGGCAGAATGAGATATCGGGGTAGAATGGGACAGTACTATTATTTTTATTGCCGTAACCGTGCAGAAAATTCGTAAGCTACTTCAACAGGTCGTGATAAAGCTGAGGCAACTTTGTTGATTGTAACTAAAGATCATTTCTAAGTGAATGAGTATTGCGAAATAACTCAAGCCGATTTGGAAAGCGAATTTGTAAATTTCATATGACAATTGATTGAGGTAAGCTGATTTATCGTTACGCACATAATTTTAAATGCTCCCAGCAAACACAATGTTACATGTAACATACATGTTAGTTGTAATTTCCTATTCAACAATTTAACTGTTATATAACACGTATGTTACAATAATTTTGTCCCATTCTATCCCGCTATCTCATTTTGCCCCGAGTTCCCCTACCTATTAACTTTTAAATTCTGAGATCAAACTAGATTAAATTTTGTATAATTATTTTCTAGGATCTTGTAAAAAAAATACAGACTATCCTGAAACCTAAACACCCTATTCCTTTTCTCTGACTTCACTTGACATTTTGTAATACTGATATTATAGATATAAGAAGACTAGACAACGTGAGAAATTTAAGATAATATAAAGCATTCTTAAACTTTGCTATTGTACATACCTAAAAGAAATAAATCAATATATTAAATATTTGACATGAAAAAAATATCTTGATTAATATATATTGAATAATAAGTAATGTTTGCAAAGTTATTCTTATAAATATCTAAAGATTGTCGCAAACACAGACGTTTCTTGAAATCATAGAAATTTCATTGAAACTGATAACAGCCTATTAAAAGATACACTGACAAAAATAATATCTTAAGTATCGTAGTAAACGCTAAGTAATTAGCAGCAAAATGAAAATTTGAAGGAAGATCAAAGTGACCCGTCACGGAACTACAATCGAATACACATGACTGCAAGTGGAAACATTGCAGCACTTGGTCAATCATGGATTGGACGTGCTTTGCGCGAAACTGCTTGTCGTAGTCGGAATAGCTGTGCTAGTCATGACCAGTCTTAACCACAGAGTACTAGTTGCTCCGAATCAGATCACTGACGACATTGATGGACCGTACGAGCATTTCCCGTTTGCAACACGTCTCGTCTCTGTATAACTTTCCTAGATATCATGAAGAAACGAACTGAAGTCAACTTATCTAATCTCTTGTAGAGTTCGTGAAGGCAAATAAATAAAATCTGTGAAGTTAACACTCCAAAACGCGAATTTTTACAAAATTGGTATGGCATTGTTTACAATTTGTTCATATTTGTCCATAAATGATCATTTTTTATTCACCTTACAAAAAATAAAAAATTTTCATTATCAGTACCCTTAAGTTTTTTTAATTATACATGGATTCCGATCCATCCTTTGGCCATATATGTCCATAAATAATAATTTTTTGTCTACCTCGTAAAAAAAGTTAAAAGTAAAAAAGTTTCATCATCAGTATTCTTAAGCGTATTTATTATATCCTTTTTAATTTTTTTGTAAGGTGGATAAAAATAATTATTTACGGACAAATGTGTAAACAATCAAATACCACATCGATTTTGTAAAAATTCGCATTTCGGAGTGTCAATATTTCATAGACCTAAATAAATATTCTGTTTCGTGGAGTCGATCATCAGCATTCAATCGGCAGTCGATTATCGCGTACTTAATTATACTAGCTTATGCATATTTTGCAACGAAACAATAATGAGACTCGTATATATTGTAGACGTAGCAGTCGGCTTTTGTCTGAGACTGGGTGCGGTGGTATTTGGCATTGGTTCGCTGGATTGCAAATTGGGGCGGAATAGCTTCCGGCTTGTTCAGGACGATTGTACCGTGTGCTCTAGGCAGCTTCTGGTCACGGCCCAGATGCACTTCATATTTCTAAACAACAAGAACTCGGCAAGTCGGTGCATTCATAAAATTTTTTTCTGCTGTATTTGTATCAATCTGAATATAAATATTAAATAACCATTTCTTCACGAATAATCATTTGCGGACGAAACTTTTCGCGATTAAAGAGATATAATAAAAAAAAACATGTATATATATCGGTGAATCAATGATTACATTCGAAATAAAAGTATGCCAAGTAAGAAACATTAGTCATACCGATCATGGAATAATTTATATAATAAAATCTTACTATTAATTAATCGATTAAACGATTTTTTTACTCTCATTTATACTTAATTCGTGAAATTTTTCTCGCTGTAATATACATCTCTATTACAATGCGTAAATCTTCTAGCAAAAAATTGATTTAAAATGTGTATATAAACAAACTTTTAAAAAGTTGATCATATATGTTGACGAATTTTAATTTATTCTTAAATTTGCACTATATTGTACCAAGATCACTCTAATTATTGATGAAAATTGAAACAACGATTGCAACAAAGCGATCTTACGTCGCAACGATCGAGTACAGATGTAGACGACGCACGCATCTAATTATTACCATTGTTATCCAGCTAATTTAAGTTGGATCGCGTGATAACGGCCACTTTGAGCGGCGAGCTTGTAAGCGTTCGCCATGCTATCCTATGCAAGTCAAGGACGGCTGATCGTTACGTAGGTGGAGAATAATGAGCGGACGAGCATCATCGAAGCGGGAATTACATTCCGATAATCAATAAGCTTTTAATTCCGGCAAGCGTCGATTAACCATGCCTGGTATTTATCGAAGTCGAACATGATATTTATCAGAGTGTAGCACCGATATTTACTGAGATCGCGGCCGCTGTGTTTGTCAACGAGCTGTTGGATCATGTTGAATCGAAGTCGTCCAACCCTCCCGCTAACGCCAAATCATTTCGATATGTAAGTACTGCGAACTTATATAGTCTCTATATTAAAGCGTATAACAGATATATTGTATTTGAATGTATGTCATTAAAAATAAAGATAGTTATGTTCGTTTAGAGCATTGAAATATAAAGTAATTAAAATTATAAACAAAATCTGCTATTTAAATTGTCAGTTATAAATGAACGCACTTTCTTCTAAGCATTATTAAAATTTAAAAATTTATTATAGGAGGGAATACAGGAAACATAAGTATTAAATTCAAGATATATGCATATCTAAACTGAATTTATCTTCATCTCATCATTATATCATGTACGTAACTGTAATAAAATTTACATCTGAATCTGGTATTGCAGGCAAGCAATTATAATAATTTGCTTAGAAAGTCAATTATAGCTCTAACATAATTTCAACTCAAATATGTGTGTATGTTTCAATTCAATTTTATATATATGAATATATATAGTAACAAATTTTTAAAGATTAATATTAATCGAATTCATCTAGATAATTCATCTAGAAGAAAGTATTCATTAAAAAAAAGCTTTGTAAAAGAGTATTAATCAAAATAAGAGTTTATCAGCATATATCAAGAAAAAATTCAGTATGTTACAGCTGGATTTATTCCATCAATTATTTTCATCACAACTGAACCATAATCCAACATGTCAGTAATAAAGAATACAAATCTCATTGAATGCGGTTCCTACTGTGTCCGTTCCAGGATCGAACTTTGCGAGAATGGAAAAATGGAAAATTGCGCGATGGCCATAAACGGCGGCCTGCAAAATTGATGGAGATACGTACTTTTATCGACGTACTCGAAAAAGACAGACAGCTACAACGCTGAAGCGGGCCGGCCCTCAACAGTTTGATACGGTTTACGGTAAACACATTTCGGTGGCAATCACGTCATGGGGCAAGCAAGCAGCAAGCAAGCAAGCAAGCAAGCAAGCAAGCAAGCAAGCAAGACTAGTTGAGCCGAAGAGTACGTGATGCTTCCTAGGTTGGTGAAGGTGCGCGAGTGGTCGCTGAAGAGCTCTTAGCCGACCCTTTGTTGTCCCTGCCATCCCCACTTCTATCATCACGCAAGGGATGACGGTGGGGCTGGTATGGGGGTTAAAGGGTGGCCTCGCTCTTGGCCAAAGGCCTCTGATTTACTTAGCCTATTGAGTGCTCTCCCGGAGACTCGCCCGCGCCAAGAATACCGTGTACCGAGTGTCCGGCGACTATCGCTCACGATACTTTAATAACGTACGTTGAAGATTAATTAGTCGAAAAATCTCCTAATACATAAATATCAAGAGCACAATAGTTTCCGAATTAAAAATAAAATTCGCCAAAATAGCATCGTGTAAAGTACATGCGCATCGATCTATTATTTTTTATTTATTTTAACCGATTAAACAATATTGATTTTTATTGCTATCGATTTTCAGATAAAAGAGTTTCAAAGTGATTTAATTCGTGAATAAATTACTACTAATATTATTTATATATAATTTTTTAAGTAAATTAAATGGAGTATACCACGTAATTATAAAACGTTTCCTATCAAAGTAAGTAAAAAATAATGATGTCTCTAATTTCTATTTTGCATAAATAGATCCATTTTTGTCAATCGTGAAATCAAATGTGAAACATTTTCTATCTTTTCCCATTTTTGCTCGTAAGTTTAAATTTTCTACACATTTTAAGCAATTTGTGCACTTCGTAATTAATATTCTGTTGCATAATAATACACCAAAATATGCCAATAAATGATCAAATCGGTCAACGATGCATTGATAATAAGCTCTATTTTATGAGCTTTCATATGTATGTATTCTTGTACGCACAATAAATCGACGGATGATTATACATATTACAGAATTAAACATTTTGAATAATGTCCCAGGCCGTTCATTTCAAGGCACAATGATCTATTATATATATATATATATATATATATATATATATATATATGTACTTGTTTATAATATTCTTACATAATAAAACTAAAATGCTTTTAATGTACCATGTAAAAGTAAATAATAAATTTAAGTATCAATTAATTTATAAGAATAAATAATATAGGATATTTACTCCTACAACTGTTATATTATTATAAATTCAAATCTTTATACACTAATAATCATTAGGAAAACATTTTTGATCTTTTGAATTATTTTTGGTATTCTTCATTATATATTTTCTCTCACAGATTATTTTATCTCAAACTAAAAATTAAAAAAAAATAAAATTTAACTCATCAAAACGATGTGTCAACGATGTGAGTTGAAAAATAAATGTATGATAAATTATTAACCTTATAATTGCTCTTTCTCTCTCTTTGCGTCATAACCTAGGTTTTCTCCTCTCATATTCTCGTTTCTCGTTGTTTCTCGATGGCACTAACACAGCACACTCACTCGCGAAAACACGATTAATTGTGCAATAGCGACGGCAGCTTTTCACCCTAATATGCGCGATGCGGTTAATAAGGTCGCGTTACCGACTAATTAGAATAGACCATTTCGAAAATATACAGTTAAAATTTAATATTATATACAAGCGTAATGAACATATTTCAGATACAAATGCCACGAAATACACGTATTTATTAATAAATAGGATATGATGTACCACGATCTTTTTCATTATTTGAACTCAATATTCGATTCAATAATTTATATACAAGTCCGCGCTCTCAGTCAAAAATAATATGTAAATTACAATCAAATCGGCGAAATATTCTAACAGTGAGTCCCGAGATATATTTGACCATCTGATTCAATCTTCAATCTTAAATCAATTATTGTTCCGAAATGATAACGTGCAACTCTCGCCCGCTATTTGCTTCAAGTGAATAGCTCGTGCGAAATAACTATTTCGACGAACAGTCGTCGTGATACGTGAGTTTTGTTAATCGGCAATCGCTAATCGTAATAATCGACGAGAAACCATCGCCATTTAGCCGTTTTCCAGCACTCATTGCGATACCTCGAAGAGTAACGCGAGTAACGCGTCGCTGCCTGCCCGCTCGAGTGTCGCTACGCAAATGGTAGCTCGGTGACCTTATGCATACACGACACACTGCATGGTTATATGTCGCAGAAAAAAAAAACCACCAAGCGTCGAGCACGCAATGTACCGGCCGCTAGCGTTACAAAATATTTAACGCGCTGCAAAATAAATATAATACTTACGCACGAATATTTCGTTGACTTGTATTTCACATAACTGATTTAAACAGGCAATAATGGCACATCTAAAGTTTAAGTGAATTTATCCTCGTTTTTATCGGAAATGTATTTCTATCTAAAACGTTAAATTTAATGTTACTTTTCGAAATGCAATTTCGAAAAATCGTCGGTTATAACATTCAATTTTTAAAGGTAACGCAATATCAATGCTGTTGTAGTATAAAAATTTATGTAAAAAGGATGGAGTATGGTTTGATATATTACATAATACAATTGAAACGGAAAGCAGATGCCAGAAATGATCAATGTCCAAGTAGCGTTACGTAAGTATAGTTGTGTAATTTGCACAATTGTAGTAAAAATACTTGATACTCGTAAATAAATGATACTTATGCAAATTGACATTCATTATTATTACTTTTTTATTTAACTTTTATATTCCGGAAAGAAATCCGAAAGGAATAAAATTGCGTGATTTTAATAAATCGATAATTGTGATTTTAATAAGTGAAAAAGATGAGATTAAATCGCCGCAAAAAGATGCGGCAACTTAATCTCGTTTGCTCGATTTATGAGAATCACACAAAATTTTATTCCTCCCAGGATATAAAAAATTAAAGAAAGTAATAATAATAATTTTTTCATAGTTTTCTGATCACGATTTCTAAATTCAATTTTTCAAATAGATTTAATAATTCTTTTTAGTTGGAGTAATTAATTATTTCAATTTTTATTAAGAAACGAAACTGCTTAAAATAACTTTACATAAAAAATTTGCCATTAATAATAATCTTATTAATGATTATGATACGTATGTAACAAATAATAAAATCATAAAAACAAAATTTGCTAAGAAGAAGAAAATTAATAACAAATGGCAGATCGATAACGTAGTTAATATAACATGAGCACAAAAAAATTTTGATTTTTCTCTGCTAACGACACAGCAACATATAATATTTTGAAATATATTAAAGGGAAGGAAACTGGTGACAATAACCGGAAATTCGCCACAAGGAAACGAGAAAGCAAAGGAAACCAGGAGGCAAAGAGACCAGACAACCCTTTCGCGCGGTAAGAAACCCAAAGAGAAGGAAAGAATATCACCAAGTCGGTCGGCGCCCTTTGTTTTTCTCGAGCATCTAACGAGGATTTACCGCTGTTACAATTACTCGCGTTCTCGGCAGTCGCCACCATCACCGGCGCAGCATCAGTGTGAAGATCTCTCGATGCCGGGGAAAAACGCGGTATCTCGGTTCCGGCAGGAGTCGTAAGGATAAAGCTACGACGCCGTCTCCCGCAGGAACCAATTTAGGTACGCGCTCGCCGACAGATTTAAATCAAATCAGCCTCATCGCTATATTCGCAAAAATTAATCCGCGACGAGCCGCTCTCCGAGTCTTCTTCTCACAGAAATAGTAGCACTGCGAAAATTCTTAATTTTACGATTTAAATAATTATGGTCAAATCATGATCGTCTACTATCTCTTTATTTAACGGCGGTTGATATTAAATTGCTTCTCTCCGATAGGGGATTTGATAGTAGTTTGTAACAAGGAACTGCAAATTTTACTATTTTTTTATATTCTATTTTACTAAAGCAAAATACAAAAAAAAGATGGTAGCGACGAATTAATCGTCGAAATATTATTATTTAATTATTTATAATTCTTTCAATTTATCGGGTTATATTATTTTTAGAGATACCTGTCAAGAATAAACCCGTATCTATTTATCTAATTTAATTACACATCTCTCTTTCGATTTTTCATTATCTAATTATTTCATCTAATTGTTCGCATGATTTTTCAAACTGCAACAATTGTCAACGTTCGAAAATAACGTGTGGTCGAGGGAAAAATCTCTCGATTTATCGGTGCACTCATCCCTGAGTTGCATCGACAATCTTGGCTGATTCGAAAGTCTGCGGCGTGAGAAGGAACAAGTAGAAAAGGACGACGGCGATCGCGACCTGGCGCGGCGCGACGAGGCGAAGGAAGCCTTGATATATCCGCCAAACACAAGGGGTCCGAACACCTCGGCGGGATTTATCGGGACTACGGATAATGGATGGCTTCGCGCAGCCACCGAGGACGTCGCTTTTTTAAATAATACAACGCAGAACGGTGAAAAATTCCTGGCTCTCGCAATAATCGCGGCTACTCGAATACGGCGAACGAATATAATGGAGATTACTGAAACACTATCAGCTTCGTTGGTTAAATAAAATCATGAACATTACAAATAATTTTGTAAATCTTGATCCAGTACACTTATCATTATACTTATTCACTGCCATCGCGATGAAAAGACGAATTATCGTTATCAGACAAATTTCTAAAATCCTTAGAACCACTTGAAAAGTTCAGGATAACGATATGCTAAGGGAATTTACGACTAGGGGAATTTGAGAATCTTTTACAATCTTTACACATAAAGTTATATGTTGAAGTTAAGCGACCGAATTTCAAATCGGAGAAACAATGACGCCATTAGAAGGCACACACCAGCGGGCGCTAAATATCGCGAGCCGAAATAAACACGGCAAGTCGGATAATACGCCGAGTGTGCCTTTTCATTTCTGCGAGAGTCATCGTGTCGGTTGGTCACGCTAGACAGTGTAAAGGAAAACGGATCGCCTTTCATTAACTTTCAATTAACAAGTTATGGGCCCAGTGCTGTCCAAGGTATTGAATTAATCGAGAGCGCTTCAAGATTATCCGTTTTTGAGAAGATTCCAGAAAAATGACGCCACGTGTCATTATAACAAAATTGAATAACGACAACTACGAGTCTTGGAAGTACAAAGTAGAGTTACTATTTATTAAGGAAGGCCTATAGGATGTCGCGAATAAAGAGAGACTATTACAACCGGATCGCCTTTCATTAATGAACATTATATAACAGAAAATACACGATATGTGGATATATGATTTTAATATTATTAGAAAAAATTCTGGTGATATATTATAGAATACTACTTCCCGTTTCAATCGCGAATACTATATGTGAAAAGAGAGCACGACTATTTCAACGTAAAGGTATCAAAGAGCGTAGTTACGGCAGTAACGACGAAACTCAAAGGATTTCGGCGACTCGAGCTTCAGGTGTAGCACAGTGACGACAGCTTAACAGCCTTAACCGGCTTTCCAGAGTAAATTTACCTCTGAAAAGTAGATTTACACTAAGATTTAAGGGGAAGCAGGAACGGCCGGCGTCGAGGCGGACGAACCGCGAGACAAAAACCGCGGAGGCACCATCGTCGGATTGGATCCACCGCGGGGGAATGTATTTAATTCGATTGGCCTTTGCCGTCTCCACTGCCGCCGCCGCCGCGCCGCCGCCGCCACCGCCGTGACTTGAAGCAAGAAGGGCGAGAAGAGCGGGGTGGCTTTTATCAGGGGGTGAGAGAACCTCTGTTTCCGCCGGAAATGAGGCCCTAGCTACCACCCCACATCGCCTCACGCCAGCGACCTACTCTCTCCCTATCAACCTTTCCTCCTTTCCTCCCTTCCATCCTGTCGTCGTCGAGGATGAAAATCGTATTTATATCCCATCTCTCGCGCGCCCAGGTAAATATTACGAGCAAGTGTACGCACCTGCCGCTACGAGCTATGACAAGCGAGATCCGCGACGCCGAAAAATCGACGCTCTCGTAGCGATGCTACTCTCAACATGACCTGGCTGCATTCAGATATTTATCATTGCAAATTTCGAGGAATAAGAAATAAGGAATTAGAAACTACTCCGGTTCACTCGTCGTAAGAGAAGTGCGCTAGTAATTTGCGTTTGCGCATTAAGAATTAATAGTCATAAAATTAAAAAATAATAAGTAGTAATTTAAGATTAAAAAGTTATAATTAAATATCTCGAGTTAAAAAAAGAAGTGAGTTTTAATACCACCATAATATGAGAGAAAGAGAAAGAGAGAGAGAGAGAGGAACTTTTATTAAACTAGATTATTTAATTCATACAACAGATTATTTAGATATTCCGAATCTGATCGAATTTCTTTCTATATTAATGAAGATGTATATAAGGTTGACAATTTTTTTATATTTATTTATAGTGACGCACACGTATCTTAGAAAATGCAATAAGGAGATATTTATGAATTAAAATCCTTTATCTCTTTTATCTCGGATAACTAAATATGTTTACATATATATGATTATTTAATTTTCCTTTACCTACATTTTTCTATTGTATCTTTCTAATATCCGACGAATTCAAGCGGTTAAATCATTTCCAATGGGTAATTTTGCGACACGGAAATATTGCTGCATCTCTCGAAATCGTTCGCAAGAAGGCGTATCTTATTTCTCATTATGAACGCAAATTAATTCGAACTCTGATATAAAGTAATATAAAATCCATCCAATGATCCGATCAATCGATCGACCGGACCACCCACGGATTCTTCCCGTTAGTTGCGCGCCTTTCTCGAGGGGGTGCGGACTCGACCCCGTTTCCCCTCCCTCGCCTGACTATTCATAAGCTCTCTTAGAACAGGTGCGGACTGCTGCTCCTTTTCTATCCCTTTTTATTTTTTTTTTTTTTAGTTTCTATCGCGCACGAATCCCCGAATAAGGCGACGGGATCTAGAGCCAGACGGCAGAGAATCGAGATGGAAGAGGCTTACCGTTGCTCTCTCCAGGCGGATGTCGACTGGCTCTCCCTTCTCCGGCCATTCTGCGAGATGTAATTTTCGCTGTATGCCGAGATTAGAAGCCAGCTCGTCGGGGCTACCCCCGGTTCCGCCCGCCTGATAAGTATTGCCTGCCCTGTGCCAGTCTCCTGCTGAATGCCCTAGAACTGGAAAAGGGATTCGAGAGATGATCTCGGTACGATCGATCGGCCTTACGACGTGACGTCACGAACGACGATGGGTGCCCGTTATATCTCGTTAAGGAGCTACGTATCCGCATAGGCGCGGATTTGCGGAATCGCCTTGAGCGTAATGAATTGATCTACTATATCGAACTGTTAAATAACTAAATGTCATTGCTATTAATATATTTAGGCGAATCACTATTATAAGCGCTGTATATTTCGTTGAAACAAAGTCGTGTATAATTGAGAGTAAAGATTAATCAAACATGTAAAATATTGATGGATTCGTAAAAGATTGGCAAGAATTCTTTTCAAGGCGATTCACATTAGAATTAAAGTTATCGGATGAAGAAGAGCGGGTGGTGGGAGCAGAATGCGATTCAGAGGTAAAAAGAGTACCGCTTTCACCCCACCCTCCCCTCGTATTCACTTCGTATAGTCCTTGCGATAGGACGAAACTTTTGCTAGACGAAATCTCTGAAAGATTATATAATCGGATTAATCAAAGTTACGGTTAAAAAATCATGTAGAAAAGAACACACGTAACTGGTACAAGTAACGGATACTAATGTAATACGTGTTACAAGTTTAAAATCGTACATCTATAAATAATTTATCTCAAAATATACATACACATCTTAAAAATATTAAAAATTATCCACATCAAAAAGTAACTCAATATTCTGCAATGTTCCAAGATTTAATAAGATTGTCATTTTTTAAAACCATCAGGGACGATGTGTAAATCATCAGAAGTGTGCTATAATTTTTATTTATTATATAAGGCTTACAATCTATAAATTATATAATGTAAATCGACAAAAATTGTCATTAGAATTAGCTTTACATCTGCTGCTGACTGAAATTTGGTCTGCTGATAACATAAAAACTTGGTATATTTAACTATGCATCTTTTGCCACTTTCTTATCTTTTCTTATACACACTCGTCGCTTTTTTATGTAAGGATTACATTTTCTGTGGAAAAATAATCTTCCAGTTTGTGTAAATGTTTTCAATATAGTTGAATAAAGAAAAATCCGACTTGTATACATTCGTCCAGTTGAATATATCCGACTAATGACCATATCTGTAAATAGAAATGACAAAATTGTCATACCTGTGTAAAATTATTTATCTTAAAAACTTAAAAACTAAAAAATCTAATGTAAACTTTCTTAAAGATATCTTCACACTTTCTATTTAACTTTAATATTTTAACACTCTTAATTTTCTACTTAAAGAATAAAAAAATAGAATAAAAATAGCACACATATGACGAAACTTATATATTGTTAAATGAAAATCTACTTACTTCTGAAACTCCCATTCACGATTATCAAGTGGACAGACCTGTCGCGTTTTCAGCCAACGTGAGATACAGTGAAAATGAAAGGCGTGCTGAGGATAAAAATACGGTTATAGCAAGATCTGAATAAAAACTTAACAGTACTACAAATAATAACTAAATCCTATTCATTGAATGTAAAAATAATGAAGGTTGAAAGCCAAACTACAAGCAGTAAAAGATCAATATTAAATTAATTTCTAATTTATTGTCCAAATTTGCAAATTTATTGTCCTAGATTTCGTATTTTGGCCTTTGGCTTTCCTACATTGTTTCAATAGTACTAACAAACTTACGTTGCATACACCCCAGGCTACCGTGCACTCTTCGCTGGTAGCAGATGCCTGATTCGCTTGGCATTCAATGCAAAGGTCCATGATGTGATTACGGCAAATAGCGCAATTGTCCACAACAATATCTGAAAGACGTGTGCGAGGAATTGCGTTAGAAAGTGTATCGCACTTATTACTACTATTGTGTCTCGTGGACCATACAATCACAATGCTCCATCGTGGTTCTTACCCCAGGCCCATAGTGCCACTGCGTTCCACTAAAAGTAAACATAATTAATGAAAAAAAACCGTGAAAATAACGGACAATAAAATGGAAAATAACGGATTGCACAGAGTGGAGCAGCGCGGAATGACAAAGCGTAAGTGAGGTTAGAAATTACTCATGCACGCCGCGCGGCGACCACGAGCGCATCCGAACGTGCGTAATTCGCACGCAAATGTTCACGCTTACCTTCTTCACCTCGAAACGTTTCTTCTCGCCTTTCCCGCTGCTGGAAGTCGGCAGATCGCACTCGTCATCGTCGATTTCCATGGTCGTCGCCATCTTCCTAATTTTGAAGCGTCGGACCGAGTGGCGCTGCCGGATGCGCGATTCGCGAACGACCGAACGGCACCTTGCGAAGGTCCACTCGACCACGAAGCCCGTCGGCGCGAAATTATATTTGCCCGACGAGTGCAAAAAAAGACGCGACTGCACGCGTGAACGTACTCGCAGTCATTCCACAATCGTGCATATGTGCACTTGATTAAAATAATTCTTCCCTTCCCCCCCCCTTCTTCCACACAGGGGTAAGCGATCGCGTTTCGTCAGACAAGCTCTGTGCTTGAAAATAATTCACGGAATGCTTTTGAAATTTCATTCTTTTTCGGGACTCTGCATGTCCACCGCGATCGAGATTCGGGCTCAAACGTGATATATTCAGCACCACGGAAAATTGAAACAACCATGCGCGCGCGTAGTCGCATACATTTACGTAAAAGTTTGATTTCACTTGCAAATATCGAGGAGAGGCGAGGTGAGAAACAAGAATCGATGCCTCTTGGTCGCATTTAAGACATTCATTCGACAGCAGCGATATTATTTGTGACAAGAAGGACGACTTACCGTTGCTCGGGAAGTTCTCGGCGTCGGGCTCCGTCCGGCCGAGCCGCTCGTCGCGGCAGACTCGTCGTTCCCGAGCGCGTAACTGGCGCGTAATTACACTCGCGACGATCGCCCGATGCCTCGCCCGGCATTTTCCGACGCGAATTCACCCGCGGGACTCGCTCCCGGTGAGAAAATTGTACGAAAATCGCGGAGCCGCCGCGGTCCGGCGGCACTCGTACGCGACGCGGCGGGAGACATGGCGGCGCGCATGCGCAGCCGCCACTCTGCCGGCGCGAAACGGAACGGCGGGCGCGACGCTTGAAATTTATTCCAGTCGCTTACGTTCATTTTTGTCAATGCAGATTAGTTTTAATCGCCGTTTAATTAGTCTTTCGTCGTTTTCTAATTCTTATGTCTATTTCTATCAATGGAGATTAACTTTAATCCGGATTTAACTTACTTTCTATCTTTTTTTAGTCCTAAGAATTAGAAAAAAAAATGAAAAGTTAGTTATATCGAGATTAAACCCAGTCGACACAGAGCATCAGTGACATTACATCCATGTTATAATTTCATACTCAACAATGTAAATGTAATATCAAACATGTTGTAATTGTTATATTACGTTTTAACATGTTGTAATTGTTGTATTAAATTTAAAAATGTTGTAATTGTTATATTACATTTAAAAATGTTTGTGTAATTAGAGCGAATAATCTTAGCACAATTATTACTGAATACATTTCAGACATTAATTTTGTAATTATTGTAAAAATCGTTACAGCATAAAATGGTACTATTATTATTCAAGTAATAGTAAGAAAATTCTTTTATTTTTCATTTTTTAAGTAATTTTGCTTTATAATTTTCTCAATATTTATAACTTATAATTATAAAATTCTTTTTCAGCAAAAGATTCGCGTTTTGCAGAATCACCTTACGACACGTCGTGCAAAATGCTGTGAATGGAAAGAAGCAATAATTGTGCATTTATTACAAAAGTTTCCTATTTGGGAATTTGAGACGCGTACTTACGACATATGCGGCGTTTGGCATGGTCGTAAAGCGTCCGTCGCGAAGCGATATTTCGCAAGACGATACTTCTCTCCCGCTCCTTTTTCGAGGACTTCTGCATGAAACGCGCGCACGCGCGTCTCGCGACTGTCGCATCGGGTGGTAGGGGCGGGGTGGGGAAGGTCGGACAAGTTGGCAGCACTGGCCGGCTGGAAAATGGCGTTGTTGCTCTGCTGCTATACACAGGCGAGAAACGTGCTTTCACGGCGTCAATGGTGCGTCGTGTGTAATACGTAAATAAACGCGAGACAAGTCGCGCAAGAACGCGCGAACGTGCTTAACGAGCCCGGTTTTGACCCCGCCGTAGCTGCCGCCGCGCGCTCCGATGAGATTCCGGTGATACGTGAATAGCTGCGTGTCCGCAATGGCCGACGACTCCGCTCCGCTGCCGAAGAGGCGCCAATTGGTAAACAAAGAGCGCGCGCGAATCCGACGCCGACGGATCCGCACCGCGGTCGCGCCGAGGTATTCCTCGCGCGACCGGGTCAATCGTGCTACCTCATCACGCGTGTGCCATCCTTACAGCGCGAGCGTACCAGGAAGCTGTACACGGACGACTGGACCATTGGCGATGAGGAGATCGAGGGCCGCAGGACCTTCCAGCTCGATGAGAAGATCGAGGGCGAGAGGTACGACCTGAGCAATTTCAGCGGCCTCTTCCGCGAGATGACCGGGTCGGAGCTGAATCTGACTTTCCTGCAGAAGCACGGTCTCCAGATACCGCTGCTGTTCAAGGAGAAGTCCGGCCTGGGCTTGCGAGTGCCCAGCTCCAACTTCTCCGTCAACGACGTCAGGACCTGCGTTGGTAAGTTTCAGACAATAGGAGAGATAGACGTTGCTAGATAGATGTTAATAGCGTTTGTACGATAGGTTCTAAGAGAGTGCTGGATGTTATGGACGTTAATACTCAGAAGAATGAAGATATGACTATGAAAGAGTGGCAGAAGTATTACGAGGATCCCAATAAGGAACGCTTGCTGAATGTGATCTCATTAGAATTTAGTCATACCAAGTTAGAGAATTACGTACAATCGCCTGCGTTAGTGCGCCAAGTAGATTGGGTAGACGTAGTGTGGCCGAGGCATCTGAAGGAGGCTCAGGTGGAATCTACCAATCTCCTGGAGGATATGATGTACCCGAAAGTGCAGAAATATTGTTTAATGTCAGTAAAGGGTT
Source organism: Tetramorium bicarinatum (assembly GCA_928718305.1). Lineage (NCBI taxonomy): Eukaryota > Metazoa > Arthropoda > Insecta > Hymenoptera > Formicidae > Tetramorium > Tetramorium bicarinatum. The sequence goes on from OV788319.1 coordinate 10,265,338, forward strand.
GTTACACCGACTTCCACGTTGACTTTGGTGGCACGAGCGTGTGGTATCACATCTTGCGAGGTGGCAAAATCTTTTGGCTGATTCCACCAACTGAGAAAAACTTGGCTCTCTATCAGGAGTGGGTGTTGAGTGGCAAACAATCGGACGTTTTCTTCGGTGATATGGTAGACAGATGTGGCAGGATAAGCCTAACAGCTGGTATGACTCTATTCATACCGACCGGTTGGATACACGCAGTGTATACTCCTCAGGACTCCTTGGTCTTTGGTGGAAATTTCCTTCACAGCTTTGGTATAGAGAAACAGTTGAAAGTAGCGCAAGTGGAGGAGCACACAAAAGTACCGCAAAAATTCCGATATCCATTCTTCACAGAAATGTTATGGTAAGAGTGAAAGAGTGAAGTTTGGAATTTTATACTATTAAATATGATATATGTGCCATTAGTTGTAAAGATTTGTATGTTGCTGCAGGTATGTTCTCGAAAGATACGTACACGTCCTCTTGGGTAGAAGTCACCTGAATATACCCAAATCGCAGCGGCAGCACTTAGTTCCGCAGCACCACCAGCACGTACATATCACGCCGTTCGAATTACACGGCTTGAAAGCAATAGTGATGTATCTACATTCGTTGCCATCTACAAAGAAGAATGTCCCGGTGTTGGTACGCGATCCGGTCGCTCTTATTCACGATGTTCGATGTTTAGTCGAGCAGCACAGACACGACAGTGCAGAAGCGGCTGTGACAGGCAATCCTGTGTTACCGCCACCACCACCTCTGAGCATTACTGACGGGGTATTTGTCGTTTATACAACAGATTGAAACAAATACATTTAAATATCTCTTATCTTTTATGTAATTTTTGCTCTGTTTTCTTTTTTAGGAACGCATGAGAGTAACGAGAAAAGGTTTTGTAAAAATGAGACATCATTCGGACAAATCTGAGAGAGCGTTTCCACGCAGAAGACGCACTAGGTGCAAGAAATGTGAAGCTTGCACGAGACAAGATTGTCGGGAGTGCGTGTTTTGCCAAGACATGGTCAAATTTGGAGGTAGTGGTCGCGCTAAGCAAACATGTCTGATGCGACAATGTCTTAGACCCATGCTACCCGTCACATCATCGTGCAAAATCTGTCATTTAGATGGCTGGAAACAATCACCTGCACCATTGACGGGTATGACTCTGCAATTGATTAAATTTATACTTTTTATAATTTTTCTTTTCAATTAATGTTTTTCTAGATCATATATTTTCAATTTTTTATTTACTTCAAAAATTTTAATATAATTTTATATTGACAAATTAAAACATTTGCATATTTTAAGTCTTTATACGATTTAAATTATATTAAATTATAATATCTATATACTTTTCTTTCTCTAAATTGAATGTTTGAATGAATAATTACAGGTAAACCGTTTCCCACAACACCCTCTACTCTAATGGAATGTTCAACCTGCTTCGACATTGTACATCCAGAATGTATAGGTTTGAACTCCAAAGAGATAATCGTAAATGATGATTTGCCAAACAGTTGGGAGTGTCCACAGTGTTGCGAACGAGGTCGGAACTTGGATTATCGACCGCGTCAACCAAGGGGTCGCACGCGAAAATTATCAGTATCCAGCGCAGCTTCCTCAGCACCGACCACGGATTCTGAGCGGGCTATGACACCGAGTAAGCGGTCGAGACTTGATCCCAACGAGGTACATTAATTCTTCTATATAAAAATTATTTAAAAAGTTATATCTATAGTAAAATAATTTTTGCATATTTTTACGTGATTGAATCTTCAAGTAGCATAAGTCGCGTTGTATATAAACATGTTTTATTTTTGTCAGGCATGGAATGATTCGCCCGGGGAACCAGCCGAAGGTGAACAACGAATGACTCAGCAGCGTACTCAGTTAGCCATGCAGTTGATTGCTTCGAGCAGCAGGTCTTTGGTGAGGCCGCACGTGGTAGTTAGACCAGCACCACCGCCGCCCATCCAAGAAATGGACGGCGAACCAAACGAACAGAATTTAGTGTACGACAAGACAGTGATGCTTGCGGTATTCCGGTTTCTCAGTATAAAGGACCTGCTTAATTGTGCCTTGGTTTGTCGTACCTGGGCAAGATACAGTATAGATCCCAGTCTATGGAAGAAACTCGACATGTCGCACTATAACCTCCGTTCTTTACACTTGACGGTTATCGTTAGACGTCAACCCGAATGGCTTTCATTGGACTGGACCAACATCAATAAGATGCAACTGGCTTGGCTATTGAGTAGACTGCCGCAGTTACGAACATTGTCCCTGCAGGGCTGTACCTGGGCGGGCGTTCGTGCTCTGAAAAGTTGCAGCTGTCCGCCTCTAGAAAAGCTGAATCTGAGTTATGTAACCTCTTTGAACGATGCTGTTTTGCAAGAAATCCTGGATTCTCCAACGGATTCAAGACCTGGCCTTATTGACAAAACATCGCGGTTGAAGCATCTCAAGAATCTGTCTTTAGCAGGATGTGATATCACGGATCGAGGAGTGAGATATATAGTCCAGCATCTGTCGGATCTTGAAACTTTAGACCTCTCCTCGATTGGCAGGCTCACCGATTCCGGAGTAGCGCAATTGACGTCGCTGCCAAATCTGGCATCGCTGAACTTGACAAACTGCAAGTTGCTCACCGAAACGACTCTCGATCATCTATCGAGATGTAAGGCGCTAAAACGCCTGGATCTGCGACATACGACCCAAGTATCGACGCAAGCCATCATTAAGTTCGCTGCTAAGAGTGAGCACAATTTACATGTGACGGACGTTAAGCTGGTAGAAGAAAAGAAGAAGGTCAAAACCGAATTCGTAGATACGTGAAAGAACATGGTGCTCATTCGCAAACTATTGTTCAGTGCAATTCGGTTATTATCGCGTAAGAACACCGTTTGCAGAGAATTAGAACCATAATAGTACATGCTACGATCAGCGATTATTTATTTTACACACGAGAGAATCTATAGGCATCATTACAAGGTGCATCCTTATGATGCAACAGAAAGGACCTGACTAGTATAGAATTTCTATTCGGATAACACTTTTACCGACATAAGACCAAACGCAATTTTGACAAGTACGATTCCTTCGCAACTTGAATCTATTATTTTTTTCATTTTTCTTATTGCAGATACTCATCTATTCAATCGTGTGATTTACGTAAATATATATTTATATATTTTTTTGCAAAACCATTGAATGTCATTTTAAAAATAAGTACTATAATTTATTTGGAATTTTCTTTTACAACAATATCGAAAAGAGGCGGCATCATTATTGCAATTTTATAATTCCTTTATATATCTTTGTAATTGAAGGTCAAACTCAAATTTTATTAAACTCCATTAAATTAATCGAAGAATGTAATTCTGTTATTCATTTATTAGTTTAATTTAGTTGCGAACTCGACTTCGAATTTGTCATTAAAAGGACATTCAGTAGTTTGGAATGCTTCCGCACGTACGCAAGGCACATGTGTTTAATTAATATATATTATATTTAATTAAGTATAATATATATTATAAATTGTAATTATATATACATATGTATGTGTATATATATATATATATATATATATATATATATATATATATATATATATATGTATGTATAAAATGTATGTGTATGTGTGTACAACATACGACTGATAATTATATATACATATATGTTAAATATATATATGTAAATATATTTTTTGTATTAAATTTTGCTTAATCTAACTTTCAAACTTCGCAAAGAAATAATGTAAAATAATGATAAAGATATTTAATTTTACTTTCTGAATATTTCAGAAGTTAACATTTTATCATTTCATTTTTTGTTCTTTCTCTTATTTAACGTTATACAACAGGTTGCAAAGGTACATCGTATCTATATTAAATGTGGAAAAGTGAATGGAAATGGGTGGTATGCAGGAATTCTATCGGATTATTATTCCCATCAAAAACTATTTTTCGCATAGGTTGTAAAAATAGAAAAAGGCTCGAAAATAAGTATTTATCTCGCACGAGTGTGTGAACAAATCTCAACCGAGAATTCATCGCAAATACGATGTTTATAATTATAGTACATATACATATGTACACACTTTATTCATAGACACGCATCAAAACATTTATCGAAATCGATTGTATTATTTTTTAATATTAGTTCGGTGATTTTACGTGATAATCGAAGATAGTATATGCTTCGAGTCTTGATTTCTGACCTGAATTGTGTCTCGTAATGTTTTGTGAAAGCCAATGTACATACACCTGCTTTTTATAAATATGCATGTTTCACATGTACTTTTTCTTTCTCCTTCTGTTCTCTCTTTCAATGTTCCTCATACGATTTCATGTAAAGATAACAAGTATGAGCAAGAAAAAACTAGACTATTGACTCAAATGCCATCGTGTGCATCTTGTGAAATTTTCCATTTTTATCATTATATTCCAGCGAATAACAAATTCATCATAATTAAGCGTATCATTTGTATCATAATATTTTGAAGATGTTGCGGTAGCAAACATTGTTCTCACAAGTTTTGCATCTCCCGTTCTTTCGGTGAAGATCGCGAGCGAAAATCGTTCTTATTTTTCTTTTTTTTTTACATAATTCAAGTTTCAGCAATTTAACATCAGAACGAAATCGCCACAATGTAATACATTGTATAATACGTGTAATCCATGAAAAGCAATAGCGATCTCTGATTTCCAAATATAATTTTTATTTGTAAAAGATAATCTATTTCTCATTCTCTTCCTATCGTACAATTTGTCTAATTTAAATTCTAATTTAAAGTAGAAATGAAAGCTATTTGAAAAGTTCTGAGAGAGAATTTATTGCCAAGAATAATATGTATCCGATTATTTTGATTTCAAGAATTTACTTTTGTTTGGAAGAATTTTCCAAACAAAGGTATAAATAACATTCTTTGAAAATATCGCGAATTTATGAGATATAATAGATTTTGAAATAATCTAGATTTTATTTTTCGTGATTCAATAGCCAATTCTTGAGAAAGTATTGTATGTATTCGTATTAAGTCTTTAAATCATGTATGCATAGAGTATTGAATTTAAAGTAATTGCATATTGTTTAAATGTGATTCGGAGATATTTTTGAGAGCACGATTTTTCTTACGTGAAAAGTGTCTTAAGATTTAAAAATAGATTTTTAATGTCTTCCTCCATGCGCGATCAGCAAAATATTTAATATTTCCCCATTATATTATTTCTATTTCTTAATATAATAATGTACGATTTTTTAGTGTCAATCCATTGCAATTTGTTTTTGATATTGATCTATATGCAAAAGTAATAATAAATTAATTTACATGTAAATACATTTTTTATAAATATATAAATTTTAATTTACAATTGCACATAGATAATAAATTAATTTTAACGCGTGCTTAAACAATCGTTCAAAGTTTTATTTAAAAATTAAGGAATTAAAAATATAATTTCCATGTAAAACGTATTATTGATACATCATATAATTTATTATCACATTTATATATTTATCGGTCAAATTGCGTATATGCCAAATTATAATAACGTTTCGGTTTTGCTTATTCAAAAATAATTGAGCCATTGCTTTCGCATCGAGAACGCAGATCGACGGATCACGCGATTTATAAAACAGAGTATGAATGAAATAATTTAGGTAATGGAACACAGTGATGTGTCAATTATTTAATTGTATTTCACGAAATGCGTTCGAATCAGATAGCAAAAATATCTCGCGTAAAGCGATCGCTCGGAGTGTCGCATTATTTCTTAAAATGCGATTGCAATACAGACACAAAACTAACATATTCATCACTAAAAAATTTGCTATTGACTATGATAATCTGCGTAAATTTCTTTCACAACACTTTACGGCAATATTTCGTAAAAGTTAACGAAAGGAAAAGTCGGAACGCGCGGTCCGCGCTCGGCGTTTAGACCTCGGCGACGTTCGGCAACCTTCGGCAACGCTCGGCAGCGGTAGGCGGCTTGGCGCGCCGCTGACTCGGCAGTTCCCGCGCAACCGTCGTCCCGAGCGCTGACCGACCGTCGGGCGCGCAGCGAGCGAAATTCTTTGTACCGAAACGCGATAATATTTTACGCGAACGATTAAACGAACAAGTTATCAACTCGCGCGAATAATTATAATTTATTCTCGGATCAACGATCAAGTGACAATGAGTGCTTAGTGAAGTGAATATTCCGCACTGGAAAATCCCTCGTACGTTGAAATTGACACGCAAGTGTTACTGCGAACGATAGTTTTATGTTACCGTTTCCTGTTGGGACGTTTATACATACGTATGTGTGGAAATTGTTACTTGCGTAATTTATTTCGCGTAAATAATACGAATATTTCGCGTGTCTCGCGAACTTGCATCGCATTTTATATCGATAGAAAGCTTCCATTTGTTTCATTCCAGTGAACAGCGTACGCGCAATTGTAATTGACTGTGAGAAAAATTGTGAATAAGTGCAAGGAACGAACTGGAGGAGAGGAAGGAGCTTGAGAAAGAGACGTCGAGCCGTCGAGACGTCGAATCGTTACAACCCGTCATGATTATTACGCAGCTGCTTCGCATCGTACCTGTAAGTACCAGATTATTTTTTTATTTTAAATAGTGGTGAGGTTAGAACATACTTTCCTCGCGAAGCGGGTATTTTATACGATTTATCCATAAAGACTGGAGCGAAGAGAGACTAGAAAAAATATATTAAATTAACGTCCCGAGCTCGATTTAACGACGATTTATATAACGATGATTACCTTTTGAAGGATAGTTAAACTCGAACGCGTCGCGCTTCGAATTCTTTGGAAATATTTAGCCATCGCTTTCGCATTGAGTGCCGCGAGTAAAACGCGAACTGACAGATTGCGCGATTTGTATGACAAAGTGCGCGGATCAAGTGATCTGACGGAATACAGTGATATGTCGATCGTTTAATTATACCTGTATTTCGCGGAATTTTAGCGTTCGAATTATACAGCAAGCGCGTATAACATCAAGTATGTATTTTTATATGGCTCCCTCGGTACAATCAGTTTCTGAATCGACTCCCGTAGTATCTACGCAAAGTCGATACTAATATTGTCGACATTCGAATTTCTGTTATTTAAATAACAGAAGAATACGATAACATATTATTTCATTTCGAGATAAATTTCTGTTTAATAAAGTATCATCATATTATGATGTCGAAAGTTACAACTAATTAATTCGAGAATTTAACTGAAAAAGAGAATTTAACTGAAACTAGAAAAAAACAGAGGCGCGCTACGCGCGCGCATTTAGCGCTAAATCCTGGTACAAATGTCGTTTCGCAATTGCTCGTTTTTTCAAGTTTGGTATTCTGGCTCTTTTCGAATTCGAAGCGATTCTCGGCGTAAGGAGTAGCGCCCCGAAATTTAAACAGTCAGGAATTAAGAGCCCATAAATAGCACTAAATCCTAGTACAATTGTCGTTTAAGATAGACAGCGTTTAAGATATATAGGAAAAACGTTTTGCTAAATTTAACAAAAGAATGCTGTCAAGTTTGATCTCTTTTCCGCATTTTAAATTTTTCAATAAATAATCATGATGACTCAGTAAATGATACTAAAATCATATTTGTGTATATTTCGTTTCAAGAATAATAATTGGTGTTAAAATATAGAAATAGAGAGAGAAAATGAAAGGAGAAAGAAACAAAATGTAGTGCAAAAATCTGTTAAAAGAAATCGATTATTTTCATTGTATATTTAAAAAAATTACTCAGACTCATCCAGGGCAGATAAAATTTTCTCTGAAATAAAAAAGGCATCTTTTAATCTATGTAATAATAAAGATGTATAAAGTAATGTTTCTCATTCTTCACATAATAATTTACGATGTCATGCATGAAAAAATTTTACTGACACAGCATATTTTTATAGTAAATCCTATCCTGTTATTATGTGAACAGCGAATATTTTTGCCGTATACTGTATTTATTTAAATTGTTTGCTGAAACAATATATTATTTTGCTGTAAAAGACCCTTGATGGTATTCTGCCGATAAAACAATGATAATTTTATTGCAATAGTAAAATGTATTTTGCAACTGAATATTTCATTTGATTTTAATTTCAGATCTTAGGAATAAATTTCTTATCGATATTTTTCAATTCCTATTTTTAAAAAACAAAAAAGATTTTATTATAAAATCAAATAATTGACTTTTGTCGAAAAAACAACGACAATTTTGTTACAGCAACTCTTTTTTCTATGTAAATTTTATAGGTTTTATTACGTTTTTATTAAGATATACATTTATTATGTACTAAATCATGAAAAATAAGTTATAGGTATAATTATGAAAATAAAGATTCCAAAAACTTTAATTCTACAAAAGTTTAACTGAATGTAAAAAGATATTGGAAACATTCGGACTCAGCAAAGAACGAAGAAAATTGGAAAAGATTGAATCAATCAGTCTAGCATTCCTGAAATTTTTATCTGTAGAAACCAATTCGTTTTTCAGCAAATAATTGCTCCTTCAAGTACTTAACGTACAAGGATTCGCTCTTACTTTTCTTTGATTTTCTTCAGTAAAATTTAAAAAGTTTAGAAAGATATAAAAAATATTTGAGAAGCATTTTTGCGCGAGGATAAAACAATTTTAAGACAATTAAAAGATAAAAATCAATTTCCATACATCTTGCTTTTTTCGTATTCATTTACTTGAATAAGGTCTCTCTCGCAACATGCGTATTAATAAAATTAATAACAATTATTAAAATTGCAAAATCTCACTTTTGAAAATTTATTTATATAATAATTTTAATATACTTTAGATAACTTAGATAATGCAATGTATTTCACGAAATTATTTATATATTCTTCTAAAATTAATGTTCTCTCTTACGTGCTTGTATATGTGATTTATTTATTATCCGATAACTTTTTCCAATCATACGTTTCTTTCGTTTGCATCACATTTAAATCATCAATCGTACAGGCATCTGATGGAAGAAAATAGTTTCTCACAGGCTTTGCTTAACAATTGATAATTAAGCTCATTCATTCGACTGATTCAGAGCATGGAAAAACCTGCTTTTCAAACCCATTTTGGCTTTAAACATTTACATATATCGTGAATTCTTAAAATATTATACATATTTATTATATATAGAGTATTTATTTCATTGAAGCTATTCGCTTCTTTAATAAGCCATTACGAGAAGCTTCGCGTTCGGTCAATAATAATTTATTAAAAAATATGTGTGTAATCATTTCCGTAACATACAATTGTCTATGTTTCAATATGTATGGTGTATATTTGTATACGATACAATTTTTGCATGTAGAAATATTCTTCGCATACAATGTGTTTAGTCTAACCTAGTTCCGCTAAGACGGAATCAAGATCCTCCTGCAGGCTGATACTATCTTCTCGTTGCTTCACCAAAGTGTCCTTGATTCTGTCTACTTGTGCTTTTAGCAGGTAGTTGCCCTTTTTCAAGGCTGCCAGTCGTCCCTCGTGCTTCTTCACGTGTTTCTGAAAAAGAAATAGATGTTGAGGAACGGGATTAAAAAATTTAATTGCAATGGTAACTTACTTGCAAAATATTTTTGCGCTTCTCGATAGGTGCTTGTTCGTCGTCAGACTCGGAATCTTCCTCCTCCGATTCTTCAGACTCCGACTCTTCTTCAGACTCTGTCTCTTCTTCTTCTTCCTCGTCTTCTAATTCTTCTTCTTCGTCATCATCGGTATCCCCCATTAGCTTGGCCATCTTGTCCACTTGCTTCTGTAATTCCTTGTATTTCTTCTTTTCTTCCTTCAGCAATTTCTGCTGCTGTTTGATCTGCTCCTTCAGCGCGTGCCTTTCTTTTCTGGCATTCACAGCCTTATCCCTATTTAGATAATTTGTTTATATATACAATTTTCTGTATTTAATTTATTATGTTTTATATTATGTATTATCGATACTGTTATTTATTACGAATTGAATGAACCTCGGAAATCTTATCGTTGCACTCACTTGAAATTCTTAATTTTCGAAATGAGAAGCTTGATTTCCCTTTGCGCGCGTTTCTCCGCTCCGGCTTTGGGATCTTCGTCTTCCTCTTCTTCTTCTGTGGTTTCCTCTTCTTCCTCGCTCGTGCTGCCAACATCTTGTTTGTCTATACTCTTCTGCGTCGCGATCCTGACTACGTCCTTTGCACTTGGACAACCAGCCAGTGCCATTCCTGTAACATTGTACGTCAACCATCCTTCGTCTTCCCAATCCTTTGATAATTCCACTATCGATTCAGCTTCAAGCGGCATAAGTTCTTCTTCTGACAAGCAAAAGGAAAGCGGAGCGAAGAAACGTGATTAGCTCAAGCGTTAAAGCATAAAAAAAAATAGATATGAGTCGCATGGAATTGATAACATTTTGTTTGAAAAGCGATTAAATTCAAGGCGATTAGGGAAAGATGAGATTAACATAGCTTAGCTTTAAGCTACGCTTCTAATTACGCACCAGCTTTCATACGCTTTTCTAGCGTTGCATACATTCTTTTCATTTCTTCCAACTCGTTTTTAGCCTTGTCTCTTTCCTCGGCGGCAGTGGCGAATTCTTTCTCCGCTTTTTCTGCATCCTTTCTCGCTTGCTGCACCTCCTGTCTCAAAGATTGCGTAAGTTTTTCGTCCTGTTGCTTGCTTTCCTGAGTATTCTTTTGTAGCTTTATATGTTCCAGTTCTGCTTCAAGATTCAAAATTCTTGCCTGCACATATTATCTCAATAAGAAATTGTCTTTATCTTAAGCTACTTCATTCTATTAAAAACTCTTTAGCTATTTTTTAATTCTTCAATTTTTTTCCTCATCCGAGCAGGTCGACAGTTTGCCTTGTTTGAACAAGATTATAAAGGCTCCAAGTTGAATTAAGTAAAAGGAACATATATTATTCAAAACTTTTTTTTCCAAAATATCGAATGTTAATACCTTTTCAATTTTATTACCTGCAATCGCTTATTGTCTCGTTCCAAGGCTTCTTTGTTCCTAAGTTCCAGCGCGAGCATCTGCTTGGTGCTTTGCAAATCATCCCTAACGGCATCAATATCATCCATTTCGTCTTGAATAGCATCGTCCACTGGCGCTTCCTCGGCCTTTTGAATCTGCTCCTCAATGGTCATTTGTCGCCGGAACTTTCTCAGTCCCTCTAGTATCGGCTTAGAGCGATCGTTTGTCTTCACACTCTTGAGCTTCACGCCCTCCTGGATCTGTTTCAGCAGTTGATTGTGCATATTCGATTTTTCGGATTCGAATACGAAGTGGGCTTTGCCTGGCGAAGAGAGATAATCGATCAGCATATAAATGAACATACATATGTGTTGTTGCCATTTCATTGTGTTATTTTAATAAAGAACATGAAGTTCTTGTATACACGAAGTATTTAATTGCCATTTTATTGTCATCTTGTAACAATAAAAAAGAAATTAGTGTTTTTCAAACTTAAGAATATAGTTTTACGTTGTTTTATATATTATATTATATACATAAGAAATTTAGAAAGAATGATCTTAAAAATGTATGCAAATCGTGAAATTATATTTTTGACTTATCTTAAAATTCAAGTCGTTAGACTTATTTCTAATGATTAAAAAATTATAATAATTGCCGGCTTCCTTTTCTTCATTTATTTCGAAATTCATTTGCAGCTAAAGAATAATATTATCAGTTTAGTTATCGAACACTTCGTTTTGACGGACCCGTCATGTAAAATTGATAATGAGAATCATTAATCGATACTTAATTGATACTTCACATCGGCGCACATATGTATATATGTTTAACGAGCACAACGAGTCACTCGCCTCTGAATGACGTTTCGCTTTGAGGACGTTGATTCGGAGAGTGAGAGATCCTGATCGCTGCTCGATCGCGTCAGGGGAAAAGGAGGAGGGTGGGATGTTGGTAAACCCATTGAGAACCATGAAGACACCAGTTAATTCAACGATAATCAATTAACAATTTAATTAGTCCAACAGTTTAACAATGGATAAACGATAGCTTGCCTATCGATGGGGGTAGAAGTGGTTTGGGGGTATTTAGAGGGAGAGGACGGTAGCAACTAAATAATACTGCTGGCTATTTGCCCTACAAACGAGACGCGGTGGGACGTGTCGTGTTAATCGAAATTTCTGCTTGCGCATCTAATTGATTGTACCACGTCACCGACGTCCCTACAAACGTTCGCACGCGAAAGTAAACACGGAAGAAGAAGAGAAGCTCCGCGAAGCACAGCCTCTCTATCTACGACGATTTCTCTTCTTAAGGAGAGGACACTTTCTGTAAGGGGGGAAGATACGGCCCCGTAGGCACCCGACGGGGATCGAAGAGGGTTCGACGATCACCTGCTGGATCGGCCGTGACCTTGTTCACCCTCTCGATCAGGGGTGCGCTCCGGTCGTTACACTTGACGTGCTTGAGCTTCTTGCCGCTTTCGACCTCCTTCATCATGCTGGCCCAATCCGGCCGTTTCCTCGGCCTGGACTTCAATACCTCTAGCTTTTGCATTTGATTGTCGTTGAGGGTCGGTAGGTCCTTAAGAATTGTACGAGCGGGTGGCGGTGGTGGCGGTCGCGGGGGTGGCGGTGGCGGAAAGTTCGCTCGCGACGAGCTCTTTGATAAAGTTGGTGCACCTTAGCATAGAGAATCCTCATTATTATTTAGGGAAAGTATGACATTACGGTGCATAAAAGTCATTAATTGCGTCTAAAATAGGATGCGCAAGAATATCTTCTATTTTAGTAGAGAAAGTTAACGGATTCATACTTTCAACTGATGTAAAACTATGTGTTCCTTAATTTTATTCCACAAATACTTATACTTTGTTTTATTATAATCAAAAAGAGGGACTTTGTGAATTTTAATCCTTTCATAAATAATAAATTTATAAATTTATTTTGTTATACTTCGCTTCTTTTAATTATGTCACCAACATTTTATTTATTTATTAATATAGATTATTAAAAATTTTTTGTCCTGTTTCTCTCCATCATGAGATATTGTTCTAAATTCCGTGTATTTATAATAATCTTATAATAATAATAGAAAATCCGTACATAGAAAATAATTTTTATTTTCAGCTTTAGAACTGAAAAAAAATGAAAGTTCAATTTGAAAGGATTAAATGTTTGACATCGCGAATGATGGAATCTACGGGAAGGAATGGCGATTATCGCCGCTCGTACCTGTAGTACTTTCACTCTTCGAGAGTGGTAAAATGTCACCCCGTGATCGAGATCTCTCGATGCGAATCTGTCGTTCGAGCTGCGGCCTCGAATTTGGCTCCTGTCGTCCATTCTCGCGCGGCTTCGCTGGCACCGGGATCTTTTCCGGCCGGCCACTCGGGATCTTTTCCGGCCGGTCACTCGGGATCTTTTCATTATTCGGCTGCTTCGGTATTATCGTGATTTTGCTCTGTTTACGCGGTCCATCTGTCGAAGGTGCTGCCGGCTCCGCAGGTTTCGGCACATTCTGTTAGACCGAGAAAAAGACACGCTTGTTTGATTATAACATTAATAACACGAGTAAAATAAAAATATTCGTTTTAATTTATTTAGCCAATAATATTAAAATATTTCTTAATCTTACAAAAAATATTTAGGTGCAAATAATAAAATATATACATATGTAATATGTATATGATAATACTATCTATATGTATGTATTTTTATTACTAAATTATTATAGATTTTATTATTATACACTTATTTTACATTATATTTTATTATATATCTTATTCATTACATATTTCAATATCTTTCAGTAAATTATTAAAACTGTGATAAACAGTTTTATTTTTCACTCCATTAACAAGAATTCTGTCACAATTCAACGAATCAAGTTTACGTTTTTGCGGTTATCGACACTGACGTCTTTTCTTGATTCACAGTTTACGTTTTTGTCACATTCTCGCGACGCAAATCAATTTCTCGCGCTTTTTATTTCAATGTATTTTTTTTAGAATCGTGCCACATCAAGAGAGAGAGAGAAAGAGAACTCGAAAGAATAATCGTTGTACGTCTCACGTAAAGTAGCCGTGATAGAAAATAGAAAAAGAAAAAATCGTCCCCCCTTCAGTTCTCTTCTCTTGATTGTTCGAGAGAGGGAGAGAAAGAGAGAGAGACCCAAAGAATTTTCTTGGCAAGTCTCGTAGAATTCGTTCTGCCGGCTTTAAATAATCCACTTTAAATTTTACACTCGAGATATTACGTTATCCAGTTTTGATCGTTATCGATGCGGATTTTTCACCTTTCGAAATAAATGACTTTCGTAGAATCATCGTTTAACTTTCGGGCCATTCTCTTGAAGAAATGTTTGCCATCTCTTCTTGTTTCCATAAAAATCGTTTGGCCAAAAATATTACTCATCCGCGAAATCGCTGTCGATATATATCCGTGACATTGCGTACGCGATTTTCAAGCATGCTTCAGGCGAAATCACGGTATAAACGCGTTAAGAAACTGGCGGAAGACGCAGCTGGCAAGTCATTTGAAATAGAAACGCGTGTTCTTTAAATAATCGTGACCCAGAGGCTTATATGCGGGCACACGTACGACGGATCTCACTTTCCTTCGCGTCGAGAAAACGAAATCGCAATTGACAAACACGTGCGGCATGTCCGAAGACTTTAACGAATGGCCGTGAACTACTTGCGGCACGCTGCAATTTTTCAAATAATGTCTTATTTTGTTCTTGTAACTATAATGATCGATTTAATTGCGATTAAAAAAAATAAATACAATAAGCGTGTATTTTAACTACTGTTATTAAATTCCTGATATTATTAATTTCCTGATGAATAATACGATATCATCAAGTATCATATAAATAAAGAAACAAAGGTAGATAATTTAAAAGTAAAGAATTATTGAATCAAGAATTGAGAGAGAGAGAGAGAGAGAGAAAAGATTTGAAAATTTGTAGATAATTCTATATCTTTATCAATATCACATATGATAACTAATAAAGAATTAAAGTTTAATAACGAATTATGCAATCAGCATAACTAAGCAGCCCAATTAATGACGAATTTATGATCTGAAATGATTTAATCTCTATTGATGATCTAAGCGTACCCGAAATGATCAATATAGTGACATAATGTCAGTGATAATGCAAAATCATCACACGCCAGCGCGATTTCGCGCGTCGCGATTTCTATTTTGTGCAGATTACGTATTGAATATCACAATCCCGTGATTTTATATGGACCGTTGCCAAGAGATTAAAAGTAATCACTTGGACATTTCTTCACGTAATACGCAAAAGAAAAATTAATAAATACAGCAATAATTTCAAACATGTGATTTTAAGTCATTTTCATAAAATATTTTAAATTATCAAAAATTATATAATTTCATAGCGGACTACAGACGTGCATTTGTTCATAATTTATAACTTGTATTATTTGAGAGAGAATCGCATTTTGATAATTTACATTTCATTTATGACTACTTTTCCTGCAACGATAAAACAAAAACATGTTTACTGTGTTCAAACTACCATAAACTTTTTTGTAAAGGGAACATAAAGTAGTGAGTTAGTAAATCGTGATGAACTATCAAAGTGCATTGTTTGCATACAACAGATCGTGTGGAACTTCACGCCACCCGAAATGTTTATCGCGCTTGCAAGACACCCACGTCTGCTATTAATATCACGGTCAGTAAAGTCTGCTGACTTTGAAACCCAATATCTGAATGGAAAAAGACTGTGAAAGTTGCATAGGCAACTTCTATTTTCGCTGAAAATAGAAGTATTACCTGATTTCGTGCAAATGGAAGTGCAAATGGAAGCCGCGATTTTGAATAAACCTATTTCTTCAACCAAATGACACGATATTGATTCATTTTCGTTCCGTAATTTAAACGCGAATTGGAATTGTCTAACATTGTTGATTGCTATAACTTTAAAATATCATTATTTGATTATGAAAATAAGAATGTAGACAAATAATTTAATAATTGCTCCAATTATAATATAATAAAATTTTTATAAATTCGACGAATTATTGGAAACAATTTAATAGCAAAAATATATACATATATAATTGATATTTATAGCTGCAGGAAATACTTATTATTAATAAAAAAATTGAATCTTTTTTAAATTATGAAATATATTAAAAAATTCAAAAATTTTTTAAATTATGAAATATATTATTCAAAGTTGTCTTTTCGTCTTCAAATAAAAGCTCTAGAGAAGTTTATCTCGTGATTATCGCGAGAAATGCCAGACCATTGAATCTTTCGGTGTTCTCCACCCACCTTTAGGGTGACTTGGGCGAAGGCCGGAACTTCCTCGGTCTTCGGCTTAGAGTCCCTGCGGGAATTGAGGGTCCAGGGCGCGGCGGGCATGGGCAACGGGTTCGGGCCATCCTTGACCCACGGCGGTCGGAAGGTGGTCCTCTGCGGTGGCTGACCACCGGCGCCGGGCATTCTCGTTCAGAGTTCTCTCTGTAGCGGGGGGATGAGTCTGATCCTGCTCCACCCTCGAGAACAACGCTGTCGGTGGTTGCGATCGCGTTCGTTTAACCGACTCGTCGTTCGCGGGACACGATGGTCCACGCTGTTCTCCGACGACGATCCTCCCGAGGACGTGCGCGATGCGCTACTGACGGACTCCTGGACCGGTAGGACCGCGATAGGTGGGGACCACGCGTGGGCGCGATCCACTTCTCGCGGGACAGTGTCGTCGCGGGATCAGGAGTTTCAGAATTGCAACCGCACCCTTCTGAAGGGAGATCCTCGAAGATGCGCGACCGTCGACATACGGCACCGCGACGCCGAACGATTGCCGCGTTCTCGCGTCTCCCTTTCTCTCTCCTTCAGCTGGAGAGATTGCGGATCACGACGGGGTCGGGAATTTTTGCGCGAGTTCGGGAAAGATCGAGACCTGGACCGCGCAACAGGCGGACTGCACCTCCCCAACCGTACGATATTTCCGTCCGTGTGACGTCATCGAGAGACGCGAGCCCGAAATAGAAAGATGATCCTCTTCTCCTCTAGGACACCCTCGTCGAGGTCTCCATCATCTTGGCTTCGCGTCGTCGACGTCCTACGATGCATTCCGCGTCTGTTTACGATGCAACCGATCGCGACTGGCCACGAAGGTCGATCGATCTTCAGGGTCAGTCAAATCGTAGATCGAAAGCACGGCTCATGTCCATTTTCGCCACTTCAAATTAACTTTAATTTACTTTTTATTTTTTCTTAAGAATTAGATGGATGAAAGACAATAGTCAGATAAAATTTTTAATAAAAGAGAATTTTAACAAATAATTATTTGATTAAATATTCTCGACACTAAAATTAATGTACGAAATTAAGAGCAAGAAATATTTCAATTCAGCAATGCAGCATATTGCACTAGTATATTTAATAGAACGCACTAAAAGTTATTAATAAATAATTAATATCTATTCTTATAAATAATCAATTTTAACTTAATTTTTTATAGCTTATTCATCTGATTGATTACCAAATTGGTTTTTAAGCAGCGAAATTATATGACGTTAGATCCTACAAGTTGTTCGTCGCGAAACAGAGAAATTTTAAATTATTATCTCAAAGTTCATTAATCATGTTTTCACATTCCTAAATGATTATATTACAAATAATTTTAATAGTATGTACAATTATACAATGTAATAAAGTAATATATCTCGACATGCAAAGCCGTGTTGTATATTACATATCAAACAGCTTGAATGTGTGACGATCGCGTATGAAAATATTGGCAATTTGATTTGATTTTATTTATTTTATCTATTTCGTTTATTCATTTCCCGTTTATTCATTCAGTAAACACCATTTATTGCAGCAACATTACACATTGTAATATTGTAATATTGTAATATTGATAATATTGACAATATTGTAATATTGCTGTGATGTTGCAATGTTATTTATTATTCATTTATTAAGAATGATTGGGCCATGCAATTATTTGGGTATAATAAATTCATATAATTATAGATTACACGGAAAGAATTTTTTCTAAAAATTTAGCCTAAAAATCATGGTAATCGTGGGATAATTAATATTTCGAAGATTTTTATAAATTCTCTGCTTTATTCATATCTATCACAATAAAATACAGAATCTGTTTGATTAATATTACAATCTGCTTGGTAATTTTTATTATGTAGTTTATAAAATTTCTGTTGTATATTTCACAAATTTCTATCATTTTCGGTCATATTTAGTAGGTTGTCTAATTATCCCACTCTAATCACCAAACATGTTAAAAATTGTAGTGAATTTTACGTTAAAATATAACAAAAAATTCTCTTCGTGTACAAATCAAAATCACTCATAAGCGATTAATACAGAAGTTTCAAACTTCTTTCTTATAGAAATCAAATAGAAACTAAGATATTGCAATTATTGTTTAATAAATCTTTAAAAATATATACATACATGTCGAATCGTAATAAAGCGCGGCGAGAACATGCCGAAATTCGAAATTACCGAGAGGCGATAAGTGCATTTTTATCAAAGCGTGCTAAGTTTCGAATAGTAACACCGCGTGGCAACAGATGGCGCTACCAGTTCCGCGTCGGGCACTGGAAAGCAGCGGCGACCGAAACGCGCGCGACGGAAGGAAAGACTGGTAATTTCTCAAAAAACAATACAATTCTCAAAGAAAATTACTTTATTCCCACATCACCGTAAAGTTCACAATTCACATTAACATATAGTACATAACATTTGCAAGTAACGTTTGAAAACCTGCGGATCGCCACAATTAGACGTCTTCGTAACCTTAACATGGCGTCGACTTTAAATTAACATTATCCTTAATCATGTAACAACTACCCAAGCTAACGATTAATTATTAACGGGAGATATAATTTAACGCGGTTATATTTATTGCCCGTCGAAGTTTACTTTGCAAGCGCGAAAGTCTCATTTCGCGAATTCCTCCGGATGTGGCGAGGAACAATCGAACGGCGCGCCGCGCTCGCGGGCGGGAAAAAAAAGGCCGGGATCCGCTTGTTCGCAAGACGCGTACAAAGTCGTCAAAGTGAATTAGAGCTCTATTATCGTCGTCATTATCGTCGGCCTGGAAAGTCCCAATTAGGCGGCAAGAGTTCTCCGGGCTCTTTCCTCGGGATACGGAAGAAGGAGGGAGGGGGAAGGGGGGGCAAGGAATTTCCGAGGAATTCGCGGCGGGTACGGCTAGGTGGTCGCCATTAATCCTCGCGCGTACGCGGTGACAACCACCGAATTAGTCGGGCGATCCGTCAAAAAGCGCATTTCCGTGGGCGGGCGTGCGTTATATCCGCCGTCTCGGGCGAACACATGGCGTTCCGGGAGTTTCGCACGCACGCATTCACGAGCGCGACTCCACTGCGAGATGAGAAGGGCGTGCGTGCCCGAACGTGGCAGTTAGAGATATTAAAATCAAAGAAATATGAAAAATACGAAAAATACCGCTGGAAATTGCCGTACATTGAAATTTGAGGAAGTAAATCTCACTTTCTTCATAATAAAATACCCAGTCGACACAGAGCATCAGTCCCAGGTAGAACAAGAAGTTAAAATGACATCAAAATGACTCCAAAATGTCATTTTATCGCTATTTTAGAGTTGTTTTGATGTCAATCTGATGTCATAAAATTTTGCAATTAAATTTTGTTCTACCTGAAGTTACATTGCATCTATGTTATAATTTCGCACCCAACAATGTAAATACAATATGACAATATGTGTTATATTACATTTACATTGTTGAATGCGAAATTATAACATAGATGCAATGTAACTGATGCTCTATGTCGATTGGGTAGTTTAATTGCTCGAAAAAATTTTAATTATAAAAAATAAATTATTAGTTGAGTATATGCCGTTAGATCTGTTGTTGTAATTTTATTTATAATAAAGTAAACGGGAGAAAGAGAAATTCAGAAATGAAACAATGAAATAGAGACAAGCTGACGTTTTTTCTTTTTTCTATTTTTTTCTCTTGATTTAGATTTCCATCATCTGAGGACAATACGGCAATGTATTATCTTTGAACTATTTTCGGCTCCTGTTTTTAGCAGTGTAATAATCTTTTCACTCCAAAAGAGTGAAATTCCATAAAGCTGACGCGTTTAAACCGGCGTATTTTTCGTAGAAACAAAAGCAGTTATTTTCAATTGCATAAAAGCTGAAAAAAGCGAAACCGTTTGTTCGTTTCAGGCCTGTCCAAGTTTTTGCTCGCGAGCAAAACGCCTTCCCCTCCACGTCACCCTGACTGAAATGGAGAATAAACGAAAGCGGAGACGCCGAGGCTCCATCCGTGTACATGGATCGCACGTGTTCGTTGTATCATCCGCTGCGGGCAGCATCAGAAGTGCTAGGAACGAGGTAGGTGGAACTCCTTCGCTCGATGAAGCTGGAGGGAAGCCTAGTTGCATGACTATGTTTCATGACTTAGATTTCTACGCTATACATTTCACAGTAAGCACAGCAGTGCAGCCTTGCTCTATTTAATTGCTTTATATCCCGCTTTTTTACTATTAAAATAACACATCACGACGATACTCTTTCTCGATTATTGTAACATGTAAGCTCTTTCTCTCTCTTCACTTCGTCGTTTCTCCTTTTTTAATCCTGCGCTATATAATACAAAAGCCCAATTTGCTCCGCGAGACACATGCCCTGTAATACACCGCGAGAGAGTTGCGTGCCTGCTACATTACCCGGGCTGATTCTTCCAAGGCAACGTGCATGGATGTACGCGCAAGAACCGCGGAGGAACATCCCGCGGCTCTCGTCCTTATTCGCGCGCGCGCTCTCAGCGTCGTTAAATTTTTTTTACTCGATTCGGACTCGCGGACTCGCCACGCTCTAGGGACACGCGAGACGGATATCTCCTCCAAGAAAATATCCCGCGGTGGGAAAGAAATTCGCTGCTTTTCAAGCCCGTCCGTTTTATTCGGGAAAAGAAATTTCCTCTTCTCGTCTTTGAATTTTACGAGTACCGACGATGCGCTCGTGAATTGCCTTTCTTAAGATACTTGGAATAATATAAGCTTGTTAGTAGGGAATTGCCACTTTATCTTTTTTGTGACTATACAGTTCTTCAGGAAAAGACTTTCCTGATAGTCAACGCGCTGAACATCAAATTAATCAATAGAAATAATAGCCTAATTCAACTTTTTAAAGAGCTTACGAGAATCAGAAATGAATTTCATATTTAATCTCAGCTTTAAAGAAATATTATCTCTCCTATTATGCATATTGTATATTATTATATATATCTTTATGTATTCTTAAAGAAGTGTATAAAAATAATTTCGATCATTACCACTGTACATTGTCTCTGTGCGATCAAGAACGACTTTCACTTATTGTTGTGTCAAATTTGCTTTCCCAAAAGTTTCCTTTCGCGGAAAATTTTTCACGGAGAGACTCGCGTTACAATTTCAAAAATCGCATTGCCTGGCCCGCGAGTGCCATACCCTATGTACCAATTTTCAACCCTGAATATGCAAACGTCGCGGCGAAAAGTAGAGAAAGAGACGGAAGAAAAGGGCGGCACTCGTAATACATACATGCATCGTGCGTGCAATGGCCCGTAAAAGCTGACTGGCTGCCCGGCACCCGAGAGAAGAGGGCTGCAGCCACGCCAGCTATGTTAATTAAACGCGTTTCTAGCCCCCGCATAGAAAACCGAAGAAAAAAGAAGTGGAAGCCGCGAAAGGAGAGGAAGGAGGAAGAAGACGAATAGAAGCAGGGAGGAGACGGCAGCAAAGGAGCAGGAGGAGGAGAGGAGGAGAGTGCCGGGCTAATAACACGTCCCGTATGACGAACGCACGCCACACGCCCGTCTCTTCTTCTGCTACTTCTTCTTCTTCTTCTTCTCTTCCTCCTCCTTCTTCTTCTCCTGCCTCTTGTTCACGCACGGCGTATATCGGGGCTGCGTCTTTTTGCCCGCGGGGGGAATCGAGCGACGCCCGAAAGAATCGAGAGCGCGCACACAGACCGACGGACGGACGACGAGAGCATCTGAGAAACTTTGTAGGAACTGGAGTGAAGGCAAATTGGAGTATTAATTATCCCGGCGAGAGTGTGTATGGGAAGTCGATTTGCTCTCGCTCTCGCGCGCGACGGACAGAGATTGCGTCTTGACGTCTTCAAAGGGTTGGTAGCTGCCGGCCGCGGCAGCCTTCCCTCGTTCTCGACTGGGAGGAGTCCTCTGGCAGGGCGGTCTGCACGGTCTCGTCCGCACGACGACGACGACGACGACGACGACGACGGAGCGGGATAATCGCGGTGGCCGATGGATAGGTAGGGAGCAGAAACGCAAACTGGAAAAGCATGAGCCGTTTCCAGCGAGATATCGGCCTTTCTTCCGCCGTAAAGCGGAGCGTGTTAATTGCGCATGGTAATTGCCGAGCGACGGGGCGGCTTGCTCGCTATGTGTGCGGTATGTAACCCTTGATCGAAATTAGCAGGCTCTTAACCGAAAGCGTTGGTAACTTAAGTAACGAGACTAGGCGGAGCATCGCGTAACAAGATATCGTGCGATTTCGCGGGTTACCGAAGGAGGCGGTGGAACAGGAAGATATTTTCTCCGCGGAGGGCGAGGCTCGTCAAGCCGCTCGCGCGCCGATTTCGGAAGTCGCTTTCCGTTCTTCTTGTTTTTTCCCCGGGCGAGTCCTTTGTCCGAGTCAGGTTTACGCCGCTCGGCGAAGACGCGCGTCCGAATCATCAATTTATTATAACGAGGCGCGTTCGTAGACATTTGTCAGAATATTACGCCGTGCTGTGGTCGTCGGCGATGTTCCACGGCGGTAATAATTCTCGACCGGAGGGCAAACGCGGGGACGCGTTCGCAGTAACGGCCTCGTTCGTTCGTTCGCTCGCTCGTCCGCCGCGAAACAAGTTTTTCGGTAATTTCGCCGGCCGGCTGTCCGCTCGCTGTCCGTCTTTGCTTGCCGCTCTGACAGCGTCCCGTTGCGGATAATCACTTCCTGGGCCTAATGGCCTACGGTGAAAAAAAAAAGAACGTCCGAAAAACTCGCCGATTGTCCGCGAGAAATTAATCAATATCGCCGCGAATTGCGAGTACTTCGAGATTTGTCAGCACCCGAGAATACGTACATGCATCAATTGTCGCGATACTTGGAGCTTTGATGGAAACGTGGCTGCACTGAGAGAAAAATATAATTACTTTTGGCCTCAATCGTAATTTTATAATATTTCTAACAATAAATATGATTAACTTAACTGTATTATGTTAACCATAATTATCGTTAGAAATATTATAAAATTGTAATTGAGGCCAAAAGTAACTATATTTTTCTCTCAACGTACTTTTATGGAGAATAAATTGTTTCTTTCTGGAAACAACAGTTTCTTCGGCTTCTAAAACTATTTTGATGACAATAATTTAATTCCTTGAATGCGAAATAAACTATAACGTGTTAGGGCAAAATGACAAAAGTTTTTACGTTCATTAAAACTATCTCGATTCGACATCTTTTTGCGTTCAACGTTTAGAATTAGATTGTGAAACTTGTCTTCTTTTTCGCATCGGGACTAGATTGCCGAACTTCTCATTGTCAATGTCGGAATTAGATGGCAAAACTTCCCATGACAATACTCGTCCAAGTTTCACTCCAACAATGCTCGGCGTTTTTTCTCCGTATCAAAAAGTTCCATTAACGATTCCCGGAGTTCCCTTGGTACAAAAAAAAAATCGAGAGCGGCTCGAAAGGGCGGTCGAAGTCGCGCCGTCGACAAATTAGCTGGCGAAGGGCTGCCGGTCATAAGAGGTACCGAGGGGTCACGGGACGCCTGTCGTCGACGACGTCGTTTCAGGGAAACGCACGTGGATCGGGAGGGCCGGGAAAGGAAGCGACAGAGTGCATATGTCCGACGAGAGCACTTAATCATCCGGGGAATTTTTCCGTCGACAACTGATTACCCGCGCTCGAGCCGAATGGCTGATTAACACGTTTTAACGCGCCCTCCCTTCCTCGTGAAAACGATATGGTCGCGTCGGAAGCCGCCACTTCCGTGACGAACCACGTTATTTTTATCGCGAGCGTGTATTGGTGATGCACGGAAGCCGTCGTATAGTCGCTACCGTTAGTAAGCTTTTTAACTGAACAAGGAAATTGGGGGGGATCTTTGTAAGTAAGAACCATTCTCCCTGTGTGGATTTTCTCGATGACTTTGATTATTGAACGATTGTTCAATAATCAAACCAGTTTAATTAAAATAACACAAAGCGAATATCATCTCGAAGCCATATTTTTAATTTGCAAACTAAATATGCAACTAGAAAGCATTTTATATGAGAAAATGTAAGATTTATCTTCTCGATATATTAAATATAATTTATATACATATACTAATTTTTTTAGATTAAAAATTAATATTTATTTTTAAAAATCAAGATTTATCTTATTATTTTGATAAGAACTCTTGAGCCCTTGCAAATGTTTGAACGATTATACAGTTTTTATTTTGAACTGCGATTAATACGTGATCGCAGAGTAATGACATCGTGTCGCGCGCGGCTGATCGTTTTTGTCACCCTTTTGCAGCGGGACGGTCTTATTACGGGTGCCATTAAATTTCACGCAATTATAAATAATAAATTACAGTATATCGACGCTCGTGCTGATAGATGAGAATCCGGCAAAACGACGTATTACAATCGACATATATTTATTATGCCATAATTAACCGGAAATTGTTGTTACGTTATTAACTAAATAATAATGATGTATCGCGCGACAAATGAATGAGGCGAAACAGCATCGTGTTATCACAATTATCATTATCATTTCCATCACGTTTCTTTACCCTTTTTTTCCACCATGCAATCGGAAGCCCGATAAACATCGATAACGACTCGCTCGCAATTTTACAGACGACGCGACATGTCTGCCGTAAGCAGATCCGCTTCGGAATTCGAGACTCGCTAACGCGACTGTGGCGAAATGATAAATCTTTGTACGTACGGAAACTTCGTGCGCAGAATTTTTGCCGAAAATTTATTTCCTTCGTTATCGCGGAGTCTCGCGACGGCCTTGAAACGACAGTATCCACATATCTTTACACGCAACGCGCAAATATAAATGCCAGTGTCCACGCGACAGCGCTATAATAATTCCGATAATAAAGGAAGAAGAAAAAAACGGATTATCTTCGGAGGCAGATAGAAGGAAACGTGTTACGTTTAAATGGCCCTATAGATTTATCGTTCTTAAAGCTGAATAAAAAAATTAGAATTATCTTCGTGTGTCATGTTATGTGAATTTTTCAGTTTTTAGTTATGTATACTGGCTAACGTATGTCAATGTAAATCCTTGCAATTTATTAATAATACTTGTGGCGCGTATACGTGCGATGGGAAACAATAATTTCTTAAATAAAATCGTGAATAATTGGTCCACTGACGAATAAATTATATAGGAAAGATGTCCTTATCTTTATCAACTTGTATTTGGATTACATGATATTTGAACGGGATATAAGCTCGTGCTTCACGATGCCTGACATAAAGGGAAACTCTCGATATTCCAGTTGAATGATAATTTTGCAAAAAAAATCCCGGCGTTACTTTAGTAAGCTCGATAATTAGTATTCCGCCTCGCCTAACAATTACAGCGTATTGGCATCGCCGGGCGGTTCGCTTCCTGACTTCGCGAAGATAGAAACACGAAGAATATCGCCGTTTTGTCGGCGCGAAGCGATTTTCTCACGATGTTCATGTCGAGAGAGATAATTAAACCGTGTCTTTGGGAACCGGCACGAGATGCGGAATTGGCAGTGTACGCAAGGCGATTTTCGCGAGATAGTTTTGCGGTCAGCCTGGTCGCGGTCTTTGAGATTCTAATGCTCCTCGAGTCCTTTTTTTCTTCTGCTATGCGTTTACCTAGAAATCCATCGTAAGATCCCGCTGCGTATTACCTTACGTAACACTTCGGTGAAGGTAGTTGCATATTGCATATGAATATGTATATGAAGATGTACTTACTTCTAGAAATATATTGAAAACGATGAAATAAAGAAAAATAATTACGTGAAAATATTTTACGAGAAAATAAAATAACTAAGATAACAAGAGAAAAGAACGGAATAAAACGCATTAATTAATGAAATAGTAAAAGAAGAATTATTAAAAATTTATATTTGTAAAAATAACGAAAGTTAGAAAAAAAATTAATGTGTACATAAATCGAAAATCGTTACCGTGAAATTGAAAGAATGGATCTTATATTCTAGTCATTTTCAGAGACCGCGTTTATAGAGAATATTTTCTAACGTTGATCTGAAACTATTAATTTTATATTTAATAATAGTTATATACGTCCAAAGCTTGTCGACCTTTTCCTTCGGTATTTTTAACTGGAACGTAGATGATTTCATCCACCGTCTTTGAATACAGTCGAACCCTTCTGATTTGAATTATCCGGTGCGATTGAAATATTGTCGTGTACTAATGAGAGAGTTTTCCACAAAACATGGTATTATCGATTAAAAGGGGCCGTTATTAAAATAACTTTTATGGAATTATAATTAACCCGTGGTTTGTACAGTATTGGATATGGCAATAATTATAGGCTCGGTCGTATGATTAATCGCCGTAGGTGCAATAATTTATTGTCCCGATTACTACTACTTCTACTACTTTAGTATTAACATCTTCTTCATTCAGTGGTCACGGTGAACGATAATTGAATATTCGCTTTTTAAACTTAGAAGCAGCGTAACCTTATAAATAAAAAAAATTCGAACATATAAAAGGATAGTTTGATGCTCAAACAAATGGATAGAAGCTTCTGTTACATATATGTATCTATTTCTCTCGATAAGGATAATGTTAATCTATTTCTATTATCGATCAATTTACATAATTTCCGGCTTATCTAAGAATAAATACTATTGTTAGATTATTGCCTCGTGTATCAAAATCTTTAGTATTTCTTATTTATGTAAATAATAATATGTACATTTCTCGTGTAACATCATTTTTTTGGATACATAGCAATTACGGGAGATTATGTCTATTTTTCTTATACATATTATCTGCAGAGAATACTCTCTTTAACAGATAATTACTCGTATGTATTACTATAGGATAAAAGACCTTCTCTCCGAAGTAACTATATATTTGTCCCAAGTTCGCTCAATTCTCGTCTTCCCTTTCGCGCGCTATAAACACCCACAAGTTATGAAACAATTTCGCGGGGCTCTCTTTGGAATTTTCGCGAAACGCGAGCTTGAATCTCTCGTCGCCGGAAAAGCTTCCTTTCTCCCTTTCTCTCACCGCACATCCCGCACGCGAGGACAATTTTAAATATTCCCGTAAAATATCCTTCCGACATTTCGCCCCGATTAAATCCCGTATTCCACGCGCGCGGGCGTAGAGCGATCTAAAAACGAGAGAAAGAGGGAGAAAGAAAGAGCGAAAAAATGAGAAGGGAGAGAAAAACGAGAGAAAAGTTCGCCGGGACTTCAATCTCCCTCAAATCCGCACAAAGAGAGCGCAGAGCCGCAGTGCCCGTCGTGCAAATGGCGACTCCGAATGCCCGCGCGCGCTCTCCTCTCTCTCAAAGAAAATATATTTATAAAATTCATGCGCCCGCTTCGGCGATCCGCGCGCGCCCCGGTTAATCGGTTTCCCGAGGACGTTGATCAATTTCGCCTAGAAAGAGGGCGAGGGGGTGGAGAAGCGAAAGAGAGAGAGAGCGGAAGGGCTCTCGCCCTCTCGAGCGAGCGAGCGAACGAGAGAGAAATCTTCCTCTCTCCATCTACGGCCTCTTCATCACCGCCCACTCTTTTTTCTTTTCCTTCTTCTGCCACCCTCTATCCGTCGTTCTCCACTCATCCCGCGTACGCCATCTCTTTCTCTCTTCTTTTTCGAGTCGTCGAAAAAATGCGCCCTTCGGGCTTAGAGCTCTCTCGTGGCTTCCGCCGTTCCGATAAGGAGAAAGAGAAGGACGCCCTTTCTCTCTCTCTCTCTCTCCTTCGCGTTCTCATCCTTTTTTCCATCCAAGATCCGCGAAGCAAAGCTAAGTGCCCGAAAGCTCGAAACCATCTTCCCCCCGCGAGTATTACGTGCATACGCGCGTAAACAAACGCGCGCTCCCGATGGACCCGAGTGGCGTGTAGATTCTCCTCTCTCGGATCCCTCTCTCTCGCTCCGCGCCTCCGTCCGCCTGTTACGTGGAAAAATAAGTGCACGCAGCAGCACCTAGGCACCCAGAAGAGAGCCCTGCGCTCCTCCGGGCGCGCTCCGGCATCTTTCGCCGCGTGTCTCTCCGGTCCTTCTCGCTTTTCCCTTCCTCCCCACATCCCGCTATCTTCGTCCTTCTGCACCCCCTTATCCGCCGTCCTCCTCTCGCTCCTCGTGGCGCGCGCGCGCGCGCGGGCGCGAGCACACGAGCGAGCGGCGTGTCTGCGTGCACGTACATTAGGTACCTGAGCGCGTATATATGGGTACCTATCTATAGGTACCAAATGGTAAATGAGAGGGTAGACGCGAGGTCCGGACGCCCGCAGCTAGCGGCGACCCAAAGCTTCGTCTACCGCGGGGCTGTATGTGCCACCGCACGTACCGGGTGGCCGAGAAATGTCGGTATTTTTTTCTGCCAGGCGCCGGCAGCGCGAGATACCACGGAGCACGGAGGGAACAGGGGGGATAGGGTGGTTACAGCTCGGCGTATGGTTACGGCAAGGCCGAAATGCTCTGCGAACGTGAATTCCGCGAGTGCGGCAATTGAGCGCGCCAGAGACGGAGTTTGCGGCGGCGGAACGACGTTTACGCGCAATGAAATTGAGTTGTTGGATAATGCTGATGAACGGCGATCCCGATGTGCGTTAATGATGTGCAATCGGAATGTTCTCACGTCGGCGTGCACGGCTACGCGAGATCCGTATTTGGTCTGTAGATAAGAAAGACTTGCGGGATGCACAGGTGTCGAAGGGGAATCGAGAAGGGGAACTTAACGGTGAAGGAAAGAGGAGGAATTGAGCGTTATTGAAAAAAGCATGCACAGAAATATCGTTTATTTCAAAATCTTTGACAAGCGGTCCCGGTTGTGCTCTCAGTTTGCGAGCTCGTATTTCTGTCACTTTTTTTAGTGGACAGTGTTACAGTGAAATTGAGCTTTTCTCAAATTCTTCCGTGATTAGAATTGTAATTCTTGTTACCGTTCTATGTCACTGCTATCATAATTTTCGCAATTATCTCACGGCATAATTGTTGCAATAATATATTAATTACCTTAGCCAAAGTAATGTTGAAAGCGCTAACGTTATCGAATGCATTAACGCGTTTATCAAATTTCGATGTGCTCATCGTCGTTCACATGGCGCGAGCGAAATTAATAACAATTGACGTGTGTATATAAAACCCATAAAACTCTGCGCGCGCGTTTCTCATCTCTCTCGCGTCCATTGTAATTTAAACGCGAATCGCGATAGCTGAATATGCGCCGCTACATCCGCAAGACACACAGAGAGTTACAGCTGGAAAATTTCGTAGAAAATTTCGGCTTCCGGTCACCGCACGGGACGTGGTCGCGCGGTTATGAAATCGTTAAGCCACAATACCCGATATTGAAGCAACTATTTGCAGTATTTACCGCGCGATGCCGAGCGGATACATTCGGGATGCAGCGGGACGATGCACAACGCGTGCGTTCCGCGTGCGCAAATTGGCAATCGGCGCTCGCGAGCTCTCTCCCGCGGAAGCCTACGTTAAAACAAACAAACACGTGTGCGGAAGAGAAAGAGAGACAGAGAGAGCGAGAGAGCGAGAGAGAGAGAGAGAGAGAGAGAGAGAGAGAGAGAGGCGAAATGAAAGGCGAGCAATTTTCGCGAAATCGCAAACGGCCCGCGCGCACGGCCAGAGATGAAAAATTTTCTATATCGCGAACTATTATCGTCGCTTTAGCCGCATTCACGGCCGACGCGCGTTTTCAATCGCGCGGCCCGCCGGCCCGCTGAGTGCATTTTGTTCACAATTCCGCGAGCGGGGCCAGGGGCGAAAAAGTGCATCGGGGGACAGTACACGGGGGGGAGGGAGGTTGAGGGGAGAGATAGAAAAATTGCTACGGCCCGCGCGAAATTTCATATTTTCCCGCCGTACGATGAGCGATAATTCAGAGGCATACCGAGAGGTGCATCGCGCGATAACGCGTACGCGATAACTCGAGGAAAATGGTGTAGAAACTGCGTTCCCGGGGAAAAAAAAGGTCACGCTCGCGTATACACGCCGTATACGGGGTGAGCCCCGAAAATCGCACACCGGGGGACGCAGCCGTGTAATTAAATGCGTCCGAGCGGACCGCGAGTGTAATCGAACGGCCGTCCTGGGAGTCCGTATTATATAAAATGATTCATTTGTATTTATATACGCTTTCGGCGTTATATATTTTCCTTAAAAGGGCTCTCATTACGATTTCGATTAAGTCCGCGGCGGATAATCGGCGGCAGATACGCGAAAACGAGTTTAATCGCCTTTTTGCTTACCACGTACGAAATCGCTGACTTTATTTAATCCGCGTGATTCGATGTAATTTGCAACAAAGTGGCTGGCGCAAAATGCTGTATAATTTTTCAAAATTTATGCCTTTGCCGACAAAAGACGAGTCTCAATCCAAATTTAAAAGTTTCTACAGTGATATAAAAAAAGATGGTAATCTCGAGTATCATTGTATCTTTCATAACATATCGCGAGGATGTTTAAAATACCCTTTTTCTATTTATATCAGGAAATAACAGAAGACTGTTGAATAATCTATTATTTCCAAATTACTAACTCGAATTCACACAGCATTATGTTACATTTTGTTTTAAAATTCATGTATCTATCTTCAGGGGAATATTCTTAAAATAAGAACGAATACTCGTTCTCTCTCTCTCTCTTTCCTTCTCTCTCGCGAGTTTGCCTCCAATTCCCTTCGTTTCTTCCGTGTCGCCCGAGAAATGCTGAAGAAATATTTCTATCGCGCCGCCCCCGTGCCAGCTTCGCCGCCGCGATGGTAACGACGACGACGACGACGACGTTCTCGTTTCGCGAAGGGCAATTCTCCGCGAGAAGCCGTACACATTTTGTCGGTCGGTGGAAACCCCGGGAAATCCAGGCGCGAGAAATCCCGCTGGCTGTCGCCATTCCGCACGCACGTGCGATTCCGGGGCTTTTCGCCCCGTGTAACGAATGGGGCCGTAGCCGAAGCTGTAAGGCGCAATCTGGCCGGCCGATCTTTCGCGCGCTGCGGGATCAGAGCCCGGTGATTCGAATTGATTAACTTCCTCTCTTTCCCTTTCCACCTTTCTCTCTTCCCCTGCCGTTTCTCTCGTTCTTTCTCTTTCTCTATTCCCCCCTTCCCTTCTTTCCTTCGCCCCGGGTGTAGAACAATAGTTCTCGCTCGCGGGGAGAGAACGCCACCGCCACGTTTCCACGCGCAAATCGCAATTCCTCCGTGCTACGGGACGATTCGATTTGCATTTCGATACCCGGTCGCGAAGATAAAAAGCGACGGACCGGCTGCCGTTGCTGCTCGTGTACGTCATTTAGCTCCGGCCGGTCTGCAATCTCCGCGTCCTCGCGTTCGTTAAATAAATGAAGATTGCGTCCATGCGAGACGCCACGTATTAAATTACAACGGATACAGAATGGGCCCCGGGTTGTGTGCGGTTATGGCCGTAAACCGCCGTGGCCGTTCGGCTGTCTTCGATCACGATTGCTCACGGATCCGAAATTCGACGGTTCCGGGATGCCCGTCGGACTGTTTACACGACTAATAGCTCGTCAATTATCCCGAAATGAAACGCAAAATTCTCCGCTTCGAATTGCGTGGCACAATTTGGAGTGACTACGCGTCACCACGTGTGTTACAAACTGTGTAGGACTACTTTCGAAAGCGGAGCACGAATAAGTGCATTTGCTGCTATTACCGTTATTACGCTGGCGTGTTGGGAACGAGCGTAGTTTAGGATGCGTATGTATTCGCCTATGCGCCTATGTATATATATATTCCCACGTTAGAATAATGTTCGCGAAATGGTCGCCGAGAAAAACGTTAGCACGCGATAAACGTTAGGATATATACCTTACATTAACCAACTGTGCGAGTTACTGCGCCACTAAATAATAAATTCCAGCGACCCTGGCAGTTTCAATCGTACGAAAGCGCGATTTACGATGAAGTTTGCGCGGCGCTAGTCGGCTAAACACCCCGAAGACGCCCGCCCCGCGGCCGTACTTCACGGAGCGGCTACGGGGATTGCGAGTTAGGAGACCGCCGTGTAACGAGAACTATCGACTACTTTCCCCCGCGTCGCGTTCTCGTTACGCCTCCTCGCGCGACGAGAACGTAAAATATCTCGTCCCGCAATCTTGTCGCGGACGGCCAATCAATTTGCTCGCGGCACGCAGACGGACGAACGAGACCGGGGCCGTGCCGCAATTTGTCGACGGCGGGGTGTCGGGATCGACACCTGTTACGATCGTACTTACAGAGGATATTAAGTAGCGTGATGCACGTAGGCCGTAAAAGCCCGTAGGCCGACCGGCGGAATCCGGGGGGATGCCTTGGACGATCGACTGTTTATCAGGTCGATCGAAGGAAAGGCGAGTCGTAATTAAAATCTCGCAATCTGCGATGGGCGCCCGCGATACAAATCCGATCGGACCGAATTGAATCGGATCAACGCGCCGCGACACCTGTCCCTTTTGTCGGATTTTTTTTTTCGTCCCGCTGCACACGCGGGACAAAGCGTGTCCGTGGAATTCTAGCGTGTCGTCTTCCGGCATCGCGCAAATCATCGCGAGCCACCTGAGAACCGCTCATTAGGCACGCCGCGAATCTGTTGAAAATCTCGTCGACGACGGCGGTTCTCCCGCGTGCCTGTCGCCGCGTGAATGCATCTCTTCGAGTTTGGACGGCGTGTGATTTAAATCCTTTAGAAACTCCGGCGACAGTGGTGAAAAATGCATGTCCTTGACACTTAACATAAATTACATCGATACTTCTGTACGAGTTTCTCCGACTGTAAGATATCGTCTAAAAATAGAAAATTGAAAAATTGCGATATATATATCTTACAATGCCACGCGTGCCATAAATATTAATAAAATGTAGAGTAGCTTAAACCCATTGTTTCACGGAAAATTGTGGATTGAAAAAAATAAAGCAAGGAAACTGTTTCACTGTTGATTTTGACAGTTTGCAAATTGCACTGAAAATATACGGAATTAGATCAAGCTAAAAATGGATAGAGCAACACAAATATAGTTGCGGAAGGTTAAATTTACTTAAAAAATGATTTACCTGCATTTAATTACATTCTCTTATTTGTATATCGATCTTTTTTACAATAATGCTAATGCAATATAAGTATCTCTTATCCTTTATTTTATATCGTAGGTAAAATGCTTGAATTTTCTCGATGGTTTTCAAGTTAAATTTCCATGAAATTATTCAGATGACGGAATTCAGATGACGGCCGAAGGCGCTAAAAATTACGCGAGGGCGAAGTGCACGAGCGATAATGAAGACAGCCGAAGTTTCAATGTTGGCCTCGTGCATTAATTAAAAACGCGAGCGTGGCGCGGACCACCCGTTACATCCGTTTGTTTACGATCGCCTCTGCGAAATCGCACACTTTATCAATGGCCGAATATTATTCGTCCCTATTATCGTTCGTCGTTAATTCCCCATCGCGGCGGACCCGTCATGGTAGCGAATTCATAAAAAGATATACGCGCCCGATTTTCCATCAGCGATTTTTGCTTTACGGCCGGCCCGCGCTGTTATCGGCCACCGCGAACAATAACAACGCCCCGTAAATAATTGCTAAAAACTGATAGCGTCCGGAACTTGCACGCGTAGGTGTGAAACGTTGCCTTTTCCGGATGTCCCCGTCCTTATTGTCAAATGACCGGCCGACATCCGATTGGAGGAAGTGAAATAATGTTATTGGCACTCGCGTGTTCCACGTTTAACGATAAACTTGATGCTCCGACTTTTAATGATTCGTGCGCAAGAACGTAATTGCGATACATTTGTAAATTGAATGCAACCGCGACAGCTGACATATTTTTACGTTGGACAGACGTCTTCATTTAAAAGTCGAACTTGAAAAAAATTTCATTTTCTCACGGCGAAAAGACGTTTATTTCTTACGGAGCGGAACGCGGGTTGTCGGTTGACGCGCTCGACGGCATTTTTCTCCGGTTCCCAGGTCCTTAAAACTTGATGCGCGCGGTGACATTAAACAGCGCATGATTTATGTGGCAAGCCCTAATATTCCGTGGCTCGACAGGCTCGCGTTTACCTGCGAGGCAACGGACGACCAAGCACCTGTTATCGGTCGTCCAGTATCACTCGATACGATATATTATCAAATCTTGTCCCGTGACCGGAGGTGGTCGAAATGCCATTTCAGAATGGACGACAATTACGAGCCGCGTTATAGAGCTCGGCCAGTGCGAGCCAATGTGTAAATCAAACATAGGGTGTTGCGATACGTACGCGCGTACATTGCATTATACCGTTTATCGCGATTCCCTGCAGTCGAGCATCCGAGAATTATCGTGGGCAATTCTCGTACGTGGAAATTCTCAAAAATCTTCATTCTTCGAAGGAAAAAATCATCCTCGCATTACGTTTCGTCTCCTATGAATTGTAGATGTTACAATAACGCGATAGCGAGGTGCTTGACGTTTCTTCCTCACTGCGATATGTAAAATGATGAGAAAAGTATCACTTGAAATATTAGCGAAAGCGATCTTTCGAGCGGCTATTAAAGTTGGAATGTGGATAATAATACTTTGATATCGATATTAGATTATCATTAAAGTTGGGACGATCAATGTAGAGAAATGACAATTCCTTCCATTCCTAACTCACAGCAACTGGCATTCGTTGTTCTGCCTCGTAGGTATTGATATATTAATAGAGAATGCAGCAACTGCAAAGTTCGTGGTATCGACTGCACGCGCCAGTCGTGAAATTTCGCGATGAGAGATCTTGCCTTCGAGATTAAATGAACAGGTAATTTCAGAAAGGAATCCAAGTTGCATGAAACAGTATAATTTTCAAAAAGCAAGGCCAAAGCAAATAAACGCGTCAAGATGTCGCATAAACGTCCAAGAGTCTCGATATTTTCAAATGCTTCTTAAAGCTAAATTATTAAATATTAACTTTGCGCCGCAAGGAAACGCATAATTTACATAAGAATTACAAGAATATCAAAATCAGCAATCTTTGATTTTACGTATGATAAATTTTATCTTCCATCCCAGACATTTGTTGATCGCTCTGTCGATGCTAGGCGGTTCGAAAGGGGTTTTTCTGTTTTGACGCGAAGTCACTCCACGTTGCGGTATCAGCGGGCATCTATAAGGAATGCTCGCTCGCGCTAATTTGCGCTCGCTCGCGCTCAGGTGCTCGTATAGGTGATCGCGTTTTGCGAATCTCGGCGGCGGACACCCGTTATAACGCGACCCGTGTTCCCGTCCACGAACACAGCCGCGCCAGGCCGCGGGACTATATCGGTGTAAGAACGGTCGGTCGATGGGATGAGAGAGAGAGAATCGTCGTCCGGACCCGACGTCTACCCACCGAGTTGATAGGTTGTTCGAGCGAGAGAGCACGAAGGGCGAAGGAGTGAGACGGACGGCGAGCGTGGAGAGGATACGAGACGCAGAAACGACACGGAAGAAGTGCAAGAGAGACGGCGGAAGAGGCGGTCGAGCGGCGAGATAGAATTAGAAGAGGACGTCGACAGACTTCGCCCGGCCGTCGGCGGAGGATGAAGCGAGAAGGGAAGAAAAAGGGAGTACGAGAGGGTGGAACCGAACGAGGCGAAGAAGCGCGGGTGCGAGCGAGAGGGAGAACACGCGTGGATGCGTTTGCGTACGTATATACCTATATGCGTACACACGGGCACACGCGGGTGCAAATATGTGTGCCGCGTGTGTGCGCGCGTGTACGGGCACACTGCGGGTTGGAAGAGGTGGAGCGAATAAGAGAGAATCGTGTTTCGTTTCGTTCGACTTCGGCTCGCGGCCTCGGCCCTTTCGTGCTCTCGTCACGAAACCCTGAAGAAGAAGAAGAAGACGACGACGAAGAAGGAGAGGAAGATGAGAGAGGAGGATATCTCTCGCGTACGCGCCGGAAGAAAGAGAAGAAAACCATCGCGGAGGGACGGGCCTCCACGTAGAAATCGTCCTACCGTGCCCTGCTACTACCTGCGATCCCGCGGTGAATCCGCCTTCCTTCCAGGATCCCTTCCTTCCTTCCTTCCTTCCTTCCTGACGCGCTTCTTCCTTCTGCAGTTACTATCATCTCGTTCCTCTCCTTCACTATCGTCATCTCCTTGCTCTTCGGCTTCTTTCACCTCGTTTCTTCTATCACGGAGCTTCCTTCATTTTCCGACGTCTTTTCACGAAAATCATCGTCTTTTTCACGACTGAGAATAGATACAGTTAAACCCCTTAATTTCGGTATCTCCCTTTCAAAGTGTTGGAAAACGAGTTAATTGTTCTTTGTGTTTCTTCTGCCTTACGAGAACCCTGGCAGCGAGATAAAAAGAAGAAACAGAGGAACGAAAAAGCAAAGTGAATACACGAAATACAATCCACACACATTCACATAAGAAATTTATATAATCTTTCTTTTTTATATATTCATAATCTATAGATAACATTTTTTAAATAAATTATTACTTATTTTTATCGCAATCGCGAATATTAATATTCTCGATTTAGCAGATTTAACTGAGTTAATATGTTAAAAAATTGATTTTCTTAAAGTTTTTCAAAGATTTTTTTTAAGCTAAGTTATGGATCTCTTTGAATTCTCGGTTTCCGGTAAGTATCTTACTTTATGACTTCCATTTTTCTTAAATTTTTACTCGTATCTTTTTTTTCCTTATCCGAATCACGAGTGAATAATTCTTCCGTCTAACAACACAAAACTCGCTCGTTTGTTCCTTTATGAGTGTATTTAGCGTGAAGTTACGCTCTGCTAGAGACTTAATACGTTGCGGGGAAAGCGCAAAACTTCATGGACTGTTCTCGACAGATCTGCCTTCGGTCGCGGCCTTTTGAGGCGGTTCTTCTTACGAAATCGCAGCCGCGCAGCATACTTCGTCTTTGATTTCAGCACGCGCTTCTTCTCGGCTCGTTGCGAGATAAAACGAAAGGCTGCATACTCCGAGAAGTAGTCGTAAAAACCTACACAATAACTTGCTGTACTTTTTAGTTTAGGAACTTACTGGCTTCCGCTCTCGCGTTGTAATGCTACCGTTTACGGCAAAATCAAATGACACTTTTATTCATGACTATCGTACGTGAGAAACGAAAAAAGGCGCTATGAGGAATTGCGGTACACAATTCTTGAAAATCTTTGAAAACTTTTCATGGATGCATACATGTTTTTCTCAACTTAACAACTTATCGCATTCCCCTCTCCCCCTGCCCCCCTCAAAGACCATTCTCGGACTTTGCAATATTGCGAAGAACAATTCGATGTGCGAACTTTATTATTGCCTCTTCTTTTCCCTGCGTTCGCTTTTACTCGCTTTATATTTTTGTCTGTCGTCAGACGTTCCATTACTACTTAAGAGTCCAATGCTCCGCTTTTCCGATTGCCTTCCGCCCTTCTTTTGCCCTTTATCGCTCATAATTTTCAGTCTCTATTGGTTTCATCTCCAGTTGATTTCATAGTGTGCTGTATCAAAGTATGCATAAAAGAATTCTGACGTACACACTAACAATTAAAAATCTTAGCTATGTTCCTTTAATTAGAAAGTTAAATTATTAGAGAGAATAGGATACTCTTATTTCCAAAATATCACGTTACATCACAGGTTTGTAACATTTGATAGATTACATAATGTCTGGAAGATCGAATTAGCTGAGATTTTTGAAGACATTGTCGATGATTCCGCTTTCATGAAACAAATATCTGAGGTTTATTAAAAGTTGCGATCGTATTTTAGAATATTGAATGCGTCGGTATCTTAAACATCTCTACTAATTTTAAAAGATCTCAGTTTGAGACTAGTTTTGCGCAAAGTTCCGTACTAGTCAGACAAGCGCCGTTCTCGCACGAATCCCGGGAGATCCTCGCGCGATTGGATGTCCCGTTAATCCCTCACCCTTTCTTTTCCCTCTTCTTTTTGTCCTTTTTTTTATGTAAACGCGTTTCGTGCCTGTCGCCCAAAACGCCCCGTTACGTTTCACGAACGAAGCTCGTTCGCATGACGGCGCGGCTTAAGTTTCGCGTTACACGGCGGCGGCCTATCAAGATCAGAAAAATCGATCAGTCTATGAGAACGCTTCCAACTGCGAATTAAAATTGGCCGCCGCCCTCTCCGCCAAAGCGAGAAGAGAGAGACATGTACAGGGTGTGTTAGTTTCTTACGACGGAATAGAATTTGGAAACAATTTGAAAATTGAACACGTTTGACTTCAATATCAGGAAAATTATATCAGGAAAATGATGCCTGCGATGTTGACACTGTCAATTTAAGACTCAAAATTGTTTGGGAAACGTATGATTTATTTGGCCTGAAGCTCAATACATTAAGACACTTAATGTTTTAGCGTTTCAATTTTATGATAAGAATTCAATCTAAATTTAGACAAGGGAAAAATTCTCTCAAATTAAAATCATTGATATCTTATATATCTTGATGTGAATATAGCGAAAAGAGCAAGAGTCAACGAAAATGTTTGTCATGGTTACGCGAAGGCAAATCCAGATCAAGATTGAACGGCAATAATGCATTAAATTAAATCCTAATGAATTGTCACTTTATCAATTTAGGGAATTTATTAAATGACAGTAATACGACGCGGCTCTATCAGAAGCGTACAGGGTGTCCCCCGGACGTCGATAAAGCATTTGTCAGTGGTTTACTTTTTCTTAAAGGGGGACGTCGCGTTTTGGAATTAAGCTTCTCGACCTACAAAGGGAGGATGAATTTACCAATCCGGGAATAATTAACCCAGACTAAGGCCGCGCCGATTCAGGCGTATCTATTAGCAAACCTAATCGTTTCGCGAATCCACCTTCTCATTTCGCAAATTCCAAAAGCCTTGTTGTGCATCGCGCGCTTTCGAGCTGCCGACGCGCGATCGTAATCCGATCGATTAAATTCATACCGTGCCATTTCGCGCATCACGTACAAACACTATGTGTATGTCAATCGACACTCCTGAAAAAAAAAACGAAGAAAAAAATATCCGTTTGCTCTTTGCTTCCCGCCGGGAATCCGGGGAAGGAGAGGGGAGGCGAGCTGACGAAAAAAAGAGACACGCGACGAGAAGCGAAACTACCGCAGGAGAAAGAGAGAGAATGAGAGAGAGAGATCGCTCGGGATCGATCAAACAAATCGATCTAACGATCCACGGAGTGCATACGACCTCGCATACTTCTCCTTGTTAATTGCCTTTTTTTCAACGCCGCGTTTAGGGAGTCGGCCTAAAGAGACGAAGAAGAAAGAGACCCAGCCAGGGTACGAGGAATAAGGGAACGAAGGGACCGGGAAGAACGGAGGGGGGAGAGGGCGAGGCACAGGGGCCCGAAGGAGGGCAGAGCGAGATCGGCTGTTCGAGAAATAGTTTACGGCGCTCCTCGATCGAAGGGAATCGCGTGAAATCGAATTCGTACGCACGTACGACACGCAGGAACGCGAAAGGGTGAGAAGGGTGGCGAGCGAGGGGCGGCGAAGGTGGGAAAAATAGAGAAAAAGAAGACGAGAGAGAAACGACGAGAGAGAACGGAACGGAGAAGGAGGGCGAGGGGCGGGAAGGGGGAGGGGAAGGTGTATTCGAACGATCGCCAGAACACGATCCGCGTTGCTTTGAGAACGGCGATCGTCGGCAGCGCGATGACGGGGCTGCTTCTGATACCCGGCGAAAAATAAATGGCGAGCCGCCGCTAGTGAGCTGGCGTGATAAGCGCGACGAGGTGATCCGATCTCGTGCAACGTGTCGGCTCGATCGCGACATTTCCGCGTTATTTCACGGCGTGGGAATTTCGCGTTTGAAATACGAGGCAGGGAATAATGTTTAATGCCAGAGTAGCGTCTGAGAATAAAAATCACTCTGTCATTCACATTATTTGTTGTAAAAATAATTCGGGTAATGCAAGCTTGTAATCTTCCGTGTGATCTCTGAAATTGCGCGTCGTTTGTGTAAATTATTTTTAAAAAAACGTAGAACAATGCATTTTTCCATTTTGATTTTGATTAGAAATAAAATTCACGAAAAATCCTTAATTTCGTTCGCGGAAGCAGTTGCGTTATAGGAAATTAATAAAAGCGAGTGTTAAAGTTGCAATCAAATGATAATGTGAAAGGTAAGAGATTCGGGAGGAATGTGAAATAGCGATCTTTTTCTAGAGTATCGACAGGGAGTTTCGATGAAGAGCTCCCTGTCTCCGGTCCTCGATTTTCGAGGGCGATCGAAAACGCGTCAAACGGTCGGAGAGAAGCTATTTTCTTTCTCTCTCTTTCCTTCGCTTCCTACCCTCTCTTCCTCTCTCTCTCTCTCTCTCTTTCTCTTTCTCTCTGGATTTCGCCATCGTTTTGTCCGTGTCGACGGCATGTCGTTAGAACGTCGATCGACAGTTACAACGGTGACGAACCTGTCAATGCAGAGAGCAAATAAACATCTGGAAATGTGAGGATTTGAAACTGGAACGCGATGTGCGAACGGAGCGAAAATCAGGAAAATGCAAACGTCAGACGGACCTGAATATCCCCGAAGCTTTTGAAAAATTAAACTCGACATAAAAATTGGGACAAAAATTAGCCACATGCTCGGATAAATTTTACACAAAATCGTTATTTTCGCGAACGAAATTACAGAAAGTATTTTAATACGCACGCTGTAATTTTTCTATCTCCAATATTATTAACATTGAAATGAAAACAAACAATTTACAAAATATTATTTTATATTTATACTTGTTTAGTTGTTAAAAATATATGCTACATTCGGTGATTATTATCATATTGCAAATGACAATATATGTAATACAATTGCGACCAGTTTTGCGTTATCAACAGTCCATTAAATGAAAATTTATATAAATTTTGTGAAGCACGTGTGTGGATTCCGCAGGCGGTTCGTACGGTGTCACGAATTGAAGCAATATTTGTTCCCGCTTGCGCTCATGCTCGCGTCATCGTCGCGCGAACGATATTTCGTATTTTTTCAAACTATTGTCTTCGCGTGTAATCGAAGCTCGTAGTGCAACAATTCGGAGAATATTAGGTAAACACCGTTTGTTTACCCCGCGAAGAAAACTCGAAAACTGCATGCGAAAATATGTAATCTCGGACGGCTTTCGTTCCGGAGCCCGCAGCACTTGCATCGCGCGCAATTGCGCCCATGTTGATTTTCCAAGAAAATGCGTTGCTGCGTTCCGTTTTCTCTTACACGCGCGTGTCAGCGGCAGCGCCTGGATTTTTCAACCAGGCCGGAAAATATTTTCGCTTGACGAATGCGCGGGGTAGCGGATATCTAGCAATTTACGACTTTGAACGATCGCCTCTGATCGACATTCGGCTCGGTTACCGCATCGCTCGTCTATCTCTCTACAAATTCGACTGTCCAGATCAGCAGACAGATCTCTTCGTAACGTGTGATGCTGCACGATCAACGATATCAGAAAAAATATACGAGATAAGGAAATTTTTATAATATATATATTTTACGAGCTATATAAATTTCCCATTTATATTGATCTTCATCTGCCGTAATTTCTACGTATAACAGAGTATGCAAGAAGTATTTTCCCTTTTATTATCTCTCATTTTTCTTGCGTCCCGTGAGATCTCGCGGCGGTAGTTGCGGTTCATTTCACGACAAGCATCTCTTGCATTTTCGCGTTGACCTTCCACGCATTGATGTCTCGTCGATCTCTCGATCTCGGAGAACCGCAATCGGCGGGGCTCGCGTTAGAGGAAAATCATAAAGCTCGTCATAAAACGTCGCCTCCGCCCAATCCCGAGTCTTTTTTTTCCCCTCTCTCGTTCTTCCCTCATTTCTCTCGACAATTTCCAGCATTGCGTAAGACGGTCCTTCGGGAAGTTAGAGGCGGTGAGGAGCGATAACGATAATCGCCGGCTTGGATCCGCAGACCGGAGAGAAAAAGAGAGAGAAAGGGAGAACACGGTCTCCCTCCCGGACCTCTCCCACAAAAATAAACGCGGCGGATGCCGCGGGCTCGAGATATCGCGGGCCTTTCTGCGGATCTTGTAAAAGCGAATGGAATTCGCATGCGATTCTCTCGTCGCGGCGGCGTGCACTTTAATTGCACCGGAACGACCGCTAATTGCCGCGGATTTATCACCCGACATTATTGATATCCGCGCGAGAGGTCGCCGAAGAGGGCGAGCCCAGGTGCGATGAATGAAATCCGCCACCCGGGTGAATGAAGGCACGTCGAGGACATTAGCGCGGACGGCGATCGCAGAAATTTCGGTTTTACGCGATCGTAAATGCACGCCGATGGCAGCGTCGATTTTACGGCTTCAAAGGCCCAATGCGGTAAAATTTAATGTATGCATCGAAACATTAACGACACGAATATCGTGTCTAAATTTATTCATTTGACGTCGGCTCTTTGTCTTGTGCGCACACGCGAGGGAAGAAATAAATAAATAAGGGCTTATTTTTGTCAATAAAAATTAAGGGATTTCAGCGTGAATGAAGAGGCCGCGAAAAAAAAGAAGAAGAATCTCGACGTTTGATTCGTCCGGGAGGACGTATCTTTCGGCTGATAAGGCAAATATTTTAGCGGCGGAAGCGCACCCTGTGTAACCCCGTTAACTGCGCGAGTATCAAAGCATCGCATTTACAGAATCGCATTTTCCGAGGCAAAAAAAGAAGCGATTTATTAACAACAGTCGTGCGCCATTCGAAAGCGCGCCGCGCGAATGCGGTACCTATTAGTTTCTAGAAACGATACTCGCGTTCAAAGGAATATTTGCACTTAATTTAAAATCGCGGGGCCCGCAATATCGATAATTAGCGGCGACTACTTTCGACGCCAAAGAGAGTCGTGAATTCAGTTACCGCGTAAATTTCACGTTCGCGCGATATTAAAATCAACTGCGGAACAAGAACCGACGATATATTTTATATACGGCAAAAAGCGCTTTTGCGCTACGCGAAATTTGATTCGCTCGGTAACCTTTTTTTTTTTTGGGCACGCATCAACTCTTAAACTGCACTCCGTGCGGTCGGATATGAATCCGCTTTTTTTTTTGTTTTTCCGCGCTTTTACAAATTTTATGGAATTATCCGTTCGTTCGTTTATCTATCTGCGAATTGCGCTTCTATATTATTTTCCTATATTATATACATCGCAACGGCGCGTTGCGAAAATAGCTCTGTTCGCGTTTGGAAAATGGATTACCGGATGAGGATTACGCGTACGTATCGTACTCCATCGCGCTACTAATCTACCTCGCCGGAGTCGACGTTCCCTTCCGGAGCAAAAATGAGCTGGCTCCGGGTTAAGGGTCAAACACGAATCGGCAACTACCTGTAATCAGTAGTATGCGCCTCGCGCTCCGATTACGGGGGACACGGCGTTCGTGCGAAAGTAATATCCACTTCCTGGCCGCGGAGGATCGATTTCCGGTATTGCGTAAGGCGACGGTTATATCGGCGATTCTGAGAGAGAAGGAGAGAAAGAGAGAAAAGGCAAGGCACGATAATGATAATTGTTATCTTCGGGTCGGACCACCGGGTCAGTACGACCATACCTTCAAATATACAAGACTTATTTTTAGGCATGCTAGGTAAAAGATTATTTGGAGTCTGCACTTTATTTTCAAAATTAATACTATTGTTTATGAAATGAAAATGCGGACGAAGTTAAACCTATTTTTTGTATTATCAATTTTATTTGTGATTATTGTCACTTATGAGTGCTTTAAAGGAATCTTTGACCGACCAGAAAGAAAAAGAAGAAAAATCTCGCAAAAATATTTGCGAAATTTGCAAGTTATCCGACGGCGATAAAGCCGCTCGATGGTGATTTTCGCAGGAATGTCGACGGTCGTTTCCGCTTTTCATCGTCGATAAACGGCGATCCTCTCTTTCTATGTTTCTTTTTCTTCTTCTTCTTTTTCTACGACGAAATATCCCGCTGATTGCCACGCGATAGGCATTTCTTGAATTTTCCATATCCAGGCTCGAGGAAAATTAGACAGTAATTTCGCTGAAGAATGGTGCAAGAGGAAAGGGGGGAGAGCGAGAGAGGAAGAGAGAGAGAAAGTAGAATTTATCTTACACTACTAAGTTCTGACCGTACACGTATATATAATTACATCCGCTTGCTAATCAGTCGTAAAAAATTGATCCAAAGTACCGAGCTGTTTGATCACATGTATCTCTCCGTCACAGAAAAATTCACCGAGTGGAGCAACTTGAAATATTGTGCTAACGCATGTCTAATTATATATACTGATTTCCCGAACCGTAAGTGTTTTTGTCGGTTTTTGCTCAAACATTAGAAATCACATTTTTTATTGAATCCTTTTTGTGAGTGACTAGATAATCTCGAATTT
Organism: Tetramorium bicarinatum; assembly: GCA_928718305.1. Lineage (NCBI taxonomy): Eukaryota > Metazoa > Arthropoda > Insecta > Hymenoptera > Formicidae > Tetramorium > Tetramorium bicarinatum. Next base: position 10,309,940 of record OV788319.1, read on the forward strand.
AAATTCGGACCATATGTGAGTAAAAAGAAAATTAATCGCAATATCAGGTACTACATTGCACAAACCTTCTGCGTTAGCCGATATGTATTGATCTGTTTATCCTTAATTCGTAGTAGAAACATTAAGATGCGAATGTCACGGAGCGGAGAATAATCCGAGACGAGAGAGAGAGAGAGAGAGAGAGAGAGAGAGAGAGAGAGAAAGATAGAGAGGAGGGAAGACGTGAGCCGCGATAATGAGACAGATATATCGTAATTGGCAGTGATTTCGTTGGCAGCTCCGCTCGACGCCTTCGTCTGGGACGGATTATGGAGATGCGCCGCTCGGATTCGCTCCACAAATAATTGCAATTACTCCGCGGAATCGACGTAATCCCGCCGCGTTGTTTCTCGCACTCCGCGCTTCGCACGCCGCGATTTAATGGTTTGCGCACACATTAAGATTCAATCTTCGCGGCTCGAATTAGCGCGCGTATCGCGACGTGGCGGATTTCTCGCGCGGGATTGCGAATTTTCAAGGTTCCTTGGCGTACGCTAAACGGCAAAGTTGTTGACACGCAGTCATTAAGCATTCCCGCAAGACACGATCGTTAACAGACCTCTGTTTTGCTACGAATAGGGCGAGATCCTCGAGACATTAATAACCATAATATATTCCATCTTACTTCCGGAAACGGAAAATATATCATACGAAAAAAAAAATAGAAAAGATCGTTCATTATGCGAATCCAGCAGTCGCACACGTATCCTTTATCGGTCCCCTCGGAGATTCGCTTTCCGACGAAGGGAGGTTCATTGATCGACGTTGAATCTTTTTCGAGTCTCCCGATCAGATTTTCTCAGCGAGCGCATAACAATCACGCGCGGACGCGCGCTGATTAGAATTATTCCGGATCCGGAATGCATTCCCATTCCCGTTCGCCGATTGTTTTCGCGATGCAACCGATTTCAGCGCGCGGGATTTTTCCGGGCTCGCATAAATCCTCAGTGAAGCTTAATAGTTTACGCGGCCATTAGGAGATCCGATCGGATCTCGCGCGTCGCGAATTAACACGCGTATCGCGTCGTACTCGTAATTGTCTAGGCGCGATAAGAGACGGCCATGCATCGTAATTAATTTCACATTCCCCCGGTGTTTTTCGCTACCTTTTATTGCGCCGCCGCTGTAAAAAGGGCATCGCGATGTCGCGCGCGCGCATGATCTGTGATCTCATCAATACGAGAAAATGATACCCGCATATCCTCGCGATATTAATTACAGCGACTTCTTATTTGCTTTTCCAGTCGCCCGGCGGCATTTCGACCCGCTGTTTCCAAAACGGAAAGATGCCTATTACGTTCGCGACGTATATTAATTTCTTCATTCCAAATGTGGCCACAGCCGGTACTCGCGACTCTTCATTGTAATGGGAAATAAATTCAAATATTAAATTGAATAAATCATTAAAATTAATTTGCGGAAGAATAAGACTGGATGCGAAAAAGTTCAAGTACAAAATTAATTTATCAACGATGACGGTGTTAAAATTCAGGAAATTGAAAAAACTGGGGAAAGAATGGTGCCACATAATTGTGTAAAAGCGTAAAAACATAAGAACACGTGTAAATTTAACGACGAGGCGAATTTCTATCTTTCAAATTTACAAGTTTTAACACATGTTTCAACACGGAGACATGGAAATCGGAATCTGTAAGAAGTCAAAAGTTTAGAATCACAATGCCGAATTGCAATTTAGCGACGATCCATAATTAATTAATGCGATGATCGCTCGATTCGCCGGCGCGAACACTGTGCCTGGCGATTTCCAACTTGCCGGGCTACCCGTGTTACCCGTTTCTATTTGCTCTATTAATTGATAAGGATCTCGCTTCCGCGCTTTCCGGTCGTATTCGCCGGCAAGAATGCCACTAATTGAGCAGTCTCCGTTGCGCGTTGCGCGATCGCGATTACGCCGAATCGGAATAATTTCCATCCCGTAGTTAACCGCGACCAGCTTCACGCGCCGCGGCTTCCTTCGATCGCCGAAACGCATCTGCATAATACCGCGCGTCACTCTTCCAGCGAGTGCGTCTGCGATGCGGCTCGAGCGCGCGTTCGCGGTGCCGCTCTACTTATTTTCATTCCCAATACGTCCCGTGCGAGAATATAAAAGTTCCTCGTGCGAAAAAGACGATGAGAAAAAAGCAACTTATTGAAATAGCTAATTAAACAATGACAAATAAATGTCACTTATTCCTCAATTTCATAAAACGAGATATTTTCTTTTTTTAAAGAAGTCTTCGAGATTTCACGATGGAATTTATGATTTATTGTTGTCGCGATTGCTACTTTTTTATTATTATAATCTTAATTGTCTCTTTTTATTAGAACAAAGTCAGGGGAGGTAGTGATTTATTATAAAATCGCGGATCGGAGGGATGCACCGACTCGGAGCAGTGCTGCGGTTAATCGCGCATGTAAAGAACACAGGTTTTCTCAGATGCATGCGCTAATGGATGGGGCACCCTTCATACCGCTTTCGCACGCGTGTGCAGCGCATAGTAGACACGGATGCTCGCGCGCGGCGGCGGCAGCGTCGACCAGCAACCACGAAGTTCTGCTTCTAAGTGATCGGGAAGGGCGATAATGATCGTGACCAATTTGTTTTCCGCGTGAAACGCCTTCGAGATACAACGTTGCTGCAATTATGATAATGACGTTACGGTAAAAAGCACGACGGACGGACGCGTGATTTATCGCGCTAAGCGTTCGTTTCTCCACCGCGGATCGAATCTCTCGCGTTCTAGCAAGGGCGCGATCCGCGTTGCGCGATTCACCCTTCTCCTCCCTTTCCCTTCCGCTGATCCGCGCACGATTCGCCGCGAGATCGCCACTTTTCCGCGGCGATTAGGCAATAGAAGGCTCGCGCAACTGACAAATCGGATTCGTGCCCTTTCGGCTTCTTCCTTCGGCGTTACAATGTAAGAAGCGGCGGTCGGTTGCCTCAGATCGATGTTGCGCCAAGCATCGCCTGTCTCTGAAATTCTCGACGAAAATATCTGTTATTGTTCTTACGATATGAATTATAGCCAGTCGAAGCTACACTCTACCGTCTGTCTACGTTTGTACCTACTCTCATAAATTTAAATTACACACTGACAATGAGAGAAAAATATAGTTACTTATCGCCTCGACCATCATTTTATAATATTTCTAATAATAAATGTGATTAACTTAACTATATGCATCATTATGTTAATCATAATTCTCGTTAGAAATATTATAAAATTGTAGTTGAGGCCAAAAGTAACTATATTTTTCTCTCAGTACAAGTAACTGATATTATAACGATGTTCATAATTTATAATTTTTAATTTTCGGGAAATACTGAACTACTGTTTAATAACTCTACAATTTTTATTCATTGAAATGTGGGTACTAAAATATCCAGTCTCGAATTAATTTGTAAAGCGGCAACCTTTCGCTTATTCTATAAATGTAAATGCATATTTTCTTTGTGTATATGGAAGATCGGGGCAAATATATACATACTGTTTTTCACGAGACGTTATATTAATTAACAAATTCGGCACAGACGCAACGCGAGATTACGATATCTAAGGCGAGTCCCAATTAGCAGCCGGCCTTTATTCGACGCGAGAGTTTTACGACTCTGCACGAATCTACGCCATTTTATCGCGCGTGCGAAGGTGAGGATAAAGAATATTGCATATATTTCACGGAGCTCTGGCTCTCTTTGTGGCCGCGCCACGGCCGGATCGCCGTTCCCCCGTAGTAGTGCGTTACCAAACGATAATTATTACAGCATAATGATAGTCACACGAGACGCGGTCGAGCTTAATCCTTTCTCTCCGTACGCGGACGTACTTTTCCTTCATTTTTAACATGCGAGCGTACTGGTTTAAAGCCAATACTATCGTTCTCGCTTCGAATCATAATTAAAATCTCATCTCGGTAAAAACTAATATGTTTTAATTGAATAATACGCGCCTTTAGAATCCAACGATTCACGAGAAAGAACGGACTCGCGGAGGGAATCGACGGATACCCGGGAGTAGAAAAACATGCAGATGCATCTATGATTGATTATAATTGCACGTAATGTGTAAGCGAAGTTAGCAATATCCAAAGTTACGACTAAATGCACCTCTTTTTTCCTTCCCCCGGGAAACGAGAGTGGCATATTGTCGGCGTGTCGTTCGGATTATTTCAACGCCGTCGCGACAAGTGCGTTAAACGTTGTTTTAACGCATCTCAAACGTTCGTAACGTGAAATATCGCTTTGTCGCCCGCTGCCAAAGGCTCGGCTACAGGGTCGGGCTTTAATGATCGCGAGCGCTTTATGTATGCGGCGTCCGCGTCGCGCCGAGCCCTATGCAAACGATTTTCGATGACTTCACAGCGATATCGCGGAATCCGCGTAACCCGCCCCGTCTCCCCTGCCCTCTCCCCCCATTTCATCCCCCTGAGTACACGCAAAAATTAACCGACCCGCGCTCAAAGGCCGAAGGTACAGTTAATTTCGACACAATATTAAATAAAAATATATTAAAAATATCGGGCACCGTTTCCGCCGTAAACCGATGTTACGAGAAAAAAGCGGTAAAAATAATAGTTTAATTTCAAACCTGGCGAAATGCACGAAATCAGTACGATGATTAATCAGTATAATTAATTCTCATCTCCCTTGCAGTAGTTCGCATTGTACGACGTTCACTTACTTCTGTCACCTTACGTTTCATCTAGTTTCGGACGAAAGTTAACGACACCGTCACGTAACTCGCCGCCGCGAAATTATGCGCCGAACAAAGGAGGCGCGAGGTAGCTATTACGTGACTGATGGCGAGATACGCCTCGTTGCTAAATCACGCTTAATGATTTCAATGATCGCGCCGCGTCGAGGTGTACTCCCCGCATTTGCATACACCTCGCATGCGATCTTATCCCGGCCCCAGCTCTGCAATGAGAGGCTAAATTTCCCGAAAGAGTGGATCCCGTGGAAGACAAATAGCGACAACAAATACGCGGCCCTTATGACGCGCGAGAAAGATGAATGGCAATGGGAAGTTTACGTTTCCCTTTGCGAATGTGTCGCGCCGCCAGGATGACACGCTGGCGCAATCGACGACAAAAGGGGGGAGAAAAATGCAACGCTTGACACTACGTCTCGGGGCAAAGGACAACGATTAATCATACTCACAACAGCCGAGTATTGATCGGCGGATAAACTTTTCATCAGACATCATAACTCCGTCGTCAAAATCTTTCTCTCTTATATAATTTTTCTCGATGATTATTTCTTTTAAAGAGAAAGAGAGGGAGAGTGGAATATCGTCCCAAGGTTGCGGCGCGCGATGTCCAATTTTATCACGATTTTTCTGTCGCGATTCGCGAGAGAAAGTGCCGGCGTTCAGAGACCCGATGATCGCCATTATTCACGATCGAGCATCCCGCTTCGGATCGTTTGGCCTTCTCCATCCGGCGGAAACGCGGCGCGGCGCGTTTTATTTCAATTCGACGTCATCGTGGCAACAAGTGCATCATGGCACTATTAGATTCGACTCCCTTGCGCGCGTAGGTATATAAAATATCGCTTTGTAACCGCCGTGGGCTCGACTCTCGAGCCAGGAGGGCGTTAATGATCGTGACCAATTTGTTCTCTGCCGTGAAACGCTTTCCCGCGGCGACTGCGCCGCGGAATTTTTGTTCCCGCCGCTCGCGATCGCGTTCCACGTGTGCATGTGCAATCCGCGAACAAATCCGCCGTATTGTGCCCCGTAAAGCGCTCGTTCGAAACGGTATTCTAAATTTTACGCGAAAAAAAAAGTTGCTTATTTCGTTTACTTGGCGTGCAAACTATCGTAATTACAAACTGGCGCGATCATAATACAATATTTAAAATAATAACACGTAGAAATTCCAACGTGTACGTGGATCTCAAAATTGCACGGTAATTATTTCGGAAACATTCTCGTTGTTGAAGTAAAGAAAGGCAGCGCGGCGCGCGATTGCTACAATCACCTGCGGTAACGTCGCCGTCGTGCAGTCAGGGTCGCCGGGAATCTCGCTTTAGAAAGGGCGACGGGCGACGGCGGGAAATAAAGAAATTCGAACGGAAGCCGGAACATCTTCTTCTCGTGATCTACGACGGGCCGGGCGACACGTGGACAGAAGCCGGCACGAATTCCGGATGCACCTCTCGGGCCGGGCGACACACCTAAGCGCGTCGTTCAGATTCTAATCTCGAGGCCATCCCGAGGCACTCGTCTTACTCACAGGCACCGCGACAACGCATCGTCCGATCCGGCCTGCCTGTCCTATCTCTACGTACTGGGTGGGCCGGTTGACAGTTTTATTACGACGTAGTAGCTTACTTCCCTGTAAATCATCATTTTTCGCACGCGCTCGGCGGCGAGACGCGTTTTACAACTCGGTTTTTTTTCCGTCCCATCGACGCCGCGATGTCGAATTTAAAAAAAAAAAGAGAGAGAGCGCGCGATTTATGGACAGCAATTCGCGTCGCGAATTACGATTCTGTTATGCAGATAAAAGAGTTTGTGAGTTCTCGCGGTAGAATTGTGATTTTTTACGAGAGAAAAAGAGCTCTCTTACGTCCTAATAGAAACGGACGTGATCGCGTTAATTATAATCATAATTGTAAGCAACAGATATCAAAACGATTTTTCGAAATATGTGAAAAGTTTATCTCGGATCTCTCTTAGAAGAAAAATTAGAAAAGGAATATATGAGAGATCTGATGAAAAGCACCGGTTCTAAATTGACCGATTCATTTATGTCACTCGACAATATCCAGCCGACAAATTTTCAATAACGAATGAGCGAGTAAACTTCGCTGGCTTCCGTTACGTTTGATTTGTTAGTCGGGCATCGGAGCACCGGAAGCGTTAATTCCCAAGCTGGAAGCGTTGATGTCATAATTTTTCAACGAACGCCTCTCTCTCTCCTCTCTTCTCTCTCTCTTTCTCCCGCGAGAAGGGCAGTTTGCACTTCCTGAACGCGTCCAGGGCGGCTACCATCCATCCGTTCGACCTCCAGCGATCCTTTTTGCGCCGGTAATAGGTGCGAAATTATATCCTTTCAAACGGCAAGGCTGTCCCTCGGCCCACCCCGTATAATTTTCTGAGGACGAATCATCGTCGCTTCGCATTCCACTCTGTCTCGCTCGCTCCTTCGCCTCTTTTTACGCTCCTTCTCCCTCGCCGCAACTGCATCGCGGGAGCGGTGTGCATCCCGCGAGATAAAGGGAAACGTGTTCCCGCTATCTTAACGAATCCTTCCCGCGGCGGTAAATTACGGTATACGTCGCACGCGCCGAAAGCGCGCACGACCCTTCGATGACTGCCGGGCTTGAACGATAAATTTGCACGCTGGGAATATTTCGCCGGTCGCCGAAATGCCATCGAAATATTAAGTGCCGAAATATAAAATATAATATAAAATGTATAAAGCGCGCGCCCATACGGAAAGGGGGCGAGCGTAAACAAACTCCGATAGCATAACTCGGTTTACGCGCGTCGTAATCGTGAATCTTCAGCATTACCAATTCCTCGGGATGCCGTAACGAAATTTTAATATTCGACCTCTGACGATTTGTATTAACCCGTTCGGTAGTTACGCGCGCTGCGTATCGACTTTCGACGGTGTTTCGATGAAAATTTAATCGGTACTTTCGAAATCTCCACGACGTTAGACACTGGCATTGGACATTAACACTCGCGACGTGTGTTAAATCTTTCTAATACTTTATATATAAACCATTTAAGGCCTGAAGCATTTTTAACCTTTGTGATTTTTAGCATAAGATTAATCTAAATAAGAAATTTAACATTATACAAATATTTTATTTCTACAGCTGCAATTTCAGCATTCATTGTAAATCCATTCAAATTACAACTTGCTAAGAACGAGAGGAAACAAAAATTTTCTCTCACGCGCGAAACTTTTTTCCTACTTTATGCACAACTTTCACTCGGCCTTTCTAATTGCCGCATCAATATTTATTCGAAGAATTTGTAAAATGATAATAGCTGATTTGAAAAGTGTTCTAGGAAAAAAGCGGTCTGGCGATTAATTATCGCGTGTTTAACGCAATTAACGAATAAATTTCGATCGCGCGGGCTCTTCCCCGGGAAAAGTAGTAGTCGGCATTCGCGTATCGGCGCGTCCATAAAAGTTAAGAATTCCTCATCAGCGTTACAGGCGCATCCATAAAGATAACCGTGATGAATACCGGGGCACTTTGTTTCTTATCTCCGCGTTGCGCGCCCGCTAGGAAGTAACACCTGTAAAATATGTTTAGCGCGCGTTCAAAGATACAACGTGAGATAGGGAAACGAGAAGGGGGATGGGGGATCGCCCCAATACCCCCGATAACCGGTAGTATTGCTTTTCCGTTTCTGAAACGGGGGTGAGATCTCGCCAATCGATTCGCGTTCAGGGGACGGAAGTCGCAAGCGCAATTCACACGGGCACTTGTCAAGCATCATTTCAGAACGTGCAACATCCCTTAAATATCTCCTAAGTAAAAAAATATGATTTACATTCTTTCAATTTTTTTCTAATTGAACTAGAATCGAAATGTCAATTTTATTATAAACTATTTCGAAAAAGGAATATGAAGCAAGAATAACATTCAGGGCCGGTTTTTCCAATTTCTTGGTAAGCTAACTGATAATTAAATCATACGTCTGTCTTTGTTTTATCTTCAAATTAGACAAGCTTACCAAAAAGTTGAAAAAACCATTCCTTAATAATTCGCGACTTAATCTGATCTGAAAATAGAAAAGGCTATTCTTCGAAATCTGTATCTTATTATCTATGAACAACTTTACACTTTGTCTTAACAAAGTGTTAAATAATACGTTCCCTTTGATTAATTTTACAGGAGTTCGCGAAGCATAAAAATAGGATTTTCCATGAAAAATTGTCGAAAGCGCGCACGGATATTCGTCCCGTCTAAATAATCTCGTAAAACCGCAAAATCGGCGTGACGACAGTAGTAAAAATAAGAATAAATAAAAGACACGTAGTCCCACGTCGCGTATCGACGCCACGTCGTTGCGAGCGTATCTGATAATGCAAATTGCATTTTTACAATCTCTCTCCCCCGGCGCTGACGTAATCCGGCGTGCAACCGCGGAAAGAGCCCGTCTCGGCGCTCGTCAGCCCGGAATTTGCCTCTTCGGAGTGCCGGCGAGAGAGCCGCCGTGAGACGCGTGTAATCGAGGATTATTTATGGTGCGCGGCGCGTACAGAAAATCTCCGTATCCCGTTGTTTTCTACGAGCGTTATTCTTTACGTTCCCTTCTGACACGCGAATGGCAGCGCGTTACTATTTTAACCGCACACATAGCCGTAGCGACGCTACAAGTTGATAAAAACAAGAATACGAGACTTATACCGCGATGTAATAATAATAATGATAATAAGTTGATCCAAGTGCGATAATGAGAGCTAATCACGAACGAGCAAGTGTCTCAGAGAGCTTCACCTCGAAAAATGAGACATATCAGCATCAATAATAATCTTGTAAGCCTAAAGTAATAAAATTTACATTTTCAAAAAAATTTTTAAATATATACAATATATAAAATAGCAATGGAACATGCAACTGTACAATAATTATTTTATATGTACAATAAAATAATAATTGTAAAAAGATAATGGCAGTAAAACTGACAACTTTTGCTCGCACTTGAACGCAATTGCATGTGTCTCTTCAAGCGAGAAATTTTTAATTAAAATATAATTTTGCTAATTCGAAATGACGAAGCTAGAGTTCAATTGAGTATATCAGCCTTTTCCATTAACGCGGCGGATAAAAATATACGTTGTGCAACCGGCCCTTATCCCTCAGATGTTCGGTCGGGGCGTTCAGTCGCGGGATCGTCGTCGTCATCGTCGTTGTCGGGTCACCAGGCCCCGCGGTAAAAAGCCGCCCCTCGTTTTCTTTCTTCCTCCCTCTCCCTGACGCGCGCGTCTCTCGATTTGCCTCGAGTCAAAAGTTACGGACGAACTGACGGACAGGTGACGCAGACGGATGCCGCTCATTTGTCTCGCTTCGAGTGGAGCGAGCGAGATCGTCGGGTAGGGATCGTGGCACGGGAGGACGCGCGGGGAACGCAAAAAAAAAGCGAGAAAGAGAAGGAGAGGATAGGAGGAGAGAGAGAGACGGGACTAAGGGCGGCTGTAGGGAGAGCCGCGAGACCAAGGAAGACGGGAGAAGAGTTTTCGGACGAAGGGGACTCCCCGTCGCGCCGGGGCCTCCCGCTGGCGGCGGTCAATTTGCTGCTCCTTTTTTTCTTATCCGCTCCTTTTTCTCTCTCCCGCCCCCCTTCAAGGTCCTCTTCCACCTCTCTTTTTCTTTCGTTGCGCCAAACTCCGGCCGCGAGAATCATCCTCTCTTTCTTCGTTCGTCTTTCTTCTGTCGTTTCTTTATTTCCCGTCTGATCTCCAGCCTTCGTTCTCTCTCTCGTTCTTTCCCGTGAGTTCTTGCTGCTCGCTCCTCGAAGTCGCAGGTTTTCATTTCGCGCGGTCGATTTTTTTTTTCCTTCTCCTCCGAACGAAACGCGCGACGCGTAATCGCGCCACGCGCAACGATCGCGGTCGGGATTGACGCGGTTCTCGCTCTCGGGAACTGACCAGGTCAACTTTTTGGCGAAATTGAGTTGTACGTACCGCCGATGTAATCTGCGATAAGGGCCGGTCCCTGCCGCGCGAAATTAGGTCAAATCTGCTTTCCGTGCGGCGGTAGATGGACATTGCATTTTCGGACAGAACGTTTTCATTAAATTTACGTCCGGTTATTTAAATGCAACTTTTCTTTATCCCTCGTACGTTTGCCCGGACCCGAACGAGCATTTAAAAGTCATTCTCGTAACGAGCCGTTGCAGAGATTTATGAATCAATTCGAATAGATGGGAGAAACTCCCCAATCGATAGCGCCTCGATCGTATGGTTTATCGGCGTGATTTTCAAACGAAAGCGGGGATCGCTATCGACCGAGGGCAGAGTGAATTTCGAATGTAACAAACAACGTTGCGAGTACGTTGTGATTATTATAATTAGCGCGGCTCATTATCTCTTTGATCGCAATGGGGAACGCATCGTACATTTGAAATGCGTACATATCGTATCATCCGACGCAGTTTTCGCCGTTGACGCTGCGCGCAAACACGGCAATGCAACACACGGCGCCGTCGCTGTCTGCGAAATACACGCCGTTTTCTATGCGCCTCTCCTTTCTCTCTTTTTTTTTTTTGCTTCGTCAGCCTTTACATTCGTAATTGCGAAATTTCCGTCGGCCGGGTCGAGTACGTATCGATCCCGCTTCCTGCGATTTTTCATTTATGCTAGTTCGATTCTAAAAGCCGCGTAACGCAGGAAAAAAATAGTGCAATAAAGCATTTCAAAAAAATATTGCAATCAGATTTTAAGTTTACATTTATTTTTTCTAATAAAGTGGATATTAATTAAAAAAATAAATATCACATTGTATAGTTAAATAATTGCGGCGCTTTTAATAACAAATGTTTTGAAACTTTGAAAATTACGAGGAATGAAAAATCACTTTTTATAGCTTTACTTTAATATCTATAAAATTGGACGGACAGTGGACGGCTGTGAGACTCGCGGTTAAACGTGAAATAACAATCTCTCCCACACCTTCGAACTCCCTCTCGAAATATAAAGTTCGTCCTTCGCCGCCGCGTCGATGAACATATTCCGCGTTCTTACAAAAGCGACGACAGTACAACGAACGTCCAAACAGCCCGATAAGCTACGAAGCCCCGCTTTTCCTCTTACGAGAAGCCGCGCGCCGTAATGTCCTTAATCCAGGGACGCAGTTTCCGCGTCGGATCTTCTTTTCCGGGCGCGAAACGAGAGGCGAGGCATCCGCCGAACCTCGTTCCCGTTATGACACCGGTATACGGCGTCGCTTTATTATCACCGGCTTTTCAAAGGAATCCAGTCCCGCCGATAACACGCTCTTCCTCACGGCGCGGAAGTTTCCATCTCCCCACCAGCGCCCGAGAAGCTGAAAAATTCCCGGGAAAACACCGAGACCGGGAAAGCCATGCAGGACCACAGCTGGCTGCGACCACTGGATTCTCGGCGGCGCTTCTGCATTACGAAACGCGTCGGCATTTCCGCATTACGGAGACGCGACGCGAAACGACGGGGGACTCGTGTTCGGTATTAACTCCCAAAGCGATTTGTCCTTATCGCAGAATGCAGACGTTATCTTGCGACAAGATTGCGAACGATGCTTCCTATTCAATCCTTTGATTATGAAACGACGTCTGACAACGCAGATGTTCGACATCTCGCTCGAATGGCGTACGAATAATTACGTACTTTTTCTTTTTAGGAAAACGTCAAAATCAATCGAGTCTCGATAGCATCTTTTAAACATCTCTCGAATCCGGCCGTGACATTTTATCGTGCATGATCTCGATAATCGGAAACGTATTATGTCTTTACAATGAGAGAAAAATATAGTTACTTTTCAACCATAATTTTATAATATTTCTAACAATAAATATGATGAACTATATGCATCATTATGTTAACTACAATTATCGTTAGAAATATTATAAAATTGTGATTGAGTCCAAAAGTAACTATATTTTTTCTCAGTGTACAAGTTTTTGGTTTCCTCCGCGTTTGAATACATTTTATGATAGTCGTAAACAAAAATAACAGATTAATCTCTCGTGAAAATGAATTAAATCCATTTCCATCGTTAGAAATATTATAAAATTGTGGTTGAGTCCAAAAGTAACTATATTTTTTTCTCAGTGTACGAGTTTTTGGTCCCCTCCGCGTTTGAATACATTTATAATAGTCGTAAAAAAAAATAATATTAATCTGTGGTGAAAGTGAATTGAGTTTCCCTTAAATTCTCAGAAAACACATGTTTCACGAGGCTTTTAATTAGATACGAGAGTGATGTAATTCGTCATTTCTTGATTCTGCCGATCCCACTACCGATAGTTTCCTCGCGATCCTCGGCATCCCCCTTTGCCGTGTATCACGATCGGGTTTTACGCCGCCCCTCTAGGAGGCGGAACAACGTATCGCATCGCATCGCGGCAGCGGCGACGGCGTATCGCCGGCACCGGCGCTATTCCGGCTATTACGCTCGCTCGCCGGCAAATCTTCCTTTTTCGTGCGATCAACGCGGCTACTCGCACGTGAAATCGCTCGCATAGCGAGCCGACAATACCTCTCGATTCCTGCCGCGCGTCGCGAAAAGGAGCGTCCGTCGCCGCGCCGTGCCCGGCCTTCTCTCTCTTTTTCTCGCTCGTCCTCCCGCGAACGTTATTTTCTGCCATTATGTTTACTCACACTTTACTCCTTCCCCGACCCCGTCGCCACGCCAGCCGTCTCCCGCTTCCTCGCGCGGTTACGCCGCCGGAGAAGGCGTTACGTGCAATCCCGTTTTCTCGAATACACGCGCGACCAGGAAGGCCCGTTTGCTCGTTCGCACACGAACGGGTTCTCGATTCTCCGCGGTCCGTCAGGACGCCCCTCTGTCACGGGGGGACAGAGTCGTGGGACGCGCCGTGTCCTTCGGGGCGACTTTAGGAAAAGGCTCTCGGGGGCGATTTAAAAAATTGCGACAACAAGTATCGCGGTAATTAAATCTCGGATCGAACCTTCGAATTAACTGATATCTATCTGAAAAGTCAGGAAATTGAACGGCGTTAAGCTCTCGTACCGCCCTGCATATCCTGGTGATACATCGATGCGTCGACTCGCTGTCGCTTCTTTCGATCGAGTGCACGAGGCGGGTATGTTCGCGTTGCATAAAGTTAAACTCAAGTTGCGGATATGCGGGAGCCATTCGAAATAACGTCCGCAGATTAGCGCTCGATGATACCGGCGATAATTAATCGGCGTTCTTCCGCGAACAGCGTCGCGAGCGCGCGCGACGGCGAGCGCGTACCGCAGTTTCTTAGCATCGAAATTAATAAGCTTCATTATCCGCTACGTTGCCGGTAATTAATTTCCATCCGTAATTGATATTGGAACGATCGCGCTACCACGTATGCCCGTTTACGACGCGTAACTGGAGGCTTTTATCATACAGATAATTTTATCCCACCTCTGCGACACCGAGCGAAGGCTTTCGCCATATAATTCAATTCTGTTCTGTCAATTTTCGTCTTTTTTTTTTTTGAGTTAGTCTAATAAATGAGAGATGAACGTTTATTGCACTAGACGTCATTTATTTATATAATAGATACAAATTGACCCTTGAATTATATATATTCCCCCCATGAAATATCCGTCGATTTGATCAAATTCATTGGTTAATGTAAGTTTGGCGCAAATATATCTCATGGAGTTTTCAATTTAATTATTGCCAACTGCCACACGAATCTAATTATTGCAAATTATTATCGTGCATCGATAATGTTATTCATTAATGAGCCAGTAATGCTGATAATTGATTTTATTCGCCAATTACTGCATAAAAGTATTCCTTCCTGTATGAACATTGCCGCCCGTTGTGTGACGCGACGTATTATTTATCATGTAATAACAAAGCTGGTTAGTTTCTAATAATATCAACATCGAGTTAATTGATTACGCGACGATTCGATTCTAATAAATTTTACAGATCCATTTTCATTCGCTTTTTCCCGGTGTTCCGTCACCGATTAGATGTTTAAATATTTCTCTTGATATATTTACTTGATTGATACATACATTTTCAATCTTCGCTTATGATAATACCAGATCTTTTGTAGCAAATAATTTTGAATGACAAATAATTAGATTTGTATCATTTATATTATTGTAAAATAATTACAAATAATTTTGTAAATTAATTTGGTAATATTAGCGACATTAAAATCAAGCATTTCTGGAAGTGATTAAATCCACGACGGATTAAACCCACCAATAAATATCAATGGGTGGTTGATGCCTCAGCTTCTTGAGATTGGTGTATCGCTCAATTCTCTTATCGCCCTTCCGCCCCTTTACGTTCAAGAAATTGACAATTCCATGTACCCTGCCTCTTGCGTCCGCTATTTCTCATCTTTCTGCCTTTTTCTCGTGTTTCACGTCCTTCGGTCCGGCAGCGGCCCCGAGGTCCGAGGGAAGCCCGAGAGACGAGGCCTCTGTCTTTCTCTCTCTCTCTTTCATACTTGTTCCTTCTCACTTGCCGCGACTCCCTCGCTCATCCTCTCTTTTTCTCACAGGCCAAAGACTTATGGATATCCATAGCAACGAAGTCAAAGCCATTAATAACTCCGGTGGGAACGCCTATCCTCATCTCGTGCCTTTTCTTTTAAAGTCGAGCGTGTGCAACAAACGCTCGTCTCGCTCGAGAGAGAAAGGAAAAGAGAGAAAGGCTGTCCGAAAGAGAGAAAGAGAGAGGAGAGAAGGACGAGTACGAGATGTACAGTAAAAGAGAAGGAGGACGGCCGAGGAAGCGGGAGAGAATGAAAGACCGAAAGAGAGAGAGAGAAAGAGAGAGAGAGAGAGAGACAAAACGAAAGAAGAGAGAGAGAAGTCGCGGAACAGGTAGATACGCACCGCGGAATATATTGGAATACCTGAGAAATTTAGTGGCGGGGCACTAAATTTCACCGCCGTGACTTTGCAGGAGGCGATGCTCGCCACAGGGCGGGAGCCACCGGGCGAAAAATCGCCCCCCTCCCCTCTTCCTTTCCCCGCTGCTCTCCGTCCGCCTTCCGCCCCTGCGGCTACGTGCCCCGCCGGAGATATCGCCCCTTTAGCACCTGCGGCGACGTTGCTCTCGATGGAGCAAGATATTGTGCCCCCGTGAAAGCGAAGGAAATATTAATTATCCCGATGCGAAGTAATCGCTCAGTATCGCTCAGTGCTCTCTCTCTCTCTAAGCTCGATCCTTAATATGTCTAATTCGTTCTAGTATCCGTCCGTAAGTGCATCTCAGGGACACTCTGCGTATTATTTAAAAATGATGATACAATTTAACGTGATAATTAAAGGCACATTGTGACGAGAGCGAGATAAACTAATTGGGAACAAAATAAAAATCTACGATTTTCAGCCGCGTTATGTCCGAAGATTGCGTCTGCGTCTCTTCACCGATTAGAAAAGAGCTGCTGGCTCTTTTCTAATTGATTAAGAGACGCAGACGTAAACGTAATCGCGAATCGCTAGTGTGATTCGGGCATTAGAATACGATTACGGGACACGCGGAACTGTTTTGGCTACCAGAAACGATATCAAGATTTTAATTAACACGTATCCATGGAAACTAAATTGTGATTCCAGTCATTTGTTGTTAGGTAAGACTCGAAAGTTAGGAAGGACTTTTACATTACTTTCGACGTACGCATTGCTGGCATCTGGTGTGCCGTTAATCGGAAAAGTAATCATAATCAGGAGGGTTGCGTAGCACGTCGCATCGGCGATGCCTGCGCTCATCAGCGAGGCGCAGCGAACGAGTAGCATGCGCATTCCATCGCGCGCCCGTAATTTAGCTCCGGCGAAAATATCATTTCTCTACCCTGCGCCCCCTTCACCACCTTCGCCTCCCGCTCGTCGTGCCTCCCATCTCGGGTCTTAGCTTCGTAACGAAAGAAAGAACGGCACGAGCGGGGAGAAAAATGAGAAATACGCCATCAGCTCCTTCGTTCGTTCGTTCATTCGTTCGTTCGTTCGTTCCGGCGAACGTTTCCACCCTGCCGCTCCCGCCACCGCGCAAGTCGGCGCTCCGTTCCGCGCGCGCGAAAAAACGACGGGCGAAGAGAAAAAAGAAGCGAGGGAAGTAATCAACGGCAGGTCGAACGACAGTCGGGCATTTGCGACTCGGAAACGACGACGGGGGCGAATTTTCATGAAAGCGCTCTTTCGCTCCGCGCGAAATGAGAGCGCGGCGCAGAAAGCGGGCGAGGCGGAGGAGGAGGGTGGTGGTGGACGGCGGAGCCGGCCAGAGCAGCGCGGGTGGTGGACGGCGGATGAAGGGCGGGCGGATAGGGGTGGGTGGCAACGCGGGCGCGCTTGCACTCGATTACGCATTCGATAGACGTTGATTATCGACAAAACACGTCGATTCGACAACACCTGACGATGACGAGCGCACGCGTGCACACGGGGCGCGTAGGTGGGTGCGTGTTGGTGCACGGCAGGGAGAGTTCGCGGTGAGCATGAAGTCACGCGCGGAATTGCGTGGAGGGGGAATCCGACGTACTAGTGTTCACAAGTTACACAACTCGATCGGCGATGAGAGATGACAAACGTGAGAGAAAAATTGAAACTCTTTATCAAAATCGCGACTTCGAGACCTAACGAAGAAAGTTACTTTTCGGCGAGATACGCGGCCGGTCATCAAGAAGAAACGCAAGATCTTTATTTCGTTTCTCTCTCAAATCGTTATCTCTCAGTCAGAAAATTTGAAAATATGTCCGTCTTTACACTGAGAGAAAAATATAGTTACTTTTGTTTATGATTCAATGAATCATAAACATTGAAATATGATTAATTTAACTATATGTATGTTAATCATAATTATCGTTAGAAATGTTATAAAATTGTGGTTGAGGCCAAAAGTGACTGTATTTCTCTATAAGTGTAGCATGCAATGTCGATGGCTCTAATGGAATCGATATTCAATAACAAAGCGTAGTTGACAAGTTGCATCAATGCATCCGCGAGATACAAGAAATTATGCAGCTGAATGTACGGAACTTTTTGACGCGGTAAGAATTGAAGCGGCGCGTCACGAAATAAAAGTTGGATGAAGGTAGATAAAAGTCAAAGTATTTCAGTATCATTACGGAAAAGGGCGGCGTCGGCAAGCCGGCCGGGAATTTATGAAGACTCGCGTGTACGGGCGCGTGTACCTGTCCGCGCGTAAAACGACGTATTCACGACGTCGCCGCGTGTTGTAATCCGTAGGAGAGGGCTTGGTAGGCCCGTTACGACGAGATTATCGTTCGACAGGAACTGTAACTTTCAATGAATCATAAACATAGTCGGCTGCGCGCCGGGTTCGCGCACGAATGTTGAGCGCGGCCGACGCGATGACGAAGGCGATAGAATTGTGTTGGATTACCGATAGTAATAATCTTTTATCATTCCCGTTATTTCGTTCGAATCGCCTCGAATAGCGATTTTTTCGCCGAACATATCGAGTTCGAAGCAGGTAAAATTGAGAAATGTATCGCATAAACCAATATCTGCTCTCTATTTTATTTTCGATAATTTATTCTTTTAAATTTCTTTTTTTTTTCGGGTTGATTTTTATAGCAACAATATTGTTGTCGGTGCGTTCTATCTTCTATTTAAATTTGACGAAATTTGTAATATGCGTTGAATAAAATATTTTATTTTTAGAAATGGCACATAATTCCTCTGGCTTCAAAATAGCATTATCAAAGTAGCTCTGTCGTTTCAAAGTAGCTTCTATCACAGCTTTCATTTAATACGTATCCAAACAGTGATACATTTTCTCATTCAAAGAAAGCCCTCGAGAGAAAAAGCTCCCTCAACGAAACCGTATTACTTGCGATTTATAATGAAAAAGGAATCGCGGTCACTTCTCGGCGATTCCTCGAGCGTTACCGTGACGGAGTAGTCGGGACCGACGATGTTATTCAAATACGGGAGATTACGCGATCTTCAATCCAAACGCGCGACGTGGTACCTACCTACCTATCTGCCTACTCGACGCGCGCGAGAGAGGCGATCGTAACGGAATATAAAAGCCGCGTGTATTTGTTACTGTACGATCCACGGGCGCCGATCGCCGATAAGACACGTCAATACGGCGATCAGGGAGACGGCTCGTGAGGGAGAGCCGGAGGTGGGCGTTCGTGCGTGGGCGTTCATGCGTGCAGCCGCCAGTCGACGGATGAAGTCGACACGGAGAGGGATAAAACCGCGCGCGAGTGCAGGTACGCCACTTCATTTCGCGCATACACGGAATTCTCGTAATTATCCTCTCGATACCCGGCGCACAAAGAACGCGCGATTCGTTCCTCTCCCCGCGAAGGTGGTGGGAAAAAAATCGTCAGAAAATCCACGAACGTTGTCATGATGCGTGTCGATCGAGCGATATGATAAACGACGTTGCATTCCTTATTATCTTTTAATTGCGTCGTTAGTTATTCTTTTCGATAATTTTTTTAACATTATTTTACACTTCTGACATTATTTCTTAAGCGCTCTCATTAATCTTATTATTAATGAGGTTGGGGGGTTATTTTGTCTTATATAAGTTATGTCGAATTTTTATCGAAAATTCAATGCGACGGGAACGGCGTTCGAGAAGAGGGACCACCGACTCGTTTTTCGTACATAATTCTTTCAGGGACCTCCTCGATACTTGGAATGGACATTAATCTCCCCGTCGACGGAAGCTTTGGGAAACCCTTTCTCCGACCTTGACACGGCGTCTATAAATAAAGTCTATCGCCGTTAATTAATTCGCGGTACAACCGCACGGGATGATCGGTAGAGCCGCTTGTCCTTGATCTGGCCAATCGAGAGGAAAGAGTCAGAAAGAAAGGGAAAAAAAAGGAGAGAGGAATAGAAAGAAATATCTCGCATATCTAAAATATAACAATGCACCATTTATTATGCCATGGATGCTGTCGAAACAATGAGGCTGTCGAAAAAAAAACTGAACTATGTGTACAATATAAAAGATTGCAGACATTTGTGGTATTAATAGCATATGTTGCCTCTTATGATCAAAAAACGTGAAGGTTTCTTTACAAAGTGGAGCAATGGTCCGTCCCAAAGTGAAATGAAGAGTCATGGGAGACCGTCGATCTAATCGCGCGCGTCTCGAGATGAGTTAGTTACCGCCGGATCCATTACAAACTAGACTACTCATTCTCCGTTAATTAATAGAACCGAATTCGAAGAACCGTTTCCTACGTTTTTCTAGAGTAAATACCTAAATACTTAAAAAGATAACTTGCAAAGATACATTAAATAGTTTCTAGATACGGCTTCCTCAGTATACAAAAGATAGACGTGCTAGAAATAATCCTACATAAATAACATTGCGTAATATTTAGAAATAGGAGAACATAGCTTTTCGAATTTTAGTGATTTTCCAGTCATTTGTAAACCTGAAGATTTATATGGCGATTTCGCGGAGCGAGGGCGGGGGAAGCATGTCGTAAAATTGCAGCTGGACCATCGCGTGGATTGATAAAACGGCGTGGTGCAAGCATTACACGACGTGGGTGTCGATGCGTCGCGGGGGGTCGATACAGGGGTGACGCGAATCCTGGCTTTTTACAAGGCGCACGGGCGGCTTGTCGTTGTGCTCGTTGCCCTCCCCCCGTGCGAGGACTCCAGCAGGTGCCCGTGGGATCCCCCATGGTTTTCGGTCGCTTTGTTCTCGCGCTTCATCCTCCCGATTATTAGGGCCAGGTTTTAATCGCGCGATATCCGTTACGCGCAGAAGTATTAATTCTTGAATGGATCACACGATGGGTTATTCTCTAATCTACTAATCTCGCAGCCGAGACTTTGATCCCGAAACTGTCAGGTTTTACGTATACTGTCAGAGAAAATTTTTCTCGCGGGTGAAGAAGTAGCGCTTGCCGTCATTGTGTTAGATTTGTACACTGAGAGAAAAATATAGTTACTTTTGAGTTCAACCATAATTTTGTAATATTTCTAACAATAAATATGATTAAGTTGACTACATGCATCATTATGTTAACCATAATTATAAAATTATGGTTGAGTCCAACTATATTTTTCTTTTAGTGTAACTAGGTCGACGCAACGTGCGCACGTGACATATATACACACAGACTTGCAGACGTAATGATCAGACAACCCACGAATATTTTTCAACCGCGGTCGCCGTTCACCCAGAATTAAATTCTCGCAGACGAAGGAGTTCTTTCTCCGGGACTCCATTCGCGGAAATCTCGAGGGATTGGCGAAGGGATCCCGCGTTCATCTCGCGCTCGCAGAAATCTCTCGCGGGACGATTCGCCGCGATCGGTTAATACAATCCCGCTTGTCGCCCCGAGCTTCAACACACTGCATTCGCAGTAGAGCTCCCTTTATCCCTCTCCGCCAATCTCCCGCGCCGGTCCGCGAAACAGCGGGAACAAAGCGGAAGAAAGACGAAGTGCAGGAAGGAAGGAAGAGGAAGGAGAAGAGAGGCGCAAGACGAGAGGGAAGAAACGCGCGCAGCGCTCTCCATTGCAATTTCGATTTCATTAAAAAATGGAGATGGAGCTTCCAGATGAAGAAACGGGAACGAGAACGAGCCGGAGGGGGACGGAACGGAGAGGGCAGCGGGGTTAGGAATGAATGAAGGAATGGGAAGGGCGGAAGGTGGCGGCGGTGGACAAGGAAAAGAAAGGAGGCAAGAAAAGGTACGACTGTCGATGAGGCCACATCCGCGCGAACAGAGAAGAAACGGAGTGCGAGCGGGGGGAGGAGGAGGGAGGGAGGGAGGACGCAGCGGCCGCAGCAGCAGCAGGAGCATCGGCGGCAGCAGCGGAATATACTACTCGGCCGAGTAGGGTCCTAGGAGGCAGCGTGTGTCGTGTGGCGTGGCCTATCGTGTGTAAAGGTAGCCGGTCGTCGTCGAAAGAGCCCGCAGAAGAAGAAGAAGAGGGCTCAGAGGCCAACTGATCATCGCATGCATTTAAATTGGTTCATTAAAGCCCCCACGGTCCACCTCTCCCCTCTCCCTACCCCCTCGCTTCTCTCCTCAGCCGGCTGCGTTCTCCCCTTCCCTGCCTCGCCCCGACCCCGTTCGCCATCCCGCGCTCCCCCCCCCGTCTCTTCCGCGCACCGTCCACCAGCCACCGTAGGACGACCCTATGGAAAGCCGCAACACACCGCACCGGTGCTGCGCTCGTTGCGTATACACCGGCCGCGCATCCACCGTCCAATTGCGAGAACACATACACATACACGCACACGTACCGGCGGATATAGCGGGTGACATCCTACTTATCGCCCCGACACCGGAACGGAAGACGCCGCGCGTGAGACACGTTCCGGACTAAGGAAAGTGCCACGCGCGTCGGATCGCCGTCCCTGGCCAATTACGATCCTCTTCTCGGCGACAGAACTGTGGAAATTTGATTCTTATCGGGATAACCAGCTGGTTGGACGCCTTCGCAGGGGAAGCGGACACAAAAGCGCCTCGCAAGAATTAATCTCCACGGATATTATATTTAAGAACCGTAAATCTATAAATAATGAGAAAAACGACGGTCGATTAAAATAGCTGCTACCTTATTCTGCCATTTCGCAAGCTGATTGGATCGGCGAAGCAACTTCTCCGCCGTAATGTGACGGAAGGGAGACCTCGCGATGGGAATAAACACGCGCGGAGCTCTCATTCCTCTCAATTTCGCTTTCCCGTTTCTTGTCCCACCGTCGCAATAAGTTCGCCATAAGTGTCGCCATGTGACCACGTGTCGCTGTGTTTCACACGGTGAATCGCGGATCGATCCGCGGCGAGAAAGCGCGTCTCGCTCCATCTCGGCCGACCGCGCCGTGCCGTTATCACGCCTGCCTTTTTGTCCCGCGTGGTTAAAACGCAGCGGTTTACAAATTGCGCGGCCGCGGCGAAGGGAGAGGGACGGCGGTCGATTACGTTTCCAATATCCTAGATCCCGGCGGGCAAATTGACGGGAAGATTAACGCGGGATTCCGCTGAAGTCGCTGCCTGGCTCGAAGTCGTCATTAGATCGGCTCCGGTTTCCACTCTCGTCGCTAGATACGAATTTCTTGATGGTCGAATCCCCATTTCAGAAAGACAAATGTATATATATATATTTATTTATTTATTACAAATAAGAATATATAATTATATCTTTAATATTAAAAAATAATTCATAGTAATATGAATGAAATTACGCTCGAGCTTTTTAATTCTTTTTAAAGCATTCAGAATAATAATAAGTTAATAAACAATTGACGTTATTTTTATAACTGTTGTGATTATTAAGACTTTGAATAAAATATCTGCTATAAAATGACTGCTATAAAAAATAAAATGACTGCTTAATATACTTTGCGACGACTTATTCTAGTAATAATAGATACGGCATGTATTCTGCAGTATTGAAGAATGACTAGATCGAACGAGAGCAAATCCTCGCGGACAAATGTTTTCGACGACGCGAAACCTACCTCGAGCGGCGAGATTTATTTTCGCGTGTGTACAAACCCGGGGAATCCGCGATCGAAAGGTTAATGCACCCCCGCGGTACGCGTCTGATTACCCACTGGAAATGTGCGTGCATGCATCATGCGTGCATGCACGCGTGTATCACACGCGGGGCACGTGCGCTTTCCACGCGTGTGTGCGCACGTGCCCGCCGGTGGTTAATTTTTTAAAAGCGCATCGGCAAAATCGGGACGAGCATTGAAAAATGTAACGTCCGCTAAAAAAGCCGATTCTAAATAACCATCGTCATCGCCTTGCATACAAGATGCATTAACAATTTGCGCAACGTATCATTTATTGAGCCTCTGTGCGCGTGCATCTTTTTTTATCTCGATAAAACTGATGATATGTTTTTCATTTTCATATCAACTGCTATAATACTCATCGCCCAAAAAGCTAATTTATAAAAAACTATAATCAATGTAATTTATAATTACAAACGTCTATTTCTATCAATGTAGATTAACTTTAATTTTACTTTCTATCTTTCTTTTTTTAGTCTTAAGAATTGGGAAAAAAATGAAAAGTTAAACCGAGATTAAAGTTAATCTGCATTGATAGAAATGGACATAAGAAGATCGAAAATATTTGTTAGAGTGAAGAATATATTACAAGCATCTTTGCACCGATCTTATAGAAGATACAATACATGAAAGTTATCGTTCAGCAATATCATTTATTCTACAATTCTAATAATAACATTTTGATGGTTTATGTCAGTTTCTACCAATGCAGATTAATTTAAATCTCGGTTTAACTCACTTTCTATCTTCTTTTAGTCTTAAGAATTAGAGAAAAATGAAAAGTAAGTTAAACCGAGATTAAAGTTAATCTGCATTGGTAAAAATAGACATTAATCTATTTTTAGCCTTAACATAGTCCCGAGTTAAATGTCTGTTAACAAATGCGACTTTGAGAGATGTAATATTTACAACCACGTGTCAGGCGCAATTCCATTGAGCCGCCAGGTCCGGGAAACTACCGGGGGAGAAGACGGGGAACGCCAAGAGTTCCGGGACATCTTGTGTTAAAGCTCGTTGGTGCCGGGGGGACAAGCGAGCGTGCATATTTCATGCGCTGTACAAGTTGGCGCGAGCGTGTTCACGAATACGTCGGCGCGCTCGGTGCATGCACAAAAACGAGAGCCTAGACGCGCGGGGTCCCCCTCCCTCCCCTCCTCTTGTCGGTCAACGATTGCTCCGCGGCCGCAATTTGTTAAAGGTGGTTAAGGACGAGCGTTCTTGCACGTCCCTATGCGCGTAGTCTGCCTGCCCGCAGAGCGGCCGGCCGGCCGGCCCGGCTTCCCCATTAAGATTCCTCGTGGATCACCGGAACTTCGGCTCCGTCTCTTCTTCGCCGTGTGGTGCTGGGCGCGCGTGGTCGGGCGCGCGTACAACCCGCGTGTGCTACGGCACCTAGGTGCTCCTTGAAGGGCGATTACCGCTCGAATTGGCCCCCTCGATCCAGCCAAGGTCGGGTATAATTCGAGCGCATTAGCGTCCACTCTTGTTCCGACGGTCGCCCGACGAAAATTCCGCGATCGACGGGGTACCGCATCGATAATGGAGATTCTGAAATGATCAACATAAATGTTTACATTAATTCGTAGCATATTCATATCGGCTTTGCTTGGTGAATTCGTCGAATCTCTTGACTCTTTTGAATCTAAAATTATCGACTCGAAATAAGATATCTGTCTACTGTATCTTATACTGTCATATCGAATCAGAGTACGAATATTTATTCCGATAGTTAAATTATTCGAATCGAACAAACAAATCTCGTACAAGTACGATTGCGAAATAAGCTGATAACGAAGCTGGTTTTTCTTTTTGTCGTTATACTTACCAGATTACCATGACCGAATTCATGTTTTCGCCTCATTAATCAACGTCTCCTTTCAGCGTAAATCCTTTCGATCCTTTCCATGCAAATGCAGGCATCTCGTATAAGTATCGACGAGCAAAAATGCCGGCAACGTTCCAACGTGGAGCGTACAGCTGCCGTCTTAAAGAGCGATTACGTCGAAATCGGCCGTTCGATCGAACCAAGGTTCAAAAGTTTCGGCAAATTAAGATCGAAGGGAGATCGATTCTGCGAGCGTGGACGCTCGAGGAGAAGAACGACGAGAAATTGAAATTTATGCGAGCGTTAAGCATTATAAATCACTTCTATGAAGAGAAAGAAAGAGAAAAACGACGAGATCGGCGTGCGTTTGTGTTAATGCAACTCGACGGAATTGTGTTAGCGGGCCCACGCGATCGGCGTGATTAATCGTGTCATTCATCTTCGTCACGTGCGGCTAATGATAACATTATCATATTACGGGAAATTCAATTTATCGAATTGTAAGGTAGAGTCGCGCGATGCTAAGGTGTTAGGTGGCAGGGAGAGAGGGTACAGGAGGGGGGACAACAAGCACCAAGAAGTGCATGATGATGAAGACTTCACGGGGGGGCACGGCCATTATCCTCGTCGATCTCTCGAAATCATGCAAGAGTCACTAGAGCTGAATCAACATAGATTACGCGAAGAAAGGAAGTAGTAAGATAGAGAAGCTTTCCGAGTCGCGTACAATATAGTCCCAGAGTTCTCGCATGGAGAGAGATCGTTTAATTAATTCAAAATTGAGTGAAAAAAACGCGATATATTTAATTTAATTATCTGAATTTGAGAGACTAGATTTCTCAAATTTTTGATAAAATTATACTACGATTCTAATTTTTGTATTTTGAAAAAGATTTTAAATATTTCAAATTTTCGTATTGTAGTATGAATGAATTAAATCGGATTAATTTAAAATATTTACGCGTCACATGATCTATATAATATTTATTTCTACATTTAATATGAAATGTTGACTTTTATACTTCGTAAAATCTAAAAATTTTTATCTGACCAAGGGATCGTAGAAAAAACATGTGTTACTTATTAGTCTCAAGTTTGCAATTAAAGTTAATAACCATCAAAAGAAACATTCATGGAATCGTTAAATTATTGTATCATCTATAAAGTTAGCTATCGGTCGGTATTCGCCTTGTAAAAAAAATGTTTAACGCAGTTATTAAAGTAAAATATTGACGTTGCATAACAAGAGCGCGGCAACGCTCGCAATGATGGCAACATGATGGACGTAACCGGTAATAGAAAATATATAACTGCTATCATATGAAACAATAAAAACAAATAGGATTCTCGAGGGAATATACCGATACGATCTGGAAAATGCTCTCGGCTTAAAACGCGGGACTGAAGTTTCGTCCCGACTAATGTTCGTTGACGTTGCCGATACTCGGAAGATAGTTCTAAAAAATACAATTATTTTTGCCTCTGTTTTTCAGGGATAAAATTAGTAATATTTTTTTAAAACTGTTTTTCTCGCGCGTAAAAATAAGACGCGATTCTAAGCCAGACAATAATTAGCGGCGAGCCAAATGCGACAGATAACGATAATCGTATTGTAGTATATATTACCTGCTGCATTACCGTTGCTGACAATTACAGATAAAGAGACCATAAATGAAATTACCGAACCGCCGCGCATTGCATCGCGTAGAAAGAAGTTAAAAAAATCTGCCTGCAAGTTGTATGTTACACACAGCTTTATAAGATTCACTTTTTAATTATAAAATATAAAATAGATCTTTTGAGATAGAAAAGTATAAGATGTTTTTATGAAATAATCCACATTATAATTTCACATAAGCGAATTATGCTTGTTATATGTAGGAATGTTTGACAATTCGATAAATACTTATTAATTTTTTAAACAAGTATATTTCAACTTTTAAATTTTTTCACAAATATCTCACTGTTGCTTCGTTGAGAAAGAGCACATGTTATTATCTTGAATGATCGAGAAATTAGCTTGCATGTTAAAATACGGAACTTCTAAAAATATAATCGCGAAAGTTTGAAATTATAATGATCTATAATATCTTTCTAAATGAACTCAACATTTAATATTAAGAATTATACGAACATTAGAGTGTATAATAGTTTTTCAATCTGATATTTACATCTATCGTGCTGACACCTCTCCGGCCTTTTTCCCGTAGAGATAAAATGCCTAATCGTCGAATTCCGGATACCGGACGGTCCCGAACCCTTCGACAAAATTCCTTACAAATCGCGCGAGGTGTCACGCCATGAAACGATCGCGTTACGAGCGCGGAAAGGGGTGGCCACAAGCGACGGGGCGAGGGGGCGGTGGACAAGGAAACTTTTCCGAAGAGACAGGCCGCGTGACCATGAGCGCGCGCGAGCGCGTTCGCTGCCGTCGCTCGCTCGAGCTGTCCGTCATGCCAAGCCCCAGTAGTTACCGTCACGCGGCCAGCCCTGCAATCATCCCCCCGGGTCGTTTCTCGGCCCGCGCTAACTCCCCACCTACCCTGTCTTGGGCAACCCCTGACTAATCCCGTTCCCTTTGGACTGACGTATAGGTAAGCACGCGATGCACGACGTTTGCACCGAGCAGCACGTGGGAAACGCGAAGTGTGCATCCCCCTCCCGTTTCTCTCTTTCCGTTTCTCTCGTTCTCATTCCGCCCTCGCTCGCCCGGTCTCCCTCTCGCTCTCGTCCGTTGTGTCGGAGTCGAGCAACCCTCGGCCTCCTTCGTCACGGACGCGCAGGGCGAAACATCAACGATCAAGCCAACCATCCTGAACGAACAAGCGGGGGCGACCAACCCTCGCGGCGGAGAGACGCATGTAACTGCTGCGAGCCGGCCAAGTGTCGAATCGGGGGGTGAACTCGTCCTGGCGGTGGCGTGGTTGGATGCGTGCACGGGACAGCACGCATTCCGCGAGGGAAGATGGGAGAGGGCGAGGGGGGCAATATCCGAATACGGTCTTACTAGTGTTTGTCGATAGCCCTTCGATGCGTTACAACCCCCTAAGCGCATGGTGGTGCGGCGGCGCGGAAGCTCGACGGAGACTTTGATCGCCTGGATCAAGTGGCTTCTGGTGTTTGTCTAAGAATAATGCTCTTCTCGTTGAAATTTGTGTTGCGATTGTAACGCGATCGCGTATTCGTTTTGGGAGAGAGAGAAAGACGGGGGGAAAAGTCGAGATCGGTAGGATAATCGAACGGGAGAGAAAGAGCGCACGGGAAATTAGGGGATGAGATTTCCCTTCTCACAGACCTAATACGAACAGAGTTAAGAGATTGCGGTTTTTTTTTTTTTGCGAGACTCGGATCTGACTTTATTTCTCTGAATAAGAAAAGTAAGAAACGGTACGTTAAGATTTGAAGAGTTGCCGAGCAAAGAAAGAAATGCAAGATGTTGTTTTTTGGAACGTACGTGTTCCCAGCAGTCTTTTGTAGTTAGAAATCGCGTAAAAGACATTCGAGGTGATCGACAGTCATTCCTACTCGGCATAATCTGTTTTACTCCAACAAGTGGCCGTACGTATCGATCGCGAGAACGTGATTCCACGCTCGATCGGCTGGATCGGTCGGACGACTATATTTCGTCATTCGAATTTCGTCGAAGTTGTTGATTATGCCGGTCGCGAACGCGGCCGTTTCCATGGCGGGGCGCGCACGAAAATATTGATAAACGCCGGTCGGATCGAGGGGAACTGGTAAAGGGAGAAGAAGATATTTTGTGGGTCGATCGACCGGCCGTGGGAGGACCGGGAGGATATCCACAAGGTGGAGGACGAGGGAAGAAGAGCGATGCCGGGAGGAGAAGGTAAAACGGGGCTCTGCGCGCGGGACCCCTGCCGAGCAGTTTTGTACCCGGGAGAGGGCACCGCGCCCGAAAAGGGGAACCCCCGTAGTGATAATTAGGGGGCCAAGCGAGTGTTTCTGGCCCCGGTGAGGGTCCTTGAAGTTTCGCCGCCACGACCTCGAAAAAAGGAGCGGCGGATCGCCAGTCATCGTGTTTCACCACCGACGTCCCGTCTGCTTCTCTTCCCCCGCACCCGCCTCTCCCTCTTCCCCCCCCCCTCGCCGTCTCCTCGCCTCCTTCGTGCGTTGTACGTATATCGGGGGTGGAACCGACGCGAGAACATCAATTTTTCAGTGCCCCGTCCGACGTATGCGCCTCTTTTCCTCTCCGTCTTCTTCTCCACCTTCTTTTTCGGGATCCCTCGCGTCCGTGGGATTTCCTAGGTCATGGCTCTGTCATCTGGTGCCCGACGGACGATCGTTCCCTCACTCTCCCTCTTCCTCCCTCAACCCCCGGTCGATCGCCAGGATCTTCGATCATGGTGCTTTCCGCGCCTTTCGGCCTGGCACACGCCGAGAGCGGCTACTCTTCTTTTCTCCAGGCGCACCATCTGTCCCACGGTGCTGATCGAGAAGTTGAAACTTCGCGACGATTTCCGTAGACGTCACAAGTATGATTATAAATTATGCTTAAAGATATATTTATTTCAAATTCAAAGAGATGGGTAAATTACACTTAATGCCTGAAATTACTGCAATAAATTGAGAAGACATTTTTGAGAATTGAAAAGAAATATAGAGATTTTAAAGAGTTTATGAATACTGATAAGCAGAAAATGTTACAAAAAATGTTACAAAATTCAATATTTCGGAATTGTTAATTTAACATTTTAATGATCATTTTATTGATCTTTTCTCTTCTTTTAAGAAAAGCAACTTTACCTAAATTAATTTAAGTATTAAAAATTATGAAATATAAGTGATTTAAATTAAAAAAAAAAGTCTCTTTACAAAATCTACTTTCTTTAGATTTTATGTTTAATTATTGGTACTTGACATGGTGTGCAAAGCGTTTCTGTACGTTCCATGCGCGGTTAATCAAAGCATTGTTTGGCTATGTAGCCCTTCAAAATCAGCAATCCGTACGTTTTATAGCCTTGGAGCTAGATTACCCTCTTGGTGCGCAGTTCTACCGAAACGTACGCGCAATTTAATGGCTCACGATCCATTTAATGCGAGAGGGGCTGATATGAAATCGCGAAAACGAAAGTGGGGAGCCAAGACTTAGATAATCAAACGAGTGGTAGCCCCGAATCCTAATCCTAGCAATAAATACACCCGAAGAAGTCGAATGAGAAGTCTCGGGATCTTTCATACAACGTGCGACGTTTCGTTTTTCTAAAATTACGCTTGCGTTTGCCGTAGCAGTGAACTCGCAATCCTCAGTTTGCGAAGTCAATCGGAATTCGCACTGCGCGGCGGTCGAATAAAATCAAGATCGAACCTAATCTCCCAGAGAGTTGATTTGACTATTTGGATTCTACTTGGATTTGTATAGGTTTGCGAAATTGGCGTCTCGAAATGCGAATTTTTACAAAATTGATGTGGCATTTGATTGTCTACGATTTGTTCACATTTGTGCATAAACAATTGTTTCTGTCCATAAAAAGATTAAAAATTAAAGTTGAACAAATTTCATTTTGAGAATATTTCAATATCCTGAGAAAGAAAAACTAAAAGAAAGCAATAGATAATATTTATGAACAAATAATGGACAATTTTGTAAAGATTCGTATTTCGGATTGCCAACGCCATAACCTTCCTGGACACTTCTTAGATCTTTTTTCGAAATAACACTCGCTGTATGAAGATGATGACTTTTATTTTTTCTGTATTTTATCAAAATATACAGAGAGACTCTTAATCATATGATTTGCTACGGTTTTCAAGGAGATACGAAAGTGCGATACATGTACGATTGCTGCGGTAGTCGAACTGTTAAGAAGTACCTTATCGCATATGCGATCCCACCCCCGTACGGGGAAGGGTGTGCAGGAAGGGTCCGCGTCGGTTCGCCACCACCTGTCCAACGTCACGCGGACACTGTCTGTCGATCACGCAGACGGTCTGTCTTGTCCGGTGCCCTCCGCAACACAGCCGACGGACAGTTCCACTTGATTAACCGAGACTCATGCGTGCGACGCATGGCTCCAATGTGTGCGATCGAACCCGCTGTCGCGTACGAATTACACACGATAGAATAGTACGTGCGGAATGGAATCTCATTGTGATCTCTGTTATCGCTTCTTGAAGTCTCTCTCTTCCTCATCTTTCTATATCAGACATGAGTCCATTACGCTTGTAAGTTTGATTTATATATGTTTCGTTGTCTATTGCTATCTTTTATCATGTTTGCGGCAAGTATATCTATCATATAAATGTTTCGTATTAATATTTTAATAATTTCAAACAGATTACTCTTAAGTAATTTAAATAATTTTTTGTTGAATATCACGTATATTTAAAACATTTTTAATTATTATAATAAGGTTTAGTAGAAATTTAATTGATATTTATTTATAGAAATTTTGTTTCGTTTATTAAAAAAGAGATAAACTTGAAAAACAGAATAATTAATAATTCTGAAATTATAATTAAGAAAAATGTAAATAAAAATTATATCTCCAAGTGGACATATAAGTTTTAGAATCCTCTAAAACTAATATGCTTGCATAAATTCAATGAGAAATTACATGTAATATTGAGTAGAAATTAATTTTCTTTAAATTTTTATTGTATATGCACATGATTATCATTTTTGTCTATGGAAAACGAGAATTTCGGAATAGCATTTTTGTGAAATGGCTACATGCTGCTACAAGATAAGCGCGTGTTGTACAACGAAAGAATCAAACCGATGGTGGGCCGGTCGAAGCCACCAGCGTCCGCAAATCGCGTGCACTATCGTTGCCACCGAAATGTGGCAGCGCCTGCCGCATTGTCCGGTTGTCGAGTTTTACGCTCGTTTGCCGGTGTCCGGTGCCACTGATGCGCACCGGGTGTCATGAAAGCGACGGGATCGCAATCCTGCGGTCGAATTGATGATAACATTGTAAGAAACAACGCCTACGTGCAAGTAGTTAAACTGTGATAAACGTTAAACTAGGTGATCACCTCACGTAATCACCTAAGGTAATAATTTCTAAGAAATAAGAAGTGAGCTTAGAGATGAAATGAGCTAAATTACTCCTCGTGTTCTATATTTTCAATTATTACAACTGTCTATATACATTTATGATCGATGAACCTACATATGAGAGCCAGTTATGATAATGTACTTTCGCAAAACTAAACTCAACTAAAAGTAATCGTTCTCGCGATAAATTTGATTCCTCGTCGACGAGGAGCGGAGGAGTGGCCACGCGATTTCGATTTCGATTTCTGCGGCGGCCACCACGACGACGATGAAGACGACAACGGGGGTCTGGCGGACGCTCGAAGTTTGGAAATTCGTGGGGGGCGATCAGTCACCAGTCGGTGAGATAAATCTGACTCATAAGTTACCGAGGGGGGTTTACGCCGAGCCCGTGGGCCCGAGGGGTGAACCTATCTACGAGGGGAAGAAGAGAGAGAGAGAGAGAGAGACGAACGAAGAGACGTAGTCTCGATGTAGCCCGTATCAAGATCTCTTTGCATCTCCACCGTGCGAAGAGAGGGTGGGCAGGGAGCCGGAGGAGAGGGACAGAGGGAGGGCCACGGGGGTGCTTATCTCCGCGCTATTCCCGAAGGGCGAACCCCGTCAGCCTGGGACCCGGCAGATAACGTTCCCCCGCTTCGCGCTATACCCCCGGCCTATACTGGGTGTCGAAGTTGTCGAATTGACTGCACGCTCCGACGCGACGCTCTCGGTAAGAATGTTAAAGTCGCGCGGATGGAATCGGGGGTGCTTAAAGGGGTGCTACTGTAGGCGCGAGGGCGCATTCTGACATGTCGTTCGCGGGCGAAACGACAACTCGTTTCTGAAAGCATACATCTCTTGCCACTTTATACGTAAAAGACATAAATTTAAATACTAATTCTACAGAAAAAGATGTCTTATTTACAAGCAATAATTTTCTAATTTATATACTTCATTTATTTTATGCACGTATGTGACTAGAAAATTATATTTAATAATTTTAAATGTTAATTTGATTCAATAATGTGAAAGCTTTTTTTATACGTTTCCCAAGCATCAATCACGAACATTAATCTCATACTTTACTTGAATAAAAAAGACTTTACTTGAATAAAAAAGATGACTTTTTCTCTCGTTATTATTCGTCGTGGAATATTTAGAATATTAGAAGTATATAAAATTCTGCACACGATCGTCTCTTCAATCTTCTCGCTGCCATAAGCGCCGTATGAGACGACGTATCCCGACTTCCGTCATCAAAGACGGATCTTCTCTGCCTCGACTACCCAGTATAGATGATCGAGTTTCATTTCTCCGGCGGGACCTGCGCTGCTGGTCGCGCTAAGATAAGCCTCCCTCGCGTCGTCTCTTTTTCTCCCGCATCGCGGTTCAGAGGGGTCGTAAGCGCGGGTGCGCATCAGGGGCGCGCGTGTGTGCGTGTGCACTGAGACAGAGGGATGGATCGAGCGGGGTGGCCGGTCGTTCGTGAAATAAGCTCCGCGGGGTTTTGGTGGTCGCGCTTTGGGGCGGCTTAGGGCCGCGCACACTCGCCCCGAGTCGAAACGACTGACTGCCGGTCGTCCATCCCCACCCTTGCCTAACCCAGAACGCACCCCCGAAAGGGCCCCCGCGAGCCCAGCTGCCGATGACGTTTCCACGTGGGTACCCGCGAGGCTCGCGTGTTTTCGACATCGCTCCAATGATTTCGTTCTCTCACTGCTCTCTCTCTCTCTCTCTCTCTCTCTCTCTCTCTCTCTCTCTCTCTCTCTCTCTACTTCTCTTTCACTTCTTCTATCTTTCTCTTTTAGCGTACCACCCTCTTCTTCTTTTACCGCCCACCCCTAACCACGGCTGAATTCCACTATCGCGAATCACGATTACGTCAGTCTCTTGGAAATGAAGGCGATAGTAGTAGTTTAACGTAATCGGTAATGGCTTGAAAAATTTGTACGATTTTGGGTGCGATGACGTGAACGAAAATATTACTCACATCTCTAACGAAAAAATGCTCTTGTAAAAATATACGTGAATTTGCTGAAACTTTGCTTTTCTGAGTCGACAGTAATTGAAATAGTTTTCTCAGCCTGTCTGCTTCATGCATACTTATATATTATTCTTGTATTATATTTATTATA
Organism: Tetramorium bicarinatum; assembly: GCA_928718305.1. Lineage (NCBI taxonomy): Eukaryota > Metazoa > Arthropoda > Insecta > Hymenoptera > Formicidae > Tetramorium > Tetramorium bicarinatum. The sequence goes on from OV788319.1 coordinate 10,344,120, forward strand.
AGCACAAAATAAAATTAATAATTAATATTTAATATCTTGAGTAGAAAAATAACATTCTTGTTATATGCACATAATAAAATTATCTAATACTTTAATTAGAAAATATATATACATATCTTGAAAAACAATACTTAATTTTGTATTAAAAAATTTGTGTTATCTTATACAAAACTTTTTAATAGAGCATTGGTAGATATAAGGACGCAATCACACTCGTCGCAAGGAAGAGACTCGGTATCTTCGAGCGATTAATCACGCGCGCTTGTCTTAAAGCTCGAAGTCCACGGTCTTTCTCCTTCTCTTTCCTTTTCTCCTCTTCTTTCCTCTCACACGATCCTACGCCATATTTCATTCGCCTTGAGGAAGCTATTGCGCGCGGCATTGATACCGCAGCGAGACGAGAGGCTCCGTCGATCCGCTTTGACTGCGTATTATCGCGCACCGATCGATTACGCGCCCGTTCCGAGATTCCTGGCGCGATAGCAAACGGACGGACGAACTTACGGTAGCATCACCTCGGGGGCCCGCACCGTCCGGAATCACCATAAGTGGGGCCCGAGACACGAGACACAGTCCGGGGGACCCACGACCCCGCGGGGGTCCGCGATAGCCCAGATGCATATCGACACCCGCTCGTTCGTGGCGCGAGTCGCATGTCGTCCCGAGAGACCCGTTTGTCCCGTTCGACAAGGTACGGCTGGTACGGCACCATAACCCGAGTCCGTCGTATAAACGACGTCTGGCGGCGGCGGCGGCGGCGGCGTCGGCGGCGACCTAAGTGGTTTCCGGCTTTTTTCGATTTATAATCGACGGGAGACGATTACCGGGAGGAGGTAGCGTTCCGGGGCCGGTCTTGGGCGCCTACTGTTGGGGCCTCACCACCAGCCCCGAGGGGATGTTTGATTATTACCCGGCTGCTCTTTCCTGTACCGGACTCCTCCCCTCCCCTCTCTCCGCTCCTCCCCGGCGATGATCTTTATGGATCAGACATCGGCCGGTAAATTAGCACCTCCTGGAAGCCAAGGACAGCCACGGAGAAAATTGCGAGAATGGGTAGCGCTCCAGGAAGTAGCGCCCTGGGGGAGGATGTCGAAAAGGCGAAAGCCGCCGACGAAACTTAAACGATAATCCCTTAATGATAACATTCTTCTTAACGTTATCCTTCATCCTGTGTCTTGTTATAACTGCGAGATAACTTCTTCTGTATACACGTGTGATTATCGTGACGGTTGACGTACGAATTTATTATGAGGCGCGTGTTACGCGTGAAATAATGTTGGACAATTATTGATCATTATATTTAAAGATGGAAATTCTGCAACATTAAGTTGTCACGTAAAGTGCGAGATATCTTCTTTTTTAACCATATTGCACAATGTTACGCTGAGAGAAAAATATAGTTACTTTTGGCCTCAACCATAATTTTATAATATTTCTGACAAATATAATTAACTTAACTATATGCATCATTATATTAACCATAATTAAAGTTAGAAATATTATAAAATTATAGTTGAGGCCAAAAGTAACTATATTTTTCTCCCAGTGTAGACGAAATTTTATATAAATGCAAGACATCATATTATACGAAAATTTGAAAAACTTTAATTCCCTGATAAAAGTTCGCCGACAAATAGATTTCTTACATTCGAGATTAAACGTATCGCAAGCTTCTTCATATTCTTCACCGCGATTACGATAATTCCTCATTGCAAAGATTTTATATACGTATAAAGGGTTAATGTACTCGATGATCTCCCTGGCGGATTGCAGCGTCGGCGAAATTTACGCATCGCATGATTTTCTTGGTAAGGCAAGACGATCGGTCGGTCGGCCGGGGCCCGGCCCCGGCCCCGGCACAAGGTGTGGTTCGCCGCGACGTAACCGGCGTATAAACGCCGCACGGTTTCGGACGTAAGTGGTTTCCGGCTTTTTCGGTTTATAATCGGCCGGCGATTACCGAAGTAGCGTCCCGGGACCGGTCCCCGGGTGCCTACTGTTGAGTTGTCCCCCCTCGCCCTCCCTCATCGTCGGGCACACCTCGCCGCGAGGGGGTGCGCGATCGGAGAAATAGCTCTCTCTCTACAGGGCCCTTCAACCACGATCAGATATACGTACGTGGGCGAGCGCTCACCTGATCTCTTATCTCACCTGATGCTATATCGACACACGGCGACACTTCCGACAGGACGCGTCTCTGACTAATCGAGGGCGATGAGGAGAAAAAATTGCCCGGGTGTGCCCGAGATGCTTGGCTACCAGCTACGCGGAAGTGCCCCCCAGCGTGCGCGCAGGATCGTTTTTTGCTTTGACAATTGGTTTCTTTGGGTTTATTAAAATTTCGTCAGCGGGAGAGAGAAGGAAAGAATGGGCTCCGTCACACAAAAATATTATCAATTTTATGACTCGCGTATATTTAATTATATATTTTAAAAGCGCAGATATCACGGAAATTCGCACGGAATTTCACAGATATATTGAAATTTAATTTTCTCTCTCCAAGATTACTGATAATCTAATCAACGATCGGAGAGAAAAGGCTGAACAGTAAATTTCTGATATTTCCAAGTACGATCATTGAATGGAAGATCCGCGAGTTTCAAGAGTTCGCAAGAGCTGCCTATATCTTGGGTTTTTCAGGAGCGCGCGACATATCGCTTCCATCAAACTGCCGAGGTGACAAGACTAATGGGGAGAGTTCCGACATTTCGCGAGACTCGCCATCGAAATACGGACGCCCGTAAACGCATTGAGTTTCTCAACATTGTGGCCTCTGAAAAAGTCTACCTATCACTTTGAAGGGGCCTGTATCGGCTACCCGCGCCCACCGCCGGGTGGCCGTGTAGGTGTACGCGAAGATAGAAAGAGAGAGCCTTCGCGCTCGCGCGTTGCGGGCAAGAGAGAGCGACCGGGGGTAGGGTGGTTTAATCACGGGGGCTATCACAATCCCTAAGTGGGCTTCCTGCCCGCTTCGGAATTATAGATAATGTCAGATAATAATAACACACCCTGTAGGGGCAGGCCCCGGAGCCCACCAGAGGCAATAAGTATAAGGTAACTTGAGGTGGAAAGAGGGCGACGGGGCGAGGGACGGGAGGAGCGAGGGAGACAAGCTGGCCGCTGGTGATGGTGGTGGTGGTGGTGGTGGTATTAGTAGGAGGATAAGTATAGGCTGTGCGAGAGAAGCCAAGTGGGTTGAGGTGGACAGAAGTGGACGTAGGAGGATGTCGAGGAGAGAAGAGAAGGAAGAAGAGAGAGAAAGAGAGAAACTTCGCTTCTTCCTCAGGGTTAGCCTTCTGGTAGAAGCTGGGAGTCGGGAGTCGGGCCCAGCAGTCTGGAGGCCCCATACGTGCCGGGCCACGGGGTCATCCGGGACCCCCGTTTCCCAGCCCCACCCTCTGCGCGCGCTCCCCCGACCTCCGTCCCGCCCGTCGCGCCCCCCATTACTTTTTCTTGCTTCTCACTCCGCACACCTTCGGCGACCCCGCCACCTTCGCAACGCGGGATATCGCATAACGCGGTGTTCCCTCTGCTTCTCTTTCTTCTTCTTCTTCTTCTTCTTGACGTACAGCGTTTCCTCTTCTCTTTCTCGTTGAACGATCGACGATCCGGCGCGACGCGGCTCTTCTTCAAGTTTCCCGTCCACAGAAACGCGCGCCGAGGTGCGATCGCGAAGGTTTTGACAGTTCTCTTCAGGGTTTCTTTAAGACGGAGGAGGGAAAGGGCGGGAAGGAGCAACTAGGTGAAAGACAGGTGAGATTTCCGAGAAGATAATCGCCGCGCTCGTTGCCTCCGCGATGTGCATGCGAGACACAATGTGGACGTTCTTATTGGATCGGGTCTGCGCGAATACCGGCGCCGGTGAGCAAACCGGCTGGGAATCTTCAATCGCGATAGCATAACGCAATGCGAACGCATTTTACGCTAGCTGAAGCAGCCTTAACGGCAGTTTCATCCCACCTTCATTTTATGTGATCATATTGTATGATATATATGTGAAACTCGTAAAATTTTATTTATGATTGCTTTATACTTTTTATAATGCTACATTGCACAGGTACGAAATTCATATAATTTGTTTTCTATGCAAATATCATCTCATTCCAGCCGCGATCATCGTCACTTTTGTTCAACATTTGTTCATCTCCGAACACACGGAAGTGCAATTATTCTCGGAAACCGGCCAGCGATTTCGTATTAATCGTTGTCCTAGAAACTCACGCGATCCAAGTCGAATTTCTGCTCGGCCCGCTCTCGTTTTTGCCCCGCTGGCTCTCGAGTGCGCTCGACCCTCCAGCTGCCCCGCTGGCCCACCTTTCTTGTCCCTCTCGAGAAATGCCATCAAAACACTTTACATCCCCGACGCCAGTCAGAGACGCCGTATTAATTAGGGCGCAGAAACGCGATTAGACCGTGGCGTTACGTCGCCCTACACCCTGCTACGTATGAGCGTGTACACGAGTGTACGTGCACCCATATACATCGTCCCTCGACGTGTAACGTGCGCCGTAACCCCCGCCATAAAGTGGCGATATGATATTCACCCGCCGACACCCCGGTTCGGGACACCCACTTTTCCGCGGACACCTGTTCGTCCCTCCGACTCGAATCCCATCTCTCTTTTTCGCTTCTTCTCTCTCTCTCTCTCTCTCTTTCTTTTTCGCTCCACCCCCTCTCGCATATCGCATTTTAAGCGAGTCACAACCCCCGAAAGAGATGGACGGCTCTGCGCGAGAAGGAGCCCCCATGCGGTGACCCTTTCACCCTCTTTCGTCACGCATGCCTCCGTCGGGATGCAACAGAGGTCTGGGGGAGTTATGGAGAACGCCAACACGGGGGGTGCACAGATGGGGGGCGTAATTCCGCGGCGATTTCCCGCCCCGCATAAGTGCCGGTGTCTTCCTTACGTCGGCGGGCCCGTCGTTACACCGTTTTGTGTGTCCTACCCCCCGACACCGGCATGAGAGGGGGCGTGGTACGAAATTGCAACAGCGGTCGGTGCAACAGCGGGTAATCGCCGCGGAATCGATGTTACATCCGTGAATGAGGGTGCTAATATCGCCCGTTCTATTGTGGCGATTATTACCGCTAGAAATTGGCCCATTGTCGTTTACGCGCACATTATGCACCATTTTTCGACCTTTCCGTACGTTAAATTCGCTACAATTCTGCAAACGCATTTAGTGTAGTGAAGAGAGAATTAAAAGCTTACGTAATAAATCCACAAGTGTACGCTTTAATGACTTTAATCCATTGTATTTCATTTGTACATTTAGATATTTTTACATATATATTATCATTTATATGCTCACAAATTCTATTCCGAACATACCTATCTATAATCAGCATATGAGACATTAAGAATTTTTCCTCGAATTTAATTAAGAGACAAAAATTCTTAAAAAAGAATATTGAGATATAACCCGAGAGAATTAAATATAATAACAACTGAAAGTACAATATAAATTTTAATTTCAAATTTAAATGTCGAAATATTTAATATTAGTAATTAAAAAGATGCAATAAATGACGAAGTGTTTCCTCTTTTTATCATGTTTTCTTTAAAATTTTATATAATAATTTTATATAATTATATATCACTAAGGATTTTATATCATGAGTTTTTGAAGAATATCACTCCATTTCATTAAATAAAGATTTACTATTATTATTATTATTCTAGTATTAATCGTAATTATACTTTAATATTTGCAACATTTACATATCCTGACATTTATGTTCGAGGCAGCAATTAAATAATAATCGGACATCAGTCGATCGTCATTGCCGTCGGGATATTCTTCCAGCAGCGACAAGACTCGGCGATGCTCGACGGCAATCTCTGCCAAACCACGTTAATCCCCCCATAAGACCCGCTAACACAATTAGGACAACGCGAAACACAATTACCCTCGGCGGAGACACCCCGTAGCCAAGCATCCCGGAATTACGAATCGACGAGAGGGAAAGAGAGAGAGAGAGAGAGAGAGAGAGAGAGAGAGAGAGAGAGAGAGAGAAGAGAGAAAGGGATAAACGCGCGTTCACTCGCCACCCTGTCCTGCAATTTCAAACTCTCTTTCAGACGGTTCCCGAATTTACGTCCAGTTATTGGACGCGAACTGGATTGCCGATAATACGCGCGTCTGACCAGACGGTCTAAATCCACTTGCCACTTGCACCCGCGCAAATCGTACGATTAAATGAATTTTTAAATGAACTTCAAACCTTGGCGCATATCTAGCTAGCCGCTAAAAACTGTCTTATACAATCACAATGCAGCCCTGATTATAATTAATAAAATAAACGAGATAAAAATGATTGGCGGCGAGATGATTAGATTAATGCCCTTTGACAAAATTAAAAGTATATCTCTGCTGGCGCGCCCCCGAAAACACAGCGATCGCGCAGTTGGATCGCGGGAAACAGAAGAAATCCATCAAGCGCAATCTAGAGATCGCCCGTCCCGTCGAGATTTTCCGGGTATCCGGGCTCCGAGCAGCCCTAAGGGCAGCGGGTCCGATCGAGAAATCGCGCCGTCATCGCCGATGGACCGTGACGGTACCTGTTGTTAATAAAAACACGAGGTCAAACGCGCCGTAACGGGCGTCGTCGTCGCCGCCGCCGCCGCCGTTCGGCGAGAGCGAGTCGAGGGGTTGGGGGATTGTGATTCCAACGGAGTGTACTCTGTCATGCGCCAGGTGCCGGCGGGATCGTCCGGTGGGGGCGAGCGCGACGCCGGTGCGGATGCTGCGGAAATTTCTAACGGGTGTTCGGAACGGCAGCTCGCCGCTCCCCCGTCGGATGCCCCTTTCGCGTGGAAATGAAACATTGACGAAACGCTCGCGGCCGCTACAAGCTTTGGATGCGCATACACGCCGGTTATTTTTGATCGCCACCCTTCCCCCCCCCCCGGCACCCCGTCACCCTAACGCAATGTTGAAAACACGTGTGAGCAACCCTTCGAAAATTGGAGGTCAGTCTAACCTTTCGCTAGACGAGTTCGAAAACGCTACCCGTAAGGTGAGGGTGGCTATTATGAATTTAAAGGTACACGCACAGGGAAACGCATTTGGGTATTCCTTGATACATCATTATATCAAAATGTGTCTAAAGGGTTTTCCGAAAGCTTAACTTGTCTTCTAAGCTAAGCGAACCATCTTAATAGATTAAAATGTCTCTCTTGGATATTTAAAAAACGTCTTAAAGCTGCCCTCTTAAAAGTTTATAAGAGATTTAGAACACCTTTCAACTATTTGTTACATCTGAGATTTGTAATATTCAGTTATGGAAAACATCGGGCTTTAAAGGGATACGCAGCAAACGACAGGGCAATAATAGCAAAACAGCAAGTACTTAATCGGTCAAATACGGAAGGTGATAAGAACGTCATGACGGTAAAAATCAGATATCGCAGCGGGAGCACCTTTTTATCGGGAAAAACCGGCATGCCGCGAGAGTTTGAATATTCAAGCCCCGCATTCGAGCGCAAGCATGCGACGGGGGTTGCGTCCGCGGGGGTTACGAAGGTTACGTGGAAGACGGCGCGGCGAGAGAAAGAGAGAGAGGGTGCAGCGCGCGGGGGTGGTCGAGATTGCGTGCGTTTACAAAGCAAATGGCTTGAAAATAACCGAGCGGCGTGCCCCGTGGGCACCATGGGGAGAAAGCGTTCGTTGGGCGCGCACAAGGGTGGTCCGAGGGGTAAAACCGAGCGAGAAAGCGATGGAGAAAAAGAAGAGGAACAAAATTATACGAGCGAAAGAGAGAGGAACAGAGAAGGGCAGAGAGACCTCCGAAGGGGAGAGAAAGAGCGAAAGCGACGTGTTGTACGACAGGGAGAATCGAAGCCATCCCCCGATGGTAGAAAATCGAGAAGAGGCCCGAGAAGTGAGAGGACGAAGGAGAAAGAGAGATTGAAGAAAGAGAGAGAGAGAGAGAAACAGAGAATTGAACGCAGGGAAGAGGTGGGTATAATCGATGCGGACATGTGCAGTTCCCTCGGGGGTAGCAACCCCTAACTCGCCAAACCTATTTATACAACAATGCCCGGTACAACCCTCCCTTCGTCCCTGTAAACCACCCTCACGGTGGACCGCCGTGGCTGCTGTTGCTGTTGCTGCACACTCCACCGCCCCTGCGCGTACACTTCCCTCCCCCGCCGCCCTCGTCCCTCCCGCCTGCCACCCTCGAAGCTTCTCTGTTGCCTTCGGTTTATAATCAACCCCTCTTTTTGCCCTTCCCGCGCTCTCGCTCTCGCTCTTGGCTCTCGTTCGCGCGTACGTTCGGCCAACCCCTCGACACGAGCGGTTTATCTTGGGGCCCGCGCGAGAGACCGGAGCTGGTATTTTAAATAGCAAATACTTATCTCGTCGACGAGGGGCGGGCAGGCACCCTGATAAGCGGGTCGAGAGGGTGTAAGCGCGTATGGGACGATTAGGGTGGGAATCGCCAAGAAGCCGGGTGCGAGAGATATTCCTTGAAACGCGCGCGGAGCAGAGAGTCTTGACATCATTTTTTTTTTACTCGCACACAGATTTCACGTGTGGACGTTTTCCCGATTTACCCGCCTTTTCACTGGCGGGATAACCGAATTTTTGGCAATATATATTATTCTTTTCATTAGTAATATTATTAATATTCAATACCGTTGCTGTTATATTATGAACGTGATTACTATTCCGTGTTATTATTGTGTCGCAGTTATTACCAATTAAATATAATTATTGTCGCAAGCGTTATTCGCCTTTAAAACGAATTGTTCATGGCAATTTGTCGATGTAAATTGCGATGATAAATTCAAATTCAAGAATCTCCGTAAAATGATGTGATTTTTCCCTCTAATACTTTAATGATCAATTTAATTAACTGCCGAATGGAAGGTTGCACGCCTAGATACGACTGCCGAGCACCCATCTCCGAGAATGGAACTTTACGCTGTTCCAGAAAATCACGCCGGAAAAACGCGCGTGTTCCACGGCCGGTGATAAAGGCGAGCGATATGCGCATTTGCATGCATGTATGGTAATAAGAATGCTGCAAGGGCCGCCGCATTTATGTTGAAGCAGCCATATGCATGCATGTATGCACTTCATATACCAGACGGCACGACAATTCTGATAACGAGAGGATAAAAATTCCTCGGGGGAGAGCGCCATTATCGAGCTTCGTCGAATTGTTGAAACGTATCTTTGATCTGTGACGTAAATAGAAAAGTCTCTTATAAGGCCATTTTGATCTAGCTTAACGTAATCGCGGTTATTCCTAGCTTATTGTAATCGCGATTATTCCCAGCTTAACATAATCGTGAATATTCCTAAAAAGCTAACGCAAACATCCCCTTTTTTATGAATGAGTAGAGTCGCTGGATTATGTAAATCGCACGACTAGATATTAAATTAAAGGTCCGTTCTATCAACAACGTTCGTCCGTGAGATAATTTCCTTATTTCGTGCGTGACGATTGAAATTCTTCTCGGGCAATTTTCGAAACGTTCCTGAACTATCCAAATAACCAAAATCTCGTCAAGACACGGAGATCCTCAACGTCGTCACGTTGATGCGTGAAGCCGACAGTCAGCGGCGAGCAACAAACACGCGGTCGAAATACCTTTGTCTACGTCCACGTTTATCCCGATCCGGTGAGGAAGAGAAAGAAAGAGACGGAGACAAAGAGAAATATAAAGGAAATACGCCACGCATATACAGAGAAAGGCACGTTCGCTTTCGCGTTCACGAGAACGTCACACGTGGAGGCTTAATCCACGGAAGAAAAGAGCGAACCGTCGGCCGCTGCGACGCGTAAGACAGCGGGCAGCTTGGACGGCTTGTGGAACGCACAGGTAATCCGGATTTTGGATTAGCCTAAGCCCAGACGAAACGCCAGGAGGTCGTCTCTCCGTCTGCCTGCCTGGACGGACTTCTGGTCTGTATCCTACCCCCGATTCCCCCTCCGTCTCCCCTCCTCGAGTGTGTTCGCTCGAAAGGAGACGGAAATAGGTACAAGTTTCGTGTCACGAGCCGTTCCTCTTCTTCGTTCGCGACGACAACGTCGCCACTCGACGTCTCCATTGTGCCGTCCGTCCCCGCGGATCGACGTCACCCGACTCGTATATCACCCGAATTCGTAAAGAAGCTCACAAGAAAGACGCACGAGCCAGGGATCTCCATCGGAGATGAAGCGACTTTATGCGTGGGACGTACGGTATCAGTGGAGAAATAAAGTGGACGGCGCTATCGCGATCGGTGAATCCGTCACGTTTATGTCTCCGACGTCTTTTTGTTTTTCTTTTTTTTTTTTTTTTAGAAATATGCAGAAGAATTTGCAAAATATTGGCAAATAGCAATACATGGCGAGAAATTCATGAAAAACCACCGTTATAATAAGAATCATTAGGTTCCTATGATAAAAAATGTAACAAACATTTTGATAAATGTAATCAAAAGTATAATAACTCTAAATTTGTAAATGCTGAAAGCGATTAATTTGTATATAAGGAGATGTACATACATGTAGACTTGAATATTAATTTTATTTAGTAAATATAAAATATTTCTTAATTTTATAAAGAATTGATAGATGGAAAAAATGCGTACAATAAGTCTTGCTAAAGTCGACAAATTATCCCTGCATAATTTCGAAACTGTATAATTTGTATCAAAATGATACTCTTTAACCCTTTGAGGACTCTTTAAAGAGCATTTATTTTACTAAACCTTTGAATTTTATTTAAAAAAATACATAATTAATTGAAATATTTTTTATTGAATATTATATTAAAAATATTGAAAGTCTTCCTCTGACGAACAAAGCCAGTTCTCAAAGGGTTAAATCGATCGAGTCGCGTCGTAACCAAACCGATGGCTTCTTCAAAGCGAAATGTTTCGAGGAAGAACTTGAAAGACGGAGAGATTCACGGTCGGGAATGCTTCGACGATCGGTGGGGTGGTCCCGGGGGTCAATTCGAAGCTCTGACGCGTTAATTCGAGCCTGCGACGAAGGCGCCCGCGGTAAGTGGGGCGTGATTTGTATGGCCTCCTTGCATAATGATGACAGACGGGGGCTCGTTTTGCGACACGTGCGCAGACACGTGAGCGAGTCGGCGGAGCGCGTTGGACTGTGACACGTCGGCGCTTGGCCCTTGGCCCTGGAACTACCACCCCTTGGGAACCTCTCTTCATCCTGCTCTACATATCTCCTCAAACGTCTCTCTGACGAGTAGATACGCATCGATGAATGTATAGCCGGTATTATCGATGATAAAGATAACATTCGTGTCGCAGCTCGCGTCGCCGCGATAGTTATTCTACGAGAATGGCTTTAGATGTAAAATAATAATTTCCAGACGAAGAGACTTTGCGCCTCGCAATTTATATATGTAGAAATCTGGAAAGTGTCTATTATCATGTTAGAATAATTTAAATATTAATATGGGAAGAAAAGAATTTGTCGGGATGGCAATCGTGATAAATGACAAACATTAATTATCAATTACAGCAGCCAAAAGTCAAATTAATAATTCATAAATAAGAAGTTTTATGTGTTGTTGGTCGCGAAATTATTTATAATTTATAAAATATATAATGAAATAAAATTCAACGTGTCGACTTCATATTAGGTTTAATAAGAAAACTTTATCATTTATTTCCGTAAATGCTTTCAACTCTGCAATCGACAGACAGAATTCTGTGGGAGTTTATCAGATTTTTTTTCTACCGATATCTGTGCGATGTTACAACAAGTGCGTAAGAATGTCGATCGACTTGCTTCGGCGCTCTCGTCTTCTGCTCCGTGTAAACGAGGGTAATAGAAGAACACAAGGATAGGCGAGGGCCGGGGGTGCGAACCCCCCGGGACGGTTTGTCCCTGCAGGACTCCCACGGGAGACCGTGGTAGTTCCTGGGGCACGGAGGCGGGCCGCACATCTGTCGAATCTCCCGAGATATATCCTGCAGAAGACGCGCAGGACGCACGGAGCCGACGCCTCCGTCGACATCGTTACATCGTGCATTACATGTGCTCGCTATTCCAGCTAGATTACACCCCAAACTTTCGCCACATGGACTGCAGTTAAAGCGGGTGGCGCCCAAAAATTCTCCGGAGACGACAAAGCGCCCTTAATAACGTTAAATTATTTCGCGAAGACTAAAAAAGGGTTATTAACAGAATTGTAACTTGCTTCGCTGGAGATGTTTAAATGTATATACACTGAGAGAAAAATATAGTTACTTTTGAACTCAACCACAATTTTATAGTATTTCTAATGATAATAATAATATTAACATGATGATGCATATCGTTAAGTTAATCATATTTATTGTTAGAAATATTATAAAATTATGGATAGGTCCAAAAGTAATATTTTTCTCAGTGTAGAAGAAATTAAATCGAGTATTATATTTCCTCAAAAAAAGAAAAAATTTGAGGCAATTGACGTTTTCGTTAGAAGAACCTGTCACGAGAGGTAGCTTTTTTTCAGTATTAAATGCAAAATTTTCGGATCATCAGTTTGTTAAAATAAACAGGAAAGTTTACTTTCGGTTTTCGAAATCGTAGATTTTTAGATCCTTCAAGAAATTCCTGTTTGGCGCCCGTGCTCTAACGAAATCTCGTTACCGTTCGCGCGCAACCGTAAATTGCGACATGGGACCACCGCCGACTCTGTGCACACACTTAGCGGGTGCACTTGCAACAAGCACCAGGGGTAGGAGCTTGTGTATACACGATGTGTACGCGAAACACATGGGGACGTGCAGGCGGCGGCATCGCTGACGGCCCCAGCGGGGCCGTATCGAGGATCCAACGCGGAGAACGTCCGTTCGACCCCCAGGGGGTCGCAGAAACACATCAAAATCGAATTCACCAGATGTCCAGGGCCGATGCGAGGCGCACCCTTCTCTTTCCCTTACCTCGGGACACGAGGATGTCGCATCCGCTAACGACGTTCGGGGCGACGTCGGTCGCAGATGCGTTTACGACCGGCGATTTGGGGAAGGAAAAGGATTTGACTCGCCACCTGAGGTCGTCCGCCCTTCGGCAAGGACGTCTTTCTCTGCGAGAGAAAAGTCGGGGAAAAGAAAGACGCAGGCGAAAGTAGTTGACGTCGAAAATAATAATTTATACAATTATTGAAATAATAACTAATAACAAGGTGCTTTAAAGATTCGATGGAATCTGGGATATTTCATTTAAAGATATAAATAATTTTATGAATTGTTATTGTATTAAATTCTTTTTAAATAATTTGTCAATTTTCTTTCTCTTTCTCTTTTTAAAAATCTTAAATAATGTATACTTTGTTAATGCATATATTTAAAACTTTTGAGAATGTATTATTTAAAATAGTTTAATAGAGAGAGCGAGAGAAAGAGAAAGATTTATAAACTAGAATTTAATGGAATTTAAACATTTGAATTTAATTATCGATTTAATATCAGTGAAAATTCTAATCGTGATAAAAGAGAGTGCAGAAATTATTTTTAAAAAATTTAAATTACGGCACGTGAAAGAAGAAACGCTGAAATGTAAATGCCGCGTTTAACGAAATTTCCAGCGGAATTTCAACGATGGATTTGCAAGCGTGGGATGTGGCGTCGTTGTAATTCTGTTACGTCATCATACGCGGCGAACGTGTACCTGCTTTTCGCTTTGAATTTTTTCGCGCACGTCATTCCGGTATTTAGCCGGATTGCCTTTTGAATAAGTCCAACGCGCTTTTTGACGCGCGAAAAAAGCGCTGTGCGAACTGGCCGACGAACGCGACGTAGGTTACGCACACATTTAGCGTAGCGTAACGTAACGCAGCGTAAATGCGGCACACTTGATTGGCGGCATATAAACGCGACAATTGCACGCGAGAGCTGCGCCCAAAAGCGTTATGCAAATATACGCAAGAAACCTGACACAATTTATAAACTGCACTGCCTCTCTCGCGAGTGAATACGCAGAGGGAAAAATTGATTTCAGTTTCGAGCGGAGAGTCGTCGCGAATTTTCTCGCGAATCATCGCGATTGGAATCTCTCGTCGCGCACGATGGATTTTATCCTTTCGAACGAGCGAGTCATCTTTGCCACGCGATACATACGTTCACTTTGCCGCGCGTATGACAACTAATAATTTCTTCGTCCCGTTAGAAGAGCGAATTGACGCCGCGCGCGCTACTAACAAGTATGATAAACGGTCTTCGGCGGCTTTCTCGCTTCCCCGATATGTGTGTCGAATTCGCGGCGAGGTATCGTGTCGCAGCTCATTAGGACTACGCTACTGAAATCGTCGAACGACGCCGTCTGTCGACGGCGATTATCGATGCGCGGAAATCGAAGACGGTGACACGCGCTAATAGAAAAAAAAAAAAACATAGGCACTTACCTCATTAACTTCCGTCGTCGGGCGATTTCTTGCGGCCGGTCTATCGTTATCGATATCTGATCGCTTTTACACAGATACGTTTTCCTAATTAGCATAAATCGAAGGATCCGCCACGCCAATGATACCGCCAATCTTGATCGACCGACTGCGATCAAGATTAATTGCTATTGGTGCGACAGATCTTAAACAGATAAGATTAGGGTCATTAAATTTTGCGTATAATTTCGGCTACGCTAAACAACGAAATGTTTGTGAAGACCCATTATCGTCAATTATTTTCAAATTTAAAAACTACACTGAAAAAGATTTTTGATTAAAAACGGACGAATCAGAAAATTGATCAAATATTTTGATTATTATAAGTTATAAAGTATTGAGTTCTGTTATATTATAATAACCAGAATATTTGATCAGTCCTACAAGATTTTCTGATTCGTCCTTTTAATCGGAATTTTTTTTCATTGTATCTATACAAATTAGTATTTTAATCTCTTAATTGTCCAATTTTTGTTTGTAAATCGTGATTGAGGAAGAGGTCGATTTAACTAGCGGATGGACCGTTCTTACGAAACAAGCGAGAAATCTGCGCGATATATCAAGTTGTTGCGTCTTGCGGCCAAGCAAGACACTCTCTTCCGTTCTTCTACGCAGCGTCACTCATCTAGCCGAAGGAAAAGCAGCGCGCAGCGGTCAGAAGGAAATGAAATGCACAGCTCCGCATACGGAAATACGAGGTGGTTTATTATAATAGTATTTATAATCGTTATGCGTCGCGGCGGCGCATCTCTTTCCCGATCTGCCTTACTCTCGGTGTTGTTGCGTCACAATACACATATATATATATATTTCTTTTTTTCTTTTACTTCTCCAGTGGCGTTCGTGGAGTAAGTCCAGCCGTCTCGCGCAAATCGGCACGCGCGCATTTTAGCAAAGAGAGAGAATAGAGCGTGTTTTCTGCGTGTTCCTCGTGTGTGTATTTACATCGATCTCGCCGCTCTTAACAGATACAAATTACACGTTTCCTATTTATATTTATACTTTAATGATAATATTAGTACAGCGTGTCTCCAAGTGTTTGGAATACGTGTATCTGTTCGTATGCACGTGTGATGTTGCGTGTCGAGTGTATGTGTGTGTGTGTGTAAAACGCGTCTAGCGACCGATGTACGCGTGTCTGTATCAGGTGTACAACAGCAGATATCTACATAGGTGTCTCCAAAGTAACGTCGAGAAGAGAAATAATAATCAACAGGGAGAGGGGGGGGGGGTACAATATTACACGATAGGGACGTCTTCGAATTTTATACACAATAATAATAATCAATAATTAATAATATTAATAATAATAATGAAAATAATAACGTCGGCGTCGCGGCGCCGAGGTGCGTAATCAATAGAGATAATGAGCGCCGACCGTGCCGTCGACGACGAAACAACCGTGAATGTCGCGTGTCTGTATCTTACATAAAAGACCGAGTCGATTCCACGACGACTCGATCGCGATCGCAACGCGAGGAACGGAAAAGAATGGATGGGGGAGGGACGAAAAGAAACGGGGGGGAGGGAGGGAGGCGGAGGTGGGAAGAAAAGCAACGATGCGCCGAGCCTTCCGTCGACCCTCCGGACCCCGAAATCGCCGCGGCCGCCGCAGTCCGCGGGCCGTACGCCGTTTTCCTCGCTCCTCGCGCCACGGCGGCGCGCACTCGCGATATCCCGTACGGTTTTAGGCGCGCGGGCGGAATTGTTATTATCATAAAAGGGACGTTAATTAAAACTCGTACTACCAGGCGAGCCCTTCGCTCTGCATCTGGTGCGGCTCCAGGAACCCGCCGCCCGCGACCCCGCCGCCGCCGCTGCCGCCGCCGCCCGGACCGCCGCCGTTCCCGCTGCCACCGCCGCTCGGATTACCTTGCCCTCCACCTGGGAACAAGCGAACGCGCACGGCGTCGATGCCAATTAAGATTTAAATCCCGCAGCGTGCAGCGCAACGCGACGCGACGCGACGGACCCAGCCGGCGGCCGGAAGTCCCGTGAAAGTCGGCGAGACAATCCGCCGCCGGTGGTTTATAAATATTAACGCGATCTCCCGATAGCCGCGATACGCTTTATATATTTCGCCGTTGTGGCGTCTTTTCGCGCGAAAAAAATGCCACAACGACGAGATGTCCGCTCTCCAACTGTCAACGGCCCTTCTTTTTTTGTCTTATCTCTTGCGCGTCGTGTATCCGTCGTGCAAAGTCACATGACGGAAGTAAAAGTCTCGATTAGATTAATGAGGAAAGTTTTTAACCCTCTAGTCATCGCGCGGAGTCTTCACAAATTCAATGTTTAATAAAACGCATTTTTTCCGTAATAAAATACAAATTTTATTTGCAAGTTTGAATAAATATTCTTTCCAACAGATATAAATTGACTTTTTTTATATTGGAATATTTTAAGATCACATGCATCGTGTTGCAAAGAGAAATAGCAATGACTGAAGAATTAAGCAAAAAAACCAGAGATTCTTAAAAGCTTCGAACATTCAGAAAATATCTCATTGTTCAAACTAAAGTGATTTGATGTATCTTGAATCCATCGATAGTTCTGAAACTCGAATATTGTCCTTGTTTCGTTATTTCCTTGCAGACATTATACATGTATAATGTAACATTTACTGCCATATATTTCAACGAATATGCGATAAAAGTATCCGCGTTGTGCAATTCTCAAACTTGGCTTCGGGCTACCAGAAGCCACTTTAGCCACGTTAAACAGACTCCTTTATAAGTACTGTGGTTATTAACGCGAATATCGCTAACTGCACTTTCCTCGACGAATTAATAACGCGCGTATGTGTGACTTGATTGATACGCCGGTGACAGCCGGATAAGACGCATATGCGTAACTGACGCGCGTTGGAAAACGTGAATTTCAGCATTAGACGTATCGCGAAAGGTCACGCCAGGTGATTGCCAGATCTCAATTACCCGTACGACAGGCTCAGAAGGAAATGACATTCACGCAGAGAGCTGTAACTTTGTGCTGCAGAAAATCCTAGCCGTAGCTAGAAATCCCTCTCTCGCGCGCGCGAGCGTCTTTCGTGCACGAAATAGCATCGCGACGGTGCGCGAATAATAGCGCGCGCGCGATGCCGCACGATAAAAATGATACCGCGTGCGAAAGGTTAACGGCAACGTATAATTTTCATTTCAACGTGAAACGTTGAATGGCGTGAAACAGTTTCGATTCGATACCGCGGGACTAAAGCGTTCCTAATTAACACGACACGGCATGTTCGATGTAACAGAGATGTGTATAATAAATCGTCACGAATAATCGTCACGAGACGAAGCGATTATACAATCTCACTTTTCTGGCCGTTAATTTCGTGCGTATCAAGTTAAATCCGAAAATCAAGTTGAGAAAAATAATCAAGACAGGCATCGATATAAAATGTAATTGAACACTGAGAGACAAATATATTACTTTTGAACCCAACCATAATTTTATAACATTTCTAACAATAAATATGATTTAATTAACTATATGCGTCATTATATTAACTAAAATTATCATTAGAAATATTATAAAATTGTGTTTGGGTCGAAAAGTAACTATATTTTTCTTTCACTGAATAACAAAAGTATTGACATGCTGAGATATTCACGTTTAATTCCGATGAAAAAAGATATTCGACTCGTATAAAGAAACGGCTCGTGCGGAATATTATTTTCTGATGCGAGAAAAACGAGTCGATCTCCTTCAACTCGCGCTCGCGAGTTAATGGTCGCCGCCCGTATCGCGAAAATAACGCTAATAAATCGGCGCGAGCGCAAATATAAAGTCCGCTCGCGGGCAGACCCGAGGTAGATTGGCGATCGCGATTCGGCCGATTTTCGGTGGTAATGGCTCGGAGGGGATATTTCCCTCTTACCTGAAGGTGCCAGGAACTCTCCGGGGCTGCCGCCGGTGGGCGCAGGGGGCCCCTGCCCGGGGGGCCCCGTGAGAAATTCCGGAGGGCCGCCCCCCGCGCCCGGAGGTGGGTATTCCCCTGCCACCGCCACTGCGGCTGCCATGCCCGCTAAACTGGCCGGGTCCAGGCCTGTCAGAAACAGATTACGTACTGCTCTCAGAGGGGATCTCGTATCCGCTCGGCCATCTCCGAAACCGGCTGTCATAATTATCGCGGGGGCCTACCTACTTGATTCGAGGTTTATTATAATTACGTGAGACTCCGGGACTAGACTCTCCGGGCCTCGACTTTCGGTGAAAGACGGGCCGCTTTTTTACTTCAAGTTTTTGTATTCGCGAGACAAAAGCCGCGCGATTAATAAAACGATAATATTTTACACAGAAATCCAATTGCAAGAGGATATGAGAGATTGATTAAATGAATTTATGCAATCCTCGGTGTTTCCGCCGAGTCTACCTGTCGTGAGGCTAGAATATCTATTCTAGCCTCAACGCAGTGAGGGGGACGCCGATAATAATGACAACGATAATCATCTGTGATGGCGGGAGATTCACCTGGATTTCCCGTACCGGCAAAGTGCGGTCCGTGCGGATGCGGGGGCGGATGCGCGCCGAAGAACTCGTGGTGGAAGGCCACCGGGCCGCCGTAGCCGAACTCGAACTTGTCCGGGCCGAAGTACGGGAAGCCGGGCGGCGGTCCGTCCTCGCCGCCGAGGGCGCCCGGGTTCAGGTTCAGCGGGAACCCGCGCATCTTGCGCGAGCCCCCGAAGAAGGGGTTCCTGCCCATCGACGTCAGTTGCTTCAGCCTGCGCTCCTTGCTCCTCTTGTTCTGGAACCAGACCTGAAACCAGCGAACGCCCAGGCCGGCCGCTACTTTAATCGCTGAATTATTTAACGATCGGTCTTCGCGCTCTTTTTCTTCGCTGCCTCCCGATTTTGCGCACGATCATCTTACAATTACAAATTGCTCTAAGAATAGCTGATAATATGCGATAGATTCTTGTAGAAAATTGTAAAAAATATCGCCAGTTTCCTACGTTTCGTCGCTGCTGCATTAAAATGTAAAAGTATAATGTTCTGAGAGGAAGTGAGTCTTAGAACACGCGCTATATCTTAGTCCACTCTATTTCGTTTTTTTTTCTTTTGCATTCTAGGACATGAGAAAACCGAGGTAAACAATTTTTTATCGGCGATATGTCGCGAACCGGCGATGCTGTCGCGAAATAATTTCTCAGTAAATAATATGACGTCGTGCCGAGTGAATAATTCTCCGGCAAATGGTTTGTCGACGCGGTTTTTTTCCTGTGTGTTCGCGATGGCGGAGGACTTTTGAACGGTGATTTAGATGCCAGATGCATAAAAGCGCCGCCGATAGCGCAAATCGTGATTCACTTTAATATTAATAGCGATTTTCTTTGCAGGCTAAAGAATGTCCGAGAAGCAAATGTAACCAAATCTAAGAGAGGAAGAATTATTATTCTTGTAACAACATTAAAGTATAATTATTATTTAATTCTTATTACTTAATTACCGACTCCATAACACTGATTAAAAATTTTTCAAGATTTTTCCTCCAAGTATAATAAAATCATCCTTTTCGGTGCTAATTTAAATAAAACATTAGTTTTAGAAGCAAGAAATAGCAAAAAATTAGCAAATAATTTTCATATCTTGTTCGTTACGTTGTAATAATTTGGCTCAAATACACTGAAGGAAAAGTATAGCTATTTTTGGACCCAACCACAATTTTATAATATTTCTAACGATAATTATGGTTAACATAATGATGCATATAATTAAGTTAATCATCTTTATTGTTAGAAATATTATAAAATTGTAGTTGAGTCCAAAAGTAACTATATTTTTCTCTCAGTGTAGCTTAATAGTTAATATACAGGTAGAAACATTAAGCTACGCGAACCAAATTATCAGAACGTAACCGGTAAATTTTTATTTCGGATTTACTTAAATGGCAGCGCAATCAGTTTCGCGAGGAAACTTTTCGCCGGAGAGAAAGTAAGTAGAGAATATATGTAGTAATAGACAGACACACAAACCAGAGAAATTTCAGCGCGAAGAAATACGAGAGAGAGATAGTCTTTTCCCACCTGTATGACTCTCATGGGCAGGCCGGTCTCCTTCGCCAATTGCTCCCTGATGTGCCTAGTGGGTTTCGGGGTCGACGAGAAGGCCGTCTTCAGGATCTCCAATTGTTTCGCCTTTATAGTGGTCCGCGGGCCGCGTCGTTTCGATCCGGCGCCGCCGTCGCCGCTGCCGCCGCCGGCGCCGCCGTCCGGGCTCTTGTTCTCCGTTTGGCTGTCCCTCGTCTCCGGATCGCCGTCCAGGGAACCTTCAACCGATCGAAGCCGAGCTATCGTATGACGATCACCTGGGGCCTATTCTCGCGGGGAACATTCGCCGACTCGACGACTGCCAGCGAAATCGGTATCGCCGCGAGAACTCTGTGTCTCCCGTGATAGCGAGTTTCGCGTCTGTCTGCTTTAAATACAATGGCGGGGAACCTAATTCCAGAAGAGATAGAGACACGACTTTTCTGGGATGACTCGGCTCACTCACTTTCTGTTTCTCTCGGAATTCCCGAAGTCGCGCCGGCGGCCAGAATTAACGAACGCGCGAACAACAATTCGTCGTCTTCTAAATTATAGTTTTAGCCGCCGCGTGATATAAATAGAACAACAGAACTAATTTGTCCTGCAAAATGATAAAGTAAATCGCCCGGTAATTGCTAGACCCGGAATTTCATCTGGACCGAAATAACGGTTCCGTAATTCTGCAACTCTCAATTTTTTTTTTTAACGGAGACGAGCCTGTCACTTGTACACGATTTGTAGAGACAAGCCGTAAAGATATCTGGAGAAAAAAAAGGCTGACACAATATTTTCAGCGTTACGCCGCGCGTTTGTTATTACCCAGTCGTCGATGGCCGAGGGATAGACGTTTCTTAATCCCGAACTATGCGTATCCGCTGACGCGTGACTCGTCGGTAACCCAGAAATGACTTGTCATCCTCAGACACGAGTCATCATTGCGTTACGGGAGTTTCTAAGCGACGCCCGTCGAATTGCGATCTCTCTCGTACCGCGCATTGAAGTTAAATTTTAAAAAAACCACACGTACACTGTCGATCGAGATGAACAGGAATTTATCGTATGGTCACGTACTTATCGGGTGTCTCTATGAGAATGTTGAAGACGATGGCTGTTTTAATACAAAGATGGCGATAGTTTTTGATATTAAAAGGTTTTAACAAAATTTCCGCAGGGATGACTGATCCGCACAGTCATTTGGGCTTAGCAAACCCACACGGACCCGAGCTCAATGCACTGCGGACAATTATACACACAGGAAAAACATTAATTTCAAATCAATAATATTCTCATATCTAAGCAAGAATATAAAATCTTCTTTAAAGAATTTGATAATCTTAAACAGACAATAATTTACTCACACAAAGAAACTTTGTTTCTGTTTAGGATTATCAAATTTTTTAAAGAAGATTTTATATTCTTGATTATATATGAGAATATTATTGTTGATTTGAAATTAATGGTTCTTCTGTGCATTTACACGCCGTATATACATACATTTTCATTAGTAACAAAAATGCAATACACATTTGAGGAAAGATGAAAGCGGGATACAAAAAAATTTAATTTGAAAATAATTACGAAAAATAAGGCTGCGTGATGAAACAGCAAAAGCTAAAGTTCAATTTTTTATTTAATATCTCTTGTTAAAAAAAATTTGAACAAATTTCGACATGCCACGCAATTTTTGCCAATTTCTTTTTCGCAACTTTTATTTTACACAATTCGTGACTCGTTTAATTTTTATCCAGTTTAAATTTGGAAAACGTAACCAAGCCGAGTGGACGTTTCAAGGATTTCAGCACGGACGATGGCTTCCCGGCGAACGCAAACGGATAATCGACCGTAGATTTCGTCGAGGTAATCGCGGCTGAGAGGCCACGCGGTAGGTCTGGGACACCCCGTGTATCCCGGTATCTTCATCGGCCGGATCGAGGTAACAACAATCGGAGCCAATCCCCCGGAAGCGATGCGAAACCCCCATCGGATTATCGTGGCTGCTGCCGCGCGCGCATGCTGAAAGCCGTACCCCGCACATACGCACGGCGTCGCAGAGTGCCACCATGTACGCACGCACGCACACGCATACATAAGTCCCCGGCTCTCTCTCCACGGTAATCTATACACTATACGTATAAATGTTATACCGGGTAGGTCTTAACCGCGGGACAAAGAAAATGTTTGGACAGTGTCACACCGCACAACGAGGGGCCACCCCTCGTGAAGACGTCCGCTCCCTCTTTCCCAATCCCGCATGTGTTGCGTGGTTGTGCGAGGCCCGTGCGAGGGTGAGGCTATAGATGGTGTGTACGGGCTAAAGGACCAATTGTTGTGCGCGCGCGATAAAAGAGCAGGAGCGGATATAATGGGCTCGAGACGGCTTCCGACGACGCCCTCGGCGAGCCCGTGACGCGTCGCGACGCCGCGAATTTGCGCTCGCGGGATCTCCAAGGGTGGTCACGATGACGCGTGGGGTGGTTTCGAAGGGCGGCCCGATCGAGCCCGCTAATCGATTGCTCTTGATCGAGCCGCGCGGGGTAATTTACGGCGTGCGAATGCGGTCTCGGTTCGTTTGCAGCTGGCCGATATGCACATGTGCGCGTGATACATACGGAATGTCTAATCACTGTAATCGAGATGACAGCTTAGATATTTCACGCGTGCACTCTGCCCTTTACGCTTGGCTACGCGATATTGACTTTCGTTTACGATCCCCTCGCTACCTTTCTTTTTGCGAGATTTATCTTTCGTCTTTGACGTAATAAAGACGTTCTCTTATTCCGCTGAGAGGCAGTTTGCGCCGCGTAAAACTGTCCATATCGTAAAAATATGTATCTCCACTCTGTAATATTTATATCGCTTGCACATATCGCTTACAACTGCGATTAAAGAGATTAAAGAGAACTTGCCAAGTTATTTACACAGAAATATTTACAGCTCCTATCAGGCAGCAGTCGAGAGAATTTATTTTTTCTTTTCAAATATTAATAGGGTTTTACTTTATTTATTAAAGTAATAGAATTTTTTTCTAATCAGGTATCTGACTCACGGGAATTTAACTTGTACAATTCTTTGTGTGCACATTACATGCGTACTATTTTACTGCAGCAAAATCACTCTCATGAATATTTTTTTCCAAGAGAGAATCACGCGAGAGAAAATTTCTTTGTCTATCTAACGTGTATCCGTCGGCGTTTCGTTACCTTACGTTGAGCAAGTGAGCTTACCTTGATCCTCGGAGTCCTCCTGCTTGCAGGGATCGCTACCGAGAGGTAGTTCGCCACCGTGGCCGACGGCCTGGTCGCCAGGACCACCCGTGCCAATGTTGTGGGTCCCGAGGTGGGCGCCGCGTATGGCCGGGTCGTGATGGTGATGGTGGGCACTACCGTCCTCGTCCTCGTCTTCCGAGCCCGAGCCCATCAGCGAGTCTCCGCCTGCCGACAGGTTGGACGGTTCTGCTCGTGAACGACGCGAGACACCGGCCTTTTTAATAACATCGACCAACGAACCGCCGATTTCGAAAATAACGGTCCGTACCGCTCCGCGACTCCGCTCACTCGCACAGAAGCGAAACGAAGTACCTTAATCGCGCCGTCAACAAGGTACTTCGAACAACCATTGAAGTTGTACAAGTAAATGAGAGGCCAACTTGCGAGATGGCCGAAAGAAATTTATTTTCTTCTCTTTTACGGCTTCTGTGCAGTTGCGAAATGCTTCGAAATCAGCGATTGAATTTTCAGCGAACATGCAGAGGTAAATTACAAATTATCGTGGTATGGATATTATTGATGTTCAAGTTGTACGTAGCTTGATTTAAATAACTGTTAATTGAGGTCCCCCGGAAACTTTCGCTCGAAAGAAAAGAAATTACGCTTGCCGGCTGAAGAATTTGTACGAGACGTCCGAAGAAGAATCGATTAGTCGTTGATCTCGTGGCCAACATTTACGTAGCATAATTAAAAATCAGCTACTTGCACGTAATGGACGTAATTGTTCTGCAATTTATCAAGAGAGAAATAATTGCATTCGGTCAACAGAAGAATACGTAGGAATGTCGCAATAAATTGACGCCGCGATCGGAAATTTTAAGAAGCACGTTTTCAAACAATCGCGCACTCCTTCTTTTTCGGGGCAATTTAATCGGTGCAGCTACCTCGATTTTTAAGTACATGGCTGCGGGCGGCGCAAGTAGCGACTCTTAAAAGTCGGCCTCTTGCCTTCCAGGTTTAATGACGGCGTTGCGCACGAAATACTCCCGGACGCAATATATTTTACGACGGGAACCGTCGAAAAAATGGTGTCTCCGGATATTAATCGTCTCTACGAGCATAATTACCGTGCTCTCTCGTCTCGCGCCGTGCGGTGAGGGAGAACGACGGCCGCGGATTCGACAACCGGCAAATGGCCGAGCGGATGGCAGAGATTAATGTTGAAAAAGTGTCGGGCATCAAGACGGTCATGTCGCTTAATCATCGGCCCGAAATCATCCTGAAGGCTCGCGTCAACATTCTGCCCCCAGTTGCGCGTCGAATTCGTTCTCCACGCGATGAAGATTTCGGAGCAGTGTGCTCCATACCTGCCTCTATTGTTCTCGCCAGTTATCGATAATCAGTAGTTGGGGACGACGGTAAAAAATAATCGCTGGTGTGCGTAAGGGTCAGCGAAACACGGATACGAGAGTTATTTATACCAGCCTAATGCACACACAGCTTGACTAAATACAGATCTCTAATAAGCTCGCATAGATCATGCTAAGAGAACGCTTCTCTCACTTTTATTTTTCAGCAACGTTACACTGAGAGAAAAATATCGTTGCTTTTGGACCCAACCGTAATTTTATGATATTTCTCACACGAAATATGATTAACTTGACTGTATGCATCATTGTGTTAACCATAATTATCATTAGAAATGCTATGAAATTGTAGTTGAGTCCAAAAGTAACTATACTTTTCTATTATTTGTATAAATAAGAAACCTTCTTTGTTATATTTTATTCTCAATCTCGCCACACATCTCGCCTTTTTCTCCATTCTCGTTTAATACTCGAACATAATCCTTTTCCGCGAAGTCTGTGGGCAAAGCGTCGGAACCGCCCCCGAAAAATCCTAGAATCCTTCCGCGAAGGCGGCCACTCAACGTTGACATTTGACGCGGCTCACAGATCCGTTGCCGCGTCCGCAGGTATGCGCCTCGGGATTCCACGTGACGCCCGACAACAACGTCGACGAGCGATGACGACGGCTTCGCGCGAAACGCTCATCGACAGCGAGTCGGCGGGCCGAATCGGCCGCGGCCGAGGCGTAAATCATTTCGCGGCGCTCTCCCGCGCTCGGCGGCTGTCCCACGACATTGTCTCACGTACGGCGAGCACACAACGGGGCCCCGTCGGGTCCCCCCGAGATCCCCGAGGAGAAAAAGACGGCCGGGCGTGGAGAGAGAGAAGAAAACGGGTTGTCGGTGCGTTTTGCGGTTTCGGCAACGTCGGCAACGGCAACGACAAAAGGTTTCGCCCCCTGCCTAACGACCTTTCGGTTTTCGTTTCACGGCTTATATACGAGTGGGGCCCTCGTGAAACCGAGCCGGCCAAGCCGTCTCCCTCGCACGCTCATCTCGTCCCCGCTTCTCTCTCTCTCTCTCTCTCTGTCTCCCTTCTCGGCCGGTGGTTCACGGTGGCATACGCGCCACGCTGTTTTCACAGCTTGCCGCTTTCTCTCTCTCGGGGTAGAAACTCCCGTGAAAAACCTGCCCTCGCCCGCCCCTCACTCCCCCGTCCCCCGCCGACCCGCTGGTCCCTCCCTTTTTTTTTTAAGCTGATCCTGACTCCGTAAAATCCGTGGCGGCGTGCGCGTTGAACTGTGACCCCCTCGCCGCTCGAAAAAATAAATCCCGAAATTCTGAGCCACTCGAGAAATGGGTCCCGTCGGTCTTTGTATAGGAATGCTCGAATTTAAAGGGCGTCGACGCCTTGATGTTAATACCGCGTGTAACAAATATTTTTGATAATATTCTTCATATATCTCGTTTTAGGAAAACGTCTGAATAATTTTGCAAAACGAGTGTATATTTCCTCGGCCTCGATCGGCACCGAAGCGTGCATTGGCGGCTTTCCGGTTTCTCCGATAATTCTGGCGGAGCGTCGTGATCGGAGACGGGCGCTGCTTCTCGACTTGGAGATCGGCGGGTCGCGCCGCGATAATTTATGACCGCCGAGCTCTTTCTCGCGAGCGGCAGATAAAATTATTTATCGGCAGCGGGAACGGAAACGACGGGGGCGATCGTAAAACGCGCTCGCGGGAGACCCGAGGGAAGACAGGGGGGTCGAGAGCGAGGAGGAGCTGTCGCGATAATACCGCCCTACCCCCCTCCGGACAGCGGCGCCGCGTTCCGGTGACAGCGGCGCGGAGATCGATATAATGGAAGGCGATTGTGCGTTGACTTTGTTTGCGCACCGAGCCGAGCGTGTGCCAAACGCGATTTCGCGCGAATTTTCGAGCCGCGATCGATCGCCGCGTGCCGCTGACAGCCACGTGCCACGTCGAAATCGCGGGGTAGCAAGCTCGCGCGACGTATTTAGGCCGTGCCGCTGAAGACCGAAACTTTAATACGCTTTTAATACATCGACGTTCCTATAATAATCGCTTTGCCATTATATTTCGCCTGTCGATTATGTTTTATTAATGAAAGAGAGAGATTTCGTCGAGCCAGACGGATAACTTTGACATCGCCGAATAATCGATTGTCTTTACGATTTCATAATATCGACTAACTTTTTAGCAATATTACGGTTTATCATGAATAAATATTCACGTACAAACATATATTCCCATATCAGTAAATATCCATCGATAATATCCATATCCGTTAGGAGAAATACGAGATTATGTTAATCCGCATATATAACTATACGCATTCAGCTTAATAAATAATAAAATTGCTAAACTTAAAAGCTGGATATTTCTAAAATATCGCAATCACATTATCGATCGTCAGCAACTGGAAAATAGCGTGGGATTGGTCTCGATATCGATTGGCAACAGATAAGTGTGGACAAACGCGGAAACCACGTGGATTCTCTGGATATCGCTTAAATTTAAATCCCACGAATCGATCTGTAAACGGAGCGGACAGTTTACACAGACGAACTGTGATACTCCGAAGTGCCCCCGTTTTCGTAAACCAAACTTTACTTTCTCGATTCTGTTTGCTGTTTCGATCGCGGAATTATTTATCGACGCTGCTATCAATAATGGAAGAACCTAATTACTGGACGTCGCTGCAATTTAATCTTCCGCGCGAATTATTATAATTACACGCGAATTTAATGCTGTGCAATCCCTAACTTTGTTCCGTTGACCCCTTTGATGCAGGATTTATGTATAAATAAGTACGATAATGTGATCGGCGTCGAGATAACATTGTTACGCGAGGCAGCTAATGATGAAAAGGGGGTAGTTTGGGCGGCTCACCGTGATGACCGTGCACATGATGCGTGTCCGGCAGTGGTTTGCCCGACAGGTAGTCCTGCTTGCAGACAAACTTGTTGTCGTCCAGGACGTAGAGCTCCTCGCCGGTGCTCATCTGCTTCCGACACACCAGGCAGGTGAAGCAATTCAGGTGGAAAACCTTGTCCCTCGCTTTCCTCACAAGGTCCTGCGGGTTTATCCCTTGGAGGCAGCCGCCGCACTTGGTGCCGTATCGCCTAGAAAGACATAATACAGATTTATCGCTGGTGAGCCGACGAAAAGGGCGAATAACAAGCGCGTAGGTGTCGAGGAGCTCGCTCTTGCACACTGTAAAAAAATGTGTAAAATTACATGTAATTTTGAGACTCACCGTAATAGTTTTAAAATTAATTTATTTCTAATTTTACAGTATAAGAGTAAAAATAGTTCCTTAATTTGTTTTTTAAAATATATACAGTGTAAAAAATATATTAAAAACTTATTTTTACTTTTGCCTGCAAAACTATAAATACGTAGAATTTTACAACATAGTGAATCTCACAATTACATGTAATTTTATAGAAATTGTGAGGTTCATTATTTTGTGTACACTGTAAAAAAACAAATTAAGGAATTATTTTTACTTTTATACTGCAAAATTAGAAATAAATTAATTTAAAACTATTACAGTAAGTCTCAAAATTACGTGTAATTTTACACTAATTTTTTTGTACTTACGGTACAGTGTACCGTAAGAAAATACAAGTTTGTCCGTTAGAGAGAAAAAAGTTCATTTTAATTCTCTCAAACTTTAAATATAAAAATCGATATTAATCTTATGTTGAGGTGCCAATCAAGACTGACAATGCATATTAGTAAAAAATAAAAGTGCACGCTAGATTGGCAGGGAGACTGAAACACGTCCGGTGTCAGCTGCGAGTCCGCGTCACACGGCGGAATTTCCGCGGGGGTGGAAAATTTCCATGTTTCTAAACTATAGCTAGACCATAGTAATCCTATTTAATTTTCCAATTTTTTTTAAAGCTCATCGAAGTTGGATGCCTCACGGGATCGTTAAGCAAGGTTGATATTACGCACAAAAGGCACCAAAAGGAAGTTAATCATACGTATACCCCCGATTCCGCCATTTTTCGCACTACCCTTTTTTTTCGCGAAGGCATGCTCTAGCCGGCGACGTTGTAATTTCGTCGTGGCGCGTTAACGCGAACCCCTAATCATTAAACCGCAAGTATCGCCACGCAACGTGTTATTATCACACGTACGACGCGGCTCTCGATGATTTTTCCCGGGGAGGGTAGGGGGGGGTGCCATGGATCATATTTCTCAGCTCGATAACAGACCTTTCGCGGAAACTAGCGAGGCGCGATCTTTTTTAATCTGCAATTTACTCCGCGAAACTCCGAGGCGTCCAAACCCCGAAATTATTTTTGACGTCGCCGACGGAAAGGGTTGGCGCACGCCACGCTCAGCTTAAATTCCTTCGACTGGCCGAGTTGACCGTAGGAACGGCTATACTCATAGAATGTGAAAGTTACAAGTTCTGTTTGTAACTCAGTCGGACCGCAAATGTCGATGAAAGAAATACAGCGCTTTTAAAGAGATGGCGGTTTAATGTTCCGATCCGGCATAAAGAGCCGAGGCCCTACCGAGTCGTAAAAACGCACCGCCGCTCCGCCCGATATTTTTTTTCTTCCTCGCCGAATCGTTAAGCGCCTTGCTTTTTTCAGACGCCTTACCAATCTCTCGTTAGAAGGTTCTTCTACTTCGTCGTTGCGTCATCGAAAACTTAAATCATCCAAGTGTTGACTATTGTACAAAGAAGTCTCTCGAGAGGGTTGCAAAATTATGTCTTAAATAGAGAAAATCTCATTGCCAAGTTATGACAAAAGATTAATAAATAAAACTGAATGCACTAATCTTGGAAAAATCGTCGAAATAAATTTGGGAATTATGTATAATAGAATATCAAACGATATTTTGCATGTTGTCAAAATAAACTTGTAAATTAAATTTACTAAAATTACATATATCATTAAAAATTATAGTTATGAAAGACATAACTGTGTATAAAATCATAAAATTAAATTACGTAAAGGGATAGAAAGAATGGGCAAATTTCGCAACTTCCGGTCGGCGCGTTTCTGAATCAAGTCGGAACAATCGTCAAGCCGATATAGGTATATCTGTGACTGTGTATCATTACGGTGGCAGAAGCTACACTCTTCTAACTGGCAATCCGGATCGATCTAACTATAGCAATCACGCAATTAATTATAGCAATTAGCCGGTGCCCTTAGGGCTGGCGTGTTCCGAGGAGCGGACGTCTCAATCGATCCCCCTCCCCATCTTGTCGTCGTTATGCCAACAATAAACAAGTTAAACGCGGATGGCAGATCGCCGGAGAGATCACGAAATCGGTCGCTTATTAGCAATTCGGTAGGGCGATACTTATCGACCTGCACCTTTCGATACTTTGTAATCTACGCCATTAACAGCATCATTCAAAGGAGCGGAGATTGAAAATCATAAGAATTAAGTATTATCTCGCAAATATAAAAATATTGAAATCCCCTTCTGAATCTTTTTACTCGGATATTTACTTTTTTTTTATTATTACATTTTTTTTGGTATTGCGCATTATATTTCTGTTTAACTGTAAAAAAATAATTTTTTTTTATTATCATCCATGATTCTGATTTTACATCCGCAGTCTTTTGTAAATTTAATTTTAATGTCTACTCCACAAATGGCTGCTGAAATGCTAGCAATTTCTCACAATCGTTAGTTTATAAACGTTAAAACGCAAAAAGTGGGAAAAAA
Source organism: Tetramorium bicarinatum (assembly GCA_928718305.1). Taxonomy (NCBI): domain Eukaryota; kingdom Metazoa; phylum Arthropoda; class Insecta; order Hymenoptera; family Formicidae; genus Tetramorium; species Tetramorium bicarinatum. The sequence continues at coordinate 10,374,830 of OV788319.1, forward strand.
AGGAAACGAGTGTAAAACGGCACATGCGCTGATATTAATTGCAATTTTTTTTCAACTTGCATTTCTCATTCAACACTGTTATTATCGCGCGATCGACCATAAAAAGTACGTGCTACTCGTAAAGCACGTAGAAATAGGAGACGCAATGCCGAGGAGTCGTGACCCGGACGCCGCTTGAGAGTCATTGTTAGCCTAATTGTTCTCTCGGTGTACCTGACGGTCACGGCGCCGTTCGCGCCTAGGCGCGCTGTTGCATCGACGTTTGAGCGTTTGAGCGCACAATAAATCCCGCGGAATCTCCCTTTATTGACTGCTGCCGGGTGCCGTATCAAGCGACCCAATTCGCCGCGCTTTATTACCAAGTGGACGCGTGACGTCCGACGGGAATGCAAGTGCGGGACGTCTCGCGACGCGCCGTCGCCGCCGCCGCCGGGGGAAAGAGAGGAGGAAAAAAAAAATACGACGAGAAAACGATCCGTCGATGTTACATTTACGTTCTTCTTTGTGTTTACCTGCGATCGCGACATCGCTGCGTTAATCGATATTAACAAATTTATAAGCCGCATGAATTGTTAATGCTCCGTAAACCGCTCCGTTAATTGCGAACTGTTGAACGCGCCTCTAATCCCCGAGTGCAATACTTTCAAACTCGTCCGAAAATCCGCAATTCACGCGTGAAATTAAAATAAGAAGACTTTTATTCGCGTGAAGAAGGAAAGGAGATCAAGTACACTGAAAAAAATTCTGGTTAAAGATAGACGAATCAGAAAATCTTGTAGCGTTGATTTTAAATATTCTAATTTTTCTCGTTATAATAGAAATTCTGGTTATTACAATAGAATTCAATACTTTATAACTTCACTGAGAAAAAATATTTATTGAAAAAACACAAAATATATTTCATCTAACTAAATATTTAAACTATATATTTAACATAATAATAAACATAAAACTAAAATATTTGGTCCGATACATTCAACTAAACATTATTACAATGACATAAAATATTATATGAATGAATTATACTTTTTTTAGTGCAACTAAAAAATTGTTGAATCAATCATTGGGTCAAACAACTATACAACTTTAGTTCGTACAAACAATTTTTTTTTCTCAGTGTTATAATAACTAGAATTCCTATTTTAATAACCAGAATATTTGTCAATATTTATCAATCTTACAAGATTTTTCTGATTTATCCAGATGTTTTTTCAGTATAGAATCAATGAAGGAAGATAAAAAATCGTAGCTCATTAAAATGTAACGTACGAAGGTCGTGTGTGACATGTTGACGAAAGTCGGATGACTGATTTACCTCTAATCAAAATTAAATATTTCAACCAGTAACGCGTAATATCATGCGAACAATAAATTAAACTACGGCTGGTAAACGAATGAATTATTAGAACGACGAATTGTGACAGCTAAATAAACGCGTTACGAATGCGTCCGTCGTTCCTTCTTTTTTTCGCGCATTACATTCGCAGGCATGCGATTCTAATGAGTTTTCCCGGGATTCGTTGCGATATTAATTATCATCGCGCCGCCGCCGCCGCCGCGTCTCGCGTAATTCGACACCATCGCCATTTAACAGACGGATAGATCTCAAATGCGCGTGAAGCCATTGACGGATCGGCAATTATTCATCGTGCCCGTCGCACCCAAGAAACTTTGACGCAACCCGCGGCTTCTTTCTCTAATCCGCCTCGCGCATACCGCGAGCGTTCCCTTAGCTGCGAGAGAGGTTTCCCACCGCAGCCTTTAACCGCCTCTGAAATATTTTACATCTCGCGGTTGACGTGCATCTCGCGAAAAAGGAAGAGCGCGAATTGAAAAAAGAAGGAACGAGAGGGAGAAAGTCGCGGACGGAAAACGCGCCGCGTATATCTCAAACAGAGAGATACACACGGCTCTCTCTTTCTCCTGCCTAGGTGGAGCCCGGGCTATGCTCGCGCACGGCCGGTGAATATCAAAGGTTGCCGTGCACGTGTCCGCGGCTAACATTGTGCTCGCGTATTGCGACTTGCCTACGCCGTAGGTACCGTCGTCCATCGTGCCCGAGCGCGCTCCAACTCTCTCCTCTCTCGCGGGCAAGATGGATATCTCCCGTAAAAGTACGCATTCGAATCGCCGATCGAGATTACCTCTCATAAAGACGCGCGTATAGAAATGGAATAGGTACATGTGGGACGAGGAAAGCGTCGCTTTGATTAGCGCCTTGAGCTTCTTTAATTTGTATCAATCACGAGCGAGAGAAAGAGGCCGCGGGGAGAAAAATGTCTCCTCTCCCTCTCCTCCTTTTGTAAAGCGAGAAGATAATTATCTTAAAATTGCGTCAATCGGTGAACGGTAAAAAATGCAAAAACAAATAGCTGCAAATACGGCGTTATCGGTGCGATTTTACGGCACAAAGGCCCCACATCTTTTCAGGAAACGGCGGCGTGCAAAAAGTCCGCTGATTATCGTCTATTGTTGCATAATACTTTTCGCCAACGTTTCGCGACCTGCATTCGCGCTCGAACCCAGTCCTCGCGATACGCGAGCGAGCGACGGGCACCATTTATCAATAAGTGCCACCGTTCAATTAGAAATGTTTAGTACCCCTCCGAGTACTTTTGGCATCGATATTCTGTCTCTGACAGTTGGGAAACGTGAAACAATACCACTGAAGATTCGAATATTAGTCCGCAAAACATTGACATTGAATTTAAACGAAACTTTGAGAGATGAAATTCGATTCTAAAGTTTCTCTTGTCACCTAAGTGCATAGAGTTCCTACTTAAAAAAAAATTATCTAAAACTAGAAAAACTATGTATTTAAAAATAAAGAATTTCTATATCCACTTAGCCGCGAATTTACTTCAGAAAGCGGTCTCGCGATCGATCGCGACCCGTCGATAGCGATCCCGTTCGAATCGATAACAAGAACGGGCAGTTTTCCACGGGCAGAAGCCGAGGGAGTGCCCCTTATCGATCAACTCGGATGTCGGATCGCGTGATTGCGAGATGCCGCTCGGCGAGAGCGTCCTGTAATCAGCCGGTCGGCGCGCTTTTTCTTGCCGAACTATCCATCAAGCTGTCCGAATTAACGCTCACGCTCCGGACAACGAAACTATCGTCGCGGAAGCTGCGCCCGAGGTGATCCCGGAGATGCTTTCGAGGATAACGACGAGGACAATGACGGACATCATTACGTCCACAGCTCGGTCTAATTACAGGAATTATTTAATTGATCATAGTAATTAGTCGCGACCGTGCCGACTTCTGCAGGTGCAGCTGCGCCTGTCGCTGCACCCCGAGGGGGCATCCCTGTAGTGAATTCCCTCGTTCTCCCGTCTTTCTTTTCTCTCCCAGGAGAAGACAGGTCCGTCTTGGTCGGAAAGAGGAGAAAAAGAAGAAAGTCCCAGAAGAAGAAGAAGGCAGGCCGTAAAAATCATTAATAGAAAGGCTTACATGGTCCCACGGCGTGTGTGCCGAGGGGAGGAACGAAACTCGGGGGCGGGAAAGGGTGGTAGCGGGAGCGAGGGGAGGGAGGGGGGAGAAATCGGACGACTCCCTTAAGAGGGAGAGCGTAAAGAGCCGCGTCTGGAATTCCGGAGCGTGGAGCAAGAAATATAGGACAGGCGGGCCCGGATGGGAAAAAAGAAAGGGGGTGGGCCCGGGGCGCGATTTGCCACGGACCCGAGAGAACGGGTACGCGCGTGTGTCCGTGTGATATCGCGGACAGACGGACGGACGAACGGTACGCGTCCCACGGGCACGCCACAAACGATCCTGGGACGGATGCCCTCGAAAGGGCCCCCTTGTTATTCGCCTCTCTCGCCACGCGGGGGAATTATTTCGATCGGAGTCACGAAAGGGGCGCAGCAGGTACCGACGGATGCACTTTGCTCTCGAAAGCGATATTAAAGGGTACCATTTAATTGCCCAATAATTTTACGAAACATTAATTTCAGCGGAACACTTTTATATAAATTTATTTTATACTTGATTAAAATGACGCTTTATGTAACGATCGGGCTAGATAGTAAAATGTAAGTACTAAATGTAAATACTATCGCTCCGTGCCATTTAAAATCTTGACAATTCATACCTGTTACTGAGAGCTTTTGACCAGCGATTATCGAGTATTTTTTGTTTTTAATGTTTTATTTTAATTTAATACCGAGAGACGGAGAAGAGATATCTGTTAATATATATATCTGCAATTTATACTATATTCTTAATATATAGATATTGTAGAAATATAATATTTTTCATTATTATATAAATAATCGTTCTCTCTCTCTCTCTCTCTCTCTCTCTCTCTCTCTCAATTTACTTTCTATTCTCATTATCATTAAGAAAGAAACTTTCACGCTAAAATAAAATAGAAAATACTCTACAAAGGTTCAAATGTAAAATCTCAATATTCTTTAATTCTACAAAAATTACTAAACAGAAGGATACACCGGCTAGAAACCGAGTCAAAACTCAATGTCTTTAGCAAAGGACCAATGTCCAAAGCACAATAGCTCTCATGTCGTTCTAATGCACCGTGTCCATCTTATTCATCTTTTCTTTTTTTTTTTATCGCACGATACAACCGTGCGAAGATTAGCTTTGTCGTGGACAAGCCGGTTTAACTCGGCGGCGATTCGAGCGCAACGCGGAACCGAAAATAAACGGTTCGCAGCGCGCGCCCCGCGCGCGGCTACGCAACGCGGATATAATCTTCTGCAAATACGAGAGCGCGGAGAAATAAAAGCGCGATCGCGGGCAGTGCATACATAACGCGCGGGACATTCCGCCGCGGCGCGCCGCGGGCGCCGATATTTCAAGATACGATATTTCTCGTTTTTCTTCCTTCCATTTTCTTTTTTTTCCCTCGTTTTCCCTTTCTCTCTCCCCCCCCCCTCCCTTTTAATCTCCCTTCGGCGGACGCTATCTAACGTACGACAGCAGCAGCGGGAAAGAGGGATCACCGGGGGGGACAGCGCGATATAAATTTGCTCGACAATGCGGAACAGACAAGTAACCCTTCCACGTGTAAAGTAAGATCCTTCCTTTCTCTCCCTTTCTTTCTTTTTCTCTCCTCCCTTCTTTCCATAATTCTTATTATCTCGGTTTATAATTGGTACCGTGCGTTCCCCCTCTCGACTATTTATTACCACAACACGATTCTTAAATCTTCCTTTTCTTTGTCCGGCGATATTAATAGACCGTCACAGTGGTTTTCCACAAAGATCGCCGTGCTTCTTACATTACGTAATTTAGATATGCATGAATCTTATTAACCTTTATCAAACTTCTTTCACGAACTCGTGCGTTGTCGCCTTGAGTCAAGCTTTAAGACAAAGTCGTACGCTTGCAATTATATTAAGTTGTCAGCTACATTGTACTTACTTAGTGCATAATCCTCCTTAACGCGGATTTAATCCGCGGGGTGAAATAAATCTCACTATCTATTTATGCTCATTATCTTAGATGCTTATGCTTAATTCACTCATTTAATCCGCGCATTGTTACATAATTTGTGGAATTACATAATTTTGCAACTTTCTGAATCAAAGTGAGCGATAAATATGAGAGGAATGGAAAAAAATATTACTTTTACTTTGCTATTATACTTACTATTTGTTATAGCTAATATTTCATTATCGTTTTCTAATCACTCGACTCTGGTAAACTTGTGAAGTTGATTCTCCGAATTGATATTGATGACATTTGATTGACCACAATTTGTCCACATTTGTCTATAAATAACTTTTTGTTCACCTTGTAAAATAAATTAAAAACATAATAAAAAATATTTCGGTATCAGCATTTCTATTAAGTTTTTTAAATTATACGAACTAAAATGTTCAGATAAAGTAAAAAGATGCGTGTAAAATTTCTGGCGAACTACCACTTGATATCTTAAATTCTTATATGAGAAATAATAACTGAAACTTAAAAGAAAAATTTCAATACTCGGAGAAAAGAAGAAGAAGAAGAAAGAAAAACAATAGATAATAGATAATATTACTATGGAAAAATAATGAACAATCAGAATCCAAATATAATTAGAAAAAATGCACTCAGGGTTCACGAAATGAATTATTTTTTACTTCTCTTGCAAGGTGGACAAAAAAAAACGATTATTTATGGACAAATACGGACAAATTGGACAATAAAAAAATTAATTTTGCAAAAATTCGCATTTCAAGACGCTTCTCAGACCTGACTTTAGTCTAGAGAGATAAGACTCTGAAATATCGAAGAAGTTTCATGCGGCTTTTTGGCATTTAGATATCGCAATGTCGCCCCTATGTTAAAATTGTTAACAAATCAGCGCGGTATTTTCCGTCTCCGGCGATCTTCTACCACCGATCTCGCGTCGATACCCTCGCGACATCGGGGATTATTTGCCGCGCGAGCGGTCTCTAATTAACTGCATCCAATTAGCCGTGTGGTGCCCTTCCGCGGCGCGGCAGTTTTCTTCTTCGGGAAGTGTTTCCCGTAATCACGGCCACACGGGGTTCAAGGTAATGATAGCCGCCGCCGACACCTTCGCTTAAAGCGACCGTAACTCAGCCGTTGAATTTTCGCCGGCTGAATCCGCGAGATAACTCGCGTACCTGCTTATCGCGCGATCGTGTCTCCTCCGGCGAATCGCGCGGATATTAATCCGTGAGATATCGGCGATTGCAACCGTGATCGCGCATCAGCGGACTCGCAACGATCGTCGCACAATTGCGTATTGTGAAAAAAAAAGGGAAATAAAAGGAGACTGCCTGCTGCACAGATCTGGTTTCTACAAATAAGAGCCGCTATCTTGCTTCGGCACGCAGATAATGTCATTCAAACCGTACGACAGGTTTGGAGAAGTAGCTTCCTCCGTAGCAAAAGTTACGGAGGAATGTATTTTGCGACTGTACATTACGCTTTCCGAGGAAGAGAGAAAAAAAAACTCAATTAAATGTCGCTTCGTCGAATAAAATTGTATAAATTCCTCGTTCTCTTATAGCTTGCAGAATTCATTTACGTCTCGGATGCCTCGATATTAACACGACTTCGGGATGAATGTAAAATTAATTCCTACTGTTACAGGACTAAATACAACAGGTAGATAATAAATTGCATTAGTTGTACACAGATAAGGGTGGAAAAAAAAAATAAAACATTAACGCCGCGCGGGAGCGTCACTCATGCAATAGCGTCCCTAAAATTCTCACCGGACATAATTCGCGTTTCTCGTCTGTTTGCACGCATAAAAATGCCTCGCATTCATACATAATCTCTCCGCGTCGTGGCTACAGCGAAATGTGGCTCGTGTGTCTCGTTTTAACGGGGCGCGTAACGCGGTGAAAAAAAAAAGGAGGGGAGAGGAGGGAGAAAGAAACGAGGGCCTCCGCATAAAATTCAAGAGGCCGAGGCGATAAAGGGTCGCCCTGAATTTAGGCCATTCCTCTTTCCTTGCCTTCCCGCCTTCGTATAATCGCTTTTTCTTTTCTTCCCCCTTTTCTCCTCTTTTTTTTTTCCCTTCCCGGTGTCGCCCACCGTCGCATCTCTCTTTCGGCATATAATCGCGGTAACGGATTGCATTTAGCTTTATTATAGTCCTGTCAATTATATATCATTATTCCACCGTTTTTCAACCGGCTCGTTATCGGAGCATAGTAAATGGATTCAAATCGTTCCGTCGGTCTCTCCGCTATCCGTTTCTTCGGTTCCCACCACCCCTCTCGCTCTATCCTTACCGTGACTTTATTTTCGCCACCTCGGCCGGCGCGATTATATAGTATTACTTAAACGTCACTTCGCTTTGAGAATTTGTTACCGAGACACTCCGAGACTGGATTCAAGTAGTCTTTCCTACCGCCGCTTTTTCTCGCACCTCGTAAAAATGCGATTGGTACCATCAGACTGGCTGTCGCCGACGCTTTACAGCTACTAAAACCGCTATAACTTTTCCAGTTGAGAGCTTATTACCGGATTTACTATTACATTAATTCCCCCCCCCCCGCAAGAAAGATCTAACAATGTCTCGTTCCTTGTTGTATAATTATCTAAATCACGCGCCCTCTCGCGAAGCGCGGTGGGACAATACTGGGAACAACTCAATCTCTTATTCGTACGCGTGATTAATCATTCTCTCAGCTGTTTATAAATGAGCATGAGCGATTCTTGTTAATCGCGAATAAGAGGGCCCGGCGTGACGCAACAGTCGGTAGTTGGTAAAAAAAACGTTCACGGGCGCGCACACACAGGCGGCGTGTACGCATCGCGATGCTATTGCCGGGCCTTCCTGGAAGGGAAACGGGGCCCCGAGAGCTGCACCTTCCCTTCCTTCCTCCGCCCGCCCGATGTTCTCCAACCCTGCGACCCGCGCCGGCCCCGTCACGCCCAACAAACTTCTCCTACGACTCGTAGCGGGCGTCACGCCGCATTTATAATGTTTCCACGTTCGAGTTTCGATGGGTCCACTCCCGCGGAGCTCGAGAGTCGAGTGGAAGGACAATGGGCCTGCCACGTCGGCGCCCTTTGCCACGAAAAGCCACGGCGACGCGTGATCCTTCAATTATCCGACGAAATATCGATGTCCGCGATGTCCGTGATTTAATATTAACAAAAGCAAGAGAATTTGGAAGGGATAATAAAATTCTTGCAAGAAACACATATAAAAGAAATAAGGAAAGAAAGTAATCTTTGACTTTTCCTTCGTAAATTATTTCGGTCTCAAAAATTTTTATCAATCACTTAAAAGTAAAGTCTTTACTCTGAACAAAATAACTTTTCACAAATAAAGGAAATTAAAGTGAAAAATAATTGAGTATTAACAAATAAAAATTTGCGAAAAGTGACAAGGTTTTTATATTTCTTTGACGTATTGCAAAATAATATTCAAGAAAAACTTTTCGTCCTCGTTCCATTTGCATGCATTGCGTGCGAAACTGTTGCGAGATCGCGACGATTCGCACGCGTGTCGCGATCGGCGAGGAAGTGAAGAAAAAAAAAAAAAAATTCGCGAGTCGCGCCTCGAGTTGCGTCCTACCGTGTTATTTAGCACCCTCGTAAAACACTAATATCGCCTGCGCAATATTTCCGTCGGTTACCGTCGACGCCGTTACGTAAAGTAACTTCGTGTCCTCGAGGCAAACTGGACCCGCGAGTGCCCGGAGTACTTTTCATTCAATTTCGATACATTCGCGACATGTACGCGTTGCTTCGTTAGCGGAAAAATATATGTTAATTGCGATCGCGGCGTCGCGCACGACGCAACATTGTAGCGTACGTAACGATCCATGTAACGATCGAGGCAATCATCGGCAACACGCCGATGATGATACCGTAGCCCGTCGGCATATCAATGAATTATCAACGACGAGAGTCCGTGACTCTCTATTTATTTCTGTCGCATGTCAGGCTCGATAATATCTTACCTAAATCAGATTAACAATCAGATTATGTCAAGAGTTAAAAAGGTAACAGAGATAAGTTTAAGGAAACGCGTCATTCGACTGATTAAAAACGTGAGAAAATATGAGTAGTTTTAATTCAATTAACACACATACACACAAAAGTTCTTTTAAAGGGTTCGCTAATCAAAGAGAATTGAATAAAATAACAACGTAACAAATAATAAAAATCTATACACATATTGTTATCTAAATTTTTGTAAATGTATAATTAGATCAGTTATCGTTCAAAAAAATTTTGTAAACAAAAGATGGAAAGATCGATGTCAACAAAGCGCAACGAAAATGAATTGAAACACATATACAGCCTTCTCAAAGGGATTGTAATATCGCGGACGTTGCAATTGTAACTCCATCCTAAATAACCCGACGATGGGCGGGGGGATACCGTTAACGAAGTACGGCGATAAATCTACGAAATCTGAAGAAGAGGCTGAAAATCCAATACGAACGGCGTAATTTAGCGCTTTCATAAATAGTCAAGACTGACTTGCCGAGTGCCACAGGTAGAAATCGATAACGTGGAGCAGCGCCGTCTTGCGCAACCCTGTCGTCGGCCATTGAATTATTCATTCATTAATTTTCGGTAGCTGTCCGTGGCGGAGAGAATCAGCGCGCGAACGAGCGTGCGACACCCGCTTCGTCTCCTCACCGTTCCGAGCCGTCGCGCCGCCGCTGCCGCCGCATACGGATGACACAGTGCCGGGGCCCGCCGGTAATGTTTTCATCAGCATTTCGGCCGTACGAGAGAATGGCGGATCGTATTTTAAGGCAATAATTTTCGCCGCGGTCGATGGCCCGGCGCGGCGGCGTCGAAACGGGGACATCGGCCCTTTTGATCGTGGGGCCCCGGAGGGGCCCGCCGTGGGCCACGCCACGGGGCCATTATCGACCTTTAAGGACCTTGCTGCGACTCGTGGAGACCGGTTACCATAACCGCACGTATAACCGCTCGCTACGCCGGGAACAGGACCTCCCGGAGGTGTTATAGAATTCCCCCGAGCGCGGCGCGAACGTATTTCTCCGTGCCCCGTCGACGTTACCGTCCTTGGACGTCCCGTTCTTGCACCCCGACGACGTTCATTAAGTAAACCCGATTCGATGATTCGATCGTCCCATTCGAGTTAGAATCTCATATGGCGGCGGCGAGGAGGCGGATAGGGAGAGAGGGGCGAAAGAGATCTCAGATCTCAACATTTTCGCATATTAAAACGAATATCAGCCTCTATTTCAGAGTGACTTCGAGTAAACTCTAATTAACTTAAGCGGCGATTAACTTGTCAAATAATGCCTGCAATATTTCGTTAATATAGACAGAGTTGTTAATTTTTTTATTGTTTGACGTATGAAAGAGAAGATTGGATTGAAGACGACGAATTACATAGCTAGAAATTTTATTAATTAATCGTCAATTAAGTTAATCGGGATTTGATCGGAGTCCTTAGCTGAATATCGCAACCGCCGGTTCCTCAATAATATTCATAGAATTTATGAAAATTTACACGATACTCAATTATCCAATTTTAATTTACAAATTACGCGCAGCTTCCGGGGCGATCGCGCCGGCTGGCGAATCGGCGAAAAGATGTGGGGCCTCGCGCGTCCCGCAATCGCGACGCTTTTTCCATCGCGGGCTGATGAATTTTTCATCGGGTCGGAAGATGCAAAGTAGCTGCCTCGTAAGTAAAGTATACAACACAGTTCGTTATACATTCGTACACGCTCGTGTACATACGGTATCGGAAACGCTCCACCGCCGACCCCCGCGCGCGCGCGCGCGCGCGCCATTCCGCGCGCTACAGTGCGGTTCTGCCGCCGGTCACAAAGAGGATCGTTCATCACTTCCAGAAGTCACGAAAGAAGCGGGCACCTCTCCTCTCCGCGGGAACCGCGTCCGGGAATGCGGCGATTTTGTTTGCAAACGATCCACGCGGCCGGGCTACCGCAGAAAAGTACCGCCGCGAAATTGAATTCGCCACAGCGCGATGCCGGCCAACTCGCCATTTTTCGCCTTGACTAATCGATACGGTGATATCATAGTTCGCCACCCACGTGGAACGGCAAGGACCGTAGGATGCGACAGATCTACGGCCGGTTTGGCGTCGCGAATAATGAAGACCGGTTGCGGCGGCGTCGATTCTTTTTTTTTTTTTTGAGTCGCAAACAGCCGAGAAAACTAATTACATTTTGCGACGATCTACCGTAACGATAATTTGCAGCATCACTTCAATCAGTTTAAATTTCAGTTCAAATCGAGCTTCAAAGACCAATTATGGCATTTAATAACGATAACATTACTGATGCCTACAATAATGACGCTAATAGTAATTTGCAATTCAATATGAAATACGCATAATAAGGGACGGCAATAATTTGCGGACAAGTGTTACGCGTACGCGTTGCCTTTCTAAATTTTTGCAAAATTAGAAATGCACGAGGGGAGGAATGCTTGAAAGGAATAGTCGGGATACGAAATTGCTCGCAACGATGTATCATGCTATTATTCCTCCGCTAATTTTGCAGCGCTAGATGGGCGCAGGAATAAAGCGACCGCCGAAAACGACGTCGAAAGCAATTTGCTCTACGGGTGTCTGAATTAATCACCGGCCATGCTGCCGAGCCGTTTAAATCGCCTCTATGCGCGACGATCATTAATTCAAATCACTAGGTTGAACTACTTTTCCTTCCGGCGAACTTCCGACAACGCGGGAGAAGCTTAAGAACCCCCCGAGTGTGATTCGACTCCCGACTTAAGGCAAGCCGCTGGTAATCCGCGTTTCGAAAATTTCGCTCGCGTTTCGACGAGTCGTGTCGCATGTAAGACCACCGGGGACTCATTGGCAAATCACTCCGGTATTTTTCCAAGATACGTAAACATGCGTCGCGCGACGAATTTACACGTTTCGACGATCACTTATTCACGAGCGTATTTGTGCATCGCAGGCTAAAAATATTTTAACTCGGCGATAAGTAAAGCTCAGCTAATTTAAGAACTTAGGCGCCATAATGAACATTATAAAAGACTTTGAAAAATTAAGTTTAGTCCTCGATACCAAATTACACCAATAAGTGGCATGATCGAAAAGTTGTTGGAAATTTTTTTTTCATTACGATGACAGAGCAATTGTGAAGATAATACCATGTTTAGAGTACCCGGGGGTATGTCATATGTCTTGGCAACGGCGGGTTAAGATCGGGCCGAGCGAAACGCCAAGGCCTACTCTCCGCGAGGGATCTCTTTTTCTCGAATCGCGCCGATCCGTCGCTTAATCACGCAAAAACGCCGACGGCCGATCTTTCTCGCGTGATTCATCACCGATAGATCGTAAGCGGGAAGACGGCTAGATCGTCGGGAAAGGTGACGGAGCGGCGAGGAATTCACCGCTCGATAATGCGAACTTTCGCAGTAGTCCGAGAGAAACGATGGGAAGAGAAACGCAGGGCAAATTTGAACTTTTTATCATTGTACCGTAAATACATTGCGCAATATATTATTGAGATTACGCATAAATCGGCGCGTAAATTTTTAGGCTGTATTTCCGACCGTAGCAGCAGCACCGTGAGAAGATAGTCACGTAGTCGATCTATATTCAACCTATATCGACGTATCTATATTCATCGATGCATATGTATACATGCAGATGATGAACGCAGATGATACGCTCTAATTAGATGCACGGTATTTAATATATTATAAATAAATACGTCGCTCAATAATAATAATTTCCTATTTACGATAATGATTAATTAATTTCTAATAATCGTCAGTCAGTTTAGATCACTTTAAGAAGATGTGTCGGGGTCTTGCAAATGCGAGAGCACGCTCCTTAAATGGAAAGCTAATTCTATTAGGTGTCAATTAATTTTTTGTCAGAAAATACATAACGATTAAATCATTAATAAACGATTAACGATTTCATTAGAAAATTTGATCAACGTGTTTAATAGTGCCGTCGCATTTTACTCCGAGATAACTAGCTCTAAATATTAATGTCAAGTCGGAAGAATCTCTTTCCATGTGGAGGAAAGGATTGGAGGCACATAGGACACGCATACACACGCCGCGTACCTGAAGAAGTCGTTCCTGCAGAAGAGCTTCGCCTCCCTGGAGAAGCACTTGTCTTGCAACGCGGCTCTGCAGTCGAAACAGCGCACGCACTCGACGTGCCATGCACGGTCCAAAACGTTCAGCAGGTACTGATCCATTATCGGTTTCTCGCATCCTGCACATGACAGGAGCATCGCCAGACCGCGTCTCCCTGTTGAAATTAAAAGAGAACACATTACGCACCTCCGTCACTTGGGCCCCGGAGATCTTACGACATGACGTTCAGCCCCGCCGTACAAGCTCAATATCCCCCCCTCCCCTCCCCCTCTTTTAAAGTACCCGCTTCTCTCTCTTTTTTTCCTTTCTTTTTCCTCTCGTCCCTCAAAGATGAGATGCGTAAATCTTTTTGCGCTCCGTCAAACGACTCGATCTGATACATCCAATTCGAAAATTTCAATTGAAATTTGATGAAATATTAACGCACGGTTATTAATGCACGCGCGGCGGACACAAACGTTATGTCATTGGTTCCGGGCAAAGCTTAAATTAATATTGGTTCTGCACGCAATGCTGAACATTTCGCTGTAAATATGCGCTACGCATTCCGCGTAACGCAACGCCGGCTTTACGCGATTTAATGTAATCGCGGATGCATCGCGTGATTCAAATCGCGGCGTACGCTTCAGTTTCATACTCGAGAATATTCTCCTTCTTTTCCATTTCGAATAATACAATGCTGCTCTACGGTGCTGAAAGAATGAAATATCGCTGGCGCTCAGCAACGTTAAATCCTTCTTTCGCGACACGCGTATTTATTTATAAATACTAAATTTCCGGCTCGTTCGGAACGCCCGTCGAGTAATTATCACAATGGAAACCCGATCGGAATTATCCGCGAAATTATCCGCAATGAGTCGAATTAAAATCACATGCAGATACGCAAAGTAAGCGCGCGTGGCGGTGATTTGTTATATATAAAAAAAAAAAAGAGGGAGAGAAATGGTTTATTAATCGCGTTGGAAGCATCGATCGAAATGATTCGGAAGCCTTTCGAGCGTGGCGCGCGTTTTATTTAGAAAGAAGATTAAGCGCTTTCATTGTAAGAGCGCGCGTGCATAACGAGGCGTGCATTGTGCTGGACTTTTTTGTATATTCGACGGTTAAATCGCCGTACGATCTGGTTGACACAGTCCAGACCGGTGTAAAAATACAACAATGCGGCATAATCGCCATACTAATCACGTAAAGCGGCAACTAATCCGATCTGCGGAAAAAATTGGGCTTTTTACGAGCTGATAAGACTGTTGTCGACGAAAGTCGCCTGTTTTTCTTTCAAGTTTCGCAGATTCTCTCATAAATTTGGGGCGGACGATTCCTTGAGGGAACCTTGACAGAGTATCGCGCACTTTCTGCAAATTACATTAATCCTAGACGCGTCTGACGTTATTTTCTTATATTTTTGTCGCTACCGAGAATTGAAAGCAATTATGTTTTTTTTTTCTCCGTAATCAGAATTTAACTCGAACTAAGTAATTTTTAAACAAAGGAAAATAGAGAGAGCGAGTTAGCAACTACAGATGTACGTGCAATAATTCACTAGCGTTGCAAACAACGAAATGTTTAATTCGTTTCTTAACCTAATACGAACATTGCTAAATGTAAATTATAAACCATTTTTTAATCTAGATAGTCGCAATGATTGCCACATCAATAGCAACTTTGGCATTGCGAGCCTATCTATATGTTAGTCGGCTCACACACGAGTCTAATTTCTGTATCCTAATTTAGATCTTTCTAAAAACAATATTTCATTTTATTCATATTATTATACCGTTATCTCGACATTATGTTGTATAAATATTTGTTGAAAAATCAAATTAAATAATATCTTGATTTACCCAAAATATGATTGTATTTTATATATTTGAACTAAAGATTATAATCACATAAAATATATTTTTAGTTTAATTACAAATAATGATTGAAAATTAAACGTTGGCGATCGACGAACGTCAATAAAAAAAAAAGTCGATAAACAAGAGTTTCGTTAAACAAGTCTTTAAATTCATTGAGGGAGAGCGCACATTTTCTGCTGCAGCCCTCTATGTACATCATTTATTGTTAATATAACAGTAACGATTAAACATATCAAAAATTACCGAGCGCTAACTGAGGTTTCAATTACCGGGCATCGCTCAGTAATTTGAGCACGGCAATTTGAACAATGTAAAATATCGCGGTTAAAATGTTTGCATTACGATCGTCGAATGGTCAGCTGAAACTCCGCTATTTTTGCGACTGCATCGCGATTGTCTGGCTATAACGGCGTTCTCTCTAATTCCCTGTGAAGAAAAGACGGGGAGGAAAGGGAGGATTTCGCGACGGGGTACCGCGACCATAAATCTTGCGGCACTTAAACAAAAAGCTGCGGATTATTGCATCGATGAATTTAACGATCGCGCCTGAACATTTATAGTTGCGCAAATCTTTCACTGACTAATTTCGCGGCCGCTTTTTCGCGCGCCTCTTGCGACCGGACCCACGGCGAAAATTATAATTCGTCGTTAATTAACATTTGCGAACGAGACTGCTCTTTCGCCCTTTGCTCTCTCTCTCTCTCTCTCTCTCTCTCTCTCTTTCTCCTTCTCTTCGTTTCTCTCCCTCTCTGCACTTTTTCTCTCTTTTTCTTTCGCCCTGCCATTATCCCTTTTCCTTTTCTTCCCTCCGTTCGCCCTCTCGCCGTTTTTATCGCCATCATTGAGACCCACGGAATTCACCCTCCTCTTCCTTTTTTTCCGCGGTTTCCGCCAATGGGCGGAGTCCCTCTGCCTGGCTGGCAGGGTTGTCAACCTAGCAACCCACCTCCCACCCTTAAGATCTGACCTTGCGCATCTCATCCCTCTCGCAGAAGGGCGAGAAAGGCGAGGGTGGTAGAACGGCATCGACGTAGCCCGTGAACGTTCGCAAGTTAACTTCGAGATCGTAAACTATTCCGCGTAATCGACTCGCATGCGCCCCGCCGTTAATGCTCAGAGCTACTTCTTGACTTGACATAAAAACGGATCACCTGGCGGACGGCGCGAATCTTTAATATTAACAAAAAGAATTTAAAGTCATCTATTTTAATTAACGAATACTTTTACCATTATTGCTTTTGAAAATTTTCCCTCTCGAGTCATTCCGTATCGAAAGTGACAATTTAATAGAAAATACAAAGCCCGAAACTACAAAGAGAAGAACTTTTGATATAACTTTGCTGAAATTGTATTTACCGAGTAGCTTGGATTGAAAATTTTTTATGTTTATATTTCTTACAAATTGATTTGCTGAGTTCATTTTATAAACATGAAACTTTAAAAATTACATCATTATTGGACAGGTATGGCAGAAAAAATCGAGATAACGCATGTACTGATTGTATAAAATTCTAATATAGCGATTAAGATTGTTAAAAATACGTTTCCAGATTAATGACGTATATTTAACATAAAGTTAGAGTCGATTTTTTTTTAAATCGTAGTGATTACAGTTATCATAGTGGCCATTTAAAGTTAGTTTTGCAAAAAGAAATTATGCCCGTACGTTCAAGCGTTAAATTGTTATCTAATCACGAAATCAATAACATAAATTAAGGTAACACGTTTAGGAGTTAATCTCGCGTATAAGTACCACGTAGAATTCCGATATTATCGCGAAACGACTTAAATGCTTGAATAACGGTCTTAACGAATATAAGACACATACAGGGTGTTCACGTATCAATGCCGATTAGAGTAAAGTAGTCGCACGATGCTATCCTCGGCAAAGACATTAAAAAGTACTTAAAATAATGTCCAATAATTTTCTTCTTTGACGCATAAATGTCTTAATTCCACGCATATAAATAATCGTAAAACTCTCTTATCTCACATTCTTATTTTATTTGCGAAGAAAAAGATTTGTAAAATTATTCTCAGCCTTATCAATCAAGTATTTATCTAACTAAGTATCGAAATGTCTGTCACACATACGATCGCTTATTCCAGTTAGAAAACTAACTTCGTACGATTACCTAGTCGGAAAAAGTGAGAGACAGGAAAGCGTAGAAAGACCTAGTTAGTTGAATCGCATAAACCAGATTAGGATTAGCGGGACGTGAGACGAAAATCCTGTTGAGCCAGCGACATCGGATTGCTTAATCCGATTTTTTCCGGCTGGACGTCATTGCTCGCGTCATGCCGGATCCTGTTTTGTTCCGTCGGAGAAGACTTTATCAAGACATCTTTATCATAAATGCCAGAGCAATGAGAGAGTAACGTGATGAAAAAAAAAATCGTAATCTTTAATATCATATTAATAATCAGAAGAATGTGCTATTCAAAGACAGTTTGTAGCATCTGTTTAAATGTGAAATATGAAATAATAGACTAAATACCAAACGGCATGATAATGTAACGGTAAGAATTGACGAAGTTATCAACGAGAATTAAAACATACTACTTAAAAGATTCTATTTATATCTATGTCATTCTCACGTGTATTTATACGTAAAATCTTAAGATGCGTTGTGATATAAATAGAAAACAAATCTTCTAATTTTGGCTGACAAAAAATATAATTTTTAACCGATTCGTCAGATCTGAAATTAATGCTGAAGCAACCAAAAATCGTTCTTCGAACATAATTTCTAATGCAATCGCGTTCGGTGGTCGGCTGAAACCGTGTTTATTCTCATGTACAATACATATATCTATATTAAATAAAAACATACAGGAGCAATCCTATGATATTTCGTATATATTTCGATGTATGCGTTCTCACCCTCGCACTCGCGATTGACGCGAAGGAGATGAAGCAAGAGAATGAATTTCAGTGAATTACCTCAATCATACTAAGATCGCTTACGTCAAATACATCTAGATTCAGCAAACTACCATTGCGGTTAAATTACTATTTTTCAAGAGTCGCGCCGGCGGCAAATCGATTTGCCGACTTCGGTGAATCAGAGGTACTGGCGAAGAAAAAAAAGAGAGAGAGAGAGAGAGAAATGGGAGACTTGAAAAATCTCAAGAAGATAGGACTTTAAAAGTTATCTCGTTAATTGTGTTTAATTACTTAAGACTAATTTCTGAGATCACGCGAATTTTTTGTGATCTACGATAAGAGACATATATTTCTCGACGACTTCGGTACAATTGTAAACTAGATAATCAGCACTTTCTGTTCTTTCTAAAACAAATGACGAATTAATTCAATAAAAATAATTGGTGGTATTAAAAGTGTGTAATTGTTGTCTGATGGAAAATGAAATACTTTGAAAAGAATTCTGGGAATATACAAAAGAAACATGCAATATTTGATTCATTAATTCAAACTAATATTTAAATTGATTAATCGATTGACATAATTTTTTGAAATATTTCATGCTATATGTATTTTTCATAAATCTATTAAAATATATAAAAAATAACTGAAAAAAATGAAAAGAATATCGATTTTCTACGCAAACTTCTGTTAATTGTAAAAGAAAAGAAATAATTGTATATTTTACGTAATATATGTGCGAATGATTACTCTTAATATTACCTTTTACTATTACACGGACTACGCTATTACAGAATACTTTGTATCCTAAATAGTAATTATAACGTGTAATTGTAAGAAAATTTCTCTTAAGAAAAATAGTAAATCAAACGTGTTTTCCATAGCAGGCACGTGTTTCCCGTCTTTCACGCAACAGCTTCGAACTAATTACGTCTGATCATACTCACTTTTACTACTAGATTACTATCCGAGTAATACGAGCGACTTTAAAAATATAAAGAAAACTTTGCGTGTCACATATACAATTATACTCGCTCGCTTTCGCACGTGTGACAGACTTCACCGCGGCGGGATTTAAATACATTAACATACCTTAAAAAGTTTCCAAGCCTTCCCCCCGTACCTTACGAATAACTTCGGCGCGAGTCTATCGCGGCGTAAGCGTGTAGAGACACTTCCCCACGTCATTTCGACCCGCGCAATTGCGACGTAGCGAGCGGAAAAAAAGTGCGTCGCTCCTTCGATCGCAGCATAGATTTGCATGCATAACGTCGCGGGATTGTACTCTCTATTGAGCGGTTCATTGACTCGTGATCTATTCGTGCGTGCAGCTTCTCACGCGTGACGTTTCTTTCGCATAGAAACGAGGGAGAGAGAGAGAGAGAGAGAAAATAGAGAGAAAGATAGAAAAAGGGAGAAAGAGATTCACGCCCTTCGTCGCGAGATCGATCGAAATGGCACGACGCTCTCGCGAACGCGGCAACGAGCGAAAATGAGCGGAAAAATCGTCCGCAAAAGTTTCGCATACAGCAACAGGTACTTTGCAGTAACGCACCTTACCGAGAACTCTCGCGAAGAAACCGGCGACCCGCGCAAAAAGTGGTCTTAACTAGTAGACCACTGCGATTCTAGAAAATATGATGGAATTTCTTGATGTTGAATCAAGTAAAAAAAAATACTTATCAAATAAAGCATTATCAACCAAGTTATGCGTACATGTATCAGTTTTAGATTTTTACATCTAAAATACATTTTAAAACATGACGAAAAATTTAATAAGCGATAAGAGGATTAAATTAATGAAGCATTAATTATGAAAAATGAGATGTCGTTCTTAATTAGTCGATCTCTTTCTCTTTTGAGGGAAGAACTCTTGGGGGACTCGAATCAATTGTCTATCCAGATATTACGCGTTTCAAAGATGCTTCGGCGTCAACAAGGTTGATCCTGTCTCACGCGTCGCGCGTATCCTGCACGGTTCTCTGGTGCATTAGGCATGACATTGGTCCGATGTTGCGCTATAGGGGATACGTTACTTCGGGATCCATCCTATTTTACGCGAGACGCGCTCTACTCGTATAAAAAGATTGCAAGGCGCGCCTGCGTCAAATAAATATCGGGAATACGATAAAATGACATGCAAACTGAAGAATGAGGTCCTACGTGCCTTATTCATTCACTTTTAGAATACTTTTCACGAGCACGTTGTCTCATACAGAATTTACAACAGATTTAGGGGATTTATAAATATTATATGCCGTCCCTCTCAATTTTGTCTAAAATATTCACAACGGGGAAGTATGTACAGTCATCGATTTTCAAACTGTCATATGCCGGAAACTCTCGTGGTTCACATTTTAATAAAACTGATGTTTCCAGAATACGCTCTCGCGGAGGTCCTAATATCATTAAATATAATCAACTGTTTATTTTCCATGATGGAAAATTGAAAACGTTTGAAACATTCCGTCAACCGCGTCGCGATACGCAATCGCGACGGACAACTGCACGAAATTTCCATAATATTTCAGAGCGGCAGCATTCCCACGCGGTATTTTATTAACAACTCTGCGCCGTGAGTGACACTTGCTCGCGATTCTTTGACTTTCAAATCCAACTTTGATTAATCTCCCGGTGTACGCGATCTACGTAAAAGCGACATCGCACGCGGTGAGACCCATTTCGCGGGGCCCGAAAATCTAGCGGGTACTACGTAAAGAACGTTGCATGCTTCTTACCTATGTTACAAGCCTGGGTGACGGGCAGGGGTGCGCAGCAACGCCCGCCAAGGGCCGTGACCCTTATCCGGGGGGTACCAACCCCCCCGGGGCCCCCTCCCCCGCCCCCGGCGCCCCCGTAGCCCTCCACCTCCCCAGCCGCGACCGCGGCCACCCCTGCCCCCACTCCCTCGCCGGGCCCGGGACCACCACCAGGCCCACCTTCCACGGGCCCGTATCGGCCGAACGGTCCCGAGGGCCCCAGTGCACCCACTTTTACTGCGTTGTTATCCCAACGGCCGTTAAATCGCACTTCTCACACTTTCCCCCCCTTGATGCCAGTAATGCCAGCGTTTAAGCCTCAACTTGCTTCCTCTCGTCACTCACTGCAAAATCTCCGCCGTGCTTGTTACGCGTGTGCGGGTCCTTGCACCCCTCGCGCGGCGCGGCACTCTCTCTCTCGTCCTGTCGTTCACGTCAAGACGGGGTTGTCAACCTCGGAAACGGCGCGCGCGCGTTCTCTCAGCTGTCGCTCTGAGAGCGCTTTGTCGTCCTCATTGCGATCCGATCCCGCTTGCTCCCTCGTTCGATCTCTTCAACGTCTCTTCCGTAGCACTAGGTACCGACACTCGTCTCCCGCTCACAATCTTGCCCGAGATACGTGTATCCCGCGCACCGTCATGTCGCGTCTCGAACGTCTGCTCACACGACTGATTGATCTCGATCCAGCGCCCTTCGCAAAGGGTTGCCTCTCCTCTACTCGGAATACTTGAACGCGAGAGACCTCGTCCGCGTGATCTCGCACGATCTCGCGATAGATCCTGCCGTTTGGTCGAGCGTGCCGGCGAGTCGAGTTCCCGTGGATGAGGGAACAGCGGCGTGCTTTCGTCGCGTTTGTTTCATGCACTCCCCGGGATGATACCCGAGTGTTTGACGACTTCTGGATCGGCGCGCGAGCCGCTGACCAATGACGCTTTCTTTCTCTTTCCGTTTCGCCCTGTCTGTTCCGAGGGGGGACCGCGGGGAGAGAAAGAGAGAGAGAGAGAGAGAGATGCCGGCGCACGGTGCGATACGTCACGTCACGGCAGCGGCGGTGCGAACACGACGATGACGCGAGCACACTCGCCTCGAGTTCGCCAGCCAACTGGCTGCACCTGCGGTGTCTGCGAGCGTCCCCCTCCTCGTCTCTCACCCGGAGTGCCTCCAGAACTCGCGCAACCGACGTGGAGCTGCAGCTACGCCCATTGGCCACGACCACCGTGGCAAACGTGGCATGGAGGCGCGGGATTGGCCGGCGACGGGAGACACGGGCGTAGCCAAGCCGGAGCGCCGCCAGACATGGCCGTGGAATGGCTGCGGAGCCGCGTTCGCTTGCGAGAGGCGCTTCCGTCGTTGCTACTGCTGCTTCTGCCGCTGTTGCTGCTGCTGCTGGCTGGCTGCTGTTGTTACTGGAAATAGGCTGGTGGTGCTGCCGCCGTCGCCGCCACCGCCGCCGCCGCCGCTGCCGACGCCACCGCCGTAGCCGCGCTTGCTTCTCTTCGTCTGACACGCTATCGATCCCGCGGCGTCGCGGGAGACGAGAGGGTAGACCGCCTCGCGAAATGCCACAGGTTTCAGGGAATCTTTACCTTTCGCGCCCGCGAAGTGTGTTCCTCTTCCTGCCCCGCTCTCCGCTCGCTGCGCCGCGCCACGCCACGCCGCGCCACGCCGCGCCACGCTTCCACTTTGCCGTTCTATCTGGTCTTCTGCATCTACCTCTCTGCCTTTCTTTCTAAGTGCCGTTCGTTGTCTTCTTCCCCCGTTGGCCTTCCGATATCGCCCTTTCACGTATGAACATCTAACTCCCTTCCTTTGTCTTCTCCATCGTCGCCGGTGATTCTCTTCCCCTCTGTTTTCCGTACCTATCGTCCTGTTGGTCTATCTACATCGCTTTTTAAGTACTCGTCTATCCTTTCCCTTGCCGCGGCGATAGTGTGGCGAACTCTCTTCCCCGTCTGAACGGGACGAGCATACGTCTTTTCGTTCGCTTGCTGTCGATGACTCGACGTGATATTGTTATCGTCGATATTCTCATCCTTCTGTCTTCTGGCATCAACCCCGTTAATTTCTTTCTTTCTTCCACGTTCCTGCGGTCCGCCTTTATTTCTTCCTTTTCTCAGTCCGTCAGCCTTTCTTCCTCTCTTCCCAGCTTCTTGATTCTTCTCTGCCTGTCGATCGTACCTGTTCTTTCGCATACCGCCTTACTACTCCTGCTGCTTCCTTCATCGTCCTCCGTGATCTCCCCTTTTCTTTTTTTCATCTTGCCACTTGTGCCTACCCCGTCATCATTTCTTCTTCCCTCCTCCTCGTCTTCTTTTACCGATCTGCTTCTCTTCCCCGGTTTTATCTTCTTTCTACGTCATCTTGTGCGCATTTCAGCGTTCTTTCTTTCTTTCTTCATCTTGCTCTATCTTTTTCCTTTTCTTCAGCTTCCCCAACCTTTTTTTATTCTCTATTTTCTATTCTATGTTTTCTGTATTCCTCTTTATCCTCTTGCGTCCTTTCTCATCTTCTTTTTACTGTACACGCGCTGGTACGTTCGTGAAATACGGCGCGTTATCGTAGGGTGCGAGTACCTAACTGACACGCGCTCCTTTCTATCGATTAAAGGACTCCACGTGCCATTAACCGAGTGGCCGAATGCTGCTACTGCTGCTGCGACAGTCTCGCTTCGCGGAGCGAACCGTGGATCGAAGTGTGAGCGAACGTGTTCGCTCTCAACTCCGAAAATGTTTAAACATATCAAACTCTACAATTCATTAGGTATATTAAAATTTATATTATTTCTGTTGCTGCGAAATAAAGGCTTAATTTCAATCAAATTTAATCATTTATCAGAGAATTTTTTAAAAATTCTCTTTGTTATTCTTATCGGTTTTGAAAGAAAATAATAATTTATATATATAAAATTGTTAAGAAAAAGTGAAAAAACGCCTGACAGGATTAAAAATTTAAAACACCTTTAACGCAGAGACACCGCGAGACACCCGGTACAGGGCGGAGGATATTTCACGCGAGTCGCAGATAAACGGGCGCATATCGTCTTCGCTTCTCGTGCTTCTTTTCTCCCTAATCAGGACCAACGGCGGCTTAATGGGCCCTCTATCGTACCGACCGTAATTCGCCGTAATTAGCCGTAAAAAGAAGCGGCTTCTATAAATTATATTGTTGCGCTCCGTTAGGCTTATTACGAGGGTCGAGGGCGACGAACTACCGAAAAGCTAATGCGAGATTATTACGGCCTGCCGTGAAAAAACGCCGGCCAGTTAGAGATGTCAATTTGTAACGGCGTGAACCAAAACATCGTCACGTTGTCACACTTTTTTGCCGGATCGGAAGCTAGCGGCGACGTCGGTCAGGACGACGGATGCATTTGCGTGTATTGCATTCTCCCTCCTCCCTTCACCCCGCGATAAAACGAATTCCCCGGTGGAATTCAAGACTTAATATCAGTCTTCTTAATGCCAGTCGATTCACGGTAGCCAGCGGGCGGTTGCGCCTCGGAGATTGTATCGTAATTAAAAAACCTCACCGAAGGCGGCTCCGGTTTTAACTACTTCCTGATTCTCGGGGTGACTTTAGTAGAGCAGGTTGCAGGATAACGCCGCGCAATAACGCGTCTCGGAGAGACGCGTAAAAAGAAGCATCGCATTATGCGACACTACCGCGCACTTTAAATGTTATTTTACGTAATCTTTCCGAGGACGGACGTTCGTGCACGGCCGTGCAATTATCGCGATCCCGCGACAAGATGATTCCTCGATGCTCCTGCGATTTTTCCACGCCGCGGAGGAAGGATTTTCATTTTGAGACTTGCAATTGGTGCCTCACGAACGGCTATCGCGACGGGGAAACGACAATTAATTAGCACAATAGGGGGAAGAGACTTTGGAGAACGATCGAGAGAGAAAAAGAACACGGCGGAGGCGCTTTTTCGAGCAGCGTTCGCGGCCACGCTCTAAGACGCGGCTGTAACAGACTATTTATTGCGGGGATTATCACGGGCTTCTGTCCATTCGAGACGATATTTACGGCCCCACCGTGTTCGCGGGCGTACGGACGAACGACTTCATTGCAATTGCGCGCCCGGAGGGTATTTATGGGTAAGGGCTGCGTTATTAGCGCGACTAAAACTTTACTGGCCGGTGCTGGCCGCCTCATTTACGGCCCCGCGCGGCGCCCGTAATCGCATAGTTAGAATTATACGATTACGAGCCGGTACGGCGTGTGCGTTATCGACGATAGCCATTGAGATTCTTCAGGCCACCCTGCGTAATCCCGCGCGAGCGCGAGGGAGAAGGGCGCGAATGAAAGGGAGAGAGGAAGAATGCAGAGAGAGAGAGAGAGAAAGGAGAAGTTAATTATTAATTATTGAACGCGCGATGTGTCGTTAGAACCTGCACAAGTAGCTCGGCCGTAAGAATCACGCTGTTAACATCATCGAGATGCGAAATACTTCGCAGCTCCGTCTTCGAAAACGGAAACGTTCAACGAATAGAGAAGTTTCTTTAGGAATATTATATAATTGGCGAAATGAAAGAAATATTGTATGTATAAGCCTGAAGAAGTGATAGAGAAATAATTACTCGTACGAAAAATAGGTAATAATTATGTGTGTGGATGTGAAAAGATACATATACTTTTTAAAATAATTTAAAAATAAAATTATACAAAATTATAATTACAATTAATAATTTCAAAATTATATAAACTTTAAATTGTAATTATTTCAAAATTATATAAAATTAAATTTAAAAATAAATTTAATATCTTTCTTGAAAATTTATTTTTAAAATAAATTACTTTTTAAAATAAATTTAAAATTTATTTAACAATTTAATTTAAGTGTATATGATTGATGTAAAAACAACGCATGTTTCAAGAATGTTAAAATAAATATCTTTCTCAAAGAATATAATTTTTAGAATAAATTTAAAATAAATGAAACTTGTGCATTCGGTTGATATAACACAAAAATGAATACTAAACGTTCAAATGTTGTAAGCAAAAATCATAAAAGATTCACCGGTAACTGACGGATTTCTAATCCACATAATCTAGTTGATTCTAATGTTCGATTTTTCTTACGTGAAAGAATTGATATTAATCCTTTATCAAAATAAAGACAGACATTTAAGTACATTTCATAATAAGAGTTATAATATAACATATTATTTCTATTATTTTTTAAATTATCAAACCTTAATTAATAATAATTCTTGTCTTAAATAGAAAATTTGTTCAAATCGAAATTATTTAACACATAATCTAAACACACTCTCAAAGTTCTCTTTTCCCAAATGTGCTGCTAAACTCATGCGATATTTAAACCGCAAATAAATCGATTTCTTAAAATTAAATTTCCTTAATCAATCGCATTAAAATATATGTTTGCAAAGACACGCGTTTTCAATTCGAATTTCATAAAAGAGAGTATACAGAAAAGTTGTTTTGCAAACTATGCACCTGAGGGTTAAATGTTGCGATAAAACGATAATGCGCGATTCATTATTCCATCCAAATGTTTTTCGTTCCCTCGTCCTTTCAATTCCCGAAAACTTAAATAAATTGCACGTAACCGCAATCGTAATTTTTCCATTATTTGCTTTTCATCCGCAAAACAAGAAATAAATATGTTAAATAGTATTATTACATTATTACAATATAACGAAAACAATAAATGTTTTCAAGAATGCCGTGTGATTGCCGAAAGATTTCTAATATGCATAATCGCGAATTAATTCAATATATTCTTTTTTAAAAAGTATCAGTGTTGATTCTTCCATTGAAACAAAAACAGAAATTCATAATGAGAATTACGCGTACGTTTGAATCTATCCTATGAAAGAAACCTAAAAAAAGAAAACGAAGCATTCCTAAAATATCACGGATATAAGAAGATACGGAGGAATCTAAGAGATCGCCACAGAGGCAATTCCGTCGAGTTCGCATGTTAGAAATTCAATTTCATGGAATGGATACGTGTCAATGTATCTTGCGTCATTTATTCTTTGCGGAAAATTCATAACGTTATCTGACGATCGAAAATTACGCTCCTGGGGAAACGCTTAGTCGGTGCCATTGATGTCTTAATGCGGAACTTACCGTTAAGAAATGTATATCGATTACAATCGCGTTTATCGTGAGCGCGGACCTCAGATTCGGTTGCGATAGCGAGGGAAATTGTGTGGTACGGGCAGATAATAATCTCGTAATCGGCGCTGCTTGCGATGTAATTATAACGCCGCCACGATGCGGTATCATTTTTTGCGCGATACATTTTCATGAAACGGGTGTTACCCTACATCATGCTGTTATTAACCGCCGTGGAAGCCGCCGTAGAACCTTTCGCCGTGCACAACTTGCGAAACCGTTCCTACTTCATGGCATCGTCTAAATTCCTCTAACATCGCGACGATAAATTTCTTTTAACGAAATATCATTTCTTTCGTGAATTTATTTCGAGTGAGAAATGTGCGAAGGTGGATTATCATAGTTTCTATTTAATATAGCAATAAAATATAATTAATGCTAGTAGAAAGTATTAAGACAAAAGCATAACGATCCGTTTAAAGCGAGGACGATCGCGATTGAACGACGATTACGAGATAATAGAGAATGGGGAATTAAATCCATAACTTTATTCAACAGCTTAACAATTGTGGCATGAAAGCCAGTTAAAAATTTTAATGCACATACAATATAATATGTACATTATAACAAAAATATTGTACATTTTTGCAATTAACAATAAAATATTCTAAGTGCATTCTGTTGTACTATCTTATATCTGGCAGTAATACTGTATCGTTTCTAAACCAGGAGAGATCGTGTAATATATTTCTCTAAAACGATTTGTTGCAGCAGATACACGAGTTTAGCTTAACTTGTTTTAAATTTAAATTTATCTTAAATTATTCTTCATAGAGTTTATTTCATATTTTACGACCTTTATTTGTATATCTTATTACAAAGAATTTAAATTTACATTTTGATGATTTCAAGGGAACTTTCAGGTATCAATTTGATCATTAAATCTTCCTTAGGAAATAGAGATAAAAAAATATGATTATTCTCTTCAGTCAGTATTAATATAAGATCTTTCAATTATTTCGTGTATAAAATTGAATAAATTCTTCAATATATTAATGTAGCTCGCTTTAAGCACGACCTCTCTCAGGTTACTATAATCAATTCAACTACCTTTATGAATAATTGTCGTTATTCGTGCTTTACACCACATAGAGGCCCCTTTGGATGGTATCCCGTCCATTTCCTATAACTGACATCCATTGCTCTCTCCACAGCGTGGTCTATAGGATGTATTATGAACGGAATGGACACCAAACCAACAAGCGTAGAGATCCAAGGCTTCTTCCAAGCTGCTCTTGTACTTTTCCTCTGGGCAAACTGAACTGCCGCGCAAATCCTATTTATAGTGAAACCGGGAATGATCACCGACGCGAACGCCTGCCATATCAAAGTGTCTGACGTGGACAATAGAACGTTTTTAGTTTTTTGCGGTGTAGTGTCCGTCTGTAATATTCAAAATTGTTAAATGTCCGACAATTATCTTTATTCAGTTTAATTTAACATTTCCATACCTGATAGACCTTCGAACCCTTGTGCCCCGTGTCCGCGAGAACATATCCGCTCGACAACGCATAACTGAACCACACAATGGACTTTGGTACAAGACTCCTAAACGCTTCTCCGACTTCGTTCGCATAACCTAAAAACGGAGAATTACACATTAGTCTATAAAAGAATCTTCTTGTAACATCGATGCTTCATTATTACATTAATTACTTTAAACAATGAAGTATAATTAATGATGACTCGGCAAAAGTGCCGAAACACAAAACGGGAAAAAGATGACAGAAAATTTCGATAACAGCGCTCAACGATCGTCTCGCCATTACCTAAGTATCTCACGTACGTGTCCCGGAATAGATCCATCTCTTCCTGACCGCTCATCATCCCAAAATTCTCGATTTTCGAACTACCTCCGATGCTTTTGACATAACCTGCCCTTTACATAACCTGCCGCGAACGACACTTCGCGACGTTCGATACCCGACAATTTTCACCACGAATGTCGATAAAACGTCTATAAAATCTCTTTTCTTATTCTTGTCTAAGCAACAGCGATAACGTAATTTATTCGGGGAAAAGCTGGGAGTAGAAACATCGTAACCAGAGAAAAACCTGAGTCCTGAGAGCGGCCATCCCGGCCTTTTTCGTGGAAGTTGGAACCGATCGTTGGCCTAGCCGCCGCGCCAAACGTGGATGTAGAACTACGTGGCCACGTTCGTGTCGATAAATCGCTTCGTGCATGGGTTTTTCGCGCCGTCGGTCTCGCTGCGGCTACACGAGAGATCTCGAGAGGTCGAGAGATCGATACCATCGCGCGCTCGCGAGTTCGATTGTACCTGCCGCCCAGGCGGCGCGACTTAACCTCAAACTTTGAGTCTCCAAGACGGCCGCTCCGCCGCGGGGACGTCGCGTTCTCGCTCTCGCGGTGCGCTAACTCGCCGGCGACATGGCGTGCCCGCGATAGCTCGTGCGCCGCGGAAAGACCCTCCGGCCGACGATGGCCGACCTGGAGTACGCGCGGCTGTACCTCAGCCTGCAGCTGAACGAGGCGATCTCCTGGTGGTGCTACTACCTCCGCGAGATCTCGTGGCAGCTGCTGATCGCCCTGCTGGCGTATCTCTGCGTGTGCGTCTTCCTCTACGCGGTCCTCAAGCGGGTGGGCCACGCCGCCTGGCAGCTGCCGGGCCCGCCCGGCCGACTTCTCCTGGTCACCGCGCATCCGGACGACGAGGTGATGTTCTTCGGGCCGCTGCTCTACTGGCTGGCCCGCTCCAAAGCCAGCGAGGTCTACCTCCTGTGCTTATCCATGGGTACATGTCTGCGGCGGGTACACGCCTCTGTCGTCCGGGATCGCGCGTGACGATCCGGAGTATACCGACAGGAATAAACTGGCAGGCTAGCCGTCACGCAAACCGCTGTGTTTATTGATGTTCACCAGTGTGCTTGCAGGTGGGGACAGAAGGAGGATAGACGAGCTGTGGGCGTGCACGAAGGTGCTGGGAATCCCGGAGGCCAACGTGACGATCGTTATGTGAGTGCACTGAAAAACTCGCATGTGTTCTAGCCCAGTCGACACGGAGCATCGGTGACGTTACATCTATGTTATGATTTCGCACTCGACAATGTAAATGTAGTATAATACATGTTATATTACATTTATATCACGTTGATTATATTATGTTTATAATATGATATTAATTGATTGATTATAATATGATTATATTATGTTGAGAGCGAAATTATAACATAAGGTGCGTTCCGTTTCATGCATGATGCGCATAATGCATCATTTAACCTTGTTCATCTTTTGGTGAACAAGAAGAGTAAATGCTGCATCATGCATGAAACGGAATCGCACCTATAGATGTAATGTAACTGATGCTCTGTGTCAACTGAGAATCATTTTCATATTTTTCCTCTCAAGGAACATCGAGGACGATCGCTTTATTCGAACGGTATGTTTAACGCCAGGTGTAGTTGTCTGATTTTTGCAAGATGAAAATTGGACGATTTCATTTGGATGTTAAATATGCAGTGAGAATACGCCGAGACAGAGATAACTATCTCCTCTAATAGTCGGACGAACAAATGTGCAGGAGCAGCGAGCTGCCGGACGATCAGGGCGTACAGTGGCCAACGGACACGGTTGCCGAGAGCATCTTGCAATACGTAGAAATGTATAGGATCAATGCCGTCGTGACGTTCGACAAATACGGAGTGAGCCGGCACAAGAATCATATCTCCTTGTATTTTGCGATCGCCGCGTTGTGCATAGAGAAAAAAGTACCTCCTTGTTAGTATCGCTCGCTCGATTCGCATACAAAATACAGCTGGCTTGTGTAATACGAGTCCCATCGTGTTCCAGATTGCAAGCTATATGTGTTAGAGTCCGTTAATATATTCAGGAAGTACATTCAACTCTTAGATTTGCCCGTCAGCCTACTCTCAGCCTCGTACTGGTATCTGGTGACCTACGAGCAGAAGCGAATGATCAAAGTAAATCGGAACATTTTCCTGCCTCGTTATGGCGACATAATTAATCATCCTTTTAACGCGAGCCTATTTTTCCTAACGTTATCGTTCTCTTGCAGAGTGCCATGGCTGCACACAAGTCTCAGTATGTCTGGTTTCGAAAGTTGTACATGATCTTTTCGCGATACACGTTCATCAACACCCTCCAAGAAGTCAGTGCCCTCGACCTGGAGCTGGACCTCCAGTTCGACGAGGACTGAACGTTACGCAACGAACGAAGAACTGTACAAAATATGTAATTAACGATCACTGTACATACTTTGTCTACCATGCTAATGTATAAATCAACGTAAAACAAAATACGTACCAAAGCTACAAAACTTACCTAATTAATACGAAAACTTTGAAATATATGCAGATACATACTTTATAAGAGGGAGATATTTTTTTATTCATTAATATAATAGAATGTACATCGTACTTACTTTCGACCGAGAACGCGGCACGTAGCTTTTTTACAGCGCAATATAAATCAAATTTCTTTCCTTAAAAAGCAGAAAATACACACTGCGTGCCGTTTCATCCTTCTCTATTGTATACAACCTTTTGCAGCTGCATATATGTATATAAATTCAAATTGTCATTTGATATGTGTAAAATTTTACTCATCAGGTGTGTATAATAAAAAAAATCTAGAATTATAGATAAAATCGTATTTCTAATTTAAATTGCGGGACGCGCAAAGTCATCCAGTAATCGCAAACATTACGAAAATCAGTGGTCGTCATCAAATCATTTGAGCAAGTGATAATATGTGGCGAGTCGAGCTCGCGATTGTACGTATAACTTTTTTTTATTTGTGCCTCAACATTAACGTGTTATATAAGTCCATAGAGTTTCGCTTAGAGCAAATATTCTTTCTACTTTGGCACAAGTAACGTGCATAGAAGAATTTATAACTTTCGTTTCTCTTTTTAATTTGATAACGGAATTCTTTTGCTATTCGGAAAAATATATTGTTCTTTTCACAACAAGTCGATATTATATACGCAGAATCTACGAATATATATATATATGGATTTATTCTTCCATATGCACGCTGTTACGTATTACTGTAACATTAAATTTCCGTAGAAAGCTGCTTAATGTGAAAAAGATGAGCTTTTCCTTTATAATTGCACAAACGATATGAATATTTCTTAGCAAGCATGCTGGGAAAATATTCCACAAAAATTTGATTAATAACTGTATTTTAACAATTGCGATTTACGCGGTCGTTGTTCGATTTTTTTTTATATCTTACAATTAGTTATAATAGTTCTCTTTTTATTATTCTAATTTTCCCAGCAAGCTTTAAATGTTCGTAATGTAACGAAAATATATGCCTAGTAGCCTAGTATGTAAACATGTATATATAAAAAGAAATCTCTTTCGTAAAAAATCTCAGTACCAAAGACATAGTACGTAATACATATAGTCCGAGAATTAGCCCTAATAGCCCGAAAGATTAGACCGGCAAATGATCTAAAGTTGTGAACACTCGCGTAATACTATTACGCGCAATACAGTATGCGTGCGCGTATATTGAAGTGAAATAAAACGATATTTTCGAGTAAAGTAAAAATCTCTGTGCGCTGGAATGTCGCGCAATTCGAACATGCACAATGCTTCAAATACTTTTCCTATGAATACGAAGTTTACGGAATGATACGTGAGCGTATTATTTACGCTCTAGACCGAAACTCCGCGAATTGAAATAATCCCGATTTGGATCGAGCAATTCGCGCTAAAGATCAAAATCTGACGACAAACCGGTACGTGCTTCGATAAACATCTTTTTTACATAAAAACGAAGTAGATGCTTACATACGATTACGGTCGCAGATAAAATGGACGGCATAGAGTTGGTTCCCGCAAGATCCTCGAATCAGTAGACTACCGTGACGGCGATAGACACCGCGATGAGCAGAATACCGAATTTAGGTACATAGAGAAGAGGAAGAATACCCGGAAGAGATTTCCAATTGGGCATAAGGATGACCTATGTGGACGATAGGCTCCTTATAAGGGGTTCATAGTGAAGATCTCGCGGGCCGTATCCTAAAACCTGTCTTTACCGCGATGAGAACCAAGCGTACCCATTCCCGGTTGAGGAGAATCTGGATCGGTCGCGTCTTGTAGGTACTGCAGCTCCTGAAGTTCCTGGAACTTTTCGTGATCTCGTATGTGCGCGTAATTAGCGGATAAGCACATCAGATAGTGTATCAAACTTAGAATCACGAGTATGCTCGCCACAGTCGCCAAGATAAACATCACTTCGGCCTTCTCCACAAAATCCTTGCAGAAGAGCTTGACTTCCTGGGATCCGCATACTTGCATGTCCTGCGGTCTTGCGTTAGATGGAAACATAAAACCTGAAATCACGAATTTGCTTCCTTTTTATCAATTCTTAGTTTTATACGAATATTTAATATAATTACTATATAACAAAAAATAGAGTAAGCATTTTATGACTTTTAAATAGAAAGAAGGAAATATATGTATATACTTTAAATACAAACGGCATAATTTCAATTTATTTATATACTGACGTGTGAAAAACTTACTGAATTGGGTAAAGTCAATGCAGTCGTCAAGAGACTGGACACGTGGATTGCTGCATAAGCCCCAGAATATAGTAAATATCAGTGTGGTAATAACCAAGAACGCGAATATCAGAAGCCAAGCTATTTGCAGGATGTAGATGATAGTCATAAACTAAAAAAATTAAGATAATTATAATAGTTTATAGTTATCACGATGATTCTCCCACTAATGAGAAACAAAGAAGGATTTTAGATACTTACAACAGCACAAGAGATACGTCCACCCACTCGAGATCTCCACGCACGATAGACTTTGTGCCTCGTAGCACCGGTCGCGAGACAACCGACACACAGAATCATGAATCCTAAAGCTGCCATGCAAGCTCCAATCGACGCAAATACTAGCTGCACCGCTTCCAGCCATCCAAGATGCAGATGAAACACCTAGATTGATTTTATAATCTGAGATTTACAGGATTTCTACTTTGAAAAAGAAAATATCGAGCTCTCACGTGATTTACCTGGTCCATCATAAGAGCACACAACGTCGCACCTCGGTACATGGTTCCGCAGAAGATTCCGACTCCCAGGCAACACATGATGGTTGCTATGAGAGTCGCATACGGCACTCTGGCCATGCAATCGTTGCACATGTTTCCTAAACAACGAAATTCCTTTAGTTTTCATTTTAGTGTATCGATCATCTTAATTAAATCTCATTATGATTAAAATCTAGATACAACAGTGATAATGGCATAACATTAAGTGGCATAACATAAATATATTTTACATCAAGATGTATAAACCGTTGATATAAATTATATTAGAATCCAATGTAATCCAAAAAGCAGAATTAAATTTTCATTGCAGCTACATTTGTCACAAAACTATTCGTACTATTTCTCATCATATCCTAATGGCATTCTCAGACACTCACTGCAACTTCGTTCCTTCGAATTTATTCCGTGTAGACTATGCTCAGAAAATCTGTCTAGACTAGCGTTACTCTCATAGTTGCCGCGCAGTGGCAGGCTCTCTCTGGCCTTCCGCAGTTCGCGTAATCTCGCCATTTCGATCTGATTTACGGGAGTAACACTAAACGCTCCGACAATAACAATAAAGGAAGAACGCGTGGCGAAAGCTGGGCGTTCGGCCAATGACTAAACCATACCGCCGATGATGACTAATCACTTATCTACAGCTCGGTCAGATAACGCGCGACATGTGTCCAAGTATACTCGCAAATTACGCTAGTAGTCCATTCACAAACTCGGCAATGTAAACGTGCCGTTAAGCATGCCGGAGTGTCTTCGATGGAGATAATTAGCGCCTGGCTCATTGTCGTCGACCACCGTGACTCCTTCGCTCGCGTGCGAGCGTCATCCGTCGCCTAATGATACTTAACGAGCTTCCCTTCGAGCTTCGTCCTGCTGGCTCAATTATAACTTACATTGTAACAAAATTGGCTCGGTGTCGAGCAATTAGTTTTATTGTCGAACGCGGCAGGCCTTGAGTAGCTCCAATGTTTACAGCCGTATGGACGCCGTTGTTAGGGACGCTCGCGCAACAATGGTCCCGAAATCGCAGGGCATTGCGTAACCGCGTCAATTCACAACAGACGAACGAAAAGCAGACTCTCCTCGAGATCCCGGCGCGACGGACTCACCCATGTTTGCAGTCTACGTCGCTCGCCCGAGGTTAGCACGGCCCGGAGAAGGCAGGATGGGCAGCGCCCGTACGCGTCGTGGAATCCGCGATTACAGCAGTCGTCGCTCGTTAATTACCACAGCGATCACACGTTCCACGGACGCTGCAGCGAAGGACATCCCACTCACGCGCTGGGTGCAAAAGAGAGAGAGAGAGAGGCGGATGAAAACTGGCGGACTCGATGAACTCTCGATTCCTGACTGGCTATCCGTTCGTGGACGATTCAAGGGAACTTACGCTTGCAGGAGCTTGTTTTCACAGGATACCACTGCGTTACTCGCTTGTTTACCATCTGTCAGAGTCACTCCGGGAGACGGATTGCGCGATCGAACCACCTGCGAACGGTCCACGACTCGAAGAACGGATCTCCCGTGCGCCGACGATCTTATCGATCTTATCAATTACACGCGCGCAGGCACGTCGGGTTTCGGAGCTCGAGGGGAACGACTTCCATGGGATATCTCTCCGGCCAGAGGCGGCTCAACATGGCGTCACGAAACGCGTCCGTTACTTTCTGCGTGGTGAATGGGATCGTTGCTCCGGCGACGAATCGTAGGGCGTGCTTGTAGTAAGCGCTCGTCAAAACCGTCGTTCCCTTCAATGGAGCGGGGGGCGCGGATGACCTGCTGTGACCCCGATTCGATCGAGGAGTCGTGATAAACGCGAGGCGGCTTGTATTCTCTAGCAATTCGATCCGGTGAACGAGTCTCGAGACGAAAGGATTGCAGGAAGATGCGGGAGGTGGGATCTGCTGTAACAGTTTTATGAGAATTGGAACTCTATTTTTTCGTGGTTACTTAATTTATTACAAATGCTTTTCTCGTTGCTCTTCGACGAGACGAAACAGCGATTGTGTAGTTGTGATTAAAAAATATATATATCTCTATAAAGTTTAAATTCAATAAAAGTAACAATAAATATACCTGCACAGTTCATCACTTTGAGAAGCAGGAGAGATACCGGATTTGGCAGAATGTTCCTTTACGTATTGCAAACAATGGATAAATTCTTAATTTTATTCCACTCTTTATAAGAATTATTCTCAAATTTTCCTTATATATAATAGTACCAACAATCGCCTCTTGTCTTCTATCTATAAAAATAAATATCGATATTTCAAAACCACTGCTCCCCTTTACTATTTAACGAGCTTTCTTTTTTTTTTTTATAATTGAATATTAAAACAGCAATAGCAATTCGAACTGTGCGTATCAAAGATAAGAAATATTTACTTTATTTCGTTATTATATACTTTGAAAATATTTATAAAGCTATTTATAAATCTATAATAATTTATAAATCTATAGTAAGCTTACAGTCCATGGACGAGGGGATTTCTTGTACTATACAAAATATTTCATATTTTTATACGGAGCTAACGAATGCCTTTGTGCATCGGTTCTATGAGATACTTGATGACTGTCGGCAATTGTCGGAGTTTCTCTTGGACCTGTATATCCAAGTTCTGCTGATGATACTTGTTATATCGTATAACAATGCCGTCGTTACTCTCGTACGTGATGTCGCCATGGTGACTTTGTGGACTTACCTGCAACAAACCACAATTTGTCAATAAAATACGAGTGACACGACTAATAAATTCATTAATAATCTGTCATTAAATCGATAACTAAATTAAATTAATAAATTATATTTAAGTAGAAATTTACAGTTAGGGCGGATCCGTCTTTGTAATTAACCCTAATATCGCCAGATGACAATTTTGTAGCAAAACCAATTCCCGGCACGGCTATCTTGGTCACATTATGATTAGAATTATGCGTAGAATTCATCTTGTGCGACCTGGAAGTCGCCGTCGAGATGACTGAGCAGGTAGCGTCAAACGACGGTAACTGAAAGATATTTAACGTTGATTTTGTGCAAAGCGGAATAATCCGGCCATTCTCTTCGCTACTTACAATAGGGGAACCATTTGTGGTATGCGAAACATTTTCTTTTCCCTGAAAATAGGGAGCATCATTCAAGGCCGTGCTGGGCCGTCGTCCGATTATTACGGGGAAGCAGGAATGCCCGGTGGCTGCTTCCAAAGATGCTAGAGTGGATTCCAATAGCAAGCAACGCTGATAACATTCCGAGTAATGCTCGTAATAGGTCTCGAGATGCGAGGGGAATGCACCCTCGACGAACGTGGCACCGCTATTGTCGGTGATCTTCACAACACCATCCACCCGAACCATCTAATGAATATGAAAACATAAAAGCTAAGTAAAATATAAATTTTAAATAGAAAATTTAAATATGAGATGTAATATATTGAATTATAACGACGTATTAGAATCATATCATTGATTTTTATAGCTTGACATTATTTTATATCACACAGTTATATTTAACTTTATCATACACATAATGCACAAGAGTCACCGATTGAATTAATAACAATATACCTTTATTCCGTTGTAAAAGTGCACTTCGCAATCAGGCTGCGGGCCATTTTCCATAAACAGGCACTTCGCGCGTTGAGTGTACAGTGTTAACTTCGGAGTTTTTGCCTGAACCAGTTTCACGAAACGAAAGGCGTACAAGTATTTCCGATGATGGCACGCTGGCAAACTCTCGTACGAATAAATACTATCGGCGCCTCGACTAGGCAACGGCAACGGTTGCGAGCCAATCTCTGTAGTCGTGTTCGCTTTGTACAGAACGATTCGCAAACCATCACCTGATATTCTGCATACTTCGCTTATCTTTTCCTACGATACAGAAAAATTGGATATTTTCACGTTTCTACTGTTTTTATTATATTTATTATATGTATGCAGATCTGCACTATTTTTTTTCATAGAATAAGACAATGCTTTTAATTATCATGATTTTTGTCTCACACATACCATGCCACTTCTACGCTTGATAAACTCGATGCACACTTCCCCATTATCCAGAATAGTGAGAATCGCACCCTTTGTTCTGTGCCTGGTAGGTTGTAGTCTGTTAGAATTTAAGGGCGACACTTGTAACTTCGTGCTCTTGTCAGTTCCTTCCGCGCCACGGTTTTCCGCGACGTTTTCCTTTCTTGGCTTGTGCCTTTCCATTATCCTCGGTCTTTCGAAGTGGTTGTAGACGTACTGCTCGTTTTGCGAGAATGCTCTATCACGTGGTACCGAAATCGGACTCATCAACGAATCCTCTTTTATGCGATAATGAGCGTATCTCGCTCCGTGGTTCGAATGTACTTTCGCAATAGGTTCGGATAATGGCTCACTTCTCACACTGACCATAGGCATCGGTATCGTGGACATTCTTTCTTCCGATCGGGATCGTATTTTCGGCCGACCGTACGACGAAAGTGTCCTACCAAGCCCGGAATCCATCGTGCCATCGATAAATGGATTACCATTTCTTTCCTGGACAAACAAAATAATGGAACAAATGCTGTATCACAATTATTCGTCAATTCAATAGCATTTTTTTCGTTATTGATAATTATATATTTAAATTGTATCCAATGTCAATTACATCTTAATGCATACATCGTTACTTACGTTACGTAGTTTACTACTGTTTTCTATGCTCGTTATAAATGGATGTTTATGAATGTCCCGTAGACGTATCCTGTCTTTCGGATTCTTCTTCAATAATTTATCTATCAGATCCCTCGCATTCTCCGACAGATGAAGCGGCATTTCATAGTCGGCCATGACTACTCGAGTTAAGGTACTCTTAATCGCATCGGTCTCGAACGGTGGCTTGCCCACCAACAGGGTATAGAACATACATCCCAAGCTCCATACATCTGCTTCTGGGCCGTGCGAAGATCTCGTAGCAACCTGAAGATTTTTCAAAGCGATTTCACGATCTGTGCGTGATGTCACGATCTGTGCGATAATTTTCCAAAAGTACTCACCTCGGGCGAGATATAGTTTGGCGTACCGCACATAGTCAAATGCTTTTCGTCCGGCTTATTCAACCGCGTGGCCAATCCAAAATCCGCTATTTTCTGCGAGCACAGAAATCAAATTTGAAAAAAAGAAACGAATTTTTTGCCTTATAACAAACGCTGCACATTTTTTGTACGTACCACTTGCATATCCTTGGTTAAAAGTAAATTGGACAGTGACAAATCTCTGTGAAGTATTTGGTAGGAATGAAGATAAAGCAAACCTTGCACTACTTGTTTGATTAAGTAAGCGGCTAAAACAGCAAAATTTTGTTATAACTTAATTAGTAATTTATATTTAATTAGTAATTAGTAATTTATAATGTATCTCATGTATTGAGCCATTTCATAATACGGTTTTTAAGAGATTTTTGAAATAAAACAAAAAATTTGACATTTTAATTTTAATTCAAAATATTTCTATTATCTAAAACTTCTTCTCATTTTAGTCTTACATTTTCATTTCTCTGGCTTTCGGTTTTGAATAAAAAATAATTCTAGATTTCTTTTATACCGCATTATTTATGAGATAATATATAACATAATATAAAATATGAATTATATACCATGTTCCTCGGATAGAGATTTGGTGCCTTGTGCTTTGAGGTAACGTTGAAGTTCTCCATTGTGACATAATTCTAAAACCAGATACACATAATTTGTGTTCTCAAAGCAAGTATACACCTTCAGGATAGACGGATGGTTCAACTGTATATGAATCTCCACTTCCTGCTTCACTCTATCCATCATCCCAGCAGCTTGCATCATTTTTTTGTCGATCTACAAGAACAGACATAAAGAGATTATATAGATATGGATTGTTCTCTGAAGCAATAACATAAGACTCGCAATAAATTTTTTTTTTATGTAAATTAACTATTCTAAGTTATGTTTTAAATCCAACAAATTATTGGCATACAGTTTGTGCATT
Source organism: Tetramorium bicarinatum (assembly GCA_928718305.1). Taxonomy (NCBI): domain Eukaryota; kingdom Metazoa; phylum Arthropoda; class Insecta; order Hymenoptera; family Formicidae; genus Tetramorium; species Tetramorium bicarinatum. Next base: position 10,415,066 of record OV788319.1, read on the forward strand.
CAGAGTTGAAAATAAATGTACAAATTCACATAGAAACATTATTAACATATTAGGCTATCAAGTTTTATAGTTTTTGTCTCTATTTAATAATAAATTTTGTATTTGCATAATTCACCGAGTATGGAGCAAGTCACTAGAGTGTTGCGACCTCAAGAATTGATATTGGTCCAATTTCTTTTACCCAATACTTCAAATCTTGCCGAGATCGACTTCGTGTACACATTTTGGAGCTCATATTTCAAAAATAAAAAAGCTCAGCAATGCAATTGGAGTGACAGTCTTTAGATTTGCAAAGGAGTCTCTCGACTCCAAGAAAGAGAATAAACAAGGAAATCACCATTTTGATCGCGACTTCGATGCCGCTGCGGAGACATCTCGCCCGGTAGACGCTTCCGTAGCCGCCCTTGCCCAGCAAATTCAGCACTTCGTATTCCTAGAAACAGAAAAGCGCGTCAGCGTCCGGCGGCGCGTTGCCATGGGGCGGCGACGGCGCAAACGGGCGCAGATTCAAAAAGCTAACCTCAATCTGCTCGCCGAAGCCGGCCGAGATCGCCGGCGTGCGGCAGCACGTCGCGCCGCGCTCGACCGGGCGCCGTCGGTCGTCGATGACCATCGGCACCGCGACAACGAGCCTGCCTTACGCGAAATTCGCCGGCGACGGCATTCACGGACGAGATCTCGCTCGGGAGATCGTAAACAACGACAACATGACGCCGCCCGCCATATGCAAACTGTCGCGTCTCGCGCATGCGCCAAGCGGCGCATGTGAGAGAGAAATGGTGGCCAGCACAGTGGGCTTTCGCGCCACGAAGCGCACGCGAGAAATTAGAGCGACTTTGATTAGCTTTCATTAGCGGCAATTAATTCGGAAACGCTAAAAGGTTTCTGACTGCAGGAGTCGTTGAATTTAATCTTCTTTCTCTCTACGTTTAATAGGAAGAAATTGATTATTCCGTCCATTGTAATTAGCAAAATAGCATTTATTTGGTAAGTTAATCATATGTTAAGTTAATTAAAATTTAGCCGAAATTACCTTTAAACATGAGAAATCATGTAAGAAATCATTTTAAAGCGACTTTGATTAAAACTTCGATTAAGTTAATCAGTAATTTTGACCCACAGATCATTTTGACCCACGTCGCGAAAATAGCCATAGCTGCAGTCCACTTGATGCTACAAATTTTTCTCTCTTTCATCGAGGAAAGAATTACAAGGAAGGAGTACTTTTCACTGTACGTATCATTTCCTCGCGCGCTTTTACATCTCGAACCGAGTCGGTTCATCGCGAGATCCGTCTCGTTCGGCTGCGTTTGAAACAAATTCGGCACGATCGCAAGGTAATTCAAACTGGCTCGACTCAAGATATTTCCTTCCCTTTTAGCGCCGAGTCAGCGAACGCGGCCTCGACGACTCGCGGCCGACGATTCTCAGTCTTGCGACGCGTCTGGCGCCAAGACCGCGAACCTTCCTAGGATCTCTGGTCGCCGGCAGCTATCTTATCAAGCGGGGCGGACCTCCGACCCCTGCGCAAACACACAGAAAGCATCGGGAGACCTTTAACATCCGATCCTCTCCCTCGGTCGTTCGGGCCATTCGTCGGTCGGCCAGCAACGGAAATACTTATTTAGTCGTACGCAGTGGACGCCGCACGCTCTCTCTTTCTCTCCACCTCCATCTTCGTCTCCAATCAAGCCGCACCGATCCGCACCCCGGTTTATCGCCCCGGGTGGTTATCGTCGGGTATTTTCACCGCGGGAGAAAGAGCCCAGCCGCCGCGCCAACGGCAGATCTCCGCGGATACGTCCCCGGGTGATTTTAAGATCTGTGTCTTTCTCTCTCTATCTGCAGAATTTTCGACGATCGGAAGTGGGGAACCTCAGGAAGGGAGAGAGAGATTGAGAGGTATACAGTGACCGGTTCTCGCGCGAAAGTTTCTCTTTCCGGTGGTGACTCTTCTTCGATATCGTGGACCCCTCCTCGGCGAGATAACGCCGTTTCGACCGAACTGCGTCGAGGGATGAAGACCACGCGGTAGGAGCGATCTCGCAGGGTTCCGCAAATTCCGGATAAGGGTTGATCCCCCGGAAACCATGACCGCCAAGGCGATACTGCTTCTTGCGCTTGCGTGCGCGGTAACTGCCGTGCGAGGAGGTAATTATCGTCAATTTCCGGCGCGCATTTATTGCGGTGTGTATATATTTATTACGGCGTCCGGTGTCTCATTAATTTGCTCGTAATTGTTATCGAACGACGGTGTGCTTTGTGACAACAGGACGCAGCACCAGGGTTTTGTCAGACTCGCTTTGTAGGAAAATGAGATGTTGAAGTAACCGTTCCAATCATATTGCATTCGGAAAACTTGAGTGATACGTTAAAACTAACGACAAGTGAAGAACGCGATATTAATTTATATTGTGGCTTAATAGTCCGGAAAAATATAACGCTTAAAAAAATAAAAAAATTATAGCGCTTAAAAATATTAACAGTTAAATATGTAATATCATTCTCAACAATCCAATTTTTAAAGATACATTTATAATTAATTATTGTTATTTTATTTATTGTTATTAATTAATTTATTTATATAGAAGAAAATTTAAAATTTAATATAATATGATATTAAATTTTTTAATCTTATATATGTACATATATATTTCAATCTTGGTATGGTCATGCTATTTCTTAAATAAAATTTAGTATAGAAGATAATTAATATGTAATGTAATATACTAAATATATGCGCCAGATGTTTCACATGTGTGATATTTTTTTGGGAATTTTTTGTCCTCACAGAGAACCTCAAAGACCACCCAACGCTATGCGGCCGGACGAAATGCAAGGGTAGGTAATATTTTCATAGAGACAAGTATTCCAGACTAACATTCAACGGTCAGCTATCGTGTTTCAATAAGGCTTGAGTTACAAGTTTATCCCATGGCGTTGAAAGAGGAAACGAAGATTCGTTTTCTAATGACTCACGCATTTTTTTTAAACTCACGCATTTCTTTAATATAAAATTTCTCATAGTTGTATCTTTAGATTTTCTCTTTATAAATCTCATTAATTTAAAAAAATATATATTTTGCAATTTAATCCACGCAATCGGTTAGTTTACGCAAATAAACGCGTAGATAGTATCTCGCTCATGACGTTGTTGCACACATAAGCAAATTTTGTAACATAAATAATTTGTCTCATGTAATAATTTATTTATTAATATATATCAAATAATTATAATTAATTTATAAAATTAATATAAAATATATTTATATATTTTTTCTTTTATATAAAAATAACTATACATTTTTATTTCTTTTTTATTGCTTAATTGTGAATGAATTGTGATAAATATATCGTAGTACGTGCGTCTATCGAGATGAAGGACTTTGATGTTTGTTTTCAACACAAACGCATAGATAACAGAATACGAAGAAATGATAATTATTGAGAAAACAGATTATTGTTAGATACGAGAAATAAAGATTTACTAACGTCAGTCAGTCAGTCAGTCAGTAGTAAACGATAAGTGTTAGACATAATTATCTTTTAAAAATTTACATATATTTCTCTAGAATATTCTTTTCTATACATCTTTAATAATGTTATACTCTATTAAATAAATCAAATAGGACATGTTCTCTATATATGTTCTGAAGAAGAAAAAAATCATGATGCGCTAAAGTTTGGAAAATAGCGAAATAAAACTTCTCTTTAATTTCTTTTCTTTAGTTTCTTTGTAGAAAATTTATTTCCAAATTATATAATAAATCTTGTTACAAAATAATACGCTTGGAATGGAATTTTGTATAATTATTATAAACAATTACATTTTATATAATTATTATAAACAATATTATAAATACAACATTAGTTATCCTGTCCCTTTCAGTTCCGTCGGAGAGAAAATTCAAATATCACGAAGACACCCATTACGTGTACACGTATTCCGTGGATGTGAGTACAAATCTGGGCTATCAGCTATCGTCCCGTCATTCGAAAAACGATTCAGCTCTGCATATCGACGCTATCGTATCCGTACACTTCAACAGCCCCTGCGAGGGCACTCTAAGAGTTCTGAATGCCAGCATCAGTCACGACCGTAGCGCGTACAACCCCGAGTTTCCGGATCGTGCTGGCTCCGAGTTCAAAGCCAGCCTTGAACGTCACCCGCTGAAGTTCACTTTCGACGATGGGCTGATCTACGACCTGTGCCCGGATCGGCGTGAGCCAGTCTGGGCGTTGAATATCAAGCGAGGTGTCCTGTCGATGCTGCAAAATAGCATGCGACGTTTCGACCTGGACCATCGCGACGACGAGGTGGACGTTCACGGCACCTGCGAGACCCACTATCGCTTGTACGAGGCCAAGAAGACCAGCCTGATCGTGAAGAAGAACAAGTTCCTGGCCGGCTGTCAGAACGGCCCCAAATACTTCTCCGTCGTGCAGTCGAATCCCTACAGAAGTCCGCGGAAGCAACATCGCCAGCACGGACTGTTTAAATCGCGCAGTGACTGCGAGATTACGATTGATCATAACATCTACGAGAGAGTGGTCTGCGAAGAGATGCAAATGCTGCAGCCGCTCTCCAATGGCGACAAAGCCGGCGCCAGAACCGAGACTCTCACGGTCCTTCAGCTGGTTCAGGAGTCGACGAGTCCCGTCCACGGATTCGAAGAGGATGAGGACAACGACGATGAGGAAAGCGACGAGGATAATTTCGTGCGATCTGCACCTCGCGTCACAAGGACTACGTTGCTGTACGACCACGCGAAGACTCTGAAGACTATGCACGGTGAACTGCGGACCTCCAGAGAATTGCTGAAGAACATGTGCAGGCTTGGGAACGCCGACGAGTTGCAGCAGAGATTCTCCGAAGTATTCACTAATTTCGTCCATTCGGCTCGCTTCCTGGATTATCCCTCGTTGTCGCAGCTATTTAGCAGAGCTAACAGCATTTGCAAAAACGGAAAGTACGTAACTGCCATACTTTTGGATGTAACATTTTTTTCTCATTAAAAGAAATCGAATAATCAATAATTAGAAAAGTAAAATAAAAATTTGTTACACATTTATTTTATTCATATAATATAAATCAATATAATTTAACAATATTTTTGCTCGAACGCTTAATATTTTTCTTCTTCTTTTATTCAACAGGAAACACATTATCGCGGCACTGCCTTATTTAAATAGCAACGCCGCAGTGAATGTAATGAATGATCTGATAATCAAGAAATACGTTAATCAAATAATCATCAATGATTGGATCGTTACATTTGCTTTGTATCCACGACCGGATCGCGACACTATCAAAGCTCTTTCAAAGCTATTAGATTTCCAGAATCAGATTCCTCACGTTCAGTTTATTCTCAGTTACTCAACTATCATTCATACATATTGCAAAAATAGCAACGCTGATTGCATTGATTTGGAAGAGATAAACAAGCTTCTATTACATCTTCAACAGAAAATTTCGCAAGGTTGCGAACCTCGGTTTCATTCTCTTTCTACGACGAAGGAAGTAAGTAATATTTACGAGTTTCTTCTCTCTCTCTCTCTCTCTATTTATAATAGAAAATGAAACATATATATATATATATATATATATATACGAATATTGTGAGAAATAAAAAAATTTTTCAAAAAAATTGTAATTTAATTACAGACGCTGGAAGCTTTGAAGGCGATCGGTAACATGGGACTCGAAACAAAGAATTTGCGAAGTGAACTGAAGAAATGCATAGATGACACTGGTGGATTCTTACCTATGGAAGTTCGTATTGCCGCCGTAGATGCTCACCGTAGGCTGCCGTCCTGCGAAGAGACTCGGGACGAATTCTTCCTCGATTATTATCGCAACACGACATTAGACACAGAGATCCGTATTGCTTCTTACTTACAAGTGATGCGTTGCCCCGATTACAATGTTGTCAAGACTATTAAGCACACTCTCAAAGTAGAAGAAGTCAACCAAGGTTCGTTTTCGCTCACTATTAAACATTTAAATTTTTATTACAACATTTATATCTCGAACCGAGAAATGATTCTCTTGTTTCTAGTTCTTAACGAAAAGCAATGATTTTTTCTAATTTATAATTCTTTTCTCCATTTATTTTTAGTCGGTTCTTTCGTTTGGAGCCACTTGACGAATCTGTACAATTCTGCCTCGCCTACCAGAGTCGAGATCCAAAGTCTGCTGACGGATCGAGACATCGGCAACAAGTTTAACAGCGATATCAGAAAGTTTTCGCGTAATTACGAGAACTCCTTCTTCTCTGAAGAATATAATGTTGGCGTGAATTATCAAACGAACCTAATCTTCTCACCGAAATCATATGTACCACGATCACTTACCTTCAACGTGACCACCGATCTCCTCGGACATTCTGTGAATCTGTTCGAAATCACAGCGCGAATGGAGGGCCTCGAACATTACGCGGAGAATCTCTTTGGCCCGGATGGCATCTACAGCAACGAACAGATTTCGAATCATCTGCGAAATTTCCTCAGACGTTTCAGGTCAGCACCGGAGAATGACAATTATTGGGATGGTGTGAAACGGCTGCCTAATATTATCGATAATAATTTTGATCATCCAAAAATAAGTTTTGGTTACAAGGTAATAAAAAACTAAAAAAAAGAAAAATATGTAAATAAAAGAAAAATTCTAATTATAATAATATAACGATATTTATTGCGAAAGATATTCGGAAATGAGTTGATGTTCACAATGCTGGACGGCGACAAGCAAGTGAGGACTGCACTGGCAAATTTTAATCCCTGGCAGAGGATAAAGGAGTTTCTGGCTATGCAAGAGATTCTATACGAGAAAACTGGGATGTTCTTGGATTCTTCTTATGTAGTACCGATGGGGTCCGGTCTGCCAATTCGTTTGGACCTCGCCGGTTCCGCGGGTTGCTATTTCAAGATCTCAAAAATGCTCAACGATGCTCGACTATCCGATAAGGAATTTCAACTCACTGCCAATATTGCTTCTAGGTTCGTATTCTTTATCAATATGTGTATGTCTTTAATATTTTTGAAAATTATTTTATAATAAATTCCAAGTTTATTTACAACTGTCTCTCTCTCTCTCTCTCTCTTACAAGTTTTTTATTTTTATTTTATCCTTCTTGCAGTATAAGCGTCGATATGATGAGCACAATGACGGTGGACGCTTTTTATAAATCCGCCGGACTTAAGCTGCGAACGAATCTTTACTCTTCCGGATCTATGCAGCTTCATTTAAATATAAACAACACCCGTCTAGTGCACATCAGTCTGGGTTTACCGAATCGCAAGATCGAGTTGTTTTCGTTAGTCTCGGATGTCGCCCTCATCAAAAGTAACGGTGCTGATATTCAGGAGAAACCATTGGGTATTTTGGTAGCCGATCAGAAGAACTCACGACAGCTTGCAATTGTACCCAAGAATATCATTAGCAATACCACTTGCAGCTGGACTGCCTTGGATAGATTAATAGGCTTAAAAATGTGCATCGATTATCAATTTACAAACGTGACTAAGGATTCTGATGCGCCCTATTTTATCTTGAATGGTCTCACTCTCTTCAAGGTCTCTTTGATCAAAGCTGATCCAACCGCCAAGAATTACGTGTTGGAGTATAATTGGAATAAGACTCAGGTATATAACCAAAACTATAATACGAATAATTTTTTATATAATGCCTTTATAATTTGTTTTCGATAATAATTGTGATAATTAAATGATGATAACGAAATTTTATAAAAATTATAGTAAAATTATAATTTATATTAAATTTATATTAAATATAAAGCGATACTCTTCGATAAATATTAAAATATGAAGCGACAGATATTCTTCATAGTTTCTTTTAATTTTCTTTCAGGAGTATAATACGTTTAAATTGATGTTTGACACGCCTGGCTCGCAAATGAATAGGAAAATAAGTGCTGTTATTACTTTTGATATAATAAATAATAACATTACTGCTCTATTTCATTCGGCGGGTAATTCTCTGATTGCTAAAGGTTAGTATTTTCTGAATGCATACCTAATTTTCTCTAATAGTGATTTTGTCACAGATATTATAGTAATGTTTGTACATTTTTAGGTACATATAAACGTTCCGAAGATGAGATTTTTATAGACATTGGTTTTGATGTTAATGGCACAAATCATTTAGATGCCAGATTGGGTTACTCGAGAAAGAAGTTCAATCACGGTTACACCTATCATCCTGTAGCCCACTTAACTATCAATAAGGAACGCATTGCTGCCATTTCAGGTATTTCGTCGCGTACAATTGCATTTATAATCGAGCAATTAAAATTTTATACTTATATAATTAACTTTTTCGGATATCTTCTTTTAAAAAAGTAATTTAATTTTCTTTCCTAATTATCTTTAAATTTTTAAAAATTCAATTAGTTATTACAATAATATATAATAACGAATCATAATTATACAGTATTATAAAAAAAGAAGTTGAGAGATGCAATACTAAAAAAGTTTGAATTGTCAGGTACCATCAGAAACGCACAGAAAAACAACGTTTCTCAGTTTGACATAGATCTGACTTTCCAAACGAAGAAAGTCTGGAGCAAATTAAACGGCTACATTGTCAGGCGGAATATTAGTCTGGCCAGCGATTTTCAACTTGACTATCAGATGCAAGGTATGTCGAAGAAGGAGACCCTCCATTTGGAAGTTTCGCTGTCCAATCGCTCGTCAAAGACGCTAACACACAAGGCCGCTGAAATGAAAATGCAGTCTTCCGCCTATCCGCAACTGAACGCTATAATAAGCGCCTGGTACCAGCAAGCTCTCGGTCACTTGGAGCTCCACGCCGAAGTGAATTCCAATCCGCATCTCAGGGACGACCGGCATAAGCTCACGGCGCAACTCATTGTCTCCTACTCGAAGATGTACTTTCAAAACCAAGGCACAAAAGTGACTGCGTTGATAGCCGTCACCAAACCTATCCAGAATTTGGATCTCAAAATGGGAATCAATCATCACGTTATTGGTGCCGAATCGAAGACCAGTTTGCTCATAGGATACGCGCCAGGTAAAGTGTAAAATTTTTAATTATTCATGTAGCTATAGGAAATTAGCTAGGAATTTAGCTATAGGAAAAAGTCTAGAGATCCTGTATTTGCAGGCAAGGAGATCAGTCTGATCGTTAACATCAACATGCCACGCGGCTTGTTATTCTCTATGGAAGGTCACACGAATCTGACGATCCCGAATTTCAACTCGATGCTGATCAACGTGGGTATCAAAGAGCGTGTGCAAAACGAGTACGACTTGGAGTTCTCTGGAACGTGGTTCAGCGGCCACAACATGACCGCGCGCGGCGCTTATTCCGATCGATCGTCGGCCGTCATTGTCAATCATCACCTGAAGATGATCTTAAAATCGCCGAGTTTTGTCAGTCCGATTCTACTCAATTGTCACTTGTATCAGAATCACAGCGATCTTAAAATCAGTCTAAACGGCGAGCAGTTGGACTACGATAAATACGCCTTTATTCTGAACCACACAGTATTGTCGACGACCAACCTGATGTCCTACGTGGAAGCGCGGTACCGCGGCAACGTATATTCGGCGATGACGAACGTCGATACCACGCGAGAGATTCGTGTAGAGCTACACCTGGACAAATGGCGAGATGTGCATCTGACCCTGAATGGTATCAACGAGGAGGACCGGCAAGAGTTTGCGGCAGAAATCAAGTGGGACGCTAATAGAGATCCCGCCTTGAAGCTGGGCACAATGTTGCAGTTAAATAAGGCGTATCTGATGGACATAACTTTTCCTGGGATCAAACGAAGCGCGATGGTGATGTTGACTTATCCGGGTCGACTAGTAACCGGTTCTTGTGACTTGATCGTACGTAAACCACACAATTATCGGGTGGATATTATTCTGAATTGGGATTCGGAGAGCACAATCAAGGCGTTGTTCGGCACGGACTATGTTGTACAACCGGAATTAATTACTGTGAAATTGGAATCGCAACTACTGACGCCTTTTGAAAACTGGAAGAAGACCGCCTTGAACGCGAAGTAAGCACGCATGCATATGAATTGTTTTATATGGAATATTTAGAACATTATTATATTAATAATAATTAAAGATATAACAAAGTTAATTAAAAACAATTATTAATTCTAAGATGTTATTAATAATTTCGATTTTATTTATTTCTATGTTTGTTCTCTTTGCAGATATCTGCAACTGCCGGACAAGATCCTAGCGAGCAGCAGCGCTCACTGGAAGGACTCTCAGCATATGATGGCGGAGTTCTACGCTAGTGTGAGCGAGCACAAGGATCTGAAAGAGTGGTCAGCGAACTGTGGCTTGATCAGTACTATCCATGCCATCTCATGGATGACTATGAATATCACTCACAAGGTGCTACGCTCGCAAACGACGGACACACACATGTTGATTAAGTACAATCCCGACAAGACAATCGATGCGCGCAGCGTCTGGCACCTGGACAAGCAATCGGACGATGTGTTTAACTTGACTGGTAATCTGCATTTGTATTCGCCTCTGATAAACTATCAGAAGAGCGAGCTCAAGTGTCAATTGCGCCTCATGACCAACTGGAAGTTTTATGCCGCGGCTAATCTTGACTTGGATAAACGCAAGTATACCGGTCAACTAATCGGCGACCTCGTACGCTGGAAGGAGTCCAAAGTGGAGTTCAACGTTACCACACCACTGGAGAAGTATGCTTTTGTTCGTGGCAGGTTCGGTCTGTCGGAGAGCAACCATCATATGGTGGCGGAAATTGTCACACCGAGCGGTCCAGTGGGTGTTGAGGCGTTGTGTCAAATCTTTACTGTCGCTTATGATTTCAATGTCAAGTTCATGCTGGCGACGCCCATTGAGGTGTTACAGAAGGCGTTGGTAGTAGCCAAACTGAATAGACGTGAGGCCGACTTCAGGCTCGGCTATAACAACATTACAGCTGGGTTCCTCGGTACTTGGCACTATCATAACATCACCGATTTCGATTATAGCTACATAGTGCTCACGCCTCTCGAGGGCCTGCAAGAATGCAGCGTGATTACAAAGTTGATCGTAACGTATACGGAGCTCGAGGAAATGTTGAACGTAGACACAGAATTCTCAGTAAGATTAGCAGATACCAAACTCGGCATCAAAGCTAAGGGTGGACCAAAACCACCACCCGTTAAAATTCCACTGAAAACGGGGATTATGACATCCACGAGCGATTCCGAGTCAGCAGAAGAAGAAGAAGAAGAAGAAGAAGAAGAAGAAGAAGAAGAAGGACGAAGATGGTCTCTATTGGCGAGGGGAATTGCAGGTAATTGAATAAATAAACTATGATTCAAAAAACTTAAGAGAATTAAAAGAATTTTAATTATAAATATTATTTAAAAATATTAATTTATAACTGAAATTACTATAAATTAATTAAAAATTAAAAGAATATATATTTATTCTCTTAATTCTCTAGAAGAATAATTATTAATTTAATGTAATTATTGTTAATTAATTGTAACATATATATTTATTTATTTGTAGATATGGCTTGCAGTAATTCCGAATATATTAGCAGAATTAGATATTGATACTGAAGATTATACCTATAAGATACTAGGCATAATACAATTGCCACCCGAAAAAATCGTCATAGAAGACAACTTTTCCATGGAAGATGTTTTTCATATAAAGAATGATCTACATATTGATCTAACATTCGGCAAAATTAGAGAAATAACATCGTTATACGCGTTTGTTGTCGATATGGAGAATCTCTCCTATCTCATGGACATGAATGTGAAAGTAAAAAAAAATACTACGTGGTTCGAGGTAATATCTTTAATTTGACATATTATTTGATATTCTCATAATTGACTGAATAAACTATTGAAATGAAATTAAGCACATAAAATGTTTCACAGACTGGATTTCATGGAAATTATACGCATCAAGTCAATAAGAATCGAAAGGCGCATTTGGTAAAATTAAACTTAAAGACACCTTTAGAATTTCTCAAATCTTTCCATATTAATGCAATCGTAGAAATCGAAGGCAGTCTATACGGGGGTACAATTATTATTCGTGGAGAAAAAGTGTATTTAGATGTACACGGAAATATAAAAGTGAGTCTTGCACAATTTTTTTTTTAATTTATAGATGAATATTCGAAAATATCAAAATAAAAAACATTCTATTTTATTTTGCGTAGCTAGAGCAGGCTTTGCTGGATATGATGATTTCGGGTCTGATTGATTCGCCCGTTATGAAAATACCGCAAACCGTAATTGCTGTAAAAAAGAATTTCTCCGGAGAAAAAAGAATAGATAGGAAGAAAATTAAGTTCAACGCAAAGATGGAAGAACCAGTATTAAAATATGTAAAATATCAATATTTATTTGTAATCTAACCAAAGTACAAGTATAATAATTATATTTCATTAATTTAGTGATTAATTTGAGTTTTATAAAGATTAAATTATTATTAATTAAGTAGACTTAAATTAAAATCCAATCGCTACTTTTTTAGGTAACTTTTGAGTCTGCCTGGCAAGTAGACGAGCATTTCATGGAAGTTTCTATGAAGCTGGAAAGCTGGATAAAAGCTTTAAAATCATTGCAAACTGACATCTTCTACAGCAACATGATGCGCGTAAACAATACTGCCAAATTAAATGTGCACGTAATACACCTTGGCAATCAAGAATATAAACTGATTGGAAACTTTGACCGCGACAAGATCAACGCCGATCTATACACGCCGTTGTTGGAAATGCCTCATTTCCAGTTCCGCGGTGACTTAAGACAGATCAACGTATCATTGTTTGACATTAGGGGAGAGCTGAAGGACGAACTGCAAGCAAAATCTTACGATGTCAGCACTGTCATTATCATGCAGGATGATACTGTCGCTTCAATAGATGTGAAGGTCGAGCCGAAAAGCGCGAACACCAATCAACTCATTTTGAGGATGAAAAATAAGAGATTCGGTCTTTTACTGGATGTCGATGGCGGATCATTCAATGGTACTCTCGACGCAACCGTGCTCAACAATTTCAATTGGGACGTGAGAGGCCGCATGGATATCCAAAAGGCTGATAAAGTAATGAATACTTATCAGCTGAGTACCTTTATAAACGTACAAGTAAACAGTAATGCCACTCTATATATTCACGCCGAAACACCCTGGGACGACATCAGAATCCTGACGGTGAAGGGCAACATGATGCTGACTAACACGAGCGGTGACGTCCGGCTGGATCATCGACTGAACAACGACCGATGTCAGGCGACCTCAAGATGGAAGTTGAAGTATATGGAGGACATGTTAATGAAATTAGTCATAGGATACGACACCACAGATCTGGGTAAGAAGGAGCTGTCCACTCATGTGTTCTTCAAGAACCCCGGCCGACTGTACAGGAACATCGACATGGGCTTTGATCTGGACATCGATCGAAAGGCGTGGGAGTTTGAGACTAACGCGACCATTGGTTTCCGCAATCAGCAGAACATTGACGCGGTGTTTGTCGTAAAATTGCCACCCCCGAACAATGACGATCATCGATTCCTGATCAGTTACCACACAAGCAAGGAGATGCAGGATATCTCTTACGTGGTGGGCTACAACACCGTTCGGACGAAGAGTAATTACGCATCGGACGGATCGGTTTGTATTTTTTAAATATTAATAAGCGATGAAATTAATAGACAGCAAATTTGAATAAGTTAAATGTGAAATTTTAGATTCGAATAGCTACGCGTGACATTAATGGACACTTCCGGATAACTTGGGGATTATTGGCTATGCAATCTGTCAATAATCTCTTTAATATCACCTTTGACAAGAAAGAAATTGAGCTCAAATATTCTGTATACACGCCTCTATTTTTGGAAGAGGAAACGGCGGTGCTCCTGTTCAATTACGACGCTAATTCTAACGAGAAAAATTTAATTAATGCCGATCTTTTCTATCCTTCAAGACGACAAATTGGAACTGCAAGAATAGTTTACGATAGTCTGATTAATGTTAACGGAACCGTTAACGTTACGATATCTCTGGAACATTTGTCATACGTTGGCTGTAATTTTGTTATACTTACCACTCTGTAAGTAAATTTACTATATAATGAGAGAAGTTACAAAGAAAACAGTTAATTTTATAATATATAATGTTCTAAAATTCAAACATTGTACAAATGCATATCATCAAATTAAAATATTTATCAATACTTTCAACTTTATGTATTGTATAAAAATTATACTCTAAGGCATAAAAAATATTATTTGTATAATTTTTTTAGAGTATTTCTTTAATTTTCGTAATTTTTCTAATTATTTCTTTTTCTATACATAGGAAACAGAATAAAAGATTCGTCGAGTTCTTCTGGCCTAATAATACGGCTTTGTTAAATTCCGATTACAATTACTACAGCGAGCGATTGGATTCAAATCTGGAGGGCATTTTGCACGTAGAAGTCCCTCTGAATGCTCGTCACATCGGTATTCTAAACTACGGCTACAAGAAACGTCCGCAAGTCACCACTGGCCACTCGACTTTGATGTATAATGATCAAAACGTGCTGCACGCTAAATATAATTCAAAGAGCGAGTCCCGGGCCGGTTTCGACAAGGATCGTATTCAGATCACGGTGGAGAACATTTATAAACCTATAGGCATTGTCTACGTAAACCAATATGAGTACAGTGGTGGAAACGAGGGTACCAATTATCCCACCGTTGAGTTCAAACAGGTGAACCTCTACCGACTGGACAATAGCTCGGCGTTCAACATCGCTGGCGAGTCCAGAATCCGGACTACCCACACCGGCCAGAATGTTTATCTGAAGGCGATGCACTTAAATAAGACGATTCAGTTAAAGACAGATTATCAGATTCTGTCCGGTGAATTTGATCAGACCACCTGGTTGAGCCTGGCTGAGGACGCCTGGGTGTCCTACCACGTGAATATCCTCAACAAAACTACCGAAGATGTGGACAATCAGTTCCTTATCCTTAATTTCTTCTACCCACAACGGAATTTTACCCTGAACGGCTCCTACAGGGTCACCAGTGACGAGGTGAACTCCGAAGCTAATTTACAATGGGAACGTGACGATGAGAAATTGAGGAGCGTTGGTGCTGCCTTTGATTGGATGAACATCACCGACACATCGATGAAGAGTGAGCAGCACGCCGTGCTAAGTTTTAATCATCCAACCTTCGAAAAGAACATCACGTTAAAAGGTGTATTAATGAGAAAAGACCATAGGGATCTGCTGGACGTCGTTTTCACTGCGGATTATTCCAAGAATGAGGACAAATTGTTGACGTTGTCTGCATTGCTGAGGGATGAAAGCGACGAATTGAACAAAAAGTATCTGTACAAGATAGCAGGCAAACACATCAGCACTCAATTGAATCTCAACATTGAAGGATTCGTTCATAGAGAAGAGTATGTGCTGCTCGAAACGATAAACCATGCTCGATACAAACGCGGTTATTTGCCAGGTGAAACTGGGGAATTGATCGGTCGGATCGATTGGAAATCAAAGGAAATAATCTTTCGGCGAGTAAACAATGACGCGGTTAAATATTTCGCAATTGGCTATTATCCTACGCCTTCTCAATACATTGTAAATGGTAGCGCTATTAATACACCGGAACTTAACGCCACCGGCATTTTTTTCTTGGACCCGGATGAGAAACTCACTTGGATGACGGTGAATTACACACCTGGTAAATATTAAAGTTTATATTAAAAATCTTACAAATATTTAAAATAAATTTTATTTTTAGATCTTTTATTTTGCTTCTGTTTTTCACGAGAGAAATTATTTTAAAAATAAAATTGAAAAAATTTTGTCTTTAACTTTTCTTTGATCTTTTCTCACTAAGCTTTTTATTTTCAATATTTTTCATTTTGTAGATGCAACAGTGAGCTTAAGAATGCACGGTAACATTCCGGATGCTCGAAACACCATATTCAATATTTGGAGAACTTACGAGGATGACTTAATAATCTCGGACATTTCTTTTTATTTGAAGCTAAACCATTCGAGGCTCATTACTTCAACTTTACAATGGCGACCCGAACTTAGAAATGACATTATTGTAAGATAGTTTTATTGCAGATATTCACACTTAATGCAATTTTAATTAACAATGATTATTTTATTGTTAATAGACCACAATAAAAACAACCTACAACGAAATGTGCGAAAGCGTAGATAATGATATTGATTATTGGAAGCATTACATAAAGAACGAAGTAAAAGACACTATTATGGATGTATGGGAGGACGCTCAAGAAGACATCTCAGGATTCGTTGACGATTGGAAGTAAGTATTAAAGTCTATATTTAATATTTATATCATTATCAGATGTTATAAAAAATATTAATAAAAAATACAAATAATATATAAATAATGTAATATATTGCATATGATACATAATAGAAAAAATATAGAATAATTATCTATATTATTTAACACTATGCTGTAGAAATTTATGTACAATCTATAATTTTCTTTTTTCTTTATTTTTTCAGTGATTTGAAATTTCTCGAGCATGATTTTGAAAAATTAAAAATATATCTCAACGATTCTTATAACGCAAATGATTTTTACATCAAAGATATCGTCGGTTTCGGTATTTATGTTATTGATGAATTATCTCTGCGAAGTCATATTGAATCCCTTCCTAACATCCTGAATGAAATCTGGGAGATAATGGGCGAATCCGGGGAAGCTTTGCGAAAATCATTACTCTGGTTAATCGAGACTATCAAGAACGCCTACAGTAAAGTATCTGAGATTACGGCTGCTGTGCTGAGAGGCGATTCATTGTCGCAGGTAGCGAATATAATCGAGAAGCTGATCGAGAAATACGACATATTTATCAAGGATTTGCACGTATCTTTCATCAAGTACATCGAGAATCTCTGGGACACAATTTTCTCGTCCCTCTCGGACCAATGGTATCGCTTCTTGAAATTAATAGAACCTTTGTTCATTCGCTTCATCCATTATGTCGACACGCTCGTGTGGAAGGCGAGCAAGGAAATGCTGGACTTTTTGTACGACCGTAAGAAAGAAATCATCACGTCGCCGTACTTCGATCGCTTCACTAATTTCACCCACGACATCGACAAGATCTACCGTGACGCTAAAGCGAACGATATAGTGACCAACATATACAAATACTCGAGTCTGATCATACAGTTCGTGAAGGAGCGCTACTTCGCCTTCGTGCCATTTGGCAAGGAACTCAAGGACGTCGTGGACGAGATCGTGTCGGAGCTGAAGGAACTTCGGAAACTGCCGTCGGTTAACTATGCCGAGGAGAAGCTCGAGCAACTGTACGACAGAATCAGCTATTTCTGGGAGTACTTTGAAGTCAAGTACAAGATAGAGAGTCTCATCCGACTGGTGCACTCGAAGATGATGGACATCAGTCAGACAGCGCTGCAAGCCGAAAACCGCTACAGGGAAGCCAAGACTATGTTCATCTTCGATCCTAACGAGGGTCTGATGTGCCTGGAGCAGAAATTACCCATGTCCTGGCACGCTTTCAATCAAACGCCCGAATTCCACGAGATACCGGAGATCAGAGCGATCGCGGACATCAAGACGTACTTTGTCACATCGAACACTACTTTCTGGAGTCTTTATTATCAGTACAAGCCATACTCGGAGCTGTCAAACTGGTTACCGCCATTCAAAGGTTCGTCTCGCAGCTAAAGTTTAATAATATTTGAGTTTAGTCCAATATCGATCTCGAATTGAATTGAATTTTATCGAATATAATTTAATCGAATGTAAACTATTTTTAACAAACTATTCGTACTGTTTCAGCACAAGCCATGATTATCGGCTCTCAGCATTATATTACTTTCGACGGACGTTATTTTGATTTCGCCGGAAATTGTACCTATTTGTTGGCGAAGGATTTCGTGCACGACACTTTCGCAGTTTTGGTGAAATATGATCAACAAGATGAGGAAATTACCCACAAGATCATAGTGCTAATCGGAGAAAATGCTATCGAATTGGATCTCTTCAACGATGTCAGTAGAATTTATTATTGCACGTTAAATTTAAATAAAAATTTTACCTTTTAATAAATAAAAATTTATGTTTAGAAAAATAGAAACAAATAAAAAATCCATAAGGTTTATTATTGTAATAACAAAATTAATTATTATAATAACGATACAAATATAATTAATAATAATTACATCAAATGTTTATTCAGACAATGAAGCTGATCTCTCAGAAATCAGCGGACATCACGAGCAACTTGCAACTGCCGATCGAGTTAGACAACAGCACATTTGTTTACCAAGTGGAGAACGTGGTGATGGTAGAGCGCAAGCACAACCAGTTTCGACTTGAGTGTAATCTCAAGTTCAACCTATGCACTTTGGAATTATCAGGCTGGTATTATGGGAAGACGGCCGGTCTCCTCGGCACGATGAACAACGAGCAGTTTGACGATATCCTAGGATCGAACAAGATGTTCCTAAAGGACACTGGAAGCCTCGCTCACAGTTGGTCCATCAATGAGTACTGCGCCGACATGGCGAATCACGCTAGCAAGGTTCAGCAGCAGGATGATGTAGTACCCATATTCTGCGACGAGTTGTTCGTGAACAAGAGCTCGGAGTTCGGAGTCTGTTTTGGCGTGATCGACCCAACCGAGTACGTTAACATGTGTCTGAATAGTCTCACCGAGGCCGAGGTGTGCACGGTGGCGATGTCATACATGCAGATGTGCATGTTCCGCGACACTTATCTGCGAATACCTGACCGGTGCACCACGTGCACTATGATGGATGGTAACCAAGTAGCTGAGGGTCGTTTCAAGCGGCTGGAGGGTGACAAGGTGCCACGATCGGCTGACATAGTATTCATCATCGAGGCGAAGAGCTGCAATCGCGACATAAAGATGAACGGTAGTATGGAGCTACTGATCACGCAGCTCAGTAAGGAGTTGAACGACCAAGGTCTCACGGAAAACCGATGGTCTTTGATAATATTCGGTGGCGATGGAGTGCACGACAGTCCCAGAAGCATCATCCTCGATGGACAGATCTTCACGAAGAACGTGGCGCGTTTTATCGACTATTTCGACTACGTGCCGATCGGCAGCGGCAGTCAGGATATCTTCGCCGCGATCGGCTTCGGCTCACGGCTCGTCTTCAGGGCCGGCGTATCGAAGACCTTCATACTGATACCGTGCTCGCATTGCGAACCGGAAAATCAAACGGTAATTCGAATTCTTAAGCTTAATGAATTTTAAATAATAATTCTTGAATTCTTGTCTAATTAATCTTCCGCTTCAGCTGGAGTATTCCGTGTTGCATCAAGTACTACTGGAGCATGACATTACTCTGCACATATTGATGGACGGCG
Source organism: Tetramorium bicarinatum (assembly GCA_928718305.1). Classification (NCBI taxonomy): domain Eukaryota; kingdom Metazoa; phylum Arthropoda; class Insecta; order Hymenoptera; family Formicidae; genus Tetramorium; species Tetramorium bicarinatum. Next base: position 10,434,484 of record OV788319.1, read on the forward strand.
ACTTTCAATTTGAGAAGGAGAAGATCAGCAAAATTTTCTATGGCTTGGACGCGGCCAAGTCGTATACGAAGAAAGATTCCCGCGTTCTTGTTGGCGATGTGGATCTGAGGAAACAGGTCAAGCTCTCCAAGAATGTGCTGGGCTACTGTACACCATTATCCCTGGAGACAAACGGCACGATATTCAGTGGGAATAAGTTGCGCCTCGAGAAATCGGCCTCAATCAAGAAGTTCGCGAGCGTCTTTGCAAAAAGAATTGCTGTAACAGCTGAACCGAACAAATGTCAGTTCTGCGAGTGCACCGCTGATAATAACGGCGTTACGCAGATGGAATGTATGCCATGTATATACCCGACGCCTGTGCACGTGGATTACGTAAGCGTACGTACATATCAGAACAAAAAATGTTTAAAAAATCTAAGCTATCCTTGTGATATCATGCAGGCATTTATCTTCGTCTGGAGCATATTTATTTAAATTTCTTTATTGCAGAAAACCTTCAACGAGTCACTCTCGATGATGCCATTGTTGGACGACGTAGATTATGGCCAAATCGATATAGAGAACGACTGAAATATAATTAAGGAAATGCCGCAACTAGATAATACTAGGTGCTAGATAACTGGTATTAGCCGTATTTATTTATAATATACCTTTTAATATAGGTAATATACCTACCTCCCTTTCCAATCCAAGATTTGTTTTGCAATAAACTGGGGTGTTGAATCTGGTTCGCATTAAGAATATCCATTGAAAGTGTATAAAAAAAATAAGCACCAATTTATGCAATGCATTATTTCCAAATAACAAATTGAAAATCTGATGCCAAATAGATCCTATAATTCATATTCTACGTCCGCAATTCTTTTACATATCACAATTACAAGATATATCCATGGCATATGACAAGTCATATTTTAATATATAAAATATATCAAAATAAAGCATATGCTATAAAAAATAAAATATAATGTTATGATGTCATTTGTATATATGTTAGACATTAAGGTGTAAACGTTCTGAAACCAAATTCATAATAATTGGGATATATAAGGAATATATAAGGCATAATCATTATGTAAAAGCACAACACACAGGATCGATATATAAAACTTTCCTGTCTATATATATTATCTGTATATAATATGTCCGACTTATTATATATATAAAAATTTAATGCAAACCGGGAAATGGCAATTGAGTCGCGTTACATCTTCCGCGTCTTGAAACGCATTTACATTTTATTCCAGAGCGAAACACGGCGAGTATATCTAAACTCTTTTTCGCGAAATCCTTCAGAGTGTAACAAAGGAATAAACTCTATAACTCATAAAGTAATCGAGAAAACTTAATAGCCGACGCGAGAACGAAACGTAGGAGACCGCGTGTTCCGGAAACTTTCGATATGGCCGTGATAGACTGAACGTCACAGTGTACATATAGTGACGGCGAGACGGAAGAGGAGAACCGGCGATTAACCGAACACGGTAACGCTCGGCCTCTCGGTTTGGCCACTATTCATAATAATCATCAACCCAATCCGTCTGAAAGTGGTCACCTGGTCGTTGTGTCATGGGCTTGCAGGTGATTCGGCGCATCGGCGAACGTGAACTTCAATTTGTACGCCTCGGCCACCAGCACGCCAATCTCTGAGTCCGTCCAGTTTTGCGTGGGCAGGTTTTGTAGCATTAACATTAGCCCCTGCAATCGTGGAAGAGTGACAATCGATCGAGCTTTATCTACGAGATTATAATAAAGATGGCAGATGGATTACTTGAAAATCAGGTTGCAAGAGCAAGTGTCGCCTCCAACGAAGGAGAAAAGCCGCGCATACGTAGAGCTGAAACGAGGCGAATCTGTCGGACTCCGCCAAATACGTGTCCCACAGTCGGATGGTGCAGTGAAGCGGGATTTCCCTGGTTAGCAAATTGTTCATCCACCGAAAGGAGAACTGTAGATAATCCACTCCGTGCTGATGCAAATGTTGATGCAATGGCGCTAAAAGCGTTAAATTAAGCGTTATACTATTTAAAAAAAGGAACAATCGTTTTAGATAAAGTATTTCGTAGCAGGATACTCACCATCGATCCTCTGTATTAGCTCCTTCAACTGGTTCACTTTATGCTGGATTCCCAACTGAGCAAATATATAATTGTCCTGTATACCATCCAAGAATTTAGATAGACACCAAAAGCTGTCCGCCTCGATAATATCACGTTGCTCCTTCGACAATGATGCCACGTCGTAATTTTCCAAATCTTGCCAGGCTTGTATCGGTACCGCCTCTTGCAGAAAGACCAAGAAGAAAGGTGTCACGAGGTCATTCATACCCTGCATAAATATAAATATATAAATTAATAATATTTAAACCTCTTTATCACATAAGTTGGATAAAATAATGTTTCTGTTATCCATTTTTATCAATACAGATTAACTTTATCTCGCTTTAACTCACTTTTCATCTTTTTCTAATTCTTAAGATTAAAAAAAGATAGAAAGTAAGTTAAACCGAGATTAATGTTAATCTGCATTGGTAGAAATAGACATATGTTAAATACCTGGACATAACCAGACGCAGGATGCCTGATCGCCCAAATGTACAATATTCTCTCGAATATGAGCTGCACGGTCGTCTGCTGAAACAGCGAGATGAGCGGCGACATTCTAGGGATATCGATATGAATCTGGCGATACGTGTCCTGAAAACCTTCGTCCCGCTCGACGTCGTAATACTGCTTCACCAAGTTCCAGTAGTCCAATCGTTTGCGTTCCAAAGCGGGCTGTCTACGTTCTAGATTAGCCGGCAAGTACTCCTGCAATGTTACAAACGCAGTCGCTTAACGCTTCGCGGCGGCGTTCTACCGGGCTCGATAATGCGGGGCGTTTACCTTCTCTACTTACAGACAATAACCGCCAAGTGACGGAACGTAATTTGGCAGGTACGCCCGACCACGATAGCTGCCTTAATTCATCTAGATTCAGCACGGACGCTTCCAACAGTAACTGAAACTTGTCCACCTTGCTCTCACCATCTGTGTAAATTTATATTTTTTAAACTCTGTATCTCAAGGACTGCTAACTGTATAACGCACAGATGTGTACCTTGCTCCTTTGAAGGTATAAAAAATTTATTGGGAGGATTCGCCTGTCTCAGCGGCTGTGGTCTACCGGGGAACTGCGTCGGCTTGTGCAGAGGCGACACGCCGTGCTTCAAATCCGCGTCCTCGCCGGAGTGCTGGCTGTTAATCATCTGTGGGTGCAGATTCACATTGCGCAGATGCAACGGCTGTACCGCCAGCCTCTGGAGGGCCTCCGCCTTCTTCTCCTCGGGAATAATTTTCTGCTGGACCACTTTGGCATTCGCCGGCAGTGGCTGTGAACACTTATTGCCGGATCTATGACTGTTGATAACGCTGAGGGCCGCCGAGTGGCTGACCCTCTTCGATATCCTCACATCCGAGACTGTACAGAATTCATCGTCCCCCGAGTCCCACGCGTCATCCACGCTCTCCTGAAAGTCCTGAAAGGAGGTGGAGCCCCCGCTTCCACCTGTGCTGTGACCACCGCCGCTGCTGTTGGCCGTACCGGTCAGATTACCGGATCCAATCGCCGTAGGATTGAACTTGCTGTGTCTAACGTCCTGCTTCAGGCTCGGCCTTGGAAGGGATATCTCGATTAGTAAGTCGATCTACGAGAGAACCCCAAGCAAAATCGTAAGGGAGGTACACACCTTCCTGGTACAGCCCGTGTGTTCTTCTTCCAGAAAGACTGATGGGTCGAAATGGCTTGATAACCTTGATTCTCCATAGCGGAAGGAAACAAAGTTAGCTCGCACCTGGTAATCGTCCAATGCAGCTGCCACAGCACGGATCGTACCTCATACCCTCGCGATGACAGCTAGAGGATCTACAAGAACCGAGAGCGCTCCTTGTAGCGTTACAAACAGTAACGTTTCATCAATGCTATAATTTCTCACGCAACAATATAAACAATGTAACACAACGCACATTGTACAAAAGTTACATTGTTGAGCAGGAAATTATAATATTGACGCAACGTTACTGTTAATTGGTGTTTACTGTTCGCCATTGCGTCACAATTCGCGTAACAAAACAGATGCACACTAAGAAATTATGTAAGTTTAACAAAGTATCAATCTATTATCCCCAGCGCGGACGTTGAAGCCGCAAAGTCAACAATTCTAAGCCGAAGAGTGACACTAATATGTTCTAATCCCGCTAGAATTGTACACGTGATGCAACGTCGAGCGAGGCTGATCAACACCTGAGCAACTACAACAACGGGCGGGACGGGCGCCAAGTGGAGCGGAAGACGAGGACGGATTCCTCCGGAGCAACAACGCGCATCGTCGTAACATATGATCGTCTGGTGCACCGACGGGAACGCGTCGCGATGCGATCACACGGACGCACTCTGCGCGGCGGGGGAGGGGAGACGGAGACGCACACGTCAACGTGCCGCGCAGCGGGGAATCGTCCGCCGCTGGTGCCGTGCCCGGACCGAGGAGGTTATGTTGCGTAAGTCGCGTCGGAATCGGGCGAGAGAGAAAAAAAAAGAGCCTGCGGAACGAAGGGAAAAGGGAAGAACGGGACGTGGGAAAGGGCCCCTACATTTCTCCGGTCTGTGCAGACCGACGCAGCCGACGATCCCGCGAGGTGGACCGCAGCCAGCGGGCCTAGTTTCCTGGCTGGCCGTCGGTGTCGTCTACGCCGCGGCGTCGCGACGACGACAACAACGTCGCCGTCGTCGTCGTCGTCGTCGTCACGCGAGATCGCGATCGCCGCGTTCCTCGCCCTCTCCTCTCGCGCGCGTCCAGGACGCTCCCGAAGACGCCGCGATCGGCGCGCGGCGACTCTGCACGCTCCCGCGGGCAGGTATCGCGATCACGACGTGGGACGCGGCCGTCCGAGTCACGCGAGCGCTGCTACCGCGAGCCGCGGCCTCTCCTTCTCGCATCGCCGCGCTTCCCGTGCCATTTCTCAGCCGCGACGTCTCGGCACGAAACGGATGCGCGTCCGAAAGCGAGAGAAAAAGAGAGAAAGGGAGAGAGAGAGAGAGAGAGAGAGAGAGAGAGAGAGAGAGAGAGAGAGAGAGAGAGAGAGAGAGAGAGAGAGAGAGAGAGAGAGAAGCTTTCAGTCGATTGTGTTTTATTTATTAGCGTTATTATTAGTTTCTTATATAACAATAACTATACATTGATTTGAATATTTATTGAATAATTAACACAGCTTGTTTTTGTTATCATCAAGTATAGATGACATTTCATTTTTCATTCTTGCTTAGTGATGTCGCTACTTTTTGACATTTTATATATAATAATAATTAGATATGATTTTTTTAATAATTAACAATTAATAATTAAGGTTGGTTTTGTTGCCATCAAATATGCACAGTATTTAATTTTTAGTTCTTATTGTTAATGTCATCATTTTTTTATAACTTTTTATAGATTAATATTTAGATCTGATTAGATTTGATATTCTTTAAATAATTAAGTTAAAGTGAGATTAAAGTTAATTTGCATTGGTAGAAATAGATGTTAGTGATACTTGGTTAATTAAATTAATTCTTGAGCTGTTAAGTTTTTATTTAATGAGGCATACATTTTTTAACATTTTTTTATGTATTTATATAATTTTTCTTTTTCAAAAGAGATTGTTTAAAATGATTTTGTCTATGCATATACATCTATACATATATATAAACGCATATCTTGAGTGCTCTTCTGACAAGGAGATACGTTGACTCGTGAATCATATCCGCGATACAAAACGCAGTATCGGTCATCTGTGACACGTGCGCGCATTGCATAACAGTTTATAATTTATATTCTCATTATATGTGTAAAGTATAACGAGAATATTCAATTTTTTTTCATGTTTATATATTGATAGCAGATTGCTAAGCATATTCACGATTCGACGGCTCTGGCAAGTTCTTCGTGAGACAAAAACCGCGTGGGATAAAAACGAGTAGGAAGATGGAAAGAAACATGAGATAAATGATCTATATCTCGATAAATTTTTATTGATCTCCAGAAATCAACGATATACCCAGGATTTACATAATATGTAGTTAAAATGCATAATGTTTGAGAATGTGAAGGACGCAAAGTTAGAAATTAACATTCGCGCGTTCGAGATGATTATAAGTTGCATAATACTTTGTAATGGAGTATATACGTCACACTTTGACGTGTTCGCGTGGGTAATCATGTAATTAGAATTAGACTCATTGTCAAATCGTGTCGACGTCCCTTTACTCCAAATCGTACGACCCCGATGCAACTCGTTGCAGAGTTTAGTTTTAAATCGCCTTTTTTAAACATTCTATTATTATCTATGATATTATTGGATCGATAGGCTTAACTTTTCTTTCTTCCTCATGACGGCAAAAAGGCTTGTGAGAAATAACTTGTTGTAATTTCCTTGGACTTATTTTTCCTTTTTATTTATAGAATCATCATCGACTCGCAGAGTCTCGCTGTGCAAAACATTCAGCCGGGGGATACAAGTACCTGTTTTAATCTCGACTTTGTCCTATTGATTGATAATATTGAAATCTCAATTTATCGATTAATCTCGAGTCGTATTGATTTTAGAGTTGACAATTCGCTCGTTCGATCTAAAGTGTACTCGAGATACTTGGATATGTTTTCCGATTCTATATTTAAAGTCATCCTCTTGATTTAACTCCTTTGTTTTTCTCATAGGACGTAACGCGATCCGAATTGATGTCCTCGGCTTAATTGCCTTAGGGGAAATTGCTTTTCATCGTTATCTTCAACTTTCTGCAGTCGAAACGATTCCTTACGCTTTTCTCTAGATACGAAGCAATTTGCGAGATAAGAAATCACTTAAAAAAGGATATTTGTGACGCACAAGACAGATAACACAAAATCTCCGTGGATGCAAATAAATGCATCGTAACATTATACTGTACATTGTATACTATCTAATGAAATTCGATGCATCTTTAATCTCCGATTAGCTCAAACTCGTCATCATTCAAACTTCATCATGGAAAATCAGATGTCGGCGAAGAAAACGATGAGGAATTCTTTTTAAACTTTAGACATACTTTACACGTGTATGCGTATAGCTCTTTAAAAAGGCTTTAATCATTGAACACTGATTCTACTTTTTCTCGTCATAATCCTTTGCCTCGCATGGATTGATTTAATGACCATTAGTCCGAGCATCGATGCGTATCTAGGTAAAAAGAAAATGTCAGAGAATTAAAGTGTCAAAGTTTAATCAATCGCTTAATTCCAAATAGAATAGAAAGGCACGATAATGTCAAAGTGACGTCAAAATGACGAAAATACGGTTTCAAAATTCATCTATCAATTATAATTCAATTATCTTTTAATCTTTTTTTTGTAATTTTGACATTATTTGAGGTCACTTTGACATCATGACTTCCCAGTAAACACAAAGTAACAATAATGTGACGTCAATGTAATAATTTTCCAACTATAATGTAATGTGTCTTGTATATAATAATTATATCGTTGAGTAGGAAATTTTAACATCGATGTTACATTACTGTTACTTCGTGCTTACTGGGTTTCCCCAGGTGGAACAAAAATTATATCATCGTATTAACGTGAAAATGATGCTAAAACAGCGATAAAATGACATGATAACGACATTTTGGAGTCATTTTGATGTCATCTTCGTGACTTTTGTCACCTTTATGACTTTTTGTTCTACCTGGTTCCCCTCTCTATCAATTTAAAGAGCACTCCGATCGCGCCGCTCAACGAATCCTGAAAGCATCGCTGTTTCTCCGCTCCAATCCCCTCTTTGTTACTGATCCTGAGCACCTATCGTCCGCGGTCACGTGCCGCCACCGTCGCCGCCGCCGCCGCCGCCGCTGCCGTCGACGGGCTCGTCGCCGTCGGCCGTCAGTGGTGCACGCGACGCGCTCGTCGTCGGTGCTGCTCGGTGTTCCTCGGCGCTGCTCGGTAATCGGCCGGCTTCACGCGGCACGGGGGCGGCCCGACAGCGGTGTGTCGGAATCATTGCGCGTCCTCTCTCCCCCCCCCTGCCCTCCCCCGCGTACTCGACGTGGATCTCCGCCGGCGTGTTTGCACACGGCTCTGCGGATGAGGCGGATAGAAGGTGACGGTCAGGACAGTGCGGCCCGCTTTCTGCTCCGGCTTACCCTCGTTTCCGCCTCGCGGCGGCGATCGATTCTCGCCCGGCGCGGCGAGATGCCCGCGCGCGTAGGGCGCGGGTGGACACCTCGCCGCTTTTAACGAGGCGGGCGGGCGTGTGCCGCATGCACGCACGCACCGCGCTCTATTTTCGGATGAATTATTGATGGAGATCGACCGCGCGCGCGGCGATTACGCGCGTATATAGAGTAAACGGGAACGCATAATCGCGGGGCTTCCGAGAGCCGAAGGACAAACGGGGTTTGTCGTCCGTTAGGGTCAAGCGTCATCACCCCCCCCCCCGACGTGAGATAATTAATTTCGGAGGAGAGAAGCTCGACGAGGGTCGTTCGATGTATCGTCTGAAGTTCGCCGCTTTCCGGCAAAACGCCTTTCCCGCTCGGACTCGCGTGAGACGCGGACAATCGAAAATAAGCTGTATTTATCAGGGTTAAGGATTCGCTATTATCGCGAATAAGTAAGAGCAAGCGGAGCATATTGTTGCACCCTCCTCGCGAAATTGGCATCGAATCGGCACTGCGATATCTCGTCGCCAAAAGTCGTCGAAGAATGTAAACACGGCGGAGTGGAAATGTCAAAAGTTATCTGAGAAATTCTACATTTAATACGTCAAAGATTAAACATATAAATATATAGATTTATTTCCTTGTTGCATTGTTGCATTGAGATAAGATTGTGATTAGGCAATCTTATTTTTTCGCGGCGCAACGACGCGAAAGAGTCGAGAGAGTCAGGAGTCATCACCATGCATACGGTGACCATCCGTCATATATTACAGAGGACGTTCCTTTATTTTAAGTCTGCGCCCTTTAGATTAATTTTTTTCTTGAAAACTCATTTTTGTTTTTTATTTCTGAAAAATCCTATAAAATATTCTATATTTCAATTTTTATTACCTTTGTATATTTTGTGTGATGTTTAACTATGTTTAAAGATGAGTTTTTTTGTATATAAATGTTTTAGTTTACAAAATTTTACTTTTTTTTTTACATAAATATATATTCAGGGAAAAATATTAATGATAATAAATTTACGTTGCACTTATTTGTGGAAGAAGAATAGGTGGTGGTTTATTTTTCTCGGAGAAACATGGTCACCGTACCTATACAGCACCAAACTCGCAGTTACATCGTAATATTGCTGCAAGATTGCGATCTTGTTGCTACATTATTACAATGCAACTTTGTACAATGCAAATTTTATGCTGTATGGGGAGATTTCTCTTTCTTTCTCTCTCTTTCAAACCTTCAAATCAATGTCAAATCATATCTTGAGTCGCCTTTTTCATTTCCAGCGCAGCGCACGATAGGAAATGGAAATTGCCGTCCTGGAGGAGGAAATAGAATTCAACGGTCTATCGATCCGTCTATCTCGCGGCGTATCTTCTAAGAGATAGAGACTTAGTGCGGTCCTATCGAGCCCGGACGTGGATGCCGTCGCTACGTGGACATCGCGGTATCAGCCACGAAATTCGTTGATAAGAAGCCTCTCCTCGCCGGACGACTCTTCGCCGTCGTGCACTCCGCGTCCGCGATTGTCCGCGCGGGATTCGCGAATGCGCGCGCTTTCTCCGTCCTCCTGCCCCCGCTTCGCCGCCGTGCGCGGGTTTAGGAAATGTAGGTCTAGCCTGCCTATACTTTCTTCGTGGCAGTCTACTTTCCACGTGCGCAGGGTCCGAAATCGCCGTTCCTCGCCGGTCGCCTCGGAAGACAATTCCATTCGCGGAGGCGATCTCCTCGAGTGCCGTCGACGACATCGCCTTCGAGCTGACTTCCCGCGTCCTCGTGCGATCTGGTGAGACCTCGCCGCGTCGGGGTTCAGTGGCGAAGGTCCTTCGTTTAGGAGAGATCAGAGTCTCTTCGCGGAGACGCGGGGATTAGGGCCGCGAAGTGCCGTCCGTCGCTTTTGCGAAATTTTAAGAAAGAAAGAGAAGTCATATGGTTCCCTTTTCGCGCCGCACGCTTTTGTCGCGAGTTTCTTGCTCCCTTAACGCTTGCGGGGCTTCGCAGCCCCGTTTCGATTCGCAGCCACCGCCGCGGTCAGGTGAAATTGGTGAACGGAACTTGTGCGCGCAGCGGCGAAAGATAAGAAAGTTAAATTGTTTATTACGCGCTCGAATTGAGACGTACGAACTTTCGTTCGCGGCGAGTCGATTTCTTTAGTGCAACGCATAATTTCTACGGCAATAAATGCAAATCAGGTGGAGGCCGCACGACAGCGTGCCTATTTTCAAGTAGTCATTTAAAAAATGTGATTAGTTTAAGATGAACTTGAAGTTAAAGTGTTATATGAACAGATTCTGTTTATTAAATTACCGCGCGATTGTATAATGTAGGCAGTGTTTCTTTGTGCCCGTTTCCCTTATCATCTATAATCATCCTTGTAATTATATCTTTACTGCTCGCCGATTATCGGATAATTACTTTTATCTAAGCACTATTCAAGGCTATATTATACGACGTTTCTTCGAATGCCATGAGCGTCCGCATTCGCGAAAAGTTCTCTACGTTCGTTGAAATAAATTTCTAGCCATGTGCGGACTTTATCTCGGGCATTTATATTACCAATTGATTACATTATCGTTGTCCATATATCCGAATCGACTCGATAAAACTGGAAATTACTTTTCAGCAGATGCACTTAAGATACTGCTTGGAGGATTACTAACTTCGTGACTTTCTAAATGTAATTTAGAATTGATTTGCAACTTTCTAACGTGCAATATTTTTTACAATGATTTTTCCATCGACTTTTTTTTTCTTAACTTGTTTATCTTGATATAAAACCGGAATACAATTCTGTAATATGTTTAAAATGATATAATAAATAATTTAACCATGGTATAACAGCTCGATTTTTAATGTATAGTCTAATATAGATTGTAGAAAAAATATATTTATAATTATAAGAAAAAATTAATTTTCTTATTATTATCTTTGCAGAACGGTTTCCTAACACTAGCTAAAAATGTCGGATATTGAAGGTGATGACGAGGTAAATATAGAGTTAATTGTTCTTGCAGACTTTGTTTCTATACTATGTACTTACCTACTGACTTTTTGCATTTCAGTTTCAAGATGCTCAGGAATCATTACCACAGTACGTATTACGTATCTACCTTTATGTATCTACCTTACGTTATGATTTTTTCTACTCTACAAATTTTTCCAAGAAATTTATCCAAGAAAAAAGTCATTTCTTTAAAATCATTTCTATTATAATGTGTAATTGATTATCTGTTATTTTTTAATACGTTAAAACATATTTTTTACTTATTGTCTAAAAAGAAAAATTATCTCTTAAGACTGATTTTCATATCATAATTGTTTACACATTATTTTGTGTAACGCTTTTTTTTTGACGCTGCTAATAACAGGAAAAATTTTACTTCAGTCTCGCGTCCATGGACTTGGATACAGCGATAATGGAGGCGAGAAAGGCAATTCACTATTTCTTCAACAATGATTTCGATGAGGCGAGAAAAATCATGGAGCCATGGGCGGATAGCAGCATGTACCATTCTTTGGGGGCTAGCGTATTCGCATTTCTGGAGGCGCTTCTCACATTCGAACAAGTAAGTGCATCTGCTGAAAAATAATTTCCAGTCTGATTATTCGTTATCTTTCTTCCATCCTGCTTCGAGTATTTTTTTTTATTTATTCGGGCTAGAACCGCGTGGTTTTTAACAATTCTATCATGTGTGATACGCAGAAACACATTGAGAAGGCATCGGAGATGTTGAAGCAGTGTATGAGTGTGTGCTCTAAACAGCGAAAGCACACCACCATTACGCAGAACATTGGAAAAATAGTCAAGAGGATTAACTATGACGGTTACACGAGCGGTAATGTATCACATATATGCGTAACGCAGTATGCGATATGTTTGCTGCTTACGAATATTATCTAACAAAAATGACATCTAATTTATTATGTAATAGCGATTTCAATAACAAATTTAAGCTTTAATTAGAAATAATTGTTGATACTAATAATTATTGACAAGCTATTACATAACATGTGCTTATTAGCTTTCCTATAAATTTTAATGATCTACAATATTAATATAATCTCTGCTACTTAAAAAGCTGTCTTTTATCGCATTAATATTAATAGGAATTGTTGCTAAGGCATTTTACAAAAAATTATTTTATCGTGACTGATTAACTTGGACATAGCCAAATAGTTTTTATTTAAAATATAGTGCATGAGAGGAATGACCGTGGATTAATCTTGCAGAGGAAGTGCATGCGGAGCTCTGTTATGCCGAGTCGCTCCTATTAAAATCGATGCTCACGTTTGTGGAGGACGAGACTCTGGTCAGCTTTGTCAAGGCAGGACTGAAAATTCGTACCTGTTTTTTGTCGTACAAGTAAATAAGTCACAACGAACTCTTGTCGATTCTCGATTTCCCCGACAATTCGTAACTATTGTCTCTTGCAGGGAATGCATGACGATCCTGAAAAACCGAAAATGGGGAGACGATATTCACAAAGTGCATTTTGAAAGTGGCGTTCACATGGGTATCGGCGTTTTTAATTTGGTACGTATATATTTTTATTTTGACAATATCTATATCTGACTATTATCTTATATATTTACAAAATTGTATTTTGTTTCAGATGATCTCGTTGTTACCTGCACGTATTATTAAATTATTAGAGTTTATCGGATTCTCCGGCGATAAGGTGATTAAAAAACTTGATCTTATTATTATCTTATTTATTAAAGAGATAATACATGTAAAGTTTTATTTATTAATTTGATTGTTAGGAATACGGTCTAACGGAATTGAAAGCGGGTTTCGGCGAAAGAAGAGGTCTGCGACAAGTCCTTTGTGTGATGACTCTGCTGTCCTATAATTTGATAGTTACCTTCGTACTGAGTCACTCGGATGGCGATCTGGACTGGTGCGAGCAGGTATTAGAGCAGGAGCTGAGCATCTATCCGAACGGTGTGTGGTTCTTGTTCTTCAAGGGAAGGCTGGAACTCACGCGAGGTAACTTCGAGGACTGCATAGACTGGTATATAAAGTCGTGGAAGAGTCAGAATGTTTGGCCACAATTCCATCATATTTGTTACTGGGAATTGATGTGGGCGCATTGCTCGATGCAGCAGTGGAACAAGGCGGTCACGTACGCCACGATGCTGACGAACGAGTCCAACTGGTCACGCACTATTTACATGTACCAGAAAGCTACGATCCTGCTTATGCAGAAACCGGGATTGTGGAGTACGGAGAAACAGCAAGTTGACAACTTGATGATGCAGGCGCCGACTTTTAAGCAGCGCATCGCCGGCAAATCGCTGCCGATGGAGAAGTTTGTGATCAAGAAGACGGAACGTTACTTTGCACAAAAAAAGAGCCTAGTCGTACCTGTGTTCGAGCTTATGTACGTGTGGAATCTGTTCAAAATAATAGGCAAGCGACCGGACCTAATATTAAGCATATTCAAGACGATAGAAGAAGAGGAAAGGGAACTTAAAACATCCCCGTAAGCTTCTCCGATTCTAGTTTTTATTTTAGCATATAATAAAATATATGATTCGTAAATGGCTTTTGAAACGAAAAAAAAAAAAATTAGATTAGTATTAATAGTAAAACGAAAGATTAATATATATTAATTAAGCATGCAGAATGAGCGATAAGATTAAAAAAAGCGACCCAGTTAAAATGTTAATAGTTTGCAGATTCAAATGAAATATTATAGCGAAACATAAGTTACTTTTGTATTAATCTCATATTCTATCAATATAATTTGACAGTAAGTCTCTATCATCTATCAATTTGCCATTGTTTCTATTAACAAATTTTGTTATATTTTTGTAATATTTTGTTAGTAAAATATTATATTATACTATAAAAATTTATAGTAGGGATTTTGCTATTTAGGAATTTCTAAGGATTTAATAAAAATCTTGTTATTATTTTGTAATTATAATTCTTTTATTACAAGTAATAGATGTGTAACGTACTGTACAGGAAAAGTGATTATCATGCGGACAATGAAGCGCTCTTGTTGCTACTGAAAGGTGCCTGTCTACGGCAAATGCAGCATTTTTTATTGGCGGAGGAGTGTCTGCGAGGCGTTTTACAATTGGAAAAATCTGTCAAAGAGGATACGTACTTATTTCCTTATGCTACTGTGGAATTAGCGTTATTAGCACAAGATCAGGGCGATATTCAGCTGGCCATAAGCTTTTTGGAAGATGCCAAGTTAGTTTTTTGAATGTTATATATTTAATATTATTCATTTTTACAATGGAAATTAACTGCGTTAATTTAAATTTCAGGAAAAATTATACGGGCTACTTACTGGAATCTAGATTGCACTTCAGAATACACTCGGATCTGATGACGTTGAACGGCAAGAAGAAGAATAATAATCATACGATAAAAAAGCACGAGAACGATCATCGGCTGGAAGCTCTTGCTGCCAATAATAGTGTCATTATCGCGGGTCCAAGTGCCGACGAAATTAAAACATAGAAATGTTGCAAAGCATATCGGAGATCTACTTATCCTTACATAGGGTCTTTTATACCTTCCTAAATAACGTACTGTATGTATGACGAGGATACTCTTTTTGCGAAGACGAACCGGACGATCGTTTTCTAACTTCTCTCTCTAATATCGAATGGCCTTGCATGTAACTTTCGTCTGGCTTCGCTCTACATAGAGTCCGAGGATTTCACCAGATCTCTTTCGATGGTTGGGCACATTTTTTAGCGCTTGATACTGTAATTGTATAAATTATTTTCTTCCACGAGAAGATCGACGAAGTAATATATAAAAATGATATTTTGTAGCAACTATAATGTTAATATAAATTATATCTTGCGTGGGAGAAATAAGAATATAAAGTTCTTGCGGGTCTTAACAAGGATAGGGCATATATTTTGTAGCGATCAGTTATCTAATATACATATAATGAATTATCTGTATAAATTATTTCCTTTTCAGAAGATCGACGAGGTTCCAATGTGATCTGTGATTGCTCTATTGTATTTGATGAAAGAATTAATATTATAAATAATCATGTTACGAGGCTGTAAATATGCGAATACGATCGGAGATTGCGTGAATGGAGTAATAAAATGAATTCAAAGTAATGTTACCTTTCCGAGCAATTTTTTAAAATTGTATTTCATCTATTTTGCAAAGTAAGAATTAAACGAAGTTTGATACAAGAACATTAAATTGTAAGATATAAATTTAAATTATTAAAAGATATATACGTTTATAAGAATACATATATAATACAAAAATAATTTTAGAATATATATATTTTTTAAATAATTTATGATATATGATTACAATTAGAATATGTATTTTATATATGTATTTAAAATTCAATTCACACACACTATATATATATATATATATATATATATATATATATAAAAGAAAATGCTTCTAGGAATTCTACCTAACAACGTTTAATCCCTAGAAAATAACTCAGACCATAGAGAAGCAAAAACGGCCGGAATGGCCGCTCTCAGGTTTCTCTCTGCTCAGATGTAGGTTATGTTAAATTTGCGTGTACAACATCGTTAGACGTATTATTGAACGTGTAATCTTGAAGAAGACTCAGGGATAATTGCAATTAAACGTGGTTCGTTCTGAGAGAAGGAAGGACCACGATGTCTTTACGTTCATGTGAGATTTCATTTACGTTGACAATTTACGCAAATACTAAACCAATCGATAATGTTCTGCAGTATATTTGTGATCACTGGCTTGTTTTACTTTTCGTTACTTTTATTTATATGATCATGATTTTGTGCAACTAATAGTGATAATAAGTCAACTCACAAGATGACGTTCGTTATTGACTTTGATAAAACTTGAATTGATTTAATTGGATTGTCAAGTACTTGTAGTATTTTATTAATATGAACCAATTATTAATTTGTTGCTGTCTAACATGTGAGACTAAAGATTAGATTAGGAACAATTGAATTATAGTTAAGAATTTTGTTGTAAAAGTACTGATTGAATTAATTACAAATAAATTAACTTGAATTTGATCTAAGTTGCTCCAGAGGAGGCAAAAGTTCAGCGAACGTACTGATTGCAGATTCGCTGTTGAGGGAAATACACAAAACGTACAGCAGAAAATTTAGCACAGCTATTAAGGTGAAAGATGAGCAAGCGGCTCAAATATGCTCGTTTCGCACGACGGAGAACAATCCGGTGAATCACAATACGGACCACATTAACAGATTATATACAGTCCCGACAGACATTCAACAGCAGCTCTTTCAGCATGGTGGCTTACCTGCCCTGTTCCTAAAGCAAGTCACCACTTTTCAGGAGTGCGCGTTTTTGATCAGACAACCTGCGATTGAAATTATGTCTTATCTCAATCAAACCGACCATACAAGACCTGTCAATAAATATGTATTATGTATCCTTTTACAGAAAATTCTTTGTTTTATATTGTAAAACAGTTCTTTTAAGTCTTATTTTTCTGTCGCTAATAGATTGTTCTTGCAATTTGCATGTATATTTTGTATTGAAACAACATTAACGATTATACAGATAAACCTTAACGATATTAAATAGATGGAAAATTTGGAACAGGAAAAAGTATTATATTGAGCCACATACTACACCATGCCTTCATGCAGAAATATATACTTGTTCATGTCTATTGGGGTATGTTATCTTTTTACGTAAATATGATAGATGTATTTTTCGATGTTACAATTATACTAACTGTTGTTTGTTCTTCAGGTGCTCGCTGGTTCAAAGATATGAAAGAAGTCGCAAATTCGGTATTATCCCCAGGCTGTATGGATCTGCCGATCGATGCTGGAATGTGGTTGAAACAATTCAAATCTCAAAACTTGCATTTACTTTCACAATTAGATGTACGTGCATTCTGAAACATCACTTTGCCGGTTATGTCTAATAGCTATATCTAACTTTGCAGTTCAAAACGTCCAAGGATTATGTATGGAATCAACGCGAAACAACTTCGCAAGGTACTTCTCTCTTAGAGTTTATCGACTTTGGTATAAATCGGATGAAGTACGCCTGTGGTGTGGTGGACGCGCTGATAAGAGAAATAAAACTCGCTAGCACTGCAGGGAAGTGCAAGACACTGGTCATGATAGATGGATTCAACGCGTTCACATCGAGTCACACGCGCGTTTTAGACGATAATAAAACGATGGTTCTACCTAATAAAGTCACATTGGCGATACCGTTCTTGGACATAACGAAAAGCGACTGGTGTAATGGTGTAATTGTACTATCAGTAGACGAAAAGGCAAATAAGGTACGTACTATAATATGTGTCGCAGAACGTTTACCTAAATAAAATTTAACATATTTGGGTCCAGAGAAATAGAAACATATATTTAAATTAAAATTTAGAAAATCTTTAGCATTAAACATGGATGGATAATAATGCAGAAAAAATTTTTTATTTCCAGGAACGACGGGAATCCTATCTTCCCAGATATTTGCTTGGCAAAGAAGGCTTCGAGCATCTGGATCCTTTCGTACCCGTTTTAGTTGAAGATTACAACACTGCGGAATTTGACAGCATGATAGAGTATTACAAGGATCGTAAATGGATCAGAGCCATAACACCCAATGGTCAGAAAGAATTAGAATTAATTACTAATAAAAATCCACTTGCTTTAATGGAGCAATGTAAATTCTTATAAAAATAATTGAATGTTAAAATATTTATAATAAAACTTTTAAAGGGTTTGACATCTTTAGTCTTCATAAAGATCATTTCACTTTTTAGACATATTTTATTTTTATTAATAGGAGCATTTTGAAATTAAAAAAACTTTACTTTTAATATGATAGTTACTTTATTAACAGAGAATACAATGGTACATAATAATCCAATCACCTAAAAGATATTTTAGCGTCTTTTATGTTGAGAATATTAAGAATAAAATGCTAAGAATATTAATATAATTTGCATAAATAATGTTGCATATCATAGTCGCATTTTCTAAGACAATATAGTAATCATGTGTGTTCATAAAATCAATTTAGCAATACAAAGAAGTATCGTTAACAATCCATAGGAGCAGAATAATTTAAAAAACAGAATCATAGTGTTAAATAAACCCAACAACATGAAAAAGACGTTATAATGAATAATAATTATAAACTTTCATATCAACTATTAAAAGCATAGACTATATTAACTGTTATTTTTGCCATTTATTACGTAAGCTATCATTAACTAAAGTTTGGCCCCACCCTTCCTAATGGCGTACCGGATGTATTACATCCAGTGCCTTGTCGATGTCACCATTTTGTGCAACTAACAGATGGGTAAGCCATGAACCTTCGTTGGAGAATCCCATCGACATCATCGTTTCTACAGCGCGTTGGATCTTGGGATTTGGATGATACGCCTCATTTCTTACTTCTTCAGGTAAGGGTGGGTAGATTTTCTGGTTTGATGACGTTTTCTCTGGCTCTGCCACGGGTGCTGACGGTGTAATCTGTGATAGTAGGATATACTGAACACGTGATATATATGCGCGCAATAAAGAAGATTCAGGACTTATGTAGCCATTGATATTATTATTGGTATTAATCTATCTCCTCTATCAAACTGAAGTCATTTAAAAAATCAGTTATGCTCTAAATTTAGAATTTTCAATGTTGTTGAAGCGAATTTGCATGGAGTTATGAGTTTTCCAAGTTTTGAATTCTTTTTCTATAGTACTTTGTATATGTTAAATTATTACATTTTTTAATTATCTTAATTCCCTAACATTGGTGCATTATATTTTTTTCTAAATGTCATTAAACCTTTGAATTATTTAATATTTTACTAATCCACACGTTCTAATCATCTACTATTTTACTTTACAGATATGCAGAACGTACCTGTTTAGGCATACTTGCATTCGAAGAAGAAGAAGAAGAAGTGGACGAGGTGCGGCTAATACTGCCTTCGCGTTGTATCATCGTCCATTCCTCGGCTTCGGCAGCTTGTTCAGCAGAGGATGTTGCTGCTGCTGTAGTAGTAGTAGTAGTAGGTACAGCAGCTGTTGCTGCTGCTGCTGTTGAATCTTTTTGTGGCGATACGTTATTTGTTGAAGGACCAGCTGCAGTACTTACAGGATCGTCACGCAGCTTCTTTCCTTCACCGGGGAACTTCTTAACTTCTTCCGAAGACGTAGATGGCGTAGCGTGAGGCTCGTTTGAGGCACGTTTTTGCGTGTTGACCTTCGTCTGAGCGCTGTCGGGCTTGTTCTTAGCGGAATCATTGTCGGCCATCACGGTGACGTTGATGCCGAGCGGATCCAGGAACTGCGAGATGTTGGAGATGTTGTCCTCGACGATCTTCAGCAGCTGTGAGAAAGAATGTCTGGTTGCCTCCTGCTGCGGGTCCTCCGTCGCCTCGGTTGCAGCCTCGGCGGACGGCTCCCTCTGTTGTTCCTTAGTCCGCTTCTGCTCGTGACTCTCGTCTGACGGAGCACCACAAATGTCTATGATGAAATTCTCCAACGAATTTACAATAGACGGATCAAAAGGGCCAAATTTACCATCTGCGCGGAACATCGGGCAGCCACTTGCTCGCTTGCTCTTGTGTGGGCACCTACGCTCGTCCTCTTTGCAGTGCTGCGCCGCCTTCTTCATGAACTTGTGCACATGATGAGCGAGCCGACGGCCGTGATAGCTCGACCACTCGACTGGCTGCGACATACGGACCATGTAATGCTGCGAATGATTGCCTTGGGTCATGCAGTCGGTGCACAGGTCGTAATCCCGACACTGCATGCACTTGAAGCGAAAACCACGTATATGCTTGTCACATACGTCACATACCACACCAGGATGCAGTATTTTTTCTATCTTTGACAAATCTATCCCATCTCGCTCTGTTTGGAGCAAGATTTGTAACTTATAGATGTCAGATGTTTTAGCCATCTCCTCTAATGCGATTTCCAATTCCTCATTAGTGGATATAGTAATGCTCTCATTTTCATCATCTATTAGTACAGAAGACATAAATAGTTAGTTGCAATCCTACGCACTAGCAGCATTTTAATTTCTATTTAATATACAAAAAATATATATCGATTGCGATATAACTTTTTCATATTACTACTTTATATTATTTTTTATGCAGTAAAACAAATTTATAAAGCTTGACTGTGCAAGAATCAATTGAAATAATATCGAAAGTTGTTTTAAGTGCCTTTTATACTTGCAAACAGGAAAAACAAAAGACTATTGTATTTAAATGCTATCTAACATTATACATTAAGGCTGTGCTCCGAAATTCATCGCCAGTACTGAAAATCTATAGTTTATGTCACGCACATTATAGATTTTCCGTACTTGCAATGAATTTCGGAACGCAGCCTAAATTTCAGAGCCTCTTTGATCATTTAAATACAAACTGCAGTAAAAATTTAACAATTTAACATTTACAGATGATTATAAATTTCGGCTTCTTGCGCAATTAAGCTGTTAATGACAAAGAAGATTATACACAGATATCTCTGTCTTCAAGGTGACGCAATAAGAAAAAGAGAAAGTACATGAGAAGCTGGGCACAAGTATTCAGGTAAGAACTCCAAATTCGATTTACTTCTATTGTTAAATAAACACATCAAAAGTGTTATCAGCTCGCGAAAAAAAGACGCAGAATGCCAGGCAATATACAAGGCCTTTGATAAACAATATCGAGTGCTGACGTCAGTCAGTTTCAATCCGACGCTGTTGCGTCCTCCGACAGGGATTAAAAAAAAAAAAAAGAGGACACAAAGAACTCACCTTTCCAGGTGACGGTGAAGCTCTTGCCCCGCAGGTCCGGGAAGATGGTCTGCAGCTTCTCGCGCAGGTACACGAAATTCGTCGCTACGTCGGCGTCGATGCCGAATCTGCGCACCTCCGAGCAGGTCCACGGGTCCTCGTTCACCATGTACACCTTGAAGCTCAGCTTGGCCATCGTCGCTTCGGTCGGGCGCGTACGCTCAAAGTGTTGCGGAGGAGAAAACGTTGGTTCCGAGGTATCGTGCGACACGTCGCTCTCTCCTTCCTAAACCTTTCTCTACCTCACCGACGTGGCTCCGTGGTAAGTCGCACGTCGTTTGTCGCTACGACGCCGCAGCCGCTCGCTTTTATATCCAATCGATAATCTACCTAACGTCCGCCATGCAGACGCGCCACCGGTCACTTCCGGTGACTCTGGCGTCGCTCGGGTTCTCGACTTTTCCGCGCTCGCGCCTCGCCGTTTCTCTCGTTTTCTCTTCGGCGGGCTCGTCGCCGGGATTCGGACACGTCGGCGGAAGAGGGATTCGCCTGGAAAAAATGGGGATTTCGGGACGAGACGGGGCGTTTCTCGCCGGGCGGATTCGAACGGCGGAAGTCGGCGCCCGCGCCGCCATTTCGGAGTGAGTCTGCCTATTTTGACAGATGGCGACCACGTGATTGCGTTATATACGATGATTCACGATGGATGGATGCGTATCGTTGCGCTACGTAGTTGCATCATAGAACATAATGATTTTCAGGTTTCTTTTTTGAATTTAACAAATGAAGTATTCGAATTAAATATTTCGGTTAGATTTATTTATTTAAGACAATTAGTTGCAGGAACGTTTTCCATGTGATTCTATGCGATTCTATGTGATTCTATGGTTGTAAAATGATTAAAATGATTGTTGATAATAATCGACGGAAATTTAACGTTACTGATTCTCGAGGGTTCTCGATTTTGCACTAAAAGTGAGTGAAGGATGATTAGTAATTTAAAAATTACTTGTTTTAAAACCGAGGTATATCCAGCTAATGTAGAATATTCTAGTAATATTGCATCAATATCATGATATTTCAGAATCTTGTGGAAATATCTTGGATTGGCTGAATAGATTTGCGGATACTAAATCTAAAGAACAGTGGAGATTATTGAAAATAATGTATTTTAATTAGTTCGCAATGTATATCTCCTTTTATTATACTTTTTATTTTATGACTTGCCATTATATTTTTGCCGGAATATTTTCTAAAGTACCTGAATGTTGACATCATTAATCACGCTTCATGAAGTATTCTAAGAAATTCTAAAATATAATATTTTAAGATATTTCCCGATAATTGCCACGTGGTTTACAAATACATTTCAGCTGCAAGAATAAGAAATACGTCAAACTAGAAGATAACATTAGAAGAATATTAATATTAATTTATTTGCATTAATAAATTAATGAATTAAGATATTAATACAAATTTATCCAGGCTAATAAATTAATTATTAATATTTCCTAATATTATCTTCTAGTTTGGTATATTTCTCATCAGAGAAAGAAACATTAATACTAACATATACATATACAGTTTTTTATATATCTTCTTTTATTTCTCGATTCATTCGTCTCTTAATTTCCTTTAATGTTATTTATTTTAATTGTACATTTCTTGTTCCATATGTTATATTATTATGTGTTCTATACATGCTTTTTGCTGGACTGGATCGCCGGCTTTAGGAGACGCAGAACGGTCCAGAAACAGTCGAGTTGCAACAATCCAGAAGCGTCTGGAAAGTAAAGGGAAAAGTGCGCATTCATTCGCTACGATTTTGCGGAGTGACGCACGAAACTCACGTTTTCTAGACTTGCCTAGGCGCGCAGGCGAACTACGGACACTAGGTACGCGTTTATATAACTTTCATATTATTCGTATTATTACGAATGATCAGGAGATGATAGACGCGAGAAAGACCGCGTAATTATAAATAAACGTGCTACGACAAAAAGTTTCGTCGGTGCGTAGATTTGAACGTAATTGAATTTTCCGAATTACAATATCGCGAAAGTGAGAAGAGTAAAATGAAAATATTGATAAGATAATAATATGAAAAAATGCAATTGCAATTAAATTCATTTGTTAATTGCGATTAAGCAATTAAGTTGAAGATATAGATACGCTTATGGCTAATTGATTTAGAATGATAATTCGATAGGAGAAGGTTTTGTGATTTTGAGACAGGAAATATTAAAAAAATAAAAAAAAAACCACTAACGTCAATAAAAGTATCGTTATTAATTCTCTCTGATTTATGATGTCAACATTCAGGTCTATTTTCTTGTATTAACATCACTCATAAATTAGCAAATCCACAACGTTCTGGAACCAACAAGGCCGGTTGTTCGCATGGTTGTCGCTGAATCATTTATTGGGTACCATAATGATTACTAGGCGAATTTGATGATGGCCAGGCTCTCTCTGGCCGTGTGTCGATCGATGAATCATATCGTATGCATAAACTTCGAAAGTAATCCAGCACCGTCCAGAAAGCAATTTGCACAAACAGATATGACACATATACATAAACACATTATCAGCCTGATGTCGCCCTCTAGTATTTTTCCTGAATGTTTTTATAATCGATTATAGTTTGAAGATAGCAAGTGTTCGCAAGTCGCCACGATGAGGCTGCGCTCTGCTGTGATTCATTTTAATTATCTAATTAATTTTTTATAGTTACTTTCAGAATTTTGAGTGACGTGAGACAATCATTCTATAATTACTTGCATTTTACACGATTACTTGAAAATCACAAAGTCATTTCCTGGAAATAGATTGGATTAGACATTATATACATAATATGTATATAATAAAATAAATAGATATAATAAAATATAGTTTTAATATAATATGTAAAATATCTATTTTTTTAATCTGAGTTGAGGAAAATGATTTTATGATTTTCAGGGGAAATGAAAGAAAGTAAATTGTACTGCCCCATCAACCGTACTTGATAATACTCATGCTGACAAACGCATGTTTAAGATGCGATCTGCGCAATCGTTTCCGATCGTAATTTTCTAATGGTGCTGATATCAGTCGGGGTATACGCTCGCAGAATATACACCTGATGCCGCATTATAAATTTAAATGTGCACTTTCCGCATGGATGTATCCAGGGTCGGATATAAACGTCGATATTTTGAAATTCGTAAAGTCAACGAATTTTTACATTGCAAAAATCTTGCATTGCGTTTACAATTATTTTCATATCGCCATATGAATGATTCATATCAATGTAAATCTAATTTAAGAATTAATCATACTTATTGTTAGCTCAATATCTCCAGTTGTGTTCATTATTTGATTATATAAATAGAATGCTTAATTATTGTTAGAACACTTAATAAAAAATTTTATTTCATTTATTATAATATTAACAGCCAAGGAAGACTTCACGTTTAATTAACTGCGTATATTTCCAGGCCTTGCGTCTCATTAATTATTCAATGAATATTCTTAAGAAAATGTATCGTTGATTCTTAATTTAGCGACGACGCAAGAAAGATCAAACGATTAAGGCGGATTATCTCGTTTGATCGGTCGCAATTATTTCCACGTCGTGGAATCACCGCAATTATGTTGTCTAAAGCGTTCGATATGTGACCTACGTCCCTGCGTTTACCCCGCGTCGACAGGGAGGCATTTGTCCTGCTTAGCGACAATTTTAGCCGTTTAGTTGGTCTCCCCGATCTATCGCGCTATAAACCCTCGACCGATCCTCCAACAGTGACAAAATGAGATTACCGCTCTGTACGGCGTGTCCGATGATGTTTTTCGTTTTTCTTGGCATTTCGGCAGAGATTCATTTCAACATCGATGTCTTCGTCGACGTGATACTGAGCGTCCGGGATTTTTACTCCGCAGCGTCCGTTATATTCGCCCATCCTGGAGACAAGTATGGGGATTACGGGGGTCAGTCCGAAATAACTTTTTGAAAACAACAACAGTATTATTATTACTAGGACATCTCTTACACAGAAAAAAAAAGATGTTTTAACGGCGTTAGTGTAAATTGAAAATAATCTTGTTAATTCGATAATTCAAACAAATATTTTTCACTAATTCTTATTAAATTATATTAAATAAGATTATTTCTAATTAAATCTAATGCTGCTAATACAACATTTTCTTTTATGCATGAATATAACACATTGTGACAAGTTTTGTATATTTATATACACTCAGTAGAATTTTCATTATCGTAGGATATCATGATAAGATATCGTGCAATATGATTAATACACATTGTGAATAGCGCACCTTTTACTGTACATTCTTATCTAGCTTTATTTATTTTAGTTAACATTTAACAAAAATCGTAGAAAATATTAGAAACTGCACAATTATAAAAATTGAGTGATTTAAAACAATTAAATTAAAAATACAAATCAGTTATTTTAATACTTTATGAAAAGAGTCTAATTCTGATTTAAAAATTATACAAAGTTTTTTTTTTCTTCGAAGAACTCGACAGAGTTATGAATGTCCGAGCTTGTTTTTAGCTGATTTTAGAAAATTCTCGCTGTAGATTTGCAAATCACGCATCTGATACATTCGAGCTCCCGCTTGCTGAGCCGGCGCTACATAATGACCGCGGACGTGCACTTCAAAAAGTTACGAAGATCACTCCGATACTACCGTCAAATAGTTCAGCCTATCATCATCGTCATTTTACCCGATTTCGAGGCGTATCTGGAATTCTCGATGGCCACCAAGGTCTATCCCATGGCCTTCCCGGTGTGGTTCACGATGTTTCTCTACACCGACAACAGTACCCGCGACTATTGTCGCGAGCCGCTCGGTAATCCCTTCAATCTGGCGTTCGACACGCAGATGCTGGTATTGTGCCACAACTCTGGAATCCTACAGGAGTGGTACTCCGTCAAAGGCAAGACCGTCAAAATCTTCGACCTGGCGGAATGGTCAGAGAGTAATAAATTTATTCTCCTGACAAACCTATCCCTCTACGATCGGAGGAAAGACATGGAAGGAATTGTTCTACGGGCAGTTACGGTCAAGGTGCTCGATAAGATTTGAGATTGTGGTATCTCTATATATGAAATCTCTAGTAGCACAGTTTCATAGTTATAACAAAAATTCGGTGTATATTAAAAGTGTTATGAAAAGAAAAAAAGATATGCAAGGGAGAGAGAAATATTTTAGGTTCATCTTGATATTACGAATACTTGATTGAGAGATTTTTACGATTTAGTGCAATGTTGATTGAGAGATTTTTACGATTTAGTGCAATAAATTGGAAATTTATTAAATTATGATTTATTAGAGCATGTTATTGTGTCATCATTGGCGTGTAATATTTGTATTCTATAATAGCCGATTTTGGCATCATTATAAATGCGATATTGACACTGCATTTGCATTTAATTAAAAATTGATTTGAATTTTGATATTAAAAAATTATTGACCAGTACTTCCGTCAGGTCCGACGGTCCAGATTCTGAATATTATTATTTAGTGAAGCTACTGTCATACTTTGCTACTAGGGATGAAATATATATGCATATGTAAAATAGTATTACAATTAATTATAGAAGATGCCGAAAGTGACATCTTCTATAATTAATTATAATACTATTTTATATATATGTGCGTAATCGAGCTAAATATCTTTTTTTCAAATTTTAAATTGTTAGAAAAAATTGTTTTTCGCTTTATTGAATGATCTTTTTTCAGGAATCTATATTATATAAACGTATTATATATTGCTCGACAATTATATAAATAAATATATATAAAATATAATTTCTTAAAAAGATATTGATTTTTTTAACAATAGAAAATTTGATAAAGATATTTAATTTATCAAATATTTCTACCAATATAATGTTATTAATCTCACAATTGTAAAAACATACATTATATATTACAATCCTAAAGCTCTTACGAAAATTAATAATTGTGAAACGAATTTTGTATTTTATTAACCGATGTTAAGCAAATTCAGGATTCGTCAATTTCGACAAAGTTTGCTGGGAACTACGTGGCTAGTATGTACGGGAAGGTGTTAGAGGAGCTCACGTTTTCTCTTAACTTCACCTTGAAGATTGTCTCGCAAATGAATGAGCACGGTCTGTGGAATCATGAGAATCAGACTTGGTCTGGAGTGATGGGCGAGATTGTATCGGATCGCGCGGATTTCGCTATCGCCGATATGTCAATGACGAGCTTTCGGGTGCGCTATGTAGATTTCACGCTGCCATTGATCATATCTAGAAACAGTCTGTACATCAGGGAACCGGGAATATGTGGCGTCAAGTGGCTCGGTTATTTTCAGGTAATATGATTGATTAACGTTAAAATTATGGGTTTTTATTCTTATCTCGTTATTGCCGCTTCGGACATAATAAGTAAGAGTTGTCTAATGCGTAATCGGTCATCTAAATCGTACCTCATTTTTCTTATTACTCAATAAATAACGTCTAATGCTGAAAATGTGAGATAAATGAGCAGTCAGAAATATAGACAAGAAATTCACAGATTACATCTTAATTTCTGCATATTATAAATATTAAGAAAAATCGAGTATAATTGTTATAATTTTTTTTATCAATTTATGTAGCTGGTAATAATCTGACAATGTGATTTTATTCTGGATTTTTATGTTTTTATAAGATTAGATATATTATAGAATGTTTTATATTTATGTGGATATCACAATTATTATAAAAGTTAAATGGATATTTTTTTTATAAAATTTTATTATATTTCCTAAATTAGTGAAACACATTATAATAGATATCTTAAACATCAAGCTATAATTTCTAATATTAACTTGCATGCAAATTAGTACGAAGTGAGAAATATAACGTACAATTTTAACTCTCTCTAATGTATTATATATTGTATAGCTTTTTTTTTAATTGAATAAGCTCGATTTGATTTTGAACAAGAATTAATTTTTTAACTTGTACGATCGCGACAGACATTCAATTTGTGCACGTGGGCTACAATCATGACGCTGATAGCGATCGCGCCGCTTCTTCTGTCTTTCATGAAAACATACCGTAAATCTCGGACCACCTTGGAGCTGATCTCTGAGAATTTCATCTGCATTTGGGGTATCTTTTGCCAGCAGGCGCTTATAGGTATTACTCTAAATCCTATCATAATGGAGCTACAATTTACAATTCTAATTAAATATTCGTAAAATATCTTATGATTGCTCGCTTTTCTGAATACGAGAGAAAAGAATTGAAATAAATGATTAATTAGATTAATCTTGACAGTGAACTCTACTCTCTTCTTTTTTAAAAATTGACTGGGGCTTTAAGTAAATTTTTTCCTATAGAGTTTCCGAAAAGATCGTCGCTGCGTGTCGCGTACTTGACGATATTTCTAACGGCGGTGCTGATAACGGCTCACTATTCAGCGGCGTTAGTCGGCTTCCTGACAGCGTGCACTCGCGTTCTGCCCTTTCAGTCGATGGACGAATTCGTCGACGACGGTTCCTATAAACTGATCGTTCCACGCGGCAGTTCCGACTACGACGTGCTCTCCGTAAGTTTACCCTAGCGATCGAGGAACCCGACTTTCACTTCTACTCACACACCTTTCGAACGATCAAAGTTATGTCAGACCGTTGCATTCGATAATATTGTAATCATGCTTAATATCTACCGTAGTCTCGTTCACGCTGACGTACATGGAGTGATAAATGGCTTATACGTTACGAGACGTTTCCGTGATAGTTTCAGGCGAAGTACGAGGCATCGACGAAATCTTTTTCGGTGAAGCTGATGAAATTAATGAAGGACGAACAGGAACTGCCGAGAGATCTAATGGATGGCTTCATACAAGTACGATCGACAATCTGTATTTTTACGCGCGACATAGAGACGAATGCGATACGAAATCAACTTTAATAATGTAGCTGTCTAATATTTGATTTTCATGAAATTATTTTATTTCTTTTGCTAATTAACATGATTATTTCAAAGTGATATTTAGAAAGTTTTTTATGTTTTAATTATCTACTGCTTCCTAGGTATGCAAGAGCAGAAAAGTTGCTTTTTTGGTGCTGAGCGCTTTGAAGAAGAGCGTAGAAGTGAAAATACCCTGTAGACTGTCGAGCATCAAGACTGAGAGAATAGACAACTTAGGAATGATCCTGTCAAAGGGCAGCCCTTATACAGCCGTGATAAACTATCAGTGGGTAGCGTGAAAGATCCTTTTTGTGTCCAACTTTTCCTTTCAGCTGTAAAAATGTCGCGTGTATCAGTTTGCAGAAATTTTTGGATAACGGTATGATGACGCGTTTGAGGGATACGAGATTTTTGCCGCAGTTGGCCGAAGAAAAGACTTACGTACCGGTCCGCCTAGTTAATGTCATCCCAATTTTGGCGATTCTCTGCGGGGGCATTATAATTAGCGTCGCGCTGCTGACTATAGAGAAAATTCATTATCGGTTGAAGAAAAAGAAATTTCAATCAAAAGTCTCTTATTCTTCCAAAAAGCTATTTATCAGGAAGTACAATAATTGAGAGAACATTTATAATTTTGTTTAATTTAGCTGAAATCTTGGTAGAAATTTAGTGTGTGTGTTTGTGCTTGTAGATTTGTATTAATTAATTAATTATTTATTTTTTATTCTGATTATCGTATTACAATACAACGTATTGTCTTTTTTAAAATATATATAGGCATTTAAATATTAATATTAACAATTTTATGCTTAGTAATTATTATAGCACGTATATATAAAAATTTAAATTATATTTACAGTGTGCTAACTCTAAAATAAAATAAGAATTGAAAAATATCTTTCTAGCGAGAAAAGAAGGTAAAACTTTCCGCTATTTTTCAATTTTAGCATTTTTATTGAAAATCATTCAATTTTTGTTGACAATCGAGTAAGGTATCCGATACAGAAAGATTAAACAATATATCAAATCAAACAATAATATCGATATCAAGGAGCTTTCTTTTCCTGATATATCCTTTTTGCATGGTATGCACGCTTATATTTGCACTGATCTTTATGCGTCGAGGTAAAAACCAAGACATGTCGACCTGAAATAGCGAGCGATGTGCGGATAAGTAATACCGACTACGAGCTTTACGACAGCAAATAATTCATCGGCTTGGCCGATGATTCGCCGATAAAAATCGTACTGTCGCATATCTCCATGTAATTTGTAATAATGCTGCCGCACATCAACCAGTGACATTCTTTCCCGCGCACCTCTAGATCTTCGGATCCGATAAATTCCCATCCGCGATCGCCCTTCAGTCGTGCGTCCGCACCCTTGAATCGCGGTACCCTCGATCCTTCCTTTAACCCTCGGCGTTAGCCACATTTTTCGATGAAGGATTCCGCGATTGTTGTCTTTAGTAGGATTTGGGAATTGGGATTCCGATTTCTTCGCGCCTCTCTTCAATCTCACCTGTTCTTAATTCACACGAGAGATAATAATTTTCTCGCTCTAAATTGAACGTTAATTGCTTATTGCAACAGCGTTCAACTGCACGAAATAGATTTTTATTTTTTTACACAGTAATTTAGGTTTTTATTTTCCATCCTGCATTTCGCAAAATGACAGTGCGATCGATCGCGATATTTTTCCTCGTGTTGGGAACCAAACCGCTGACAGAAAGTATAGGCATCAACAATTATTTCCGTCTGATCAACGACGTCCACAGACATTATCGCACGTCGTGTGTTATTTTCGTGCGGTCTGGCAATTACGGTAAGTACCGGGAATAGTTTCCGGCTATCGTTTTTCACACTGTACTTCCAGCGAGCTAGCGAGAAGAAAGTTTACGTGAACTTTCAAACAAATATTGAATTGTAGCTTTACATGCAAATCATTTCAGTTCTATACGATATTATAATATTTAACATTAAAGATATTTTCAATTAAAAAAAATTCTTTTCTGCTTTACCTAATTGTCATGTATTTAAATCAAATTAAATCTAATTAAAAATGAAAAATTAAGTTACTTTCTTCTAATTCTTATCTTTGAAGAAATTAAATATATACACAAAAATAATTCTGGTCAAAAACGGACGAATCAGAAAATCTTGTAGGATTGATCAATTTATTTATCAATCATTCTGGTTATTATAAATAGAACTCAATACTTTATAAGTCATAAAGTCCGTTTTAGACCAGAATTTTTTTCAGTTTACAATCTCTGAAATGATTATCTCAGTTATGATTTCGAGAATATTTAAGTCTTTGACAACACGAAAAATAGAAATGTAATGCACATCCTCGATGCGAATACCGCAGATTTGAACACGACGACGTTGGTGCACACATGGTCGCGCGAACTCTCACGGCAGCAAGTCATGACCGTGACCATAACTTTCTTAGACCTGATGAGTGAGTACAACGAGTACTGGGAGAATGTCACGCAGCCGTTGTTTGTCGTTCTCCTCGACACGGAGGAGACCATGGATGAGTTCGTCGAGACCACGAGAAGCATAAAACCCATTTCCTTTCCCATTTGGTTCGTCGTGTTCCTTCAGCGTCCTGGGAATCCCCTCGAGAAGTACTGCCGACATCCTACCTATAATATATTCAACGTGGACTTCAGTACCCAGATGCTGGTTCTGTGCTACGCTCACCCGATTCTAGTCGAGTGGTACGCCGTTCGCGATAATCGCACGAGAACGTTCGACCTGGCCCTGTGGACTCCCGATAAAGGTCTACTCTTGAGGACGCGCAAGAGTCTCTACGCCAGGAGAAGCAACATGTTCGGCGATGTTGTACGCGTGACGTCCGTATTCGTAAGTTTTTAACTCTTCCTTGAACTCCATCATGCGCCTGCTTTTCCTGCGAATCGAAAATGAGCGACGACCTTGTATAAAATAGTCGTTTTGAAAAATATTGCTTCGTAATTTGATTGACCTATAGATTAACTTGACAATGTCGATAAATGCTCAAAGAACTCGCCGCTGATCTCGCTGGAGAACGGTACGTTCAGAGGGTTTCTCGGTCTGGTGCTGACGGAGCTCAGCAAAGTGATGAACTTCTCGGTGGAGATTCTGGATCCGGTGGAGGGATTCGGCAGCTGGGACTGTCGGGGAAAGAGGTGGACAGGTGCGATCGGCCAGTTGGTGACCAACAAGGCCGACATCGGCGTATCTGCATTCACGATAACGACTCGTAGGCAAAAGATGATTGATTTTACAATACCGTTGATACGCTCGCGATACCAGCTTTACTTTCAGCAGCCAGAGACCTCCTTCGTACAATGGTCTTTATACTTTAGGGTAAAAATTATATATTATATATATAGTAGCACTAATTAATATTAGATATGCATCAATTAATATATTATATGTTAATTGTATAGATTACATTTGTAAAATTATAGAAGTTCACTGCTTTAAGATAATCATCTGTATCATTCTGTATCAATTTGTAAAATTAAAAATACAATTATTTAAGATTACATCTCTGGGAAAAGAAGTAGTATTAAGATAATTTATGCGGCTGAAGATTCACGGTAATAAATTGCTGCTTTCTTCTACCGATATATCTTTCAGGTATTCAGCCCCGAAAGTTGGATATCATTAGTAATGGTAATAATAATCGCTTCTATTTTGTTGACTGTAATGAAGACAAAAAGCCGTTTCTCGATCAGCCTAATGTGCGATAACTATATTAAAGTTTGGGGCATTTATTGCCAGCAGGGTTTGTCAGGTAATATTTGCTAGAAACATTTAATATTTTTAACATGCATTTCTAGCATATCGTCAAGCATAATTTTTTCGTATTATTTTTATTATTAGTAAAGTTTTATACAAATAGCAGCGTAATTAATGCAACGATATATGTTAATATATGTTAATTCATGCTAATATATATGTAGCTATTTGGCGCTATAATGCATATGTATATTTTATGTATAGATATTCCCAACAACTCACCGATGAGGCTTGCTTTTCTCTCGATTTACGCTTCGTCGATAATAATTCTGGCAATCTATTCCGCCTCGCTGATTAGCTTCCTGGCGCTCGCTTCGCCCAAGCTGCCTTTTTCCACTCTGGAGGGTTACGTTAAGGATGGCTCTTACAAATTAATTGTTATGAAAAACAGCGCCGAGTACGACATTCCTACTGTAAGTTTGTTGTTACTTAAAGAGTCGAAATTATTCTTGCAACAGTAATTTATCAGTCGCAGAGATTTCGATTGAAACGATCGTAGATAAAAGCAGTCTCGTGATTGCAGCCGAGGAAATTTTGAAAGCATTAACAAAAAGCGTTACATAAACAAGCCTTAGTAATTTAATAATCTTTTTTTTAGAGAATTTGGTAATTTCAAACGTTAGAGAATTTAATTTTGTTTGTAGAGAATATATTGTTTTTAAATTCTTCTTTGTATTCTAATAATTACTGGCGTAAATTCATAAAGGAAACATTCTATTCCGACTATATAATTGGAAGGAAAACAATATCTTTTTATTTAAATTATGCTTCCTTGAATTTTGCAGCGTGCCAAGGATCTCGTCTTGCTGCAAATGTATGAATTGCGGGAAAAAGAAAATTATTTACCGGAAACATTGACGGAGGGATTCAACCAAGTTAGTGATGTCATTTAATTATTGAAATCAATATTAAGTTTCATTAAGTCGTCAATTCTTACGTCAATTCTTATGCAGCTCTGCAAGAGAGAAAAAGTAGCATTTTATACCACGGAGGTGTTCAAGGAAGCTATGACCCTTTATATACGGTGTGGAGTTGTATACATCGATACCGGAAGGATTGATAATATGGCATTAGCTCTGACGAAAAAAAATCCTTACACTAATTTTATAAATTACCAGTAAGTATTTTAAATACACTTATTTATTTATAAAGATGGATTATATTATTAATATACATTTATTGTTGATAGACATATCTTATATTGTATTAAATTGTTTCATGTTTATAAGAAGTTGAGTATTTATTAATACATTGATAAATTTTGATGAATTTTATTAATATTAATGCTTATAAATATTATTTATAATAATTGTTTGAGATAAAAATTCTAGTATAAAATATAAAAAATTTTGTATTATATTATACAGATTGAATTATTTACGATTACTTTTTCCTTTTCAAGAATAATTAATTTAAACATCTTTTCACATTTTCCAGCTTGCGGCGATTTCAGGTTAATGGCATTCTGAGCAAATTAAAGAACAAATATCTCATAAAAAGTAAACCTCCGGGAAAGTTTCTTTGTGGTTATATCGAGTTAAGCGATGTAACACCAAATCTGACGATAGTAGCGGGCAGTATGATCCTAGCATTACTTATCTTGATAATCGAGAAAGTGTATTATTCTCGATCTAAATCTCGATCTAACAATAAGAATACCGAATTGTCTATTAAAACATTCAATTATAATCTCGGCGTGAGGAATGAATTGCGAAAGGGAAACAACGAGAGAAATTTAAAACTTCAAGGATTTTATAATAATACGAGACCAATTGGATATTGGCCATGATAAATAAAAAAAAACTGTTGTGAATTCTAGATATAAAAAATTTGGATATTCGAGGGATTGCTTGTAAAATAATACTTGTTACATATAATCTGTGTTTATCAACAAGTATTTAACAAATTTAATAAAACATTTTAAGATATATCTCACCGTTAAAAAAAAAAACAAATACAGATTTACTGATAATTTCTATTTATCGTTTCACTTTTTCGAAGAATGTTTCTGCATATTACGTGTATTGGTACATATCACACAAACAAATATACATGTAATTAATAATAACTAAATTAATAAAATATTTTTCTATTAGATTGTAATGAAAAAAAAGCGAAATTATCAATAATAACATTAACATTGTAATATGCATGTTCCTTATTATTATATATAGTTATATATATTTGCACAATTATAAATAAAATTTTACTATTAATATTTATAAATTGTTATTTAAGGTAGTTGTAATAATTTACGTCTACATAAATTATTGCTTCATCTATATTTGATTATCGACTTTAATAATCTTTAACAGTGTTAATTTTATCGGTAAGCGGAAGTTCGCATCCGCAGCTTGCAGTTTCTTGCTGCAGTCGATTCGATACGCACTCAGGTGGCATAGCTTCGCTGGCGGGCGCAACGGATGCGAGCGAGCACGCGCTTATGTTTCCGCTTTCTGTTTGACCGGAAGTGACCTTTGGCTCATCAGAAAAAACCTGCACGCACGCATCAATCCCGATAGTCGACAGTCGTCTCATATGCAGGTATTGCTTCAGTATAAGTACACGTGGAACGTGAGTCGTCTTTACCGTTGCACCGACGCCAGCGGCAACGGCATTGAGTATCAATTACGGAAATGAACGTATCTTCGCGGGTACCACCAATCAGCGACAAATTAATTGCGATTAGCACGCGATGGCTGTAGCGTGACAGCAATCAGGGTTGCTTCTTCTATTATCCTATTAAATTGCAATTATGTGAGAAAGAATTATCAATTTATTAAATATTTCTCTTGTAAGAAACGTATTGTAGTGCGTGTCGCGACTTTGTTGCAATTCTCTTCCCCGTTGAGAAATATGAATTTTCCACGAACATGAGAAGTTGGAAATGAAAGACGCGACCGCATTGAAAGACTCGATAGGTTTTCTTTTTCAAGTTTTTTAGTTATGAATATTTGTATTTTTGTAGAATACTAACAGCCTTTTTTAGTATAGAAATATAGGATGAGAGAAGTCCTGTATGTATGTACAAATAAGCGTGTTTTTTTCTTTTCAGATGCAGCTTCAGGCAATGTGAACGTGCAACCGCAACGACCTTGATCGCAACCGCAAAGAGAACCGTAGTGGCTGCGCGACGTGATATAACGAAAAGTATAACATACCTGAAACGAGTATTTGTAACTTCTATTTTAATATCGCTTCACCGATATTAGCCAGTTTGTCTTCGACCTGTTAAAATTTTATTTTGTGCCAAATACTTCTAATCCATCTTTTTTATTTCATGAATTTAATTTCTAATTCTAACTTAAAGTAAAAAAAAGAATGAAAAAAAAATTAGTCATTTCCGTGCCACATTTTCGCGCTCTGATAAAAAAAGAATGACGAAAAAGAAGACAGTTGAATGGTGACGCATTGCAAGGCGACTTGATGATGCATCTTTGCACGATCAGCCGTCCTCGAAATGCATTCCGCAGACACGATTGTCTATTATCGTTCGTGAGGATCGATGACTGCCGTTTCAGGAGGAAAACAAGATTCCTCGACTGGTCTCTCTCTACTGTCGTCGTACGTAGTAGCCATTGTTGGCGCATTGTGTCATCTCTGGGCTTGTCCAGAGTGCCATTACGCCGCGGTGACAAAAGAGAGAGTATTTCTGCAGTCAATCATAACAATAACAATAATTGCGAACCAGGAAACAATAATGCTCGTAACGACGATTGTTGCGCAGGAAACAATGATGGTGATAATGATGACAATGGATGGAGCCTCGCCCGAAAGATGAAATCGTAAAACCGCGCAGCGTTTTTCTCTGAATTTCGGTAGCATTTAGTGTAAAATTTCCAGACGTTTTCGCTATATAAATAAGGAAAGGACTTTATTAGAATTCATAAGATCTTTATATACTTATAAAGAAAGTTCTCTCTTATAATAAAACGTATTAAAATATATTATGTATTATATCTATATAGCCGGATAAATATACTCATAGATTATAAATTTCATTTATCTAAATGGTTATTGTTAGCTAAACTAAAAGGATTTTCATTGAATTTAAAAATTAAATAAACATATTTTGTTACTAGATATTTTAACAGACATTTCAACATATCTAAATATTATATATACAAGAATTCGATACTTTTCTGCTTAATTACGGGTATTGTTACTCAAATAGTTTCGAGGTACAATATTCTCAAGGTGACCCAGTGCTAATTATTACAATAACGTTTCTATCTTAACGAAGACGATAATTTGCGTCCGGTGAGTTGAGAAACTTGACGGCTTCTTCAGTAAATCCGCCACCGAGACCTCTTCGGCTACTTCGCGAAACTCATTATCATGTCCGAGAGCGTAGGAAGGCGTTAGCTACGTGCTAGGTCATTTGTCCTTATATTGCCGCTGACTGATGATTTTTGAGAGGAAACAGCAGCTATCATCCGCGATAAAAATCGTCAATTCGAGAACGTTAATCGTTGTCCCCGATATGCCGGGACCGAGAATTATTCAACCGTGATCGGGAATTATTCAACCGTTTTATTAGATATAAAAGAACGTCTGATAACTCGATTAGTCTTTTGCGGATAAACTGTACTCTAATCGCACCAATTTTTCTCTTCGCCAACCTCGCGAGCTAAACGATTCAGTTAGTAGGTCGTAGATAATTGACGTAATGCACGCTGGTATGCGGGAGGAAAGCAATAATTAATTTATATTTATAGAATACGATGAAGGTATTACGGTATGATTAATTACGAGGTACTTAATAGCGTAATATAATTAGTTTGCAAATTAAACATATTATATAAAATATCACACCGATCGTTAAAAGTAAATTTAATTAATGCATTCTCTCGCGTGTTTTTTCCGGTAATTCTGATTTAGAGATCGTATCGCGAAAGAAAACAGGCGTTTAATTCCCATTCAGATCGTAGATTACGCCAACTGCAAGTATTTTCTAATCGATCAATATCTATGTTTGTTACTCGTTGTTCTCGTTAAACTCCTCATTCGTCACGACAGACGTGATGTCCAATTCAACACTCTGTTTGTCCAACGTCAAGCCGAAAGAAACTGCCGACGTGTCGCACGATCAGCACGATCGTAATTCAGGCACCAGGTTGCGAAACGGCCGGTCGTAAATGCGTTTAATTGCCGTGGCACGTTTTTGCCCGAAATAGGTGCGATCATCAAGACCCTCGCATGCAACAGATTCTTTTTCATCGCTGAAGGACGCGCGCCGGGAAGACTCCTCTCATTCTCTCGCTCACCTGTACAACTCTTGTCATTCTTATTAACGTCATTTGTAATTACTTTTTACTTTTCTTATTATAATCGGAACTTCTCACGATTAACACTGCTCCTCTGTCATTCTCGTGCTTTTTTTTTTATTTTTACATTAATAGCAGAGTAAATCCGCTCTCT
Source organism: Tetramorium bicarinatum (assembly GCA_928718305.1). Classification (NCBI taxonomy): domain Eukaryota; kingdom Metazoa; phylum Arthropoda; class Insecta; order Hymenoptera; family Formicidae; genus Tetramorium; species Tetramorium bicarinatum. Next base: position 10,472,594 of record OV788319.1, read on the forward strand.
CCGTTTTTTCTTCCCGCCTCTCTCCCTCTCTCGCTCTGCCGACGTTGGCGGAGGCGACCCACGTATTCCGGGTGCCGCGTGGGTGTGGGCCGCGTACGTACGTGTCCGTACGCACAGTGGGGGCACCCGGAGCCGCGGCGCCCCACCGCCGTCGGAATCGCCCGGCCGCGGCGGAATGGAATGGAAAGGAAAAGAGCTGGTGTAGTGTACCTACTGCTGCCTATCCGCCTGCCGTAGACACGATTATGTTTCGTGTCTGGCGTACCCATTCAGTGCTTCTCACGGCACGGGGGCACATGGTGCGGTCGCGGCACCCGCAGACCGTCTCTCCGCGAGTGGTGCACGCACGCGAGCCGCGCGACGCAGGAGTGCAACGAGCTCCGAGAAGATAAGCCCGCCGAGAAGGTCGAACGGAAGAATAAAGAATAAAGAAGAATAAAGCCGGAAGAAGTTGAGCGGACAAGTGCGAAGATTAACATTAAGAAGTGTTAAAAAAAAAAAGAGAGAGAGAGAGAGAGAGAGAAAAGGGAACGCTTTAAAAATATACGTCGGACATGCTGAGAGCCTCGAAAGATATTTTCTGAACGAATTATGTTCATTAAATCATAAGCATCAGAAAGAAATATTTATACGTGTTGTAAATTGCAATAACGTGGAGAACTGCGACAAAAACTTAAAAACAAGTGCAATATAAAAAAAATAACAATAAAAGAAGAAGAGGAGAGCAAGAGAGCTGGTGTGCGGGACATTTGCGTCATCCTTTTTAATATAATTCCGATCTGAAGATACGCGGAAAAAAAGCGCATTCGCGAGGTAGCGACACGTGCGGGAGAAGAAACTGCGTCGCGTGGGCTGAGTACGAGTGCGCTTGGCGCGCACTTTCGGAGGAGATTCGGCGCGTGTCCGGCCGAATGTGCGCGATGTGAAAAGGCCCGGTTCCGTGCTAATTATGACAGAGCGCGCGATACCGTGAAACGTTCTTGTCGATAAAGTTCCGCCTGCTCCGTGTCGAATGGCGCGTCGATTCCGCGCCTCTCTCGCTTCCGGAAACGCGCGGTGGGCTGGAAGACCTTAAACAGTGCTATCGCGATATCCAAACTCGGGCAGAGCAGACGGCCGAGTCCGGGAAGATAAGAGGAGAAGAGGAGGAGCGCAGCTCTGCGCGGTCTGCCGAGCGCGACCCGCGTTGTTGCCGGAGAGCGAGGCGGAAAATCGGCGACTCACGTTCTTAGGATCACTCGGGTGTCGTGAAGGTAATTAGAGCTAATTAGCGAAATTCCAGTCGGAACTAATTGTATTATTTGCGGAGAAGGAAGAGCATTCCCGGTCGGTCTGCGGCTTTGCATTCGCGCGGATCATTTATTATGAATGAAGAGGAGATGGCTAATTGTCGAAAGAGAGTTTTAAATTTATGCGTCCGGCTATCGGCGCGATGCATCGGCGCGTCACCGCGTTTTTTGCAGCGCGCTCGAAAACTCGGCACTCGGCTAATGAATGAAAGAGAAACCGGATTATAATAAATACAAATAAAATTCGATGCAATCGGCGCGGGAGAAAGTATAGTAATCGAGTAGCAATTAAACGTAACATAGCTCTATATAGCGTAATCGGAGGCTCCAAGTAGAGATAGCAGTTAGACCGTTCAGACAGGAATTCGAAAGTCACCCGACGAGATCTTCCAAATCGATCCGCGGATCCGCGGATTCACCGATCTCACGATCGACGTAACGATCTGCTCGTGCCCCGTTATGAGGGGAGGAACAAAAAAAAGTACGCAACAAATTAGTGGTTAAGGACGAGATTACAGGCGAGGTAAAAAGCGTGCGGACTTGTAAATCAGCCGTTGTTACTCACGGAAGTCGGACTGGCTTCCGAAGCGTGGAGCAACGTCTGCGCTGCGAGGTGCGCGCGCTGTAACACAGCGTAGATGCGATCAGAAATTTTAATTGAACCGTTATGATCGTTCACGTTGTCGACGTGAACGAGTTACGCAATCGCGGTCGCGCGCGGCCGACGGTTAATTAATTAATTCGTATCCAAATCGCAAAACTCCGACACGCACCGTCCGGCCAGCGTTCTCCAGCGCGATAAATCACGCGGCATTTTTTATCTCGCGAGAGACAAGTCGCGGTGTCTCGTGGAACGTTGCTTTTTGACGTGAATCGATAACCGATGATAAATCAAGGCAAATTTGGAGAGAGCCTGCACTGTAAAAAATTAATGTAAAGTTACATGTAATTTTGCGACACACTTAATAGTTTTAAATTAATTTATTTCTAATTTTGAAGTATAAAAGTAAAAATAATTCCTTAATTTGTTTTTTACAGTGTATACAGTGTAAAAGATTTATTAGAAATTAAAAACTTATTTTTACTTCTGACTACAAAATTATAAATACGTAGAATTTTACAACTATTATAGTGAATCTCACAATTACATGTAATTTTATAGAAATTGTGAGATTTACTATTTTGTATACACTGTAAAAAAAAACAAATTAAGGAATTATTTTTACTTTTATACTGCCAAATTAGAAGTAAATTAATTTAAAACTATTAAACGTGTCTCAAAATTACATGTAATTTTACATTAATTTTTTACAATGTGGCTCCCGCGAGACTTTTAATTAGCGGGAGGATCATCTCGTTGCGAGTCGCGTCGTTCACGTACGACGGCCTTTAAAGAGATAGCGGCAAGTTGTGTGTTGTTGCGGGCGAATTATGTTGATTCGATTACATCACTCCCCCGGTAAGAAGCGGATCGTAAATGTCGGGGGCAGAGAGCTACATGACTTTCTGGGACGGTTCGCTGTTGGTTGCACGGCCAACCGACGCAGAATGCGGCGACGGGAACGGTTCGCCGTCGGTTCTCATCCACTTACGCGGAATTGGATCACTCGCAGTCCGTTCGGAATAGCTATGATTCCGCGGAGAGGAAGTCGATCCGCTAAGTTTCACACGGAGATTGACGGAGATGCGAGCCGCATTATACCCCCGCGCCCCGACGTAATCAAAGTTCGCGACGTACGGGAGGGGAGGAAGAGAATAATAATTCCGCAATTATTAGACACGCCGGATAAATGTAGACATCTCGAGAAATTACTCTCTCGATTATGCATGTACGAGAATCTCGCGAGAAAAATTCGCAACGATTTCCCGCTTCCGTATGCGCGGGCACGAGTTTGCGCCGCAATGCTTTCTCGAGTTAAATAGAAATATTATTACCGGCGCTAATGACGCACTGAAAAAAATTCCAATTAGAAATGGACGAATCAGAAAAATTCTGTAGGTCTGATTAAATATTCTGGTTATTATGCACTGTAAATTCCTATGGCCACTGCTCCTACTCAATATTCGGTTAATTTGATTAAAATAATGTAATAAAATATTGAGAAAGTCTTACTTAACATGTTATTAATTTATCTAATTTAACTTTCATGTTAGGCAAAATTTTACCTTTTCCTTTTAGTAAAAATTAATAAAACATTGAGTAGCAGTGGCGACCTATGGAATTGTTAAAAATGATTCAAATTGAGTATAAATTGACACTACGAGTTTAACAGCGTGATAGAATTCAATACTTTATAATAACTTTATAATAATCAGAATATTTGATCAAGCCTACAAGATATTCTGATTCGTCCGTTTTCAACCAGAATTTCTTTTCAGTGTAGGCAAATAAAAATCTTTTCTCCTTAAACATAACATCCGACGGATATACATACTGTTCTTTTTATCAAGATCGTTTCTTTTAATGCATTCTTTCCATGCATTCTTTCATCATTACGGAGAACTTCGCGCGCCTTATACAGAGAGCAGGCAAAATTGGGTCAGCGTTTACGCGTTAACGCAACTGAATCTTATTTGAATTATCGACGCGTCAAGATAACTCTTTATTCTAACATATTCACGGATCGATCCACTTAGACATGACGGCGGGCAATGCGTCGTCGGCCTTACACTCCATCGACAAAGAGCGGCGAGAATGGGAGCAACGCTCTGCTGCTACGGCGTGGAAAGCCGTAAAATGATCCGCTCGTGATGGCGTTCTAATGGAAAATGTATGAATTTTCTTGTTGCAGACCTGAAGGAGAGAGATCGGCCGCGAGCAACGAGCAGGAGTTTCCCGTTATCGCATCTCGCAGTGGCGAGCAAGAAAGGGGTGATTCGTCCATTCGACGAGATTTTGCGAGATCTTACGGTTTCCCGGATTCCTGAAGCCGCCGACGAGACGAATCGCGCGATAAACGAAATAGGTAAATCCGAACAATCACTCGCCTTGCTCGTTCCTTCTCTCCCTCTTTCTTTCTTCCTAACGCGCGCGAACACGCGCGCTGCCGGAAGTGTTAAAAAGCGCCGACGTGTGATGGACGATTTCGAATTTCGCTCGGCCGAGTCTCGTGTACGGGAAACGACGTTTATTCCGTTACGTGCGTACGAAGTTCACGCGTTTATTCGGTGCGAGCGAGCCTGGCGCGGCGTGACGGATTCGCGGATTTAGGCGCATCGACAGCAATAATGATCGTTTGGTCGATTCAAGTGAACATGAACTACTCGGGATAAGTTCCAACGCGGAATAGGAAATAAAATAAAATTTTGAATCGTGCTTCGGTTCGTCAATGATTCTTGCTCCGCTCAAATTGCATGTACAATTTTCGGAGAATGGAATTGGTCAATTTTCGTGAAGGAAGGAAGCAAATTTTAATTTTAACTTCGAGCAGTTTTATTACTTTTCTCGTGCCATCTTTGCCCACTTATTCGTTTGATTTTAATATTTAACATCTCAATTATTATTGCAAATTTTGCAAAACGGTATTTTTTGTTCATCTCAATTCGTTCTATCATTACGCGAGCGGTATCAAGATTACTAGGACACCTGTATATCTGCATTTTTAAATGTTAATGATTTTTATTTTCATCTTTTTTTTTTCATTTATTGTTGTATAATCTTTTCTAAGCAAGACAAATTTAATTATAGAGAATTAGAAAGAAATCGATTGACATTTTAACGTTGTGTAAAGTTATATATATATATATATATATATATATACATATATATATATACATAAAGTATAGTTAGTATATATATATTATATATATATATTTTTTAATTTTAAAGTAAAATGATGGGAGAAAGAAAAGTCTGTGAAACAATTTAAATATACAATTTCTTTTGTTTTTTCATAAATTTTGCACTTTCTACTAACATTAAAATGTCAATGTTATGTAAAGTTATTAAGACTAAAGTAGAAAGTGCAAATTTTATGAAAAAAACAAAAGAAATTGTATATTTAAATTCTTTTAAAGACTTTTCTCTCATCATTTTACTTTAAAATTAAAAAAAAAATATATTCATGCAGAATTCATTAGAATTGCTAAACAATTATGTTGTCGATTAGGATGGTTAGCCATTCAAAGAATAAATTCCTGAATCTAGGAAACATCGTCAAGAATGCTTAAGACAAGTAGCGATCGTGTCGGCGATTACGCTTGTCGTTACCAATTAACAATGAACATGCGAAACAAGCCCAACGGTACAACAAGCCGGCGGTTCAATCTGAATTACGAGGCATAGTAGTATCCCTAATTACGTCCGTTACCGTGAAACGTTTCGGAAAGTTTCGCGCTTTTGTTTTCTTCGTTAACTCGCGCGATTTATCGTCGCAGAGTCTAATTATGCATAGCGGGACCGTGTGCTCCGCGAGCCGGCAAGCTGCAACTATTTCATTAACATACGTAACAGGTAACCGTAGATTCTATCATCTCAAATTCTCAATTAACGGTCCGTTAGATATTAAACTTTACTGCGACTATTGACGATCGAGGCGAAGAACATCGCGAAAGTTATCGCAGGACCGGCTCCCGAAGCGTAAACGAAGACGAAACGTCGGGCCGTTACGTCATGGGGCTTATATCACGGGCGACGGAATCCACATAGTAATCGTCGATAATGGCGATGATCGATCTGCCTTGATCGCGCGATGCCGATCGCTCCCGCTGGCCATTTATGGCCGCTCGAGAGAAAGAAAGACAGAGAGAGAGAGAGAGAGAGAGAGAGAGAAAGAAACGTGGCTGTCAACCCTCGATCGCCGCGCTACGATCGCACGAATCGCGCGATTAGAATGCAGCCGCGGACGATCGCGCGCGACACCCACACGCGCGCAAAGACGAGCGTGAGGCGCGCGCATTGCAAAACGCGTCTATGCGCGACCGGGTGTCACTGCCCACATGCGTTGCGGTTGCGTCGCGTTGCGTTCGCGCTGCCCACGTGAGACGCAGGCTATCGACGACGGTCCTGCAGGCAGCCGTGACACGCTCCCGCTCGATTACAGAAACGCCGTATCGCCCGAGACGGCGATTTTCAGCGTGGTCGCGGCGACATTCGAACGCCGCGCGGAACGACCTTGCGTGAGAGCCGTGCGCGACGTCGTGACGTTGCGGTAAAAGCCGCCCGGCGTTTTCTCATCGCCGTATAAGTCTGCCGCGAGGATCGAGCGGCGGCCGTTGTGCAAAGTGAATTAACAAACGCGACTCAAAAATCGGACGGTCATGCGAATCAAATTAACTCGCCGGCCGCCGTAGATACGCGTGAGTGCAGCAGCCAGCGAGAACCATTCTCTCCTTTTCTTATCGGAGAAGAATGTTTTGGAAAATGTTTCGGTGTTTCGTAAGAATTTTATAAAATTCTAATTAAGAAACAAAGAGTAGGCTCCTCCATATACAGAAAGATAGAATTTATTAAAAATAAAGAAATATTTCTTTAGAATAGTCCAACAAAACTGTTTAGTTGAAAAAACATGTACGATTATTTGATTTTTCGAATAACATATCATTCACAAATATAACACAATAAAACAATACTTTTTTCTGGTTAATAAAGATAATACTTCCCATAATACAATGTTGTTTAAATGAAACAAACAAATGAAGAAAAAAATGTTCTTTGAAGAATCAAATAATCAAATTTGTTTCTTTAAATAAATAATTTTGCTCGCCTGCTCCAAACAAATCGTTCTCTCTCTGTAGCCTTGTATTGTTTAGGAAAATAATGCAAATTGAAAAGAAGAGAAGAAGACCGTAAACGTGCTCATTAATTCCTTATGAGTCAATATTTTGCCCTCAATACCCAGTATTAATTCGAAAGATACGAAAGATCTCTCGTCGCATCCGCTACGTTGCGAATTAATGCGTTTTCTCTTGTTTCGAGGGGCGGGAATTTTATTTCTTCCTTAAACCAGGCTGGAATTACATCAACGTGTCCGGTCGGGCGTGAGCTTTGTTCCATAACGGCGTTAAAGTTTCACCGCTGTAATTTGCATAGATTAACGTCGACGTGCAAGCCATTACTAATTTCATGCTGGCAGGCTAAATCATTGCATATCGATCGGCGAGCAGGACTATCATTCAGCGAGCGGCGGGTTGCACTTTGGACGACAATCTGCTTTTACAGCTCTATTTGACCCTTCCGTTACCTACGCAATAATTAACAATCTTGCTGACAGGGCTTTGGTTTCAGTTGCCTCGAGAGTCATTATTATAATCTTAATAGCACATTTTAATAGCATTTCGCTCACGATAACAATCTCGAGCGACGTTATAGTCGAGTCTTTTGCCATAATCGTATCTTTTATGCATCTCGAAACAGCGTTTATATCTGGCGTATGGCAGCGTATCGAATTTTCATTCTTGCGTGAGTAACTACCACTTTGGAAACGACAGAATCAAACAATATATGTATACATATAATTTAAGCCTCATTATTGTATATTATTATAATATATTTACTTCATCGAGGATGTTTTTCTGCACTGAGAAAAATATAGTTACTTTTGGATTCAATCACAATTTCATAATATTTCTAATTAAAAAAAAAGATAATTATTGTTAGAAATATTATGAAATTGTGGTTGAGGCCAAAAGTAAATATTTTTCTTTCAGTGCATGTACCATCTTTTGATATTCTTGCGTCTTTCATATTTTTTCTTCTTAAATTGCTATTCTGTTTAAGTTACATGAAAAAATTTTAGTATTTAATTAATATCCAAATTTTCAGATGAACAACAACCTTGGTTAATCTTCGCTCTTTCTGGTGACGAAAAGAACTGACTGAAATAACCGAGGACAAAATGGTTTACCGGGGCAGTTTGCAGACGGACGACCCCAGAGATGCGCCGAAGCTGGTCCGGGTGTCTCCGCTGCGCAGCAGTAGGTCCGCTAATCCCGGTCCGAATTCGCGAGCTGTCACATCCGCCAAGGCCCCGATCTACCACAGTTCATTCGCGTCGTCGATCGATGCCAATCGCGCGCGGCTGATCGAGGAGAGGCGACTGGGACGCGAGCGGGACATCGAGTCGGTCGAGAAGGTAATCATGAGGACCACTGGCATGAAAATCGGCGCACCCAAGCTGCGCAACATCAGTCAGATCCGCGAGACTGTCTTCTTGGATCAATCGCTCACGCCGCTTGACAAGATCGGCAGGCCGGACTCGAGGAATCGACCGCGCAGCGTCGCCACGAGTTTCGAGAACGGCAACGCCAGGATCGCGAGGACTCACAATTCTCTCCTGGCGGATCTGAGGGACCTGGAGAGGCTGAGGAACACTCCGCCGACGCAGCGGAATCACAGAGGCCCGTCACAGCAGACAGAATTAACGTTGGCGAGCAAGAGGAACGATGCGCCGACCTCGGCCAAGATTCGCTCGGACATCTTCAGAATCCAGCAGATGTTCCAATCGGCGGATTCCTCGCCCAGGACGATCACGAGGAACGGCAACGACAAGAAGTTCAGGAGCGGCTTGGAAAAGGACGAGAGGAAGCCCGGGACGGAGATTAACAAGACTCGGTTGCTGGCGCAGAAGCTTCTAGAGGCGTCCAGGGGCAATCGGGAGTCGTTGAAGGATCGGTATAACAATCCGAAGAACGTGTCCAATAAAATGTCGAGCAGGAACATGAACGGGAAACCACTGGGTAAGATCCTTCAGGAGATTCCGGAGAAGGACCCGAGAGACAAACAGAGGCAGAAGGAGGATGCAAATTCGGAGGATCATCCGCGGCCTCCCGCTCGCAGGAGAAGGAATTCGAAGAATTGCGACTGGAAGGATGTTGATTACTCCATAGTAGGGCGCCGCGGGTCGGAGGATCGAGGTGTTCGCGGGGAGGACTCGTCGAACGGCGGAGCAAGCGCGGAAGAGAGTTCTAAGGCCAGATCTAATCTAGAAAGACCGGATATTCTGGACGGGCTTTTGAAGGAATCAGACCGACAGCTGGCGGATCTGAAGAGCGATCTCGGCGAGAGGGAACGCTCGCGCAGTCATTGGCGAGGTTTCGTGCAATCCATGAGGCTGCACGACGTGGAGCTCCATTCCGACAGCGAGGACCAGCGGAAGGGTGAGTTGAGGGCATCCTATACATTTCGCGTGTGAAAAGTATCTAATGAGATTGACATGCATATATAATGAAGACTAAATTTTCTGACAGATCGCTAATTTAATATCAATTTATAGTAATTTAATTTAATAATCTAATATCAATTATTATAGTAACTATTATAGTAAATATTATAGTAACTAATAATAAATAGAAATAAATTGCAAAAATTTTAAATACTCTTGTATACTCTTTAAATATGAAAGTTTTGAATACTCTTGTAAGTTAATCACTAAAATCTGAAGCGTTCTCAGCAAACGCGAATTAATTTCTTTTACTTAATTACTTAAATAACTTAACTAAAACTTTTAGTTAATTACTTGAAGTACTTTTAAATTACTTAAAGATTTATTTAGCTATGAATAATCTTGGCCGAAGAAATATAAAGCATCTTGGACAAATTATGATAAATTATAAAATAAATTTTTATCAAATTTTTCTTTTCGCCAATCGCACGTCATACGATTTATTACAACAGCTTTATTAAAGAGGACATCGTTAATTCATTAGTATCGTCCCGCATTTCCTCGAATCTATCTTTATCTCACGTTCGACGATGCCTATTGAAGTTTTCAGGTTTATCGTTTTAATGCCCGCAGGCCGTTAAATACTCGACGTCCGTTTGAAGGGAAAGGGCGCGTTTTATAAGCCGGCAGATTCAATTAGCGACGTTTGTCGAGGTGTTTAAAATTACAGTACAACTGGCGTGCTCATTCAACCCTCGGGGACTGAAGCACCCCTATTTTTGGACGCTTCTCTCACGCTCGCACGCTCGCCTCGCGTTACTACCGCAGGTCAGGGTAGTGTGTCCCCAATATAGAACGTGTATATGTCCCCCTGACATATGTGTCCTTATATATGGGTTTAATCGGCGAAACAGTCGCGCGGAGCATGCCTTTTCTCTAGTACCGCAGTGAAAGTTCCGATCCTTTCGAGCACTCGGTTGTATATATAGGATACTCCTGGAGAGCCATACTTATGCAAATGGCGACAAAAGATCGAACCCTGTGTCCCTCGAGCGTGAGATTCTCGAGCCGAAATATTCTAATGCATTTATTATATTTACTCATGTATAAATTATAATTTTATCATTTTTTATCTATATTTTTTTTTTAATTTTGAAATCTCAAGAGAAGAGATATAATAGGATTAATTTAATTTATATATTTTATGATGAAAATTCTGCTGCCATTTTAAAATAACAAATTATATAAGCTGAGATCACCCAAAAGCTAAACCATTGCCTTAAATTGTCTGATTAGATTAGATTAGAAATTAGTGTCGTTTTTCATCTGCGGTCTACGATACGAATTGCGCTTCGGTAAATGCCGAAAGTGTCGATGTGTTCTCACGGATAAATGCTTCCAGGAAATTTTCTGGTTCCCCTGGTGTGTGAATGCGTGTTCGACGCGAGCGGAATGGCATCGCCGTCACCTTTAGTCGAGCGCAACGCGTAAAAAGGTATTCCGATGGCAGGCGTACCTTTTATCCTAGCTAAGCATTCTTATCTGCGACTTATCATCTTACATGTGGACTCACTATATCTCCGCTTGCGTACGTGCCCGCCCGATGACTTAAAGAATGTTGACACGCGCAGTAATTCTTGATTAGAACAGCCGGCTGCATTTGTGTCACAAGTTATATACGAACTATATGTGGAATATAATAAAACAAGAGAAACTTAAGCTGAAAATTGAATCGGAAATTAAAGATAAGTTAACAATTGAATTTTCTTCTCTGAACTTTCTTCTCAAAAGTTTAATTTTATGAAAGAAGTAGATAAAGAAATGAATGTATTAGAAAAAATTAGAGAAAGAATACAAAAGGAGAAAAATCTTTGACGAAACAGAGTTTTTCTTGGAAAATATTAACATTATAATTGTTTCTATTAAATTAGGATAATCGTAATCGCGCGGACTCATAAATCGCAAGATGTGCGAAATAAATTCTTTTTTTTTTTCGCAAACGTCGCGGAGAAACGTTACGCTCGCAAAATAGATATCGTCACATTGCGCTGACCAATACGATCTTCGTGCAATGCGAAACTGACGTTCTCTCTCTACGGAGAAGCAGCTTATACGTAAAGCAGCCGCGCGCCTCGGGAAAAATTCCTGAATCAAAGGATCTCGGGTCGTCGGTGGCCGCGAAGGGGTTAATCCTTTCGCGTCGCGGTGAAATACCGCGTTTACGCTTGAACTATGCACCCATGACCGGCCGGCTGCCACGCTCGAATACCTGGCCGTTCACGTAATACCGCGCTTTCGTCCCGAAAGCCAGAAGGGGGGCAGGTTTCTCCCTCGCGAAAGACGCGAGGTATTCTCGCATTCTCACGACGCGGACGCCGCGAAAGTTTTCACATGTAAAACGAGGAGAGAAGGCGATACACGCGCAATTAACGGTATGATGACACGCAATCATTTTCAGCGTTTGCCTCAGCGATTCGATTGCATAAATATCAGGAAGTGCGAATAACTTTTGAGAAATATTAAAATTAAGTTGTCCTTCGCCGGACAGATTAAACTATATTTTTTAATAGACACGTGCTAAGTCAATATATTCTCTTGATAGAATTAGACAGCAGCTACTCGCGAGATTAATTATTCAGGAAACGAGGGCCATCAGCTTGAGACTAATTGATAGCAATTAAATTATTCAGAAAGGTAAAGGGTAAACGATTATCTTGTAACGTAATCGCTTCTTCATCGATTTTGTTGGCAAAAAAATTTCTTTTGACGCCAATCGGCGCAAACATGGATTATCCGATAACCTTATTATGAGACAAATAAGCGACGCCCATGCAATAATTTTTTACAACACGCCCAATATCGCGCTAATCTCGTGTAAATCTCCCGGTCACAAAAGTGACAGAATCGATCTCGACGATTGTGAGAGCGCGGAAAGGTCTATACATACAACAGATTCTAAACACAATGGGACGACAACCGCGATCGATATTGCCGTGCAGTGCAACGCATCCGAATTCCTTTTCGCACGTACGCACGCAAGCACGCATGCACGCACGCTTTTCCCTTATATAGGGTGCTCCAGAACCCTTGACCTGAATTTCAACGGGAAGTGTAGAGCCAATTTTTTTCTTTCGCGAAGACTTTAACAAAAGCCATTGTTTACAGCGAGTAAAATATTTTAGCAATTCAATTTTGATTAAAGAGTATATACATATCAATTTAAATAAATATTTAGACTTTTTTACTTAAAAAAAGCTAGAGGAGCATAATTAATTTTTTGTTTATTATAATCATTTTAAAAAAATTTAGTGTTGACAAATCTTGACAATGCTATTAAGAAAAATTCTTAATTTAGCAAATCAGTAATATTGAAAATTATATGCATAATAATAAACAGTTTATCGTTTAATAATTTTTTTAGCAACATTAAACTTTTTCTGAGTTTTACTTCAATTACGTACGATTTTTATAAGATTTATTAAAATTTAGTCTCGAAGAAATAAAATCTCGCTGAATTTACTTTCCTGATTGTCAACGCATTGTAAAATACAGATTTTTGTGGACCAAGAAAAAAACTGACTCCAAATTCCTTCGGCCGAAATCCGACGCGTTGGAGGACCGACACCCCATACAGGCCCTGGCGGCCCTTGCCCTTGAGTCTACGCCCTAATATTGATCCAAGCATCCCCACCACAGTGGGTCACATTGGTACGATCCCCCCCTTTTCCGCGACCCCGTCGTTGGGGGCCGTTGGTCGTCCATACATCGCGGTTCCGATGAGCTACATCGCCAGTGTAAACGTGGCTGTCAAACCGTTAACACTTTGCAGACCGATCGATCGATAGTGCCGTTGAACGCCGGTCTCCTCATTTTCCTTCTCCTCCTACCTCCTTCTCCTCATCCTCAGTTTCCTCCGACGCGATGCCGCCCTACGTCACGAAATATCTCAGTGCAGATGCGACCACGCGGTAGGATACACGCGCTTTGTTGCCGCCGGACATGGTGCTTTGCGACGTCTGCGACAGCAAAGGTGAGGGTGGCTTCTTTCTCTTTTTCTTAAGAGTAAGGGTGTTCCTAGAGAGCGAGGATACGCGACGTCGCGCGTCGTTATGGTGAGGGACTTGGTCTTTCTCTTGGTCTTTAACTTTGGTGACCAAAGGGAATTACTCCTCGGGGGTGAATGCGTGTAGAAGTTGAAAATTTCACTAGGATTGACCGTCGAAGTCTCGAGGAAAATAACAGATTATGTTCGTAGTTATTAAGTGATTATTTGACGATTTATTGTTAATTAGAGTTTAATTTGAAAAAAGGACAATTATATAGTATCAGTTTCTTTTATAACCGAATTGTCATTTTTAACAGAGATATACTGAAGAGAAATATAGACTTTGAAAATTTCAGATTTTAATTGATTATTTTACATTCATTACGTAATTACGACTCGCGAAAATCCTGTGAAAAATCTCAAGTCTGAAGCATTCAAAATAATAAATTTAATGATTTCAAAGTAAAAAGAAAGAAAACTTCAAGATATTCATGGAATACTGCTTGCTTTTTGCGATTATATTAATTAATGCGATTACCTCGAGGTGCGCGCGTTATCGGTCTTCCAAGGAAAGTATCTGCATTGCCAATGAAAAGGTCACGCATTTTGCTTTGCGGAGAAAATCCGCGAGCGAGGGGAAAGTTTGCGGTGCTGGGGGTTAACAGGAAGTCGTGGGACCTTTGTTGCGAGCGCGGAATTTTCGCGGAGGCAGGGGAGGGAGAAAGGGTCCACAGAAGGGCACGTACATGTAACTGAGATCGCGTGAGTGGTACGACGTGCGGACTCGACCCTTGACATCTGGAAAGGTGAGATTTTATGACCCTACGCAACACTGCGAAGGTAATCTTACGCGAGATGGAAGGGTGATTTTCGTGACAACGCGAAAACGAATCCGCGAATATTTTATAGCTAATCAGATGCACTTAGCGAGCTGAGTTACATTAATGTAACCCTGCGCCTCGCGTATAGAGGGTAATGTACAGGAAAGCTGTAGCTTAATGTTAATGCTAGTGCAAAGCTTTCAATGAAAATTAAATAAACGAGATGGGAGTGATGTATTTCTGCATTTAGCAAAAATGTGACAAAGTACGAAGATTTAAGTTTTATTGCAAAACATTGTAAATTGTACAATAAAACATTAGATTTTATTACTGGAAATATAGTTGACTTTATAGTGTATTTCATAAAATTAAGCTTTGATTTTGTATGAAAATTTGTATAAAACATAATTTTACATAAATTAAATGGATAGTTTTAGATTAGAAATAGATTAGATTCTTTATTTGATTCCAAGAATTTATTAGACGAGAAGAATGATTAATCTTTCTATTTATTACAATAAATAATATTTATCATAATATGAAATTTATGTTTTGATATCTTGACAAGATTAAGAGAAAAATCTTGATCGTATCAATTATTGTAAAATCTAATATTGAAGATTATGACCTGCATGTCAAGCGTATAGTTTATCATCCAATAATTACACATAATTTAAATCCTAAAGAAATTGAAGTCTAAATATATTTGCCGGCTTGTATTTATTTTCCGTGACGACAAGTTATGAATAGAAGGTATAAATCGTGACCGAGATGATTTATAATCTGCGTGATAAGGCCTTTTATGATCATTATACAAATCGAATGCTGATTTGCCGTGCTGTTTGTCGAGCAATTTGTATGCAGAATGCACTGCAAAGGTGAGAGAAATCTGCGATGTTCGCGTGGTAAATGCCTGACATTTTCACCCTGCCGCGCATGAATAAATATGGTACCGTTTCTCGAAAGTGAACACCGCGGCAATTCTGATTTGTCATCTTGGAAACAGCCTGATTTCTCTTAAAATCTCGCAATTAGTAATTTTGCTTTCACTCGAATTTTAATTCACTCAAAAATTAAAAATTAATATACGTAGAATCCTTACCTAAAAAAAAATCAAGAGAAAAATAGTACAAACAAGATATTTTTCATTTTATTGAAAGAGGAATATGCTTGCTGTAAAACAGTAAGCTTAGAATATGAGATTATAAGAAAAATCACTTTGAACGTAAAATACTTTTTCTTGGGTGTTATACGATTACTTTAATTTTTGCTGAAATTTTTCACAGACCCATCGTTCTTTTCAAAGAATTCGTATCTTTTGTGTGTCCCTCTGTGATCAGCGATCCGAATGTCCCACGCTCTTTGAAGCCGGTCGCGTAACGAGGATCCGGGAGTGTCACGATCGCGAGAACAATGCCGCTTCGGCGCAGCGAAAGTTTCTATTTACGAGTACACGGGTGTAGAGACACGTCGCACATACCGTGGACCATGAGATAACTGTCCTCCGCGCCGAGAAGAGTCAGATTAAAACGGAGACTAAGCGGCTCTGGGGATTACCGGGCCCGGCCGGACTCGGCGTAAACAAGCCTTGTTATGCGCTTAATTACAGACACTCCGGGCACATGGGCGAGTGTCTGTACACATACACTGAGAGAATCTCCGTTTTGCCGTGCGCCAAAGTCCACACGAGAGTCTCTCGTGCGCTGGGAATGGTGTACCTACTCGGGAAGTGGACATAATATTTACATCGCATTCATTTTTGGAGCCGGAGAGAGAACACACTCGGCTCGCAGATGCGCTCGCTCCTTCTCCCTGCGTCTTATTCCACTTTCGTGGCTATCGCAAGTTCATTGAGCTTCCCGAGCTGCAGCGCGAAGGCTCGGAGGCGAAGTCGGCGACTTTTGCTCGGCCGGCCGTGATAACATCCCCGACACTCGCACCCCTGTTTACGCTCGCCGAGAGATAATGCCGCGTTAATCGATATAATGCGGGCTTTGTGCGCGCCTTCGGCATCGCGCGTAAAATTATGCGAAGGAATCGCGATACACGACCCGTCATTTCCGCTCGCGTATTCAACGACCTGACCCATTTTCTAACATGAAATATTCAGCAAGTCGGTCAAGCGACGAGAAATAAAACGCGAAAGTCCGTTTATTAATTTGCACATTTCATTTCCGTTTCACGCACTTCGCCACTACGCAGCAGACGCGTTTGGAAAGATATACGAGAAATAAATAAAATGAGAAATATACGAAACGAAATGTTTATCGGGCGGTAAAACAGTAATGATCGGTAATGGGACATTTAGCACAGTGTTGAGTAACAGAGGAAGTCTGTCGTCGGACGGGTTTCGCAGCGGACAGGCGCCTGCTTATCGCAGCTTACATTCCGCGCGGAAAAGAATTCTTATCGAGGAGAGAGAAATTATACGCGACGTGTATGTAGCATGCATCTCGGAGCGCGAGCTCCGGGTAACATCCTCGTCGCCATTAAAATTTAATTGCACGAATAATGAGCCGCACGACGATTGCGCGAATAATGGCGCGCGGCATTAACACTGACGGCTTTAATCATCGGAAATCAAGAGTTGCGCAATCTCCGCTGCGACGTATCTTCCGGCAATTAAAAATTAGGGGCGAGAGGCGCGTCTCCTTGGGGGCTCCCTGCTGCCTCGCATGTGTGCCGCTGTAAATTACCGTTATTACCGCTGCCGGGACGAAACGTAACGGCAGTCAATCTGATTATCGCACCTTGAACCGATGTGCAGTGTGCGTGTAATTAGTGCGTGTCGCACGTACTGATTGCCCCAGATGTTATTTCACTTTCGCGCCGTCGCCCGATGAAAAAATAATCCTTATTATGGCAAGAGTAGCCTTTGTTTCCTACATTTCTACGCGTCCTCTGTAATAATTTCATGGGAAGAGGAAGAAAGTCCGTGAATGGCCTCTTCCCACAGAGAAGTTTGCCTTCCGAATCGCGCAAATCACCGGGTCCCCCCCCCCCCTCACATCGCTGACTGACAAATTATCGCGGTGGCAATGTAATCCGATCGGCGGTCGGGACGGATGGTACCGGGGGGCACCAAATTATTACTTGCGCGGTTCCCGCGCGGCTGTGTGCGACCGCGACCGAATGGCGAGATTCCGGGAAGGCGCGGTGCATCGGATGGCATCCCCATGGGAAGCGACGGAGAGAGGAGGGACCGACGGCGTTTGTCTTCGCTCGCGTCGTGCGTGACAATTCGCCACGCTGCAGCGCGATGACATTAGCCGACGATGGAGATCCGGCGTTGCCGGGGACACCGCTCGGTCACGCGATAGAGCGCCGGAGATGATAGTCTCCACCTTGAACGGCACGCCTCGGAATCGAACCCGCGAGAGAAAGGCACAAGTTTCGGATTACTTGACCGCCCGGTTTAACCTCCGGTGACTGTTCGCTCGTCTGCCGCATTATTAACGGAACCGAAACGGTTTCTCTCTTCTTTCGATTGCCCGAGGCAGGCAAGGCAGGCCTGAATGCCTTGATGAAGCCATCAGTTTCGACGAGCTTCTCCTTGGCGATTTGTATTATGTGAAATCGCGTGAAAGGTTGATTCTTTGTGTCACGTTGGACAGCCGTGGAGTTTGAAAATTGATATGCTAATAATACTTTGATAATACGGAATTTCTTCTGACAGTCTTTTGTTAGGAAATTGAATTAATTAATTTTAGTAAATGTATTATTTTTTAGATCGCTGTAATTTGAACAAAGAGGGTTGATAATACAGAAAGTTTTTGTTTAATTTAAAGAACAGAAAGTTTGTGATTAATTTTGTCAGCAGCTGATAGGCATTTAACTGGAATGATTCTAGTAACTGGAATAATTCAGTACTAATTTGATTGCGTTTAATTTTATCTAATTGGAAAGGAGATTTCTCTGGAAAAGGGAACGACGGATAATATAGAAATTGCGTCCAATTGCGTTCCATTTATGCATTTCGGTTCTCAGGCCGCAGTGTTTATTTGCGCAGGAAGCTTGCGGTTTCTTTGAGCTATGTACCTGGGGAGATATTCGCGGTTAACGGAATGGACCGGAAGTTCGAACGGTAGTTACTGGCTTATTGAAATTCGGCGTAAAGATAGGACTTCCTGCCTGGATGATTGTTTTCTTGGTCAGCGAACGTTGACACCATCGCTCAATTAACGATCGTCTGACCATTTAAGTAACACGGCAGATAGTATGCTGTGTCGACGTTGAAGAAATATTATCTCGCTAATACTTTAGTGTCGACATGTTTTCAAAATTCGCATTAAATTTCTAAGTTTCCATTTATTAAAGTATTTTTATAGTACATTGAATTCTAATAATTATATCAATAATTACTAGACGAAGAAAATATTGACGTAAAAAAATACATAATTTTATTATACTGGAAGATAAAATATTTTCATTTTTTTTTTTAAATATTTTTCATTAAAAATATTACATATATTTTATATTTTACAAAAACATTATTAGAAATTTGAATATCTTAATATGCAAGGTTTAACAAATAATTTTTGTGAATTTTATACATTCTGCTATCTTAAAATTTTACACTAAAGTTAAAAATGTAATTTTCACATTATATCATTAATTGTTAAATAACATCAAATTAATTGATAATCAATTTAATATTATTGATGTTAATCGTCTTGTAAACTGCAAGGAATTTATTGCAAAAATTAACACCTCAACCTCAATTGAAACCTAGGAAATAAATATATACTTTACTATAATCTCTATGTTGGAATACTTTCTTCGTGCACATTATAACAGTGTAGCTGTCAAGTGTCATTATTTAACAATTTAATAATTTTAGTTTCGTGGCAGTAGAATTGACGTAAGAATGGGTAACCCTGAAAGCATTAGTTTCAATAGAGCCCCGCTACAATGGAGACGATGTTGAACAACCGTCAAAAGTCATTCACGTCACGCTGTACTCGCACCCATAATTCGTACATATTGCTAAGTGCGTTCGCATTCTCTCACGTATCTCTCAGGTGGAGAATACCTGCCGGGATATAAAAGCCAACGCTGAACGTAATTTATTTTCCGCGGCCATAATACCGCGCGAATCCCTCAGTTTCAGACCGTTCGCCACCGCGATCTTTTCTTTGTCCATTCACGGGCGTGCGTTTCTATGGGCTGGTGGAAATCGGTACGAGCCTGGTACTTTCCACTCTTTACGTTTCGACGAGTTTACCGACTCATACAGAAGCCCTTTGGGGCACACGCTTCATAAGCATTTGCGGAATGCTTACCCGGACTTGCTTCTTCGTCTTCCTGTTCGTTTCCATCTTGCGCTATTGCATTTAATAATTTACTCTGATCGTCTATTCATCCATCCTATTTGTAATTCACTCGCAAATGCTTATCCCGCTTTTGCACAAGTGATTCTTGGTATAAATAGATTTCACATTATGCTCCTTAATCTCCATCTTCAACTCCTCGAGTTACAAGCCGTTTCCGCGCAGTTGCCCTTCCGATATTTGAAAATCTTCACATTTTCTTCAGCGAGAGAGAAAGAGAGAAAGCACGATCTGCAATTATCGATTAGCCGCGGAAACTTGGCTCACTTGAGAGCGGTACACGCGGTTTTTTTTTTTATCGGTACGTTTCTTCATTTACGAATGTTGAAGACCGCAAACGACGGTAACGGTAATTCTTCAAGAACGGATGTTAGATATTTCTTTCTTGGACGCAGATGTCGTGTGCGTGAGCGTCTGTGGCCTCGGGCTGAACGAACGCGATGTTACGCGGATACAGGAAAACGATTTAACCGATATATCCAGCGGAAATGCGAAGCCTTGCCTCACGACGGCTGCCATTCGCTGTTACATCGGTCCCCGTACGTTGAAGACGCTCACGTCGGAAGAACAGCCGGTTCGCCATTTCTCATCGGTCCCCGCTGAGCCCGGTCCGCTTTTAATCCAACGAAAACCAACGCGTCTTAGCTTCTCAGTCGCAAATGATCTAACCGACAAGTAGAAATAACAAGTTTCTTGTGATTGATTTTAATTTTCTACCGCTAGCAATTGTTTTTTAACGTATAATAAGGCAGAAGCAAGACGGAAAATTACATGTTTGCGGAGACAAGCGATCGATCCAATAATAGCGACAAATATACGGGCGGTCGCGTAATCGCGGTAGCGGCGACGGCGACGCCGAGGTTGAGAACTCGCATAATTGGAGTCAACGATGCGTACCGTGCGGCCTCGGCCATTGTCTGCGTACAGTTACCCGATTATACCGCGGACACGTTCCGAACAATTCGCGCCGTCGGCAAAAGTCCGCCGCTGAAATGTCGCGGTGTCGCGGACAATGGGGCCGGGCGATGCGCCTCGTAATATTACGCGACGAAAGTTATTGGAGGTACCGGCTGAAGAGGTGACAATACCGTCGCCACTTCCCGCGACGACGGCATTAGGAGATTTGCATGAGAATGGAGTTTCTATAAGTCACCGCGTTGCGCAAAGGAACTCGGGTTGAAGGAGATGGTTGAGTTGAAACGGATCGGCGGCGATTTATTTATAGAGTTACGATTTCGAAGATTTTAACGTTCTATCTTATGGAGATTAATGGAAATCAACTCTCCTCTTGTTTTAATTTTATTTTCATAAAGAGATCTTATCGATTATTTAACTTACTTTGCGCCTCTATGCGTGAAAGTCATGAATACAATTCTCGGTATCCGTTTTATGATTCATAACTACTCACACACATTAACACATGACTAATTTTATTATTCACAACTCGCTAACGGCGAGATATTTGTTCCAACCAAGTTAGATAATTGCAATATCATGATATCAATGCAATTTTTGTAAAAAAAACTTTGCGGCTCATATGTTTTTCAATATGCCGATAATGCAACGGACGGTTCACTATTCGTTAGTCGGTTTTTAGCGATATGGATATTGTCAACGTATGCCATATGGCGAAATAAATTGCATCTCACGTCAGCGCGAATAAAAGTAAATATTTAAAGTAACGTTAATTAAATTAGTAAAAATAAAATTAATTTACATGAAACAAAGAAGAATTACAATAAATTAATAATTGTGCACTGAGAGAAAAAAATAATTACAGTAACTATAATGTCACTACAATTTATATTTATTTTTGGACCTAACCACATTTTTATACTTTCAATTTTATATTTTCAGTTATTCAAAGAATATAAATTGGTTTAACATTTTATTAAAGTCCTCATAATCATAATTTGGTTCATGCAACTTATAATATGCTTGTCATTAACCAAAACGAGATTTTAATTTAGTAAGTTGTACTATAAAACAATGTAGTAAGCAACCACAATTGGCATCACTATGAGCATATGATTATTATTACCAATATTATAGTAATAACTACTATAAAAAAATGATATTTTGATTTTAATTATTTACTGTGCAATTATAGTCGCAAATATCACATACTTCTCTCTCAGTGTGTAACTAGAAAGATCAATTGTGTTAGAGACATTAAGTTAATCGAATGTTACAATTTGTGATATAAACGCCTATTAAATTATTGTCACCGAGCTTCGAGCGCCGCTAAATGCCTGTCGGTTGCAATTCAAATCGATTGTCGATTGTAATTACGGAGTTACGGGGTGCGGCATGCCTCCTCTCCTGGTTCTGGTGCTCGTTTTCAGTATGCACGTGCTACATGCCGGCGTACGTGATTCCGCTGATTCAGCCGTTTCCTCGCCTCATAAGTACGCGATCGCCGCACGATGAGCGCGGCGGCGAACCTGCGCGCGACACGCGATACCATTATCAGCGACGCGGAGCAACGCACCGACGCGGCTCCGACGCGTCATTGACCTTGCTCGAAATAAAAGTGCCGCGGGCAAGCCACGAGCGAATTAAGCCACGTTTTCCGAGCAGACGCGAGCTTGCGTGATGGAGCCGGAGAGGAGGAGAAAGAGAGAACACTTCGGTTACGTCGGCGTTGAGAGGTGACGCAACCGCTGTCGTGACCGTGAGGGATGAATTTCGCCCGCCGCGGCACGAACGTGGAACGCAAGGTTCCCTTGGACGTGAGCCATCTGTCCCCGTCATCTCACTTTTGTAACAGGGAGCACCATTAACATCGTAATACTGGGAACTCATTCCGACGTTAACTGCCGTCGTCCCCGTATAATTATTTCATAGCACTCTAACTGCATTAAGGGAACGGCGCTGCAAGAATTGATAATTGTTATTTCCCGTCGACTTTGCGAAAAATTATACGCTTTGTGTGTCTTACTTGATACTCGCGATTTTCATTCTGTCCTGAAATCATTGTATTCCCCTCACGACTGCAATTATCTCAATTGCACCTGTCAAAATTGATTTTTTATCTTCCTGGAATTAAACTAGAAACACTAAAGCAAGATTGGACCTCAATATCGTTCTTTCTTCCCCTAAAGAGAAATGATTCGAGGAACTCCGATTTTCTTCCGACTGATCACTGAGAGAAAAGTTACTTTTGGCCTCAACCATAATTTTATAATATTTCTAACACGAAATATGACTAATTTAACTATATGCATCATTATGTTAACCATAATTATCGTTAGAAATATTATAAAATTATGGCTGAGGCCAAAAGTAACTACGTTTTTCTCTCAGTGATTAGAACCAAACTTGACGAATGTTAGAACCAGACTTTGTAAATCAGACTTGATGAAAGAGGCGATGAACTTGCCTTTTTCGTGGCACTTCCTTTGCTTAGGATTTTGAAGGCCCGCGAGCACGCCAGGTCTCTCGTCGCGTTTCTCATGCGTGCCTTTCTGGAATTGGTCGTGACCAAGCGGAGAGCTACTTATACGGTGTACCGTTTACGCATTCCTCTCGCGTTGGTCTACTACGCGCTGTGCAACTGTGTACCCTGACGAGGCCCCCTTTTCCGCCTCGTTCCCGGCCCCGTCGCCGCGCGTGTGTCTCCGTTCTTCCTTCCTCTCAGAGCGGGAAACGCTTCTTTGGCTCCTTTTCTGCGCGCTGACGTGTACCAGAAGAATGCTCGGGTTCCCGAGTGGCCCGATCGCCGGCTCGTTGCTTTATGCAAGTCGGACTGGTGCCGCCGTGAAACCGCGGCCGGATAATAACCGGCGGTCTTATCCACGACCGAGCCGCCTTTTTTGCGCGGAAAGCACGCGCGCCGCGCTACACTTGATCGTTTAATTGCGAGAGACGGCGTTTAATCGACGCGTCTGGCGGCATTTAATCGCCGTTGTGTAACGATGTTTTCGTCATAGTCGTCTAACTAAGTTCAGGGTGAGGCGTGAGGTAAGCAAAATAATAACACTCCGATGTTAAACACCCGAGTTTCCGGGATAAGTGAAGTGGAAAGCCGGGAATTAAAAGCAGTTCGCAGAGGTGCTCATCAGTGCTTATATAAGTTCTTATATATAATTCGTTATTCTATAACATCTCATTTTGCAAAACTGTTATTTTCTCTTTCGTCTTTTAAAACTCTAAAAGGTGAAAATACCTACACTTCTTTACGTGGCTCCTAAAAATCTTCGCAAAAAGAATTAAAAAATTCTTTTATAATTCTCAAAGCATGACTGAATATAATTTAAATTTCTTCTCCATTTTTCATGTTGCCCTAGAAATATTTTCATCGCATTAATTTTGCGAAGCGTACAGTACTTAATTTTCGATCATTCGTTGCAGGTAAAAAAAATATGCGTTAATTAAAACGAATATAACGGAGGCAATTTGTCTCCTTGTCTCGGAATCGCGAGACCAAAGAGGCCTCTTGCGTCTCAATGGCTGCGCAAATTCCCATCGAGGGCGGCCACTTACTTCGAACCGCGCCATAGGGGCCAGGGCCCGTCGGGGTCCCCCCTCGAGACACAATGAGCAATAGAAGAAACATTCTCCGAGCTTGACCTCACGCACGGCGTGTCACTTAAGTCACGCATACGCACGTAACTCGTGCTCGCCGGCATGTTGCACGTGCTGGACTGCAACGCGTACTCTCGCATGTGTGTCTCTCTTTAAAACGCGTTTATCGTCACTCGCCGACAGCCCCGTCACTCCCGGTTGCGTTTATTTATTTATATACGTGCTCTGGATGTAAGACGATAAAACGGAGCGCCATTTGCGCGCGATAATCTTCTGCAATGAGACTGATAATGACGGCGAACGACATGATACCGTGGGGAACTGCGTTGCTTTGATTTAAGAGAGAGAGAAAGAGAATATATGACGAACATGATATTTATTACAAGATATAAATATTATTTGTTTATTTAGAAAATAGAAAACTCCGTTAAATAAGATCTCACAATTCTTTTTAATGTTTGGATACTTTATATGTATAATTAAATATAATAGAGAAAAATAATATATACACAGGTCCGCAATTAACTTCATTATCTTATCTCTTCCGTTAGCTATTTTTGTACAGATATTTCAAGCTCTGAGAAGGGCGAAGGGGAGGAGAGTTGTGTGTGCGCAAGTGTGTTGGCGGATGGGCAAGGGGCGAGATTGGCTGAGGAAAATTTAGTCATTCTTCAATGTAATTGGCTTACCGATTATTATTGTTCGAAAGTCGTTGCGCCTTTCCGAGAGCCTGTGTGCGTCCACTCTTATGCGCGCACGAAAGACAGACACGCTCGCACCATTGTGGAGAATAATGCGTCCCGCCCTGACCATGAGGCACACGAGTGCAACGGCGCGTAGGGTGTGCACGCAGCCGTGATGTACATTGATAGGCGCGTATGTGTGTGCGCGTTGTGTGGACGACACACGTGCTCGCGAGTCCCTGAGCGAAAGAGACCGCTCATATTCTAACGCACACCGAGGAGCTCCCACAATCAGTACACGATCTGTCTGCAGTCTGTACACGGTGGCCTATTAACAAAAGGCTCGTCGCCTTTTTTCTCTTCCTTCAAGCATTTACTTTTTCTAAATTTATGAAACGAATTTTAAAAAGAGACAACATTTGATAATTTTGTAATAAATAAATTATTTGATAAAAATTAATCTCAAATTTAAATTTGTTTGAGACTGAATGGAAAATAATATTTTGTTACTTTCAATTAATTAAAGTTTCAAACATAATTTGCGACTCTCAGATATTCAATTACTCGTAATTATTTTGGGGTAATTGTTTTCGCATTTTTTTTATCAGACATCTAATATAAAATGATGTACATTTTAAATTATACATCATAGATAATATTATAACATTAACAATATTAATAAAAATATTGCGCGAAGGCAAATTTAATAAAATAAACATTTAGTGTTAAAGAATTATAATTTATAATTCGATTTAAAAAATTTTAAAGTACAATTTAAATACAAATTTATGTATAGCTTAATGTAACAAAATGTCGTAAAATTTCCAAAATAATGATTTCTATTTGAATCAGCTGAATACAAGCCTTTCATTCAGCGTCACCAAGTATGCACAGGTATCGAGAGAGCCTCGCACGTGTGGTGTACACGCCGGCACACGCACACGCGTGTGACGCCTAACACACGACAACGTGAACATAAAGTTCCGAGAGGGCCTTTCAGTCCATGCCGAGACCGCGCGCAGTGTAGACCCCGCGATTTCCGAAACGGAGACTCGGCCGCCACGATCGAAGAAACGGAGTCGTGCACGATTGCGAAAGATCGAAGGGCGATCGATGACCCTGATCGAACTCTTCGGTGCGCTCGACCGGGGGCCAACCGGCGATTTTTCCGCGCATCGAGATGCTGGGTTACGTCATCGGTTTTTTCTATTTCTACGCTGAATTGCTGCGCCTAGAGTTGCAATTGATGGTACAGCCGAACGAGTTCAGGCTTTCCAAATTTATTCTGTGAAAAAGAAGTTACTGAAGCTTTATAAAAAAAAAGAAATAGTTTCAAGGAAGAAGAAATGATGGAAGAGAAAAAATCGTGCCAGTTTCTGGAAAATAATTCTACATTCGTAAGGATGGTATTTTTCTGAATTTGCACTGAATCCTCCTTCCTCTCTCAGATTTTTAATCTGAGATAATGTAATTTGAGATAATGATAATTTAAGATCTAAAAAAATAATCATTTATTCGGATAATCCAGAATATTGCATTTTTAAAATTTTCTATATAAAGAAAAACTATTTAACCGAAACTAGAACAAGAATTTGCTTTAATCAAGGATGCTGCGTCGAGACAGGGGAGATTTAAACTTCCGACGACGGGATTTGAGTCCCCACAATCTGCGTGATCGATAGTGATTTGCATGGGCAAATGTTAATTACGCTCTTCCTAAGGAAGCTTTATTAACGGAACTGTCTTGTTCCGGGATTAAGCCTTATCGATCCTGCATTAGATTATCCTGGAGACAAAGACGTTGGAACAATCGGCGTGACAGTGATAGTGAATTAAATGAATGTAATTAAGATACGCGAAGAGAAACTTTCAAGGAAGAAATTCTGCAGAAGAAGTGTGAAGAAACGTTGAGAGATGCAAGAGTTTTAATAACATTCGTTAACAGCAATGCATTTTCTCCGGAAAAAAATTGAAAAAGTTTCATCGATGAATTATTAATCATTCTTTCGTTACTTCGTAAAATTTGTCGAGCGATGTCGCTTCACTTTCAGCTGCATCGCTTCTTGAAACATTCCAGGATTAAGCAATGCTCGAGTGACACCACGGGTCAAACTATGTCCACTTTATAAAATATTCCAGGAATTTCCGTCCCTGGAATAGGAGTTCCTGGTGTAAAACTTCGTCCCGCAAGATATCTACTTCGTCGAAGCTTACCAAGGCTTCTCGATCGGAAGAGTTTCGTCACGTTGATACGCAGTATTTTAAAATACTTTTATATCGCCTCGGAGGCGATATAAAAATTTGATAGCGGCGTCAAAAGACGATGTCATAATCTCTCATCGTGCGTTACGAGCTGACGCTAACGAGACGGCCAATTAGGCGTCTCACCGGTGCATGGTTTTGGTACATACGTACACGTATGTAAATATATATATATATAAGGTGGCCGAAAGAGAGTGTATTAGCGAGCGCAACGTCCGGTCGGCGTGGCGCGGCGAAAAAAGGCCTCGTAAAATCGGGCGCATCCGGAGATACGAGAAGTGAAAGTGCGTTTTGCACAAGATGACGGTAACCCCGGGATAACGGGCGAACGGCAGCCGGCATCAGTGTATCGCGGCGACGAGCGACGAGCGTCATTGCGGCCGGGGCGGTCGCGAGCTGGGTTTTAATAGCCGCGTTAATTCGCGAACCCCGGCCAAACTCCGCTGGAAAGCTCGTCATCGTCTTCAATAATTCATGACGACGTGACGGTGCGCGTGAGCGCGCGCGAGAACCCGCGTTATGCTCCGGTTTTCTCCAAGGCCAAGAGGGTGCGTCGAGGGAGCGGAAGGAGGAAGTAGGGTTCCGACCCCGCGGAACTGATGTTACCTCGCGGTCGGTCTCGTCGTCTTCCGGCCACGTGGACGCTGCGGGGAGGACATGGAGACTATATTGAATTGTAATTATAGATTGCATTACACGGTGGTTTGCGATGGGAGATGGGTAATTGAGTTGGTAGAATGCGCGCGACGGAATGAGGAATTGACGTTCGGAGTTGCCGTAATTGGCGTGACGAGGGTACACCGCGTGACAGAGATGCTTTTAGGCTGTTTTCTTCCTTGACAATTCTAAAAGGATTTTATGTGTTCGTGAGTTGACACGACGGGCATTTAAATCTTGCGTTTAATGGCATTTAAATCAGGCGATAGAAAATAAGCGACTTTTTCTTATTTTCTACCGCTAATTGTAAGTTTTTCTTTAAAAAGCGTGCAAGGCTGAAAGCTAGTCTTTTTTTGCCTTTATCGTTGGATTTAGACATTTCAGAATTTTTTAATCAGTGTAAAATTAATATTAATATTTAAATACTACTTAAAATATAATAATGAAGGAAACGTTACGAAAATATGCCTACATTAAAAAAAAAAATAAACAAGAGAAGGGAAGAAAAATATGACAGCTTCTCAGATCTTAAAAAAAATTTCTTTTCATTCTTTACGAATATAGTTATCGTTCGTGTTGGAATATTAAAAAATTGAAAACAATAAAATAATAACTTAAAAAATCTCTCATTTTTACGATTACATTGCTGTAATAAAAAAATCGAACTTTTATGGAATGTTGATGGTTAAAATTGTGTTATCAATTTATCAATTTATTTTTATTACTGAAACAACAGTTTAAACGTTTATGATTACTATCCCTCATGTCCGTGCACGACTCATCGCTTGCTTGGTATTGTTTTGCTGTTGATAGTGTCCTATCATTTACCGTTACATGCCGTGACGAGCCTTTTCGTCAGTCCCGGACTCGTTATCTGTACGTAAATAGAAAGATGTCGTGCCACCTCGCGCACAGGGAAGAAGAGATAAGTGTTTCCGGTCGTTAAGGCCTGATGGTCGGGAAGCGGAACGGTGTGTTTTTTTTCCTCATTTTTCTTTATTTTCTTTTTCTTTTAGGAGCGATACTCCCGGCGTTTTCGGTTGAGCGAGGTTGAACAGCACTAATCCCGAGCGACGTATTCTGAATATTTTTCTTTTGTTTCTCTTTCAGACTTGAATCTGTGGAACAAGAGTATCAGTCAGCGCTGGCGGAAGCTGCGGCGAAGATGCTCCGTGCAGGAGTCGTCGGAGCCGCAGGAGGCGCTGATACAGGGTGGTGGGAATCACGGTGTTATACACGCGGTAAGATCGACGCCGGCGAGCAGAGAAGCTTCACCGGCCGCGAAGAGTCTTCAGGATGGTAGCTCGCCGAAGAAACTACTGCAAACTAGTTCCCTGAGGCTGCCAGGTAAATTTGAATTGACCCTCGCAATTCAAGTAAAGCCTGATTTCGTTGACATAATATGCTTCACAACATTTATTAAAGTTATTTACAATTAATATGGTAATTGAAAAACCTAGAAGTTAAACATTAAATTTAATGTTAAAAGAATAAATTCTTTTTTCATTGTGAGAATAATTCTTATTATTTTCAATATTTCTTTGGCTTCTGGTATATGCGACGATTAAATTTAATGTTAAAAGAATAAATTTTAATAAAATTGAATTCATCCGAAATCACGCGAAATTCAAACGAAGTTTGGTATTATTGACATAACAATGCCACAATGTTTATTATTTAGCTATTTACAATCAATACGATAATTCTATTTTATTATAGAAGAAATCTATAAAAGTTAAACGTTAAAAATTGAATCTAATGTAAAAGAATAAATTCTTATATGACTGAGAATAATTCTTATTATTCTTGTAAAAATAATTCTTATTATCTTCAATAGTTCTTTGGCTTCTAGTATATGCGAGGCCGATTGTATTTTGCGCGTATACTTTATAACAAAATATATTTGCAGGTACAACGAAAGGCATCGCCGATATCCAACACGTGCTCCGAACCAAGTTCAGCAAAATAAACGTCGGCATCAGGAAGCGAAAGGCACTCAGCGTGACAGAAGTGTTCCCCCCGCAGAAGGACAATGCCTCGAATTTCTACGTGCCGAGTCCGCTCACCTCGTCTTCCAGTCAGACCTTTGACGACAATCGTTTCGATTCGAGCGAGCCGGCGTCTCTGCCACCGTACCCCTTCCACGACAACTTGGAGACCCTGGCGGAGAGCAGCGTCCCGAACTCGCCCCATTGCAACGGCAGCTTCGGCTACGCTCAGGATGGCTACGAGCAGAAGAACCTCTACGAGAACGTGGTGTTTCCGAGGTCCTCGCCGTCCTCTCGCAGCAGGACCCGGCCTGTTCTCCAGCGCAGCAACTCGGAGAACCGCGAGACCAGCGTGCACGATCACTCCTACGAAAACGTGCGCTTTCAGCGAGCCCTCTCGGCGAACGCTCAGCGGGATGATCTGGCTTCGGGAAGTCCGTACGCGGGTCGACACCTGGCCAGAAGTAACTCCGAGACCAGGGATCACTCGTACGAGAACGTGCACTTCCAGAAGCTCAGGAATCAGTCGGAGCCGTCGTTCGAGGAGATACACATACCCAGAGTGACGCCTCGAAAGAGGTCAATCGATTTCAAGGTCGGCGGACAGGTGAACAATTACTCGGGTGAGAGCACGTTGAGCTCCGGTAAGGAGGATGCGCCTGTCAGTCTGGGCACGGAGAGAAGCTCCGGCAAGAGAAACCCGAAGAGGCTCAACAGCAGAAGCATCGCGAACATCCCCAGCTCTTCGGGCGCGAACTTGAAGACTTGGCAAGTGAGTAGATTCCGATAAAAAAGAAACAATTTTTTTTGCGTGTTAAATTTGAATTGAGATTTAATAGAGAAACTGTGAACAGCGGCATACGATTAAAATGTAAATAAAAATTTTGACGATTGAAAATAAAATATTTCTTGACGTAGTATTTAGCAGGCATAAATTTTCTGTGCCTTAAGTACAATGAGATTTTTTCCTTTAGGGTACCCAAGACGCGGACGAAGGTCTGAATACGGATTCAGAGCTGGAGGATATCGATGAGGCCGCCGAAGGGGAGGAATCGCGTTTCTGTACCTTGCCAAGACCCGGTAAGGGCGGCGCATCGTTTACGATACTGACCGCCAGATTTTTCAAGGGTCCCGGGCACAAGGTACTCGGTTTCAGTATCGTCGGTGGTACCGACAGCCCTCGCGGAAGCCTTGGAATCTATGTAAAAACTGTCTTCAAAATTGGCCAAGCTGCTGATTTAGGCACCATCAAGGAAGGTAAAATCATATCTGACAAATTAATTCTAAATTTTATCAATTAAGATTCAATTTCCTTTTAAGATGAGAATATTTTTGTTTAGAATAATCTAAATAATTCTTTCTCGTTTCTCTTTTCTGAATGTTTCCCTTTTTCTTCAAAGATATCTAAAATAATTTTTATCTAAGGTAATTATCGTCCAAGAGATAAATTATTAATATATTTCTATCGTTGACCAAAGTAAATTTTAAAAATTATTTTCTAAATTATAATTATTTTTTATTTTTAAATAAAATGCAAATATACTTTTTAAAACTATTTGTTGAAGGATTACGTTTCTATGATAATAGCTAAAAATTGCTGTACAATAGCTCTTTATTATTATATTATAATATTTATTGTTATGTCATTATGTTCTCAGTTAAAATATATATTTCACGAAATTCACTTTATTTACAGGGGACGAAATTTTGTCAATAAATTCGAAACCTCTTCACGGTATGACCCACGCCCAGGCGATCGCCGAATTCAAGTCCGTAAAGGCCGGGGATATTGTTTTACACCTGGGACGTCGCGTGAACAAGAAGAAGAAAGAAACTTTGAGCCTGGCACCTGTTAATTCCTCCGTCCCGGGGCAACCCGTCACATAAAATGACACAACTACGAATGATTTTTCTGTTTGCTAAAGTTTCATAAATCCAATCTCTTATTATCAAAGAACATTTATAATATAGCGATATCAATAATTATTGCTGGCAATAATACGCGAAAAATTGAGATAGACCGTGGTGCGATCCATTTCCGCGTTCTCTTAACCTTCAGAGAAGAAATTTTATCAAATTTGCATTTTAGATATTTTAACTTTGCCTCTACCTTTTACATTTTTCTCCGTTAAAATCGACATAATATTCTGAAAGTTCATATAATGAGGACGATTTAGAGTGCCGATGAACTTTTTAAACAAATGTTTGAAATATTTAATAATTTATTAATTATAATAATAATTTGTTGATTCTATTCAAAGACAAAAATTTAAGCTTTCTAGCAACATTTTCTTCCAGAAACGATTTTCTGATGATTTTCTTTTGATTGCACTTTTAATATACCATACATAAAAAAAGCGAATTAAGAAAAGCAACGTCTCACTCTTATTTGAAAAACATAATTAAATGGTGAGGCAAACACAGTCGAATCAAAACACGTTTTAACACATTCAAGTCCACGATCGCCGGTGATCGTCACTAAGCTCTCCGTTTACGTCTCGCCATGAACAACAATAAATATGTCACATATTATATTTTTGTGCAATTTAATACTATCCAAATTAAATATTTCACTGTCCTCTTTGATATATAATAATTCAATTGGCGTGAACGAAAAGTCAGCTAAAATAGGCTTGGCGGAATGTGTTAATTATGCAACCGATCTACTCGGTAGTAACGCTATATTAAGCATTAATATTTATCGATAAATTCATAATCATCGTCTAACGTTATCTATTAGGAACATCGATGTAACGGAGGATCATCAAGGAAGCTTTCGATTAAATCGCATTTTTCCACGTTTACTTATACGCGAATATGGACGAATTAAACGTGCTGAGAGAAAATTGGCTATTTACGAAATAGAACTTACCGAATACAACGCAACGAAGTCCTCCAGTTAGCAATTAACAGACGATTTATTTTTGTAAAGCGAACGTAAATGTTCCGCGATTTTTGTACAGTTAATGACGAACGAAGCGACGTTTATTAACGTAATTTTACGCTGATCAACGAAAGCGAACGGAATCGATCGTGTACGACAATTGTACGACATCTCTAATGGTCTAGCTGGATAATATGTCATAGAATCATAAAAATCTGACTTCCGAAGGAAATGCAAGGATAACTAAAAATGGCAGAAGAATAGACAAATTGTCTAATTCTTCATCAAATTTCTTATTAAATAACTTAACTAGAATAATAATAATAATAATAAAACTTTTTTACACCCGATTATTTCGATATCTTTTTTTTACTATTTATACTTATTTTATTTATTTTACTGTATAATAACGTTATAATTATACTAAAAATAATTTTATTCTAATAATATTCTAATAATTCTAATAATTCAGTACATGAATTTGCCGATACTAGGAAAACCTTTTGCCATTTTTATTCATTCTGAAATTTTCTTTATGCAGGCCCGTGCAATTAGACACACGACAGGAAACCCAAAGCCCGAACTTTACCGCAAAGTTAGGGAAGGAATTATTTTTTAACTGTAGACTAACGAAGATCGTCCAAAGATGAAGCCCAAAAAATATTTTTACTACAAAGGCGAGAACACGCATAGAGAAAGCGCATATCTATATATTATACATATACATATAGTATATATATATAAATATAAATATATATATATATATATATATATATATATATATATTTTGATCGAGCGAGAACGCACTTACTTTAAGAGAAAGCAACATCATTAGTATCTAGTCGATTTGTAATATTTTCGTTTTTAAAAGCCCGTTCAGTAGTCACACAACAACGAGAGAGAAAGGAGAGATTTTTTATATACATATACGTATATACACGGTGATAAACACACACGATTATATATTTCTTATATCCATTTTCTAAGGTGTAACGAATCTTATAATCGATCGGTAGATTAATGATTAGGACTTAGGATCGCCGCGCTAATTCGACAAAAGTAATGTACGCTCCACACAATAAAACATTTTTAATTAAATTTTAGAAAATATATTAATTTCGGAATCAGTCCTTCTGAATTTTATTAAGTTGTATAATAAATAAGTAATACAAAAATAATTATATAATACTTGTTTTTTGACGAACAAAACATCTTTCTAAATCTTATATGCGCGAAAATTATAAAAGAATGTAATTAACTAAAGAATCACAGTCGGTTAAGAGGCAGGAATAAATACAGAAGACAAATAATTTGAGTTTCCGAACAGAATGCATTGGCACTAATTTGCTGTCGTTTATTGAGAACTTTTAGCTTTGAATAATGAAAATACCGGCGGGAATATATGGAAAAGTGAAAAGCTTTTATTTTAAGAGCAAAATAAAACTTTTTAAATATTTAAAATCTAGCATTTACATTAATATACGGATATTTTTTTCTAAATTATAAAACAATACTTCAACATCGTTTATTGTTAATCTTATTGTAAAAATGTATAAAAAAGATCGTATTTACTTCTATTTACATAGATTTTAATTTAATATAAAATGTAAATTTATATTAAGAATAATGGATTCAGTTTATTTATATTGTTTTCTTATTTAAAATTATACAGAATTTTATTCTTTTAGACTGTAATTTTAAATAAAATTTATCAGATTAATGTAAGATTAATTATGAATTATTGTAAATGTTAATTTTCATGATTAAATGTTGCAATGATTAAAATAATTTGAAATACGAGTAAAATTTATACATAAAAATATATTTAAATATTTCACATATGAATACATTTGCATTTCAAAATTTGTTCCTAAAAATCTTCATTAACAATTCGAATAATTCTTTGTAAATAATGCGATGAACGTGTTAAAAGTGGACGCTCGAAATGCGAATTCCTTACAACTTCAAAGACGAATAATCGACGCAGATTAATTACTCGTCATTGTCTGAGTATTACGTAAGGCGCGTCCCGAAGACCGCATTGCGTAATTAAATAAGGTATATGCGCGTAAGGCTGCGGCAAGGAGCGGCAATCAACGCTTGCTTTAATAATATGTGGCTGAAATGCCGCCGCTTTAAGTGAGCTGCAATTGCGCCGCAATTATATGTGATTGCGCAATTAAATGGTGTCCCATTCGCCGTGGTAGGAGGAACGCTTTGGATGTCTTGCGGTTTCCGAGATGAAAAATACAGGAATTCCTGGCATTCGGCTCTCTCGCTCTGCTCGTAACTCCGGTTCTTCACGGCCACGATTTTATAAATTACGATTACTATCGCTTAAAGTTAAAACACATCGCTATCGCAAATTAAAACACGCCGCGATGCTGTTAGCTTATGTTTTGTTACGACGAGTATTCTTCGTCAAGACGATACGTGCAATTATTTACAAATCTTCGAAAACGCTGAAAGACGTTCTGCGGGCGGCTGAATGATGGGCTTTCGGTGTCTTTCAGATACTTTTCGAACGTATTGCTTGCTACTAAATTGACTAGGCTCCTATTTACTTGTAAGTTTGTGACACGTTTTGCAAAAAAAAAAAAAACGTGAAGTATGCTAGAACCGCTGATAATTATCATGCTGCTTCGTAATCATCACACTTGTTCATAGCCGGTTACACGTTTGGAGAAACAGATTGCTAATAACTATCTTTGCGAAATATCGTTAACAATTAACAAATGTACATGTGTCTGATCTGAGTATTTCCCTCGTTGTATCTCGCTTCTTGGCATTATTTCGTCGTAATTTTTCGTTGGTTTCGCGAATCACTTCGAGTTATATAACGTCACGAAACTGGGCGAATCGTTTTGACAGCGCAAAGCTCTCAATTCCTTCATCCCGTAATAAAAAGATCGGGGATCGTTAAAAGTTCTCCACGCTTTGTGTATATGTGTGGGTATTTGTATGCGTGCAATAATTTTAGTTCTGTTAGAGATACGTTTCACTTATGGTCCAAAGCAGTACGGTCTGTTTATCGCGTATATAAAAGTGAATGCTAACGCCAGGAGTAGCGATCCGCTCAGATCTCCCAATGCAGTCAAGTAGGGAATCGCCGAGTTGTCGGGATCGATTTTGTACCTCCACATTGCGTGAATAATTATATGCGCGACGTACAACAGAATCATCACCTGAAGAAGAAGAAGAGAAAATTTTCGTTACGGCTCTGCTCCCGCAGTTAAAAAATCGAAGGGAGGGTAATTCGTGAATACTCACTTGTACTACGGAAACAACTATGTAAGAGATTACGAAATAAGCGTGTAACTTGCAGTCGCCTGGATTCAAAACGTCGGCGATGAAGACGAAGACCAGCTGACCAGGAATCGCCATAGCGAGGAGCAGCCTCGCGGTCTTGGCATACGGCGCTGTTTGTAAGGAAGAAAAATTGTTAGATACCCAGCATATTCTTGTAGGGTAAAGCGGGTTAATTTGAATAGCGGGGAAAATTGGATAATAGTAAGTACTCGCGCAAATATATGAAAAACACGGGACGCCATACAGACTTACAGTATTCTCCTTGTTTCCAGCCTCAAATGTAAAACATAGCGCCCCGTGTTTTCCTTGTATTTACGCAAGTGCTTATTATTATCCAATTTTCCCCGCTATTCAAATTACCCCGGTGTACTCCATTAAAAATTCCAATATATTCAAAGAAAGTCTTGAGGAATGTGTTTCTTCCCCTAGATCGGCAAAAACTGCAACCCTTATATTATTATATTTTCACCATTAAAAAATTTTGTTTTCTCTTTTGTTACGTAAGTGTTTAAATAATATCGTAGATTTTGTCTCCTGGCATGTAGAGCTTAAAATATTTAATATCTGATCCTTTACGGAGAAGATCAATACACATAGAAAAAATGAAAAAATTGAGTCACGAGCTTATCTTATCTCATTTTATGTCTAAGATAATGTAGATAAATTTCGAAATTGGAAGAATTTTGAGAAAGAGTTTGTCACTTTGATAAAAGCCTCGAGATAAACTGCGTTAAAAGTATTTCCTTTTTCATGAAATTATACGTACATCCTACGAAGAGCGCGGTCCACGGGGTCACCCAAATTTTACCGTGCGGTGGCAAAATTCCTATCATAGAGGACTGGTGCAACATGGTTGACATTCGAGACGCTTGCACTGATACCAAGTTGCCACCAATCCCATTAATTACCGGTTGAAAGACCTCGGAGCCTTGAAAAGAGTCGATCATTCTTTCAAGAACTAATCCGCCTCCACTAAAAACAAAATAGTAACAAAAATGAACTAATAAATTAAAAATACAAACATATAATATAATAATAAAATTATAATTAATTGATGATAAAAGTTAAAAATAAAAATGGAAATTAATAATATAACCGAGTAAGAAAGAAGTTGACTTGAATATTTATGATCAAACAATTCGAATAAAATTCTTGGGAAAATTGTAAAGTTTAAATAAGGATGTTATTTTGATTGATTACTAACCCACTGATCAAAAGAGCAGACAGAATGGGAACCCAGCCGGACTTCAATACATTTCTCGTGTACTTGTTCTTCAGTACGATTACGATCCAAATCGGCATAAGCACTACGAACGTTGCGAAAACTACGTACAGCACCCATACTTCTTTATCCAGCCTAATGTAGAATTCCGAGGCAATAGTGGAGAGAATACTGATGGACACAACGTCTCCAATTGACGCGGCCAGCGGTGTTGCAAGGTTGTCCGGGTTCATTTTGTATCGATAGGATAACATGATTACGGCAATCATGACGAAGTCTATGGCAGAGAGATAATTTTGTCGACAATTAAAAATTTTGCCTATTAAAATTTATTATAGTGCATTCGTAATAAAACAGAATTTAAAGGATGTATGCTTCTATTAAAAATTTAACGATTTAGGAGTTAGAAGAATGAAAGAGCAAGAAGATTACAATAAAATGAAAAGAATTGTTTGTAGTAAATATTAATAATATATTATAAATATGTAGAGAAGAAGAAAAAGAAGGAAGAGAGAAAATATATATGCTAAATTATTCTTACAATTAGCAAAATTATATTTATTACAATAATAGTAACGTATTTAACACGATTGCATGATCAGATAATTTGTTGGTTTGCATGCTAATGGAATACGAGAGACCCATTTTGTATATAATTAGAC
Source organism: Tetramorium bicarinatum (assembly GCA_928718305.1). Classification (NCBI taxonomy): domain Eukaryota; kingdom Metazoa; phylum Arthropoda; class Insecta; order Hymenoptera; family Formicidae; genus Tetramorium; species Tetramorium bicarinatum. Next base: position 10,510,375 of record OV788319.1, read on the forward strand.
ATACATTATTTTACTCGATAATAATTTCGAATTTCATTAGAATATTGCAAACAATATTATATTGCGAACAAAAGAATGAAATATTGACAATGAGCAGCATAAATCAAGCATTTAGAACGCGATAATGTACAAGTATGCGTGTAATCTTTTCATTGTTCGAACGGCAAAGTTTCAACAACGGTAGAAAAAAATCCACGATACTAAAAAAGAAATAAAAAATTTCCACATAACGTGCATAAAGAAATCTACTATCGAGCATATCTTTATCATTTATGATCTGCTATCATGGATAAAGGAGATAATATCTATTAATACAGTGCATGATTGAGTTGCAAGCTGCGATAGCAGTCGTTGCTAATGCTAATTGCTGGTGAACGACGAATGGATAGTTACCTAGAGAGATTAGCACGTAAAAGACGTGCGTTAGTGAGCGGTGTTTAATGAGCATGCCGGCGAGTGGATGGCTTACCCAAGATAAAGCAGGAACTGGTTGCCGTGCACATGCACGAGACCGCTAGCAGCAACGCGTGGTCCCACATGAAGCCGTTTCCATTTATGCTGCCTACCGCCATGCCGAACAATGACAGACAGACGGCCGCGACGATTGCCTGGATCTGCACCAGGGCGATGTTCCCGACGATCATCTTGACAATCTCCCTTCGGCTGGTCATGTTACCTAAATTCGCTTGGGTGCACAGCCGCGACGCCAAACACATGTCAAGATTACCCTTGAGTCCTTGCAGCGCCGTAGTCAAGATCAGTAGTTGGGGGACGGCCATGAAAGCGGGCATGTTCTGAAATCGAATACGTTGAAATGAAGGGATGTATGGGAGCGATATTTTGCACGAGATAAATTTATCATTATTTTAATCGCGATAAATCGAAAAATAAATTAAAAAATGGCGTATTGCATTTATTTAGCATTATGCCGATTAATTCTACTTGCGCTTGTAACATTTTTTGACAGAGCAAACTACGGTTTGCCAGGACAAATCCTTGGACTTAAAAAAATTCTGATTAAATACGGACAAATCAGAAAATTTTGTAAGATTGATCAAATATTCTGGTTATTATAATAGAAATTCTGATTATTATAATAGAGCTCAATATTTTTTAACTTATAATAACCAGAATATTTGATCAATTCTACAAGATTTTTGACCGTTTTTAATCAGAATGTTTTTTCAGTGCACCGTCTATTTTTTGTGTGGCCTAAATAGTTATTATTATTATTACTACATCTTTCTGTTAATAAAAAATTTATTTGTTCTTGTTATATAAGTACATATATAATATCTTTAATTTTATCTTTTGATCTACAGAGTCTAAAAAATATTTATTATTTAGCTGTCTGTAGAAAAAACTTGTCTTGCATATGTGGCAATATGTGGCAGACAGTGGTTCTAGTTCAAGCTAAAAAAAATAATTAAAAATACAAGAGTTCGAGATGCATAGTATGATATACGAGTACAGTTAATGCCTTGCTTATTCTTATCGTGTCACGTGTATTGTTGAATCGACTTGTCGCAACCGCTTGTTTTAGAGAAGGATGCATCAAGATATTATATATGAACCCGCGATAAGATTTAATTATTTTGTTCTCAGTTAATCGAACTGGATAACTTCTTCGATGAAATGCACCGAGCGCCCGTAATCTCCGTCTGAAATCTATACGAGATCGATATTAAAAATGTGAACGGCACTCAAGGCGTTTATGCAATCGCGTCGATGTTAAGACACCGTTTCCTTCAGCAAACTGATAAAATACATCGATAAATATTGAGAATATCAATTTGGTAAAACATTACAAACAACAGACCGCTCCTCTATCTTTGTATAATATTTCTATAAAAGATAATAAGAATGACGTAGGAAAGAGATAAAAAGAAGAAGGAAATATAAATGAACAATTGTGAAACTCAGGCTTCTCTCGCGGGGGGAGAGCCCTTGGGGGGAGGGGGGAGCCCTTACCTTAGCAATGGTGAGGACACGACCGGCCCCGATGGTACCCAAACCAGCTATGAAGAAGGGTACCGATACTTGTAAGATCGTGTGGTACCATTTCTCGTTTCTGATGTCCTTTCCCTTTCCAGGACCGTTCGGATCCTTCTGACGCTCCGCATCGGGATCCAAAGTAGCGTCCGATGAGATCGTAACTATGGAGCTGCCGCTGGAGAGAGATCCGTTTCCCTTTCCACCGCCGCCAGGCGTTTCTTCCTTGATCATCTTGTCACCGCTGGATGTCTTCAAGCCGGCTGTCGACGCATCGGTACATGTTAAGTAAAATCCCACTCAATGGACAGTCGGGAATATTCAAGCGGAGTTTGCAACGAGTATCCTAAATATTGACCAGGTTAAAAAATTGAGAGATGTGATCAAGTAATTTGACGATTTGTTCAAACAGGATAATGACTGGGCTAGTGGCTATAAGATTTCGGAGGGTTGGTCTCGCACGTAATCTTCCTCTACAAATGAGAGACGTGAAAAACAAGGAATCACAAAGCGAAGTTGTACAACTCTTTGCCGGACTGCAATTAACTCGTGCAATTAAGACTCGGTAGATCTTACGCGAGAGATTTAAGAGTGAAGGAAGTGTCACTGACGATCGCTCCCCTGATGGCTGTCAACATTTCCGCGCGCCGTCATCCTCGTGTAAACAGACTCGCGTTCTTCCGCAGAGGCACGCAAACGGAGCGCGGAGCGAAAACTGAATTTACGTGTCTTCTCGGCGCGTCGACATTATAAACCGGCGCGGGTTCATGGTACTCTGAATTCTGGCGATCGTGGGACGGTCAGCGATGGTAAAAAATCATCGGGCGAGCTACTTTGCGGTCGTAATCGTTGTAATCACCATTGTGCCGCACGATCATTCCCCACCATGTTCGCGAGCGATTTGTCACACCGCGACGGCGATTAGTTCGTTCGCTTCCTGTAGATGCGAAGCAGAGACGCGAGTTTTGACGCGAAGCGACACAAACAGGCAACGATACTGTCGTCCGTCGATTATGCCGTCGGAATTTGCCAGGCTCTAAGTACCGCGTAAATTCCGCCATATCAGATGGTAACATTACAGCGTAAATATACATTTTATTAAAAAAATCTTTTCGTATATATATATATATATATATATATATATATATATGTGCGTATTATTTCAGTATTCTTTATTATGACAATTATGTCGGGCAAATTTGTACGTTATTTGTGTAATTTTCATGCTGGCGCGACATCATTTAGTCTGTATGAACATGAATCTATTGTTTCCAGTCGTAGGCAACAATCCAATTTGGTGACTAATCGTTATTTTACTGCTAAAATAATTATGCGCCACGCAACAAGTAGATAAAGATAACAATAATAAGGAAATTGTTACGCGGAGGTAAATTTCAAGTTTCAAGTGCACGACATTGCCTTGCAATGAAATTCATTTATATTCTATTACTTTGATAATATTTACTTTTCCGTTAAACTTATCCTTTGTTTTTCTGTCGCCAGTCGTACTTACGAGTGGAATAAAAAAGCGTCTCATAAAAAATTTAAAAAATTCTGGTTTAATTCTATTCAAATAAATTCAGACTTCAATGCCACAGGCATTGGACTACGCGGATGCAGTCTTTATCTTCACTTCGCGGCGATCGAAACCGATCGATATCGTTATTGACGTAATTTATGTACTGCAAGATACCTAAGCAATAATTTATGCTATCTAAGCTGAACGCTTTTGCCATGCAAATTTTTCAGTAGCTTTTATCTTTCCTCGTTAATGTAACCCTCGCAAGACTTTCGGGATTAGCATTTCCACTATAGACACGTACGAGAATCGGTGCGCGCTCGATTTCGGCTGCGCTAATCGATTTTTTTTTCTTACCGGCGACTTTCTTCACGAAGACCGGCTCCGGGTTGAGGTCCACGGCCAGCTTCTTGTCATTCATCTTGTCGATGCTGTCGAATTTCAGCGTATAGCTGTCTTTGCCGCTCGACATCGTTAAGCGGGGCATGGTGAAAGCTTGGTCCCTGATTTTTTTAACATCGTTCACCGGACTGCCTTTGTTGCTCTCCTTCGACGTGAGATCAGTGCCGTTCGTCAACGTCGGCTCAATCTCCGAGTCCGGAAAAGCGACCATATCTGAAAGCCAATGGCTCAATTAAGCGGATGCTCTATTTCGATCTTTACTCGACATTTTCGCGATCTATCCTAAATTTAATGTTTGAAACTTGTCAAGAGTATAAACAGAGAGGCATAACAATTTCCGAAAAGGCAGATAATTGAATTATTATTTAATTATTATTCTGTTATAATGAAATTTGAGAATATTGATGGTAGCTAATGCATTATGATAATGTAATAATTGATGGATTATAATAATTGATTACAAAATTGATGGAAATTAATGCATTGTAACGTAATATATAATTAATTAAAAGTTAAAATCGTATTTCACATGTAAAACTTATTTTTTTTTATGCGTGTTCATTTTTATCGTTTCACTTGTCTTCAATAAATATGTACAACTGCGACGGAGAAGCATGAAAATTAATTCGTGAATAAAAGTCACATTTAAAATCTAAAAAGGTTGCATTAAAGCATTTTATTTATCGATACATTAGAATAACAAAATAAACATTATGACATGCAAGTACCATGGTTCAATTTTTGTACTTGCAAAAATGAGGTGAAACCCTGCGTTTCTTGATTTTGAGTTCTGCGAAGATATCTCGGTGTAAAGGCCAATTCTACAATTGCGTAAATGTAGTTGTAAATGTAAGGCTGTAAGAAAATGACCAATCATTATCGAATATTCTTCTTACAATCGAAGAATAATTGACTATGATTGATCAAATTCTTACAGCCTTACGTTTACAACAACGCTTACGCAATTGTAGAATGGCCTTAATTATTTTTCTTGATACATTCGTATTGCAGTAAAACTCAATATACATACATACCGAATTCGTTGCTGGCCTACGGTGTTGCAGTAGCCCGTTCGGCAGACCTTAGGATCAACCTGTGACAATTTCACGTCGGATCGGCCTTTTTCCGCAATTTTCGACCTACAAAAACTGAAAACACACAATGGCACGTTATAAGTCATCCGGGACACCTGGAAAACTGTTTTGCCGTCGCTGTCAGGTAATCAAATGATTTGCGCGCGTTATCGTGTATTAGCGATTTTAAGCGTTATCGCACCGGTGGCTTATCGCGCGACTATTGTAGCCACTGGCAATTGCATATCTAGCCGAGATCATCGCGCTTATCGGAGAGAGGAAGAGAAAAAAAATGAAGCGATTAACGGCGGGGATATAAAAGTGCGGAGGACGAGAGAAATGGAAGGTCAGGAATCCGAGACTCGCGATTACGCAAGCGCATCGTTCACACGGGCACTTATTCGGAACGTGAATTAGATACCGCGAAATTTTCTTGAGCTTGAATCCGATCCGCGTTTTTCGAGAACGGAAACCTGAGAGCTCGCCACGCGCGAAACTCACCCGCGCGGAACTCTTGCGAGCGTATAAAATCGATAGTTTAATATAAACCTAATTGTTAGAGCCGACGCCGGACATAATTCGTAATCAACGGGAACGCTGGACAGAAGCAATCGATACCTAATCGCTGGCTAACAGTTTAGTTTGTGTGCTTGCACAATGTGAGCTATGAGTCGTCTATAAAAATAACAGGCTTATCGCTGGTGCATGTTTCTACCTGTTGAAGCTATTAGACACAAAATTTAAACGCTTTGAAATTAGAAGTCCTTGGGTAATAATCAAATAGCGACTGATATGTGACGAGATAGAATAAATAAGTGCTGATATTTTTGGTCTTTGGAACTTAATGGGTAATAATAATTTTTATAAATTATATTTCGTTTTTAAATTTCAAAAATTCTGTCGGTATTTGCGCACGTATATAATTAGTAATGTAATTAGTATAGTAATAGAATTGTTAGATTTTATTATTATATTATTATTATATATAGTAATAGAACACTTATTATTCCTTAATTGATGATCCAAAAGTTCCTTTGTCTACCTTTAAACTTCAATTCTCAAGCAACAAATATAAATGCACACGATTGATTATTTAAAAAATGTAATTATTGACTTTAATAATGTTTATTTCTTTACATACAAAAATTTTAAGAAAATTGCCCGTCAAATTTCTTTATTTATTTTATTTCTTTCATTTTTAATGAGGAAGAGAAAACTTTTAGAGTCTTTAACGTTCAACATATCTAAACGCATCGCTGTTTATCAGATAATATTTGTCGATGACAGTTAAAATAACTGATATAGTTTTCCTTTAAGAAGCGTCGTTGACATTTCTTAATAGTTTGTCTCCGGTAATTGATAACGATAGTATAGTATCATATAGTCAAGTCGTTGCTCCGAACGGTGCGGCAACTCGGTGCTTCTGACACTTTGTGTAACGCAATATGCAGAATCAGCGGGAGCGTCGCGACTTAATCCGATCGCACGTTTGGGGTGATAAAGGCAACCGAAGCTCTCTCGCGACGCGACTTAATCTGATCGCACGTGTCGCAGGAACTGAATTACGCGTGCGTGTGCGGAAAAGGGACGCGTGCACCTTTTGCTATCTCTGCCCACAAAGGTTTTACAATTTCGATCCGCAACAATCGAGGAAGAATCCGTTTCAGATCAAACAAATGAATTGCGTAAACAATTGATGGTGGTTCACCAAATTTTGGAATAAATATCAATTAAGTATTGACGGAGCGGTAAATTATAAATAAAATAAATAATCAGAAATAATTGATAACAAAAAATACGATAATTAGTATTATTAATCTAGGAAACTTTTTATATTTTTGTACTGGTTATCTGTCACATTTAATTTACTGACAGAAAAAAATGGCTTAATTTTGATAGATTGCTTATAACGTTAATTATTATCTTCATTAATTTTAATTTGACAAAATAAGTAATCGATGATCCCTAAATTAAACTTGATAAATCGCTACTTCTAATATAATTTATTTCAACATGTATGTGTGTGTGTTCTTGCATAATTACAACTTTATACATACGTATATGTGTGTATAATTGACAGTTTCTTTCGTATAACCATTATATTATATAAATTAAATTTGATGCTGATATAAATTTTGATCTTTAACTGGACATTTTGATTGAATATATAATTATCAGTCACTTTACAAATTATTATCTACATTGCAAATAAAGAAGTACCTTTTATGATATGATATATATTATAATTTTATCCGATATAACTTTCTCGCGAGCAAGTAAACAATGTTCGTAAACAGATAAATAACATCCTTCTACTTTAGACTTTGTTCAAGACTTGCGCGCTGAAAATTGCAGTATCGTGCTAGATAATCGTTTCGTGCATTCTTGGCACGGATTATTCATTATTCAAAATCTGCGAGTAATTTCACCGTTTTGTCATATCCCTTCATGAAGTCATTAATATTAACTGCTAAGCAAGGCATATTATTGCGAAAGAGGACGTACAGTTGCAACGTGCATTTGGAAAAACTCTAAATATTATTTGCAAATTATAGACTTCACTTATTTTTATTGGTTCTTAAAAATTTTCGTAATTCATACTTATCACTAATTATTCAATTTTTGTATCTACTCGCATATTAAACAAAGAACATACTTTAAGAACAAATTATATAATGCAAAGCAGTTTCGCAATGCAATTTCATTTGTATCATATTTATTTCAAATTTATCAAATATTTATCTAATATTTCTTTTTGTATGCCAAGATGACTGAATAATTCAATAGTTCAGTTTTAATTGTACAGGCAAAGACTTGCGGGCATTTTCACGGGTGTCAAGTTCATTAGCACTTTCCAGGGTTGAGGCACAAAAATCTCTCAGTTATACTTATCACTAATCAATCGTCTGTCTATCTTCCGTCGTCGGACTTTTGTGGTAATTCAACAACAAAGCTCTCAGGATTATTCCAATTACTGATAAAAAGAAAGAAAGATTATCCAGATATCGCGGCTCGTTACTTACGTAGAAAGCTCACATCGAATCTGCGCCAGCGTGTCGAAGTTCACCGATGTAACCCTTATTCCTAGAGAATCTGTCGATGTTGAGACCGGTGCGGGCAGTCTTGACGCGGTCCCCGGTACCGATTCGCGAACGAATGTCCAGCTGTCTCGATGTTCTCCGCGCGTTTCTTCGCGAGACTCACGTGAAGCCGCCCGCGACGAGTTCGAGCACTCTGTTAGGATTTCCAGCGTTGTTAAGTCTGATTGCGCACTGAGAGAGAGAGACAAGAAAGAGGCCCGGTTGCCGCGTCGGACTTTCGGAGCGCACTGTGGTGTCCGTGTGTCGCGCACGGTTCGGCTTGACTGATAAAAGGAAGCCGCAGCTCGATTGTCAGTACTCCTACTTGTACAGTACTCGGGCGCTCGTGCGTCTACCTCGTCGTGTCGACGTATGCACGTGCGCTATCTCGTCGGCGGTAGGTGGGAGCCAAGATCCTAAGGCGAATCGCCAATATGACTTGAGGATCGATCCGCGAGCGGAAATTCATTGAATTTCCCCGCCTGACTTTCGTCGCGGGGGACTCCTCCGCGCCGGGTCCAGGGGGGCGGAGTGTCATTGGGAATTACGGGATTTACGCAATTCTGCGGAATCCGGATTTTCTCTTTTGGGAAGAAGGATAAATCTAATGGATGTTTAATGCGTTGTTTGCCAGCCCAACTTTTGTGTATTTTATCGTGCATGCCGTAGAACTTTCGTTATCGTACAATGATAAAATATTATTTAATATAATGAAAAAGGTCTTTAAAATACTATATTTTTATGTGACAGTGTATGAAATAGTGCAGGTTTTTTCTTATATAGCTATTCGTGTCAGCCAAAATTTTATATCGGTATTTATTTTCCACAAGTACTTGAAAAAGTTTGGGTAATGGTAGTCATCAGTAACCATCATGGCAGGCAACGTGTTAAAATAGGATTTTCTTACACATGTGAAACATATGGCGCGTTGTTTGCACAGTAGAAAGCATTGGAAGGATTATTGATCCGGGACGTAAACTATCAATCGAATCTCGGTGACAGTTTGTCCGCAAAATTTATTAAAGTGACTTCTCTCTCGGAAAAATAATTCGGAATGATTCACGCATATTGTATAGAAATTATTTAAAATCAACATAAGCGATTAATAATTAATAATATGTATGTAACTGTACTTTTTCAAAGAAATTCTCCTTACTCTTCCATAATAAATTTGTACTAAACAACAAGTTCGATCAATGACTTCATTAATAAGATATAAGATTTAATAAAAGTTGAAAGCAGTAGAAGAAGATTGATTATGACACTAAACTGGAAACTCGTCAGACACATTAGCAAACTAACGGAAATATCATCGATGAATTATGATTATTTAAACAATCATTTTTCCACTTTAACGATGAATAATATGAAATCAATTGAATTAACATCAAGATTTATTGTTAAATTGCGCACTATTATTCAGTCATTTCATGCAAATCGCTCGTTAGTATTCCTCTCGTTGACGAAACTCATTCTCAAAAAGTACGGATATACGCAGACGAAATTATTAAGTTTCGCAGGTACTTGACCTTTTAAAACGTTTTAGAGGAAGATCCTCGTCCCAGGCCTTCTATAAAAGGAAAAAATTTCCTTTTTGTCCGTCAATGTCTTGCGTGCTCGACATGCCTAAATCGCGTGCCTTCAATTATCCGCGGCAGTCAATATCGAATGCCGGGCGCGTAAACCTTTTATTACCGCGCGACGACAAACGGTGTTGACGATTATTACTTAAGTGTTACGTAAGCGACGTCGTGAGCGATTTGCGTCACGGCGAATCGTTAATCAAGCTTTAGGATATTTGCTCGGAGGCAACCGTCAGTACGTTGCGAGGAATGAATCACGGGTCAATTTGTACACTGTTACACTTGCGACGCGATGTAGTATTCTTAAGAATGTGAAATAAATAGAAATACTGACCTCTTACTTGACTAAGCTTCACGACGCGCGACTTGGCGAGACTGAAGTTACAAGGAGGATTTAGCTCCTGAGATGTAGCTGCTATGAGCGACGAGTGAAAACTAAATCCTTTAAAACCGAGACTGAACTTAGTTTGTGGAGAAAAGAGGAATTTCTTTAAAATAAATGTAGGCGGGGATATTAGTATATTTGTCAAGTCTTTTCTAAGAGAAAAAGTACTCTAACAAGGGTCAAGATGTACAAAGTACATTTGTACAGAATTCTACTTTGAATTCTGTTTATTTTAAAGAAACATTGATTAGATGAATGAAGAATGGGTTTTCTTTCAATTCTCAGAAAAATGAAGGGAAATTTTTCTTCCTAGACAGATTTATAGCTCTTCTAGCATATCATTTATTTTTTTCCTCAAAGTATTGTCTGTTCGTAATCCCCTGTCGAATGTCTTGAAAAGAAGTTAGATTAAAGAAGTGAAATTTTAACTTTAATAATTGAAACTTGTTAGTAATCATGTTAATATTAATTAATTTTAAAAACAGAGTTAGAATTAATATAAAAAAATTGTTAGAAATTTAGAAATCTTGAAAGCAATTGGCAGACAATTTATTCAATCTTATATAACTTTTAACTTTGTATCTTTTTCAATAGTCATAAAGTCAAAAACAATCATTAAGAAAAGAGAAATATCTTCAAACATTATGCTTTCAGAAAAAAACTTTTTTTATTCTCTTTCATTTTTTTCGATCATTTTTGACGGAGTTATGCTTATTTGAAATCATGCGATATTTTTGCATGATTTACCTGCGATAATTTTGATCGCCAGTGTATATGAGAATAACATTGTTGATTTGAAATTAATGCTTTTTCTGTGTAGTGTTAATTAGATTTATGAAAGATTTTTCTAGATCATTAAAATTTTGAGTAGTAGACACAAGTTGTAAATAAATACTGTGCTATAAATAATAATAAATCATTGAAGAATATTATGTTAGGATGTTGCACACATGACAGACACGTCCTCTCGTATACGTACGTTTACGTTAACTTCAAGTTCGCTCGTTAATCAACGATGTATATAAGCCCTATCTTTCCGCGTATGTCCCATGAATATTGTATCGGCCATGACGTCGGCTACGCGATCGGCAAACCGAGCACGCAAACGCGATTTTATGCAAGACTCATGGTTGCCTCGTAACCATCAAAAAACGGGGAAACACCGCGTCGCAGACGCGATCGTGGACCGTCTCCACGCGTAATTACACGCCGGTGATCACGAACGTATCGTCATTCAGCAGCAGTGACGTCATTTTGGCCCGCAAATGGTTATTAATGACAATTGCACCTGTCGAGTCTGGACTCACAATTTTGATTGACAGTCGTGTAGCCTGACCGGAATAAAGGGGAACACAGGTTTGAGAAAGAACATCTTCCAATACGAGTAATTTTCGTAAATTTTTTTGTGAAAACAATGTCAAAATTTTTTACTTCCTAGTGATAACTGATATTGATACGATTGATAATAAATTTTAATTATTAAAAATTAACTCTCTGTTTCTTCTTGTGTTTTAATTTCTTTTAAAAATTCTGTAGAAAATATATCTTGAGAGAACAAGAATTTAATGCTCAGGGAAAATCCGGGAATATGTACGTCAAAAGAAAATTAATTCTTCTAAAAACTCTGGAAATACGGGAGAATATCCGTCGATCAACTGACATTAATTTCTGTCGTATATCCATGTAATAAAATATTAGATAATAAAATTTTTCTGTAAATAATATGCAGTAAAATTACCTATTATAAATTAGTAGAACTTAATTCATATAATTTTCTCCAGGAAAAAATTATTCTTTTTTCAAATTAAAAAGTATGACATGCTGTTCACGTATTGTAAACGGTTGAAATTGATGTGGTTTTGTTTGTAAGATACATAGTATGAGATAAGAGATCTATACGTACATACGCGACGATAATAAAATAAGAACTTTTTTTCTATTAAAAGTAGGAATTTTCCTTCATTCTTGCTACTGTTTACGTTCTTGGATAACGTTCGGCGATAAATATACATAAACCAGAGTGTAGTGAATACAGGTATAAATTGACTTATCAATTGACTATTAGAAATTATAATTATTATTCCCACGAACGTTTCGGCCTATCTATTAGACGATAATATCGCATGCGCATACATTTGCACTAACTATCGCCGTGGTCGTACGGAATCATTTGATTCGTGATGAATGCTAAGCTATTTAATTAACGACCTTTGCCAGTATTTTAATTATTGAAAAGATGTCGACCGCGATAAAGAAATAGTGGGAAAATACACACCGTTGCCGCATTACCTGAAATCCATAAAATTGTCATCAACTCGCTGCAATTCTTATTGTCTTCACGATATCGTTAAAACGGCAAAGCATTTTTAAATCTAAATAAATTTTTCACGTAGAATTTTACTTATTGCGGCTATTATTATTAAAGAAATGAGCTGACTAACTGAGACGATCCTGATATCGATCCTGATATTCTCACCTACAATTGCAACGTGACTTGCTAATCTGGAGAATGCATCCTCTCTCACACACTCATTGCACAATGTGAAGAACATTTTTTTCGCGTAACATGCCGAATACATGATAGCATGAAGCTCAGTGCGCACGAGCTGTAGTCACTGGTCGACGGTATTAAACTTACTAGTGTTGTAAAGCCGATTGACTCGTGAGCAAATAATAATAAGTTGTTAACTAGCTCAGCTATTTGCCACACTATCCGAGTGTTTCGAAACATTATAGTTTAAGCATCATTTCCAGAAACACAAGATTAATGAATTCTGCAATGCACATACGCGCATATTCACAAAATGTTTGGAAGTATTTTTTAATCATTATTAAATGGGAAGTCTCTCAATTGTTATATTATGTTTTGTACGTCAATGATTTTATTAAATTTCTAATATTAAAAATTTAATTACTTTATTATAATATTTTTTGGACTTCAACAAAGAGAAATTAAAAAATTTAATTTTTTAAAAAATTTATTAATATTTATTTTAATTCAATATTATTGTTATTAAAAAATATTTTTCGGATTAAAAAAGTTATTAATATGAATAAAAACAGTTTTGTGGATTTTCAGCGAGAGATTTCAATCAAAAGTATAAAAAATATTTTATATTATAATTTTAAATTCCGAATATACTTTTACCGTTAAAAAAAGTCGCATTTCGCAACATTTGAAATCGCACTTCACTGTCGATGATTCGCATGTATGAGACACTTTACAATCGTATTTACTGAAGGAAAATGAGCCTGGTATTCATCGGACTTACCGTCGTCTAGAGAGTGCGATAAAGCAGTTGTAAAATTTGTTTACACTGTGTAGCATTCGGCGTGGCAATGAGTAAACGAGAAATAATACGTACGACTTTCGCAATAGTGATATAAAAGATTTTCAACAATGATAAACACATCGATAACACGTGAGAGTAAACCGTTAATTACATGAGAACCATCCTAATTAATGAGAAATACTTGTTCTATTAATCATAAGCGTGTCATCCGATCATGATTTATAATACTCATGCCTTCTAAGCAATTTTACGCAGTTAAATTATACAGCACTACATTTCTCTAATTTATCTTGGAAATATCGTAGACACTCGAAATTCCACTGTTTCTAGATAGTAGGTCGTATTTGAATGATGAGTACTACAGGGAATTACGCGGCGATAAAATTCCTGAAGCGAGCGTTTCGCGCGCGTCTTCCGCTTGTCCCGTTGTCATTTCATCGCGACGTAAAACGATAATGAAAGTCGATAATGAAAGACGATAATGAAAGCCGACGATACGGTTGCCCGACGAATATGAGCGTAAGTATACAAATATAAATACAGGACTTAAGCATCACGCGCGCGATTATCATTGTGCTAACTCTCGGGATGCGGCTCACGTGGTCCCCCGTTTATTTTCCACTTGTTTTCCCCGGCGGAGCAAGCAGCTTTGATTTCTCACGACGCACTTTCTCTCCGAGGATATGTAGCCAGTCGCGGTCAAAAGCTCAGGACAGAGCTGCTCGACAGGTGGTCACGTCTTTACTCCACGATTAGGTGGAAAAGTTAGCGGGAACCCCGGCGTCTCCGTTGCCAGACTTTCTGCCTCGCGGTATCTCCCGGTAATTTTTTTTCCCGGTGCGTAATAATAACAATGCCGTTAGTTTCTGCGACTATTTGTTGTATAACGTCATTCTGTCTGCCGATACCGCGATCTTGCGTGTACGTAATGTAATTTTGCAGAAACATTTATCTCTCCGTTTGCGTGCGGTAACGAGCAAATTCGACGTATCGGGCATGTTTTCAATCCTGCACGGTTTGCAGTTCGACGCATGAGATCGGAATTTTTCCCGCGTCATTGTGCCATTGATAAGATTCCCGGACTGAAATAATGCGACCTGAAAGGTGTAAGGGAAATGCTCCAGGAGAAATGAAACCGTTTTGCCGCACGTTCCAATCGCGCGAGGGAATTTCGATTATTGCCCGTACGACTTTTATATATGAGATAAATAAATGAGAATTGTATTTCTATATAGAAAGTATTTTCAAATTTTAAGTATTTAAAATCTAAACAATGTATATTTAGAATTATTCATAGATTTTTTTAAATTTATACTAAATTCATAAAAAAATTCATACTAAAATTAATGAGATATTTGAAAATTTAAATATCAATTTCTGTAAAGTTTTGTTTAATTTATGTTATTTAGTAGAAAATATTACATTTTTTTCTGTAAAAGGGAATCGTGACTACGTTTCCAAGTTTCTTACGTAAAACAGAAAATTGTCTTCTATTCGCGTGCCGCATCAAAGCTTCGATGAAAAGTATACGAGAAATGTAATCGCGTTATATAGATACAGAAGAGAAGAAGATTATATTACCGGATTTTTATCATCAGCCATACATGGTAAAGATTGATCGTAATTATGACGCAACTGATTTGACGATTAATCTTTTTTTCACTATTGCCACTTGTTGTGTCGACGTTTTATCAGCATGTGATTTATCGCAATTTTTATCGATACTCTCCTACTTTGACGTAGAAGTGCCATTTATTCGATAACTGTTTGCCTGCGTAGTATTATCATTTGGGTTAAGCAAATCGTCATAGTGCAAAAAAGAAAATTAACAAGGAAGCTTTACCTTCAGAAACATTCGCTGAAAACTCAATTTAGTAGTACATAGAATTCTGCCGTTATGTGAATAGACCTCCATTACTATTCATCTTGCTTTTCTAAAACTTTTCTAAATTCAATATTTTCGCAGTTGCTTTCTCGTTATTTTCCTCATACAGTTCTCAATATACCTATCTTGAATATATAATGTCCTTAGGGACTCCCTTTTAAAGTCAAATATGTAGTTGGAGAGAGGGCGGGGATGAAAGAACAACGAGAGCTTAATGTTTGTTAGACTATATTATTGGACGTGTCCAACTATTCTCGGCTAACAAATAATATTTATCCGACGAACAATCTCTATGAACTTACAATGTAATTTTGATTCTGAATATTTTGATTTTGGATTTCTCCTTCTCCTTATACGCCGCTTTCATTTCCCTCTCACACACTTTGTACCCTCAGTCGCCCGGCGGCGATTAGGCCGACGGGCCGCCCCGAAAAAATGTCGTGCACGAAGGAGAGAGATATATATATAGGTAAGGTGCAGAGATGCACGCGAAAGAAATTACCTCTATGACGAAGTCGTCGTCACGATCGTACGTGAATTTCAAAAATATCTCTCGGTCGAAGGTAAAAATACTTTTTTTTTTTTTTGACACCGAAGCACAGCACACTCCCCGTCCATATCACATATCTAATTTGTGTAAAAGAAAATCTCATTACATAGCGGCCGTCATTTTTTTTTTACGTATTAAATTTACGTATCAAATATCTTGGTCTATATCTCTTTCTCCCTATCTACCGAATTTGGCTTTTTAATTAAAATATTATATACGTTAGGTATGTATAGATTTGTATACGAGTTATAAAGTTTCGAGTGACTGATATACAATCTTTTACACAAATCAGTTACAGAAGACGCGTGCACTCTCTCGCAATAGTTTTCGTCATTCTAATTAATTTAATCATACACACATCATCATATTATACTCTCAGTTCTTTATATATATATATATTTATATATTTATCTATATATATATCTATATATATATCTCACAGATATAGATACACAATAATTCTTAATCTCAATTAGATCGTACTAAACTTACCGTGTTATATCTAATACCGTTTTGTCACTTCCTGAAAATACCAAAACGAAAACGTCATAGAGAATACGGTATAAACACTATAATTATACTATCGCATAAATATTTATAAATATATACGGTAGATGAAAGCATTATAATAGGAACGTTCGTTTTGCTGCTGGTCTTATACGCTAAATTACCGTTACACTTAAAGTGGGAGAGAGTGGCGATTACCGTAATGAAATCGATCGATATCGTCTTGTTTACGAAACTCTCGTGTCACGTACAAAAGCTAACGTACGATATATCTGCGTGAGTCTTACCGATCTAAAACGTTGGCAGAGTGTTTGAAAATTAATTTGTCCTCGAGAAGAACTTTGGCAAAAATGTACGACAGGACTTGTCAATTATACGACTCGTCTTTCGCAGTAATGACATCCCTCTTAAGCAACGTTAGAATAGAATTGAACAAGAATGGTTACCTGACCTGCTTTACGGTCCAAATCGTAAATAGAAAGGTCTGAAAGGATTTGGAAAGTCTGGCTTTATAATTGTCAGAAAATTCTTTGACATCTGTACTAATTTGATTGATGTTCATCACACATTTGCGCAATTATATATTAAATATTTATGCTTCGATGTACATTTACATTTTTTTGCTAATCAGACACTAAAGTTCGAGTTCTGCGGTTCGAGAGATAAGACGGGAATTATAAACTCGTTACACAGCTTCGTGTGGTTTACAGTCTTTCGATTTTACGCTTCTCGATGAGTTTAATAGTGTCACACTGCATACACCTTGTAATTACAGCCTGTAAAGTAACATAGAAAATTACGGTGACTCTTCTTCGGCCGGTTTATTATGTACATATCCTAATTCATACACTCCGGTAAATATTTAATAATCCGTCGCGAGTGTAAGTATATGTGTGGGTCTCGATCCGATATCATCACACTTGTACTTTTTTTTTGTTTACCCAGTAGACAAGTTTAATTATGCTATTCCCGTTGTCGGTCAAGGAAAGGAGTAACTAGGGGACCCTGAATTGTTATGCTTACGATCGTATTAATTTAAGTATCTATCGCCCTGTCGGCTAGATTTCTCCTTGCGGTATCGCTCTGTCGATTTAATCACTAATTTTGATTATCCTCGAAACTTACACATTGTACATGTACATGCGTTACGTATTACGTGACTTAACTCTACGTCATCTTCTTAAAGTAGTGCTTAGTTTTACAACGTCGCGTACATGTACGATCACGTCTGTGTCGAATTGATAAGCGAAAGAAGAAAAGAAGAGATTTTCGAAAAGTTAAAATAAACATAAGACATTCTTTCTTAAAAGTACGACGAATGAAATTATAATTTACATAGATGTTACTAATTATAGATCCACTGAGAGGAAAATATAGTTACTTTTGGCCTCAACCACAATTATATAACGATTTCTAACGATAATTATGATTAACATAATGATGCATAAGTTAATCATATTTACTGTTAGAAATATTTTTCTCTCAGTGTACTTCAACTATTTTTCATGCTTTATTTAATGTGTATTTTACGTTGAATAACAAAAGAAGGAAATAGAAGAAAACATGACGCATTCTTCTTAAGATCTTAAGAAGAGTGAGATAAAATTAAGATTTATATATGTTTTAATTGTATAACTTTAACTATTCTTCACTCTTCGTTCTTCGCTCAAACTGCGTTTATTTTGCAATAAAGAAAAATATTCGGGCGATTTTTAGCCTCTCGACAGAATAATTTCTCTTTACACGAAATTGTTATGTAAAAGGACGACATTGTTTCGGCACTTTTTTTTCGCTCATCGATTAAACGACGTGTATCGATATGTGCGCGCGCGAATAGGATACGGTTGGTCCAGTTCTATCGGGGCCGTCGTTGTTCGACGTAACGAGTCTACTCCGACCGGACTAACCTGACGCGTCGCTCGATAAAGCTCAATTTAGTAACCTAGCCGTTTACAATATAATAGGAACTGAATTTTCTTCGCGCGACGCGAACCTCCGTCGCCGTCGCCGTCGATGCGCAAGGTCATCTTTGATAAACGCCGCGATAACCGCGACGTTTCTTCACGCGAGCGCTCCGCGCGCGTCATCTTCGCAGATGTCTGAGTAAAGATAAATTTGTAAAAATTCATTGCTGAGGTAGCCACGCGATTCCTGAGGACTGGCATTCCGTAGTTGCGTCATTTGGACGTTATTATAATACAGCGTCTATATGGGGTGTTGAAGATAGCGGTTTGGAAATTTCCAGAGGCGCTTGTCGGAGGAAACCAGAAGAGACACAATTCAACAAATCATCCTCCCACGTTTCGACGGGGACCGTCATTTAGTTTGTAAAGAAAAAGCTACTGCGAAATTATTTTACAAATTATTATACGTGTATTATAATTTTTTGTACAAACAAAAATCTAATAAAGCAGTTAAGAGGGGACTGCACGATGTTTAAATTAAATGGATGCTCATTTGACTTAAAATTCAAGTATTATATCATCGTAAATTTATTAAGTTTTTTTTCTTTTTATTATCTTGTATATTCTATGTGCGTACCGCATATAACTGGCGCTTGTAATTACGTTTTCAGAGTCATTATTGTCTCCAGTTTTTGTTGAAGTTTAGTATAATTACACGTTGGTCGAGTTTTTCAAGTTATTAATAGGAATGGCCGACTAATTGTCATTGATAACAAGCATTTCATGCAGAATGCAGAAGAAAGAGCAATTGTAAAAAGGAATATGTCAAATAATACTTTATGTGCGCTTGGTGTCGCTCCTTGATGATTTCAATAATACTGTTTACATATTGTTACTTTTCTTATAAATCAAATCTAGCTCACGTTAATATGATATATTGATCATCGATGTATTTTATCTACTTCCCCTCACAGACAAGATAATATTCTTTTAGATCTCTTTTTCCGTTATACTTAAATATTAAGATTAACCTAATCTATACACATTAATTTTAATGATTATCGACAATTTTAGATTCGCATTAAAAGTAAATTAATAAATTTATTGTATTAATTACTGTTACTAAATGATAATTACTTTTAGAAAAATCAGATGTATCTTCCATGATCAAATTAAGATTTCATTGAGATAGAGAATTAATAACAAGATAAACTGAATTAATTAAGAAGAATCGACGTTTATTAGTTTAGCCCCCGACAAAGAAATTTACACGAAACGCTCGGAAGTCATATATTCGCGCAATATCCTTCCTTTAAAGAGAAGAATGAAAAAGTACGACACGTGTCGCGCAGGGGTTCGCCCTCTTCACCGTGTTTCCATGTTCCTCTCGCGTGACGTCAACCCTAATTTCACGAATTCCGCGATGTTTTACAAACTTTTTTTGCGGCGGTTCTTCATGATCGAAGCGCGTCACCCATCTGGCATCGTCCGTCGTTGCGAAAGGGGGACCGTGGCGGCCCAACAATAGACGAATACACGAGCTAAGCCGACGGCGGTGCAAGATGGGGAGATACAGAAGCGAAATCTTATAAAGGATTTCCAAAATATTGTGTAAATCGGCTAGGGGGGTGGGGGGGGGAGGGTGACGCGCCAGCTGAAAATTTGGGGTGAAATCCGTTGAAATGGGGAAAACGCGTACGCGCACCCGGCACGTGGACACGGCGCTAAATAAATAAAGGGTTGTCCGCGCGCGCGAGGTATTTGCCTCCCTGCCTCACACAGACGCACGGGCCGCACAATGCTCCCGCTTTCAACCCTTCGATTCCTGTTTCTCGATTCCCGTTTCGCGGATTCTGCGCTTTCACCCTTCCCGCGGAGGCATTCGACTGGAAACGCAGCGTGCAACTCGCGGCGCGAGTCTGAAAGGGTTTTTCTATGCCGGGACAACTGTTTTTGGCTCTTTTCTTCTCGCTTTTTTTTTTGCATGCCGGCGGAAGGGTCCGTTCGGTAAGTCCGCGGTACAGCGCTCGCGAAATATCGGCACTCCCGGCGTTTCATTGTTCAGAGCTCGCTGACGTGTCGCGTTAAGACGGATAGAATTGAAATGCGAACGCGGACTTTGCGCGCCTTTTCAATAAATCATTTTTACAGTTTTTTTTACTTGACCGTCGACCGTATCAATCGATAGAAAGAGGAACATCTGGAGATAACTCGTGACTTTCTTTAGTCCTCTTAGATGTGAAACCTAATCAGTTAATGATTTTGGATATAAAATCGATCACGATAATTGCTCGCGACGATGTTATTTACTTTCGAGGATAGCGATATCGTTCACGTCGTCGGTTGTTTGCGATATTTCTTTTGCTTATGCGATTAAGATTTCATAGTCCATCGAATTTAATGACATCGTTGAGGCGATTCAATATTTATCGCTGTACGTTCTCGATTGATTATGATCGCGCGGTTACAAAAATACCATAGATTGCGAACCGGTTGCCAGGAGTAATTGAATTGAGAATCGAGCAACAGGAATTCTACGCGAGTAGAGAATCGCAAAAAGTGACGGAGTTTATACATGTACATTTCGCTCTGATGTAATGGAAATCGATTATAAAAACAATGTATCTGTATCTACATACAAATGTTGCGAGATTGTTACGAGGCGTAGAACTTAATGGTGCTAAATTAATCACTACTTTTAGTTTTCTGAAAATTTTCTGAAATAAATAAAGTTGACACTATGAGCCTCCCTCTTCAAATTGGGGCTTTATTTCTGCAATCGCGGTGCCGTCGTATTTTCACGATTTTCTCCGCAAGGAAAAGCATTTCGTCGACCCTCGTCACTTCGCGTAGATTTCTTTGATCGTCGGAGACGTCGATTGCGACCGCGGAGAAGTTTCAGGACGGAGAAAAGGATGCGGATATACGATGGCGGGGAGGGGGGGGGGTGGCAACCGTCGCGATGGTGGTTATAACGGTGGTGGTGAAATTATTATTGGAGGATAAAATTTCCACAAGTTGGCGAAAGGCGATAAGGGAGGGAAGTGAACGCAGAGGGGCGAGATCGCGGGGCGGCCAGCCCGAGAAGGAGCGGAATTGAGAGAGGGAGGCTTTGATAATTGCAATCCACTTCCTCTCGGGGATATAAGCTGTGGTGGTTGATGAGCAGGGGAGGCAGGATGGATCGTACTGGGTAAATGGAGGGGTGAACGGTTTGATACCTTTTTCTGAAATTTGCTATGGATCTTGGCCCAGCGGCCCTTTTGTAAATAAATGACGAGGAAACAAAACGATCACGATTGTTGTATCCGACGAGGGTAGGATACGATGTAGGAAACTGAAGGAAGGCAGCCATTTGTAAGTAAGCTGAAGAGCAGCTTACAAGTTTTAAGTCTCAAATTTTCAAGAGGCAGATTTCCCGTGCCTTGAGAAACTTACTTTTGTAATATCAATCGAATTCCAATTAATTAATTCAATTTTGAATTAATTAATATCCAAAAGCTTTAAAAATATATATTAAAATCCACCTAAAGATTCCTTCAAATATTTTTAAAATTTGTGTAAGATACGAATTACTACAATAATTAAATTACTCTTTAACTGAGATATTTCAAGCAATACTTTAATTGAATCTTAATATCTTTTATATTAAAAATATTTTGGGACAAAACGCACACATTTAAAATTCGAGAATGTCATATTTAAAAAAAAAACGGATTTATCTCTCCCAAAAAATATCCGGCAAGATCCGTCAAGTTCACAAGTCAACAGCCTTGGGTACTTTATCTCGCGATAACGAACGATAACGAAATACCTTCTATCTTTTGTCTACACGGCCAAAGACTGCCACCCTCGCGCCACGTTCTCCTTCGTTTTCGGGGCTCTTGGAAACCGTAAGATATTATTGATTTTTATACACATCCCCGTCACACCAGGGACATCGACGTGTGCGTACGTGGGTGGATTCGTTTTTCGTGTGTTGCGTGTGCACGCTCGCGCGCGTCTGTGTGTTTACGCAGAGAAGCAGGGGGGCTGGGCTGTGTGTCATTTACTCATCGGTCGGTCGTCGCTCGGTGCGAAAGGGACGACTAGACGAGTCTTTCCGCCTTCCCTTTTCAAACCGACTCGACTCCACCGGCCATCAAGCGAAAGGAAAACTTCTATATGGCGCAAGCGCCTTCGTGTCCCATCGACTTGTGTGTTCCTTCTGATTGAAAACCGTCGTACCCGCTTTTCCTTTCGTTCGCCCCTTCCGTTCGATAGTGCTCTGCTATCGAAACGGAAAATAATGTCTGCCGTCATTCGCCGTTGATTATAGACGATAAAATTCTCAGTAAGCAATCGTTGAAATTCTTTCCTTCTTTTTATACAAACTGATAAATTCTAAATAAAGCATGATAAAAGCGTTATGGAATTATAGAACAGAACGTATTCTTTTGAATTGGCGACACTTTTTTTTTGTTATTTAAAATATAATTTATTTTCCAAAGTATCTTATACGTTTTTTTCTTTTATTAATGGTACATAATATACTTTTTAAATGCTTCAAATATACTCTATAAAGATAAAAATTGGATTATTACTTTACAAAAAATGTTTAATACGATAGAAAGAAAACCAGTAAATAAGATAAACATTATTATTTAATTTTCCTCTTCACCTTGTGTAAAATAATCCAGAAAAATTACTTTCAACGAATGCTATTTCTGCTCTCTGATCAATGAAACTTTCGCTTTCAAATGAGCAAAGGAAAAAAAAATGATAAAAAGAACCCCGAGGGGCGCGCGCGTATAATTTGTCAAATTTAACTTGTTTGAGGTATTATTTGTCACCAGTGGTAAATAGGCACCCTAGGAGCGACACCCTTAAAAAACAAAACCGACGAGTTGGCGGCAGTCTAACAGCCGCCCATCAAACTCTGGATCGGGTAACTCGATATCTTAAAACGAGCGTTTGAAGCCGGTGTAATTCCGGTGAGTTCGAATTTCGATGCTTCGATAGAGTAATCGCCGTATTTATTGGCATCGATACAAGCACCGTTGTTAACGTAAAGTACATTCCCCCCGTTTGCAGTAGCGCAACAATTGCTGAAATTACAAACATAAAAATTGTGTAGATCGATCGAAAATATAAAGCGTATTGCAAGGAGGACATAAAAAAAGAGAGACAACAAAAATAAAAGAAAGACAAAAAATAATTTGTTTTATTCATATATATATATAAGTTTCCTTTGATCACACGTATATAAATAAATAATTAAATAATTGCAAGAACTCAGGTGTGTACGTAAAAAAAGAATATAAAATAACAAAAATAACCTGTGTCTCTTGTCGTTTCTCGTAGATTTATACATATAAAAAAAAGTATGCAATTGGTCTAACGACAAAATCGATTGCGCCGGTAATCGAGATACGTCGCTTTGATTACATCGTGTGACTAGATCAGGTATAGGAATTTGTAAATCGCTTCCAAAATGACTAGACATGCTAATTAATTCCCCTAATTCCAAATATACACTCTATATCATATGCACTTGTCGAACGCATACGCTCGTACGCTCCCGTTGTTATTGTACACAGATTACACGGTGTACAAGTAGGTAATGTACGTAATTCACGTTCTTACAGTTCACATACGAAATGCATTTAGCTTATGACGTTCTTAATATAATCAATAATATATATTAATGAACAATATATATATATATATATATATACTTTGCATATTTTTGTTTGGTTTATGGGTAAAATTTTGATTTTGCGCTCAATTTACGTTACGAAGGCAATGCTGATTTTGGGCATGTAAGCCGTGATTGAGATTTCTCTCGGAACTTCGTTATAATCTCCTCTTGCTCCTCGGCTTCGACATGCGTCGACATTCGTGGTTAACTGATTACAATTAGCGATCGTCCGGACTCCGCCAAATTATCAATTCAAACATATTGTAGGTAGAAAAAAATAATCTAATTGGACACCAATATCGATGCAAATGAAGTTTGCTCTTCACTTTCTCATAACGACGACGAATAATTGTGTTACACGAATAAATTTTCGGTGCTCGGTGGAAAGGCAGCCATATTTCCATTCAAGAGAATTTAATGACGCGCAGATTTTTTAATTAAGATTTATCGTAAACAATATTAGATAAAAGTAATCTGATAATCGTCATTGTCGCGATTGCATATCTCGATCTATCTTAGATATCTGAATCTGTTTCTAATACTTTACGTCCGAGATCGACCCCTCTCCCCTTCTCATTGTGCCTTTTGCACCGGAGCACCAAAGAAATTATTCCGTATCCGTCACGATCGCTGTTATACGGAAATGGTAGCAGCCACGCGCGCGAAAGAACCACCGGCTTCCCCGACGTCGCCCGGATTTCTCGTCCACCCCTCTGCGCGCGCGTGCCCTCCTCTCCTCGCGATAATAATTAAAATCGGCATCCCCGTAACGCGTAACGCGTCGCGCACGGGCCATTAAGTGCACAATACGCGTATCTGCATGGGACACAATTAACAGCGGGGTAGAGCGCGTTTTGCATGGACGTGCGCGTTTTGCGTGTCACCGCGCGCACGTGGGGCAGGAAAAATTGGCGAAGCCGGGGTAAAACGGTGGGGGGAGGGGTAGAAGCGGGAAGGGTGGGACGCCCGTGTCCCTCTCCCTCCCTTCCAACCATCCCGGGTCGTTTCGTTCTCGGACTTTTTCGGGAAAAATCCCCGCCAAGGTCGCGACCTCCTTCCTTCTCTCTGACCTTCTCGCCAGAGGGGGGGACCAGATGGTGGAGGCCCGTTTGTCCGGGCCCATCTCGCCGTGCCGACAATGCCGGCTAAAAATTCGTTTTCTCCCCAACGAAAAGCGCTCCTTCTCCCTCTGTCCAGCGACCGTTTCCACTTCTTTCTCTTCCGTCTTTCTCTCTCATTTTCTCTCTCTCATTCCTACTCCCTCGATGGATTTGCGTAATGGCCGAGCTCCTCTCTTCTCCCCTAAGTCATATTAATGCACGCGTGTGCGCATACTAATTCAGATGAATTTTCGGCAACGGCCGACGTCGGTGTGCGCCCCGTTAAATGACGCGGTTCTCGAATTTCAGCTGCGCGCTCGCGCGCCGGGAAAACTTTTATGGCCCCTGAGACAAAAACCGGCTCGTGCCATAGAAATCGTTTCGGAATAAATCATTGCCGTCTCCGACACCCGCCGGCGAATTCGCATTACCAGAACGCGACGAATGTTGCATTTCACTGGGAACCGATATGTCGCGATCCCG
Source organism: Tetramorium bicarinatum (assembly GCA_928718305.1). Classification (NCBI taxonomy): domain Eukaryota; kingdom Metazoa; phylum Arthropoda; class Insecta; order Hymenoptera; family Formicidae; genus Tetramorium; species Tetramorium bicarinatum. The sequence goes on from OV788319.1 coordinate 10,535,811, forward strand.
ATCGCGTTATTTATCGTCTTGCACGTCCTCCTCGACAGCAGTTTCGCTGGCGCATGATTTATTTTCTCGCTTGCCGTTGCTCATCGAGCTAAATTTTGAGAATTTCAGCGGGCAATTGCAGAGCCAATGTTATCGCGATTATTTATTAATTAAACAGCTGTATTTCGCATCTGTGCAATTTTTTAAAAATATCTGAATATAGTTATGTTCGAATATGTATGCAAATTGATGTGCATCTTGTCACAAGATACAATATTCTTTCTGTCATTATATTGCTCTACAATATTATATTTATTTTAGGAAGATTTTTTAAAATTATCTAATTAGACAATCAAATCTGCAGAAATTTTTCTGATAATTTTTTGGAAAAAAAAGAATATTTGCCCTCCAAATATTGCTCGGTAAGTAAAGAGTGCCTGATTGCACTGAGTAAGCAAAGTTATTATTTTACGATAGCAAAGGCAATGGTCGTGTGGGCGGAAATGCATCGTGCATGTTTGTTCATCGTGGAGGGATGGGCGCACCGGTGTGCTGCGTGTTTGGGAAGCTAGGCAGGTCAGGACGGCTGCACGCCCAGCAATCGAGAATGTGGTCATTGCGGCAACAGCTGTCCTATCGGGGCATTTTCAATCGAATTTGAGTGCTGACGAAGAAACGATCGTGCGAAACTTTTTCACGATGCGCCTAAAAACCGTCTAATGAGATCGTCACCGATTTTCCAATTGACATTTTACATTTCCGACCATTTAATCTTTGGAGAGAAACGACAGTCATTGTACGCGAACGTTGAATAAGCTGAACGTTTCTATTCCTCCTCTCGGGGGATTTTCTTTTTAAGAGGAAAACAATAATCTAAAATCGTCTTTGCGGAAACCATTAAAATGTATATTGTGCGTCATAAAACGGTCATATCTTTAATGGATTTCGAGATAAATATTTATGGGACATTTCCATGAAACAATTTCGAAGTTATTCGTAACTCATTTTCCAGGAAAAGTCTCGCAATTGCGTCGTTACGAGGGGGGAGAAGATCGGCTATTACACGACACGATCGAGAGAGAGAGAGAGCCACACCTGACTGAAGCCGCATTTATTATAATCGTAACAGATCGGCCCGTTATATTCGGATATATCTTATCGAGACCTGCGTGATAACGAGGAAGTTTCGCGGGTAACGCGTCTCTCAAGCTGCAAAGGCACGAGATTCGAAACAGCTTTCAAGGAGGAACTTTTTATCTCGGACTCCGACGTCCGCGGCGTTTTACCGACTAGACTAGGTAACTCTTAGTTAAATAATTCGAGTGCGCGCTACATAACTTTCGTATGCAGCTCATACATATATAAATCGGGGGCCGTTCGTCGAATATTCGAGTGGATCGAGCTTGGTCGTTTCGCGACCCCCTCGTCCAAGACGGTCGGACGGGAGGCCGATCGTTATATTGATATACCTTTTACAAGACGCGCGCTACGTCTCATCATTATAAGTTAAAAGTTATTTTAAAGTCTATGTAATGCGTTGGCTGTGTATACGATTGTACTTTTTGTTGCGGGTTATACTGTGTCCACCCCTGAGTTGGTTGGCCATTCTCTCTGCACATTGATACCCCAATACCTTCGTTACCATTGTATCACGCTCTCGCCCTCTCGGCTGTATGTACACGTCGCGACGGGTAATTAGCGGTCGCGTCTAATTAGCGCCGCCCGACGGTCTCTCGGAGTCTAGCGTATTCTATATATGTGTGTATGATAAATACCTCTCTAAATCTCTGAGAAAACTCTCTTCTTATTCACGTAATTTATATATATTTATATATAAAATATTGACTAGAACAGTCGCGAAAAGAAAAATTGATAAAAGACGATGAATGGATTTTAATGTCAATCGCGCTCGATCTTACGCGCGAATTTTTTTCTTCCTTTCTTTCTTTTGGTTCACTTGAGCAGAAGCAAAATTGATATGCTAAAGCAAGAGAAACAGACGAAATAAAATGCGGAGCGAAGAGAATGAAGGCCTCCCGATGTCGAGGAGCCTGTCGCGTTTAAAATAGGAACTTTGTCAATCACCCGTTAGTGTTTTAATTAGTTACAATTAAATATTTACAAGAATATATAACGAGTATGTTCCCTATACTTAGAACAATAATAACAATCTCGTCTCGTTATTTTTCTGGAAAGGTCTTCCCTTCCGCAGGAGATCGTTTCGGTCTGCCTAAATTCGTCGCCCTCGAGAATCATTTCGAAATAAAATGCGTGTAAACGAGCCCCACTCCTTGTTGCTTCAGGACGATCTCCCTGTATTTCTACGTAGTGTACGAGTTGATGACGTGTCACGAAAAAAAAGCGAGCAATCTCGCGTCGTGGCAACGAGCGTTTTCGAGCAAATACCAACACAGATGAGATTATTTTCTTACAAAGATAATGTTGCACGGTGAAAGATGGATTTTGAACTGATTAATGTCCAAAAAAAATAATTAAAAAATTTTCTTCCATTTGCGATGACCATTTTCTCAGACATCGAGTGGCGTCAGAATTATTTTCTGCACGATGCAAAATTAGTTTTGAAAGAGAGGAATAATCTCGTGTGTTTGGCATCGCGTCTATTTTTACTTTGTTTCGCAAATTTGCAGCATGGAATCAGAGAGGGGACTCACTTAATGGATAATAGGAAAGCCTGCAAAAGTCGCTAAAGATACGTAAAAATTAATGGAACGTCAAAGTTATTATAGTGCAAATAACACTTGCCGTCTGGCTGCTCGTCTTACACGATAAATAGGAACCGATACCACGTGCTCAGGTCGCAGATGCAGATGCTGCCGCTCGTACTCTTTCAAGATGCAGTCGCAGACGTAATACGCTCGCGCGTTAAACTCAGGCGGGGCTGAGGGTGAAGGAGGCGGTCAGGGCGCTGCTAATTCTGGACTTGACCGGCAAGTAGACCAGGGCCGGCGCGAATCTCTTCGCCGAGCTGGACTCGGCGCCCACCTGCATCAGATCTTGCTCCTCGATCAGGAACGGCTGCATGATAGTCTTGTCGGGATTCGGGTCCTGCGGCATAGCGTAACAGACCGGCATTTTCTGCTTGTTCGCCACGTCCTTCAGAGTCCTGCTGAGCTCGGCGATCACGCTCTCCGTCGGGTCGCCTATCGCCTTGTGATCCTTGCGCACGTGCTTCTTAATGCGATTCAGGTTCGTTGTCGCGTAGCCGCACTGGGCGCACTTGTACACGCCCTGAGGTGTCACCTGCACCGCAGTATCGTCCTGCCGTTGATTTCTCGCGGGCTCGGGGACATTGCGTTCGGTTTGCGGACTGCATCCCACACGGTCGTTCTTCGAGTCCTCGGCTCTTTCCTTGATGTCGCCTGTTTTGACGTCAATGTCCGATCTAAAGTTATTCACGAGAGGATGCTGGAATTGCGACAACAGAGAGGGGAACTGATGCTTGGCGAGCAGATGCTGATGAAGCAGCTCCGGCTGATGGAAGTCGTGCGAGCAGATAGGGCACTGCAGCGCCCGATCCCCCTCGAGGTTTTCCTGAGAGCTCATGTGGGATCGCTCGTGAAGAAAGAGAAAGGGTAGCACGGGGGTCGTAAAGTTGCAGTAGCCGCAGCGGTAGTTCTTCAACTGTTGTTCCTCGGACGGGGAACCGAGAAGATTCGACAGCATCTGATTTCCCAGACTCGTGTAATCGACAGGCTTGGTCTGTTGGGCGACTTCGAAGCCGTTGGGGATCTTCAGATTCGACGTTTGTTGCGCGTTCTTCGTTGAGGCGACGCCTCTACCGCTGGTTCTGGACGTCGCTTGATATTGCTGCTCCAACTCGCGCCACTTGTCGATCCCCGCCTTGCTGTGGTCGCCCATCAGATGAGCCTTCAGCCACTTGATGCTGCGGAACCTTCGGCTGCAGATCGGACATACCTCGGTGAAATGGGTGAAGTATTTGTGACTGAGATCGCCCAGTTGGTCCGGTTTCAACGCCGAGTCCTCGGCGCCGGGAGCGTCGTAGGGTTCCTGCTTGTTCGACGCCGATCCCGACGACGTGTTCTCGTCGACAATCCCGTGAGTATTGTGCTTGTGAACTCGCAGGAAGTACTTGCTGCATAGCTCCTTGTTGCAGATGTTGCAGATGACACCACCGATCTGCGCGCCGTTCTCGATCTCGATGCCGTGCATCCGCTGCATGTGCGTCTTCATGAAATACTTGTTACACAGCTCCTTGTTGCAGATTTCACAGTAACTCGACGTCGGGGTCAGTGACGTCACCTTTTTTTCCGTCGTTGTCGAAGTCGTCGTCGTTTGGCCGCTTGGTGTCTGACTGGTCGGTGTTGAACTGGCGGAAGAGGCGATCACAGTTGGCGGCAGCGTCGGCAGAGTAATCGCACTGGACACAATAGGCTGATGTTCCTCGCTAATGTGTCTCCTCAGGGCTTCTTGGCTGGGATAATCCTTCTCACAAAGAGTGCAGAAAATAGTCAAAATGGCCGTAGGAGACTTCTGCGGCGACGAGGCCTCATCACCGGCGACACCGTGTTCGGTCGCCATGTGAACGCGCAGGGCCGATCTCGAATCACATTCCCTGCCGCAGACGGCGCAGGACAGTCCCTTGCCGGAATCCAAATTGTTCAGCTGCATGATCATCGTCTGCAGCTTCTGAAGGTCCTCCGAGATCGAGTCGGTACGCTGATCGGAGTTATCCAACTCGTACTCCTGCTTCGGCGAGCCTCGTCCTGCTTCCTCGCTCTCGTGCAGCATCCTGCAGTGCGCCTGATACAGATCGATCGTCTGGAAGCGAATGTCGCAGGGCTTGCACTCGTACTCCTCGCCGCCGCGGTCGCTGGACTCCGCACCTGTTGCGGCCTCGGACACGATCAGGTTCAGCGGACTGGTCTGCACCTGGTGCCAAGTGGCGACGGCCGTACCGGGTGTGCCGGGCGACTTCTCGTTGTCCTGCACGACGATGCCGTGCCGCTTCATCTTGTGCGTGCGCAGGAAATATTTGTTGCAGTACTCCTTGCAGCAGATCTCGCAGAACGCCTCGGGATTTATGACGCCCAGATGGCGCAGAAGATCGGCGCTGAAGCCGGAATCGCGCGCCTGCTGGATGGATTGAGGCGAGAGGTGTCTCGGGGCCGGCATGAAGGTCGCGTCTTCCTGCTCGACGCCGTACTCCTGTTTCATAAGCACCTCCATGCCACCGGGACTGTCGCGCGGCGTCACTCGGTCCTCCTCGCTCTGCGACATGGTGATCTGCTGGCCGTCCGTCTGTTGATCCGTCGGCGACTCGTTGTGCGTTTTCTGTTTGTGCTTTCTCGCGGGATCGTCGTTGCGGAAACGTTTCTGCGGCGGAGTCGCCGGCGGCTCCAGCTTCACGCTCGCGTTACCCGCGTGAAAGTTCGCGGTGCCGAACACGCCGCCGCCGACAGCATTGGCGGAATCTACAACGGTTGGCGCCGGCGAATCAACGTAGATCCCGTGCTTGTTGGCCTTGTGCGTCTTCAGGAAGTACTTGTTGCAAAACTCCTTGTTGCACATGTCGCAGTACGCGTCCGGATTGAAAATCTTGATCGGCACCGGACCGAGGGAGGATCGGGTGAGCTGAGGATCGGTCAGGGGAAAGTTTGGCAGGGGTATATACTGCGCGAGGCCGCCCGGGAAATTCGTGAGCGCCTGTAGGTGATTGGTCATCGTGACGATCTGATTGACCGGGCCGCCCGACCACGACTCGTCGCTCTGCGGCTGCATCTGCGTCTGCGACTGCACGTGCTGCTGGCTGCCGGGCGCCAGCCACGTGGTCGCGAAGTTCTTAACGCTTAAGAGACTAACGGGACCCTCGTTAGTCGTGTCCAGCTGCTGCGCCGGCTCTACCTTGATGGCGACAGCCGGCGTCGCCTGACTCACGCCACCGTGCTCGCCGTCCACGTGGACGTTGAGCGTCTCGTCGCTGTCGAAGAGCCGGCCGCAGTGCTGGCAGCGAAACTCGTTGTTCAGATTCTCGTCTTTCGACGACGGCGAGTGGTGATGGTGGTGGTGGTGGTGGTCGTGGTGGTGTTGTTGTTGGTGGTGGTGATGGTCGTTGCTCAGCAACGGCGATCGCGACGACGGCTTACCTTCGACGTCCTCGTCCCTGCGTTCGTCCTCGTGCGCATCCTCGTGCAGGTCTGTGAGGCCAGACGAGACTCTTACCGGCGTGGTCTGCTTCCGACGCTTCTTCGGTCCGACGTCGGCGGGGTCGCCGCGAACGCGCTTCCAAGAGTCACGCTCGCCGCAGCTCGAACCGTCGCTGTCCAGCTCCGTCGCCTCCGTCGCCGGCGCCGTCGTGGGCTCGTGAGACGATGTCACGCTCGACGACATCTCGATGGATCTCACGCACCCAGCTCGCTCTTCCTCAGATGTTGCCCGTCTAGCAAGGAACAGACAAAGGTCTTGCGTTTAAAAGTTACGAAGAACAATCTGGCATTTGATAATGTTTTTGTGAAAAAAAATCCTTAATTATCTCTATTAAGTCTTGTTTTTTGCCACTTTGCTAAATATAGCTTCGAAACGGTATTTCGATAGATAATTTAAATATATACGAGTATTATTTAGATGTAATTATATACCAGGAATAGACAGTATCCGCGTAATTGTTATTATATTCTAAATTTTGTTAATAAAAAATTTGTAGAAAATTGTTACATTTATACATAATATTTTCTTGAACTGTAAAACTAAAATTCGTATTATATATCCTTTTATAAAGAAAGTCGCCAATCTTTGAGTTAGATTGTTTATTATTATCTTTTTTAATAGAATAATTAGTATCCAATTTCAAAAATAAGACTATACATGGCACAATAACAATAAATAAAGAGATAATTTTTCATAAATACATAAATTCTGAATACATTGTTTTGCCAACGCGGAGACTCGCGAATGCTCGTCGAAGGCGATATTAATTCTGCAGGCAGATCATAATGATTTCGACTGATATAAGGGGGGGCGGGGGAGGCAAGGGAAAGTTGGGGTCGACTAACGAGCACTTCGTGCTGCAGGAAGACGCACGCGAAACTTGACGAACGAGACACGGTGAACGAGACACCCTCGCTCGCGCGCGCTGGACATGCGGTCTCGAAAAAGGGAGACGCGGGATATCGGACGCGAGGCGGGGGAAGCGGGGTGGACACCCTCCCATGACTCATATTATACGTCCACCCTACGTATTCGGGGAATTCGGAGGATAGTACGAATATGCATTTCAGAAAGCGCGGCGTAATTACTAATTCAGGATGACAGTCTTGTATCGCGAATGTAATGTAAGTGGACGATACAGGGTCAGTGAACCCTGAACAATATTCTGCCATTGTGTCCGGCCGTGCGTGATACACGCGTGAGAAAGATCGCGTGAGCCGTGCGTGCACAAGAAAACATTTCAACGCAATGATTCTTATGCTTAGGCTCCCTGTTATCCAGTGTCGCAAAGGGAAGAAGAATTGTTGGAAAAGTTTGCCGACTACCTTCTGCGATCTAACGCTTCGCGTTTAATGCTCGTTTTAAACATGATTTAATTTTATTTAGTTATAATTATTACATTTTACTTATTTTTTATATAGATTTAGGTTTGGTTTAATTAATATGTATTAATTAAAATAATTATATTAAGCGAAGCTTATTGACGTTGTTAATTATCTGAGAACGTTCACAGGAGAATCACTCGTACAATCCCATACAGCACAAAACTTGCAGTTACATTTATAGCAATGTTGCAAAAAGATTGCAATCTTATAGCAATATTGCTATAATGCTGCAATTTAATGTAATTGCAAGTTTGCGCTGTATGGAATTTTTGCGTTTACATACAACACCCGAAGGAACAACAAAATTGCAACCAACACTTTATGCTGAAATCCTCACCCGCGAGATACACAGGTCCTTGTGCCTCAAACGTCTTCGTTTCATGACCGATGAAGCGTGAAGATCGCTTCCGCGTCGAAACGTGACACCTCGAGAACCGCACGTCGTCGTCGTCGTCGTGAATCACGCGCAGCCTCGTCACGCATCTCTCGCGATTATGAAAACTTTGCGACACTTTGCAAAACTTTGCAGGACACACGCCGCGACGGGGCAATCGCCTCGCCGAGATCGCCGTTATTGGCACGTGGCGTTGCCAAGGGTGAGTGAACTACGTGGATCTCGGATGTCGCTGGTCAGCCTCACCCTCTCCGGCGGGGATATTTCCATTTTCGCGTCGTCGCCGAGCTCTCCCTTTCGCGAGAATGAGAAGATCGAGGTCGCCGAAACTTCCTCATTCGATATCGATCTTTGTCGATGAATCCGCGAAATCCGCGAGAAAATGTGACATTTGTAGTGAATCGATCTGACAAGGTAACGTTAAGACGCAGTCGCACGAGAGAGAATTGGAAAAAGAAATGCAAATAACAGTTTTAATCGAGAGATCAGGTATTCGTGTGCGCCTGATCTCCGCGGTCCTCGGCAGCTTTGGATTCTGCCACGTAACTGTTAGATTATAGGCACGGTGGTCTATGAAGGGTCTGTCATGCCGTTTTCACGTCCCTACCACCTTCGAAACCCGCGATACAAATCTCCCCACCGCTCTCCGTCATCCCCGCATTTTGCTGCATTCTGCGAATAGATGATTTTCGGATTTATTTGGGCGCAATAATATGTGTGTTTGTGAAAATAATATTTTAAGGAAAATTTAACATTGTTCTATCGTCATTTTCTATGACATTAATGAGTATTAAAGAATATTGTGTTGCATGATATGTAAAAGAATAAATAAATATTAACATTTTCAAGTAAATTTTATACCTATATCTAATAATTTTTGTAAATTTTATATTGCATTAAATCACACGCCTATTATTGATCAGTCTTGAAATGTAATTTTATGACAAAGGTGGAAAATGTAATATGACATAAGTAAGTTGATTATTAATACTAAATTAGATATAACTAAATTAATTATTATCAATTTAAGTTTGTACTAGTTATAAAGTTATAAAAATAATATATAGAATATCTTGAATTACTATACGAAAATTTTATATACATATTATACATTCTTTTATAGAAAATCGAAATTTGTTTTCCTAAGAAATTTTTTTTACGAATTTAGTTGGACGCAATTTTTGCCGCGGCACTTTAATATCTGACACTTAATTTAACAATACTTTTGTGTTTAGATGTTATAAAATAGATGAGTTTACTTTTATCAGAAACTTTGCCAAATCGAATAAGTAGAGATTACGAAGATTATGAAGATAAAAGATTTATCGGTGAAAAATTATAATATTGTTCGGCATATGAAACAAACAAGATCTTTACGCTTTGATAAAAATTTGTTCTAATAATACGTAGTAACATACGTAGTAACGCGCTTTATCGATTCTCATTATTATTAGAAATCTATAGAAAAAAATGCTTCGTGATAATGGATGCAGAGAGATAAAACTGATAATGTAATCGCATCCTTTCGCTTTTAGTCAAAGTCCATTGAAACGGAGATATTTTTTTTGATGACGCAGAATATGCAAGCAGGAGCGTATTCCTTCCGATTCTATCTTTATCCCATATATCGTCTTATAATCTGCATGTAAGTAGAAATGCCTATTGATGTCGGAAGAGAAATGAGCTGTTCATAAATCCAATATACATTCTTAGCTGTTTTGACAGGTGGTTTGAGACTGTAATTTAATGATAACTCGAGCAATTGTTAGGTCAATTAACAATTGAAGCAAACATAAATAAAATATTTATGAAAAATTAAAATTATATAATTATATTCCTTCATATACAGCTTTAATAAATTTTTTAAATTAAATAATTTGCCACTTAAGCTTGCAATTTTATATACAACTAAAATCTGTTTCTGTATTTTAATTATTAGCATAAATTACATAATTTTTTTTTAATTCACTGTGTTCTAAAAAGATCTTGAGCATTCTTAATTATACATTTTTATCGATAAAATTATATATTCTTTTTCTTGTGTCATAATTATACTATATTATAATATAATATGCTTATTTGTATATATTGATAAGTAATTTATTATTAGTTTCGGCAATTATACCATAAAATGCATTTTTTTTTCAAAAAATACCCTTTCAAGTGTTTAAAATGCAACGATAACGATCTACGTAACGACCATTTCGCGGAGTTGTTATCGTTTTCGGTTTGTCTAAAAAGAACAGCGGTGTTATTCGCAGTTGGTGCATGTGCGCGTGTCGACAGAACGGAAATTGGATTATGCGAGGGTTGTAAAGCAATCGCTGACGCACGTCAGAGTGAGAGATAGATAGAGGTAGAGAACGGGGCAGAGACCGAGGGTTCCGCGGAACCCGCGTATTTCTCTGCGTAACCTTTGACAGATTTTCCAAAAATACACGTAAATACGCCCGTATGTTCGCGCGAGGGCAGAGCTCCGACATTGTGGAAACTCACCGCCGAAATTGAATGAATGATAGAGAGGGGCGGTGATCCGACCCGATGGGGTAGTTCGCCGTTCGCGAAAGGATGTCGAAAAACACGTCGTCAGAAGCGCGAAGAGAGAAAGCGAGAGAGAGAGAGAGAGAGAGAGAGAGAGAGAGAGAGAGAGAGAGTGCATTGAAATGGAACTTATTGTAATATTATTACGCGTTCGCCAGATTTTCTCTGACTTGTGTGGGTGGCATGCACAAGTTCGTGGGTGTTAAACGACAAACAACGTTGCACCCTTGCGAAATAATGGATGAACGCACGTCAAGGGTATTTTCGTAGGGCGCTCTCGTTGCGGTCTGACCGATAACGATGAAATTCATCAGCGGTTCAATAATTCTAATAAAGTTTGAATGCAGTTCGGGCGAGAGAAACGACACATCGCATTACGTTGGAATAAAAGCGCTAAAGAATTCTGTATATGTCGAGGCACGTCAAACCGCGGCTCTGTATGTCACAAGCTGGCATTGATCGCTCCATTTTTAAACCTTAAAATTTAATGACTGTGAAGGTATATATTGAATAATACATTTCTCTTTTATGATATACGCTGCTAATTGAATTGCGAGAAATCATATGTCAGCGGTCAGTTTTTTTCGAAACATGTCATGCTTAAAATAGAATAATATAAAAAAAAATCTTTAATACATTAACTTTTACATTCATCTTTCAAGTTTTTTGTATCCTTCGAAATTTAATTTGCACCATTTCAAAGAAAGATAACTGGCTCGCACGACAAATAGTCGACGACACTTGTATAAAGTCTGATTAAAACAAGCGCAAAAGCAGGTCGACGAAAGTAAGCGAGAGACGGCAAATCAATCGAACCTAAGGCGAAGCAATAAAAGCCCGGGGACATCAAACGGACCCAGATAGAGAGCGAGAAAGAGAAAGAAAGAGAACAGAATCAATAGCGAGTATGGACAGTGAATTATGAAAGTCTCATGGCTCTCTTTCGCAAAAAAGTCGAAAGAAAAGCTCGCGCGAACTTTTCGCGTGGATTGGCCCGGTGCTCGAGCAAGCACGCGTGTCCGTGTACGCGGTGCGTGTGCGTGCCGTACCGCGTGGGTGTGTGCGGGATACACGCGGGTCTCGTTTACGTGTGATTTCAGTAGAGGCCTATTGATCGAGCGGCGAACTTCGGCGGTCCGCACACGCGCATAAGTCTTCCCGTAAACAAGACAAATATCATCGCGCCAGTCCCTGAAAATCCATCCACCCATCCACCCGCGCACCCACCCTCCCCTCGACGTCCTGAAACGTCCATCCGACGCGATTCGTCGCCGGTCTCTCTCTCGAGCCTCAAACGGATCGACTTTGTCGTGGCTGCCGCTAAAATGTCATTGTTAACGATTACGGAAGATTTTATCCCTAAAATAGAAAATACGGGCCCTTCCCCTTTTATTAATAGATATATTTTCTAATTTTATGATTCTTGTACAAATGAATAAAAATGATAATTCTCACGTCGCTGATTGGATTAAAAAATATAATATTTTAAAAGAATGCAATTAGTTATTTTTTTATTTTTAAAAAACTCTACTTTATTATTTTATTTATATCTTTGTCTTTTTGTATGTAAAAAATTATATATAATAATGATATATATAACATGATGTAACTTGTGCTTAAACTTCAGCGGCAGAATATAATATGATTTAAAGGCATGCTATACTAAAATTAATTTTCCGCCAGTTTCAAAGATTTTATATCTCACCTCCTGTATCTAAATATTCTTTCATGCATTATTTAAAAGTATGTAGTGTTTGAATTGAGAACAGAATTTTTGCACTATGTTCAGAGCCATTTAAATGCAATGTAAATATAAACATAAATTCGCGGTTTTGTAAAACAGCGTTCTCATTGACTATCTTTCTTAATATCTTTAGACTCATACGTGCAAGATAAGAAAATCACAGGTATGTCTGGACGTCTTAAATCATAGAGTTTATCGAGGAGTTAAGTGTAGCAGTCAACTCGGCGGGAGCTCGCACACGAATCTGTAACGGTATGGTAAAAGGTGTGATTCGCATAAAGGTGGGGATCGCGGAAGGTCGGATCTGCGCAATGCGTGTCGCCGGATGAACCACGTGGAGTATTCGCATGCAAAAGACGTCGCGGCGAGAATACCCGGTCGGTCGGTACTCTTAGTCCACTCTGAAAGGGGAGCGGTGCAGTATCGTTTCGCGCATTCGGCAGATCGGGCTCGTTTCGAGAAAGCAATGAGGACATTACGCGTTTCGATCTCTTCAATAACGAGGCGATTCGATTGTGAGTCGAGTACAAAGATCGTTCCGACAATCCGGGTAAAAAGAGGGTTTATCGTGTCACCTTGTTTTATCGCGTTACCTTGCTTTTATCACATTACCTTCCCCGATTATAGTAATTCTACGTGATGGACGACTAAACTTTTTTAAATTGCGAAAAGATTACCGCGCGCGCGTGTGATAGGATCTATCGTTTGAGTGTCGAATGTTTTCCGGGAGAAAGACTAGATAAAATCTGCGATCCATAATGTTTACGCGACGAGATTTTAGATCTTTCAGACAGATATTAAAAGTTTTCAAAAATTTATCCGACCTACGATCGTCAGCAATAATCGAGTCATTTTTGTGATTTTTTAATATAGTTTCGACAGAGAGTCGTTTCCACATTTATCAGCGTCAGTGAGCGTGGCAATGATTAAAAGCATCGAAACTCTGCATTCCGCATCCTCGGTACATACGTGGCATCGTGAAAACAGCTGAACGCAATCGCGGGGCTAAAATCGCCAGGACGAAAAGGATTGCACTCACCGTGATCAGCAGCGCGATGCATGGATGTAATACCATCCCAGGAAATCACGGCTCGTCGACGGTCCCTCGTTATTATCCATTTGTTAAGCACCGATGACGAGGTGGCTGGAACGTGCGTGCCGGCGATAACGCGACGATAACACCACTTTGTTCACCGCGCACTGGAAAGCTGTGAGGAGAAGGGTGGAAATAATGGCAGATCGCGCGCTGTGCCGACGGCGAGGTGGCGATAATTAAGGAGCGAAGCGGAAAAAAGAAGAAGAAAGATATATCATGGCGGCGCGCGACGATACGGGGTAGAAGAAGAATCGCCCGCGGCCTCGGCTACTTACTATTGTTTTGACCATCGTGCCACGATGGCGGCCATACTTGATATGAGAAAGTATCCCCCACATTGTCCGCGACCATCTACTAATTCCCCCATACACCCCCGCGCTGATTCAACCCTCCAGCCCGCCGCGGCCGGCGCACCCCCGTCCCCGCGTTCCACGATTCAACGTCCTTCCCTCACGAAGTTACCCCTCTGCTTGCCTGCCTGCCTGCCTGCCTGCCCTCCACCCCCGCGTCCTTTCAAAGTCAGGGCCGACGCCTTCCTGCGAGCAAACAGGCTCCCTTCTTTCTCGTCTCATCGCTTTCCAAATTTGCTTTTATTTCTATTCACTCTGCCAAACAATATGAGAGTTCCCAAAAATATTTTTAAACAAAAGTCTGGAAGAATGCAAAGGAATTCGTAAATAATTAATGTTTCTTTAGCGGATAAAACACATTTGTTTTATGTATTTCTGAGTAAGAAAATATTTTTTTTTCATCGTTACTACTAATTATAGGATTTTCAAATGGCTGAGATAAGATGACATTAAAATTTATTATAAATCGATTTCATGTGTGAAGGACATTTCATTCATGAGAGAAAGAAATCAGAGGCAAACGGGAATATAATATTCATTATGTGAGACACGTTTCACCTTACCTATGTGGTACATCGTGTACAGAGGAGTAACAGGAGTCATTAGAGTGGTTAAAAAAAAGCTCGGGGACTTGGATGACGGCCAGCCATCACTGTCGCGGAGCTCCTTCGTCAAAGGCACTTCCTTCTCTTCCAAAGTTACGCACCTGCACACACGTGCGCTGAAAAAAACACGCGCTCGCGCGCGTAAATACGCGCGCACACATACGCACACACACACACACACACATACGTACAACCGTAAAGAACGTCGTCCTCGCGACCCAGCACGAGCAGTCTTTTACCCCAGTTCACAGTTCCCCTCGGGTAACACTGAGGTCTTTTGAAGGGACGGAAGGGCGGGGGTGTCGGAGCGAAAGGGAAAGGGGATTTGCGGCGGGAGGAGGCGGGAGAGGGGAGAGGAGCGAGCGGCGACGAAGAAGACAGAAAGGCAGAGAAACGGGATGAAAGGAAAGAGAGAAGCGAGGCCGGTGTGTTGGGGTGGCACTTTTACTGGTCACTTGGAATTCGCTGTCCCCTCCACCGCCGATGGCATTAGAGCCCCCCCTTCCCGCGCGTCCGCGCTTTCGCCCCGTCGTCGTTCCCCGTTCGACCGTGGCTCTGGTCCCGTGTCACCCCGCCTAGAGGCTCCAACCGTCCACCCTCGCGCGGCAAATTAGTTTAGCCTCACGGACAAGTTCGAGCCAGCAACGAGCCTCTTCTCAGGATCCTTCCTTCACGAAGGAAACGACACATGGGCTCTTCCTTAAAATGTCCGTGCCCGCGGAAGAGTGGCCCTTTCTATGATGGACGGGCTCGATCGATCGATTATCCTGTTTATCGTTTGCGCCTGAATTCCGTTTCGAACCAATTGCATTATTTATCGTCGATAATTCCATTTTCATTGAATAAAATTGTGGCTGCGGACGCAATAATAAAACATGAATGTAAGGGATTTGATGGTACGAGGAAATCGAAAGGTTTCCGAGGTAATCGGAATTCTTTTCTTCAGCAGAAGGATATTTTTGGAAAGCGGGCGGGCGATTAGCGGACATGTGCAACGATAATGATAAATACATAAAGAATGATGGTGGGATTATGAAGGATATAAAGCATATATATATGATACTTTTATACGGTGTGGATCAAAAACCACTTCTTAGCGAGATCGTGCATAATTTAGGAGACAAATTGAGGCAGTTGGGCGCAAACGTCCATGCGTACCGAGGGCGTTCCGCATCTGCGGTCACGCACTTGTCACGCGATTCTATATAGACTATTGATAACGATAGATAATGAAGCCGGTGGTCTGCATTGGTTCCTGCAAATTAGTGGCATTACGCGACGACCGCTACCGAGCCCTAGCCCGATAATTTTCATGAGGTATCCGACTCGATAATCCGTGACAGCCTACGCCGGTGCATGCGTTCCCATCGACCATCGTACCTCTTTAAAATAAAACAAAACAAGCAATTGAAATGTTTCAGCATCTGTAAACTAAGATACTTTACTTGGCATCTATAAGTGAATGCATTAAAATATCATTATACAGTTAATTTATATCAATCATACAGTTTTTTACAACCAATCTTAATTAAAACCTTAAATAAGCCTTAATAACGCAACATTTATTACGATTCTTGTGTCATATATTAATAAATTTTATGTGTTATACAAAAATTCGTAATAATTGAAATATATTGTATTAATGAAAATAATTCTAAATTTTGTTAGCTCTGCATATCTTCATTAAGATTTAATTTTTTATACTTGAGGAAAAATTATGTCATATAAAAAAATTTCCTTATATAAAGTTTGGCGGAGATGCATGGCGGGGGTACCTTCCTTGCTGCACGCGCGAGTTCCCTTTCATAGTTTTTGCTTCCTTTGGATGATCGAATCATGCGGTAAAAAAGTAGACGAGTAGCCGTGTCGCATGACCGTGCGTCACACGGATGATTGCGGAATAAGCGGTTGTTCAGTCAAAAAAATAAAGGCTCCGCCCTTCGAAATGCAATATAGCGTCTATGGCGAGCCTGCAAGTTTTAGACTTATTGTTAGAGAGTTCAAAAAATCGAGTGAAACTAGCACTCCAAAATGTGAATTTTTGCAAAATGACGTGGCATTTAATTGTAAATTCAAATAATTAAAAATTGTAATTAAAAAAATTAGAAAAAAAAACAAAAAACTTTGTTTACCACCTCTAAGTAAGTTTTTTTAATTATATGTATATGGATTCCGTCTGTTCATTATTATTTATGAACAAATCTGAATAAATTATGGACATTTAAATGCCATATCAAACTCTGTAAAGATTCACATTTCAGGATGTAAATTTCACAGACTTGAGAAATTCCAGTGCAAAAGGGAAAGAATATACATCGATAAATTTCAATCTTTTTTATGTCAGACATTTAATTCCGCTGTCTTTTAATTGCACATTAAGTCAAGTCGTTATTTCATCCGATATTTTATACTAATCTCAATCTAGCTAGGAAATTTTATCGATCGAAAGCGCAATCTTCATCGCATCTTAACAAGATATTTCACGTATAATCAAACACGATTGCATAATGTTACACGTGATTTTACACGTGACATGGCTCATTATTATAATCGCCGCATCCCGAAAACCTGTCATCAGTATCACGACCTCGATAACGCGAATCGTTAACCGACGATGAATGAAATCTTCCACAGATACGATATCGCGCGCGGGCATCGGCGCGCGTTTCGCGGGTCGTGTCAACATTCCAACGTATGTATATATACACACACATCGCACGTTCGTAAAATTCCATCGCCCCCTGAAGCAAAACGGGCGCGCGACTTCCGCGCCGTTTCGGCCGCGCGCAGTTCCCTTCGAGTTTGATTTCACGCTTTGTTCGATGTGCGATAACACGTACTTTTCGGGGACATCCTGGACGTTCTATCGGACGATCGCCACGCGGACCGATGACCGGCGGACAGATGTCGGACAATGCCGGCCGGCCGGCCGATCGTTCCGCGAGGGGGGAGGGGGGGAAAAAAATCGGGCAAAAAGTTGGGTTTTTCGATTGTCCGTGATATAAAAGGCAAGCACGGAGAGCAACGGCGTTGAAACATAATCGCCAAAACGTATCCGGATCAATTCGGTATTATTAGCTCGAGCCGGAGGAGGGTCGTCCATTACCGGACAGCTGGACAATGGCCGCTCCGCGGCCGATTTTTGTCCCCCCCCCCCCTCCGTCACGAGATTCACCGCTACGATATTCATTCGGCGCGACGGCGATGCCTCGATTTTTTCCCACTTAGACAAAAGTTTCCCGCGGCTCTCTCGTCTTGTTTGTCGCCGCTTCTTCGCGGCGGAGTCCCGTCGAGAGCCCGGCGGAAATAACAGCTCGCTGGAAAGTTCCATTCCACGCCAACGGTCCGATGCAAATACTTACTGCGATATCTCGAACGGCAACGTTGTTTTGAAGAGGGAAATGCGAATTCTTGTTTCGAATGAGCAATTTATTTTAAGTTTGAATTTTTTTGGGAATAAATAATTTTCTATTGTGTGTCTGAGAGGTGAAATAGTTACTTGTTATATTCAGCTTGAAATTTATAGCACATATAAAATATATTAAATATCGTTAACAATTTTAGCTTTAATAAAAATTAAATTGTGTCAAAATAAGGACACAAAATTTATTTAGGAATTTTTTTAGGAATAAATAATTTTGTATTGTGTATCTGAGAGCTGAAATAGCTACTTATTATATTCAGCTTGAAGTTTATAACATATATAAAATATATTAAATATCGTTAATAATATTAATTTTAATAAAAATTAAATTGTGTCGAAGTAAAGATACACAAAGTTGACTTCATTATACTGTAAAGACACAAGATTTACTTTATCTGCTATTATTAGAGTCAAGACAGTGCAAAATAAGATTTCATAGATTAATAATTAAACAAATTATTAATAAATCAAAACATCAATAAACGATTTTAATATCTTACGCGGGTATCCTTTGCTCTTATCTACGAAAGTCAACGAAGGGATTTTATTATCTAAAGTCAATTAATTATTAAGTTCTGTACTCGACGTGAAGCAACCGTTACAAAAACATTGTATTTTTACCTTCGCTTCTTGGTAAGCGATATATTTTTAATACATTTTACGTCTCCGAGCGTCTAACAGTTTCCACCGTCGATAAACTAAGCCACTCGCGCGGGCGGTGGGTAAAAGCATCCGCCGGAGTCACCTGTGGCGCCACCTGGCGGATTAGTTCCGTTGAAATCGACCAGTATATCGCGCAAATTTCAAAGTGTCCGCCATGTCCGGTCGCGTCCGCTTCGAAGCCCGCGTAGCCGTCCGTACTTTCGTCCGAGTAGCAGCTCCCGATCGTTTAAACGAGCCGTTCGTTATCGCCAGGATGAAAGAGAAGCTCCCTCGACCCTTCGGCCCCGAGGTAAGAGCCCTTCCTACCCCATTGAAGTGAATCGCAAACCGCGCGGGCGAGCGAGCCCTTCAATAAGAAAGACAAGAGAGGGACATTCTCGCGCGCGCGGAGAATAGCGTTACTTGATCCAGTTACGTCCAAGGCAATTCTTGAATGGTCAAGGGCCCTGACGGGAGCGTCAGGCATACAAAAAGCACACACATACATTCGCGCGCGCTTGGAGCGCCGACGATGACGCTCTTTGTGCGGAGAGCGGCGCGCGAGGCGCAAAAAATGGCGGGCTTTCATAGACGCGCTAAAATATTCATTGTCTGAAAATGGGCGTTTGTCGGGGAGCGTATACAGCCCTCTGTCTCGCTCTCCTGCCTTCGAGCGCCTCGAAACACAGTTCCTGAGACGCGTGAAGGCGCCCCATTATATCTCAAGGCGCGGAATCCAAGAAAGAAAGAGAGAGAGAGAGAGAGAGAGAGAGAGGGGTAAAAAAATTGAGAGGGGAGGGGGAAGAAGAAGCAGAGACGAGAGCAGGTCGGCGCTCGCTCAACCGCGCCAGAAATTCAATATCTTGTTACTCGAACGACGTAATGAGAGAAATGAGCCCTCACCCGCTTTTCTCCTTTTCACTTCCTCTTCCTCCCCCCTTCCCCCGCCCTCTGGCCATCTTCGATCGTCGCAGCCGCGAAGTCGATAGCCGTGATAATCCGCGAGCTCGTCCGCGTCTCCTCCCCCGCCCTTCACTCCGCGAACTTTTCTAATAATAAAGTACCGCGGAAATCTCGTATCGGACGATTAGACGGGGGGAGCGAGGGGCGAAGGGAGATTCGCAGAGTTCCGCTACCACTTTTATTTTTCGTCATATTAGTATTCTTCTCCATTAGTTTGTCATGTCGTACCCGGAAGTTTCTAATATTCTTTGTATTATATTGTCAGTTTTATTTTTCCCTTTCCTTTTTTCGCTCGCGGATTGTTTTAATCGATTCGAAAACTATTAGCTCGTCTCCGTTTCTCTATGTGTATTTTTATTATTTCCGCTCTTTTAGTCTTGTCATGTAAAATAACGATTTTTCTGTTACAAAGAATTTAAGATAAGATAAAAATACAAAAAAAAAACACGTTTGCGCGTGTGTGAAACAGCCTGTAATTGCACTGCTAAATTAGTAATTTCAAATTATATTTTGAATAAGTTTTAATTATTCCTTAGATTAGCGGCGCTACTCTCAACATATCATTAATTTAATTGTAGTAATTTAACTGAAGCAATGAAGTCAAATAACGCGTTAACTACAGGTTTTGTATTAAAATAATAATTTCAACACGTGTAGTAATTGAAAATAACGAAATATGATTTACTTTTACTCGACTCAAGGAACTGGTTTAAATTGGATTGTTTAATATTTACCCGTGCGCCATTCCTTCTCTTATATTTCACATTAAATTTATTCACAGAATCTTTTTATTCCCAGAACTGTACTACCATCCGGTTTTATTATCAGATCGGCAAGCGACACCAATTCGTTTGTTATTAATAAATTATATATAGTTACAGAATATGTAGAGCAGTTGTTTGTATTGATCCGGATAGCTCGAAACGACACGTCCATTCAGTATATCGCTCTTTCATGCATATGCGATGTGCGGCCGAATAACCCACACGGATTTTGTTCCACATATATGACACTTTGTATATTTCATTAGTAGATGCTTGGTAATCGTGTTAATTATTGGCGAGATTACGACAGAATGAAATGCGCGGCTGGTCCTTTGCCAGTGCGCCGTCAGAGCCCGCAATAGCGTAACATTTCTCTCGCTTCATTAATGTAATTGAGAGGGTATCGCGGAATAATTGTGCGCGACCAGTTCTCGCGGAATTAAATATATTTCATCCCCCGATTAATCAGCGAAGTTGAAATGTTTCGCGCCGCTCCGCGCCGCCCGTTTCGCCTGCATTCGCCATTAAAACGCGTAGCGAAATTGAATAGACGTACTACTGACCGCATTAATACAATTATAAAACAATCGCCGTTACGAGCGTGTGATCTAAGCTGAAGTGGGACACTGAGTGAAATATGGAAACACGGCCCGAAGGCGATGTAATTTTAATCACCCGCCGGTAAAATGGAACCGCATTAAAAACGTCGACCGGCTAACTTTTCGCGGTGGTGACGAAAGAAAGTTTTAAAGTGTTCCCGGCACTTTTACAGGCGAAAAAGCGCGGCGGGGTGTCTGTTGGACTTTTCTCCAAAGTCAGCTCTATACGCTCGCGCGTGTAAATTCGGGTTTCCATATTCGCTTTGAAAAGATTCAAAGTCGCGTTTTGATCTTATAAATTTTTACTCTCCCTTTCTCTCTTTTTTTTCCCAACTTCTACGCCAAGTCGACGTATTGAAAATAAAAGATGAGAAATAAATTCTTCACTTTTTCCCCTCCGACATTTCGCGCGAATGTCAGGGTCGCAAAGAATCTCTTCGGAACGCGCGCAATCGCCGGGTGGTAGCCCGAGGGCAAAGCGGGATCGAAAGGGGTGATTGCCTCTCGCTGTCGTATCGCGATGCATCTCGCTAACGTCGTTGCTTCCCAGCGATGGGGCACGTTGTCTCCTTCGAAGAATATGGATATTATGCATGAATAAGGACAGAAGTACCCTTCTGCGCGTCCCCATCTCGCGTCTAACCCTCTCAGTTGGCTAATTCGGGGATATGCGCTTCTCCGGCGCGGCGCAGCCGGCTGGCTGCACCTGAAAATCTGCATGCGCAAGCACGGCGATCTACGTGTTTGCGAACGTGCGGAGTGTTCGATAGCGCGGTGGGCTGCTGGCCCCGCAGAATTTTTTATTCCACCGGCATGTACCAGCGCATTTAGAAGAGCGGGGAGACGTCTGGCGGCAGCGATGAGCGCGCTCGAATCCTTCTTTCAAGAATTTCCAGACAGATCAGTCGCGCATAATGATTTCAAATTGTTTCGAATATTTAAAAACGGAGAGTTTTTTAAGTTTTGAAAGTGTTTTGAAATCCTTGGAAGGCTCTCTCTTGAAAGTCTAGTCTTGAAAATCTTCCCTTTGAACGTTTAAGGCTCGATTGCACCAACGTTATTTCGATTTTAAGTGAGATGTGTGTCTTTATTTATTTAGAAAGAAATATGAAGAATAGACACATGTTTGAGCTTCGCTTAAAGCCAAAATAACGTTGGTGCAACCGAGTCTAAAACGCTTAAAATTTTTAAAAAGGGCATTGCTTTTCATGTCTACTATAAACTCTTATGGATTGCCACTGGTCCTACTCAATATTCGGTTAATTTTACTAAAACAATGAGATAACGTTAGCGGCATATTGATGAGTCTTACTTAATAAAAATTAATGTATTAATCAAAATTTTACCTTCCTTTTAGTCAAAATTAAATGAAATATTGAGTAGGAGCAGTGACGACCTGTGGAATAATTGAAAATGACTTAAATTCAGTATAATTTGACATTACGAGTTTAACAGTATACAAGACTGAACGTGGTTTGAATAATTATAATACAAAGTAATTGGAAAGGACATAAATACACTTTCAAGACGGTATTTCGCAATATGAATACACAATATTTAAAATTCCAGAGATATTTAGAGAGCTTTCAAGAGCTTTAAAAAGTTTTTGACTTTAAATAATATTTAAAACGATCCGGGATTTTCGTATATATTATATTCGAAATATCTTGTTCAACGTATCTAGAACTCATCACCATCCATCAACTTTCGAAATACTCTCCAATAATGTTGGCCGCGATACGCATCTCGATTGCGGCCAAAGTTGGTTAACGTTAACCAGTCGGATCTTCTTTTTCTCTCGTCGCTGCCGGTCCAGATAGCGGCGAACGTAACGTAACTGGTCCCGCTCGATGGAGACTTGCAACATTATCGGCGCTACGCTAGCATAAGTAGCGTTGCGGGATTTAATATCGCGTTTCTGAGTCCCGCTCCGATACGCCGATCGAATATTTATCGAGTGAGCCAAGTAAGTACGTTTAAAATAGCGATGGAGATCGCGAGCCGTATTGCGAATCGAAAACGGCGTAACTCCACTTCTCGCGATACACTTCTCATCGCGTAAGAAACATCAAAGGCGAAATTGACGTTTTTATTGCGTTAGCGGTATACTTGGATTGGATTTCATCTGGATAAAATCCTCATCGGCTTGTCCGCCCGGTTCTCCTCGCGATCGGAAATCCGTTTCGGCGCGCCTACATCGCGTAAACATTCCGCTTCGACGGTGTCGGCCGTACTAAAACGCCGATACGGCTCCGCGTTTCTGCAGCGGACGCTGCAACGGCGGAGATCTCTGTGCCGCGTGCATCGACCGGCTATTTTTTTCGGGAGTATCGTTCGCGTTCGCGAATCGAAACCGCCGCCCGGCGCGGCTCGCGCAGATTGAATCGATTTCCGATTCGAACGAGACGGCTCGTAAATGCTCTCTCTCTCTCTCTCTCTCTTTCTCTCTCTCTCTCTCTCTCTCTCTCTCTCTCTTTCTCTCTCTCTATGATGAACTATGAGCGACCGTAGGGTTGGAAAGTTAGAGAGGGATAGAAAAAGAGAGATAAAGGACGAGAGAAAGAGAGAGAGAGAGAGAGAGAGAGAGGGCTGGGGGGTGTGCGACGACATCGTGTTGGTTGAGGAGCCAGGAACTGGGACGTGGAGGGTGAATCCAACGGCAGATTCGTGTGGCGTGCGTACCGCTATTCAGAATCATGCGGCATGGCTCGTAAATGGAATAATCAGTGACACGAGGGAACACAGAATACGCGTTGTTGTCCTGGTTCACTCCCGCGCGATCTCCCGCATCCCTCTCTTCTTCCGTTCTCAGCGTCTCTTTCTCTCTCTCTCTCTCTCGTCGCTGCCTCCCTTCACCCTGAGAACGGTGTCGTGTTCGTCGTTGCTCCCTGCGGAAACCGTCCTCTCACTTTTCCCTCTCTCTTTCTCTCTTCCTGTTCTGCTTCTCGTTACAGTTCGCGGAGGTTGTAGTGATGAATAATCAGTGACTCGACACATCTCGAAGTCGTAAAGTTAGCTACTGAAAATAGCCAACGACAGTTGAAACTGTCATTTTGCTGTTGGTGACAGAAAGGATCAAAATTTCGAAA
This sequence comes from Tetramorium bicarinatum, assembly GCA_928718305.1. Classification (NCBI taxonomy): domain Eukaryota; kingdom Metazoa; phylum Arthropoda; class Insecta; order Hymenoptera; family Formicidae; genus Tetramorium; species Tetramorium bicarinatum. The sequence goes on from OV788319.1 coordinate 10,559,572, forward strand.
TGCGATTTTATCTTCGAGTCCTTTTCTTCATGAGTTTTATGAGAAACGTAAATTATTTTCATATAAAGTAAGAATAAAGGGATACTAAATAAGGATAAAGAGATATTAGCTCAGCGTTTAATCGTCTTACGTGTAGAATAATATAATTTTGAAAGATATTACGTTTATAAATTCATCTCTGGTTTTTGCAACTATAAGTTTCTCCAAAATCGTTGTTTATTGGCATTTAAATAAGAGAAATTATATATTCGACTGCATATTCAAGATTGAATGATAAATAGCATGAATAAATTATGCAAATGCAAGGAAACGCAAACGTTGGGCGTATATATTTGATTTTACTTCAAATGAATGTTGTTTCATGACGTATCTGGTATTTCTCGATTGCAAAGATATTTGCATTTTAACTTACGACAAATAATGACGTCCTATCAAATTTTCCAGAAAACATTTGCCTGCAAAAATACCTTAAACAATATCTGATGGAGAAGAGAATAAATAAATTTAGTATCTTTCATGATACTTTCAATATATGCGAATCCATCGATCATTAAAGACAGCCATTAAAGCCCGAATAAGCTCATACGCTCGTTTTAGATTCGAAAGATTTTAATGGAAAATGTCATGTTCGGACGGATTAGCCGTCAAATCCCGCCGGGGATATCCTTTCAAAGAAGACGCGACACATTGGCCGTAAGCGATCCTTAATTAGGTCGTCTCTATTATGTTAATAGGATTTGCGCCTGCAGCCGAAGTAGTGAGAGTCTCAGCTCAAGAGTTAATCCCCCGACTTGTGTAGGTCAACTATGGCAGCCACCGTGATCCACGAGGACTCTTGATCGAGAATAACGCGCGACATGCTGCGCGCGAACGGGAACGACTTCCGCGAGATGGAAATGGAAAATTCCCACGACTCATCGATACGGGGGTGAGGATGAACGGGGGAGAGAAACGGCAGAAGGAGCGACCTCCCCCTCTCCCCGCGAGGGAAGGGTGGAACTCTGAGACGTAAATTGCAAATGTTCCGGAGAACTGGATAATCGGATAATCAGCCAGACTGTTCCGTCCTCGCCCCTCGCTCCGCGCTGCCATTTCCAATATTCCGCTTTTCTCGAGACATCGACCAATTGATTCGAGATGAGTTACTGGCGGAAGAAAAGCCGACGCTACTTTCGGTAAGTGGCTTGTTGCCGTTCCGACAATGTGTTACTTTTTTTTTTACTTTCTGTTAAAATCGTTAAAAGCGAAAACTTTCGTCTTCGTGTTTAATTCCCGTGTGATTTGTATTTTACGCAAACTAGAAGTATCTCGCGAGTATATTAGTTCGCAGAGTTTGAACAGCGACGCGAGTCGTTCAGCCAAATTATTTTGACACGACGCTCAAGGATTCGCGCGATCGAAAGCCGAACAGTCGTAGTTAGATTCTCGTACGGAGCGGTCGCTCTACACACTGCGTGTTATACTACTATTGATATATGTCGGATTAATGAAATTATTTAATGCGAGAACTCATGTCGTTCGAATATTAAGACTGCGTAAGATCATGAGCGTCGTATTAAATTCGCTCGTGCTTAATTAGAATTTTTATTATTAAAAATTTCGCTTTCACGATTATATTCATAAAGTGTCAAGACGAAGAAGTTGCACAGTTTTTATTTTGCAGTGAACTATTCCATATGTCGTGAATGGTGTGCGTCGCGAGTGTGTGCAACGGAGTGTACAAGCAACGGAGGAAGCTGCTATGTCGCGGGGATGTTACACAGCAGATGGTGAGTGATTCATATAAATTGTAATAATTATTATCTTAAGTATTCCCTGCAATAACCGCGAAATTGCATTGAGAAATCTACACGGTTTGTTTACAAAATTATGCAAATAATTCTTCAAAGAAATTTGGTGGCAGCTATGTTTTATAATTTTGTTATAGAATTTATTAATTAAATAGTAATTAGCGTTAACTCATGTATTACGAACCGCGTTGGATTCTCAAAGTCATTTTACTTGTTTAAATGACTTCAACATATCGAAAGTCTTTAGTTAATTATTTATTTGATATTTTTATCTAATAATTCTCGTACTAAAATAATTCTCGATATACTTTAACTTTGAAAACAATACTTGGTACATCTCGAGTATAGAAAAACAATTTCTTAATAGATATATTTCCGGCGCTGATTCTGAAACGAAAGTTTCAATATTTTGCAATACGATACACACAGGAGCGGAATGATAGTTTGTTACAATATGCAAACGTTTTATACATTTTATACGCACAATTAAAAGAATTGTAAATCCGTAGATAACAATTATTACGTTTCATGCATCCCCGCAAGGTCTTTTTCTCTTTCTCTTTGTTTTTGCAACAATTAATTGGGAATATTATATGTATTATTTGAAATGTATTCGAGCCTTGTGCTCTGTTTTGCAAATATTCACCTTGTTAATAACAGGCAATTTTTTTTTCACGAATTTTATAGTTCTTTTTCGCAACGATAAACTTTTGCAAGTAGGATATAAAAATAACAGGCAATGTTATTTTTTCGGGAACAATTTACAGTACAGGAAAAGTCCGCGAGAAAGCTATAACCATTCGATTGCAGATCGGTTCCGACTTTTTCGTACATGGAACAGCTATCGTTCTATTATTGAGCCGGTATGTCTCATAGTTTGCGATGTTCAATATCGTGGGCCACAGACCGCAGGCCGCAAACCGAGAATCCAGGGGAGAATTCGCGCAATGGGTGCACTTGCAGGGGTACGGCTGATTGGTTTGGACCGGCTCGCGCACTTAAATTTGATCGAACGCGCTTCATTTCCATCCGATAGAAAGATAGAGATAGATAGAGAGAAACCGACCGGGTATCTTTCGGAGAAGCTTATCTTGCTCCGTTTCCGCGCCGCCGATAATGTTTGACTTTGATTTCATCTGGAATTACTTCGCGACTTTGCCGCCAAATATTGACCTGTGTTGGCTCTTTAACTTGAGGCGCGCAAACTTGCGCTCTTACTGCTCATTATTGAGGCGTTAAAAACGAGAAGCGTTGTTTTAAGGTTGCTTTTTAGATCCGGTGTTATTTAAAAATAGGCCAATCGATAAACGAAGCGTTACTTTATCCGTCCGCTCGCTTTCTGAGATTATTTGTTTTGCACAATGAACAAATACTGGAAACGATTACGTTTCAACAATGTCTCACTGCCCTTATCTTTTTATCTTATTTCTCTCTCTCTCTCTCTTGACGTCATGCGAACGTATCAGGACGCATTTTGAACCGCGAGTGCACGACGAACATTAGAGGTAAAATCGAATGGCAACTGATAACTCATAGTCATTAGTGATAACAACTTCGGGCACGACGGATCGCTCTACATCGCAGAACTGTCTGCAACTGTCAACTGCACTGTTAACTTAAACTTTGCTCGTCTACCTCCGGCCGATGAACTCCTTGTCGCAACGCGGCGCGCTCCCTTATCATCTTCTTATCAAAACCTTAAATAAAAAATTGTCGCTGTAATTTTAATATACATATTTTCTTACACGCGCAAATTAGCTTTTCAGTAAAGCGTCATTACGAAAACAATGTTGTGCATACTTTATTTAGGATAATTACAGAATCGATAAAAATTATTAGAGACTTGTGTGTTTTGTTTTTCATCATTTGGATATTTCAGCTTAAAGTTTGATAAATTAATCCTCACATAAATTACTGAAACTTTGGTGATTTTGCATGAATGCGTGACTTAGTAGATGAAAATTGAAAATCAATTAAATCGAAATTATTTAGTCTCCTGTCAGTTAATTACAAATTTGTATTTGCCACGTTTCGGAATCATGTTAGGTAGTATAAAAGGCTTGTTATATTTGTCAAATGAATTTGAAAACAAGATTTCAGCAAAATTAAGGTAAAATTGCGGAACGGGTTTTGGCATACTCTTTTTCGCATCTAAAGAGAAAATTTTTCAATCCTTTCTTCAAAGAACTCCGATTTTAAACTTTAATGCAAGGCTTGATGAAAAAGCACTAAAATTTTGCGTTAATTTAGTATTTTTACAAAATCTCGTTTCTCGACAATTAAATTAATTAAAATAATTGAAATAATTGTGAATATGAAATCGCCTGACAAATAATTTTCTCAAACCTAAATGCTGTAAATGCATATCTTGTTTCTTAAATCCTTTACAAAACTTTGCTAATCCTTATAGAAGCACAATTTATCTTCCGTTTATTTTCTTTATCGTTAGTTAAAACTGCTATTTGATAATAAATTATGCGCTACATCAAGTTTTACATTAAAGATTATGCAATAATTATCGTCGATATCTCAAAATCGCTCCGGCTGCGCTAAACTATCCTTATCTGCGCGAGGAAGCGGCTCGCGAATTTGCATCCAAAATCCACACAGTCTCGTAAGGGTTGATGCGCCGTTAGACAAAACATCACCGTTGCACAACACAAGCGCAGAGAGAGATGTAGTACGCGGAGATGCGTGAGCTGATGCAGCCGGGGGTAGTCGCACGGAAGCCCTTTGTTCGCCGAGATATCTCGCCGGCTCTCTCGTCTTTTCGCCATCCGATGCATTCGCCGGAGCGTGGTCATAGTATGCAAATGATTACGGCTGCCGCGTTTATTAGGGCTGCCATAAATCCTGGCCCGGGTGGAGAAGGAGACGTTGCCGTTGCCGCCCGTCGTCTTCCCGCTACGACGAGGGTTTGACTGCGGCAGTCCCTCTCAAAGGACGAGCTTTAACGTCACGCAGACAGGAGGGTCCTGAAGGTACGGCGGTACGCAGACGGCGGGAATGTCTGCGTCAGAATGATGCGACGTTTACTAATGTGCGAATATTAATAAACAAAACTCCGGATTAATTAATCCGCCGCGCATAAACTTGCGACAGACTTGTCTTGTTTCGCGAACGTTTCGCGAGGATCTCGGTAGAGAGATGTAGACTAGAGAGGCAAAGGTCTTTTGATAAAAAAAAAGAGGCAGAACAGAATGGATGAACACCAGAACGTTTGAGATAATCTCATGAATATTCCGTCAATTTGTTTTATTTCGCGTGTTTTGTATGCAAAGTAACGAGACTATCGCGAGAGATGTTTGGAAATGACAATGTTCTGTAAATAATTCTATAAATGCGTAACGCGATGAAACTTATTAGATTAATAGTAATAGGGAATAAAAAATTGAATGAGTGGGGAATATAAATTTTTCAAGTTCATTTTCAAGTTGAAAACTCCGAAAATAATTAAACTCTAACGTTAAATAAGTTAACGAAGAAAAAATATCGAAGCCAAATTCACTCATTGTCAGGGATCGACGAGTATCTATAAATAGCATCATTTTATCGCATTTTGTATTCACGCAACGTACATGTATGTGTATACGTATCGATTGAGTGAGACTGTCGAAATTATTTGCTACATCCGTTCGTTTTATCGCGATAAAGAACCGAGCAAGATACGATCTTCACAATTACGGACGGAAGTGCTACAAAGGAAGCCCACCGCTCGTAGCTTCCGCGAGTAAACTGCATGAACTATGTAACTTTGCGCGGAAACAACGCTACTGCGATCGCCTCCGGTCAAGCCTCCAATTACATTGTGTAATTGGATAGTAAGGGAATGGCTGCATCGAGCGACTACCGTTTCGAATGATCACGTCGCGCTTTGTACGATTAATTGTTATTGAAACTTGCGAAAATAATTGATCGCAGAAACGTGCCATCTTTGATATTCGATGAGGGAAAACTTAGGTCGGCGTCTGCTTAATATTTAATTAAAAAGCATTTGAGAATCTCTGCTGGTAATAAACGTATCTCTATAACGGAGAAATTATTATACATTGCATATTTATATATAATATACATACAACGCGCGTCTGTCCAAGGTAAAATATAGTTCTAATTATTTATGAATTGTGTGTACATATATATCTCTTTCTATTTTGTCCCGCACAAATTTATTGAAAATTTATACAACAAGATGTACATATTTCCTGCTTCGTGCAAAAGACGTTGCGCATGACGAGAGCTTATGCTCTAAAGACATCAGCCTTTTTATCTGCATCTCCGTCTTCGCTTCCGTCTCCCTTTTATTTCTTTTCTCTATTTCGCTCACCCTCGCCACCCTGCCGTCGACGGTTTCTAGGTGTCTCCGTTGCGGGTAACCGTCGAAATCGTTTCTTTGGCTCTTCTCCCCGTCGCGCAATATCACTTTCTTTATCTCCCTCTCTGTCTCTGTCTTTTTCCCGTGTTTTTTTCCCCTTCTTTTCGCATCCGGTCCGCTTCAGACAATCGGACGCGGTCCTCCGGAGGGAACCGGGTAACGATCGGTTGAATTCCGCGATAATTGCTGGAGCCTTCGCTTCCACTTTGCAGACGCAGACAGACGCGATTCCGCGGCCGAACGGATGCATTTTAATCCCGCGGCCCTCAGAGACTTCGCTTGCTGATTCGATCCCCGGATTTTCTTGATGTTCATTGTTTTCGCATCGATACCCGCGCGGATTTCTACCATCGTGGGCACCTTATTTTCCTCGATTTTCAAAAGCAAGAGATATCCGCAAACTCAATCAGCCTCCGATTATCTTTAGATCAATATCTAAATTCGCGAAATAAGCGGAAAATATAAGCGGATGGTAAATTAGATATATAAAATAGCATTGATAATTAAAATATTTAATATGTGACCAACAATTGAATAAAATTAAATGAAATAAGAAAAACGTCACCCAATCTATAACAATGAAAGTATTGCTGTAATTTTTATTTTATATTGTATCACTCAATCTATTTTACGTTTTCCTTTTACGCATGATAAATGCATAAATTTCTTAACATAAAAGAATGCAATTCACAGAGACAATTTCCAATTTTTTTTTATTTCTACATTATTTACGTATCGAAATTACACACCTTTATTTATTACTCACCGAGGAAACATAATGCTAAAATTGTTCGTGCTTGGGCGGGCTAATGATGTATCGCGAATGCGTTATACGCCCCGCCAATTTCGACCTCAATCAACATCAATCTGACAGGATTTTGCACCAACCACATTTTAGTTTCCATCATTGAGCTCGTATATACACGTATGCAGATTACTCCATTTTAATTGCATACGCCAAATATTTCAGTCCGTTCCAATTTTGGAAAAAAAGGACTTTAAATCAAAGTCTTACGGTTGTAAAAGGAAAACGATACACGAAATAAATTTCACGATAAAAAATGCAAGTCGAATTGTCATAAAAATCCGCGAGGTTGAAATTTATGGGATCGATGTAGCATTCCTCCGGCCGCGCTGTGTAAAGAGAGCTTGATTTGACTGTAATGTTTAACATCGCTTATTAGTATCACGCAAATAGACTTTATCCCGCCATAATTTCGTCGTATTGACATTCGCGGGAGAATTATAAATTACACTGCGGAAAAGAGCTATTAAAAGCTCGCGCGCGAAAGAGAGAGGGAGAGAGAGAAAGAGAGAGAGAGAGAGAGAGAGAGAAGCGAATCGGTGGGCGTGTTTAAGGCGGACAAGCGCGGCGGTGTTCGCGTCCGCGCAATTACCGCGCGCGCTAATGACGTTTTTAATATTCCCGGCGGCGTTAATTGCCGGCGTTTCTCGCTGATGCGCGGAGAGATCCGCGCCGTTGTCCAAAGTGCAGCGGAATCCCGGAACCGTGTCGCCGGTCGAATCCCACAATAATACGGAGTGGCCGTTCCGAATGGAGTCGGTAAGGGATTTAAGGCTCGCTTTATGGAGAAAGTTCGGTACGCATTCCGTGGAAGGATCATTATGACTGTTTATGCCCGCCGGGCGTAACGACGCGATCCGCCTTCGGATCGCGTACACGCCGCGTATTTTATCGCCGGCAATATTAAATATTTTTACAATCACGTAAACACACAACGACGGGGGGGATGGTTGATAAGGTTGACAAAGAGTTTCGCGAGCTCGTTAAATTGCGATTGGAGTGACGCGCGGTCGGCTTTATTCGTCGCCTCGTAGCGTTGCGGCAACATAATCGAAACTGACACAGTCGCGATTGCGCGTTTAAATAATGTCGGGGCCGGGGTTATCGGTCGCAAAACGCAACGCGCGCTCTCGGTCCTTCATCCCCCGCTGGCGTTACCGGATAATTATTGTAGGTCGGCAGCGCCCGGTTAATTACAGAGCGACACACCTACGCCCGTGCGCATGCGAGCGAGCCATCTGATATCCATGACGAGAACGAAATTATTTCGGTTGAACGTCTCGCAGCCTTCGATTTCCTCGTTGAAATGATCTCGAGCTCTTGGAGGGCTGCAAGAAGCCGTGTGGTACCTCCCAGTGGCTTCTTTACCTTTCCAAATTAGAAACTAAAAATATTATTGTATTTCAAAAATGAAAAGGTTAATATTTAAAAATACCCATTTCTGGGTTTAACCTTTGGGAGAAGAAGTTGCGGATAAAGGGAAACATACACGTACAAGACCACTGCGATGTAGGTTTAAACGTTAACGTCGTTTTTTCAAGTCTGTCTAAAATTAAAAATTTTACGTACCGTCGCTCTATGTTTTACGACGGCGCGCTAACGTTACATCTTTCCCGCTGCATATTTTAATTAGATTCTGAGGTGGTCTGGTTTACGCGCGGCGGTGTCGCTTGAATATTCCATACCGCTGGGTCATCGGCTCGCGCAATATGGCCTCCATTGCCTGATAATTATTAGGGAGGGTTTCAGCCCTCGACGCCCCTTTGTAGGTGCGAGGCGCTCGCTCGGACGAAATAGGGCCGTAAAGGGGCTGTTCTCGTCGTGATGGGGGTGAGCAGGGGTGAAATTTCGCGCGTGTTCGAGCCCATATAGCCACCTTGGTATGGTGGCCAGATGTTTAAGGTCGCTGAAGATCAACTTCAGCGTGGAGAGTTATGGGATTACATTTTTGCCACAGCCCGATATGTTCCGTTAAAATCGGTGTTCATTGGTGATGTAGTAATATTGCTTAAATGATAAAATTATACGTCTAACATTTCGAGTGATAAAATTGTGAAAGAGCTTTTATTCTATTTTAACATTACAATCACGAATATAGTCGTAATTGCGTGAAAAATTTACATCTTTCGTTTAACTTACGGGATTAGAAACTTATAAGACAAGAACGTTAAATAGCTCGGGGTGGAAATTAAATTTTTGTCCTGCGAAAAAACTCGAAGCAATTACTTTTTCTCCCAAAGTGCAATATTCATGCAATTGTGCGATATAATTACTTGGCGCAGCGTTTGCTCGCTTGGGCAGTTTGCGTGTTCGCTCTGGACAATAGCAAAGAGGTTGTAATAAATGTCGAGTACTCCGGCAGATAATACTTCATGCTGTAGCGAAAAAAGCGAATTTAAATAATTTTATTTCACTCCGCAATATAATGTTCGAAAAATTAATATTGAAAATTCTCGTCATAATATGTTAATTGTTAATAATTATTGTTAATCAGACATTGATTGTGCATTTAATACAAATGTTTAATATTGCAATTATTCTCCATAAAATATATTGTGCTGCGGTAATGAGTTTTCAAAAAATACAGTTAAATTTTGCAAATAATTTCATAGCGAAGGGAAATATAGTAATTTTTCCTCTCTTTAATTTTGCCTTCTTCAAACTCTGTAGATTTACAGTTTGCTAATTAAAGCGGAATATATTCGAAAGATAGACAAGTAAATGAAGCGGATATGAAAGAATCTTAAAAACTTAGGAATCACTTATGCAAAATAATTATGAAACACGTATAATGCTGGAAGATGTTACCATAATTTTGGTTTTTATTTTTTAAGAATTCGTGTTTCTCTCTCTTTCTGATTATTTCTTTAATTAGAAAAAAGTATATAAATGTATTTAGATAAAACTTGTATAAATTTACTGAAAGTTTTTAAAACAATTTTCCCATCTCATAAATATTAATATTATAAACAAAACTCCTAAAGGCCGGGTTACAATAATTCTTTCAAAAAGTGTTATCTCTTATCGTTGAAACACATTTAAATGCACATTTAAAATTGCTGTGTCCTACACGAGGGAAAGACAGTAATATCTGTCTCAGCGGTTTTTTACTTCTGGGACGAAGGGATTTACACGGGCACAAGCAGGCAGTAAAGGGCAAAGTCAAATTCCGCGGACGATGACGCGAATTCGGCACGAAACGAAGAGCGTGGAGTGCTGGCGGCAACGACGGAGGTTGACCGAGGAGAGGAGAGTCGCGGTGGATGAAAGCGAGGAGGAGAAGAGGAAGCGGATGGGCGGATGGGTGGCTGCAGCCCATCGGAGGGAGTGAGAAGGGGCGAGAGGAGGGCGGAATTTCGCGCGTGCTCGGCTTCATCCCCCTCGACTGCCGCCACCACCGTCGTCGCCGCCACCGCTGGATGCTGAGGGTAGCTGGACCGCGCGCGTGAGGTGTCAGTTCTGCGCGCGATCTCCTCCCTGAAGGTGTCAACCTGCTCGCGATCTATCCCAACGTGTTCGCCGGAGTGGTCACGCACGATCGAAAGCACGCACACTGCCCCGCGGTTCTCCATCCTTCTTACTCATCCGATCGCCTTCTCGTCTCCGCTCTCTTTCTCCTCCTCGTATTTTTTTTTTTTTCACCGCGATTCAACGACGAGCTGTTGTGAAACGGAACTTTCAGTGAAAAGCTCGAGGGGACCGCTTTTTCTCTCGCGCGGAGGCTGGGAAATCCGCACGTTCGAGCCTGGCACGTGACACGTTTCTGCTGGCGACGATTATCATGCTGGCCGGGATCTTCGAGGGCAACAATGTATGTGATTAATCGCTCGCGGTAGAAAGTTCGCTCGCATGCGTACTACATTTTTCCCTCTGCCAATGTGCACGCGGCTATGAAACCAAAGAGGAAAGGTGATATTGGTGCTCGTGTCTGTCAAGAAGAGGGAAATATGATCGAATGTGCGGCATTAATACCAGAATACACGAGATGGTTCAGTGCTTTCTAATGGACTAAAAGCCCGCATTTCCGTAAAAATAATTGCAAATAATACTGATGTCGCGAATTGTACGAGAAATATATTTTCTAGATATCGATATTTTTTTTTTCTTTATATATAAGTTGGCACAAAATAGAACAGTCCGATATTAGATAATAATACAAATTATTATTCTAGATATTCTGGTATTAATTTCGAGAGCTTAATAGCAATTTACATTATTTCGTAAAATAACGAATATATTATTATATATGTGCATGTTCATATTTGAATTCTCTGAGACTGTTAGAGCGACTAGTCACATCTCGATTATCGTGTCTTGATACGTTATCGAGCGCGAATTGTAGTATCTGGCATTTCGCATTTTGTTCAAGTATTATTCGGTCTTTATTCCCCTCTCCCCCCCCCCCTCCTCGATCTTTCACAAAGCACAATGCTGCGAGAATTGTGCTCGCGATGTCGATAATTGCACATTGTAGTAGTAGGTGTTATGACATATCGATGTGTCTATACGCTCTATTCCGCAGTTTGGATTTTGTACCGATATTATTACAGGCGCTGTCTGTCCTATCTTTTTCTTTTCTGTCGTGCTTAATAACGTAGGATTAGATAAAGAGAATTATTGTAACGCAAATGCAGGCGCGAGATTTTTCCACGCGTTTGTTATCTTTCCGGAACTTTTACTACTTTTTAGATTAAATTTTTCACACGTATTTTTCGTGTATATACCTTTACCTCTAGCTATGCATTTATCATTTTTGATTCTGAGGTTTTGTCTCTTTAGCATCAACGATGTTATTTTTTAAAACTAAAAATATGATATTGACATATTTTTATTTAAATTGCATGGATCGCTTTAAATTATATCTCACATATATTACATCTTAATCCGTCTATAATATCTAAAAATTAAAAATGAAGTTTGTCGATTGTGATCACAACAGTGTCGTACACTTAAACCTCACATTATTCACAGACGTTAAAGGAAACCACATTGAAATACAAAATGTGAGAGAATTCTGCTCTCAGAAATATAAGTCTCAATGACAATCGCATATCACGTACTAACATATTCGACGAGCGTTTTGTTGATAACGGTGTCCCTATCTCATTGTTATATTAATTAATCGATCATATTTCCCGGATGAGAAAATATAAATTCCGTCTATCTGTCAAAAAGCCGGTCAAAAGTCTTCGCTGACACGCGGATTAAACATTTGCTTTTCGCGCGTCGCGATATTCCCACATTAATAACCTTGTTAGCGAATTCATCCTGCGGCGCGCTTGGATAAAGAGAATTATTGTAAGCAGATACGACGGGTCGTATATCGCCGAGGCAGGTTCCTCAGGTGGCGATAATTCATCAGACTCGAGTAACTCGACCTCTCTCCGCGGATGATTAATTAATGTCAGAGTCAGTGCTCGCTCTCTCGCTCCCAATTTTCTCTCCTCTCTATTAACCATCGTGATGACTGTTCGATAATTTTTATTATTCCGCCCGGCACTATTTCGCGATTTATGCCATGTCGATCTCACGGCCAGAGCCTCGAGAGTACGGGGGGGAAAAGTAATAAATCGCTCTTAAAACCTTCACCGCTGTGGCAGATCTAAAAAAGCTTTTCGAAAAAAATTGTATGAAAGCTAATAAAAATTTAAGCAGCTACATTTATTAATTTGGAGACATGACGTTTATGTCAAATTGTGGCATCGGAATACATAATTGCACGCGTGGTATTTTACATATTTGTTCTATCTTTTAACGGAATATATATGAGAATAGAATAGCAGTGGTTTTAGTGGTTAGCCACACATTGGAATTCATGTTTCTGGATAAGATAAATAAATACCATTTATTGTACAACATGACGATGTTGTAGCTATGTAATTACAAATTAATTATATTATTTATTAAGGCGATTACTTGGTGATCATTTCGCGTTTTTCTTCTTTCATTCTATTTTTAAATAATACGTCTCTCATATGAGATCAACAGCATTTCGGACTTAACGGCTGGGAGTTGTTTATTAACTTAACGGCTAACTTGAAAATTGAATTATCTATCAATAATCCCTAACATCCATCTTATACTTCGACTTTGCGCGATTTATTAAAGGTATTACGTACTTCGCTCGTACGTCCGCACGTTTTTACGATCGGTGTCGATATCTTCGGTAGTTATTTTTTACCTTTGAACAGAAAGGCTCGAGAAATCGCCCTTTAGTTTTTACACTCGGTGAGATCTTTGCTTTGGCTCTTTGTTTCTTACCTCCTGCCTATAAATAAAACACGCACGCGTGTGCGGTGTAAATGAGCTTGTCCATGGTCCGTTTAATGCGCCCAAAACTGGAACGAACTCAATAACCCGGTTTAAGCATCTCGCCGGGCGCATGTAACTACTCGAGTGACGTTTTAGTGGAACAGAGAAACATTTTAGCGTGTGTTTGATGTTAGTCCATCAAGAGAAAAAGAGTTATGAATTATAAACGTTTCAAAGAGGAATTTATCCCGCCGGCTCTACTGGACCATATTGTCCATTGAAACTAGTACATTTCATCTTACAATTTCTTATTTTTCTCCATATCATCTCAGCTAGGTAAATTCATTTTTCAATAAGTGTGCAGTTGTATGAAAAATTTAATTATCGGTTTTGTCAGGAAAATAATATCGAGATTTTATCCGATTATATTAGCAGCGGAAACCTAAATTGTTAAAACTTCAATAATCTGCATCGTCAAAAAGATTATAAATTAGATCTCGTGACGATTTGAAATAAAAGTAAAGATTGTATTTTCATCGAACGATATAAACATCATAAAATACACAAATTCATATATGTTCGCGCACCGTTATATTCGTTTCAGTTTGCGCCACGATAAACTGGAGTTAGCGTCTAAATGAAATTGTTCTGCATTTTTTACATCCTCTTTTTTATTCAGCAAAATGACTTGAGCGCACAAAACAATGTCATATGAAGTCTAACGATAATATAATTAATGTAATTTAATGAATGTAATTGACAATACATATATTCTTTTATATTTGAGTATTTATTAGAACGAACAATACCAATAAAATTTCAAGTAAATTTTTTATTAGCAGTGATGTCGAGCAAAGCGAATAAATAGATATTAAAAGCGGCACAATAATGGTAGCAAATTAATTAGTTCATTTATATCTAAAAGATATTTTGTGTATTCAAATCGTTAGAGACATTTTAATTAATATTAATGAAATAGTTAATATGAATTCTTTAGGATACTGTATTGATTTATATTGTTTATTTTATTAGTTTTCGAGATTGTATGTTTTGCATAATATACACGTACAAATGTACATGTACTACAATATATGTAAGCATAGCATTATATTTTAAAGTATTCATCTCAATATTGTTGTCTCATTAATTTCAGATATTCTGATTGTCATTTACAATGTCCTACAACGATAATCATTTAAAAAAAAATTCACGAAAATTTTATACGTTTGATAAATCGTCGAAAATATCAGATGTCAACTTAAATTTCGTGTATAATTCACCGAATTTTTCGTGGGACAGCAGCTCGCTGTAACATTTCCCTGTAACGTTTCGGCATATGCGCCGTCATTCTCGCTCGCAGAGGCCGTAAAGTATTTTTTGTTTATCGCCGTTATACAGGGATATATAGCTTTGCGCAGGCGTTCGAGGTATTTTTTCATTAAACGCGAATTCGACTCAAATAGGAACGCGCACAGATGGTCCGCGCGAACGCGGAAATAACATTTTGCGGCCCGCGCGGGTGCGGCTTCGCGCAAGGAAATCGAATTTCGAGAGCTCGGAAGGGATTCCGTTAGCTGTTTTTTAGCGGTAAAAAAAAAATTAGAGGCCGCGGCGGCGGTCCTGTCCACGTTAATTGCTTTAACCGGTCCGCGTTTCCCACAATTGACGGTCTCGCAGTTCGCGCTTATTATATCCGCAGCTCTCCCGCCTTCTGACACGAAATGCGCGTACGTCGGGGGGGGGGGGGGGCTTTTTATCTCTTTTAACTCTCGCGTCCATTGTTTTCTGCAAAATTGATCAATTTGAATGCGAGAACAAAGTATTGTTACCTGCGCGGGAGTGTATCATATATAAGGGAATCCAATTTAGGTAAATGAGAATGAAATATCACTCGTCCGAATAAATTCGATCAAAAGTAACGCCAGCACTCTGTATGGCTTTTATGGCAGATAAATCCTTTTGAGATCGATCGGACGGAGCGCCACGTTGCATCGAAACTTCGCGATCTCGCCTTTATCCCCGGTGTGGAAATCAGTTTCATTTAACGTAGCGAAACGTCAGAGAGTCTCGCGCAGCGCGTTTTATTTGAGAACTTTATCGACGGATTGACCGGATTCTCCGGTTGCTGCGAAAAGAGGAAATTTCTTATGCGGCTCTTCTCGCGTGGAAATAAGGATTTCGAAACGATCCCGGCATATCGATTCCACTTTCGAATAAACGTAAACTCGTCCTTTCTCGCCGCTCTCCCTTAAAAGAGCAATACTTTTTCAAACGATCTTAATTAATGGTGCACAAATGCATGACACGCGTTACCCAATTTTTTCTCACTATATTCCAATCGAATTTGCGAGCGTGAAGAGGAGCGGGAAACGGAACGCGTCGCGAGAGAAACGGAAAGCCGCGCAGAATTGATTGACCTTTCAGCATTCCGCGGATGCCGGCAACTTATAAAACTTCTTAACCAGCCACTCGAAGAAAGAGTTTCCTCGTCGCTCCTTTTTACTGTCCGCCCCATAAGAAATGGAGAAAGCGAGCGAAACTTGCTTCCTCTCCCTCTCCCTCTCTCTCTCTCTCTCTCTCTCTCTCTCTGTCCCTCTCTTGCCGCGCGTTTCCGCTTCCCCTTGTTTCACTAGACCCAACCGTCGTCCCGTATCCGCTTCCGCTGAATTTTACTACGGAAAGTTTGTACGGATCTCACGGCGGAGAGAGTATGAATAATCCAAGAAATTACCATGAAATCTAACGGAAGATCCATCGAACGTTGCTTCGTAAGGGCACTCCAAGTTTAACGATTACGCAAGCTATAATTGACAAATAAAAATTAATGGGATCCTAAGTGTAATTATGTTTACGTAGCCTAGTTATATGTTTTCAGAAATATCTGTATTTCTTTTTTTTTTTTACAGTGAAGGAGATCTGCTTCTATTTATTTTATTTTTTACGTTGCAAACTTTGGTTTAAATTCCAAAAGCTTGAATACATTTATCATATGATACGTTACGCGTAAAGGCTAAACGTTGTAGGAAGCTTGAGCACTTCCTGCGCGGATGACACCCTAAAATTTAAGCCACGCCGCGGAATCCCAGAGGTGCTCTTTGACAGCGAACATTAGAACAAGAGTAACTAACTATGTCGCTAAATTCTATCAGCAGGGCGCGTTAATAGCGTAATGGAACATCCTGGTAGTGCCGCGTCTCGCACTGGATATCCGAATAATTCCATGAATATCCAAGGTATTCGCGGATCGAGCCCCCGGCACAACTCGCTCCTTCGTCACGTCCCTTAAAAAAATTCTGCTCGGGCGCGCGTAATTATCGTCGGACTCGTTAACACGCGAATCAAGAGTTTCTAGGGAAAAAAAGTGTTCGCAATAGGATATCCATTAATACCCGACGAGAGATCTGTCGCGCGGATTAAAAGTGAGCCGCGTGCGCAGATGGACGAGAGATTTGCCGTGAGCGTGCTAGACAGATCAATGCTACATTCTCGGTGCGGAATAAAGAGAGAGAGAGAGAGAGAGAGAGAGAGAGAGAGAGAGAGGGAGGGAGAGAGAGAATCTTTTTAAAAAGGGGATGGATACGTCAAACGAATAGTTTATTAGAATATAGGTCGCGCGGAATTACACGACGCGCGTTTTGTTGCTCGCGCCCGGCTCTGCCGAGCCCGGGGCGAATTCCTCGCATGTACGCGCGCGCATAACTAACGCGTTTCAATTGGGGTCGTTGCAAAAAGAACGGGCACGTGTACGTACGCGTTTTTCATATGCCACGTGCAACGTCGTGCAGTATCGTGTGCATCATTTCGCGACGCATCTCGCGATCCAATTTAACAAATTATGAAAAGCGTGTTTATACTGGAATGAAGTCTTTTCGTACGTAAAGATCATCCCAACAATTTACGATTCTTACGCTCGGAAACGGTCTAGCACTGACTAAAAAAATTCCATTTTAAAATGAGAAATTCTTTGAATTTAAAGTTGATTTTTGTTGCGAAAGAAATTTACGAAGAAAGCTTTTCATTTTGTAACATAATTATTTAACGTTTAACGTTAAACATATTTGTCACATTCTAAAGAAGCGTAAAATCAGTTTGAAAGCCATCTTTGATTCAATTTTAAATTACTGAAACAGCCGAATAAATGGCGCGAAAACGATTGAAATTTTGTTGAAGGGAGGACGACTACAAATCACGCAAAACCCGCAGATGAAAGGAGTGACGATGCGATTGAAACGTATCAAAGCGTATTTAATCAACCGATCGATTATTATCGAGCGTGCAAACTCTCTGAAAATTAAGAGGAATGTAATTTCACTGCGTTTTTGCGAAATTCGTCGTCGTCGGTTGCAATGACGAGCGTATCTACGGGATTTTACGTATATACAACTACGGGATTACGTATCCGCTTTACATTAATTACGCAGACGCAACTCAATCTCGGGGATTTAATTTGTTTTCAATTTATGTTCGCTCTGCCTCCCTCTCTCTCTCTCTCTCTCTCTCTCTCTCTCTCTCTCTCTCTTGAGAGCATAATTGAAGAGAGCGAAACTCTCTCGATAGAAAAGGTTTATCTCATTCCGCATTTAACCCTTCTCTTCGAGCCCATTAGATCTTTTATTCTTTCATTTGTATCCTATTTGATACACATTCAATTTACTTGCTTTAATTTATAATTATGCTTTGTAGCTCACGATTTAAACGAATTAAAATTTTTAAATTAAAAGTTTCTGAAGCAACATCCCTAATCCGTTCTAGTCACGTGAAAACCGACCATGAAAATACATTTCAGATTTCTTCCTTAATATACAAATTCGACACAGAATGGAGTTAATTCCGAGCAACTGCGCGAGCGCAGGATAATTGTATAAGGTCACGCGGTCGGAGGTATTCAACGCGAACGCATTTCATAGCCGGTCGTTCCCACGCCGCAGCAGTGCAGCGGCCGGATCGATACATCGAAGCGGTCATATCCGACTCCATAATTCAGCGCGTTTATTACGTAATCCTTTAATTCACGCCGATATAAATTAGAATAAGCCCGATACAGGGCGGCGGGAGGCTGTCCGAGTGGATCCTTGTGTCCTGGAAATACCCGCGTGCGTAACTGATGCGAGCGTGCGATAGCGCGCTCTCGAAGCGTGATTTATCGCACGGCGAAGGAGACGGCGATAATTCTTTAGCAGCATGACGCACGCGATCCATGCATACGAATTCGATGTACGCTTGTCGCGTTTGATAAGCTTCCGGAGATATAATTCACTCGTCTGTCGTGGACGTGCGTTCTCATCTGAAATCTGTTAAAGCTACACTCCTCCCCGTCTCTCTCTCTCTCCAACTCGTTACACAATTACCGAGGCTTAAAACCGAATTGCGTCAGCGCGAACAATTTAAATCCGGCTGAATAATTCAACGTTAGATTATTGTCAGGTGACATTTGCATTTGCAAGCAGAAAAAAGATTTTATTCCAATTAACCCTAATTGATGCCGACGCAATTTCCCAGAAACAAAATTCTGTGTTTCGTGATATAAATTATGATATGTAATATTTTGTAAGTTATTGAGGAAAGTTATTGCAATCGAAGAATTGAAACATGGCAGAAACTATGGAATGTTTCTCTGCAGAAACATATTAAAAGTAAATTAGGAGAGAAATATATTTGCACTTAAACTTCTTCTCGGAAAATCAGAAAAATTCTTTACTTTTGGAAAACTACAGGGACCTAATTACATCGTAAATATCTTTCACCTGAACATTCTCATCGTTTTTATTTATGTATTTATTTCTTCAAGTTTGCTGATTGTAAATAGTAAATAAATTATTCTATATTAAAGTTTCGAAAAGAGATTAATAAATTTCGGATTTGCGCTGAAAGCTAATAAAGTTATTTGATTATTCTGATATTATTTTAGAATTATTATTATCTTTTCAAGTTTTCTATATATGTTATCAATTCTATCGAATAATAATTTTTCGCAAAATCGCTTGATAAACGCCGCAACTTTGACGACTTCTAATTCTTGTCTCTAGTTTGGCTATTGATTTAAACACGTTTTAGCACTTTTATCTTCACGCGGGGAGAAATAGCGCCTGCGAGAGTGGCCCGCGGAAGCGTCTGCTCCTCTCGCCTCGCGTGCATAAACCACCTTAATGCACCTATCGTGAGAGTGTATCATCGCTCTCTGCAAATGACATCTCCGCCATTCATCGTCTCTTATCCGTGTTTTGTCCATTGTGCTGTCGCGCGCAACAAAAGCGCTTTAACGATTTAATAGAGAGGGGCTCTTTTCCTTCTACTCGCGATTTTTCCCGGGTATCGTAGCCTGCTGGACCACGGCGATCTTCCCGCCAAGATTCTTCCCTGCGCTCCCTTTCAACGCAGCACGCGAATCGCGCGAGTACAAAAGTAAATTACGATACGCGTTGATCACAATTTCCATAGGTTAATTACAATTTTAATGGCGATACGCGAATATGTTTGATCTCTATCTCTCTCCATCTCACGTAGCTATTTCTTTACACCGAAAGGCACCCGCGTTGCATTAATTAACGCTACCATTTATTGTAATATCTGCATGTGCTGCATAGAGCAGCGACGTCACTTTGAAACACGATACCCACCTTTGAAACCGTATATTGCGCTCGCTCGTAATTGTACCGACAATGAGCGCGCGTTCTGAAACCCGGTAATCGATTGGCGCGAATGCGTGCATGCGAATATAGTGTGTGTCTGTGTTCTACGCTGCTTACGCGAGTTTGTATGTCAGTTCGGAAATACAGGCGAATTAATCGCAAATAGTAATGAATTTTTATGGCAAACGGCCGATTTTCACCCGCGTTAATTTCGCGCGGAGAAAATCCCGAGGCGTGACGATTATTTAGCGATATCGTGTGTTACTTTCTGAATTTTTCATTACAAGTACGACGGTACCTTTTATCGTCGAACATTATTATCACGCGACGAGAACCTTTCGCGCGCGTTCCTTTATTGCTTATATACATATATATTTTCGACGTCGGAACTTCTTAATTCCATAATTAATCTTCCATTAACTCGAGGATCCTTCGGCGCTTTCAACGGCGCGTCGATTATCGAACGCTCCCCTGGCCCCTGCCGAGACATTTTGCCACGTATTCAATGAGAACGGCATTCGGGATGGGTTAAAAGTAACCCTCCCGCATCCACCTCGCGCGCATAAACCGCCTTAATGCACCCTCGGTAGCAGGCCATTACACCACGCATCCTCTCCGCGTCCCACCCTCGTCCCTCTTTGGCTGCATAGCACTCGCGCATGCACACGCGGTGCACGCAACCATCTAGGCACACACGCCAGCCTCCGTGCACGTATGAACCGCCCCCCTCCACACGTGCTCTTCACGCATATTTACGCTCCGTATCGACCAGCTAGTGGTAGTAGGTGAAATTTACACTACCGTGGCCAATACATTATTTCCACGAGCATTAACGTGCCGACATTATTGCGCTCTCTCCCCATCCGCACTCTACCTCGTACCATCGCGCGGTCCTACCCTCCCCCCTCCTCCCCCTCTCCCCCTCGACCGTCGGGAATTGCACGACTTCCCTCGACAATGGATCATCACGTCTTCGTACGTGTCGGTGAAAGGAAAAAAATTCGCCCGCCAGCAGGGCTGCGAAAGCCTGAATATCGCTTCGAGGATGTATGCTGCTGCTTGTCCTTTGTCGTCGGGGATCGCGCTTTAGAATAGCTCGTTTTCACCGCACAATCGTCGCCCGTGACGAGCAGCTAGTGATATTGCTGGCGGCTAATGTATTCGCATGAAATACGAAGAAAATGATTTCTCCGCTCTCGGATAATCAGTCGTGAGCACCGTGGCGATTTTTATGCTAAACTCGATAGGAATCCGAGAGCGAGAATTTATATCGTAATGAAAATTATAAAGGGAAAATGTATGCAGGATAAGAGAATATAGAATTTTTATTTCTTCCTATTTCAAACGAGGTAGGTATATCTTTTTCGATCCTGTTATTTTTCGCTATTTCCCGTTCTGTTCGAATTCACTGATTTCATATATGCATCCTTTATGTATTATGCTCGCGTTGGAGTGTTACTCAGGTGATGCAGAAATTTAGTTATTAAAAAGCATGAGAATTTTTAACCCATTAATTCGCGACAAGTGGAAATTCTAACGAGTCGCAATCTCGGGGTCGTATATCGCGTCTATTAATTATTTATCTGTCTCTTTCTCTTTCATTCGGTGATATTTGTTCGACAGGCAAATTCCGATACCGAGATCTCTCCTTTCCGATGTGAGAGACAGTGGAATGAATTTTCACTCTGCGATGTTGATGGCCGTGGAACATACGTCGATACCTTTTATTGGCGCCTGCTTCTCGTGTCGTCACCCACTCATATTTTTGCCGAGCGATGTATGTTCTCTTCTGCTCTCGCTTCGCCTCTTTTTCCCTGAAAATTCAACACCGAGCTCGGATGTAACACCGAGGCCGTTTTAACTGCTGATACCGCCTACAAAGATATTGTGATCTGAGACAATATTTACCGGCTGGATGTACGAAAAAACACGCGATAAAATCAAAATTAACAGAAATTTAATCAAGTGCAACGCTGTGTCAAATTAAAAAATTTACAATTCAAAGCTGTGTTTGTTGAATATCTCAAAATTCAATTTTTAAAAAAATTGAGTGCCGATATTTGTTAAAAGAGTATTAGTTTTCTTCAGTCGAAAAGGGTTTTTTTTTTTTTCATAATCTTTATTTACAATATCTTGAGCTTTAAGAAACATTTCTCTCTTCGAGAAATGGAAATTATTTTCGAAATTTATCGTCGTCATTTTATTATATCTGACGCGGCGTAACATGAGAGTTGTAGGAATACTTCGGAAGCCTTCTGCAAGTTTTGAAATGGTTTTGGACATGACCGGCATCTACGAACAGATCGGGCAATCTATTCTCACGTTTATACTCCTAACATGTATGCATGCCCTGAGCTGCGACCACTTACAGACATCGAACAGTCGTTTCGCAACTTCGCCTGCGCGTTTCGGCAGACTCGATATCGGAATTGATAAATAATTCCGAAAGCTGCGGCGACTGTATCTTTTCTGTCCGACGTGGAACACGAGGAGAAAAGATATCAGCCGCGGTACATCTCATTTGCGTAATTCGAATACAGTGAGGCCATTGCTATTGCCGGCGTGAGGAACATTAGTTTTGCGATTTCTTATCAGAAAGCGCTTGATGCTTATTTCTTAGGCGAGCAGTATTATAAATAACAGAGGGAGATAGCGGTATCCTGTTGCTTGGAATACATTTCCCGCATTTCGTAAAATTTAAACTCAAATATCTACCTCAAGTAGAAATGTTAAATATGCGTTAAATGATAATTTTATAAATATATAAATATTATTGAAATAATGTTGATAACTTTAAATATTATCAATCGTTAATCTGTTTAAGAATTATAAATTTATCATGAAAACGTGATTATTCAGAAAATCGAAAAGAATGTTAAATTTTAATTTTTCAGAGAGAAACAAGAAACGAGATTATATTATAATAATATAAATAAATTTTCCGGATGCTACATTATTAAATTTTGCGTGTTTTAAAAAATTATCTAGTTTTATCTAATCTGCAACTTTCCGATTCCGTACTCTTCCGCGGTAACATTATCATTTGCTGCAGACTGCGTGAAAACTCTTGAGAACTTGTTTTACAGTTTTGCTTTGGTGAAAAAACGGGAAAAAAATTTATTCCAAGGAAGAATGTTGTTTAAAGTAGGTTTGTGAGGCGCGGGTACTTCGACATTGCGTGTGTAACTCGAAATGACTACACGACTCACCTAACTGGCGCAGTTAACTACGGCGCGTTAACTTCATTACTGTTACTTCTAAAATTTCATTCCGAAGTTTCATGGCTCGACACGGCGAAGCTTACGGTAATCGCGACAATTGTGCAACGCCGTACACGAAGAAACGTATTTGAAGCACCCTCGGAATAATTAGTATTACTTTTGCCCGTTGTTACGAATTCTAAATACGATAACATTCCGTAAAACGTTCTTCTTTCACATAATAACATTGTGCAAAATTTATTACGTCAAAAGTTTAATTAGAAAAACCATTTTAAGCTGCCTGTTAAAAACAGACATGCAGTTGTTTGCCATAATTTTATCGCGGCATATTTTCTTACGAATAACGACTGCCCGGTTTTTAAGAACGTTTTTTATTTTCTTCGTCGCAGTGTTCAAAGTTCTCACAAAATACACGTTTAAATGTCCGATGACCAAACTTTTTGCAATGCATTATGCAAGCCGATACTTAATCACGTTGTTTTCGCCGTAGATTACGAATCTTTCGACGCCGGGCGTTTGCAAGAGCATGTTTTATAGCAGGCTCATCTTTAACCATTACACTAAGACATCTGGCAAGTCTAGGGAGAAAATATCTTTTTATCTGCTCCTATCTTCTTTACATACACGCATGGCGTTGAGCAGCGTAGCGCGCTGTATATATTTTGCAAGTTTCTTCCAAGTTTCGCAATTCTCGTGCGATTTTATCCCTTTCTCGGAATATTAACAAAAAAACTTGGTAAAGCTGCGAAGCAATTTACGAGCACAACGAGATTTTCTATTTCCTTTTTCCCCCCCTGGGTTTTTTTTTATTTTCTTGAGCGAAGTCGATAAAAGCGAGAACTCCCGATGGAGTGGTCGAAACGCAATTTTTGCAGAACTTCGGTCCTTTCTGCGCAAACTTTCGGCGCTGATACTTTTTCAAATCGATTGAATTACGGAGGAGTACCTTCTATCGAACTATTTCAATGCGCTCTTTAAAAAGCGCATTAAAGGATCACGAAGTTGGGCACTCCGCCGTTTAACCCATAAGATTCTATAGGTATAAGAATAAGAATCGTAAACTTTTGCCGCTGAAATATCGGATATAGCTATACATATAATGGCAATATTCAATAATATTATTGGACATTACGTCATATGAAAACAAATTGTCATTGAAAAATCAGCGGGATGCTTTAGAATAGAAATGTCAGAAATAATAAAGTATCTTTAAGCAATAAGATATTTAATTAGTCTCATGACTTATGTCTGTGTATATTTTTAAGTTCTCTTAAATAAGTTGTTTCTTGAAATAACTTATTTGATAAAATTTGACACGTTTTCGTATATTTCTGTTTCATCATTTAACAAAATCAATCAAAAATCAACAGGATGCTTTAAAATAGAAATAATAACGTATCTTTAGGCAACAAGATATTTAATATAATTTCATGACTCATGTACTATGTATAGTTTTAAGTTCTCTTAAAAAAGTTGTTTCTTGAAATAACTTATTTGAACAATAAAATCATCATTACGAATTTTTAAATTTGAACACCACACGGTTTTATGTCTGACCAATAATTGAGAATATCTACTGGAAATTTGCGTTGAATAATTTCTCTACGGAACCGCTTAAACGCGATTCGCGGTGAATTTCTCCAAGCATAAGCGGCTGCGTGCCCGTTTCTCGATTGACTGCAAAACTGGCTGCGATTCCCCGGGGATACATGGCGACGTTTCCGTATTTTCAGGACAGTCCGACGACAAGGGCGATAAAGTGAAATGGCGTGGATTCCTCAGAAATAGCCGCAAGGGTCTCGTCGTTTTTACCATTACTGATAATCTTTTCCTTTCTCTCTCTCTCGCTCTCTCTCTCTCTCTCTCTCTCTCTCTCTCATTCATTCACTTTTTCTCTCTTCTCTGCAAAAAATATCTTTTCCTCCATCATGAAGAGACGCAAGCAAGTCTTCCGTCGCTCTTTAACGCAAGCACGTATAGAGGTTGATCCACTTAGGGCATGAAACATGATTATAGCGGAAATTAGGGAAGCTATGTAGGAAGCTACTAGGAATAAATTGAACAAGTTGGGAGGATATAAGATTCCTCTTATCATGTTTTTCCTCTAAAAGTGAAATTAATTTATTTAACGATGAATATTTTCTTATTATTTACAACATTCTTTTACTATTTGTTACTAAGTAAATTCTACAATAAATGTAAAGATTTACAATCTTCACAAAAATTCGTTAATTGCAAAATTAAGCTTTCTTTACACTGAATAAGAATATAAGATTATTCTTACCGTGTTTTACAGACTCACAAATTTTTATGAGCTAATCAAAAGTTGGTTAAATAAACTATATTATTACATTGCATTACATAAAAGCACATTTTTATATGAAAATTTGTTCTCCTTTAATATCGCAGATTGGCCCGTGCCCAAAAGAAACATTATACATGCAATTTAATCAAAATCTATAAAAAATTTGCGTTACAATCGCAAGTTTGAAAATTCTATCAAATACAGGTAATTGAATTAATTTCTCGACAGTTCAGGCTGTTGCTGTGCCAGGGCGAAATTTCTCATTTGTCACTCGCGATATTAAGTCAAAATTGAAGGCCCGTTTCGAGCAGCACTCGATCAAAGCGACATATAATGTGTTGCTAAGTTTCTCCGCGCGTTTTAAATTTGCGCGTTGTCGCTCCATCGCGCGGGCGATCCATCATCTTCTTGTCGGCGAAAACTCGAGCTCGCGACTAATACGAAGCAACCGTCGTTCCTGTTTCGCTATCCCATTTCGCACCAAGAGTAATGCGCATACCCGATGAAACCAACAGTAGCCATAACTTGGCTGCCGCGAGACTGACTGAGAGCCAAATAAATGACTAAATATTCCGCGCGGCTGGAGAAGCGCACGCTCGTCGGTCAAAATCAGACGGGGGTTCAGAGAATGCAAATGCGATATAAATCAGAATGTAATATGATTCGCGGAATATGAATGTAATATGATTATTATCACACCCGGTTCTATAGATATAAGGAATGAATGGAGATACCTTCTGAATTTTTACTAACTTATGCTTATTAATCCTCACAGAAGCTGAAATATTCGAATTACTTTAACAATATTTTAATTTGCATCTTGCGAAATGTTTATTTGAAATTTTTATCTGTGTTGCGGCATTTTAGCTTTCGCTTCATTACTATTTCGAAATGCTTTTGAACTGTATTCTACAATATATATTCGCAAAAGATGCATGCGTAGCGAGAGGCAGTCAATTCGTGTCTCATAGATGATCCTTCACGCGATGCCGACCCGCGTTCCAATATCGAAGCCATAATTTTAATGAAATTCCTGGGAACACATCGCGGTCTCCGAATTTCAATCCTTTATAAAAAAAAAAAACGGGTCAGCTCCCTACACACGCGGGCTGCTGCGGAGACTACCCTACGACGCAGCCGATATTTTATTTTTCCTCGTCCAGGAACGCGGTCAAAGTGGCGCTCGCCAGAAAAAAAACGGAGTATTTCGAAACAGAAAATAGCGTTCAGAGGGAGTGTACGACGGATAAAAATTCCCGAGGGATAATAGGAATTTTTCGCCGAGATAAACGCGCGTCGCGTGTGTGGACGCGCGTTGTAAGTTCGAAGCGGGGTTTATGCAATCGACGCGCACAGCGCCGGGCATTCATATGGAGAACGTAAAGCGGGACAAAATCGAGAGACCAAACTGCAATCCTTTTGGAATTGATTTAATAATTCTACTGCTTCGCACCGAAAATCTATGGCATAACAATGAGCCTCTATATGTTTGAAGCGTTTTTGAAATTTTGAAACAAATCGTAAATAAATGTCAAGTTCAGGCCAATTTGGATATTTTATTAATAATCCTTTAGAAAATCTCCCGCGGAAAAACGGCACTGATTTAAATTCATCGATCGCGTGCCACGCTAACAACGCGCTAATTAGCGAGAGTGAAATTTCGATTCGCGCCGGACTATCCCCGTGTCGGCTCGCTGCATCCGCAATTGGCAGAATTACGCATTAATAATTTACTATTATGCAGACAACAACGGCAACTACAAAATAACGAAATATCCACCGGACTGTTCATTGTTATATGCGCAGTCATTTAATGGCAATTTCATAGCAGGCGCTCGTTTAATACGCGCATTTACAATTAATTCCGCCGAGATAATGGCGCCAGTTCCTTTCTCTCGCTCTCTCCCCGATGAGGTAATTACTTTAGTGTATTTGCCATATTCAACCTCCCCCCCCTTCCCCTCGATGTATGAGAATATTTCACCGTGTTCTAGAGCGTATATGATTCGCGCGTTAATTAATATCCTTTCGCGAACCGCGGGCGTTGCAAGATTTATAGCTCGCGAGATATAGCAGAAATTTTCCTGACGCGCGGAATGAAATGTGGAATTACTATGCCGAGGGTCTTAGTACGCCGTTTACGCTAGCTACGCCGGGAATATGAGAGAGGCGGGAACACAGACCTCTCGCGGCGGCAGCTGGTGCCCCGCGGAAGTTCCATACGTTTCGGCGGCGTCATGGGATTTTTGCTTGTTCATGTCCGCCTGATGAATTAAGATATCCCGCCAGCGATAATTTCTCAAAGCGTTCTTTTCGCCTCGATAATTCAGCGTTGTCAGTAAATTCACGCAGGAAGTATTATTCGTATTACGGTTTCGTATTATGCTTTTAAATACTCAATATACCGATGTAAAATTCTAGATTCTACACTGAAAACAAAAATCTGGTTAAAAACAGACGAATCAGAAAATCTTGTAGGAATTGATCAAATATTTTTGATTATTTTAATAGTTTTATTAAAATATTAATAGAATTTATATAATTCATTTAATAAATTCTGGTTAATATAAGTTATACAATCTTCAATTCTATTATAATAATCAGAATTTCTATTAAAATAACCAAAATACTTGATTAATTCCTACAAGATTTTCTGATTCCTCTGTTTTTAGATTTTTTTTTCAGTATATAAATATCACGTTATGCTGCAAAGTGAGAAGAATTTAAACGTAGAGCGAAGTCAAGATCAAGCTGCAAATATATTTAACATTAGAAGCCAGAAGATACTATTATTTCTGTTGTTTATAAACGGAAGAAAATTTATCTCGCGCTGAAACGTCTATCCATTGTACTTTCTGAAAATTACGACCCGCTATATTATTGACCTGCACCACTGATCCGACCAACGACTCGAAGAGTCGTAACAATGAAATTCCTCGTCATTTGTCTTCGAACTGTCCGCCGCGTTCTCGGAGACACAGACGGTCTGAGGCGCGATCGTTATAATCCTCGTAATTTCTTACGATGCAAAAATCCAATATTGTGTCGTGGCAATCCGCGTAAGACACCTCGAGCGATGGGGTAAGGGCACGCGAGAGAAAAAGCGTCGACGGCGCGAAGGGAAGACGTGGATAGATGAATGAGTGCAATGAGCGAGGAAGGAGCCAAGGGAGCGAGCGGAGTCGGGAATAAGAACTCGTAGGGGTAGCGAGTCGGTGGAAGAATATACTCTTGATGCCGGCGACGATGGCGGTGGCGTCGGGATGGGATAAAACCATAGTTACCACCGCCGTCTTTTTTCCTTGCTGTCGTCGCGACGCGCTGTCCCCCTACCTTCCATTAAGCCAGCCGGTATTAATTCCGTCGCCGCGACAGCAAATGAATACACCTGTGTGAGACGCCGGGACCTTTGAACCTGGCTTAATGCGCGCGGCCGGCCGGTCCGCATAAAAATATATCTCTGAAAAATGTATCAGTACTCGCGCTAATGATCCGCGTCGCGCGCACATTTTGTTGCTCGCGATTTGTTGCGCGAGAACGATCCGGGCGGAAAGCTCCGGGAAAATTCCTTCAGCTTTTTATTTAGTTACATGTATATATATATATATATATATATATATATATATATATATATTTCGTTTGTAAACTTATTTCATAATGCTCGTAAATTGCTCGTACCGAGAAATGTTTTAATAGCCCGGATAGTATATTAGAAAGTTCGGAATTAACTTTGCGACTCTCGACATTGGCTATTTTCCGTGATTATTCCTCATCTCAAAACTCACCGAGTATACGCGACAATTAAAATATTTCCTCACATTAGTGAAATGTCATTGTACGTAATTTTATTTCGCCCATTTCGCCGTACCTTCAGCTCTCTCTCTCCCTGTTTTTAGTAACACATTAACATCGGGGATCGCGTGCTGCCGTGTAGATATAATCTCGCGACAATTTGGATGAGACCGAAAGTTATAAAACAAGTCGTAAATCCGTGAATTCGCCGCGGCTTACGAGGACGGAATCTGCATCTGGCTTGTGGCACGGAAATACTGTATTATTCATGCGAATAATCTCGCGAAGGAGATACGTGAAATCGGGCAGACGTCCGCGCAAATCGAAACGCACCGGGCAGTCGATATTTTCGCGATTATTCGTTGGACGTGCGGGCCGCCGCTGCAATTTGATTCATCGCACCTAAGGCCGATCCTTATAGAATATTCCCCCGAATCCCCTGGGCGCGAGCAAGTGATTTAGTAAGGCGAGTTTACGGTGCCGTTTTGTTACCGCTACTGCATGAATTATGCACGAGTCGGACTCCTCTCGCATTCGGGCACGTACACCTAATTCCCCATCCACCTTACCGCGCCTTTAAACATGAACGCCGCCACGGCGTTACGTTTAATATCGCGTTACGCGCTTACGCAAACCGTAACGCGTTAATTAGTTTCGTAGCTTGCACGCTGCGAAACTGTATCGGAGTACACACGGGAGGTACATTCAGGCAGCTTTCGTAGATAATATTGTAGAATATTTTGACAAGATTCCGCGCCGCACTTTTAATTCGACTTTTCGACCAGATAATTGCTGACTGCCGGGAAAACGCTCCATTTTCACCATAAATTCTAATATAACGAAGAAAACAAATTTTTTTTTAGCGCGTTTGCTTTTTAGAATCCTAATTATGGACAATATCAATTATTCTAATCGTATTTATCGTGAAATCCGTTTAAAAGCGTACAGATCGGCCGCATTACTTTTTCATTTGTTATCGTCTTCTATTTAAGAGCGTATCTCTCTATTCGAGTATCTTCGACAGCTTCGACATTTTGCTTGGAAATAACTGGGTCATAGTCTCTGTGTATTATTAAGTCCAATTCGGCCAATCGATTCTACCTCGTCTGTTTTTTCGCCTGTCATTTCTATCCGATTCTCGCGTATCGCCGTGAGGAAATGGTACGTTGGACACTCGATCTCGTTCGTAAACTTAATTGTGAGCTAGGCGGAATTGCTTTCTGGTGGTCCGTTTCATCGATAGTACTCGAACGAGGGGAATAGAGAAGATGCACGAGTGTTTCCCCTTATTGTTAGTTATTTTCAGATAAACGCAACTTTCAGAATACAAATATATGAATTTTTTTTCGTTCTTGAACTCTAAGCTAATTAAGAGTTATTTCTTCTAATTTTTACATAAATAAAAATTAATACTTCTATTTCATTTTTTTTAAATTTTTATTTCCATTCAAGTTGGTGAAATTAATATATTATTAGTCTTCACGGGATAATATTAACAAATTTCTATTAATCGCGAGAGAGAGAGAGAGAGAGAGAGAGAGAGAGAGAGAGAGAGAGAGAGAGCGCAATAATTAAGATATTTTTACTCGAGGAAATGTTTTTTTTTTAATTAATGCTTTTCTTTTCTATTGAGTGGGATGCAAGTGCATTTCTTTATATCTGCTTCACAACGTGCACGAGTAGGAGCTCGAAAAATATTCAGCAAAGAAATAACGGGAGACGAGCGGACGTAGAAGAACTACATCTTCACGGATCGCTCGTGTATACACGTGAACGAAGTGCATAAGGGCTGTGTGGGTTACCCTTTGGCTTTGCCGTGATGCAACCGCGGCACCGTGAAGCGAATCGAATGTTCCAGATTCGGTCTCTTTGAATGAGGTCCGTAAAGGACATGGTGAAAAACGTGAGCATTTTCATCTATAAAAAGAACGTTGCCCAATATACAAGGATGAACACCTTAGCATCAAATAATTCGCATTTTCGCGATCACAGATCGGCGTTCTGTTTAACGGTTATCGATATGTCTTACATAGCATTGATCTCCCTGCGCTGTCGCTTACAATATGTTCAGAATTTCTCTCTTCTTTTCTCAAAGCGATTGAAACCATCTGTTCAAGTAGCGTACGATTTTATAAATTTTGTAGAAATTAACACTTTTTCGAAGCACAGAAATTTTATTATAGCTTTATCTTTTCTCTTTAAAAAACAAAGAAAAAGAAATTAAATTCTTTTAAAATTTTGTTTCTAGCCATTGTATTGTGCTGACGTTCCAAGAATTTTTAAAGAACTTTGTGTGTATTAGTTCTTTGAGATTTAAGTTCTTTTTATGTTTTAAATTATGGTCGAATTATAATCTACAATTAATTTTTATTACTTGCGATAATATAAGTTATAAATAGCATTCTAATTATAAATGATATTAATAATAGTAAATGAAATTAATAATAATAAATAAATTATTACCACGTACTATAAAGAGATATCAAAAGCATAATATTTTTTGATACTAAAATCAATCATTGAACTGTTGCCTCGCATTAAAAAGAGACCCTTGATTTTAAATTACCGTTAATCCACCAAATCCCTAAATCCAATGAGAGCCTGTTCAAGGACCTCAGCGAGGTCGAGGACCTTCGCGGCTCGTCTCGAACGGCAAAAAACGCGCGCGCAAACGCGAGGGCATTTCCGATACTCCAAGCGCCAAGCTGGTATGGCACGCATCGCATGTTTCACGATTATGTACGTCGCTCGACGTGCACCGTCTGGGAGGACTTTCATTGAGCGGACAAGCCCCCAGGCACAGATTCGAGAGGGAGGAAAAAAAAATTGTCGATACGGGGCGTAGAGGATTGGCGTGCAGGTGGGATGGGGGTTGGCTGGTACCGCGGGGGAGAAAGGGGAAGGGGACGGTTGGAGGACGAGGTTGGACGTCGAACGGGCAGTCTGCCAGGAAAGAGGACGGGGGTTGAGGAGAAATCGAAGGGTAGGATGAGGTCCGCACGGCGAGGACGGGGACAGACAACGGTTTTGCGTTGAGGGATGTAGGGTGAAAGCAAGAGACAGAGAGAGAGAGAGAGAGAGAGAGGGAAGGCAGGGATCGGAGTTGGCTCTGGGATAGCGGATGGGTTGATTGATTGGGCACGCTTGTATTGTTTCAGGAGGAAGCTGAATCGACGTAACGCTCCACGCCAGGATGGCCGGTTGGCCGTTCAGCACCGCGCTGCTGTTCAGCATCCTCATCCTTGTTCGCGGTAAGTAAGAACATGAGAGGGTTGTGCCGCTGGCGCTGGGCGAATCCAATCGGATGGGCCGTGCCCATGCAAATGATCCGAATGCCGTTCCGCGCGCGCTCGTTACGATGGTAATTCGGCTGCGCTCTTTAAAAATCAATTTCTTCGGCTTTAAATCGCTCGGGTTACCGGGTCGGACACGGTCTCGATGGTTGAATTTAATGAATCTTCCAAGTATGAGATAGCAGTCTGCGGAGAAAGGACCGCAATGCACTGCGCGTTGATAATTAATTGTAGAATGTATCGCGTCACGGATGTTACGTGAGGGAGAAGACGATGTCGCAGCGCAACCATAATTTATGACAATTCATATCGTTAATTAACGCGAATAGTCGGAAGAAAAAAAAACTCACGTTGGTTCGAAAGCGCGTGCTTTTCGAAAATATTGGACAAAAATGGTGCAATCGTAAATTCTGCTGTAATGACAAAGCACTGCGCGCGGGAATTACGCGTTCACTTCTCTCTCTCTCTCTCTCTCTCTCTCTCTCTCTCTCTCTCTGCGGTGGTGAACGTAATACGGCTATTAGATCACACATAAAATTTAACAGTGTCATGTGACTGTACGTCGCACCCGCGTGTGGTTTGCGTGGTAAGCTTTACGTGTAATCCACATCGTGGATGCGCATACGGCTGCTTTCCCGCGGAAATAAATGCGCCGGCCTATTACCTTGCGTTCTACAATTCAAATACATGCATTCGCAACGTCTCTTCTACATTTTGTAACGAGATTCGACTAATTTGCGATTACATCCGCGAGCTTCTTTCACATCGCGGAAATAAACGCGAAGTCGTGTTATGCAAAACGTCCGACGAAAAATGTAATCTCTAAAATGTCGTTGTTTGTGATACATTACTCCTAATACCTTGTTAAGCGAAAAATCATGAATTGTAAATCAGGTATATACTCGTGGCAAAAAAAAAAGAGATAAGCACTTACAATAACTAGAAATTTACGATATGAGATGGTCTCATTTTTTCCCAGGAAAATGTAGAAAAGTCTGCATAATTTCTGTTTATGTTACCACAGGTAGAAATTTGAAAATATTTTACAACACTTGAATTAAATCTAAATTATAGGAGCGTATGCTTTTTTTATCGTTAATTACTTATGTTGCATTTGAGTATTTTGCAACAGCGAGCACGCTGCAATCGGTCACGAGGCGAATCGTCACAGTTTCGCGCAAACGGTTCGTACGGACTGACCGGAATTTTTTTTTTACTCGATTTTTGCGGCCGTCCGCGAAACGGGCTCGCTTTACAGGCGCTTACAGGCGTATTCGTTACCTTCCGAACACACGATGCCGCCCTCTCTTTCGACACGAGCACGGTTACCGGGGTGCGGCCGCGAATTCTCTCTCGTTTTGCGGGGGTGCCCCGAAGTGTCCCGGGGTGTCCGATTGATTTTCTGCCACTTCGCAGCCTCTCGCTCGCTCAACGTCGAGCCCGGCTCGAAAACGCGTGACGAAAGCGAATCCGCCGCTCGCGCGCGGCACACGGCATACCGTTTAAATTATGGCCCCGGCGGCAGTTTCGTTTATTCCGGAATCCATTATCCCCCGCTCCCGGAGCAACTTTCAGGCGCAATTTGTAACCCTACCTCCGCCGTATAGTTACTTCTCGTTCGCGCGCTTTGTAATCGAGAGGGTGTCTCGCCCCACCGCGCGCGCGCTTACGTCGTTCCCAGCGTCGTCCAACTTTAGCCATTAATAACTTTCCTTTTCGTCGAATTTCCTGATCGTTAAACTGGCACATCCGCCCGGGCGTTTCGTTGATCATCGTGACGGGAACGGCCGCTCTCGGGGAAGTTGCGCGTCTTCGGGATCGAAGACGACAACGTCAACGTGCTTCCTCGGATGTTGCCTCGCTCGCTTCTAGATCGCGATATGGTGGAGCACTCCTAACTTAGTTTCTTGTAATCTTGCCAAGATAAATTAACCGAGAATTGAACGGATAGAATTACGTGGGACTTGTTTTGCAATATATGACAACAGTCGCATATTGCACATTTTGCAGATTCGCGTTTCATTTACGTTTCATTTAATTATTCAGATATTTAAAAAATTGTGATGACAGGTTTGATTAATCTCAATTTAATTAAGCGATACGCAGAAAAACTCAATTTCGCCGGGATGTTTGTTCCTATATTAATTACATAACGTCGCAATTATGTCAGGGAAAAATGTCAGTCCTCTGCATTCGCCCTGCGCCTCTGCGACATGGTGTTCCCAGCCACTTCGGCCTCTGGTAACGTCCCTGTCACTCGTAATAGCGCGCTCGACTTTATTTATTGCGCTCCTATAAACGTCCCAAGCGGCATTAAACCGCCAATAAATTCAGCGTGTTTCATCGAATGACGATCCGACGTCGCGTTCGACAGGGTCGCAGATGTCCGCCTAGTTATACGCGCAGTGTCCCGCGTCGCGCCGGTATTCATTAAATTTCTCGTTTATCGGTAGTTTCCAAATAACACGTTCCACTTTGCAATATTGAATCTGGATTTAAGTATCCATAACTTTTCGAGAGTATCCATAGACAATTCGAGAATTAAAAGTTCGAAAGAGGAAATTGGTAAGCGGACATTGTCATAGAGAGATGAATTTTCACATCTTAAATTTAATCATGTGAGATTTACGATTTATAGGTAGACTTGTAAACAAGAATTCTCCAAGATGCCTTTTTTTCTCAACTAAGTAGACTGTAATTATCGTTATTATGCTTTACTTTCTCGTATACTACTTGATTTTATGAATTAATCTATCGAGACTATATTTATTCTAAACGTTGAAGCATTTATTTTTATGATTCATACAACTGAAAAATAAATAAAAGTCTAGTATAAATTTCTGTGTGTTTATTAAGAATACAAATATAAAAAAAATGTAGTTTAAAGAATAATAAATTTTTTACAACTATTTTTGTATTTAAAATGAATGCACATCACGAAATAAATTTGTTATGCAGTCTCAGTGGGTTAATAACATTTATGACTGTCAATTTATCATTCTGAATTATTTAGTGAATATTCACATATTTTTTGAAAATTCACACACTCATAGTCTTAAAACGGGGGACACGCATTACACGCAAAAAGTATGTGATATTCACACATTCGTTTTAACAGTGTAAAACTGCGCAAAATGACAAATTACAATCTGCGATTTAATCGATGATGAACGTTCTGTTCCCGAAAATTTCGCGTTAATTCATACCTCGTCTTGACTACGCTGCACTCTCTTTAACGATCGGACAGCAAGCACTCATTCCAGTCTCCAGATCTCGCGATATTATTCTCAGCCGCGTACCTGCAAAAGTACTCGAATCGACGCCTCGGATTCGTGTTAGTCGAGCCACAAAGCCAGTCTTTCAGCTCTTCGCGTCTTCTCCACCCTTGTTCGCCGCACTCTCTCATTCTCCGCAGTATGCACGTGAAACGTAGCGAAGAATATGAGAAACAAGGGACGACACTATCAGCGAAAGAGGGGAAGAGAGATGGATGAACGGAGGCGTAAACCATTTCCGAGAGCATAGTAGAAAAAAATGGGAAAACGAAGAGAGAGAGAGAACAAAGAGAAAAGAGATGAAGAAGGAGAGAGAAAGTGCGGAGTGATCTGGAAGGTAGTCGCGCCTCGGCCGAGGGATGAAGGATGCAGGAAGAGATGGGAAGAGAAAAGGACCGGGATTGAAGAAAAAAGACGAGACGGAAAACGCTCGGCTGTGTCGTGAAACGGCGGTGTTAGGTGGCGACGCGATGGCTCGAGCCAAAGTTGGAAGCGAAGGTGGTGTAGAGGTGGCAGCGAGGACGGGGAGAGGATCGGGGGTACGAGACCGCTTTCTTAAAGATGCGAGTCGGGGCACTTGTTGCGCCCCGCGCGGCGGGGGGGCGAGGAGAAAGTCGACTGTGCGAGGACTGTGGAAAGAAACGATCACCGTGGGGCGGCGCGGGAACTCACCGGGGTTGCGGGAGAGATAGCCGGGGTGGCGAAAGGGTGGAGCGGAGAAAGGAATGAGTACGAATCGAATTGATTCTCTTTCACGGACCCCGGCATTACTTCCCTTTACTGCCGTCCGACTCCTGACCGAACAGCTCGCGCTGCCACCCCCTTTCGCTTTTCCAAGCCCGCGCTATTTATTTAGCGGCCGTCGTATACGTGGGGACGCGTAAAAGACGTCACGTCCTGCTCCGGCATTCGGCATCCACTCACGTCGATTCGTTCGCACTTCTTGTCCGGTCTCTTCTCCCGGTCATTTTTCTTTCAACGCCGGTCGAGAGTGTCGGTACCAATATCACAGAGATAACTATGAAAAGGGATTCGTTATTGGGATTCCTCGCAAGACTTTTACGGCCCCGTAAGACACGCCCGATCGATGCCTCAAACGAGCAATAACGGCTTACCCTGCATCGTTGATGCGGAATATCGTTCGCAGTAAAGATTTACAGCGCGGCGCAAAGATTTCACTGAAAGTGTTTATGGGGCTTTAAACATTTGCGTTTTAATGCTTGAGAACTACCAACTTAATATTGATTGATTGCTTCTTTTTTTTACACATTCTGAATGTATTACGATGAAGAGAAAATTGGATAAACAATGATTAAATAATATTGATAAACTTGCTTCTAGATTAAGGAAATTTTCACTAAAACTTTGTTGCGATCTGCTTATTAGAAATGCTACATCATACCATATTTTAATATCGTATTTTAGACATTAATTAGAGTTGATAATTATGAAAATAGACTACATTTATTTTTCAATTATCTTGCAATATTTTACAATTCCTGATTTTTTTATATATTAATAATTTTCTTAGTTTCAATGATAATAATATTTAATTTCGATTAAGATTAATTTTAACTTTTTATATACAAATTTTTCTATTTTTATATACAAAATTTAATCTATTAAATGAAAAATTTTTTTTTATTTTAGGAGAATTATACAATCCAATATTAAATTTAAATCTTTGAAGATTAAAGTTTAGCATTTAAACTTTTCGTTTTATAATCAAAAAGTAGAAATTAATTTATAATCTTTTTTTGCTAAGTTTTTTTTACATTTCAAGAAAAGAGACATTATACACAATTTAAGGATATTAATTTAAGAATTTTTATTAATTTTATTTTAATATAAACATTTAATTTAATATTTATTTTGAACTAAAAATAAATTATTATTTCTTCGAAGATTTAATTTTATTTTTCTAATTTATTAAATATGCAAAAAGTTCTCGATTCGGTAAAACATAATTTTATTAATTTTGGAATTTAGTGAAAAATGATAATAGGTTTGACTTAAACAAACGTTTTATTTAATATACTATTTAATATATTAATATGGTCCCTTGATCGAGAAATCACAATTGAAATCAACCAAGGAACGAAATAGTTTTCTGTAGTATGTCAAGTTCGTCACATATTCCGATATTAGGCTATAACTGTACAGACGCGTCAGAATTTCGTTTTTCTGGGATCAGGATATCTCGGAATTCAAGGTTGGTATGTTACACAGCGCTCGGCTTACTTTTCACGCGTGACGTAGCAGTGCGTAACAATGTGCCGCACGCAAGGTCGCCGCGCTATCAGTCGTTCGCCGACCGCTGAATGAGCGGTAGCTGCCGCGTGTTGCTCTGCATATTACATTATTTTATTAATTGTGATCGCACGAATATTACAAGACGTCGAAAGCGTTGCTATCTACAGTAATTCGCGCATGACGTAGTGCGTAATTGTGTGCCGCAAGATTACCGCGCCATTAGTCGTACGTCGATCGCTGCAACAATAGCTGTCGTGTGTGCGATATATTATTTTACAAATTTTACGATCGCACGAGTACTGTGAGACATCGATCGCGTTACTTCCTACAATAATTAAGACTAGCATTACGCCGCGATCAGTTAACGACTCGCAAGCACATTGACGTAATTGAATATTTCGTGTTTTTTTCATTGGGACTTAAATCATGATATATAAAACACACGTGAAACATAATTAATTGTGCTTCCGCGAGTGTGTGTTGTTCAAGTGTCATGGAGAAACGGCAGGAAAGGAGAACAGGAGAAATGCTGGAGCAGTCATCGAAAGGATGATACCGGAGCAACAATGGAACAAGTAACCTAGTTTATTTATTATTTTTTACTAGCGAAATTATTCATTTGAATGTACTTTAAAAAATATGGAATTATCAGCTACGGAAAAATTACCTTGCGATATGCTTAATTATAGTATCGATATTAGTTGAGATTAGAAATTAAAAAATGACAAATCGATACGTTAGCACAAATGAGCATTTTGCATACTTTCGTTCTACAATTCGTTCTACGTAGGTTCAATTTTAATTCGAGCTGTCATGATTTTGACATTCTTATATTAGAATTTCCTGCAAAATATGAAATATCGTAAAGTGAATTTGTGACAGATATATTTTAGAATATTGAATACAATTATTCATCGAATCTGATCTAATTGTTTTCATAAAATAAAGCGAAATTTGATGGAATCAATGAAGCGTGAAGAAATTTATTTTTAAATTTGGGACACGAGTGAAATAAATATCCAACTGAAAAGAAAGCGTAATTGGGGGATGAAAATGCCTGACCCATTTTTATGTCGTTGATACTTATTTAATTTGTTGCGGTGTAAAATGTGTAAACGGGATATGTGCAAACATCGTTAGTGGATATAGCGATTAATATTTTATAATTATTGGAGTTCAATTCCCTGTACCAATTCCGTGGTTCGGTTGATCGGCTAATATGCCAGATTAAAGTCTTGTTTTGCGCAATTTCTTTTTCCTTTTAATTTGCATTCTAAATGATCGGAATGACATCTTACTTTTATATTATATCAGATATTTTTTATTACGTTCTTTTAATATTTATGTCTATTAGATTAATAAAGTTCGATATTTTCATATTGCAAATCTAATTTGAAAGTTGGCAATTTACGCGATTATAAAAAGATTTAATAATTAAATTTTCAATTTATTTGTTAGATCAAATTTTATTGATTTATCATATTAATACATACTATTCTATTTATTTTTGATGTATTTTAGAAATATGAGATGGTCGATTTTCATGTTTAATGACAAGTCAGATAAATCTATTTCTCTCAAGAAAAAAAAATTAATTATTAAACTTATTATATAAATATATCACGATACTTTAATTATCTATATTAAATACAATTATATCCTGAGATGCTAAAATATTTTAATTGCCAAAACATTTAATAATAGTAAATAAAATTAAAATATATTTCGGTATATAAAAACGAAATGAGAAATAACGAAGTATTTCGACTGTAGCTACTTTGAATAAAATTATTCGTGGATTCCATCTACGGAATTGCACGGCAATGTGACGGCCTTAAGGTGTTAAAGTGAATCGAGCCTTTTCTAGCCAACTGAATCCGTGCTTTCAACGTTATTAATCGCGCGGCGGAATTGAGAGGGCAGTTACCCGCGGTGGTAGCGGTCCATTGAACCTTCGGCTCGAGAGAATTCACCACGTTACTTATTTATCAGACACGTACGTGTCCCCGTGTGCGCGTACATGTGCGAGGCACACCTCCCGCGCGTTTAAAGAACCGTGCGGACGAACCGCCCCGTGGGAAAAAGGCACTTTCCGCGCGGCCAAGATAGAATCAGGGAGTCGCGGCGATTGGATTGGAGCCTCGACTCGAAAAACTTATTGGGATTCCTTGCGGATATAAAGGCTTTATGGGAGTCCTCTGTCAAAGGCTCGACGGGAGATTGATCGATAGCCCCGGCCTCGTAGCCCCGACATTAACGCTCGCTCTCGAAAATTATTCGTTTTATCCGACCGCGCGCGCAAATCTTTATTCGACGGTATTATCTCCGCGTCGCGAATATTAATTTCACGCGAAGCTGCACCGTGCGCGTAATTACGGAAGTCGCGAATATAGCTGACTAAATGCACATGATGACGTTTTTCGCGGCGCGGAGGTGGAAATAAATTAGGTCGTTGAACACGGGTGCAATTTTCTGGTTAATATATCCCTTTTCCCTTTTTTTTCCTCGAAAATTAATTAAATTTAATTAATATTAAATGTCAAAAATTTTCATGACACGCATTTTATATTTCACAAATAGATATCTTAATTAACGTTACATTTATAGCCCGATTTATTGCAGTCCGATTATATTATTCGGTTATTCTTTTATTTATTTTATTTTATTTTATTTTTTTTACACGATTATATCTATTACATATCGGCCTTTTGTTAAATGAACATACGGCTATTTCCGTTGTACATTAAAGCGGAGGAAATTATTTCTCTCTGCACGAGGAAAAAAGGAGTGATAGATCTGACTTACATTGAGGGAAAGAAGTGAAACGATCCGTTCGTATGACAAGATACCGTTGCCTCTTGGAAAGAAGTCGAACGCTGCGTGGGCGAGGAAAAAGCGATGACATTTTGGAAACGACGTTGAGACAGTCAGTTGATTTCCGTTCGACCGACATACGATCAGAATCGACGTTTTCCCATTGCGGGGGAGGATAATCTATCTGATAGCGAAACCGGCGCGCCATAAATATCGCAGCGAGCGGAGCGCCTCGATTTTCCTTCTCGTAAATATGCGACTACGTCCGCGTGAAAAATCTCACCGAGAGAACG
Source organism: Tetramorium bicarinatum (assembly GCA_928718305.1). Taxonomy (NCBI): domain Eukaryota; kingdom Metazoa; phylum Arthropoda; class Insecta; order Hymenoptera; family Formicidae; genus Tetramorium; species Tetramorium bicarinatum. The sequence goes on from OV788319.1 coordinate 10,600,666, forward strand.
CTCTCTCGGGTTTTATCTTTCCTCACCCGCCACCGCCGTCGCCGCCGTTTCTTTGCTCCTGTTTCGTAACGCCGTCTGCCCACAAGCCCTTTGCTCGCAAATGTAATAGCGCTTCCGTGACTGTTATCAAACACGCGGACGATCCTTACGCGTCGGACTTTCATTATTGCGCGAGATAAAATCGGGATACCCTAGATTCTCTTCTCTTTGACGATAGGCCCGTACATTTTGAGTAATTTAACCGGGTACATCTCTCGATAAACGTGCATCTTTTACATGTTTAAAAAAATCACGCATTACATATTGAAGTTACGTAATTTTGCATGTTAACATACCGGGATGCAGTTTATTTATTTTACCTTATTTTTATGCACTTTATTTGAACGCGGGAAATGTATACAGCTCGCAATTTTATATCGTAGAACGAACATCATATTTGATTTGCGATATATTTTACGATGTGCCAAAAGCACCTGATGGAATTATTGCGTTATACATTTTTGACGTAAAGGGATGGTCCCGCCCTGCAGGGCTGCAGATTGCGGCTTCGTCTATAATGCGACGGCGGACGTGTCGCAAATTAGGATGACGCGGGGCTTGCGCACTACGTATATCACGAGAGAAATTCGCAGTGACACTTTATTGATTTCAAGATTATCGCGCTTCTCGGGCGATGGCAGACGACTTTGTCGATGAGAGGAGAGTGGGAGAAGTCAAATTCGGGTTGGAAAAGAGTGGAGGACGATGAGGATATTGTATCCGCGAGTTCGTAATTGCGATGCTCTTTTCTATGCGATGTATTGCAGGGATTTCGAGTCGCGTGAGAAACATCAATACGACCAATCGCGGGATGTATTATTATCTGTCGCCGAAAGTTTATTGACTATGCAAACGATTATCCGTCGCCGATTGCATGTTCTTTGCGATGTTAATTACGCACGTCGATTTCAATGATGCATAGAAAAAATAAATTTAGAAAAGAAAGAAGTAATACTTTATCATTGCACCGTTTCCGTATTTTTAAAGTTTGACGAAGTGACGTCAAGCTTTAATTATAAAAAAATATAATTTTTATGTTAAATATTTAAATTTTTTAAATGCACGCGCATATTAAAATTTTTTAAATGAAATTTTATATTCACCATCTTCTCGTCGCAAATTATTTAACCGTTTGTTTATGTTTAATTCGATTTAATCGATCGATCTTTCTTTCAAAAAGCTTTAAAGAGCTTAAAACAACGTTGTAGATCAAATGAATAAGACTAAAATTTATTTAGATACGTTTATTACTGAATTTGAATTCAGATAGACATTTATTTCTCACCCTTTTATTTAATTTGTCATATTACGATTAATAATGACTAATCCAGGTAGTTACTAATTCGCTAATTGACATTGAAAAATGAGAGCGTTCTGCTATAGCATAAATCTCACGCAAACGCCGGCTGGCAGCTGAAAATATGTTCTCCAATATCAATGCATCGCTTCCGCCGCCAAAACTAATAATGTTTACGAACTCATACACACAGACAGAAAAGATTAATATTCCCGATCCATTCTCTCTCTCTCCCTCGCTTTTTCTCTCTCTCTCTCTCTCTTTATGCTCATCCACGTCAAATGTTGTTACAATGTTACAAATTGCACAGCGACTGTTTATTCATTCGAAATGCGTAGCTAGGAAAATGCATCGAACGATTCCGGGTATTCCATCTCAGTCAATGTGTATTTTCTTGTGTTCCGCGCTTACGGCGAATTATCGCAGTTCGACGGAACGTGATAATATAAGGAATATGAAGTGCGGAAATGTGTGTGCATTAACAATAGCGAATGAAAAATCTGTAATTCAATATTATGCGAAACAGTGGATATTCATTACGAAAACACTTGAAACAATCGTGACAATCGATACATTTATGTTGAAGCAACCGATATCTGGACGTCCCAAACCCAAGTTTACATGTAATTTCATTCAAATCACTTTCCAATCGAATAATAATTTTCCAATTAAAATTAATGATTCATTTATCGGGATTAATTTGGGTCAAACAGATTTAATTTGGACGACATTAGCCCGCGCGAATGCCGTATCCTTGCATATCGCTACTCCGCGCGTCTTCACGTCACGTCCCGATCGATCGGGACAAACAAAGCCGCTCGCGATCCGTTATTCGGCGATTTCTCGCGATAACGGACGGTCTATCCCGCTTTATCCCGGACCTTCCTACCGGGCTGAACTTTCATAAAAGAATTCAAATTAGCCGACCACGTCGGAATTTAACTATCCCCCGAGTCGGCGGGGCTGCCTGATGAAATTTTCGCTTCGGAGTATTGAACTCGCGCGCTCCGTTTCCCTCCTCCGTCCGCTCCGTGCGCGTCTCTCCGCCGATCGAAGTCGACGTGTGCCTTATTTTTATACTATCGATCTAGCCCCGCTTTGACGTCGGACCTTGCATTATTCAGCGATTCCTTCTCGACTCGCGAGCTTTCGTTCTCGTCGTACATACACAGGATGTTAAACACTCAGGATGGTACTCTCGCTTTAATCCTGGCCGCGCACGTCACCCACTCGACTACTTGCACCGTCGACGCGGTATTAATTATTTCAGTAAATTGCGCCCGGCAAGGAGATCGATTTTTCCGACGGCTAATCCGGCCAATAAAATCTGGTGTCCTTTATTTTTCGCAACATCGGCGCGGAAACTATTTCATTTCCTTCTGTTCTACTAATCTCGAGATCGGACGACGAAAAGCAGATAAACTCTATCGCATTCCAAGAAGAAAATATAAAGAGGATAGGTTTTTCTGGCAAACGCGTAAAAAACATAACGTTTTTCTTTTTTTCATTTTTGATTAACCTAATTCCAGAAACGCTGTATTATTTTTAATATTGAAAATGGTACGTAATTGATTAAAAAATATCCAGTAATTATTACATTTCTGTTTTCTGCTCCAAAGTCAATATTCGTTTGGATATAAGTTGATATTGAACAAATTTCATAATTAAATTATTTTTTGTTGCAATAATTATAGAGTTTCCGAACCGCGCAATGTTTTATAATCCCATTTTCAGTGTGAAAAATATTATTTTATATGAATACGAATCAAAATACGAATGTTATACATTAATATAAAATATAACAAATCTATCTTATTACATGATTAGTGATGAAGGAATTGAATATTTCCAGTTTTGAGAGCGTGAATATGATTTTACTAGATGTATTGGGTTACTAAAGAAATGCAGCCGGGATGTCCTTAGGATATGGTGATGACGAAACGCGCTTGCACGTGACACGTACTTACTTCTCGCGTTCCACCTCGCGTAAAACGTGGGTAAACGTATCGCATGTGCAACATGTGCATCTGATGGCTGATAAACGTGTCACGCCATTTAATGTTAAAATTATCTAGATCGCGGTTTTGATACTTATACTTTCTACTCGTCATCGTCCTCGGAATATTTTCGACACATTTCGAGTACATCACCGAAAAAAAAGTATTTCACGTTTTAAGTGATTTTTCCCATAATCTTATATTAGCTTACTGTTTTACAGCAAACATATTCCTCTTTCCATAAAGTGAAAAATACTTTTTTCCTTCTTAAATATTGTTCATACTATTTCTCTCTCGGTTTTAGAGGAATTATTTTGAGATCAATACAAGAGTAAAATCCTCTAAAAATTGGAGAATTCCACGTATGTCAAAATTATTTTTTTTAAATGATGTTCTAAAAAATTCAAACGCATCTTTCGTGTCGTGATTTCACGATCTTAATAAAAATCATTTCCTTGTCTTTCTTAAGATAAGTAAAACTTGACAAGCCCCATCATCAACAACATTGTCAACGTCATATTTGAAAGATTATATAATAGAAAGTTACATGAGAAATTGCGTTCCATATCAATGCGGCATTCCCCGCGAGAATCCTTTGAAAATGCATTTTCCAGAGAAATCTCAGCTTGTAGACCCGCGTTGATTATCGTCGCATCGCGGCGCGTTTGCTCTGCTTTGCACAAAGTGTTAGGTAAACAGGTACCCATCGTGCGCTTGTTTCTCTGTGACGACAGATGAGATGCCGCGGACAAGGATCGCGGATAAGCGCGAAACGTACCGTGTTATCTGCGCGACAGTTTCAACGGTGAATATTATTCCGTTTACATAATACGAATTCTGTTAGTTTTACTTGATAAACACATGGGCGACGCCGCGCGCTACAGTGAAAAACGATTATGCGTCATATTACCATAGCGAATTTCAGAGCGCGCGCGCTGCGCTCTCCCCGAATTAATTGCAATTTATATTTCTATAACGTGGAGAAAGCGTTCCCAAGTGATTGCAACTTCAATTGCAACTTCGCTGCTTTATCTCTATCAAACGCGCGTCGTTGTTGCCCGCTGTATCGTCGGCTGCATCAATATTGATTAGCGCCGACCATGATTAATTAAATTTGCGCTCGCTGTCTGTGTTACGAGTGGATCTACAATGCACAAGCTGAGAGAGAGAGAATTTCTAGATCAAATCGGTTGAAGCACATATAAGGAAATATACGGGATATACATATACGTAGTTTTTCTTTTTATCTCTGCAAATGCACACCACTTTTAATAAGTGAAGTTAACAAAAAATTAGTACACGCTGATATGAAAAGTGTTAATCCGTTTTAGAATTTCTCTACATATTCTACATCGTCATCGACAACTTTTTTTGTTCGCATATTCTAAAAGTTTATATGTATACATAATTTTTCTATTGTTTATCGTTATATCGGAAATTGCAATTAGGAAATCGATTAACTCTTTCATAAATTCGTTATTCATAAAATTGTTCGTAAAATTTTCTACAAAGCTCGGTTAAGCTCCTTCTACTCTTTTTTTCATTAAATTTAGATTGAGATCCATTTTCCAAGTTTTTATTTTATTTTAACATAAAACTGTATCTCTCTCTGTTAAGCTCCCCTCGTAGCACATATACGTATATTTATATTTGAATATGTTGATTTTTTTCCGGTTTTCCGAATATTAAACCGACCAATTTGCTCGGCAGTTTTTCTCGGCCAGAAATACGCGGAATGCATTTGTATCAATGCGAAAAAGGAAAAATTCCCGCATCAATTGCCGGACTCGCGATCTTTACATTCAAGCGTCGCAGACGCTTAACGAAAGCGCCGCTAAAAGAGGCGACGATAAACGACGACTGGCGCGCGGTCGCATTTTTGCCGGGTTAAAAGGAAAAATCGAGTCTTTTACCACTTGCATCCTCATTTCTCCGTTCTCTCTATTTAAAGGAGCTCGCGATAGGATCGCCGAGATCAAAGGAAGGTACACTTATTCTCGTGCTCATAGGAAGAACATGCTCCGACAATTTGCAATGATCGTTTTTCTTTTTGTTGCCACCGATTGCGCAACTTTTCTGAAGAGAAAATAAAAACCATTCGTGCTCCGTGACGGTAAACGTATTCCTCTTGTTAATTAATTTATTTGTCTAACTCGCAGACATTCTCGAGTTAGATAATTGAACGTTACATAATTAAATACGCGCAATTATCGAGAAGCGCGGAACGCGGAGAATATTATGTCGTCTGATCAATACCTGTTTTATCCACTTATACAGTTTTTTAATATGATCCAGTCTTTTATAAATGAAGGGAACCTTTGCGCGTGTTTATCGTCAGTGGCGTAAATAGCAGATTATTCCTGTTGGACTACTCTCGTAATTACAAATCGCTTTTGCGAACAGCGTAGTTTCGAAATATGCACTTTAACAAATTACAAAATATTTGTATAATTTTGCAAACAGCGGAGATTCGCGCGCGTTCCTTAATCTTCATGCGAAAACGAGATTCGGTTTCGATGATTCGCTTAAATCGCGGGTGGTCTTCGAAAGCGTGAAATCGTATTTCTTTTTTAGACGCGGGGGTGAGAGAGATGGGGAGGGTAAAAGAGAGAAAATATGAAAAGCGCCACCACTGTGCCGCTTTAAACTTTTAGAGGGAACGTTCTCTCTTTAGTGCGCCTGGCCGAGATTTCCGGGCGTGAATTTACATAAACGTGCCGCTCAATTTAGCGACTGCAAACGGAAACGGATAAAAAAAACAATACTCACGGAGTTATCCGACGCACGATGCACGTTGGCAAAGCAGCCGCGCGGCTGTACTTTTATTTTTAAGCCTCGGAACTGTATCGCGAATCGCACGCCAGAAATCTCTCTCTATTACACGGTTAAATTATTACAAGGGCAAAAAAAGTTTAATGTAGCTTTATCGCGCTGTGACATTTGCTTGCTTTTAGGATTTCAGAAACGCTGTCCTCTCGGTATTATATACTCAGAAAATGAAGCAATCAGCATTAAAAGTTGAACTTTTCTTCTCATATTTTATCGATATGTGTACATTACAAGAGAGACGTAAAATCGTTAAATATTCGTCTCATGCAATACAATTATACCAGCATATTTTGTTACAAGCACTTCCACTTGTGAAACAATATCTACAAGAAAGAACAAGCTTATTTGTTGGGGCTCTGAGATGGGAAAATATTGCCGGCGAAGAGAGAAGTAAAACGGCTAAATGACTTATTCAGGTCGGCCGATATTTCTGTTAATTCGTAATAATTGCCGCTCCAATTACCGTGCCGATCATGCTACATTGTATAGAATATTGAAGATGTGTCGTATATAGCGCCACGTCGAACAGTTCCTCGGCATTGTTCGCGGCGCGAAATTATTGGAAACGAGCTGAAGTATACACGACTGCGCCATTAAACCTTCACGATGTAACAAAGACGATTGTAGTAAGCCCATATCGTTATGACGCGTATGATGAATGAATTACACATCCGTGAGATCCATTGAACGCATTAATTACTCATTTCCGTTCCAGTAATTTGGTTATAGAATATTTTTGGCAAGCGAATTCGATTTTCCACAATGTATTCCATTCTCTATTTTATAATGTATATAAGTGTCTGCATGTATAATATAAATCCTGTATTTAGTTACTCAACAAAAATATCTTAAGAAGCCACAAGTAGTTATAGATCGTTATAGTCAGCCGTTTCTCTTTGTGATAGAATTTCGTCATGGATGTATTACATCGTCGCACAAAAGAACCAGAATATTTTTCTAAACGATCCATTTTATTTTGCATTTGATTTTACAACCAACAATAAGTTACATATGTAAGAGTCGCAAATGAAATGTCATGCCGATTTCATTACACTCTCGTGTAATTACGCTGAATTTCTCGCAAACTTTGACAAATTCCGCCGGGTGTAAAATCGCTGTTGAAAGATTCGCGACGTCGATGATCGTCCGGGCGCCATCGTGCTAAATTCTCAATCAAGTTACGATCTCTCCAAACGAGACCGGCAGGAAATCGAGTTACATAGTATGGCGCGCGTCGCAGAGTCGAAAACTTCGCCGGCGTTCGTCGTCGTTGCGACGTTCACCCCGGATGTTACCGCCGTCGTTCTCCCGAGGTCTTCGGCGGCGGAGTTTCGACTTTTGACACGTTCCGTATGTAGCGACTGTTACGTGTCTCCTTTAACTTCGTTGGGTGCGTCGGTGTGCGAGGCCCTTTCGCTGCGTGCTTGTTAACCAGTTAAAGCCATTGTGACCGAATGCGAAACGTCACGAACCGGTTGCATGCCGGCGCCTAAGAGACGCATCCGGAGCGACGTTCTGGAGCGTCGCGACGTCGGCGAAAACCACTGTTGAATTCATTCGGCAAATCGAAGCACAAGTTGCGCGATCAGCACATTGCCAAATTTTCAAAATACCGTACCTGTGAAAAGAAGAATTTGAAAGATATATCGCGCGGAAAAAAAGAGGAATTTTAAAGTAGCAATAATCAAACATTGATGAAAAAACGATAAAGCTTTTGTCTAAACGTAATAAAGGATTTCGTTAAATTTAAAATAAATTCTCTAAATAGTTAATGAGTTTTCTGAATATTAAATAAGTGCATAAGTTCATTGAATTTTTAACTCGCCGTTACTTCTTTTGTGCTCTCAAAAACTTCTTTAATTGAATAACTACTATCCCAATCCACGATTTGATATAAATTCTTTCTCTCTCATGGCCTCTCTCTCTCTCTCTCTCTCTCTCTCTCTCTCTCCCCATAGAAACAATAACATTTTATTAAAGGCAAACTTTTTACTCCCACGTCGCATGAAATTAAAATACCGCTCCAAACTCGTTACTTTCCGGAAGTTTCGCGATATTGATTAAAACGATCTACAAAGAAGCAGTCTGAAATCGATTATCTCTGTGCAGGGAAACTTTTTTTTAAGTACTTGTTTAAGCATTTCTGTTCTGCTTGTTAATCTTCGAAATGCAATTAATCTTCAATTAATATAGAATTAAGTGAGGGAGTATAAAAAAGAAACAGAATATTTAAATGATTGTTCAAACATTTGTAGCTTATTTTATTAATTAGCATTTTGACATTTTTTTTCATGAATAATTCATTACATCGACTGTATAGATTTAATGTTTCCAATTTTATAAATTATAAAACATCACGCGATCAATTAGATATACTATCGTAATCGATTGCGATCGATGAATCGTCTGGCTTGAAGGATTCCAGCGTTAACCCTTCGACTTCCATAGAATCACCCTCCTTATGTGCCCGCAGTCATCTTGAGACTCTGGCCTCTTCTCTCTGAGTCGACGATGGGGGTCGATAGGCGAGATGAGACGCGTCGGGAACAAGGAGGCCCGGAGGGTCTGTAAAAAGAAAGGTGATTAGATCTAGGAAAGGGGAGTGCACAAGCTTGGCAAGCGCCAACTCCAATAGACTGAGCTTGCGAATTCCCTCATGGCGTAGAATCGATAATTAACAAGCCCCCGCTGTCGAGTCACTTAGGTCGCTCGCCATCGTCGCCGACGTTCTCGCCGTCATCGTTTCGACCTCCGGTTACGCCGTGGGTTAATTGTTAATGAGAAAAGTTTGCATTTACGAGTACCAGCGTGTCTCTCTCAATGGCGGACAAGCAAGCAGGCAAGGTACCTGTTTCCCCGTTTCTGCGAGTTCGATCGGCCGCATTAATAAACGTTACGAATCGAGCTATCACCGTTGACCGTCTATCTCTCGACCGTCTATCTCTCGACCCTTTACGATCCTCCTTCTGGTCCACCCCCGACTGATATCGACTCACGTATTGTTCGTCACAGAGTATAGGCCCCCCATACACCGCCACTTCGTATCGATACTCCAAGCGTTCTCTTTTCGCGATGTTGGTTACAATGCGAACAAGCGAGTCTCTCTCTCTCTCTCTTTTCTGTCTTTTTATTTCTATTGTTTGTACGTCGATTTACGTGATCCGTTTAACATACCGTCTATTTTCTTTCTCTTTCTTTTTAATTTCTGTTTCTTTAATTTTGGAGTAATTAATGCTTCATTACAGTTGTGGCAAATATATTATAGTTTTACAATTTGATACAGTTTATCGTGCATTTACGAAAGAAATGTGGAAAATGCAAAAATAATCATTTTCTTTAATTTGCATCTCTTTTTTTATTTTAATTTTACAGTTCTTAATAATAGACATTTTTTTATTTACACTCTGCTTAAAATTTATAATTAATAATTAATTGGATTCTTTATATTATGTTTTATGTTAATTGCATTTTATTTATTTATAATTTGTTTTGTGGAGAATCTTTTTTTAAATATGATAAATTGCTCTGTTCTTTTTTCTTATTACTTTTCTGTTTTCTGCTGTTTCTCTTTTATGTTTGTGTGTCACTCTTACCGGCAACTGACGATGTTTTGATGTTTGTTTCGAAATTGTTACTAATTGGAACACCACGAAGTTACTTTTTTTTCGATTCGCGCGTCTACTCTTGTTGTGCCGATTGGGTCAAACGTTAAAAATAATTATCTGCGACACGAGTGCGACGAGTGGGTTATTTTCACTGAAAGTTGTTATATAATTTTATTACTGCAATCAAGCTACAACTTTTCTTAAAATAATCGCGATTGAAATCTAAATGATATTTTCTGTGATAGAGTCACTGTATCAATCGCTGACTGATAAATGACCGTTTAAGAAAGATATTTAAAAATAAAACTTTGATATAATAAATAACAGATTAATTGATATTTTTTAGATTTAATTTTTATTTAGATTTAAATATTATTTTTGTTTGAAAATGTAATTACATTAAATAAAAAAAGAAAATATATACCGGTCATTTACTGGCATTTTTTGCGATTTCTACTTTCTTGATTAAAAGTATTACTTTTTAAATCTTTTTTATATGTATATAGAGATAACACGTAACACTTTTAAAGAACAAATAAATAGCCATTAGTATTGAGTAGTTTGTTAGCTTTTCTGTTTTATACACGTGTTATAATTCACAATATACATCGTGAATTTCTTATTTGTTCATTGACTGGTGCAGTGACCCTATTCAGATATTCGATTTGACACTGTCAATTCAATATGATAGTTAATATGTTATTAAACGCGTTATTACATTTGAAACGTAAAAAGGATTATCAATTAAATTTGGGAATGAGCGACATATCGCTGTTATCTATACTTTTCTCTTTTGGTATTGGAAAATGTTACGGGCACTACATATCTCGCGAGAGTATTTCTCGGAACAGGAAAGAAGGGAATAATCCGAGCGTATTCTTCCAGAACGAGAATGTCCTGAAAATATCTTGATCGATAGTCTGGAAATATTCTCCAAAGGGAAAAATCTTCTGAAAATATTCTGGAAGAACGAAAGATATTCTCAGGCTACACTCTGAAAATATTTTTTATGTATTCCAAGAGAGTAGAATGCTGCATTTCGTTAATTATAAACGACCTTTATCAAGCTACATACAGTTGCCGTGATTGTCTCTTGACGTGCGCGCGGATAGCAAGCCGACGTTTAATTACAAATAATTAGCCTGGTTCTACAATTAGCCGTTGATATGAGCGAACGGCTGTTCGCGTTTCGCTCGTTCGGCCGCGCCTTTCACGCGACATGAGAATTAACCGTCACGACTAACAAGTAAATTTGATTCTGCCTGTACTGAGAAGGCTCGAGAGAAAGAGGGGAACGAAAAGGGGAGAACGAAGAGTGGATGCCGGGCTGTTCTAAGAGTATAAGTGCGCGCGGATAACGGTAGGATGGAGTGCCGAGGGGATCCTACAGCGTTCCTCATTTCTGCCACTGTAGAGAGAGGGTTGAGTTTCCTATGGTTTAATTGGGCGCGAAATCATTTCCGATGCAATACGCGCGCGGACGCAGCCGCGATGTCGAGTAATCACCGTAAAAGCTCGACTTCCCTTCCTCCAGCTCTCCCTCTCTCCCTCCATTCTCCCATCATCTACTTGCCCTACCCTTCACTACCCTATTCTCTCGTTGAATCGAAGAAACCACCGAGCTCTCGATCATTGCGTGCACTATCGTACTCGAGTATGCATTTGTCGATTTTGTGCATTCCGATCGACGATGTTCAAGATGCATTGAATGTGATTAAAACGGACTATACAAAGAGCAGCATCGTTGTTACTTTCGGTGTTGCATTTGCTGCACAACGTACCAGTTGAAAATGTATTAACTCTATACAATTTAAAGAGATAAAGGCAGGATTTAAAGGCATGAGCGATTTGTTTGATTTTTACATTAATTTATATTACATTTTCTTCAAATTCAATGTACATTATAATATATTGCTTAAATTGAGTTAAAATTTATAGGACTTTGGGAACGAATTTACAAGCCGCATTAAAATCTGTAATAAACCATGCCTCGACAAAATTTCAGAAATCTGTTTAATTCCGCGTTTGGTTATTGGAGAATTTTATTTTTTATTCCGTTGTGGTGTGTATAAGAAATGATAATTACGTTATATGCTCGATTTAATTCGAATGACCACCAATAATCGCATAATTGCCGTTGGCGAAATGGCGCGGCATTAATTTTAATACTGATTAAACTGTACACACGTACAAGGGCCGTTTCGTGAATTCGCTGTTTCGGCAATTACGTCGCATTTACATGCGGAAATTGGCGAGGCGTTCTTTTATTTGCTCCATCACGGTATCGGCCCGATATAATGCAGGCGTTGTCATCGTAACGCATCGCGCAATGCGAGCTTAAACGCGCGTAAACACGCGCCGCGCGATGCGTTCGATGAGACTGCACCGGATGCCCGCCCCGCCCGTAACGGCCGCAGAGCGGAAATGCGCCAATCGCGCGCCATCATCGTCGGGCTTTGGATTTCCGATATTCCGTAATTTCCGAATGGTGGCCGCGCCAGGCAGCCGTAGGTAGACGCCATTAAAGCCGCGTCGTAGTACATGCACTGGATGCAAAATTAATTACGGCTAAATGCGCACTGGATCGTTATTTCGACCAAATGAAAACGCGGCTCATGGCGGTTTTGCCAAAAATGTCAGGACCACCCTTTTTCGCAAATCGCGACATGCAGAGACGAACATTATAATTAACACGCTCTTTTGTAACGTTGAATTTCTATTAAATCGGGATATCTTTTTTGCTATAGCGGAAATTAAATCATTTCCGTCTGTAACATAATTCCTTTTATATTTTAATAGAAGACATTACGGTGTGTTCTTTATAGAATTAAAAATTATTTTTATAAATATAAACTATGATTTGTTTTCTATTAAGCACTGTTAATCGTATTGTCAATACAATAACAAAGTTTTTTTTGGCAAAATTTAAGAGACTCGATTAATTTAGATTTAATTATTGTACAATTTTAGAGATTCCTAAATTTTTCATATATTCCAAAAAATTTAATAGCCTTAAATATTTGTATCCAAGGTTCTAGTTTAACTGTACTGAAAGAAAAATATATAAGATATATAAGAAAAATATAGTTACTTTTGACCTCAATCATAATTTTATAATATTTTTAACAATAAATATAGCATCATTATGTTAACTATAATTGTCGTTAGAAATATTACAGAATTGTGGTTGAGACCAAAAGTAACTATATATTTTTCTCTCAGCGTGTATTTAGAATAAATCAATTGGATATCAATCGAGTCGGGACAAAATCGCATTGTCTCTGCAGGGGCATCCTAATCGAATCATAGCCGCTCTGAACACAGAGATAACTGCAGTTATCCCGAACTCAATCGAACGAACATGTCGAATGTATGTATCTACATATACATACTTGGCACAGGCTATCCGCCCTTTAATCATCGCGTTAACATCACGACAGTCTCTCGAGTTCGCCGTCCGAACGACGACGCTCGTCCATCGCGTATCGCGATGACGTCCGTGCGATGGAACGCGATCTCGCGCGGTGATATCGGGACGCACGATATATCAGGGTGCTCGAAATCGGAAGTCGGGGTAGCAGGGGTAGTTGGGTAGCCGTGGGCAAACGTGATTACAACGGTGCGGGCATATCGTGGTGCTTTGCCCTCCCCTCCCCCCTTCGCTTGGTAGCCCAGGCGAACGTCGCGCGCAGCGGCTGCAAGCCGCTGCGTGAGCTGTCGCGCATTCTAACATAACGTTAACAGCTTTGTATTTCATCGTTGAAAGGCTGACTGTCGGCTCCGATAGCCGAGTGCGATGTAACGGCCGTCGACCGGCTTTGTAAGTCACCTTCTTCGAAATTCATCCTGTAATACGCGGTTCACCTGCAACTAGAAAAAAAATGAGAGAGAGATTGTAAAAAGAGCTATAAAAATAAACGACGCATAAAAAGTGTCTCTCTTTTTGAACGTTGAATCAATATACTATTTGAAGAAATTAATTTTCGAGTGCGCATCGTATTTGACTTTAATACGATAGAGAGCGCCAAATTTACCTTGGATGAAAATTTTAAATATTGGAATGCAATTTGCACCTTTTTCCGGGAAAATATCGAGGCGCGCTTGTACAGTGTACACAATCCGTGTTTATATCACTCGGATGCAGATTGTGAAATAAACATAAAATAGAGCGTTTAAATTGACGAGGTGGAAAATACAATAGCGTGTCGAATAATTTCGTTATCCTTTTACATATTTTGCGATCTCGTTGAGAAATTTAATTGCGCTAGTATTGACACTAATTTTCCGCTAGTTTATAGATAGCGTTGCTTCGATCGATTATATCTCGGTTATTTTCGCTCGCCGAGTGCATTCGAGGTGCCTTGCCTCAACACCCGTCGTTGCGATTGATTATGTCATTTGCCCCAGGTCGCTCGCCCCATTTGTCTTGGTTATACAGAATGAGAGTTCGTTCGAACGAACAAATGAACGGCAGGAAAATAGCTCGGCCGGGAGACTGAATCGTCGCGTAAAGCGGGCGCGTTGCGCTTGTCGTTATCAGCAGTCGACTGCAATCATCTCGCGAAGGGGCGGCTCGCGCAGCTGCTACCCGCTACTCAGAAACCTTCTTTACGCGCGCAATTTACGCTAAGCAAATTAACATTGATCCACCTCCTCGCGCGCGCATTCCACTTTAGAACTTTCATTTACTCGGGCACTCAATTTTTGAGAGAAGCTATTGAGAGGTTGTTTACGACTGAATGTATCGCCATGATATTACGGCAGCGGCATAATTGCCGCATGAAGCTAGATAGCTTCATGAATAATTAAATATACCATACATACTTAAATGACATAATAATAAAAATTTTAATATCATGCATTTTGGAAATGATTAAGATCTTGAGATCGTCTAAAAGTCACACGGTGCAGAATAGGTTTCAAGCTATTACCGCGAACGCGGCAAATGGTATCGTGCGAAAATCCAATTAACCTACATGCACCTCGTAAAAGTGTATATCGGAACGGCACGCCGCCCTGCCCGAGGTGATGCGTTTTTATTTGTGCGTATTTCATTCGAAGAGCGTATTATTTCGTGATGAAAATTCATTCACCGCGCGAGTTAATCCTTTTGTACCTAGCGCGGATGACGGTCGTATTTTTTCGTCATTTGCAATGTGTAGTTTTGCAGTCACTCAGCGTTGTTGCCCTCAGTCTGTGCGATACGTTTTGGATTATGATTTCAGTTATTTAGCACATCATCGCTGAAAATAGAAAAAAAAACGCGGCCCCCTCGTTCGCCACGCTGAAGCAGAGTCCATGAAAAATTCAAATTCTCCTTTCTGAATAAACAAAGTGTACTGCGAAATTAGCAAATTAGATCTCGTCGATTTAACTGATATAACAAAATTACTAAAGTTACGAGACGTAAACTGAGAAAGCTGATACTTGACGAGATTGATTTGGGAACTCATTTTTCGGAGAATTAATTTCATATCGTGTTTTAACGTCGATCCATCATTGATGATTGCCACTAAACGAAACATCGGCGTCTTCGTGCGGCGCGAAAACGCGAGCGTGAGTAAACGGACGTCACGGACGTGACTCGACTCGGCCGCTAAATTATGTCACGTCGTCGACGATCGGAGCGGCATAAATTTCCGTTGAAATTCCGTTGAAACGGCTGGAAGGGGGAGAGAAAACGCGTCTGTGTAAAGTATACCTTAAATAAGAATACTTCGCCGTTCCTTCGGTCGCGCGAGGAGCTCGCGCGTGAAATTTTCTTTCCGACGCGATAAGAGCGAAATGTCATTTGCTTCGCCGCGAGATTTACAAGAACCGTGTAATCAACGAGCTGGTAGCCGTTTCCGGGGATCGCGCGCTCCGCCGATGCGCGTTTAATCGGCGAAATTAAATCTTCACCGCGGACGAACTTGGCGAGTTCAACTTCACGCGCGCGAGGGAGTGAGAGAGGGGCAAGAGGGAGCGCGAAAATTACAGCGAGAGTATATACCTCTCTCGGGGGTTACAACGAGGGGATAAGCGACGTAACTGGGCGTTTAACTCACTTGGTTCGCGTTCGATAAAAAAAAAAAGGATGGGGGAGGGGAAGGGAGTTGAAAAAAGGAGAAGCGAAAAATGGAGGGAAAAAGAGGAAAAAATGTAACGCGACACGAATGCGTAATCTACAGCGTGTACGGATCCGCGAAGGGATAATAACCAAGCCGTCACCCAATTTATCCCGTAGAGCTCGATACGAGATTGGAATGGCTTCGCTAGAGGAAGAGAGAGAGAGAGAGAGAGAGAGAGAGAGAGAAAGAAAGAAAAGAATCAGCAAATACTCGTTCGCGATGCCGATGCAATGTGGTCTTTTTCCGGGTGACCCCGGTGCACCCCCTTTTTCGCGCACCTGGAGCACCCCATCCGCGCGCTTAGAGATGGCGTTTTAAATGAATCCGCGGCGATGGTTTTACGTGTCTCCATCGTCTATGCGGAAATAATTGCCGATTGGCTTTGATGACCGGCCAATGCGAACAATAGACAGACACTCTCGAACGTATGAAAGAAAGATGACCAACAAATTGCCACGAATTACATTTAAGTGTCATTCCGGAGCAGAAAACGTGAAAAAAGAAGGCGTTAAAGGCCGATTCGCGTATTCGCACGTTATAATGGATCCAATGCAGTGTCCCTGAATCTTCTCGCGAATCTCTATCCACCGACCGACGCGATTACCGCCGGCTAACGAAGCAATCTATTTTTCAAACGCTGCCTGGCTCCATAACGCGCGCGTATTTACGCGCTCACGTTTACCGGTCGATGCGAAACGTATCAGAATAAGGGAAAACGGCACACGCGCGCGTCGCAACGTACACACTCTTACGCGGTGCCTTGTCAAACTCCGTCTAACAATATCGCTATTGACCAGAGCGCGGAGGAGGACGTGCCGCGCGAGTGAGATGTACACACGAATGTGAGATGTATCGATACATCGAGATAAACGTGGTTTTCCACGTGCGCGGAAGCTTTCATACATATGTACCCGGGCCGTACATGCTCTCTCTCAGCTGCACATAAATACCCCTGCCGGCCGATGCCCCGCAGCCGATATGTAGGTGCATTATTTCGCCGGGGCATCAGGCACCGTTCCTGTTCCAGACACGAAATTAAAGCGATCGATCGCCGTTGCGCTGAATGCACCGCACACGCTGGAAGATACCCGTGCCGATCGGCACGAATTGACGAACAATCGATGATTCATCCGCAAATCTCGATGCAAATTGATTTCATCTCGCGAACGGAATCGTAAAGGACTGTTTTACGTAATATGCATTTTCGCAATTGTACGTAACGAGGATATACTTGCTTTTGAAATTTTTCTAAAAAATTTCTCCCTGGTTATTTCATATAAAATTTGTCAAATAGTATTTTTCTGTTAAGCAAAAGTATCTCGTATGAAATTAAAATATAAATTTTAATATGCTCTTACTTCTTATTAATTAATAATATCTTTTATTTAAAATGTAATATGATGTGATGTGCGTTTTACGGTTCTCGAATCTTTTTATCTATCGTTTATAATTATATTAAAATCCTTTTATTAAAAAATATCGAAAGTTGCGGTGTAAATATTGATACAAGAAAAGTTTAACAAATTAATTGAGTTTAAAGTACTGTTTTTTATTGAGATCTATAAAAGAACAAATTGAATTTTAAATACTAATGTAGATTTGTGTCATACAATAATAAGATGCCACAAAATACCGTATTACGCGATGCATTGTGCAAGGATTACATGTCTCTAGTGCACTCGGCTTGAAAATGATCAGCTACCGGTATTATCGTGATACACTCGTACGTGGAAATCAATACAGTTTTCCAGGGGAATGAATTTCCTGCGTCAGATACACAGCGAGATAGAGAGAAAGAGGAACAGAGAGAGAGAGAGATCGTGTCATCGAAAGTCCGATTATATGTGATTCGGGCGCGGAATGGCAACAATAATTAGTGACGCATAATATTATGTTCCCGCTGTGTTGCATCGTGTCGCACGAAAATTCAAAATTTAACCGCGTTATAAACGTTTGTTGCCCCGCCCCGATCTTTTAAAAGGAAACAATCATCTCGCTTTATAATTAAAACTACGTGGACATAATTTAGCCAAGATTAAAATTATTTTGCTTTCGTGTATGCAAATCCAATGGTACGCCAAATTTGCTTCTATCATTGTAAGTACTTACATTATTTTCTTGTTATTTGAAAAATAAATTTTGTTTACTAATAATTAAAATATATATATATCATAGTTACGTTTTGCGTAGAATTAACGGTTTTTTTTTATTGTGACAAAAATCGGTTGTGCTCGCGGACAGTTTTATGCGTCGACAAGCGCAAAGAGCCGCGAATTATTTCGGCTCTATATCGTGGATAAATTGGGAATGGAAATGCATTCGGTTCGACAACAATGGAACGAGGAGAGATTGTAACTTATGATGAACGTACCGTAACATTCGTGTAAATGAATGAAAATCATCCTGCCGCGTTTTACACATTGCGTATGAAAGAATTCGCATCGACAGCTCTCGTTAGCCATTTTTTCCTGTTCATGCGTTTTATTTAAGAACAATTGATATTTACGCCAATTAACGCGAAAGGCAAATTAACAAGCTGGGCGTAACAAAAATATTGCTAACAACAATATTCCATGGTCGTATTTTGAACGTTCGCGCTTCGCATTTCAAACAGTTACTAGATGTTAGATGAAAGCGGATGATAATTAATCTGCAGTTGGAATGAATTTTGAAATATTATTATAATTAAGCAAAATGTACTCTAAAATTGTCGTTATCCGTGGAAAAATTTACTCTAGCTAAAAAAATATCGGATATCTGTCCAGTGTATACCCCGTTACGGTTCTCGTGACGAGCGACGAAGTCCAGTCTCGTTCTATCAGCCGCGACGACGTTTGAATTCGCCCAGCGTTTTTCAATGCACATTTAGTGACCGGCCGGTTATTGTTTCTCGGCCGTCGCTCGACGGGCTCGGGGGCTGTGCCCTTATCGCAGTAATAGGGCATTTCGGCGTGACGCTGAATTTTCATGAAACCACCGCGGAGCGTGTCCGGTGTGGAATAACGCGCGACGCCGGCTCGCCCAGAGTGAAGCGGGAATAAATTTTCGCGATTCGGACACAGAGAGAACGGCGGCGGCTCTAGCGCAATATGCGGACGCTTCCTCCGAATATGAGAGCCACCGAGCCGGCAAAACGACCGATTGGACTAAAATGAATTCGCGATCCAACCGGAATGCATGGTCGCAGTCATTCAAAGTCATTCTTTGCGAATTAATCGAAGCCCGTGCATGCGAATGTGAAATCGTTCGCATTTTTTTTTGACTGAACGGCAGAAAAGAAGTCGCGTGTATGCGAGCATAATGGGATGTATCGAGATAAAATGCAACCGTTTAACATTAAAACTACCAACGATTAATGTATATACTTAATTTTGATATTTAAATATATACATTTAAAATTTATTTTTATTATATATATTTGTTTTCATCTCAAAGAAATGAAGGAAGAAAATAAATTAATTAATTTTGTCTTTTACATTTTGTAAAAAAAAGTTTAAAAACGGAAATCTAAAAAAATGCATTGTTTGCTGAAAAATGACAAAGCAATCATTTTGATCTTTGGTAATTCTAGTGTTGAAAATATCTTTTAGTAATAGTTCAACATGCTTTACAATTCAGAATTTATTACAAAATAAATGATTGTGTTACATGTAGACAGTATGACACAATATTGACGTCAGTAATAATTATCTAATGAATATCTTTCCACGTATCTGGAACTACTATTACGCTCGATCACGCGATAACGAAACTAATCCGATGGAAAGGATAATTGACATCGATCGCGCTGATTATGAAAGGCGGTCAATCTGGGATTTCATCACAAAGTATAATGTTGGCGCAGGATAATCAATCTGCGCTCGCGCCGAATAATTATCCGCTCGCGTGTTGCCGCGATATCGATTCTTTTGAATCTCAATTAAGCTTACAGAGACGTGGAGGATCCTCTCGCGAGCCCGTCATTCTGCGGTCGATGACTGGCGAAATGAGAGTGCAATCGCGAGTCCTTTATGACAAAGATATAAAGGCCGCTGCTGGGGAAAAAAGTTGATCCCTGTGATCGTCACCGGTAATCATCGGTATACCGACAAATCAAGGCCACTCGAGAGGAGGTATGGGGAAATAGAGGGAACAAAAGCTCCTCGCTAAAACGAGTATCGAGCACTCTTTATGATGAGTTCCATCAAAGTTTCGCTGGCGGAGGTTTACCATTCAATCCGTTGATGCACTTAACTTTAACTTTGAGCTTTTTGAGAGTCATCGAGTTTGATTCAATGGAATAGGGTAAAAGTAACGTGAAATATTGAGAGTGATAGATGATTGGGGAAAAAAAAAGATTATATGCACTCAAAAAAATTTTTATACACGGGGAATCCTCTAAACCTTAGAGGATTTTACTTTTATATTAATTTCAAAGGTATTCCTTTGAAATCAAGAGAAAAATAGCGTAAACAAGAGTATAGAGAGAAAAAATTTATTTTTCACTTTATTGAAATGTTTGCTATAAAACTATAAGCTTAAAATATGAGACTACAGAAAAAATTATTTTGAACATAAAATATTTTTTTTGGGTGTACATATCTTCAATTTTATTAATTATCATGTGCAAAAATTAATTTCTATACTTTTCACATGAGTAAGACTTTATTACAAATATTACAAGCATTGTAAATTGAGGGAAGATGACTTTTATAATACTTTATTACAAACTTGAGGCAAAATAAGTCCGAGAAGGAAATTACAGAAGAAAGGAAAGTACAGAAGAAAATTAAGCAAATTGAAGAAATTAGGGAGGCTTTTCGGATCGATGCAGGGCCAGCAGGGCACAGGGTCGCCCTAATGAGCAGGTATGCATGCATGAGGGAGACGTGACTCAGTCCCGGAGGACTGCGTTAATTCCGGGAGACCTGATTAATCGTAAACAGGACTATCGTGCAAATAGGCGCGAGATAACCCTGCCGCGCCGTTCCGCGCCCCACCTATCTCCGCCGGCATGTCCTCTCTCGCTCCATAATGCATCCTGATGGTGGACGGCTTCGATCGGCCCCATTCCTCGATACGGAGTTAAGTCCATGGAGCATGCGAGAGCAGCGTAGTAGGATCCTATCGATTTAATTACGATCGATCCATCAAGTCCCGGATGGCCCTCCGTGCCGATGGCGGCACGAAACGGCCGAGCGGCCGCATCGTCGCGGCTTGCCCTAAATCTCGAAAATGCACGCCTCACGATCGCAGCATCCGATCGTCGCGCCAGTTCCGGCAGTAGGACGCGACGACGATATTCCTCCAGTTCCTCTGGGCAATAAAAAAGAATATCCCGAGCGAAATGATTTCATCGCACAGAGCATGAAAAAAATCGCGGGGCGAAAAAAATATTTTCTATATTTTCGCGGAACGGAAAAAAAAATGTTTGCCGTATATTTATACGGGATAAAATAATATTTGCGTTCTCCCTTTGCGCATTAAAGGAAAATATTTGCGCTATCTCGAGATATTAGAGGAATATGGGCATTCTCGACAAATATAGATCTCGCCGAGCGCATCCATCGTACATACACCCGCCTCGCGTCTGTTCGCGACAACGGACAAGCCGCGAAAACAAATACACGACTCTGTAATTACATAACAGATTTTCCCTAGCGGTGGGTGTAACGCTCAGCGCGTCATAATACAGGGGAGGGCCTCGTTTACGATGATAAATTGCGTAACGGCGCGGTCGCTGCATCCCCAGGAAGCTATGGATGACCGAGTTGCGTCGCTCGACTGCGTCGCGATGCGAACGCATCGCAACGTCGCACCGATGATGGAAAGTCTCTCGATGCGTTGAGAACAAATCTACGTCGTGTCGCTCCACCACGGCCGATCGAGGAAACGCGAGGTCTCGCGCCCTTGGAACAAGCTCCTCGTCGATCGCAGCGAAGAGGAAGAGAGCGGACGCGCGCGCAAGCCGGTTATTAAATTGCAAAATAACTGGCCGTGTTATCGAGATGATAGGAAAAAAATGGAGAATGTGAGGAATAGATAGGGAAAAAGTGAAGGGTGAGCGAGTGGGAGAATAGGAGCGCAATTTAAAGGCGATAGCGTGATTTGCTCGCGCACGGCGGCGGCTCCGTCGTTCATTGAGCAGCGACTCTATCGATATTAGTTTTTGTTCTCTTTTTGCATGCCATATCTATCCGGGAGGGGGGAAACTGCGCGCGAACATTTTGTATTTTATCCGAGACATCCGCGTGGAATTCCGTGGAGGGAATCTTTATCGCGCGAGAGGGAGGAAAGGGGAGAAAATTCTTTTGTCAATTGACGTCGAATGATCCTTATAACGCGCGTTTTAGTGCGTTTTATTGCGCTCCCAGCTGGAATTTCGAAGGCGGAGGCGGTGCGACGTTTCGAAAAATCACCTCCTCGGACGCGACGTCGACGGCTTTATTGGACGTTAGAGGAAGATGGCACCTTTGTGCTGTTCTATCATGTCGGATGACGTGTATTTATGTAAAACGGAACTCCTCTTCGCGCCACTATTACTCTCTGCCCTTCGACGCAATTTGAAAGCTGTCGCTCGGCAAAGTCTGATCTTTATACACTTATTACGCTTTTCATTTTCGTGCCTAGCACTTTTCGGAAATCGGGCGCAAGCGTTGACGATGGCCGAATCGAAATTTTATTTTTGTTTCCAATCTGAACAATTTTTATCATTTATTTTTCTACGCAAAAATGCTTGGTCGAATAAATCTGGTTGATCTGAAAACTGCATGTAAGTGCGAGAATTAAAAGTATTCAAAGCGCTAGAAGAGACTATATTTATGAACGAGATATTGCAAACGATATCTATTTTCAGCTGATGCGGCTTTTTGTAATCGATCGCTTAACTAAGAGTATTTTCCCTCGCATATTTTATCGTTTTTTTCCCCTCATTTTTTAGATTTACGTGTGGATCTTTAACTCTTTATATTCACGTTATCCTTTTTCATAACACAGCGCGTTCTTTGATATGGCGTTTCAGCCTTTACCGCGCTCATCGCTGCGTTATTCCGCGTTATTTATTCATTCGGGATAAAGTCCGACATGGCGGGTAACGAAAAAAAATATCGCGCGCCGTACTTTTTATATCACGCGAGCGTAGCCGAGTAATAGCGGTAGCCGAGTTTTACAAATAAGCGGTGGCGTAATATCGCGCGTAGATAAAAAACCCACCCTCAACTTGCGCAGCGTTAAATTCGCGGCGGTAAAGAAGGAAGTAGAAGGAAGAAAAAGAGGAAGGCGGTGCGACGAAGGAATTCACCCTACGCGGTCGCCCTTTTAATTGTATTCGGCGCAATTAACGACGCGTTGCAACCCGTAATGAACTATATATTCACGGCACGAATGGTCGCGATGCACATTCACGACCGATCCCCTACCCCCTCACCTGTTCGCGGTATATTGTATTCCGTCCGGCGATTGAAAATAATTTATAATTATAGCTGGTTACACGGCGCAAATGCCAATTAGAGTTCGAAACGAGAAACGTGAATGCACTCTCTCTCTCTCTCTCGGCGTGATAACGTCTACAAAAATGTCCATCATTGAATTTCGCCACTGGCGCTGGATTCCACTCTAAATGCACTCTTGCGATAATAACTTGAATTCGCGTGTAACATACAGTATTTTCGATGTGCGCGATGTAATATACAGAGCACTCGGCGACCGCATGATTTAATAATGAGGCATTTTTTTCCCAGTTCTTTTGAGAATGTTATCTACCCGTCTGGACATTGACCAGACTGTAACAGCTAATTTTAAACCTTGGCGTGAGAAACGGTTATTTTGCAGTAATTTTGTTCCCTGTCGATGCGACGACGCATTTTTCCGGGGCCGGAATACCGATCCTATCTATCCCGTGGTTCCCGAAGCTTTTAGGGCATATCGTAAAAAATTTGCATTTATTGTATCGGGATTCTCGCTCGTCCGCTCGCTCACATAGCTCGATTAGAATTATTGATTCCAATAAGCGGAAGCGTCTGAGATAAACCCAGATAGATAAGTCAGCGAAATTCTCCTCGATTTAAGAACGCATAATAACTAGCTGATCGGAAGTAATTGCCATCTGGGACGCGTCGGTTCGAAATTATCAGGAATACCAATGAATGCGGAAGTTTATCTGCCAGTGCGCTTATTAAATCGACACTTTGGAGAAAATATCTTCTTGATCTGAATAATTTTCATTTATCTTTCCCTTCTCTTTTGTCTTTTATCCGATCCTCTCACCGGAAGTCGGGGCTGTAATCGAAAATTCTTCCAACGGAATTGATTCAAGAACACTCTGAATATCGTGTTGCTTTATGCCAAATATTGATAAAATCCAACAATTACTTCAAACGCTTGAATACAATAGTTTGAATAAGTTTCTACATCTCGTATATCTCTCTTCCTCATATCTAATTCATGTGTACAATGATCTGTTTCCTACGCTTGGGAGAATTCAACCCAAATGCTCAATAAATTATCTCCTCTTTCTCTAGCTCCTCTTTCTCTTATTCCCTTTACGGCGGCTTTTATCGCGAGTTCATTCAGTGCCTCTGTAAGTAATGAATTTCTTTCGAGTTGCTCAACCCTTCCGCCGCGCCGCCTTCTTCTCCTTCTTCTCCCTGGTACACGTCGACATGCCCATCTTGTGGTTTTTCTCGCGCCACTGGCTGCTTTCGTGGATCGATTTTCCATTGTATCGCGGCATCGAAATATTCTCGAGGAGCATCGCGCCGCCACGGGGCATTATGCTAATTCAACATGTTAGCAAGCATCATGGATGGTGACGAAGGATAAGTGATGAACGCTCTCGCGCGAAAGACAAGATCTATGATTTTCACTCGTTTGTCGATCAAGTTTGGAACGGAATTTTAAAAAATTTTAAATTTAAACCGAATTAATATTTTATGTATTACTTATAGCAGTCTTATTATGACTTTTACTACGTTTACTGCGTTTATTTATTTGTCGCATTGATAAAGTGCATATTTTGCGAGTTTAAAGCTTAGGAAACATTACGCGACAGACGGAAGAACTCGTTCGAGAAGCAGGTTAGTAAAGCATTAATCGAGCGGATTAACTCCGCTAAGAGGGGGGATTAAGAAAGTTACTCCCGGTAGCGAAAGAACTTAAAGCCACTATTTGCTGCTAAGCAGTTTACGGAAGAACGGTCCAACGATGTCGTCAAACGCTTCCTCCTCCGCACAACGCGCGCAACTTTTTTCCTTCCTCTTCTTTTGCTCTCTCGAAGATGTTCCGCCCTTAGAACAAAGAATTTCAAGAGAGGATCGGCCGCATTGTGTGCCTTTTCATCGACTCTCAGGCGATTTTCCGAAGCGTTCGGCAGATGCTATCTCCTTGTACTCGTGTGCGTCAATAAGCGTTTCATGATATATTTCTTTCCTTACTTTCAAACTCTTCTTCTTTCTCGCGCACGAGATTTAAGAAATATTCAAAGTATTTATTATAATAATATATATAATAATAATTATAATAATATATACAATTTAAGATTGAAAATAATTTTAAAATGTATCTTTATATACGATAGCCGTAATTTATTTTATTTTATTGCTAAAACGAGTCATATATTGGCCCGACAAGATAAAGCTCCATGTTCGGACGATAAACCGAATTCCGTTTGGTTCACGAAACTTGCCTTTGTCGCAACAGTTATTTCGATTTACTGCGGTTGACATCCTAACGTCGAACTTGTCGAAAAACTTTGGAACTAGCTTGATCGTGACGTGAAGTGCAAACGACGAGAATGGAAGTGGGAGAACATCAAGTTAACTAGCGATCATCCGAGACACTTGGACCACTTTTGGGGTTCAGTTTTACTACGTGCGTGTCTATATATATTTCACTCTGCGCAAATATGTATGAAGTTTATAGATAATTCAAAAATAATGTCAAAAATATAATCTGAAATATCCGTTTCTCTATAGAACGCCTATCTTAATTTTAAGACATTGGGTTTTGAAATATTTATCATGAATAAAGAAACTGAATTAAGGCGAATTAATTTGAGACAACAAAATAGGGGAACAGGAACAGAGTGGTTGACATCCTGTTTTTTTACCCATAGCAGACTGACTATTATGACTTGCTAAGATTTAATTTCCAGGTACTAAAGAAGTTCCTCTGTTGTTTAATTGTGCGATGAGGAGTTAGTCTGCTGGGTAAAAATATAACAGGATGTCAACCACACTGCCCCTGTCAATCACTGTATTTCTTCCTCTATTTTGTTGTCTCAAATTAATTTGCCTTAATTCAGTTTTTAATCCGTGATAATAAATATTTCAAAACCCATGTCTTAAAATTAAGATAGGCGTCCTATAGAGAAACGGATATTTCGGATTACATTTTTTGACTTTATTTTTGTCAATCACTGTACACTGTAAACTCCTATGGTTGCCACTGCTTTTTCTCCATATTCGGTTAATTTGACTAAAACAATAAGATAAAATTAGCGATATATTGAGTAAGCCTTACTTAATAAAAATTAATACGTTAATCAAAATTTTACCTTCCTTTTAAAAAAAATTAAATAAAATTGAATAGGAGCAGTGGCGACCTATGGAATAGTTAAAAATGACTCAAATTGACACTACGAGTTTAACAGTGTACCTCTTCCCCTAGTTTGCGAAAAAGAAAAGTGATAAATCGTAGCGCGACGGTACTTACTCCAAACAGTAGCAGAGAGGCAAAATATATGGGGACTAAAATTCGGACAGCGTGCGATTTGTGGGATTTGCGTCCATCACGGGTATACTGGCCGAGAATACCTTGTCCCCAGGGTAGCTCAGGTATCGTTTAGCATAGTTTCCAAAGGGGAAGGATTTCAAGATGATTGACAGATCGCGCAGATGAGCCTCTGTACATGGCAAGTATTCAGACTCGTGTTCTCGCGCAAGGGAGAGAGGGATTTGGTCGAAATACGCATTCCTCTAGCGATCCATTTACTTTGAGTTTCAGTGATATCGCGAATCGATTTGGTAATACGATAATGCGGCCCATACGTGAGCAAATATTCGCGTGTTCGTTCGATTCGAGCGGTGATAGTTGGTAGTTGGGTGGAAGGGTAGAAGGCAACGGATTAATCCGCCCTTGGAGTACCTGTTCCCCTTCTGTCCTTTCGCTTTCTTTCTCTTTTTCCATTTTTCGCTTCTCCTCGGGTCTTCCTTTCCTTTCGCTCCGGTACACCCTCTCTCTTTGGCGCCCCCTTTCGACACGGGGGGAAGCACTCGCAGTCATTTTCTCCATTTTGCGATTCGATTTCCGCCGATATTGCTGCCGTCTCGCTAGATTCTTCTATTCGGTCGGATGAAGACGCTGCCGAGGGAGATATATTCGCCCGCGATAGAGAAAAAGAGAAGGCGAGCGAGATAGAAAAAGATGAAGGGAATCAGCGGAATCGAGACGGAAAATTGGTACGTTTGGTATGAGAGTAGAGAGAAGGAGAGGAAGCTAGACGCGCAGGATAGAGGAATGCGCGAATGTGATGGTAAGCGGGGTAGAAGGACGGATGAACGAGCGGACAGACGTATGGCGAAACCATCCAGGCGACGTCGACTAATTTCATCGTCGACGTCGTCTCCTTTTTGTTTGCGTTTTTACTGCGAACCCCGATCCGAACGAATACGCGGCGCATGTATGCAGCGTCTCGCGTAATCGAAGCCATCTGCTCCACGTTATTCATGTAAGACGATCTCAGACGTTATCACGCTCCATGTTAACGTCCGCGGCTTATTTGAGGCTTATATCAGTGAGAAGTTCGCGGCTGATTACGTCAAGAAGAATTGAATGTAGAACGAACGATCTAATCTTGCGACGTGGAAATTTTTTAATTTTTGCAAACGAAAGTCGAATAGGGTCAGTGCACCATTTGTGGCCACTGTAAGGCCGTTTTTGGCTAGTATTTAGATTAGTCATAAAATCAATTATACACGCATTCAGCAAGTGAGTGTGATCAGCAGAAATATTGTAAAAATAAAATTCATCTACATAGGTCAACAAGAAGCATAAATTAAATAATTCGAAAACTGTCAAAATGGCCAGAAATGAAGCAGTGGCCACAAATTGTGCACCGGTGCACCGATTCTATTTATCATAAGATTTTCAAGAATATTTTAAGTTTTATTCAATTTTCCAGAACAAAGTTAATTTGAATTATTAGGTCAGTTTGAAAATTAGGTAGAGTGTATAGTAATCGTGTATAAAGGCTGCATATTAAAAGTTAATACTGTGTAAAAATATTAGTACTATGTTTCGAGCAATCTCAATTTTAATATCGTGAAAGCAATGTAAAATTTTAAAAAAATGGGATTGAAGTGATCAGCGGTATTTTTTTTTCAGAAATACTGTCTCATATTGAAAGTGTTGTCCATTAAGCGTTTTCCAATGCATGTATTTTCCATGTCAGACTTTTTTTTAATTATAATAAAATACATGTAATAATTTTTTTTAGAACGAAACATGATATAAATGTCGTTATATTCACTCTGTAAGACAGTAAAAAATAACAATATCAACGAGATTAATTATTATGCAGAAACACGAAAAATCTACATCGATCCGTCTCACTTGTCCGTTAAAGTCAGACATTTATTTCAAATACAATGTTTGGAATCGATATTTATTTCGCGTATATCGGAGAATATCGGAATTTGTTATACCCCGAGTAACGGATAAAATGGAGTGTATGCAGCGGGTGGTTGCATACCACTTGTAATTGTTTTAGCATGCGTCCTAAATTTCAGAGGAGTATCGGAATTTTAATACAATCGTGGCAATGTTAATAAACACGCGAGACAATCTTCTACACGGATTCTTCACGAGGCCGCCAACATTTCTTGCGGTTTCATTCGAATTTGCTTAAATTATTAACGAAATACGGTTGCACTGCGGCGCGTTTCTATTTTCGAAGCGACAGGAACAAGATTCAATTAGGAAGAAAATTTCAGTGAAGAAAACAAGAGATTCGAGAAATTCAAACTTGCTCGCTGCGGACGTCAGCGTGTTAGACAATTGTCACGGAACGTGAAATCTCCGTGATAATAAAAATCCTATCAAGTAAAATGGATCGGTTTCGCCATAAATCAAGCCGACGCAGCTATTCTTTGTTTTTAACGAGCGTAACTTTCTACGTATCGCGCGTTATCTGTACATACATGTGTATCGGCGAAATCTTCAAGCTCGAGGGAATAACTAAATTTTACGCGGTGCGACCGATCTTTTTCCACGGCGATACAGCGCTCGCTCGCTCGTTCGGTTGTTCGTTCGGCGGACAGAAAAATCGGCCAACCGCGTCGCCGGCCGGTATCGAAAAATCGCGGACGCACACGTTTTTTCGCTCTGCACGCGGCGTCGTCGTATTGTTTTTATGAAGTGATGCAGGCTGCTGCTGGATTTGACGAGATTGGAACGAAACCCGTCACGCCGAAGTCGATGGCTCCGCCGTGGATTGATCTGCCTCACGGCTCTATTCGACAGTTTACTGCTGCGTGTCCGTGTATTTGCATGCGCGTGCCGATGTGTGTGTGTGTGTACGCGTGTGCATCAATCGGTTGGACCAATCGGGCCTGCCGATGCAACGGGGTCGCAGCACGATTGCTATTGTGCGCCATAACCGAGGGTGAAATTAACCATAATCCCGATCAAACGCTCCTAAACTCTAAGCGCGCGCCGAAATTCTAATCGGTGACATCGCCGATGTGCAATGCAGCAGCACCCCGAATGCGAGTTCATATGCATGTACGGCGAGCACGTAATGCCACACGTACGCAGGGCACAAAGGGCGACACGGTATATAGCCTTACAATCTGAGAAGTTTCGAGACACAATTCAAGTCCAATAGCGCGATATTGGGGAAGTTGTGCGGACGGGGCTTTCAATCTCGAGAAAAATTAAATGACCGCCAATTGTTTGCGAACACGCACGTCGAAATACTAGGCGTAATAACGTAAACCCTCGCCCGAGGCACGTGATAAGCCGATCGAGAAAACCGTGATGGTAAATTCCAGCTTTACGTAAAGCTTCAAGTGTAGCCTTATGGAATATCGAAACTTTCTTTAGCCATTCGATATGTGAAAATATAACAAAGCACATATTTCTCTACGGATCCGAAAAGTGTGTTCCGAAGGAATATTTGGTGCGGATATAGATGTAGCGAAAGAGTATGCGAAGGTAGAAAAATAAGTTAGTTCTCTCTCTCTCTCTCTTTTGCGGTGAAACTTTCATTTAATTGAGGAGAATTACACGAAAGGGAATAGCGTAATCAGATTTATCAGCATTTACATTGCGGGAAACGATATCGCGAGAGATTCATATTCCTTTACATAATATTGAATTATTCACCATGTGGAAAGTTCTATACCAACAAAACGAACACAGGTTATTCCCCTGAGGCGAATATTCAAGATAATCGCTTACCATAATGTATATTGTACGATGTTTTTGCGAGCAGCGCTTTGATTATTATTGCCGTTAGTTAAACTTTAGTTTAATTCCAGCTATGATCGACGATCCGTGTTTAGTTGAATTTTGATCGGCGATTGCCCAGCGATGCAAGTTTATCTAAAGATCACCGGAGTTGAACGGCGTAACTATATATAGATCGCATTATCGATATCGGAGCCAATATTCAGTAATATTTATTAAGATGAAAAGATCCTGGCGAAAGGAAATTAATGTGGCATCTATAGCATATATATAGTAGCTTTTTCGTCTTTCAGTGTAATATTTAAGTCAAATCAAATTTTAAAAAGTCATTTTTGGGATTAAATTTTTACATTATATTTTATATCATATATGAATACGACATATCAAACTCTTATTTTGATCCTAAATAAAAAAGGGATTCATTTATTCATGGAAATGATATTATTTTATATTTGTATTTACGTTTATACTTTACATAAAAAGTTAATTCTTATCACAATTTTGACGTACACGTGTGTTCGCGCGTTTCTTTAAAATAATTCTCTTAATTAATGTTTGTCATTTAATTATGAAAATAATTAAATGAGAATAATTATGTGAAAAATTACTATGACAATAATTGCGAAAGTTCGACGTAAAAACATGCGCGAAACCGAAGTCGAAGCTCACTTAATTTACTCCACAATTTCTTAAGTCAACATCCGGTAGCTGAAGCTTAAATTTAAGCCGTGCCCGGCAACTATAGCATCTTAATTACAATTTAACGCCCCTTAATTTACCAGCAGCGAGGTTTGCCGTGCAGTTTCTCCGACCGAATGCTTCTGCAAACAGTTCATTGCAGATCTAGAAATAATATCGCGTTGCTATATAACGCTAGATAAGAAATTCTGATTACTCAGACATTTCAAGACTTAATCCACGAGGGTGAAACTGTATTTAATCACACTCCCAAGATTTTATCTCGGCACTTGTTTCCTTTAGATACTATATATAGTTTCTTTTAAGAAAAAAAGGAGTAAACTTTAGTTTTAGTTTAAAAAAGAATATAAAATATTATCGTAATAATAATATTATACCTAATGTGCGTGTATGTCTATTGTTCATCGATAGTGAAAAGTTTAGTTTAAAGTAAATGCTTGAAACTATTTAATTAAAATTAACTAACATATACCCTTTTAACAAATAAATAAATTATTCTTAGTAATTATATGACAAGCATCATGTGTGTGAATTAATTCTCTCAGAAATCCTGGATAAATTTGCAAGAAACTCTTTGAAATATCTTTTATTAAAAAAAAAATGCGTAAATGAAACTGATGTAAATGAATGCATAATATGAAAGATACATTTTGAAAAAAAAGGTTGATTTTTAATTAATTAATGAATTCTCCTAAAATGTCTTTTCTCATCTAAAATATCTTTCGTAAGAATCCTTTGAATGAAATTAACGTATCGGAAAATTACTTCTTAAATCACGGAATCGCCGCGCAATTTCTCGACTCTGTGAAACGTTTGCATTTGTGGAAACGTCGCTCCGTCGTCATTCCAGAACGACACTGTCGGGAACGATCCGTCTTCGCCGATATATCAGATCGAAAGGCGGCGACGACAACGACGGCGACGACGACGACGACGACGACGACGACGACGACGACGACGACGACGACGTTGACGCGCTTGATAAGGACTGGATAAGAAAGGGTGACCGGGAGAGAGAAGATGGATAGATATAAGATAGCCGGCGCATCTCTGACGACGACGGTCCCTTAATTCGTCACTGACGGATCCGTCAGTGCCGTGATAATGCCCCGGAGGCCGATGCACCTCCGCTGCAACGGCGGGTGACGGCGCGCATCTGTAATTAATCAGAGACGCGACGTCGAGAATGCAGGCAGCAGCAGCAGCTACCCTCGCGCGGCGACCTCCCGGCGACGGTGGCTGCAACGTTTACACAGTCAACGCGGTCCTGTGCAGCCGGATGTATATCCACACCTGCAGTGCGGTGTAGACGTTGTATCGCGCGACAGGGGAAACCGGATACGTGTGTACGTGCCGGGCGGTACGCTGATGCCCCGGAAAAGAGAGAGCTCCGAGCATAATTGCACATCGGCACATACACCGGCAGCGTGTACACGCTTCGCGTGACGACGTCTCGTTTCCGCATGAACAATGCGCCCGCGTCCGTATCCTCGCGCGAGGTAAACCATGATCTTCGCATTTCACAGAGAGACCACGAAGCGACGCTGCAACAGCTACTTTGACGAGAGTTCTTTCATTGATAGTGATGAGCCGTGATGACAAGCATACGAATGAAACGGGATTAATTTCGTGAGCTTCACTGGGGAAAGAAACTCGAGACGCAGCCTGAATGTTTTATATATTCCGAGCATTTTACTCATAATATCTCCATTAAGGAGATTTATGCAGATCTCTCCATCTATATTTTTTGTTAAGCTCATAATTATCTATAGTCTGCAAACTACGGGGCTATTAAAGCCATAAGCGCAGGCCGGCCGGAGATGTAAGATGCATCAGAGGACGGGGCACGTGACTATGGCGTGTAAATGATGCTGCAGCGTAATTACAATGTATATGGGGAAGAAACTTTCTCGTACCCGGAACTCAAACTTTCACGGCGAGCACATAATGTACTGCCTGCAGAAAATTACCCGTTTTCTTCTTTACTCGAATTATGTGATAAATCGAGTCTAGTCGCAGCTTATAACTGAACTTTTCGCTATGGGCCAACAATAAATAGATGCACGCATACACATCACACAGTTATAATAATCAACGATATTTCTTTCAAAGCAGTTTAATCTCCAGTTTGTCGTGAAGAAATGAAGAAAAATGGAATTTCAAAACATTCGTGAGGGTGTTTGATACATTTTTGAATTTGAGGATTCAAACTGTTATGCTCAAATTTAATTATCGCTAATTAATGTTTCGCGGCAAGGTGAATGTTAATTAACGGCCAACTCTATGATTAATTAACTCCCGTTTGTCAAGTGCAATTACTTGTACGTGTGGACACGACGCAATTGAATACGCCGGCTATCTAGCGTGTACGCCGGGGAGGCGAAAAGGGAACGAGATGAGAGTGCACGTGCGACTAAATACGGAGAAACCGTACATACAGCTGCAGCTGAATGCCAGCATCCGCGGCGCGTCGATGTGTATTCATTTGCGCGACAATTCTCGAAGCGCCCTCGCGCGCAGTCATAATTATATGTATATTTTGAAGTAAATTGCACGCAATTCGCGCTAAACGTTACATTACGACGGCGCAATCAGAGAGTGAGTCAGGCACGTCGCGACTTTCAGCCCTGATTGCCCGCGCAACTTGCTCGAAATGAAGACGTTAATAAAACGCGTCGTGTACGAAGATGGGAAAAAAATGTGATTTACGGGCGCCGCATTAGCTTATCCGCTGATTGCTTATCTCCATATTTCGAGATTAATTGGCAATATCCTATAACCAATTCTGGCATTAACATGATGAGAGGGGCCGTGTCTGCTTTAGATGGAACACGATGCGCCCCGAGGCCGGAGCGGCCGAAGGCGAGGTCGACATGGGTTCGTAGTCGAATGAAAATGGAGTGGCTAATGCGTGCCATTGCATGCCGACAGTGTACGAAAGCAGCTGTAACATCACGGTGTAATGCACCGTGCCGCGAGGGTCATTAGGTCAGATGCATAAACGCGGGGTGGTTCCCGACTCGTCCGGCTAATGGCCGAGCCGAAGATGAAAAGCGCGAGAGCGAGGAGAATGACCTTATCCCGCGACGTTGCGGGCGATTTCGAGTCGGGCGAATCGGTACCGCGTGCAGGTCGATCATAACAATGGCGCATTAATTTACACGCCGACGTCGAACGATTACCGTTTATTCGCGTTTTGAATCAATCTATTTCCGTAATTAAACGGCATTACTCGCGCATTGATTTGTTTGCGACGTGACGGGCGGGCGCTTTACCCGAAAGCGCGCGCTTCACGCTAAAAATATTTGTTCATTATTATTAATTTCCCATTAGTGTACAATTGCGCGCGGGCCGCGTTAGAAATGAAAACGGGGGCGTAAACGGCGCGGGGATTCGATTATTGTTGTGCCCGTTTATTTTCTCGCTGCACGATTCTCGCGTAAATGTAAATGCGAGATTGCCCGACGTCACGTGAGAGCATCGAACGCGCGGTACGGATGGGCGGTGGGCGGCGGCCGGTGGGTCGACGGGGGTGAGCTCTGGAGCGTGCGAAATTGCGTATATGTAAATGCGGTGCACATAACAATGGTGCATTATTGTATGCCGATGCGGTAGGTTGCGTTGCGCCTGGCAGACGTGGCAACGTCCACTGCGCATCTAATGCGTCGAGATGCGCGGACAGTGACGAAAATATTTCATTTCCGAACCGCATTGTTCACTCGCTTTGGCCTGACTACCGAAGATAATGTAAAAATAACTTTATGCCCCCAATACTCGGATAATCTTAACTCTTGACGGTCCAAAGTGTTTTTGCAAATCGCAGCGAAGATCAAATTTTCTCCTTGATTCAATTGATCTAGCATGAATGAATTTTTCTTATTTGGAGGAATTTATGCAGATTCCAAAAATATATGTAGTTTGTCGATTATAATCGCGTACAGATTTGGATGCTTATGCAAAAGGTGTCGCGATAGGAGATTCTAAAACTGTAGTTTGTCGATTATAATCGCGTGCAGATTTAAATGCTAAAGAATCAGGCAATAGGTCTTTATGGTTAACTCGATATGCACTGAAAAAAATTCTCGTTAAAAACCGGAGTTTTTCTTATAATAGTTAAGTTTTATTATAATAGAACTCAATACTTTATAACTTATAATAATCAGAATATTTGATCAATCCTACAAGATTCTTCTGATTCATCCATTTTTAATTAGAATTTTTTTTAATGTAAAGAATTATGTAATAAGTTTTTATATTTAACTCGATATACTACAATAAAAAAAATTTTGGTTAAAAACGAATGAATCAGAAAATTTTGTAGGATTAATAAAAAATTCTGATTATTACAAATAATATTATAAAACTCAATACTTTGTAACTTATGATAACTAGAATATTTGATCAATCCGACAAGATTTTTCCGATTCGTCCGTTTTTAATTTTTTTTCAGTGTACGACTACAAAGAATTGCTATAAGGAGATACACCTGCGACTTATATATATATATATATATATCTGAATATATATTTATATCGAGAAAAAATAAAGTAATTTGCAGGTTTACCATATCGATTGCAAGATACACGTATATAGAAAGAGAGGGGCAATCGAACGATTACTCGGGGGTCGCAGATGCCGCGGTTTAATCCGCCGGCTTAATTGGATTTTTATTCGTGTCGGAAAACGCCGATCGCAATTTTCAGAGCGCGGAGACGGAATTCATTATGATCGAGCGAATCTCGCTCCTTCTACATCAAGGCACAGTCGGAGACACGCGAGACGCACGCCAACGTGCCGCACAATACACCGTACTTATACGCTAGGTGTATTCGAATACGGGCCTCTCGGGGCATCGAGAGACCAAGATGATCAATGCAAACGCGGAATGGCGCGCGCTCGAATTACAGTACGCGTTTCAGGTGACTCGCGGAAAGGGAATAGAGACCGTTAAACTTGGCAAGCGTTGCTCTGTCTCGGTACCCACGCCGCTTACAAAAATGTCGTCGAGGACAATGGAAGGGAAACGTTTGTACTCCGGATATTTAGTTGCGCAAACGTTACGTCAGTTGGATTATATCATATTTCTGTGCTCGCGGGAGTTCTTTGATGTTTGCTAACAGAAGGAAGTTATGCGCTTTCTCGGGGTGTTCTTCCAAGCTGTTTCACATGGCATGCACACGTATGATGTGAGATGGTACCTTTTTGAAGAAGAAAAATGAAGGTTAACACGTTTTTTAATAAAAAACTTTTTATTTTTATATTTACGTAATTTGAAGTATATTTAGTGCATTGATCATTAATTAATTTTAACATATTAACATATTAAAATGAAATTATAATTGATGTAAAGCCATAGGAAGCTATTAAGAGCAATATTTTTTTAATTTCATAATTACACGTTTTAAACATTGCACGGCTGTTTCTCTCTCGTAATTTGTTGCAATTTTATATGAAGTGACAAGTCGCGCCACAAGTTTCTTCTATTTCTAGCATGCAATGCAGTTTACACAGAATATATACCATACAAATAATTCCTTGAAGCCGCGGGCGCGTGCAACGTCCAGGTGTGAATACGCGTTTTCAACAAAGTTGAGTTAGCGTAGCGCACGACTAGCAACTCCCACGCAAATTCCCCGTTAACGAAGCGAAAGTTCGTTAACATCGACCGCAGGCCAGTGAGTTTTCCGCGACTATCGTTCGCTACGCGTAGTAGGAAGTCGCTCGTGTCGGAGAGACGGGCGTCATCCGGTATCGTTGCAGGGATACGGAAGACAAGGGTGGCATCCGACAAGAGAGAGACAGAGAGGGAAGGGAGGGAGGACGGGGGTTGCGAGATGGCGCGTGTATAAACGCGACATAGAGACGATGTGCCGGTGCATAGCTATAAGCCGGAGCGGCGCAGGTGCATCGGGGGTTGTAGAACGCAGGAAGCGCTGTGCATAAACGTCGTTCGGTCCTGCCTGTATGCGTGCGTGGTACACGTGTACGCGTATACGTGACGTACTGTATCGGGATGCTGCGCGCCATGTATCGCGACGTTCTCGCCCCAACGTTCTCCATGGGCAAAACGACGTCCAGGTTATCAAACTACCGTTCATGCATAATGCACCGATCTCTGCAGATACTCTCTTTCTCTCTCTCTCTCTCTCTCTATTTATCTGCGTATCTCTTTCGCGGCCTCTATCTCGTTTGATCCCCTTCCCCCACCGTCAAGCACGGTCCTCGTCGATCGCCAGAAAACAAGGTTCCGGAGTTCCGGAGGACAAAGCTGCGGAAGTGCTGGCATCAGCTGCGGCGGAGATCCTCTATCAGATTTCCTCTGCCGAGAGCGAGCGGAACGATGTGGGCGAAAGGAGGAGGAATAGGAAAATGCACAGCAATCGTGCGAAACGAAATAGAGTACGCCCGATTGTCAAACACATGTATGTACGCGTGCACGCGCATTTCGCCGATCCTTTTACTAGAAGGAATGATAGATCAGTGCCGAATTGAGCAACAATTTCATCTTTTATATTTAGCGTATTATTATGACAAATCCGCGTATGACAAATGATTAAGAAATCGATGCGATTCTCGATGCGATGTCGATGATAAAATATTATTTTTTTAAAACTCAGATTCAAAGCCAAATCAAGTTGAATAATTGTTTGATATCTTTTAGTTATTGTGTAATTTTTAAGTAATTACAAAATTATAAAAGTGACTAATTTTACAGCAAACATTTAAGAAATAGGAATAATTAGTTCCATTTGCAAATGTAAAACCAAATTAAAATCAAATTTCCTAACTCATCAACATCACGATGTCGATTAAACAATAATATATTTATAGAAAAGAGAGAAGCTTGTCACTAGAACATTTTCCAGTGTCATTTTCTTTTAATTAATGAAAGTTTAATAATTTAATTTGGTTCACGTACATTTAGATTTGTCGTTGATGACACTGCGGATCGTGTCACGGGCGGGTTAATAACCTCGTTATGTTACCTTCCAACCGGATACTCTCTCGTTCGCTAGGGCAGAAAACCGAAGCTTAGAAGTGAAAGAGCGAAAGAGGACACGCGGTGGGTATGCGCGCCGTCGAGCGCGATATACGTTTTATTGCCGATGAAAAGACGGCTTGCTCGAATCCGTAGCCGTAACTGGAGCGATCAATCCGTTAGATCCCTCTTCCACAGCATTTTTATTCTCGATACCCGAGAGAGGAATCTTTTCGTCCGGGATTCGACGACCCGCTCTCCCGTGCCTTTTAACATAATATGAAAATCGGATAATTTTGTCCTTTTTCTCGTTTTATCTCGCCTCTCGAAAGAGTCGAGAGGTCTCTTATAATTAAGCCGCAATCTCATTTCCTACTTGTCGATACACGGAATAATTCGGAAGTAAAGTTTGTTTCTTAATTGATACTTACAAGCTCTTTAGATTTTAAAATTTATACCAATGAAAATAAAAATAGATTTTCTCCCCTGAAGATTACTTTTAATAATTTTAAAAAATTTGGATATAATCTCCTTGTGATTTTATAATAATTTGAAATAAACTCCCAGGAAAGAATAATGTTTGAAAATAGAAATTAAATAACTTTCTCAGATGACCATTTGTGGATTCTTTATGCAGTAATATTTCTTGTATCGAGGATAGACATAGACTGTTCTGTCAAATGTGCGTGATTCGATATTCGATGTAGACGGAGAACGACCGAATCGACATTATTGCCGTATCTCGGATGGATGGTTTTCTCGAGCGTACGCTCTTTAAAATCGTAGCATCGTTTCGGTGCATATTCCACCGTAATGCCCCGTGTGCTACACGCATCGCATTTTCTACGTCGCGTATCGCATGCCTTTTGCGTATTTTACAGTCTAAACTCCTTACTCTGAATGCGTCCTGAATGTTGCATAAACCGCCGTATCTCGACTTTGTGGCGGAACATTTCTCGTCTTCTCGGCCGCGTAAAAATTGGCAGAGATTTATGGTAAATTGTTTCCCCGCTGCGCCGCGATGCGCTTGCCACTGTTCTGAAAACTATGCGGGATTATTCCCGCAGCGAGGGAGGAAACGATTTAGATGCGCATTCCTCCGTGAAAGTAAGATTTTCGCGACTGGAAGTAGACGGCAAACTTGAAAAGTTCAATGTGGTGCCTTTAGTCTTTAAGTGTCAGATTGAAGTTTTGAAGAAATAAACTCCGCACGAATTTAAAAATGAACGCTTTCATTTGTATTAGATTGTTGCGAAATGTTTGCGCTTTTCCATTTTCGTTAAAGTCTATTTGTATTAAATAAAGCCGGAGAGCTAAAGTTCCTTGAAAGGGAATCGAAAATTTTCCCTCCGAACGGAGGGAAGGCTGGAGTATATACCAAAGCAATTTTGCTCCAATTCTACTGAAATTTTATTTCCTACTTTATCTAACAAACATGACAAACGTTTTGCAATTTAATATTTCACTCACTTTACAAAAACATTTGCTTCTTTGTAACTCAGAAGTTTTGGATAGAAATCATGTTCATCGTCAGAATATGTTGCATAAGATTAAAATTCGCACAGAAAAGACCACTTTTCTCTGACACGTTTCGCTCTTTCTGTTGCAGGACGAGGAGTGGTGCTGGACAGCCAAGGGCCGGTGCTGGTCTCGGAGCCGCGCTCGAGCGTGGAGTTCTCGAACGACACCGGGGCGATGATCCACTGCTCGGCCCACGGCAGTCCCTCGCCGAGGATCGACTGGCTGATGGGCGACGGCTCGCCGGTCCTGCCGATACCGAACATCCGTGAGATGCTGGTGAACGGCTCCATGTACTTCCTGCCGTTCGGCGCGGAGAGCTACCGGCACGACGTACACTCGGCCGTCTATCGGTGCCAGGCGTCGAACAGCGTCG
Organism: Tetramorium bicarinatum; assembly: GCA_928718305.1. Taxonomy (NCBI): domain Eukaryota; kingdom Metazoa; phylum Arthropoda; class Insecta; order Hymenoptera; family Formicidae; genus Tetramorium; species Tetramorium bicarinatum. Next base: position 10,640,560 of record OV788319.1, read on the forward strand.
GCAAGGTGCTCGGCCGTGAAATCACGGTGAAGGCCGGTAAGAGAGAAAGCGCCTCCTTTATTTCTCGCCGACTCCCTCGATCCCGGCCGTACCCTCGGTCTCTCGCTCTCTTCCGCCCGATTGATCCTTCACCGTCCCTTAAAGCTCGCTCGTACGTACGGCAGCGGAAAAAAGACGAGACACGCTATCGCGCGACGGTGGCGTGACATGCAACTTTACGAGCTTCACGTGCGACCTTGATTTTCCGCTCGAGTCAAAAATTGCTAACTCTGATCGTATCATTTGCAAACGCTGCTTTTAACATGATCAAATTTGGTTTAACACGTAGTTCAAATTTTAGAACTATGCTATTCATTTTCACTTGATTTTAATTAATTGTTTCAAGGTTGAATCTTAAGATGTTTTTATCTTTAGATAATAAGACTTAAATAGTCATCCAGAAATGATGAAATGAAAATTTGAACAATTAGGCAATTATTTTCGCATCACTGCTTCAGTAGGCGTGAAAGTCCGTTCTGTGCTAAATAACGTGATGAAAATAGCGATATCCACAGGGACCCTCGACGCGTTAAAATTACACGCGAGCTCCCTGAAAAGTTGCGGCGAGCACATAACTGATCCTCGGAAGCACCGAAGTTTCACGCGCCATAAACATGCCGTAATTTAAAAATCTTAGATTTGTTTCAGTAAATCTCGCGAGAGTTACTCGCGTCTCAAGATATGTCAATGTTTCTTTTTTCTGCAATGCATCTGCCAAACGTTAACTGATAACTTTGCTGGAATTTCGAATCGAGATTCTATCTCTGATAACAAGATCTGATATGCATCAGATCTTGTTATCAGAGATAGAATCTCGATTCATTAACAACTTATAATATATATTAAAAATTTAGGCTGCTCATATTCGCGCCCATATTGATGCAATATAGATTGTAGCTGCAGGAAATATCGAAACTGTCGTCGAATCACGTACCGTTCAAATTCTCTCAACGTCGATCGAAATTTCCGCAATTTTCAAGCACGACAACAATTGATTGGCGCGTTTCGCCATCGTAAAAATTCGTTATCTGAAATCTCGTTGGGCGCTTACTTCTCGGACGTATTTAACGTCAATACCTCTCGAGAGAGACGGTGGGAGTAGTAATTCGTTGCAAAGTTGAAGGTTGGACGATCAATTTTGCGGCGTTTCGAATGCCGCGCGAGGTACACGCCGGGCGGAAAATCAACAGTCTTGGGCATTATCAGATTGTGCCGTCTTTTCCGAAGGTTCCCGCCGAGCCAAATGTAATCGACCGTTCCCCGGAATGACGTTTTAAACCCACGACTTCGGGCGCCGGAGGGCGGCAAGAATGATCGTGCGCTCGGCCAGAGCCAAGCCAACTACATTTATCGCGAGCGTAGGGGGGGCCCTCCACCTCTTTTCCACTCGCTTCTCCCCCATCTGCCGTCGCCGCCGTGGTAAATGGATGGCACTAAACTCACGCTCGTTTATAGCTAACAACCTGCGTCGAGCTCGAAACTCACGACTCGCCGCGCCGCCAAAATCATACATAAGATGCATTTATGCGCTTATACATATTGCTCCGAGAATGATGTGAGAAATGGAGGCTGTGGATCAGCGAGGTGGTGTAAAAGTTTGCCGATGCATTAAAAGAGCCGAGGGTTGTTGCAGCATTATGTTAATTAACGAGATGAGGAACATGAACTTTTTCCGTTTCTTCGTAAACGCGTAAAAAACCTCGTAATTTCCCCGCCGTTAATTGCGCTTAATGGGACACGCATTTGTAATTTTTATAACTGCGTGCAATATTTTACAGCCGCGACGCGGTTTTTGATAGTTTCACAGTGTAATTTTTCTTAATTAGTCACGCGAAATTTATCACCGGGCGTAAGTAGAAACAGACCGCCGTATATTTTCGGTCAGACGCAAAACGAGAAACTCTCTGGGCTCGGAGGAAATCCACGTTGAGATATCGCCCAACGAATTTCGCGGATGAAAGATCAGTAATTTTACGAGGAATGTATCGACCGATCGACACGTTTGTCAGTCACCCAATATATACGCCGCGCGTGACAAACGATCGTGTGCGATTTCTTCGCCTTTCGGTTTACTGTTAAGAATCGCACCAAGAAGGTTTCGCCAAGAATCGCATTTAGCGCGTTGCGAGTCGGAAATTCTCCATCTGTCGGAAGAAAATTCCGCCAGGAATTGAAGGTAGAATCGAAGGGAGTGGATTATCCGTTGAAAGGATGGGCGGCACCGAAGTGGCGAAGATATCGCAAAAGTTGCGACGGCAGAACGCTAATTACCGAAACTGAAGAGTTGCCAGTATTCACGGGAATAATGAAGTCGGCGAAAAACGAAGTGCCGAGCTGCGCAACGTTAATAATACGCTTTTTAGCGTTAATGTATCTTGCCGGTCTTCTTTAAGAATGTCATTTTACTGCTAGGAATACTGAGAATTTGCTTGATAAATGAAATGAATATAAATGATAAGTGCAATGTGAACCCGCAAAACATGTTTCTGGCTAAAATTATATATTCATTATCGGATGAAACTTTCAGAAAATGTTAATAATAATAGAATCTTAATCGGATGATTAAATATTTTCCTTGCAGAATTTAATATTAGTATCGTTAATTATGCTTGCAATCGAATTTGGATTGCAATTAAATATACGACTGTTTGAAAATAATTGATTTATGTTATCTTTAAACTATATAAATTTGAATCGTTATTTAAATTTGTTAAAATAATATTATCGGATCAGTGTGATTAATTTTATTTATTTTATTATTTATTTGTAGTATAAGAGCTTCTTGTTAACGTAATTTATCTTTAAACTTGTAATTTGTTCGGCAATTTTGGAAATTTGAAAAGCGTAAATTTTACTGACTGAAAAATCGATTCTGGCTTCATCGGAGAATGCTTGCCGCGCGAAACAGACGGTATTATTAATCATGCGGACAGCAGAAACGGTCGTCTTCCGATCCCGGAAGCTCGCCAGAAGAGGAATATTCATCACTCGAATCCGACATTGCTTATAGAACAGCTCCGATATATCGTCAGCGCGACATATACCACTCCTCCCATCTCCTTAAACCGTCATATCCGAGCCCCTTCCTCATCTTCGTCCTCACCTCTGCGGGGATTAACGTGCATCGCGATGTGATGAGAGATCCGTCACGATGAAGAGCAAATTTCGTCGGAGAATCTCGCAGACCCGAGTCTGCCCGGTATTGCCAAAATTACACAAAATCTGCAGGGTCGAAACGATGAATTCCTAACGGAAGGAACGTTGCTGCGCGAGAAGGGAGGCTCTCTCTACCGGGGATCGTTCTTTTCCATTTTTCCACCGGTATTATTCTCGAATACGACATTCTGTTTCACGACGATATAACCTTTTCCCTTCTGGTTCTTTTCTCTTTTCCTACCGTACTCTTTCTTCTCTATATTTTTTCATTGTCCCGAGAGTCTTTGTCGGAGAGAGCGATACGGCGATCCATCCCTCGCTCCCTCTTCCATTTCCCCTCCCTCGTGGCATTTATTTCGCGCTCAAGCGGCCGTAACTTTTCTTTTTTCAGTGGTACGCCAAAAGTACGAAGTACAGGTACGGGACGCCTACGTTCTGGCGGGTAACACAGGGGTGCTCAGGTGCGAAATACCGGCCTTCGTCAAAGAGTACGTCGCGGTCACGTCCTGGCTGAAGGATTCAGCCTTCAACATTTACCCGTCCGCGGAGAGCGGTAAGTGTAATTACAAGTTAGCCTACTACTGACTGATGTAGCCTGACTTATATGAGAGCGAAATATCATGTGAGCCCAGGCTACATGCATCTCCTGGATAGCGATGGTTGTTGTACTCTCAGCGAGAAATCGAAGAAATGGAACTCGATTTCTTTCCACGTTGCTTTTCTGACGTCTTGTAACTCATTGATCATCTCATAACGTTATCTTGAGTTCCTGGAAGTATTTTCTACTTCCTTGCTCTTTATTTCAAGATATTATTTTCGATAACTTTACTTACTTATTACTTACGAAAATTTAATATCATTTTATTTTCTCGTAATAAAAGCATTCTATATTTTTTTTCTAACAATTATCAATTTTGAATAAAATGGCGCGCTAGATAGAATGCATGTAAAAATGCCACGCGTTGCGCCGGTCCAGTCATCATTCGAATTAGAGTCTGAGAGAGCGATTTGAGAGCTCACGTGTATACGCGATGAATGTTCGTCGTTCAACATGAAACTCGAATAAATCGCGATATTACGAAATTCCGGTAACGCAGATACCGGTAACGGGCATAGAGAATGGTGGAGATAAAACTGCGCGCATTTTTTTTCAGAGATGACTTTTTTATACCACTCGTCTTATAGCTAATATCTCTCGATGGTTTTGCGTCAGCTGCAAACCGCGCGCGCGAAACGACATTCCTTGGGCTGAAATTCCGCAGTTTGTTCGCTCATAAAACTTTTAGTCCGAAAACATGCCTTCAGGCTGATTAAATTATTATTACTTTGAAAGGTAATTTGACACGTGGATGTAAATAAATTGGCATTACGTTGGAGTGCAATATCAAACATTTAAATATATTCCGTTGATAAGATTATTAAAAATAAATCTGTCTTTCTATTCATATGATAGAAAATTAAAAGCTCAAGATTTTAAAATTTTAATGAAAGCTATAACTGTTGGAAAAGTCAATTCCAGCTATTATTAGACTTGCAATCATAATTTTTGGTTCGCGTTATAAACATCTTTCTCTCGAATGGAGCTACGAGTTATATCGGGCAAAACGGATTCTCACGGAACAAATTCAACCGCTTGTGCAATTTCGTCACCGAAGCCACCGGGAAGTCAAGCACCTGATGCATCATAGAAACTTTTCCAAATTCGTTTTCCTCACGTCATAATGGAGGCATTGTGTTCCCCAGCCATCGCGCGAGATCCCGTGCCGACTTACTCGAGGGAAGGATGAGAACGGCGACGACGACGAAACGTGACGCATTGTCGTCGTATTTCGATCGCTACTACGCGGCTTTTCAGGTTGCCACGTGCGTGGCATAAACGCGAAAGTCTCTTCTCCCGGCCACCCCGTCCGTCGAAAAATTTGCCTCGAATTCACCCCGGCGCGTACCCTGCCCTCGCCCCGCGATAAATTATAGCCCGGAATAAACGGTGAAGTTGCTCGCACCGGCATCCGCGACCTTTCTCGATACGCCCCGCGTACCGAAAGTTTTCCGAGTGATTCGTTTTCCATTTAGAGAGGCAGGAACCTCCGCGCGCGCCTTTAGAATCTCGCCTTTCCCGCTTCCCAGATTGGATTTTCCTCTCTCCGGACTGTGCGCGAGAGACGCGAATCGCGTTTGATTTAATCCGAGGATTTGTCGCCTGCCCGACAGACGTAAGGAACGGTCCGCTTATGAAGTTTAATCGTCTTCGGAAACAGCCGCGCGAGCTCGCGTCTGCACTCGCGCTAGATTTAAGGGAATAAGGCGCTCGCCGTTCTTCCGCGAGACACTCCGTACCAATGCAGGCTGTCCCGAAGTAAACGCGAGAAACTTTCGCCGTGGATTCTGCGATTAAATCCACGGAACGTTTGTCTTGTTTTAAATTTCCATCAAAATTATCGATTTTTCAAAAAATAATTCTGCGGAGCTTCGCGATCAATAATTTCGCATATGTTAAAATCGTCAATCCGACTGTTGTCTATATTACGGAGCTATAATATTTATTTTGAGATTATATTAAACTTTGACCCTTCGACCTATGTCTATTTCTACCGATGTAGATTAACTTTAATCTTGGTTTAACTTACTTTCTGTCTTTCTCTAATTGGAAAAAGATACAAGATAAGTTAAACCGAGATTAAAATTAATCTACATTGATAGAAGTAAACATTAGAAACTTTAAACTTCCTGTGTAGAAATTTATCCGGCACTCCATATTTAATACTGGCCCCATATAGACATTACTAAGGCATCCAAAATAAAGTCAAATTTAAACCAATTTAGAATCCAGGACAGTTTAATTTAAGTTTGCCCAGTTACAACTCATATATAATATATTGATATACTTTCAAATTAATGCTTTTCTTAATTTATTAGGGGGTCACTACTCATCGGATTTTAAAGACTCATTAACATTTAATTGGGGCAACATTATATCTTTTAATTTTGGACCAACTTCTCTTACATATGTGGGCATATATCGGGCCAATATAAAAATTTTAGTTTGAGTCAATTTTGGCACTGGAATTACAGCCTAGGAAAAATTTCCACACTAGGCCAGACTAAAATTTTTATATTGGCCCAAGTTTGGAAAGCAATATGAGTCCTACATAAAATGTGATAATCCTAACTTGGGCCTAAACTAAAGTAAGAAAAGTTAACTTGGTCCCAATTACAGTCTAGGAGAAATTTCCACGCGGGTGGAAATTTTCAAATGCGAGAGATACATTCTGTAGCAAAAAGATACATGCATAGTGCACGTATACGTAGGCTGCATCTTTCTGATATATACTCGCGTTGTAAAGTATTTGCTCGTTACATAGAACTTAGTCTAAGGAGCGCGTAATTGAACAGCAGATCATTCTCTTGAAACACTCTGCCCGATTATTAGTTTCGCGTACGCCGCGAGCGACGCATACCAGGTGTATCGACGTTTCGGGAGTCGACATGAAGTGCCGGATGACTACCCGGATGCAGCCAACTCCAACACGAAACGTTCCACCGCAATGCAAATTAGCTCGGGCTGCTTGTCTATGGAAACGTCGAACTATCCTCGCCGCAGCAGCCGCCCCGACGTCTCGCTCATTTGTCTGCGACCACTTCGCAAATGCGCATTCACTAGTAGGATGCGAGAAAGGCCAAACCGGAGCTCAAACTCCGCCTTTACATATTTCGCCGTAATAATTATTAGCATGAATATTGCAACGCGAGTCATCGCATAAGTATCTTTGTTAGGACGTCAAGCAATTATGCCATTTAATATGTTACCAGGTATCGTAACGTATATTTAATGAAAATAGAAAACGTATGTGTGTGTGTGTGTGTGTGTGTGTGTGGATCCCGATTTTTTATTTTACGGTTAATAAATTTTATTTACATCATTTTCGTTTATTTATTGAATTGCATCTTAGGTCGACGCTGTTATTTTGCATTTAATATTTACGCAGTTCCGTAGTAGATTTTTGTTACATGTAATTTATATCGTAATTATCGGGCCGGGAAGTTCAAGTATAATGCAAATTCTTTTATGATGCTGACGCTGACTATCGTCGACGGAAACACCGAACCGCGCTGCATCGCAGCGGCCATGTTATGACACCGTTATTATCTTTTCTCTTTTTATCCCTTTTTACCTCGGGCGCAACATTTTTATTTTTCCATAGTTTACTTTGTTTAATGAATACACATCCATTATATTGTTTTGCAAAATTTTAAAAGGACAGAACACATATTTAATAAACAATATTGCATTATCTTTGAAAGAACATTTAATTATACTATACTAATTTTCTGTGACAATAGCAAAATGATTTGTTTAACAAATAATGCAATAGCAAATAGCAACAATATTAATTCATATGTAGAAATTATGTAGTCTAAAAGGTATATTTAATTATTTAAATATTTTTATTGCCTTTATGTTGTGGAGGTTTTTATCTTGCGCGCGCGACAAAGTTTTGTTATATTTTCAAATTTAAATTATGAAGCACCAGGATGTTTAGTCGAGGTGAAAATTTACCAAAAGTACTCGTCTCCGCGTTCACGGAAAGTACCTTCCGCTTTGCATTACGGTGCACTTTCTTTTCCTGTACAACCACCATCTTAAGCAGCTTTCGTTTCCTTCTTTACTCTTATTTATATCTCTCTTCGTCCATCGTCCTTAATTTTCGTGTTTCTTGCACGTTTATTCTCCGCAGTATCTTTGATAACAACTCAAATATTTTTTTTACCATCGGACTATCGTTTGTAGTCATACAGTTATTCGCATATATTTTCTCTATCCAGAGAAAAAAATGTTTATCTGAATACAATTTAAAACAAAGCTGAATAATCGATATCTACAGTTTTGAAAATAAGATACTTTTCTATAATAATTTTCGGTCTGTCTCAAAATACATTTTTAACAGTCGAAATAAGCTATCGTATATGTACATTCATAATGAGATAATTATTCTGCCTTATTTGTGAGATATTATCCTCTCTCAGTAGGATAATACATGATATCATTGTACGGGAGGGTACTTCGAGTACTATCGATAAGCGCCTAAATATTTCATATGTAAGCCAGTAGAGACGACCGTGCCTCTTTCCACACAGGGATAAGCTTGCAAAAGATAGCTGAATAATACGTATAGTGATAACAGCTGCGCTTTCGTTCGCTACTCTTTCGCCGCGCCCTGAAATCCCCTTTCAAGTAAAGCAAAAGTAATCATCTTGGATTTTTCATCAAGTAAAAGCGCGCGAGACTAAACTCGTGAATTCTAAAGTCAACTTTTACTTCTTTTCAGCGCTGGATATTTAAACGGAGCGGGCTATAAATTCCTCGTATAGTTTATTAAATTTAGTTTATAAGTTTATAATGTAATCCGTGTCGCGCGGGATACAACGTGAATAATTGGATTTTGCGTGTATTTCCAATGCACCTCGAAGTCACTCGCGTACACTCTTTGAAGCATTGCCGTATTTGATATTAGCTACTCGGGTATCGAGGTATCTCTTCGCGCTGCTGACCGTAATAACGTTCAGAAAGTTATCGTCGCCATTTGGAACTTCATCGCCACCGTACGCTTGAAAAATTAGTCCGGTGAAACGCAATTTGACAACGTCCCTATTTTAAACCCCGTAAAACGAAAGTTTGCGTACTTTGTACCCGGCGAACTTAAGCGAAGTCGCAATAAGTCGCGGACAGGAAGGCAAAGTGCCGGCACTTACCGGCATTCCGTGAAGTCATGAAAGAGGTAATTGTACTTGCCCCGTATAAGGGAGGCATGACGAGAAATATCTTAACGTCCCGCACAAATAAATGGCGCGACATAATTTTCTTTCTCGCTCCGTGACGCGTTCTCGCGGAAAACGCGGGCGTTTTCCGAAGCTCGCGCGTGTAAATACGTAATCGGCGACTGCCTGACGTTTCTAATTTGTTACCTTATATTCAATCCTATTTAATCACAATGAATACGAAGCCGCGCATTGACAAAGATTGCTGGAATAGCGTAATTTTCGCGAACTCGAGCTCGATTTACCGCAGTTCCCGCGAGTGACGAACGACGCACGTGGGAGCGGAACGAACTTTCCTTAAAAATCCGCGGATCCGTGTTTCGTACACGACACTCCAGAGAGAATCCACTCGCGGCCGGAATAAATCCAGCGCGCGAGATATATTTCGGTAATAATCGGCGTATACATAAATCATCCTCGCTCAGGCCGGGTCGCCATTACGAAGGAAATTGTAACTCCCCGTCTCTTCTGTTGCGCTTTCCTTCGTATTCATCTAGGCATTTTAATCTTCTCGCTCTTTTTTTTAAATTGATTTTTTAAAATAATTCCAATGAGGTAAATAAAAATGTGAAATTATTAGGAAATAAAAATTCTCAGGTTAAACTGAAATGTACGTAGATATATGCATGGGAGAAAGTTTTGGTGATAAAATTTCAAAGTTTATAATGCGATTTATTATTTATACGAAATCCAGTAGCGTTATGTTCTGCACACAAAGCAGAAGATGCAATAGCCATTAACCGGTATTATCCCATCGGATATTAGAGCTGCGCAAATGGGCATAAGTTTGGATATAGTTGTTGATTAATCTTGCATTTAAGCTGATTAACGCTCAACAGGGTTATCTACGTCGGTATGAGAGATACAGCGAATAGACATATTACGTTATTACATGTACCTACATTTATAGATTCGCATGCAGAGTATGTTTAATGCCAAACACGATCGCGGATAATGATTTCAGATTTCGACCATTTCTCTAATTTTGAAAACTTAATTATATAATATTAATATACATATAATTAATATAAAATATAATATATAAAATTATATATTTTTATATTATATATATAATTACATTAACATTTTTATATAATTCTCAGAATTATATTAAATATCGCAATTAATCGTTTTGTTCTCTTTCAAAGCCGTTTCTTTTGACTGCAATTTTTTTATATTACTTTTTTTCAAACCAACGTCAAATGAACTCAATATATTATAAATGTCTCGAATAAGTAATATCCCGATAAAGAGTATCAATATTCACGTTTTAAATCATTACTGTAAAAACCATTATAAAAAGAGCTTTTGTATAAAAGAGCTTTTATATAAAAATTTACAATGTATATCGGTGAAAGAATAATAATTTTTTATTAATATCGCAATGTTTTCATAAACTTGCATACAGTTATTTATTACTGAACTTATACATTTTATTGCAATATATATATATATATATATATATATATATATACACACACACACACACAAAATATCTTATTTATTCATATAAAATACATAAAATATTATTGAAAAAAAGATGCTAATAAAAATGCTGACCATATGCGAGTATAAATTATTAATTTATACATGTAGAAAATTTTATATTTATATTTGTATTTCATGGATTTTATAGTACAAGCTATTTCGTTTGTAACGTTCATTCATGCATTCTCATTTTCACAGAGCCGTTATCTTCATTACATGTCTTCTTTCACGAATTTCGAAAGGAATCTCGGTTTCTCGTACGCTGATTAGATCAGCAAAGCAATGCTTTTGCTTCGATATATTTAGATCCTTCGGTTTGTTAATGCGCCGACACACTCGCATTCATTTGATGTCCATTCGACCGTATTATTTAAAAAGTATTCACGCAACTTACTCTCGCAATGTAAGATAAATTTTTACTCCATCAACCAAATAGACAACGCCTAGCCACTGGCGGTGCTTCATCGAGAATTCGTAGCGGTTTGTCGTGATTCGTGAATTACTAAATATGATCCATTACATTTATTAGCGCGCAATTGTGCTCGCTCATGAATGTCGTAGTCGTATTAAAAGCTTCTCTGAGGAATGGCAGAGATTTCATTTGCCATGGCAAAATTTCCCCTTTCATCTTTAAATGCCGGTAAATTCCTCTCATGTTAATTTAATTAATATTGGTTGTAAACTATATGAATTTTAATTGTGGACTGCATGAATATTATTAGTAGAGAGGTTTAATATATTTAATAGGGTTGGTATTTCGTGAAATTGTGCGTTAGAGATGTTGCATAGAGCGATAATATGAAAAGAACATTATACAATTATGGAAAAATAGATATCAATTTTTATCATTTTTTATTTGTCGATGAAATTTTCTGATTATTTAGTACAAAAAATATTAGTTTATATTAGTCTAAATTATCTTATTTATCTCCAAATTATTTTTTCTGCATTCCGAACAAGTAATTTATAACTGTTCCTATTGACATCTTTTATTTATAATTTTTTATGTATCTATATCCATAAATAAAATATTTTTCATTCATATATACACATGCTATAAATAAATAAAAGACACAAATTCTTAAAAAGATTTTAATATTAATAAAAAAATTATTATTTTTAATAAATGCCCAAGAATAAAATATAATTGTAACTCTAATTAACACAATAATTAATTTTTTATATATTCCGTTGTACAAAAATAATAGTAATTAAAATTTCAATTATCGAATATCAAAACACATGTGAAATTATTCTTTTATTGTTGAATTCCTGCAAAAATGGAAATTGTAAATAGAGCAGGCGCATTAATATGATTCGCATTTAATTATTCACCAGACCGATTTTCAACAAACTCTCGAAATAAATTCTAACATTCCTATATAGCCCGTGCTTTGAACCCCCCGCTTAAATATGCCAACTATTCCTCGTGGCCGACGGCATGATCGCCCGCGCATAATCATTCCGGCGCGGCGCACAATGAGCGGACAAAACGCCGAAGAATCCCTCGCGCTCGAGTTATTTTTATTACGATCGATTCATTGCTTCCATACCCTCCTCTCCTACGGCTGCCCATCCATTTCTCTTACCCCTTTCTCTCTCTCACACGGCGGCAATACGGCCGGCATTCATCGTCGTATGCAGCCGGCGGGCGCCGACGGTATGCACAGCCATTGCGCCGCGCGAGCCGATCTTAAGGTAACCAGACTTACGTGCATTCCTGCTCGCACCTTCCGGTACTCCGCCTCGCCCTGTCGACGCATTTCAACGGCTGGAATTCCGCGCAATTTCCCCCGTTATAAACGTGCACGCGCGGCGAGGATGTTCGCGGCGCCAACAGCGAAATATTGACATTGCCGGCGCGGCGTGGATGCGGACGCATCGGCGGAAAATGCACTCGTTTGAACGTCGTAGACATGAGGGCGGCGGCAGGGGCCGAAGGGATGAGGGATAGACTGGCGAGCGCGAAGGGATGAGAAAAGAGAGAGAGAGAGAGAGAGAAAGACTGCGAGATATTTTCGCGCGATGCATTTTTCCACGGAGTCACGCGTGCACGCGGCCGACATGCTTACGGACGCGGAAAACGCCGGGGGGCGCCGCCGTGATATACATACACGTCTCCCCCGAGCGCGACTGCGGAAAAAATGCGAGTAATCGCGACCGCGGTGAATTTCCAGTCCGGATGGGAAAAAGAAATGATTGCACGCGGCTCTCATTTACCGCGTTTCTGTCCGCTACATGTTTCTGAATCGCGACGCGAAAAGATGATCGCTTGTATCGCCGCTCTGAACGCGCGCAGCAAATGGAAGCCGCAGATGCGAGACCCGTATCGAGTCACCGAAGTATATTTTTGCAACAGAGGGACAGTCGTCTTTCCGCTTGAAAAATATTTCCGGTGTTATTTGACGCGGAAATCTAAAGCGTTCCGACAAGTAGAGTTTCAGAGGTGCAACAATAACGAAATCTTGCGTATTAACGGAACCTATGTAGTTCCTTCATATAGATTGCTGATAAGCCGCGCATCACGATGTAACCCGCCGTGCATTTTAATGAAGACGATAAATTACTCCCTCCAGAACAACTTTATTTACGAAGGCAAATGAAACTATACTGAAAAACGATGCAATATAAATTTTATTTATCGCAAAAAACATTATGCGCATCGGGAATCTCTACATTCCGCGCATTGTTTACCGAGGAAATTAAAATTTTCCAATAACGAAGTGCTCTCCGCGTTACCCGCTTTTGATTAATCCCCATAATGCGGTGTATCAAATGCGCGGGATCTAGTGAAACGAGAAGGTGAAGTGGCCCGCGTTAGTACGATCGTCATTTCGAGAAAGATGACTGAAAACCCTACCGCGCTGAAGAGCTCGAGCTTTTTCAGGAGGAGAGGGGAGAGGAGGAGGATCGGCCTTTCACGGTGCAGGCCCATTAAATTCCTACGGGGTTTGATTAACGTTCACTCCGTGTCGAGGATTCAATGTCGGTGCACGTGAAACCAACTCCGACGTGTTCTATTGACTGTTCAACCATTTGACAGGAAATTAATTCATTATGTTCTCTCTCTCTCTCTCTCTCTCTCTCTCTCGTCTATCTATCTCTCTCTTCCTGCACTGCATTGCATAATTTCTTCGATTATTCGTAAATACGTATTGCAAGCAATTACCGAAATTTCATGATATTAATTGCGATTTGCCAATCGTTATTGCATTTATAATATGCTGTATTCCGGTGCGTTTGCAAAGTTCGATAATAAACATGTTTTTTGTATCTAAAATTTTCTGGAATAAATTCTGTTCGCCATTCTCTGTAAGAGCAATAGATTTTAAAATACAAATTTTCTCGCAAATTGAACACTTTGTGTGGAATGCGGTTAATTAACGTTAAGATAGAAAATGATCATTTCTAATGTCCTGTGTGAATTTTACAGTCGCAACGAGAATGATGCGTAATAATTCTATTTTGGAAATGCAGGTTAAATTCATGTATATTTGTTGGATGCTTTTAGCTTACGTTTTTCAGACTATTGATCCGAACAACAAGCTATTGACTGCGTTTATATTTTGCCACGTGCAAACGTGCCATTTATTAATTAAATATAACGGACAGTTGTATTAAAAGAGGGAGAGAGGGCGAGGGAGAGGAAAAAGAAAGGACAATATATTTTCATTTCGCGTTTATTTATTTTATATACACGCGGCGCGTTAATTATTAATTCATTATTGAAGTTTTCATTAATGCGGAAATATAACAGATTAATCTACTTCTTACAATCTCTGTATTGAAAATGGCGAACAACTTACAATATCTGCGTGAAAATTATTAATAATGAACGCGAATCAAATTACTGATAAATGAAGACTTGCGACCGAGTTTCCTCACAATTTCAATAAGAAGCGCAACGCTGTCGCACACTTAATCAAGAGAGACAGGGAGGATGGATCAGAGTGCGTATTTAAAATCTGTAAATAATTTTTTCGGAGCTTTATCCTCGGGGATACAATGGGAGGCACGAGCGCGTGCAACAACGGTCGCCAGCGGAATTCACTCGAGAGGCGTTAATCTTTTTTTTTTTTTTAGCAAGGCATCCACCGTTTTAAGCCACCGAGTGTGCTAGCGGGCACGCTCTCGCCGCCCAGCGGTTACGCTCGAATTTTTACGAGTATCGATTCTCACTTGCGCCGATACTCTTTTCTTTTTGCGTTCCGGCGCGTCGAGCGTGGTCCTGCTGCTGATCGTTCGTTTCATGCGGGATCGCTTAAATGAGGCGGCCCTCTCCTTTATTACGAGAGTTTCTAGTCGCGAATCATTTTCTCCGCAGCTACTATTGTTTCTCGCGGCGCAATTTTTATAGCCGGCCGCGCTTCCGCGCGCGAGATTCGTGCCTGTGCACTTTTCCATTAAAGAAATTTCCATATTAATGGGAGACCGGCGGAGACGACGGGCGCGAAATGCGGGAGAGAGAATGAGGAAGTCGAGTCGATGAAAAATGCGTCACGCTGAGTGTTTCATGGAGTTCGCGTCACACTTTAGGGGGAGAGAGAGCAGGTCGGGATGAATTTGAAAATTATTTTCCCTCCGAATTCGCAAATACCCGTCTCATTTTTTTCACGCGGTACGTACACATGCGCCGTAGAATTAATCTAATACAATACATTAATTTAGCTATACAAAATACGAGTAGCTTTAATTTATAGTCGAGTCAATTGTGCCATAATTCTGTGTCTCGTTTCTCCAATTTGACATTTTATATGAAATATTATTATCTCGTTCCCGCTTACTGTTGATTACTATTTTTCTTTAAATTTTCACGAAGAGAAATTTATCGCCTCAAATATCTATATAATGTCGAGATTATAGGCGAACGCTGCACAACGTTCTGCGTTCTCCCGACCGATATTGCTGACATTATTGCTGTTTCTGTTTGCAGGCGAGAAGCACCATATGCTGCCCACCGGAGAGCTGCTCATCTTCTCGGTGACTCCCGCCGATGCTCACTGGACCTATCGGTGCCGTACTGTGCACCACGTCACCGGTGACACCGTGGAAAGTAACTCGTACGCCAGGCTCGTGGTTACCGGTAAGTCCTCGTCCGTAAGTCCGTCAGCTCGTATCTCTTCAAGTGGAAGCCCGGAAATCCTCTCTCGATACCGAAGCGGAGCTCCGAGATTGCCGGAAAGTTGAGGAAAGGAAAATTCGGCGCTAACGATAAGCCGTAAAAGACTGTCTGAATAATGATGAGGCATTAATTACGCTGTAATTAACACGTCCAATGATAGCATTTTTCAGAAGTATTCCAATTGACAAAGTCGCACTGAGAGAAAAATATAGTTACTGTAAATATAGTTTGGTCTCAACCACAATTTTATAATATTTCTAATGATAATAATAATATTAACATGATGATGCATACAGTTAAGTTAATCATATTTCGTGTTAGAAATATTATAAAAATATGGTTGAGGCCAAAAGTAACTGTACTTTTCTCTCAGTGCGATTAAAAGAAGTTCCAATAAAATTGATTTTAATCTTTTTCTATTTTCACACAGC
The DNA here is from genome assembly GCA_928718305.1 of Tetramorium bicarinatum. Taxonomy (NCBI): domain Eukaryota; kingdom Metazoa; phylum Arthropoda; class Insecta; order Hymenoptera; family Formicidae; genus Tetramorium; species Tetramorium bicarinatum. Next base: position 10,656,613 of record OV788319.1, read on the forward strand.
AATATAGCAGCTATTAATTTTTTAATAAGAATTCATATTTAAGTAATACGTGTCTTTTACACGCAAAATCAAACATTTTTTAGCATTTTTATCTCCGTGAAGCTCGATATTTCAAATCGAATTTTTTTTTTCCGAAAATCTCTCCTAAAGAACGTAAACTCGCGCATTTCGCAACGCTCACGGCCCATGCATAAACATTCCCTCAGCGATCTCTTACATCTCGCTAATCCCTTATGCCCGTTACGTTTCACGTGTTCGGGGCGAAACGTTCCGGCGGCATAATTGTGATCCATCCTGTACGTGAGCGGCCGTTCATCCGCGGCATTTCTCGGGGATGCCCAGCCACGGGATATCCCCCACGTTTTATGCATCTACTTAACTAAACACGTTTATACACGGCTCTCCCGTGCTCGCCCTCTCCGCACATAGCGAATCGTGATGCATTGTTGCATATTTCCCGCACGCCGCCGACCTCCGGTAGTTGGCCTTCCCTTCGGCCTTCGGTCGCACGTGGCGCTTTCTTCATGAATAAATCATGAGTGTCCGAAATGCTAATGGCCGAAATGTTCGCCGGCGATATTTCTGCCGACCCGTTGAGCCAAATGCACCGACATCGGCGGAAATATGCTCGGTATTTGAAGGGACAACGGCGCAGTGCCTGCACCTGCGCATGTCGCGTACGAACAGAGATTCGAGAAAATAGCCTAATTTCTCCGATTTCATTAAATATTCCTTTCACGAAAAAAAAGTTGTTTTTAATACGAAAGTCTTCATTTCATCTGAAAATTGGGTTGAACGGATTACAACTTTTTAGCATTTAACACGTCTTTGTGATTTCTCGCAAACTGAAAATATCTTTCAGATTTTTCAGTCAGAATTATCATTTTGACTGAAATTGACTTTGAAATTAAATTTAAGAGTTTACTTCCGCTTTAGCAATGCTCTTACACTACTGGTTAATTTGCAATATGAGTGACTCGTTGTCGCTTATTTTGTTTGGCTCAAGTTATTGCGGTATATTGCGTTTATTCAGACCGTTGGAGTAGTAGTGGCGGTGTAGAGAGTGTCTGACTATCTTGCCACGAGAAACTCGGTAATTTCGATCGGCAGCACAGACGATCTTGTCAGGAGAACTCGGTAATTTCGCCGGCGTACTTCACCCGGCGCGCCATAGAGTTGCTGACTGATAAGGCATAAAATGGGTCGAACGCGGATGAGAACTGCGGAACAATGGCAGGCTAATGATGAGAGTGCACCGTCTTGTCTATTTCGGCTGCACGCGCTGAAACCGATAAGATGGCAAAGGGAGCGTCGGACGAGCATATTGTTCGCTTCCTATCGATATCACTTGCAACTTAAATTAACGCTTTGTGCGTTCGGGAAGTTGAGAGAGATATCGCGGACGCGAGTTGTAGAAAATTCCGGAGACGCAGAACGTGTCGCTGCGTCCTCTTTCGTTAAACATGTAAGGGGTGCTCGAATTATTGCAATGTGATTTTATAAAATACGAAATTGAATGTGTGTTGATTAAGAAGCGAAATTGATAATTCAACAACGATACAATACAATATATTAATATTAATACAGACTGAATGATCAAAGTAAACAATATTTTTACACTGAAAAAAAATTCTGGTTGAAAACGGACGAATCGGGAAAATCTTATAGAATTGATCAAATATTCTGGTTATTACAAGTTATAAAGTATTGAGTTCTATCACAATAACCAGAATATTTGATCAATCCTACAAGATTTTCCGATTCGTCCGTTTTTAACCAGAATTTTCTTTTTCAGTGTACATCTCCGTGGAAAATAAGGTTTTCTGAGGGCACGTAGAAGCTGCCGGTGAGAAATTGATGGCAAATCGACGCAGCCGCGACGGAAGAGCCTTACCGCCGCTTTGTCGAGTCAGTGTCTTGTTTTCGCAGTTCAGCGTCCTTCCGCCTCTTTTTGCCATCCCCTACACCGCCATTATCCGCCCCCGTATTTTTCGCGACCTCTCGCTGCACTCCCTTTCCTTCGTTGCTTTTCGTGCCAGAGACACATCGGAGTTATAACACTTCGCCGCCGCATTTTAGAGAAGCGCAGCCTTTTAGACGGGAAGCGGTGGCATCCATTAAAAAAAAAGCCGGGCGTGCAGCTGTGCAAATTGCGGACCATCTAGAACTAAAATTTTTAAGGAAAGCCACGCCGGAAAGTGTCGACTAATACGGCGTCGACATGTTATCGATATGCCTCTGCAATTTTTAAGCTTCCTTTCCTCTAAAGAGTCGACATTTTTATCGCGAAGGAAAATTAGTCCGTGAAGATATTCGAGAATGTTTGAGACGATTGTTTGCCAAACGGATGGGTGGAATTTAATATCCAGTCTCCGCCAACATCCGAGAGACTTTACAATGCTTAGTAACCTTCCGCCGCATGGCTTTTTCGCCAAAGTGATCCAACGCACGGAAATATTTACTTTCGTTGCGCCGAAGAAAAATCTTCGCACGCGAAGAATTTTGAAAGCATGTCTATTCGCGTGTCTCGCAAGAATTAACTGAGGGAGAACTTGAAAATTTATTTAAAATATATTCCGTGGATTTCAGGAAGGATAAAAAATGTAATTCCTTTTCTCTACACTTCGATATATTATATATTAAAAGTAAATGTTCACTGTCGTTTTACATTAATTTTCACTTAACAAGATAATTTGATACATGACCAACCGAGAAGAACGTGTAACATCTAATTTAACACAATCCACGAAAATCTCGCTCGAAAAAAGATACCATTTGGCACCCGGGACATACATTAATTAAGAAGCGGCTGGAGCTTCTCCAACGCTCTCAATTCGGGCTTTCAGACGAAAAAGCTTCCAAACCGAAAAACCGTACCAAACTTTTTTCCGAAACGCAACGCGAGGATTGCCAAACTTACGAAGAACACTAAAAGTTAAATTTACGGTGAATTCTCATTAAGCAGACGAGGCGAGTGCGATCTCGTAACTAAAGCGTACCGGAAGGTATCTAACTATCGACGATAATGTCGGGGCTCGATCTCCGCCGAAAGTTCACCGGCGACGAGATAGAGCGGAGAGTCATATCGAGATGGAGTCGACGGTTCCTTTATGGCCGCGATTCGCATCGCAGTGGAACAAGTCGAGGACAGGTCGGGCAGCCCTGTTAAACCGAGCGTTAAATTAGTTCGACGGCCGAATAGTTCCCGGTGAGTTTAGCATCTTTGCCGCCTTGGTCGGCGAGGTGATCTCGTTCTCTCGAGGGTGTCTTTTTGCATCGATAGAGAAAGAGGCGGGAGAAGAGGGTAAGAGGGAAAACGAGGGAGAACTTGGTACATTGCGCGCCACGATGCCGAATCGACGCTTTCCTCCGACCCGAGCTGGGAGACACCAGCCAAAATCCCGTGTGCAATTCACATTGCGGTCCCGAACAGTCCGCCGCTGGGTACGCGAAACTTGCGCGATTCCCTTTTATTTACGACCCGGCTCCGTGCGGAATATTCGGAAAAATTTCGCGAGCCAAGTAAGCGCGTCGTGAACAGACGACGAGCTTCTGGAGCATAAGTTCCGCGTGATGAACAATGTCCGGAGCTTGATTTGAGGGAGAAACAGAAGAATTTGCTAGATTTTGCGATAACGTAATAAAAAATGCAACCAAAAATAGAGAGAAATAGTATAAAATATAATTTGTGTTTCTCTTAAGAAAAAGAAAAAATATACATACATAGTTGTTAAAAATACTTTAATTAAGAGATCTGTATATTACATTTGAACGTGTTCTCTCGCAAATTCTAGGCAAATAAAAACGGTGTATATAAAAATAGTGTAATGTCAGAAATAAAAGAGATATAGATTTTATATATAGCATATTTGTAATGAAATTTTGTGTGTTCATCACTTGGAGTCCGATACGGTCAGTTGCTAAATTTATTTTGACGTTTTACAATTTTACGTTTTACAATTTTATGACTGTTGAATTCCAAAAAAATTGGGTGTTTTGACAAAAATCTATCATCCAATAAATCTCGATTGAAAGCACAAAAATTAATATTAAAACTACATTGGAGTATCGGTAATTCTAGTGTAGCTTTAAACTCATCGTCACCAAACTGTAAATTATTGTTTTTGTATTCTTTTGCGATTGTTTGAGAATTATGTAACATGTTTTAGTGTATGTAGCAAATTTCGAATCCTTTCTTAATCGACGAATTTAAATTGGATTAAATAATATCTAACCAAGTGTACGAGTAAATAATCCTCCGATTTAATTAGACTTAATTTGATCGAAATCTTTATCGAAATTTTGTACGAAAACACTTGCAAAAACTTTAAAAAAATTGTAGCTTGGAAACATATCGCGACATCTCGTAGCGATGAGATTAGGCAATGTTGCGTGGATCATTCTTTTGCAAACTTGTTTGGCGTTCAAATGTCTGAAAAACATCTTTCTGAAGTTTTAATTAAATTTTTCTCCTTAAGTTCGCATATAATCCGACCGAGTTAAGCGCCATTGAGAGAAATCTTCATTACGTTCTACAGTGAGGACGTTTCTTGTACGCGCTCCACCTCGCCTTTTTACAACTCGCCATCGCCGCGTTTTATAAACACGGGAGCGGGGACGGGGTATCGTTTCGCTTCGGCGTCCGTCTGTCTGCCTGTCTGACGGCGCGAATTCCGCCGAGTCGCGATTTCCTAACTTCCGACTAATTAAACTTTCGTTGCTCGATATTAAATTCTGCCGATGTTGCTCTCGAAACGCGATGAATTGAGAGCGCCGTCTTTGCATCGCTCGCTTTCTACTCTCGCTCTACTTTCCTCTCCCTTCCCGCCCCCTCCTTTCGCCCCCGCTGCGGAAACGCATCTGAAAATTTATCCTCGCTTTGCCTGCCCGCGTCCTCTGTTTCCCCCGAGTCACCCTCGCGAACTTGCGAAATCCGCGGAACAACTTGAGGGAGGGGGGGGATGGGCTTTTATTGGACCTTCGTGGCTTCGGTCAATGGCGGCGAGGTCGGCGAGGAAGCGAAAAGGATAGAGCGACGAGGATGAGAGAAAGAAGAGCTTGCCTGGCGGAGGTCGCCTTATTGGCGGGGATGAGCGGAAGAAACACGGTGAAAACGCTAAGTGCAATCCGCAGAGCCGCCGGTGTAGCAGCAACGTCGGCAGGAAACAATGCAGCCGTCACAGCCCGCGCACCCTTATCGAGCCATCGCCAACCCATGCACCCCGGTATCGTCGCTGGATCTCTCCACGTTGGCATACCGAAGCGGCAGTTTCCAGCGGGGTGCGGTTATAAGGAATCCCGCACGACATGCTGCCATCGCATCGCAATAAAGTTCTCTAATTAAATCGTGAGGAAACCTCGAATTTCGTCATTGGTCGGAGTTGAAATTCCTATTTCCTTTTCATATATTATTCGTAGCTTATCTATTTACAAAGAGGTCCGATCGGATGTTCAATTATAAATGTATACTGTGATTTGCTACGAGTCGCCATTGCTCCTATTCATTGTCAGTATTCGGTTAAAGATGTATAATCAAATGATGTATAGTCAAATGACGATCTACATTATTAAATTCTTATTATTACATTATTAATAAATAATAGTACATTATTAATAAATAATTAATTCTATTATATTAGAATTAATTAGAATTAATTAGTTCTAATTGAGTCTAATAAATTCTAATATACATTAATACATGTACATTAATGAACATTTTAGCTAAATGTTATGACAATGGTGTTATCTTTGAAATTCTGACATCCATCTTTAATTTAACTAAAGGAATAAGATAAAATTAGCGATATATTAAGTAAGCCTTACTTAATAAAAATTAATATGTTAATCAAAATTTTACCTTCCTTTTAGTCAAAATTAAATGAAATTGAGTAAGGAATATCCTATTGAATAGTTAAAAACGACACAAATTGAGTATAATTTAACACTATGAGTTTAACAGTGTACACTGAGAGAAAATGTAGTTACTTTTGGCCTCAACCATAATTTTATAATATTTCTAACAATAATAATGGTTAACATAATAATGCATATAGTCAAGTTAATCATATTTATTAGTTAGAAATATTATAAAATTATGGTTGAGGCCAAAATATATATTTTTCTCTCAGTGTAAGAGGCGTGGGAAATAGTCTCCGATTTCGTGAAACTATTTATTTGGAATTAAGGAGAAATATCAGCGTTACATTCGACGTTCACTGCTTGTGCGCCTGTCACCCATTTAAGCGCATTGGCGAGATCGCGGAGAATTTGGCGGCGTGAAAGAGAGGAGAGAGAGCGCTCTCGCGCGAGCTTTACGTGTTCTGCCTTTTCTTCTCGTATTTACCCTCGCGTATTACACACGCGCGACGACGTCGTCGTAAAGCCGGCATAATTCAATGCAAACAGCGAGAGGCAGAAACGCTCGAAAATACAACGCGCCGCGCGTCGCGGCGCTGAAGAGCGAAAGTATACGCGCGAGCAAACTCCATAAACGGCGACAATTATTTTCGCAAACAGCACAATGCGCGGACTTGCGCGCGGCTAGAAATAAAGGATGTAATTCTGGAAGCGCCTGTTAAATTCGGCGCGTATTTTGCTTACACGTGAGGGAGAGAGGACCGGTGTTTTCCTCCTACGTCTCTATTTAACTATAATTTATTTTAGCTCATATTTTATCTTCCCTCTTCCTCCGACTGCGGCGATCGCGCCTTTCGTCTGATTTTCCGTTCACTCGGCCGTTTTCGCTAATCCGCAGCCGCGGCTGTCGTGCAATATACCCCGATAATTTTTCTGTTCAATCCGCTAACGGACAGCAGGATGGACTCCTTCTCCCAGAATTACCGCGGATAAAGTATTCCGCATTAGCGAAACAAGTTTCGAGCTGCGCGCGTTAAATTATATCGGCTTTTTTTTAGCGTAACGCTCCCGCTCCGGTCGTATCGTGCGCCGCACAATGGCGCCGCGGGGCCCAAAGTCATAATTAAGTTTCTCTTTTTGTGTCAGGGCAAGTTACTCGTTCCTGCTCTTTCGCGTAATATACGTCTGGAAATGAATTATCGGGCCATCCGGGCGACCGGGCGCAATTTAATGCAAAGACAGCGTTATCACGCTGTCCCGCGGCCAACCAATTGCGGCGTAAAGATAATAATTTAATCGAGTAAGTAACGAGTGGTATTATTTCGCTCGTCGCGAGTCGCGCGGCGATTAAAATTACTCGCTCGCTTTTACACGGGAAAACTTGCCGGGCTCTCGGCACGGAAAGGAATCCGAAACACTCGTCGATAAATTATCACTCTGACGTCGACTTCGGTGAAATAATTTACCTGCGACGTAATACGCGGTAATGCGCGGCTTTGTCGGCGTCCGGCCGCTGCAAATTTTGAACGGAATGTCATTTTTCGCGGGTATAAATTGTTAATGGAATGGCGATTTTACTGCAAATATGCATTAAAATATGCAAGTACGGTATAACGATGGGGAGAAAAAAAAAACGTTATCGAATCGACGCTGCACGTATTATTTTTAAGCTTGAAATTTCAATATCTGACATATTTTATGAAATTCACAAAAATTATTTCCAACATTTTAGTGCAGAGATCTTCCGCCACGGAGATCGCAGCGGGAATATTAATTGGATTAAAACTTAATAAGCGCTTAAAGTTTCGCTTTTATTCGTAAAGAGAAGATGATAATGCGAGGCGCGGCCCTTCCAGTAGATAGCCAAATTTTGCGGAATACTTTGGTTCAGATTCGGTGGCTGAAAATGACTTCGCAGTCGCACGGCTAACTCGAGCGGCTCTTATTCCGGGATATAAATCGCCGTTATTATCTCGAGCAATATCGCGACGGCGACGCGCATACGTGCGCCTCCGGGCGCAAATTGCACGCGGCGGGTATCGCGTCGTGACCTGAATTCCGAAGCAATCAGTGGGTGACGTTAAATTATATATGCGTACCGTGGACTGTGGAACGAGCCGGGACTCTGGCGGTGTAATATAGTTATTACCGATTAATTCCATGAGTGTTCCTTATCTGCATGAATGATTAAACCTATCTTAAAGCCAAAATTACTTTAAAGATCCAAAATGTCGCCTGATGTTTTCTTGGCGCTTTCGAAATTCACTAGCGTCACCTGAGGATATTTTGTGCCAACTTGATTAAATTTCCAACTACGATCTTTGTATCGTTTCTCAGCGCCGTGTTTAATTTGGAGAAAAATCTTCGTGTTTCCTATTGGAGATTTATAATTGCTCCAATCCCTTCGAATTTACAATTTAATTGCAAATCAAACTCGCACGATTTCTACCCTCAAGGTGACGGGGGAAAAAGGAAACCGTCGCTTAACCGCGAAATCAAATTGGCGAGGGTGAACGCGTAAAACGACCGTGCCGCACCGTGGCAGAAAAGACGCCACGGTGCGGCAAGTATGTCCCATAATGCGCGATAAGAGACCTCGTACGGTTAATTAGCGCCAACTTTATTACGACGGGGTCGTTTGTTCGAGGCAAATACACGAGCGCGAATTGGAGGGAGGAGAACTGCCAACGCCATTTGAATTTCGCTTTGACGACGATACACACGCGCCGGGTGTATATTTAATAGAGTCTTAATTGGAGTCACCAGCTCGAGAGCTTTAATTGGACATCGCGTGCGACGAGATAGAAAGAGAGCGAGCAAGCGAGAGAGAGAGAAAGAGAGGGAGAGAGAGAGAGAGAGAGAGAGAGAGAGAGAGAGAGAGAGAGAGATATGGAACATACTAACCGTTCTGTGGTTTCTGCGTGCTCTCTTTCTCTCTCTCTCTCTCACTCTTGAACTTTCTTCCCCTCTGTCTCTTTCTGTCTCTTCCTCTCATCGCTCTTTCATGTGTCAAACAGCAGGTTGCACCTTTCTTCTTCAATCTGAAATATGCAAACTTTGATTTTGCATTACGTAAAACTCATTACGTAATCAATAACTATTAATTCAAAGATTTTCAAACATTTGATATCATATTTTATTTCGTGTCGAATTGTCACGAATTGTTTAATTCGTGAAATAGAACTAGAGACATGTATCAGATTCATCTGGTTTACGAGCTTACTGCCTGATTTTGTTTTCGCGTATTACTCTATTACTTGAAAATATAAGACCATGATTTTTATCTCTAAAATTATTATTATTATTATTTATATAAAAAATAAAGTGTCGCATTGCTTTTGAATATTATTAGAAAATGTGTGTGGAATAACATTTATTTTATTTTATTAATTATTTTACATAAAATCCATTTATTATCAGTTTTTTTAACATTTTTGTTTTTAACATTTAAAAATTTTTGATTTTTTATTATTAATTAAATTTATACATAAATGGCTTCTGCTATTGATTTTTTAGTTTAATGATGAAATTCTGTAGGTACATAGTAATTTTAATATACAGTTACATTTTGTTATTTATTTTTAATCTTTTTAACGTTTCTATTCTGACTGTTAGATTAAAAAAATCTTGAAGTAAGCGCCAAGAGATTTTGTATTATATCATTAAAATTATGCGTGACTTGACAATATTTTCCTCCGACGTTTACATGGCGTGAATGTATGATAGGGCATGTCATTAATCGACATCTGTTGATGAACTCCGGTAATGGAGAGTCTGGGATAAAATCCGCTTTTAAAATTGCCGAATCATGTCGAATCGCAATGACATTCTTTTTTTTTGCCCCGCGTTAACGAGAACGCTGACGTTGAAGTGTAAGGCGCGCATTGCACACCATATAATAAAAAGTTTTCGACGTGTTGACGTATGCACCAGCCGATGTGGCGTTCTGCTGTCATGTATGCCGAAAACGAAAGCTTTTCGAGCTTTCTGTCATGCCGCGAGTTCGCATATTAAACATTTTCAACGATCGACGAATTCATTCTCGAAGAAAAAAGCGCATACGGAAGATACGCGGAATATGTAAAAATTATACTTTTTTCTCATCTCTATTTTTACAAGCATTTGCGTGTCGCAACTGTGTGCAATCGTTACAAGACTTACCGTACTGTAAAGATGTATGAAACCAAGGAAAATACTCCCCGCATTCGCTCCTGGCATTTTCGAGGATTTGTCAGTGAACTTTCATCGCCGGACGCGTACAGCAAAATGCAGTTGTGACACTTGCAACAGCGCGCCTCGGGGCCATATTTTTTTGTTTGTACGAGCGACAACGACGACGACGACGACAACGCCGACGCCGGCGACGATGCCAGCGACAGTGACGACGATGTTGACGTCGGGGGGCGTAAGTCGGGATGTAAATGGCGTAAAAACTTTTCGATGTGCATATGCACGAGATGACGGTGCACCAAACGAGGATATGAACAAGGGTGTGGTGGCGGTGGCGTTGTGCAGGAATATGGCAACTAGAATTGCACAGTGCTATAGAGAGGACAAGAGGCAGGAGAGAGAGAGACAGAAAGACAGAGAGAGAACGAGACACACACACATAGAGAAAGAGAGAGAGAGAGAGAAAGCAACGTGAGAGAGAAGGGGACGTTGGATTGGAGAGGGTATATGCACCAAAGAGGACAAGAGGAAGCGACAGAGAGAGAAAGAGAGACAGGGGGATGCAAGATCGAGCGAGACAAGTCAGCGGGGGCGGGAGCGAGAACGAGATAGAGGTACTGCGACGATCAATACGCCATCAGCTTAAATTACAATAATAATGCCGGCCAGACAAAGCGCCATTATAAAATAGTGCGGCCGTAAAAGGCCGCGGCGTCGCGCTGTCCAAGTCCGGTCCAGGGACAAACACCCCACCCTGTCTCGAGGAGGGAAGGAAACGGGAGGGATGGAGAATGGCTTAATCGTTGCTAAAAGGAGAAATAAAACGCTCGTTATTCGGGCGGGCAGTACCACTTACCAACCCTCTTCGTGTTCTCGCCAGGACGCTCGTTTCGCCGTCGTCGACGTCGACGTCGTCGTCGTCGTCGTCGTCGTCGTCGTCATTGTCGCTCTTCGTTCGGGATGTCGGTGAATTTAACCCCTTCGCGGCCGGACAGAATTGCCTCCGACGTTTTCATCGACGTGACCGGTGCGACTCGGTTTATTGATTCTATTAGCCGCGATAAAACTGCGCGCCCTAAAATTTACACGCGGATTTCACTGAATACGACGCGCGCATGCTGTTACTACGTGAAATGGAAGGGATTTACATTCATTCCCTCCGTATTTTCGAGGGGGTGCGCTGCATTTCGAGATGTCGACGGCTTTGTCTGTTAAACCGCTCTCACACTCTCATTGAGAACGACGTGATGGCTGAAGGGAGAAGTAAACGATGACATTTTCGACGCGTTTGATTTTTAATTTCTTGTCAGCGCTTTAATTGCAAATTTTATATGTACAGCTTTAGGCGAAATAAACTTTTCAGGATTGTTCTCGCAGTGTAAATAACTCAGAGTGACAAATATTCCATAGGAATATCGACTGTTAAAAATTTCCAAAGCATCAAAACAGCATTAAAATGGCAGAATTAATAGCGGCAAAAAGTATCGGATTTAAAACTTCCAGGGAAGTTTCTCTTCGGGGAAAAGTGCGGGACAATGTTCCGCGATTTTTACGTTATATACATTAAAAAGTTAACGCGGGATCTCTGTCTGCTCAGCCAACTCCGCGGAGATTTCTTTCTTAACGACTTCCCGGGGAGGCACGTATATCGTAAAATATCCCGCGGAGAATCGTCTGGACCGAAATCAGCGGGTGGAGCGCGCTTCTCCGAGCCTTAAATTTCCAATCCCGTTCTCTCTTAAGGTGCAGAACTACATGGTAACCGCGCGAGTCTGCTTGTTGACTAATAATTTATTAATGCTCATGCAACAATGCATGAACCTATAATAATTTGCATACGTTGAATTTCGTTAGGCAAATACATGCGCCGGTTAACATGCATTAATGATGCACACGGCCGATAATCGGATATTTCTGAAATTTTGCTGCATTATTAATACCACCGCGTACATTCGTTTGAATTGGTTTATCGCGCGTGCGTGTGTCAGCCATTTAAATATATTTGAATATCGCCAAAAAAAAAGAATGCCCTCCACTTTACGTTACCGAGGTTTCGCAGTCACGGGCAGGTGTGCGTTTCAATATTTCCGTAATTTTGACGTTATTGTACCGTGAACATGAAAATACAGTCAATTCGAATTAATTTACAAACTCGTTTAAGATAAAATATCATCGATCCTTCATCCCGTACAATCCCGCGATTCTCGGGATGTTCTCGTTATTATAATAAACAACAATGGAAAGTTGTAATTACATAGAAAATTAGTTTCGAGCACTGCCGAAACTCCGTCGCAATCTTGCTCATTATCATAATAAATTAGCATATTATTACAGAGTGTAAGTGTATTAGAGAACCAAATCAAAAGCATACATAAGTTAAGGACTCTTCGAAAGAAGGCTATCCTTACGGTGTGTTGTGCGCGATACAATTTGAGACGAATGAGAAGCTCAAATTCTATCGCATTGTGAAAGCACACTGAAAGAAAAATATTAGTTACTTTTGGATTCGACCACCATTTTATAATATTTTTAATGATAATTATAGTTAACATTATGATGTATATACATTGTAAACAATTAGTGTAAAATTACATGTAATTTTAAGACACACTTAATAGTTTTAAATTAATTTGATTTCTAATTTTGCATAAAAGTAAAAATAATTAGTCCTTAATTTGTTTTTACAGTGTATACACAATAGTGAATCTCACAATTTCTATAAAATTACATGTAATTGTGAGATTCACTATAATAGTTGTAAAATTCTACGTATTTATAATTTTGCAGTCAGAAGTAAAAATAAATTTTTAATTTCTAATAAATTTTTTACACTATATACACTGTAAAAAACAAATTAAGGAATTATTTTTACTTAATTAATTTAAAACTAATTTAATTTAATTTAATTAATTTAATTTAATTAATTTAAAACTACCAAGTGTGTCAAAATTACCTGTAATTTTACACAAATTTTTTACAGTGTAGTTAAATAAATCATATTTATTGTTAGAAAATTATAAAATTATGGTTGAGTCCAAAAGTAACTATATTTTTCTCTCAGTGCAAAACTTCCCTGACCCCGGTCTCTTTTCTTGTGTTTCAGAGCACCGCAACTCGTCGCCGCCACGATTCAATGAGCGGGTGAATCCCGGGCCGATCCGCACCGGCGAGACGATCGTGCTGTCGTGCATCTCGCAGGGTAACCCTCCGCCGACGTATCTCTGGTTCCGCGAGTCCGTGTCGGGCACGACGATGATCTTCAACTCGGAGAGGATACACGCGCGAGCCGGCGTCCTGGTGCTGCAGCCGGCCCGGGTCGAGGACGCCGGTAGATATGTTTGCCACGCGAACAATACCGCCGGTTCCGAGCGAGTCGAGCTGGAAGTCACCATCATAAGCAGCCTCTCCATCCATCTGGCGCCTCAACAGGTTCATTATTTGATCTTTTCCGTCTCTTTTTCTCTCTCGCACGAAACGACGACGCTTTCATGCGAACGACCCATTTTACGTACCCATTCGCGTACGTATTATCGTTTTTTCCATTTCGTTTTCTCGTTTCTTTTCTGATAAAATGATAAAAACAGCGATTGCCGTTTCTCTCCAAATCTAGAGACTTGATGTCGTAATTGGTAATTAATTAATAATCCTAATGAGCAATTTAAGTTTTAAATTTTCAGCTAAAACTATCAGAAAAATCGTACAATTTCATAAGGTATTATTTCAAACTGCATATGGAACATTTAAATCTACAGATAATACACTGTTTGCTATAAAATTTTTAATTTATCGAATTATGTTTTAATGATTTAATTTTTTATATCTCTTCTATAAATATTAAATAATTTAATATTAATAATATTTTTATACCTAATTATTTAATATTTATTAAAAAATATTAAATAATTAATAATCACATGAATAATTATTAATTATTGATTATTAAACCTGGAAACCAAACCAAATACTTAACAATGTAATTTCTTTCATTCTATTTACTTGTACAAAAATATTTAAAGAATAATTTCTATATAATTCTTTATGACAGTTTTCGAGATTTTTTACTTGAAATGTTTTTTTCTAAACATGAATGACTATAAGAATATTAATGTCTTTAGCTTTATGGAATATTGAAAATAATGCTTCTATATATTTTTTTCTTTAGTTTTATAGAATATCTCTTGAAACTAAAAATTATAAAACATTGAGCAAGTTTAAAACGGATTTTGCGCGGGATGTAAATTGACAGAAAGAACCGTGGAAAAGCAAGGTAAAGTTTTGGCACGACTTTTAACGCCACGGGACGAAACATAAAGATTGGCTAATTTAACAGCGAAAATATTGCTCGATCTGTTTCACGGGGCACGGCGGAGTTTCTAAATGTACGCACATTTCACTCCGTCTCACTTTATACATAATTACGCAACAAAATACAGATTGTAGTTTATATTAACACAGGCATGCAAATTAATTCTGGTCTCTTTCGAGGCGTGAAATGGTACGCAAACACTCACAACGGAGCGACGTTTGAGCTTCGCTTTCCCAAATAATGTTCGAATCTAAGTTTCGATTGTTATAGCGCGCACCCTTTGTTCAGCGTAATCGCCATAGAATATAGCCGGCTATTTCGATTCGCGCAAAGTTAAACCCAAGTTCATCCCGTTATTCAAAACGAGATAGTGGACTTTGGACAATCTCCGGATAATTGGGTCGAACATCAACGCTACATCATAGTTCCTCTATCCATCTTGCGCCCGTGTCGGTTTACGTGCATTTCCTCTCTCTTGAGTTTCACAAACAACTGCAATCTTTCTTGTTTTTTTTCCCCTCTTCTTCTTCTTCTTCTTCTTCTTCTTCGTACTACATTACGTGGTAGCGTTTTGGCTGCGTCAAGCAAGCGTCTCCGTGTCCGTCGTAACACCTACTTCAAGCATTTATGCGATCTGGTTTTGCAATAACTATTTATCATCCTGACTGTTGCAATATAATCCGAAATAGACTTCTATTCTGGAATGGATCATGCTAGACTGCGAGGCGGATAAGAGCGAAGGAGAATTATCGTCATACATTTTCGGGGCTCATGAATAAAATCCATTTCATCCCGCTGAAGCCTTAAACCCGGCGAAGTAATTTCATCGATCTCTTCAGAATCGATGCAAAATCCGCTCGCTACCGCTTCCATCTGAGAGATCGTCGTCGGGAGGTAAATAAATAACAATCATTATTCGAGCTGTCATCGCGCGTAACGGTCTTACGTTTGACTTCCCATTGAGCGGATTAAGAATCTCGAGAAGCGATGCTCCTTCCCCGACGATATCGACGATAATCTCCTCCGTTCACGTAGCGCCCGACCTCTCCCAACTTTTCCGAACTAGCAGCTTCTCTTGAATGCGTCGTCGCAAATGACTCGGGCGTTCTATTGTCCGCTCTTTTCCCTCGGTCTTCGATCCAGGCGACAATTGTTGCCAGTTACCTGAGGGGCGCGAGGAGCACGGTCAGAATCTGCATTTTACTTATCACCATTCGGCGAGATTTCGCGAAATTTACTTTTACCGTGGAGATTTCCACACTCTTTCTCTCTCTCTCTCTCTCTCTCTCTCTCTCTCTCTTTCTCCCCGCGACGGCATTTGACGACGGCATTTACGGACCAAATCGGTATTTATCTAGAAAGTGCAGCAAGTTCCATCGAGTCGCACTTATATAAGTACTTATCTTGCCAGTTACGACCACGTTCCTTGAGAGACTTCAAAATCTGATTGAGCAGCCATTTAAGTGAGCGCGCGTATATTACATTGCGCCGTAGTTGAAAAATTGTTTTTAAAATTCAATGATATTATATTCAACGATAATTAAATTTTTAATTAAAATTCTAATAAAAGGGAATGATATATTTAGAATAAAATAGAGCAACAACTAAAAAAATAATTATCGTCCATAAATAGTGCGTTGAAAAAATAAATTAGAATTCTCTTTTCCTAATATTTCATGGCTTCGATTTTTATTATAGAATAAATAATGCGAGATCTTTTCAGGCAATTTTTAATACTTTTCCGTTAACAGAGAAATATTTCTACATTTTTATAGATCATCTCTTATGTCAGTGCAAACTTTTATACGTGCAACTTCTGTATGCATAAACTTTTTATCCGATTTCTCTTTCCAATAAAAATTTACGATTAATTTTTTTATCATTTGTACAAATGATTATGGGAGGATGGTACAAGGATAATTATAAGAATTAGTCGTTTTAATTTATGTTTTTATAAACTTTTATTATTTTTTAATATTTTAATACATACAGTTTTATTTAATACGTACATTAAAATAAGCTATACGCGTTAACACATAATATAATAAAAGCAAGAAAATTTCGCAATTTCTCAAGCGGTTAACAAATTTGTGTTTTTGCTACTTTATGTCATAAATCTGCGTAAATATCAGGATAAGAATATGCTTGTTTAATTAGTCACCTGCAAAACGCGAAATAGAGAAGCTGGCTTTTTGTCACGTATCACTACATTAATTTTTCGTCGAGTTAGCGTTTCTAAAATTCGGCACGTGCGCGTCATTCATGAAAAACACACCATGCGTACTTTTTGCACGTGTTGTAATTTGACAGGTGCGTTAATACGTTAAACCAAAAAATCAGCGTAAAAACATGTAATGTATGAGCTTTGAAACATGATACACCGAAGAGAAATACACGTGCGCGAATTCCACTCCTAGATCATGATATCATGAGTTAGTATTATATAATCACTAATATCTTTACACAGAAAAATTACAGCGAAATGATCTTGATGTCATTCGAAAGTTAAAATTTCATCGCTTCCAGTGAATGTAATAACATTTATTTCGTAGGATTAGTTTGCGAGATATTATCGATTAATTGTAAAAATAGAATTCATTTCGACCCAAAATCTCCGTCCTCAGAAATTTCAATTGAGAGATCGCGGACAGATATAATCACCGATATCTCCGCACAGAGAAATCAGAGCGAGATGATTTTAATCTCATTTGAAAACTGAAACTCTGATGCTTTTAATGAATATAAGATCACTTATCTCGTATGAATAAGATCACTTATCTCATATGAATAGCTTGCATGATATTGTCGATGATAACAAATTAAAGTCAATTTTGCTTGAATCTCGGTCGTTTAAAGCAGAACACCGTATGTTTTAATAAATCTATTATTATTATTCTTACTTTAAAAAAGTCAAATTTTTCTATTTCAAAAAATTTCAACTATTTTAAATATGTACATATTCAACTCAGAAACTAATGTTTCTCGATTTCTTTTAAGTAAAAAAAGACTTTGGTAGATTAATTAAAGAGTATCTCTAAAAGATTTGAAATTCTAGGGCAATCTACTCTACTATTAACAGCCTGCAAACGTTAATTCGCGTTTATTTCTTCATTCGCTTCATTGTTACAAAAGCATTTGATTGTGCTTGCAGCCACGCAGAGTGACGGTTCGTTACCTTGTGATTTTGTTAAATCATTACGGAGGTCCTATAAACCTCTCTTTTTCTTTATATCTCTCCCTCGCTTTCTCTTCTCTAACCTGTGATATAGACGAGGGTAAATTTTCTCCGAGACAGCCCCGAATAAATTCGAGCCGACTCCGACGGTGAGCGACTAATTCTCAGCGACGTAGATAATCGAGGATCGCGCGCACTACTACCGTAAACAACGGCGAAGGCGGGAAGGCTCTCGGAAGCGCGATCGCTCGGCCGTGATGCCGCGTATAAAACATGACGCTTCATCCGTGAACACGATGAATCCCGGAGTTGTCCCGGCCACTTATTCCGCCGGGTCAAATTATCGCTCGCCCGGAGATCGTCAGACTCCGTTCCGCAATCGCTCGCTCTCTCGCCTGAAAGTTCCTTACAAATGTCGCCAACTTGCGGAAAGCGACCCCGCTCGCTACCTGGAAGAAATCCTGCCAGCGGCTTGTCAAAATTTTTGCACTCTTTTTTGTATACTGATTTAGTAGTTTAATTTTTTAAAATTGTTAATATTCTTTGACCTTTATTACTCTATGTCTTTTTTTTCCAACATGTCCATGGTCCATTTATTATGCATTATTAATGTCCAGTATGTTTCACATGGAAACTGTAATCGAGACCGATAGCTTCGTATATTCTCATTTTATCTTGATATGGCGCGCGCGCGCGCTTTGCATCGTGAAAAATTACTATTCTCTGATGAAATAGTATACACTCCAACGGTACTCTCTGCGATCTCTATGAAACTCGCCCTTCATGGCCGGGTTATCGACGACCGACCGTGGTTGCGACTGATAACACACAGACCGAAATATCGAAACGCCCGCGCGGAAACCGGTATGTAATAAATGCTCCACGCGCGCGCAAACTATTTCACTGTCAATTACCAGCTGATGGATCACAACCCCTGTCTCGATTCGCCGAGACGAATCGGTGTATTACGTACCTACCCTACCCTGAAAAGTCGACTGCATTCCGGGTCGATCGACGCCTCGTCGCGAAACGCGAGGAAAGAGGGAGGGAGAGAGGGATGGAGAGGGATGGAAAATGTCAGTAAAGTGTCGCTGTCCGAGGGAAAACGCGAGAAAGTGGTCGGTATTCTTCCATCTGGAGCGGACAGCTTGGACATATATATATATACATACATACACGCATATGTATGTATATATACATATATATAAAAGAAGGACAAATATATATTGGTAAATGGCGCGCGCTGACGAGGGCTGCTGGGCCACCATCGTGAGGGAGCGACAGTGGCATCAGGGAGAATCACAGGGGGCTGGAAACGGTGAAATACCATTCATTCGCCGGAAGCCTTCCCTATAACTTTCGCGGTCATCAACGGAGGAACGTTTACTAGGCGGATTTTTCGCGTCCATACAGGGTGTCCCGTTTGCGTAGGCATTACTTACTGACTCGATCTCTCGATCAACGTTTTGAATCCTTCCTTAGCACAAACTTGATTGGCCAGTACCGATATGTCACGTTGGAAACGCTCGATCATTTTTGTATATATTTGAGATTGAAACTAAGATTAGTTATTTAATATTAAATATGAAACAAGATTTTCTTTTAATATGCTTTTTCGAAAGATGATTTTTAAGGGACGCCATTTTAGTTTAAAGTTTCATTATTTAAAAATGATTGATGGATCTATAATTTCTATAATGGATCTATTATTCGAGAGAAGGGAATTGATCGAAGAAATCGTAGTTGAAAACCGGACGCGATGAATCTGGGACACTCCGTATATGTCGGCTGTCCTTCGCCTCCGCAATTTCGTTCCATTAACGCGTCAAACCCCCTTCGTATTTTATTGGCGGAAACCGCAGTTTTTTGTCGCGCACAGCGTAGCTTCCGGCGTTACGTCGGAGTTAATAATCGCAGGCTTCCCGGCGAATCTTTGTCAAGTTATTTCTGCCGTTCGATACATATTAGGGGAACAATTAATCGAACGTATAAACCCGAGATTTGCGCGTTTCATTGAGCACGTACAAGTTTCGATCTGTTTTCCGGCGTTTAATCCTCGAGGTGTTAAACGAGAAATTCAAGAATTTCTCGGTGACATTATTTCATAAATATTTCTGCGTTTAAAGCAAGTATGTCTTAAAGACAGATATACTTTTACGAATACTTTGCAGGAATTTTAATACAATTTATTATCTCTATTTAACGAAATAAAATTTTACTCGTCATTAAAATGTTTTAACTTACAGTTTAATAGACTACATTGCTTTCTTCGTCTCTTTATTATTTTAGAAACTTGTCAGGAATGAAATAAATTTAATACACCCTCATCCTTGTTTAACAGCAAGGCGTATTATTTATCCCGCGTTTTTCCCCGCTCTGAAAAAAAAGACACGTAATAACCGCGCGACGCGCGTTTTCAAAGAAGATTTCATGTACGTCGTGCGTGTATGCGTTTATTGTTACCCTGAAACAAGGCGTCTCTGCGTGTTGTAAATATATTTACGCGCAAACCGTAAAGGGAGACGGACCACAAAGAAAGTTGGCGCGAGGCGAGGGCGAGAGGGACGTGAGAAGGGGGCTGGAAACCGACGTTAGTTCGTCTTAGCTCGTTTTATGAATCTCCCTTCGAGCACCATTAAAAGAACCATTGCGACCGCGGTTTTATCCCTTTTTTCCTTCCTGAGTTTCTCTCCGCGCGCTTCTCCGAGGGTGAGGGCTGTGTCAAAGGATATTTAAAAGTTGCAGTGATGATTCGAAAGAAAGTTTTCCCTTAGAATCGTAAAACAAAGGCGGCCAAGGCGGCTGAGGCGAGATCTTCTTAACGGTATTTAACGGTCGCGGTCGCTACGACGAATAGGAATCATTTCTGGAGTCGCGTGATTGGTGTGTTTCTGGCGAAGCGGAAAGCTAGCCGATGCAAGTATGTTTATCACATACATAATTCGTTCCACAATTATTAACAAATGTTGAAAATATCCGGTTATTGAGAAAAACTCCATTTAATATTAATATTAAAAGTAATAATAAAATGTTAATTTTAATATTAAAAATCCATTTAATATTAATATTAAAATACAACATATAGAATATTGTAAATAATAGAAAATGTTATTTTATCCGCATGCAGCAGATAAAATGAGATATTAACGATTTATTTCTCATTATTTTGTAAAATTGCTATTCGTGTAGCATCCAGGCCGGGCGCGTCGCGCGTTAAATGCACGTGCCCACCGGGGAGAAAGTTAATCTTATCAAAGGCTTAACTTCGTGAAAGCCGATGTGGTTCCCTGAACCACGCGTACCCCGATCGACGCAACCGGTGCGGTTTAAACCAGTTGATTCTCCCGAGCTCTCTCGGTCCGCTTATCGCGGGTCACGGGGGTTGCTTTTTGCTCATCGAGAGATCGAGGGAGCGCGTCGAATGGTCGGCAAGTGCTCCTTGTTCGCGAATTCTTGGCCGGAGTGCCTGCGGAATTCACAGCCGTGATGCAGCAAGCATCGCGATGCGGCTGCATCACATTGCATCCGAGCCATGCACACGTATGCACGCGCGCTCGAACATGCACGCCGCATAATCGAAATGCGCTGTTCGTGGCCCTCTCCTCGGTTTATCCCTCCTGTCTCCTCTTCGCCCTTTTGTCTCTACTCCGCTGTCTCTCTCTCTCTCTCTCTCTCTCTCTCTCTCTCTGTCTCTCTCGTTCTCGTGGAGTAAACGAGCGTCCTTAATAATGCGCAAGACCGATTCTACTCCGGATCAAAGGATCTTATCCGCGTTCGATCGCCGCCAAGTTAAGCGGCTCAAGATGGATATGGAAATTCCGGCGGGAGGCCGATTTAATGGATCACTCTATATTATTCCGCGAATTCCTGG
This sequence comes from Tetramorium bicarinatum, assembly GCA_928718305.1. Classification (NCBI taxonomy): domain Eukaryota; kingdom Metazoa; phylum Arthropoda; class Insecta; order Hymenoptera; family Formicidae; genus Tetramorium; species Tetramorium bicarinatum. The sequence goes on from OV788319.1 coordinate 10,677,991, forward strand.
CGCGTATCCCATCTGACAGTACACGGTCTCGTTTACCTGCCCCGGGAAGACTTCAATTAAACGTAGAACGCGCTGGAGATCGAGCCCGGGCGATCGTTATCGCGATTAATATCAGCTACCGATGAGATTGCTGCAGCTTGAATATTAACGATATGAATGCTATTAGAATATTTTTGGAAATATATTACGTTTAAAATAAAGTATGAAATACAGTAATTAAGATACGAGATAATAGAAGTTTTCAACAAACGGTGGATTTTTAAATGATATATTGCAAAAATATGATAATGAATATCGAAGAATAATACACATTTAAATTTTGTCGCTATATTATTTCTAAATTTCGAAACAAAATCTGCCTGCCCGTTACTCAAATGCCGTTAAAGCCAGATTTTTCATTAATTTGCATCTCAATTACGTTGATATACTTTAAAGGAGAGGAGCGCGACGGTCAAAGGGCGCGTGATTAAATTAGCTTTCCGAATGCAGGATTGGAAATTCCATCGAGCCACTTGGGTTAATTGTACGAGCGCGTCCGTCCAATTTCTAATTCAATATACGACGACTGTGTCCTCGCGCTCTTCTCATCGGCACGTACACGTTTCGATGTACCGGAGACGCGCGGGTCTGCATTGAGATTGCATTTGCGTTAATTTTTTAGTTGCATGAGGAATGAAGGAGTTGGGATAATTAAAATTTCTTTCATCTCGCCGTGGAATTCGGAAATGCTCAAACTGAATATATTTTTTTTTGTATATTACGCGATTTTATTTTTGAAAACTAAACTTTGCAAATTCGTGCGATGAAATGTGATTTAACGTTCATTTAAATTTAATTTACATTGTCATCAGCACAGTTTAACATACATACGTGCAATATGCACGTATAATACGTATAACGAACTTTAAATCGTAAATATTATATTACATTCCATGTGAGTATCATATTCCCTGTTTCACCGCAGATTACAGTCAAATATTATATTACATTTCGTCGCATTGTGTCGCGCGATATTTATACATATGTACATGTGAATGTTTCTCGTGGATTCTAGGTAACCGTAGACCTGGGAAAGGACGCGGAATTTCAGTGCTCCGTCACCGGTCAGCCGCATCCGCTGATCTCGTGGGCGAAAGACGGTCTTCCTATAAGGGAGGGATCGTCGGGTAGGATCAAAATCACGGGTAACAGCGGCTCGGCGTTGCGTATAGCTTCTATCGTGAGAGACGACAAAGGGATGTACCAGTGCTTCGCCAAAAATGACTACGAGATGGTGCAGGCCACGGCCGAATTACGTCTAGGAGGTAAAACTCGCTCAGTTTATCATTTTCTACGGATTGCTCTCATATCCCGCGATTATTGTGTAATTAAAAATCAATGTAGTCCTTCATTGGACGATTTACGATCAAATATACAATGTTAAAAGGATTGCGCTTAATAAATTGTGGTAAATTAAATTACGTTAATTTAAGAATAAAATATGGCAAATAGAATTTTACTGAGTTAAGGGGATCCTGTAGCCGTCCGCGACTTTGAAAATCTATGAAAGTAATACGAAGAAATCCTTTTACAAAATTTTACAAAAATTCAGTTCCGCGGACGGCTACAGGATCCCCTCAAACTAAAATTAAATACTTGAATACTTGGACTTTAAATATGCGCGCTTAAGTAATTTAATCTTTGCTAATTAAACAATTGAGATATTTTGATTGTGCATGTACATAGATGCGATTCAATCGTTTATACTTTTCTAACAGTCTCTCTCTAATCTCTGCTTTCTGAGACAAAGAAGTCAGGACAATCTCGAAATATTGTAGATACAACATTATAACGGATAAATTTAAAATACTACACGCGAGAATCGGGATGGATTAGCATGAATGCGAGCGAGCTAGCGTGCAACTTTGGCGAAAGTTTTATGAAAGTTCCCTCCAGGAAATAATAAGGCTAAATTAAGGCTATTAACGGTACACCATTAACCAACGGTGGAAGACTCTATTGCCAAAGTTTTGTCTCCTCTCTTCTCCTTTTTGCGACCTTTTGCAGCTTTTACCGGCCGCTTTATAAAGTACAGTTCCATCGAATACATACACTGCCCGGAAGCCAGGCTTATTATGCTACTAAACGGCGGCGTATTTTTAATTATAAGTGACGTTCATTCACAGCGCATCGAGCTATTATTATTTAATTACGCGCGAACACAATGAAGAATATGGAAGGATAACAATTAGTCAATTTATATCAAAGTTGCAGCAATTATAATTACAGCTAAGAGATAAATTATCAATTTATATTAATTTATTCCAATTTACATTTATTATTTTTTTAACGCGAGCTAATAGTTGCGAAAAGAGTATTATTTACAAAAGATTGTTGTTATCTTGAAACTGAGTATTATTTATCAGAAAAATCTCATGGATTGAATCTCAAAATTGCCGTCCAAGTTCAAAATTGATCTCAGAAATACATTTGGAAGATAACAATTAGTCAATTTATATCAAAGTTGCAGCAACTATAACTCCAGTTAAAAGATGAATTATCAATTTATATTAATTTATTCCAATTTACATTAATTATTTTTGTAATGCTAGCTAATAGTTGCGAAAAGAATATTATTTACAAAAGATTGTTATTATCTTGAAACTGAGTATTATTTATCAGAAAAATCTCATGGATTGAATCTCAAAATTGTCGTCCAAGTTCAAGATCGATCCCAGAAATGCATTTGAAGGCAAAGATTCTTGAGAGATGTATATCGCCCCTTTCTCCATTTCCGTTGCCAGCCAAGCCTGGTTCAATAGATGCAATCGCCACTGTGAGTCGATTGTTCTCAAACGTTTTCTCGCGGACCGACGTGTTGTGCCAGTTTATTCGCATATGGATCGACGAGGAGAAATAAGAGAACTCGCGAGCTCGGGAAAACCTGATCGTGGCGAGAGATCGACGGGGGTGAACGGAGAAATGCGGTCGAGCGAACCCCGGGACAAAAAGGGGGATGAAAGGGGAAGAAAAAGCGGAGAAATGCTTAACGAGGGCGATGCATAATGGAGAAAGGGGAAATCCACTAGCCCGGCGCGCTGCGAAATAAATACGTGCCATTTGTCTTAGTCAGGAGGTTGGTCGGCCGGAGAGAGAATGGTAGGAGGATGACCGGTGAAAAGAAGGGAAGCGAGTATCGCGCCCTGTGAACGAAGACGCGCGAGCGGAGACGAATGGCGGCTGGACGAATATTTCGTCGTCGTCGTCGTCGTCGTCGTCGTCGTCATTGTCGTCTTTAAAACGGTTGAGACGACGAGCGGCGTTTTCGCGCGACATAATCCATTACCTTAAACGACCGCTGTCGCTTTCTCGACCGTCTTAAGATGCCTGCGCACACGAAGCGAGCGAGAATGAATGCGAGTTCTCGGACCCTCACATTAGTCCCCGCCGTCTTCGTCTCGTTTGGATTAAACGGATTATAAATGGAGACACTCGGCTAATAAAAAGGGCCGGTCGCGGAAAATTCGAAAGGATTCACGGAGCGCCCGTGAAATCAAGTATTTGTGACGTGTCTTAAAAAATGAAGAGGTCTACCGCAAATCTCGAAGACTTTATCCACCGCGCGCACGGAATTCTTTATTTATACTTCTTAAAGTCTGAATGAAAGGCAGGAGAGAAAAGTTGAGGGCAAACGTCAGAAACTTTCTCAATGAATTGTAAATCTTTTATTTTTAGCAGTAAGTACCTTACGTAATCGACAGTTTTGAGGAGATATACGTATTGACGTTTCTTCGATTTCCTTTATGATTTTTTTATCAAGCGTAGATAGACTACACGTTAATGAGCATTCCATCCAAATCAAATTTTTTTTGCATTTAATAATTTAGAGCATATAGAATGCTCGAAAACGAAATTCCCGAAATATCTCACTCCTTTCGGAAATGGAACATATGAAAATTCCACTGATCGTTTTTATCGCAATTAAACGATATCCCGGTGAAAAAGCTGCCGGCGGCATTCAAAAAGTGGGACGCGGCGCGATGAAACGACGGGATCGTGCTTTAAATCGCCAGCGGCAGCGGCAGCAGCACACCCGGCATTTTTTGACTTTTTCCTTTTTCCTCGCGCAAAAAGAGTGAAAATAATTTATTTCAGATGCGATATGAATTCGCGCGGGGTAAGTCGCGACTTTCGCGCGATATATTTATTCGAGAGAGTGCTGTATCTATTCATACGCATTTACTCGAATTGCGAAACGCGCGACTCGCTCGTGAACCGTCGCCGTTGCCGTTGCGCGATATGTGCCTTTCCGAGCAATTTACAAGTACGTTTAATGCGATTTGCTAGTGCAACGTATGTTATTATCATCGTGGGCGTTATCGCAAAATACGGAATAATTGGACGGGCCCGGTAATCCTCTTACATAACAAAAAGAGAGAAAATCAAAGAGGCGATGTTCCATAATGATCGTAAACCGTGCGTAGAACGGAGGAGGGCTGGAGAGGAGTTGGAAAAATACGTGCCGCGGTGCGCGAGAGAAGGAAGGAATTCACGGTATTTTCGTTCGATCGAACAAAGGAATCGCGATCGAACGGGCTGGCAAAACTACGCGAGAAACTGCTGATTCGCAATGAAATAGGCACTTTTTGAGTGCGAGCCAAATGAGCATCGTAACCGAATCAGCATCACCTCTAAGAGCGGAAGTTTCTCTCGCCGCGATTGTAATTTTTAACGATCGAGCTTGTATGAAATCGCACGCTTGCTCGCGTTCACATAAATTAGAAAACTTTGCTGTTGCCATTTCATTTTTACGCTTTATTATAGATCGACGTTTGTCTGCTTTGCGTACAATAAAGCAAAGAAGTAAATAAATAAGTGAAAAAAGAAAGATATTTTTCGAGATTATTGCAGCTCGATTCTTAAAAATTAACTGTTACATATTTTATGTAATATGTAATACATATATATTATTTTGTACATATTTTAAATATTTAAATATTATGGAAAATGAATTTAAATAGCAAGATGTCTTTTCTAAAAATGAAAAACGAAGATAGATCGCTGGCTTTTTCCAGCTTCGGCAGAATGCTTAACTGAAATTTCGTATCGACCACTATATCTAATCGAACCCACTCTATCACTTATCGCCTCCTACGCCTTAATCGGTACCAACCGCTGCACCATTCGATTAAGGGTAAAATCGCGCTGGTGAATCGGCTCAGTTCGTAAGAGGTCGGAAACTTCGTGGGGCGCTTTTAGTGTCTCTTAAAAGAAACTAATAATAATAATGAAGAATCGTAGTCATGCCCCAAGGCGCGCCATCGCCTTTCCCGCAGCGTTGCGGCGCGTCGACAATCTGGGTTAATTAATTCCACTTAACGATTTTCCGTCTCTTTCTGGATCGCGGGCGGCTGGTGCAAACAGCGGAAGGCGGCTTTAAATCGCGGTTAGTACTAAGCGACGTTGATGTAATAGGGTCCCCGGGTTAAGTTGCGCGCCCGATAGTCGGGGTTAACTAATCCTGGATTATATATATAGCGATTCCTTGTATCTTGCTAGTTCAGAGAAACAGAGTATTGTGTTGTACGTGTCTACTCGCACTCCTAGATGCTCTCCGATTCTACATTTATCTGCAATCACGTTATAGACAATTATATCTTTTGTTGCAGCTTTAATTTTTGTGTAGACATAAACCAACGATTTTTTTACTTGCGTTATTTTAATTGTGATTTTATTAATTTGAATTTTTATTGTTTCGTAATTTTCTTTTATAGGTACACTGAAAAAAATTCTGGTAAAAAAACGGACGAATCAGAAATTTTTGATCAAATATTCTGATTATTGTAAAAAACTCAATACTTTATAATTTATGACAACCAGAATATTTGATCAATCCTACAAGATTTTTCTGATTCGTCCGTTTGTAATCAGAATGTTTTTTCAGTGTAAGTACAACAAATTTTAGAAATAGCTACAACACTTTTTAAATTTTATTTCCAATTTACTATTAGGAGGATCTGACACTGTTCTATCAACGATATTTTAATGATACTCTCGCCGCTCTTTACGCGCGCGTGAATTTTACGATAACGCGATATTAAATACGAAGCCAGGTCAGCCACGCGGAGCGTTAAATTATTTTCCAGTCCCGACTCTGGCAAACTTCCACTTTGTCGACGGCGCGCCGTCGATTCGGCGCGGTCGGGGTAAATAAACGAGGCGCGCCGGAATCATCGGTCTCAATGAATTGCACGCACCGTGTGCGTTGTTTGCATGCGTTAATGACACAAAGCGCGGACATGTAATATCCCGGCCCCGAGAGTAATCGCTCGCGACAAAGTCGCGCGAACGATGTCGATGGCGGAATCGACGTTGTCAGGGGAGGCCGCGCTCGTCGCTGCAAATCTGTCAAGGATTATATCAATCCGTCGCGCATGAAAGCGATACACACGATCGACGTATAACCCGCCAAAACTAATGGAAACGTTTCGCGCGCGTATCGACAGCGCGGAGATACGAGGAGCGCGCGCGTTGCTGTTCCAATCGAGGGAAAAATGGAAGCGCCCAGGAATGATGCAGCGCTTCGACGAGCTTAATTTCAATGATAGGTTCTTTGACCGGTTTGAAGTTGATTAGCCTTTAATGAAAATGTCAGGGCTCTCTAACAGTTCTCGAGTTATAAACGAGCGAAAATGAAGAGCTCTCCGGAAGTAGGTCGCGTCTTTGCTTGATGGAATTAGGTCCGGAATTGCGTCACGAAGGGCAGTAATCATCATTACGTGTATTAATTATGTACTTAACTTTGTGTCATCTTGCGCTACTATATGTTCAGTCCTGTTCATAAATTAATGGGGTCAGAATAGGATGACGTGCAAACTATATCACGTGGAGAAATCGAAGTGTGACGCGACTTCTCTGTCAAAGTTGTACAAGTTTGTGTTTTACGTTCGTCCCATTTGGGAATTTGATGCTAGGGCTATCGAAGATTAATGTATGTCTGTTTTTAATATTTTGAAAAATATATATATTTTTTTTTTTCGAAAAAGTAAAGAGGGAATGTAAATTAATCAATTTACACTGAGAGAAAAAATAGTTGCAGTAATTATAATATCAGTATAATTAATAATTATTTTTAGACCCAACTACATTTTTATTCAAATAATATAAATTATGATCGGTGTAACATTTTATTAAAGTCCTCATAGTGATAATTTGGTTTATGCAATTTATAATATGATTGTTATTAACCAAAATAAAATTTTAATTTAGTAAGTTGTATTGTAAAATAATGTAATAGGAGATAACCGCAATTGTCATCACTATGAGCATATGATTATTATTACCAATATTATAGTAAAGACTACTAGAAAAGTGATATTCTTAAGCACAATTATTTTACTATGAAATTATAGTCGCAAATACCACATACTTTTCTCTCAGTGTAACTATTTGCAATAAAAATCGCAGAAAATCTTAGAAAATGCGTCGTCATAAATTTGATAAAAAATTATAAGTTAATTATTTTCACTACTGTGATAGTGAAAAATGTTAATAAACGTTAATAAATTCACTTTGCCCACGTGGTTTTTACAAATTAATTCGTCTCAAAGAATGTATCCATAAATCCACTTTGCCCACATGATTGTTGGAAATTAATTCGTCTCAAAGAATGGCTCCGCGAATTCGATTTGCCGGCCGGCTTTCGGGGATGAAGACTGTTGTGCTGTATGCGAAAACGCAAGTCGGTCAGTAACGACACCGGATAATCACGGGCATGGAAGCGCGGGGCCCGCCGTACGCGGGGCGTGGCACGTGGAACAGAAGGGGGGCACTCTGATTTACGCCGCGGGGGCAAACAGCCGCCTCGAATCAACTCGACCCCGGCCACACCACCCCTATCCGTCCGCGCGCGCTTCGGGTTATTGTCGGCTCTATAATTTGGGGTTAATTCACCGGGCGGCACTCGAGTTCAGGCGTCAAACCGCAGATCGATAGTTCCGCCCGCGCGCACCGTTGGGGTTGTCATGTAAATGTTGCGTGCATAATATCCTCCCCCTCCCCCTCCCTGCGTGCCCGCCGCTGCCTTGCGGCGACCCAGGGCCATTTCCACGGCGATCACCGCCGCAGGCGGTCCTCCGCACTGTCTCCCCCGTTTGCTGCGTGCTGCACGGACGCGCGTATGCGCAGCGCTGGATGCACCTGATTCAGGCGGCACCCCGACATTCCGGCGGAAGCTGACTCGCATTCCCCGCGATAGTTAGCTCGCGTTGACTATCCCGAATCGCGGGGAGAGATCCCCGAAAGATTTGTCGGTGCTCGCTAAAATTGCAATCGTCCGATTCGAATCGGTCGAATCGCGACGATTTGAGGCTCCGAAATGAAATCGATTGTAGCGAGATGATTGTCGTCATTCTTGCGAAATTATTTTTGTACAATTTCTTCTGGTTGTATTTGTACGATTTTTCCCAGTTTATTTCGGTGTCGCGTATATCTAGAGATACGAGTTTGTACGGGCGAGTAGTGGTTTGAAAAATTCTCTCTCTCTCTCTCTCTCTCTCTCTCTATTCTGCACGATGACAATTTGAAGAAAATCTCGACTATCGCAGGAAGATTTTTCCTGAATATTTCCTCGTAGTTTGTACGAGTTACGCGCGTATATGCAGGGTAGATTTAGACGCACTGCCACTGCACGCCGCAATTTCAAAATTCCTACAGCTGCAACTGGTTGCGCAACCGATGTGGTTTACTTGTGGTAATATTGTTACGCAATCCAGTGAGCGAAAGTAAACACTCTTTCTGCTATTCTAAAATTGCAATCGCTCCAGTTATTTTCGTGGATATTGATGGTTACCTTTCAAATTCTAATACGTATGAAACGCCGATTAAATATGTTTATTAAATTGTAACTATGAAAGTATATTTCATGACAGCGGAAATGGATTAACTAATAGCATTTTAAAAGCATTAACTAATGGAATTCACAAACTCATTCTTTAATTTATCAAGCAAAAATGTCAATTTATCAAGTAAGATCTTAAAACTTGCTAAACATATCTTAATCAAATAATATCGCGATAATAATGAATAACGGTCAAGATAAAAATAGATAACTCAATTAAAGCAAAGATTAATTTAACGGTATTTAAAACTGCTCTGCAATCTCATTTTCTGAACATTAGACAATTAAGAGGCTATAATTAAGTCAACTTTGAGATGCATTTAGATCAGTATTTGTAGTCGCGTTTCTGGTGAGAAACTCAGCTAAAACTAGTCCTAAGATGCACAACAATTCAGTAGATCTTGAGAGTTAATTTGATATTTGTAACGATTTATAATCGTAATTATTTATCTCATTGTTAGATAAAATTTTTCTTGAAAACACAGTTTGAGTTCTCTTTTTCAAATTAATCAAATCTCGAAAAAATTTGATTATTTTATCTACTTTTTTAGTAACATCCTTCATTTCACAATTTAAATTATTCTTCGACACTCGCGAATTTCTAGATGCTGCGCCCCAACTTCTGTACAAGTTTATCGAGCAGACGATGCAGCCGGGTCCCTCGGTGTCGCTCAAGTGCATCGCGATGGGCAACCCTACGCCGCACTTCTCCTGGACACTGGATGGGTTTCCTCTTCCGCAAAACGACAGGTAGGACAAGCAGCTTTCTTCGCGCAAACGCGCCTTCGGAAGACGGGAAATACGGGCACGGCGTCGCGAAACTCGATCTACCGCTCACCACTTCCCTTTCTTGCGCCGGACGGAGGTTTATAGCATCAAAAATCGACAGTGCACACGCGGGGAGATTATTCGCGGTTATTAACCCCAGGGTATTACGCGATATCGTCGGGAAATCGCTGTGGAAGCGGGGGCTTCTATCCAGCGGAGGCGGATCCCGTGGGAGAGCCTCGATAGGCCCCCGCGGGCTTCGATTCTCTGAACCAATTGAGAGGAAAATTACCAATCACGCTGTTCAGTCTGGACGTTTTTAAAAACCGGTCGGATTCTGAGCGATGGATTTAACGGGCGTTCGCATAAGTCGGGGATAACTGGCGACAGGGAGGAGATAATTTCGCGTTTCCGCAGTTCGCCGACGAATTATTATCACCGGCGGCGAGTCGCGATAAGAGTAATCTTGAAAAGGGGAAAAAGATTATGAGAGGAGCGTTTTCTCGCTTAATATGGGACCAGCGTAAGAAATATAGATTCCTCGTAGTTGATAAAAGAACCTTAAAAGTCCAATCGTGACAGGTATGACTTGTAAAAATAAATTTATCGGTTTAATTTTAAACTCCGAAGAAATAATAACGAGTATAAAGAATCGTTTATTGTGAAAATGCTAAAGTTGATTTTATTCTCTTCGTTCGGAAATATATCAAGTTTCTTTAAATGTAACATCTATTTCGATATAGAAGAAATCTAAAAAAAACTTCCTTAAATTCCTTTCAGACATGTAATTTTACGAACGACAAAAGAGATCTAAAAAAATATTTCATTACTTCTGAAAGTTCTTTCGAGACTCGTAATTTAATCGACGACAAAAGAGTCTTAGCGCGAACCGCCTGCCGACAATATCGAGCTTTCTTTCGTGCGAACGCGATTGGTTTTTCTCGCCGACGGAAAATCGTTGTTGGCAGATGGGCTAGCGAGACCGATTTGCTTGCAGATTTATGATAGGCCAGTACGTGACGGTGCACGGCGACGTGATATCCCACGTGAATATAAGCGCCGTGCGGGTGGAGGACGGCGGTGAATACAGGTGCTCGGCGGTGAATCGCGTCGCGAAGGCGCATCACGCCGCCCGGCTCAATATTTATGGGCTGCCTCATGTGCGAACGATGGGGAACTATGCCGCCGTGGCCGGCGAAACGACTGTCATCAAGTGTCCTGTCGCAGGCTTCCCGATCGCCAGCATCACCTGGGAGAAAGGTTCGCCATTGTATCAATCGCGCTTTCCATTCGCTCTGTTTCCACCCCAAAAAACCCAATGGTTCGTTTATTATTGTATTATTTTTCCGAAAAATAGCCCTAGTTTGATTAATTGAACCAATTTGGATAGGTGTTGATGTGGTCCATTGTTCGTCTAAACATAGTTTTATATATCTCGATTATTCGTGAACACAGTTTTTTCTTAATTTTTTTTTCAACGAGAAATCTGATCTCTGTGGAATTTTAAAAGCAACTGTTATTTTTTAAAAAATTTTTCTTTTTAAAGAAAAAATGATTCTAATAATTATGTTCTAGTTTTTTTAAATCAAAATAGAAAAAATGTGTCATCATTTATGATTTATCATTTTTATGTTGATTATATATTTTTTAAACAGTGCGCTTGCAAGATGCAACTTTTTGAAATGTAGGTTATACAGGGTGTCCCATTTTAAACTTTCCACTGCAGTATCTCCTAATGGACGGCACTTTCGAAAAAATGTTTCAGACAAAAATTGCATGGTTTCAAGGGGGCCGTAATCCCCCCCCCCCTTCCCCGTGACTTTGAAACCATGCAATTTTTGTTTGAAACATTTTTTTCGAAAATGCCGTCCAGTAGAAGATATTGCAGTGGAAACTTTAAAGTGGAACACCCTGTATATGTTTTTAGCATAAATCGATACTCTTTTATTATTCTGTGCACATAAAAGTATCAGAACTAAAATGCTAAAATCCCTATATATTACGAATTAAAAGTCTAATGCGGATGACAGAGGAGATGAATAATATGACTCTTTTATTGAAAGATTTTTGCTTTACTATTTCATTTCCGCGATATTTCCAAACCGCGGATTTTCAGCGAACTTTTGCATCCATCGCGAAATTGAATTATCCCATTCTTTTAATATAAAAAAATTCGGTCGCTTCGATATTATGGCAAATTCTGTGACATGTATAATATCTCGAAATACTTTCTGATTTATACTCTGACACATTTCCATATTTTATGCAATACATATGTCATCATGTTTCCTACAAAATAGTGCAACAATTCGATCGAAATCAGTCGCATTCAGCTGAAAAAAAACTTCGCAATTTTTAAACGTAGGATTATTTTTTGTAATATCCTGATTATCATGCAACTGTGCTTCAGTCATTCGCGCTAATATTCGTCTCAATTTCGCAACTAGAGAGAACAGACATTTTCGTAGTCCACACCAGGCGAGCAGCCGACGAAGCTCCTCGGTTTCATCGCGTGAGCGAAACCGACTCGTTTTTTCCGCTTTAATGAAGTCCACCGACTTCTACGTGCCGCGCCTCTTATTTGTCCCATCAAACACCATGGCTGTGGGTGGTGGAATTAAACGCGCTCGCGCGAAGATTAAAATACTCGGAATGCTATACGAGGAACGCATAAATAAACGACCGCGTCTTCGACCGATGAAAAGTCGCGCTTCCTTCAGGAAATTTCCCCCCGTTCATCGTCTTCGTCGGAGATCTTTTCCTCGGAAAGACGAGCGGCGCGAAGCGAGGCAAACCGAGCGTTTTTTATCCCCCGAGCTTCTCGCGTCCCTCGGCGAAAGGGGGCTGACTCGTAATACCGAGAGAAGGCGTGGAAAATCCTTTTATTTCGACTGAGATCGCGGCCGTTCCGCCCCGCGGCGAACTTCGAGCGTTCCTTCTCGTAATGATGAACTCGACTTCGAGGAAGTTTCAAACGATCGTTCCGACAACTTTCCTCTTGCCGTCGACGTCGCGACGACGCTCGATAGGCAACCACGCGCGACCACCTACGGCCATTTGGTCCATTAAGCACCGTGGCACCGTGCTTTTTAAGGATCTACGGAAAATGTTTGGTCGCTCTATCTTTATATTCCGCTAGGAGTTGTCAATATTCTAATTCTTACTTTTATTTTTATTAATACTTTATATTGTGTTTCGCATTACGTTTATACAACAATGCACGTATTTACGTTTTTGTCCTTACTTACAGTTTATTTTTATGTGTACTGAGAGAAAAATATAGTTACCTTTGGACTTAACCATTATATCATATAACCAATATGATATAATGGTTAAGCCCAAAGATAACTATATTTTTATATCATATAACCAATTATATTTATTATTAGAAATATTAAAAAATTGTAGTTGAGCTCAAAAATAACTATATTACTCTCAGTGTATTGTAAATATCTCATAGAAAATATCTTATGTTAAGCTGTTAATTTCTGGATTATATATTTTTTATATATTTATATATTTCTTAATATTATATGTATTTCCAATAATCTAAATTATAAAGGGCTATGAGCCAATACTGGATGTTCGTGTACAGAAATTTTATTATAAATTAATATGAATTACAAACGTTTCGGTCTACAAATTGGACCGTCTTCAGTGTAAGAACTTAATTAACTAAAAACGCATCAATTTTAATTCGCAAGATAACTTTGATAGAGCGAAGATAAGAATTAATTTGTTGTTAATTCCTGACGGTCAATAAATGGGTCAAGCTTTGAAATAAATATATTTCTAAGTTATGTATATATGTTGTATAGTTTTTATATTTATTATAGTTTATGTCTGTTTACATATATGTATATTTTGTATTATATTTTTACAATTTTAAATCTTTTGACACTCATCTGTCTAATAAAACCGTTACATATTGCTCGCGCAGTTATTTTCGCGTTCATCTGCTTCCTGAAGTACACCAAGGCAACTCACTTTGGCAACAATTTCGAAGTCGGTTGCCGACTATGGAAGCATATTGAACACTCGACTGCGCCGCCGTGACGTCGCCAATGTGGTGCAAAATCAGTGGAAAACCACATTTCCACAATGCCACGGTCGCGTGATTCGTGCCGCACGTAAATGGAAAGCAAATGCATAATTTAAACTCAAATATCGCATGGACTGCGTGACTTTCGATTAAAACTTGGCCGCACGCGAAGAAAAACACTTTTGCGATTACAATTTCGTCCGAATTCAAATACAAGATTTATCGCTGAATATCGAAAATTGTAATTTTCCAACAAACTAAACTACTAATATTGTACAATACATGAACACATGGCCGAAGCTAAAAATGGATTTAAAAAATGCTTTCCATTGCAAAATTATCAAACATAATATTTCATTAATTTTCCCAATTTTATCACATTAAATAATTATAATATCTTTAGTTCACATTTTTATTCATAATTGTAATTATAATTAAAAATTGTTGCTTTAGTTTGTTTAACATTATTTTTTTCTTTCAACAATTTCCTTCAAATCCAGCTTACTGGTTCCCTCGAATCGAATAGAACACATTTTACATGCACGTCCCTGTCCTGTTTCCACTCGAAAGGAGTCGTCAAAATATGAAGCGCGGCGCACTTTCTCCTCGTAGATGGTCAAATATTACCGACCAGCCGACGTCAGGAGGTGTCTGCGAACGGCACGCTGGTGCTGCATCGGGTCGACAGCGCGACAGATCGCGGCGCATACACGTGCACCGCGAAGAACAAGCAGGGTCGCTCCGATTCGCAGACCATCCACATAGAAGTCAAAGGTAAAGTCATCTCGCTCCTGCACACCACGCGCCGACTCCCTTTTCTCCTCTTGTCCAACACGCACGAAGACCTTATTCGTTCAAGCTGGAGCAACAGTGTCCCACATAAGCGTGTGTCTCTGTGCCGCTTCCAATTCGATGATGATAGGTGATCCGCTCTGCGGGATTTTCCGCGGCCTCTTCCGCAACGAAGCCAATCGTCGTGGCAGTAATCGCGACGAAAGACTCTCGCGATGAAGTGCCGGAACGTCGAGTCGACTTATCGGAAAGAAATCGCTCGTCGATGCGTCACGTTGTTCGCGGATTTGCACACCACGCGCCATTAAACGTGAGAACCTCGCGAGGCTCCTCGCGTTTTCCGTTCGCCGATCGCGTTTCGATTCGGAAAATATTCTCGATAACGATTACGGGGATCGTAATATAATAAAACATGCCACGCGACGATATGTCATTCAGAGCGAGTTATTGCGGGGTTTAGAATGAAAACGGCTAGTAAAAGAATATCATATCGATATGAAATGTGGTCGATGTACATACATATCTCTCTCTCCGTAGGAGAATTTTAAATTGATAGCTGCGCGCGGAATCGCGGACGTTTTGTGGATTTTTATCTCGCGTATCGTAGCGAACGACAATTTTCCTCTCGATACATATCATGCCGGTTCAATGCCGCGGAGAATCGCCGTAGGAACGAGAGAATTTGTAGCTCTTCACGCGTATAATATAGTGCGTTCCCGTGGGTATAATATAGTCGCGGGGCAGATAGAAGAACTACAAGCACACATGTTTTATTTCGCGAGATCGAATGGGACTCGCCTGCCTCGTGCATGATAGAAAGTGCGGTGAACTTTCTGTGATTTAAAAAGAAATCCTCCCCCGTCGCTTTATTTCTGCCGCGAGAGACGCACCGTACCTCTCCATTCGGCTGTAAGATTTCTTTTCCGAAGCACCGGAATATTTCGAGAGATAAATTATTTCGCAAAGAACCTCCATGCATTTTACATTCTTAATGTTCATAAAGTACAGATTTATTGCCGACTCAATGCATTAAATGCAATGCCTATAAAAGCGGTTGTTTCAAAATTATGGTAACCTTATAAGTTTATTTTTACAAAGATTTATTGCCGACCCAATACATTAAATACAATTGCCTCTAAAAGTAGTTGTCATTTCAAAATGATCCTATAAATCTTTTAAATAAAGGTTACAAACCTTAAAGTTGATTAAATTATAAATATATTATTCATGATGTACAAATGACATTAAGATGTTAAAATGAATCTTCATGGAAGTTTATTAAATTGAAAAGATAGAGATCTTGTTCTTCACATTGATAAGATGTCTTTTTTTCTTGCAGCGATAATTGAACGTGACGGCAAAGTTTATTATCGCCTCAGTTAATTAGGGACACTGTTGCTCTGAATTAAATAACACTACTTAGTACTGGAAAGTTTTCTAATGAATTTTCTAACGACACGCAGTGTTTGAGAAAGTAGATGATACAATTCAGTTGATATTATCTTAAAAGCTTCTCTTGGATTAATAACAATTTCAGATGCATGACTTTTATGCTGCGATCGCGTCGAGCTAAGCATGCAGGTAGGATATATAAAATGTGCTCGCAATTTTTTTTTTAGCTCGCGTAATGTCGAACTTTTCGTGTGCCACTAATCCTGAATTCTTTTAGTCGAGAGGATATCGAATCGCAATAATCGTACTATATATGTACATTGAACGTTTTCGCTAATTACTGGAAATAGCTCTTTTATTCGTGTAACGTCATTTATACAATCTTCATTTAACAAATTATGTTAGGGAAATTATATTAGAAGTACCTATAATAAGCATACAGTATCAGAATTGAATAAAAACGATTCTATGTCTTGGAAGTGCAATGACTCCAAGATACATCGCTTTCCGGCATTAATAATTCAGAATTTTATTACAACTGAATAGAATTTTTTTTTGCTTACGAAACATTACATAAACTGTAATTTGTCTGTTGATTCGCTCTTACATATCGAAAAACATACGTTCTTCAAGATTCTTTCTTCTCTCGATTTGATTTCTTCCGGCGCGACGCGACGCCGATAACGACGACAACAACGACGACGACGACGATCGCACGTCGTCGCGATGTGAAATAAACTCTCGTACTTCCTGTAATTTGCAGTACCGCCTAAAATCGATCCGTTTAGCTTTCCCGACAATATCCAGGCGGGCGGACGGGTGCACGTGACCTGCGCGGTCAGCGAGGGCGATTCACCCCTGAAGATCACCTGGCTGAAGGACGGCAGGCCGTTGAAGCCGCGGGAGGCCACCACGCATCAGATCGGCGAGTTCGATCTCGCGTTGAGGATACCGAGCGCGTCGACCGCGCATAACGGCAACTATACTTGCGTAGCGAGTAACGATGCCGCCAAAACGTCCCTCACAGCGTCCCTCCTGGTCCATGGTACGCAGCAACCGGCAAAAGCAGTCAGATGCCGGAAACACCCCCTTTGCTCCCTCACAGCCTCCAACCTCCCCGTTTGAAGGGAAAAATTCGAAGCGATCCTGCATCACTTCGCGAACTGGATTCCTTTTTAGTTTCACTCGCCCAGATATAAAAAAATTTTCCTTGTGTCTCGATTTATATTTACCGTCGAATATTTGAATGAAAATTAGGGGGACCGCGTGTCTTGTTATCTTACACATGTACATGTTCGAAGAGGTTCTTCCTGAAATTTATCAGGAGACTTATCCTGATTTCTCGAAC